>OY856412.1:49920000-51342500 GCA_963693085.1 Alisma plantago-aquatica
CACTTACAAGGAGATACTTTTAGAAATAATAGATTCCCCATTTGAAACTCAAGAGGTCTATACCTCCTATCAGCATAAATATACTATCAATCTTATGTGGTGGTTGGATATTGCATAAATATTCTTATATGTCTATTACACTATCTATGGTCCCAACATCTATCTCACCAATCTCATACCGACAAACTAGAGATTGACATGTCTTTCCATAATGAGCTTCATAAGGCACAAGTTCTAGACTAAATTGATATCCATTATTTCTACAGATTCTATCATGCTTATATGTAAGTAGAAACTACTAGAGAAATGTAGAACACATGTCCTTTTCATCTCTTATAGGGTATGTATCTTTTTGTCTGAGTTTCATGTCACTATGTATGGTAAGTGGTACATAACTTAAGTAGACTTTCCAAAACTTCATGTTGTTTATTCCAAAACCTAAAAGTAAACAATGGACCTCTACACAACATAATAGAAAATGAAACTCAATGAAATTAGGCCATCAAATCTACACATATCTCATCTAGTCATTTTGTAAAAGAAGTCATCTTTATAGGTAGGAAATGAGATGTATTTTTTAATCTATAAAAAAACCTAGATGGAATGCCCCTTAGAAAAATAGGGTAAACCAACTATCCCATTTACATTCTAGTATATATAACCAACAATTATCTGGTGTTATACATGTACTTGTTGATACACCACATCTTGAAACAACTCAGATACATCTTTCTTCATTATAGGTAACCATGCAATTCTTTGATATGTTTATACATTCTAGACAACCAAGAAGCTTCACATATATATAATGTTCCTCGTCAAGAACTATCTTCCTCATCTCTACCTAATATGGAGGACATAACCTACCCAAAAAAACATAAAACATTTTTTCTGTAAAGTGTAAGCCTTTTATCTTCCCTTCTTGCATCTCTTTGATCAATGTCTAAGTATAAGGATCATTGCCTTGCATCCAATTGATCTACTTCACCAACATAGGCTTTACTTGGAGTTGTTCCAAAAGACCACCTAAAAATGTCAAATCCATATGCACATTAATCCCACTATCATAAAAAACATGCCTCTTCTAATGCATGCCATGAAATCATGCTGTATAGAAGGCATTGAAGACGATCAATTTCTACATAATGCATCTTCTACCACATTGTCCTTCCCAAGATGGTAATCAATGGTTCATTCATGGTTGTTAAACAATTTAGATCATCTATGTTGCCTCATTTTATATCTTTTTGTGTGAAGATATATTTCAAGATTTTGTGACTAGTATATACTTTCCAAGGATCAAGTATAATGCTCCATGTCCTTAATACTAAAACTACAACAAAAAGTTCCAGATCATGTGTAGGGTAGTTCCCTTCATGCTCCTTCGACTATCTAGAATCATATTCCACTATATTTCTATCCTACATAGAAACACAATCTAAACCCATCATGGAAGCATTACAATATACTAAATAAGCAATCCCAATACCAGGAAGTAAAAGGACTGATGCTGATGTCAACATGCCCTTCGATTGTTCAAAACAAGCCTCTCACTAATTTATCCATCTAATTTGGATTTTTTACCTTAACAATTGAGTCAAAGGCACACTGATGATATAAAATTCCTATATGAACCTTCTATAAAAACATGCTAACCCATAAACTTCTCACTTTGGTTGGTGCTTGGGCTGCTCCAACTGGAGTACATATTCCCCTTATTGGGATCTACACATATCCCTTCAAAGGAATTTATGTTACTTATAAATGCCATATCAGATAACCAAAACTTAGATTTACTAAACTTACTTATCCAATATTAGAAAATGTAAATACAATCATATATTCTCATTATGTTGTTCTCTATTCACATAATATATCAATATATCATCAATGAAAATGAAGTAATCAAGGAACTAACATAAAGATCTATTCTTTAGGTTCATAGAATCTAGTGGTGAATAGGTTATCCAAATGAAGTAACCAAGAACTTAGTGGTGTATCTTGTCTTGAAAGATGTCTTAGGGATATCTCTAGCATTGATCCTAAGATGATGATAATCATATTACAAGTCTATCTTAGAAAAGATGATTGGTGCTACCAATTAATAAAAAATATCATCAATCTTGAGAAAAGGATGTTTGTTTTGATAGTGAATTTATTTATTAGATTATAGTTGATACTATGCATCATTCTAAGAAGGAATATAGGACAACAAGCCTTCACATGTGTTAGAGGCTTCATGCAAAGTAGCAATACCCCTACCATCCATAAGATATGGTGGTATACTAGGAAAAGAAACTGACCTCCTAGAAGGATTAGTAGCCAACCTAGTCATCCTAGATATTTTTCTACAACCTGACCAACTTTACTCATGACCTGCCATCTTACTATTCTCAAACTATTCCATCTATTGAATGACATGTTCCACTCACCTGATGTTAATAAAAAAAACATGAAAATGTCTCCTAGATTCTATCACAACTATCCTATCCTATTAACCATAGTTCAAACCTTATTTAAATTGTTTGATCTTATCCTCATCTGTAAGAGATAACTAAGGAAAAAACCTACACAAAAATAGAAAAAGAAATTCATATTCATTCACTATCATCTAACTCTGACTTATGTTTCCAATTATATGATCCTGTCACGTATGTATGTCGCTCGATAATAGCATGATTCAAACCCTTTTTGAAATTCAGCACATGTCAGACTCTACTTACCCAAGTGTATATCTTCTATGCTCAACCATATGACTTGCATTGCCTTTTAGAATACAAGTATCATGATTCACCTTTTATGCATCTAATACATTATTTTTAACACTTTTTCATTTTCATGAAGCCAAGCAACGACATCTGCAAAATCAATAGTGCTATGAGAGTGATATGCACCCATATTTCTCAACCTCTCATAAGACTAACTAATATCATGCAATGGAGCATGTACAATTGGGGTTGATGGAGAGACTTACCCTGTTGCTACATAAGCCATCACCAAAATCAATATGTATGCAATAAAATATAAAGGATAAATGGTAGATAAGGTAGCCAATGTAGAAGGTTAATCCATTTCTTTGAGGATGGCTCTTCCTACACAAGTGTGTCTCACACAACACTTTATTGAG
The DNA here is from genome assembly GCA_963693085.1 of Alisma plantago-aquatica. NCBI lineage: Eukaryota > Viridiplantae > Streptophyta > Magnoliopsida > Alismatales > Alismataceae > Alisma > Alisma plantago-aquatica. The sequence goes on from OY856412.1 coordinate 49,923,128, forward strand.
TTTCCACATGGAGACCGCCTTCTTGATCTGCACCTCTACCAAACATGATAATGAAGAGAAGAGAATATGACATATATCATCAGATAATGTAAATGATCTGATAAGAATCATAGATTCATCTAATTTTCCCCGTACATAGGCAGTGACAAACACCTAGTACCTAAACTGTGGGACCCCACCTCTAAGACGCTACAATGTGAAACTAACTATACAAACTTGTTCTCATATTTGAATTTAATTATGGGATCATATATTGTATATTAGAGAGTCCAAATTTGTGATCTTGCATGAAATTCAAACTACATATTTCTTCTTTACATCTATGAACAATGAAAGTAAAAAAGCTTGAACTTACCTACAGTCCTTATGTTAGATATAGAAGTACAACAAACATGATACAATGCCCATCTTATGACTAATTTTACATAAAAATATAGATACTCTAGTAATGAGTCTTTTCCTTACTTATTCAGTTGTAGTAAGACTTCCTTGCCCAACTTTCCATCCATTATTTTGAAACCTTGTAGGCACCTTGAATATTCAAATTCAATCAAAAGTTTTACCAATAGATATTTTATTCCTATTGCTCAACCAAATATTCTTAAATTGTCATTAGCTTCGCTACAAATGTTTAACTTTGCCATCCTTGAGATCAGAAATTCTCCTAAGAAAAATGGAAAGGTGTTTTTGTAGTCTTGAGGAATCTAAGAAGTAATAATTTCTAGATATAATAGTAAAAAAGTTTAGATGTTAATTCATGTGAAATCATCTAAATATTTGATGAGTGGATAAAAATACCAAGAAAATGGCTATAATACTCAATGTACCGAAAGAAAGTTTTATTCAACTATTTTTTATGTATCCACTTGACCTAAAGACTATCCTTTTTGGAGGTAAATTTTCAAATCTTAAAAATGATAATAGCCTTGCAAATATCTCTAATAGGTTCACATGTAGACCACCTTCAGATTTTGTCATAGAGACTTTTTCCCACTTAATAAATGAAGATCATTCTTTCTTCAATTTTACCGCATAGGAAATTTCTAGTAAATTTCATCATAGATAGAGAAGCGAGTGGAAAAGAGAAATACCAATGTAAGTGATTGGAAAAGAGATTAGATTGAACCAGTTAAAATGAGAGTTGATTGTATTTATAACCTTCCAACCTTATTTTAAGTCTATCCATAAGAGGAAATCAATGAATCTTAGATATCTTATCAATAAAAAGATCTATCCTATCACAAATCTATTCTTACTCGAATCCCTATCCCATTGGCCAGGAAATGGTAAATAGATTGTATCACCCATGTTTGAGAGGCCTAAAATTCACACACAATATAAATGAAAATTAAATAAAATTTCCACTTTATCAATTGAATGAACATACATGGGTCTATTACATGGCTCGAATGCAAATTGGAAATCAATACAAGAGAACCTTAAACTTACATCTAATTGAACCTTTTACATTTCACAATAGTCCCTCATGAAGATGTACTGGACTCTGTTCATTTTATCAGAGTAACTCAATCGAATGTGGAAACATGATTTTAGTAGTCCACCTATTATACCCAAAATCATAAAATTGAGACACGCGGTCAGTGTAAATGTACATGTTCACTATCAATGAAACCAATGTGTTTTTTTATTCAAAACATTAAGTGTTTTGTCAAGACTTATAAAAAGAGTATCAAAATTTTACACAATAATTAATTAATTCAAAAACTTCATATTTTGTCACAATTTCTTCCATGGCAGTCTACAAGTGTCAAGATAAGTTTTAACTACTTCTGATGAAGTGCAATTCAACATGTCAAAAGTAATGGCTACTTCTTAATAAAGATGGACCGCTGATTGCTTGATCAACCTTTGACTAGGGAACTGATCATACAATCCATAGAAGGTTATAGTCCACCTATAAAGAAGATGGGAAGAAGGGGTAAGGCATGACGATCGTGACAGTGTGCCATCAAGAGAAAATGAGGGAAAAGCAGAAGAGAGAAACAAAGAGGGTGAGATAGTGTTGTATGGTTTTGTGGAGGAAAGAAGGACAAGGGGTTTTATATGTTAAGGGAGACTACGATTAAGGAAATACCATAACTTGATGCACGAAGGTCTGTTTGGGGTGAAAATGTGACCATAGCCTTATGATAGATAGTAGAGCACGTGTGAAAAGTTTCATATAAATTTAAGAAAGGATAATCAAGGTTATTATGGATAATTGAGTAATTAGGTCGAGAGTGTGCCAAAATACATATCATAACAGATCCTAAGATATCTCTGATGAAAAGCCCTTGTACAATACCCAAGGTATCATTTCCCAAGTAAGAAGCACCTTCCACATTAGCTTCCATGAAAACCATAAGGTCATCAACAAAAATAGGACTTGAGGTCTCCATATTTTGGAAGATCACAAGGGTTGAAGAGTATTATCGTTAATCTCTCCATTAATCAACCGAGTGAATGTTTCTTTAACAATGACAAAAATATAATGTGCCAAAAGATTTCCTAGTCTAATTCAATTAGTCAATTTAAAGAAATTAGTAGGTTCCCATTAGAAAGAATTTCCTAGGAAGTAGTATGAAAAATCTCCTTAATCCATACGATTTAACACTGGGTTAAATTCATAAGATAGAAATATTGAAAAAATATTCCATTTAACCCTGTCATAAGATTTGGTAAAATCAACTTTGAGGCACATCTTACCTTTCATAAATTTTTTACTAAAATCATGAATCAGCTTGTTAGAAAGAAGGATATCATCTTGAATGCTACCCCCTTTAACAAATGCACATTGATTATTAATAAGGAAGGGTACAATGTCCTACAACCTATTAGTAAGAATCTTAAAAGTAACATTGTAGATAACATAGCAGACAAGATTCATCACTTTTAGTAATAAGAGTTAAAAACATTATTTTAGGTTTCTTAAGGAGTCTTACAGTCTTAAAGAAGTCAAGGACAACTTTAAAAACATCAGATTTAATAACATCCCAACTAGTTTTATTGTATTTCCCATTAAATCTGTCGGCTTTAGGACATTTATCAATATTTTCAGCAATAACATCTCCAATCTATTTCTTTGAGATAAACCTATCTAAACATTAATTTTGGGACAAATTTAATATAGGAAAATCAAACAAGTCTAAGAAAGGAATTTAGTTAGTAGAGATTTTGTTGAGCAGACTGTTATAGAAATCAATAATAGAAGACTTAATGTCATTTAGACTATACTCCAATCACTGTCAAAATAAGAGCCTTAATGATTCCTTTGTCTATGAACCTTTATAAAATAACAAAAAAACTTGGAATTAGAATCAACTTCTTGTAACCATTGTATTCAAGACTTTTGACAAAAGAGAGATTCCTCATAAAGACCATCTCTAACAACAAGCTTCTTGAATATGTTGTCTTCATCCTAAATTTCCACATTAGTAGGATCTTTATCAACCAAAGTTTTAAGATCAATAGATTTATTTTTAGGATTTCTGCCCATTTTGAAAAAAATTCCCATCTTTGTTACACAAAGAGATCTCACTTCCAACTCTTCTCAATTTCATGTAATGGACGAACAAAGAAAACCTACAACCTCATTCTTTCATGATTTTTTTGACAACATAAATAAAATCCTCTCTCTCTCCCAAGAATTGATGAGCTTGAAAGGAGTCAAGATTTTTTCTTCTCTTACCAAAAAATAACGAGAGCATTTTATGGTCACATTTGATATTTGGATAAAACTTTCCTTGGAATTTAGGAAAAGAATCCAAAAAGATAAGGTTATGGAGTATTTTATCTATCTTTTAAGAAATAAAAGCAAACCCATCTTGATGATTATTCTATCAAAATAAAGGACCACTAAGAGAGTGTTCAAACATACCAAAGTTGTGCATAGAAATATTGAAATAATCCATAGATTTTTTGATAGTGTATGCTTACCTATCTTCTTATTATTCCTCTAGAAAATATTACAATACCCTAGAACGAACCTTTGACCATGCATAATTTTATGAATAGCTTCAATATAGTACCATATTCTGGCTCTCTCTGAATCACGATTATGACCATATACAATAGTGAGAAATAATACGTTATCATAAGTAGTAATTTTGTTGTGGATTAGTTGGTCATATTCAATGATTTTGTCTACATGCCAATGAACATCATCCCATAGCACAATAACTTTACCAAGATGGGACTCTTGTGGTTAGGGATTATATTAGTTGAAAAGCATGTTGTTAAATTTATGAATCTTACCCTCTCTCACCTTAATTTCATTTAATACAATGATGTAAGGTTGAAACCTCATCTCCTCCTCCTGGATATTAGGAGCCTAGTATTAAGACCCCTAATACTCCAAGAGACAATAGTGATATCATATTCATCAATTAGCAGTCATTTTGACCATTGCATACCGAGTTTGTTGCTCCTTACCATTTTGTGAACCATATCTAAATTGTCAAATTTATTTGAAAGTCAACATTGTATATCTTGGCTGGGACATGGAGCAATAGGGAACTTCCTCCCTTTTCCTCTATCCTTTTTCTTTTTGTTCCCCTTTTGGTATTTAAAACAACATTATTTAATTTTTTATGGTATGATATTAGGAGTAATAAGATCAACTACTACTCCCTAGTATGGGGAATTGATTCATTTGAGATCACTAATTCCCCCTTACAAGTAATTTTTAGAGACCATATCATTGCTCTCTTCGAAGGAGTCCATTGTAATATGAAATAATTTTTTCTTTGTATCTATTTTTTGCCAGTTTTCACCATAAGAGTCACCTTACATAGTGAAGTCAATGTCACATTGACATCGGGATTAGGTTTAGGATTTTTCTTGTAACTACCACCATATACTTTAGAATCATATGTTACAACTATACAATTTTTTAGGAATCCATGTTTTCCTTCCCTTATTCTTCAAAGCTCAACATGGTGACCAAACAGGTGGCAAGATGAGCACCTACTTGGGTTCCATTCATGTTCAAACTGTACCACATGAGTTGCCTCATTAGTTCTAGCCACCTCAAATAATTTTGTAAATATATAATCTAAAGAAATTAGGACTTGAAATCTGTTTAATAATCATGAGTGAATATGTCACTTATCAATATAATTCCTATAAAAGAACCTATCCTCGGGAAATTTTGTAATCCAACAATTGGATGCAATTGGATGGTAGTACATTTTTGACCTTTGATGTCACTTTTTCTTAACATCAATTTTACATTAAAACCCAAAAAACAAAACAATAGCATAGGTTGGTAAAGTACAAATGCAACTATTGGTCAAATCTTGTCTATCAAGAAAAAACTTGTATACCACTTTTATTATAGTATCAGTTTCTTTGTGAATAAATGACATCTTAGATAACTCATGAAATTTAACTTTTCTAGGAAAAAAATTGATATAGGTCTGTTGCATCAGTTGTAAAAGAACCGACGATAGAGCCTTTCCCATAAAAGTTTTTTTCCTCCAAAAAGACTTTGTCATAGGTTGTACTCGATAACAACTGACACGATAGTTTGCATCCACTATGAATTTTTTTTATCACCAAAAAACCTATTGTGTCAATATTTATCTTAAATAATCAATAAAAAGGGTTCCCACCACATTCCCTGTGAAAAATATTTCCCCCTAAAATGGTTAGGTCATCAATTTTTAGCTAGAAATAGACAACACACATTTTAGTGAGGTTGGAGTTTTTTTTAATAGGGAATTACATTTTGTGCCAATTTTTTGGTAGAAACTGACGACATAGAGTGAACTATGTTGTCAATTTTCATGGATAACTGAAAACACATGTCTTAGAGAGGTTGGTTGTTACAACCTCAATTTTGTATGTGTTTTCATAATTGAAATACAATGATTTTGTGAATTTGGACGTAATTGAAAAGGTTGTATGCTTTGCTTCAGAGAAGGGATTTCTTTGCAAATCTCCCTTACAGTAGGAATTTCGTGGTTCCTATTAATAGATTAATCCAATAATGGATATCAAAGAGAAGAAAAGAAGAAAAGCCCCAATAATGAGAAAAGATAAAAGATATTAGGTAATAAGCAAAGTAGTTTTGAGAAATAATTGGAAATATCTAGAAAGTGGCATTAATGGTCACAATTGAATACATTTCGTTTACCATAGCCTTTTTTGTTGCTTGTGAGCTTTATTGGCTATTGAGCCCAATTATAAGAAAAGAAAAATAAAAGAAAAAGGATTTTATCTAATAAAATGAATAAGTAAGGAAGGGATAAAGAAATAAGAGAAATAAATAAAGGAATCTTTCCCCAAGATGGGATTTCATGCCTTTAAGGTTCCTTGAGGTCCAAGGAATCCAAGAAAATAATTTAATAGCAAAGGAAAGAGAAAAGATGGGAGAAATAAGCCTAATTGAGTAATATCTTGCATCTAAAGAAAATGCACATTTTCTTTTGGATAATGAGACCAAATTTGGCAGAGAGGTAGATTAAGTCATTATTAAGTTTCCCTTAACATTTGGGATTATGTGGATGTACAATTCAAGAGATATGGATTTTTGAAAATCCCTAAAATAAATACATCATGTGAGATTTTGACCGTGGGATCGAGATCTGATGATCAGGAGATCATCACCTACCTCAGGATAGATAAGGAAAATAAAAAACATGGATCAAAGTTTTCCAAAGTGGATTTATTGCACTTGAGCACATGAGCAAACTTGGAAACTGTAACATCCCAGGATTTGAGGCCTCAGATAAAATGATCTTATAAGGAATGATTGGACTACCCATATCACCGAGGTGCACCTTCTTTTTCGGGATCCCATCACTAAAGAACTCCATAGTTAAGCATGCTTAGCTTGGAGTAGTACTAGGATGGGTGACCAGTCGGGAAGTTGACCCTGACTTGCGCATGAGTGAGGAGAAAGTGTGCAGTTAAGGCTAGTGGTGGTCTGTGGGGCCAGTCGTCATTCCTAAAACTCTACTAGAGCCTTGGACAGTGGGCCCGATCGTTACAAATGGTATCAGAGCCATAACCCCTCTAATAGGTGGGTCCCACACGGGCATGGCATGCCAGTCTTGAGCCGTGCGGTCTAGGCATGTAGGAAAGGGCTGTCCATGGTTGACGTAGCCACCCTTGCGTTGGTATTCCGTGATCGGGAGCTGGGTGTCAATGGGCCATTGTGGGTCCGCACTAAAATTGGGTCAAATTATGAGGCCATATAGTTGAGCCTTGATGAGGAAGTCAAGAGTCTAAGTGGGGGAGATTGTAACATCCTAGGATTTGAGGCCTCAGATAAAATGATCTTATAAGGAATGATTGGACTACCCATATCACCGAGGTGCACCTCCATTACCGAGATCCCATCACTAAAGAACTCCATAGTTAAGCGTGCTCAGCTTGGAGTAGTACTATGATGGGTGACCAGTCAGGAAGTTGACCTTGACTTACACATGAGTGAGGATAAAGTGTGCAGTTAAGGCTAGTGGTGGTTTGTGGGGCCAGTCGTCATTCCTGAAACTCTACTAGAGCCTTGGGCAGTGGGCCCGATCATTAAAGAAACCATCCAGTTGGATTTGTGAGATCTCTACGGCCATACCTACCCTAGGTTTTGCCTACCTTGTGGGTGCCTAGACGAATCCCCTAAAAACCAGTGTTCTCGCCAGTTGTGCGCCATAACCACATGCTATAAAAAGGGGATAGGTAACCCCTCTGAGAGTGCCCTTGTGTTCATGAGATGCTTCCAAAACATCCGATCCTCTCCCCTTCTCCTGATTCTATGTTGAGACCTACCCTTGTCTTAGTTCCTTCTCAGATCCAGCTGGGAGATTGTCCCCTTGTCGTCTACCCGATATGGACTATCATTGGCTGGATCGAACTCACCAACAAGTTCTAGGGATGGAGGCTGTAACATCCTTGACCTGGGTTATGAACTAACCCTAGGTGTTTTGCTTAATTATGTAATTATATGCTTGTGATTATCTTTTGGTATGTAATTAAAGCTTCTGAGGAACTTATATTTCTATTTCTGCCCTTTTTGAACAATGTTGTAATATTGTTTTGTTAATAGGGACCTATGTGCAAATTATCCAATTAGAGGGGTTAACTTGCAAATTGCACATGTTTAGATGTTCCTCTGGTGTTTAAACATCATAATAATGAATATGATGAAGTTTTATGGATTCTCCAAGCTTGGGCACCAAGATGCAGCTTGTGGAGCAATCCTTATGCTTTAAAACCCTAGTTTTGGTAAAAAGTGCAATTTACCCAAAACATGGGGTGCAACATGTAAAATATACCTTCTAGAATATCGTTCATGACTCTTGGCATCAATTAAAGTAAAAATGATGAAGAGGGAGCTTCATTTGAATAATCAAATAAGGAAGAGAACCCTTGTAATTAAGTAACCAAGATGTAAGCAAAATGACCCCTTTTATGTGTGCAACTTAATAGGATGTTTGGCTTCCTTTCCTCTAGACCTTGGTTTAAGAAGAAGTTTTGCTTAAGAAGAGAAGGAGGGACGTGCCCAAGAAGGATAGAAAGACATAGTTGAGAAATGAGGATATAAGTTGTCCTTATCTTGAAAATTCACCCAAAGTATATATACACTCTTTCTTTACTTAGAAAGGATCGTTCCCTTCATCCCTTTCACTTATCTCTTACTTGGACTGACTAAGGAAGGAGAGAAGAAGTAGAGGAGAATGGCCAAGAAAGTTTGGGTAAGCTTTGGTTATCGTCTAGTTCGGATTCATGGAGGAAAGCATGATACACAGTTGGTTTGCTAGTTTTTCTTACTTAGTTCTTCTTTCTAGCCATCCTATCCAACCAATTCTTGAAGAAGAAACTTTGGACGACCTATGGAGCTCAAGCCACCATTAAAGCTTCGAAGATTGGAGCTCTAGAGCTGGTTCTGAGTTGGGTTTTATAACTCTAAACCTTAAAACTTTGTTGTGCATCTTCCTTCTATGCAATCGTTGCTTGCTCTTCCTTGTTCCACTCTTCTACAAGTTCTTGCAACCAAAACCATGAAGAACATACCAGGTTCTTGAGGTAGAAGATGGTGGCATTAATTCCAATGATAATATTTATCTTACTTTATCAAACGGTTTCCACCTTGTGCCCAAATGATTTGCAAAACCGTTTGGAAGAAAACGGTTTCAAAACCATTTGGTGGCAAACGGTTTCACAAGATTGTTTAGATTCAAATGGTCTCCAAGACTGTTTGGATGAGTTGACCAAGCGTTGACCATTTGGGGGTCTGCTGGACACATTATTGACTAATCACCCTCCAAGAATCATTAACTAATTCCAAGTAAATCTCAAGTTGAAGGCACTTTAATTACCTAAACCCTAATCAGGTTGATTACTGACTTCAATGGACCAATCATGTTGAAGTTTGGGTTGAGTGGCCCAAACGGTTTCAAAACCATTTGGGGATCACCCAAACGGTCTCAAGACCGTTTGGTGATCACCCAAGACAATTTGGAGGTCTAGGGTTAAGTAGGGTTGCTCAATTGAAGGTCCAATCATAATAGGTTGTTGAAACAATCAAAGTGCTGATTTTGTGAACTAATTAGGCTTAAACCCTTAAGAAATTGACTTAGTTTTTGATGAGACTTTGGGAAAACGGTATCAAGACCGTTTGGAGGATGTCCAAACGATCCCAAGACCGTTTGGGGTCAGGTCATGGCCCAATTGGGTGATGGTTCAATGGGTTCAACATCAATTAGACTCATGTTGATGAATGTTGAAGGTTGATGGATTTTAAACCCTAATCCAATTGGTCCTAACCTTAATTGGTGACCAATTGAGGATCAATTAAGTGTAAAATTGGTTAAGAATTAATCTAATAGGCTAATTGATAAGTGGTTAACAAGTACATGAACAATTGAAGGGTTCAACATTGAAAACCCTAATTCAATTGCAAGTGTTGATACACTTTTTGGTCCATGCGGTTTTGAGGTGTTTGGGCCAAACGGTCTCAAGACCATTTGGGGCCAAACAGTCTCAAGACTGTTTGGGGTCAAAAAGTCTCAAGACCATTTGGGACCAAACGGTTTCAAAACCGTTTGGATTCATGCAGTTTCAAAACCGTTTATGGTCATGCTGTTTCAAGGCTGATTTGCTCAAACGGTTTCAAAGTCAAACTTGGCCAAACGGTCAACGTGACCAATGGTCTTCACCTCACCTAGGGCAAATGGTCTTGACTATGAAATTGTCCATGCGGTCATGAAAGTCAAAGATACCAAATTGTCAACCATTCCATGCGGTTTCAAAACCGTTTGGAGGTTAAAAGTGTAAAACCGTTTGGGGTCTTTTAAGGTCAAGAATGATTAATGCTTTAAAGGCTTAGATGGTTCAATGATTGATTAACCTAAACCCTAATGATACCTAAGGACATTAAGGGAACAAGTAATTAGTTGGTTGATGCATGTTATGATCAATGGTGAACATTACTAAAGTACCCTTGAAGAGTTCAAGTAGACAACACCCCTTGATCAAGCAAACCCTAATGACCATAATGGTGATGACTCGGCTTATATTAATCAAAGTTGACTTGACCTAACCTAATCTAGAATGATGTAGACATCATATAATAGTGAGAGGAGAGAGAAGACTCCTACTATGGATGGAAATCAAATAAAATTACTTCAATATCTATGAGTGCACATGATTAGGGTATGATACTTCATAGTGAGATCACATAAACCCTAATTATGGTGATTAAAGAATCTTAACCTAATTTGAAGGCATTAATGATAGTAATTTTCATACATGATGATGCTATGAGCTCAATTCACTATGAAGTGAATAGTAAACCCTAATTCTAGGGTAATTACATGTAATGTGAATAGTAAACCCTATCTGAGGGTGATATGATGAAATGAACAGCAAACCCTAATTCTAGATAATGCTTTTAAGCATGAAACTTCATGATTGAAGTATGAGACGAGGAATCACTATTCATAATAAAATAAAAGGGATTGAATAACCCTAATTGAATTGAATAAGGAAAACTAACCCTAGTGAAGGTATGATGGTACAACCCTTGAATTGAAAGGTTACTTATGCTTTATAAATTGCTGATCTGGAGATGAATTGTTTATTATTATCATTTGAATTGACCATGCAGGTTCTTATAAAGAAGTAATCATAGCCAGGTAAGGGTTATGATATCATATTCATTGAAATCATGTTATAAGCTTTATGAATAGTGATATATCATGTTGCCTAGTTTAAGGGGCAACATATGAGATTGATGAGCTGTAAGGGCCATGAGTAACATCACTACAATAATCAAGGTCATGCTGATTAGATGACTTATGATGAAATCATTAAGAAATGATATCTATATGATAACTGATGTGAGTTAAACTTCATACATTTAGTGTTCTTCTTTCATAGCAGTTGTCCTAATAATTAAATGTTTGAAAACATGCTTGATGCTAAAAGAATGCTGAAATGTACTTAAGTAATCCAGTATAATCATATCATGTAGAGCCCTGATCATAGATCCATCATTGTTAGTAGTTTAATGATGGTGAAACAGGTTTTCCTAAGGGAACTCCTGGAGAACATACTTTTGAGTATGTTGGGATTATGGACGTGAATATCCTTACGTCATGATGTAGGAATTGATGTAAGATGTACTTTAATCCATCAATCCTTCATTATGTGTTTATGCCGGGGTGATGTTCCATTAATCTCCCGAGGGAATCTTTAATGCCGCATCGATTAGAGATAAACGAGAAATCCCTCGATGGCGAAGGGAGTACAAAATGCCACTGTGACTCTAATAGCGAAGTTGCCAGAATACCCTGGAAAGCTATTATGACAGAGACATGAGATGTCCTGCATGTTGATCCTCACACTGACTGATGAAGATGAGATCGTAATAATCCTGCTCTTTTGATGACCTATGTATGACACCGATGCGATTTAGTAATGATCGGTTGGAGTATGAGCGGTATACCTCATCTCCACAGGGAATAATAATGTTTGAAAAACATAATCAGCCGTGTAGCATAACTGCTTAGGTTGAACTACGAGAAACAATGATTGATGTTACATTGTTTATAATATTCTGTTCAAGAAACTAGTATACATGTTCTTCATAATCCTTATTGAAATGATTGTTTAAGTAAATGTTACCTGACTTAGTACCAAACCTGTTGTTGAATGTCTTAAAGATTATTTTGCTTATGTTATTCCTTTATTGCTATAAAAAAGCTTCTGGCGGAGAGTTATAACTCTCGCTGGGACAATTATTCAAATTGCCTCACCCCCGTGGGATTCAACTTTTTAGGTGGACGCTGAGGGCGAAGGAACCCATCTGAAGGTGAGCAGTATCAGCAGCAGCAACACCAGGGGCAACAGTGAATCTCAGGTGAAGATACTGACTGTCAAGTCTTGTAGATAGTATGTCTTATGTCGTCTCTGTACTCTCAGGTCCTAGGAGTCAGTAGGTCTGATGTTTTTGGCTTAGTGCCATGAGATTTTGTATCTTGCCTTGTAAAAATAACAGGGCAATGGATGTATGTAATCACTCGAGATGTGATTTCACAAGGGATGTAATGTCAAACTATGATGTAAACAGTTTATCTCATTTTCTTATAAAAGAGTTTTATGTTTTAAAGATATCTTTCCAAAAAGTTTTAATTTCTAGTGATTTTTCATAATTCCGCTGCTAGTTAAACCACTGCCGCATCCATTGATTTCATTTTGGGGATTCAGTCACCACAATTTAGTGGTATCTGAGCTCTAGGTTCGCTGAGTCTACAGAGACATAGGACTTAGGATGTCGAGCCTATTCTTAGTGTCTTCCAGTATATCTAATAGTGTCTTCTGCTCCTCAGGAGAAGAAGATAAGTTAAGGATGTCTGGACCACACGAGGAATATGTGGCAAAAAGTAGCGTTGCTGCACCCTGAGAAGGTGCAAGGAACCTGGATATAGAACAACCTATACCTGAGCCTCCCCAGTTCAATCCAATTGACATGGGGAACCTAGCTATCCAGACCATGTTTGGGCAGTTTCTGACTTCCATGACTCACATAATAGATAGGATGCCTATGCCTGCACCTAGCGAAAATACCCAACCTGAAGGACAAGGAATCGGCAAGACGTTTGAACGACTTCGCCGAGTCGGAGCAACTGAGTATTTTGGAACAACTGATCCCGTAGATGCCGACCTGTGGTTAACCAAACTAGAGAAGGCTTTTAGAATCCTAAACATCCCAGAAGCTGAGAAGGTTAGACATGCTGTCTATCTTCTTAAGGGGAGTGCTGGTCATTGGTGGACCATGGAAGAGAAGAAGAGGCCTGGTGTGGAGGTTGCATGGGAAGTCTTTCGTCAGGAATTTATCAATAGATATTTCCCTAAGACGTTCCCGGATGAGAAAATCTCTCAGTTCGAGAGGTTAAGGCAAGGTCTGATGAACATTTGTGAATACGAAACTAAGTTCATGGAGCTGTTGCGGTTCTATTCACATATGGCTGCTATAGAGGAAGAAAGGATTAGGCGGTTCGAGAAAGGGTTGAACACTGAGTTGACTACTCCCGTGTCTACCCTAGAGAACTGGGAAAGGTTTGCTACCTTCGTAGAATCTGTTAGAAGGATAGAGAGGTCCATAGCAGAGAAGAGGCAAACCCATAAAAAGAGGATGTATCCTCAGTTCCAGGGATCTTCATCTAGAGACTTCAAGAAACCTAGGTTTTCTGTGCGTACACCACCACCACCTAGACCCAGTGCTCAGACACAGTGGGCACCAAGTAGAGGTAGAGGACGAAGCCTACCGCTACAAGAGGCTCGTAGTTCAACATCTATGTCGGTCACAGGACCACCCAGACCACAACAACAAGATAGAAGTTGTTATATATGTGGGAAGATGGGACATCTGATGAAAGACTGCAGAGCCAGAGCAGTGAGTGTAACCCAACCACAGAGGCAGAGTCAGCAAGGGTCACTGAGGAGACAGTTTCCGGGAGGGGCTAGAGGACGTGGACACGCACCCCAAGCTAGATCGTCAGCACTGGATCAACCACAGGCAACAACAAGGTTCTATGCAATGAATCCACCTGATGCAGTGATCAACCCTCGGGTTGTGGCAGGTCAGATGGAATTGTTATATTCTGATATGTCTACATCCTGCATTGTATCTGTTTTGATTGATCCATGGGATACACACTCCTTTATCACTCGAAGAGTGATTTGTAACTGCAATATGACAGTTAGTCATAGGGCAGATAGCTTGTTGCTTGAGACTCTGTTGAGAGGGTCTGCTGTGTTGCAGGAGGTATGCTCTCCCTGCATCCTCTTCTTTTGTGATCATCGCATTCAAGTGGATCTTATACCACTTGAGATGCAAGGATTTAATATAATCCTTGGGATGGATACCTTGGAAAGGTATAGGGTTGTTTTGGATTGTGAATCCAAGCAAGCTGTGTTTGCTGATGAAAGCGACACATGGATCTTTCAAGGCGAGAGAAAGATTCTACCCACCTGTCTTGTGTTAGCTATGGTTGCTGAGAAGTTGATGAGGCAAGGATGTTATGCATTCTTGGCCCATGTGGTAGATACTACCATGGAGAGTCCTAACCCTACTGAAGTTCCTGTAGTCGGGGAATTTGAAGATGTATTTCCTGAAGAACTTCCAGGTGTGCCACCGCCTCGGGAAATTGATTTTGAAATCAATTTGATCCCATACACACAACCTATAGCACAAACACCATATAGGATGGCACCTGCTGAGATGGCAGAACTCAAGAAACAGCTGCAAGAGTTGCTTGAGAAGGGTTTTATCCGACCGAGTACTTCACCCTGGGGTGCTCCGGTCCTTTTCGTTAAAAAGAAAGATGAATCAATGCAGTTGTGAATTGATTACAAACAACTAAACAAAGTAACAATAAAGAACAAGTATCCTCTGCCGAGGATTGATGATCTTTTTGATCAGTTGCGTGGTGCAACCATCTTCTCAAAGATAGATTTGAGATCAGGATATCATCAACTCCGTATTAAGGACAGTGACATACCCAAGTCTGCCTTTAGGACAAGGTATGGTCACTATGAGTTCACTGTTATGTCGTTTGGACTAACTAATGCATCGACTGCATTTATGGAACTCATGAATAGAATCTTCCGACCTTTCCTTGATCAGTGCATTGTTGTCTTTATAGATGACATTCTGATCTATAGTATAGATGCTCAGTAGTATGAACAACATCTTCACCAGGCTCTAACTTTGCTAAGAGAAAACAAGCTATACGCTAAGTTTAGCAAGTGTGAGTTATGGTTACCGAAAGTATCTTTCCTTGGACACGTGATATCTGCCTCGGGTATTCGTGTTGATCCTAAAAAGGTAGAATATGTTCTACAATGGGAATAGCCGAAGACACCGACAGAGATCCGTAGTTTCTTAGGGTTGGCTGGCTATTATCGAAGGTTCATTAAGAAATTTAGTTCCATAGCCCTACCTTTGACTAAGTTGACCCGAAAGGATGTTCCTTTTGACTGGAGTGACAAGTGTCAGCAATCTTTTCAGTTGCTGAAGGAGAGGTTGACAAGTGCACCTGTGCTTGTGCTACCAGAGAAAGGAAAAGGATACATAGTTTTTTGTGATGCCTCCAAGAATGGACTCGGATGTGTGTTGATGCAGGATAAACAAGTGATTTCTTTCGCTTCCCGACAGGTTAAGAAACACGAGGAAAATTATCCGACACACGATCTGGAGCTAGCTGCTGTGGTTCATGCCTTGAAGATCTGGAGACACTATCTCTATGGAGAGACATTCCAGATTTTCACTGATCATAAGAACCTGAAGTACATCTTCTCTCAGCACGAACTTAACATGAGGCAACATCGCTGGATGGAGATAATAAAAAACTATGATTGTACAATTGATTACCATCCAGGGAAGGCCAATGTGGTTGCAGATGCTCTGAGTAGGAAATCAGCAACATCAGCCATAGATAGAGCACAACTAAACTCTTTAGTATGCTCTAGGAGAGATATGCTTATCTCCTTAAGGTAAGACAGTGTACAGTTGAAGGTATCATTGTTAGCCCGGTTGTTGGCTGAGATGCATATAAAACCTACTTTGAGAGAACAGATCAAGGAGGCACAACAAGTTGATTCTACAGCTCAACAGATCAGATCGGAGTATGGTGATGAGAAATGAGATGGTTTCCATGATTCAGATGACCAAATAGCCTGTTATCATGGGAGGATGATAGTGCTAGATGTGGATAACTTGAGAAAGTTAGTCCTGGAAGAAGCTCATTCTTCGATGTATGCTATGCATCCAGGAAGCACCTAGATGTATCAAAACTTGAAAGATATGTATTGGTGGCCCAGAATGAAGAAGGACATTGCTGAGTTTGTTATGAGATGTCCTGTGTGTCAGCAGGTTAAAGCTGAACACCAGAAGCCTGCATGAACAATGCAACCTTTACCCATACTGTAGTGGAAATGGGATCATGTAACCATGGACTTTGTTGTTGGCCTACCTAGGACAAGCAAAGGGCATGATTCCAATTGGGTAATAGTTGATAGGTTGACGAAAACATCGCATTTCTTACCTGTCAAAACAACCTATTCTGGTGAGAAGTTAGCACAGTTGTATGTTGAAGTGATAGTGTGACTGCACGGAGTGCCAGTCATTATAGTTTCAGACAGAGGTCCCCAGTTTATGAGTCATTTTTGGGAGCTACTTCACAAAGCTTTAGGCACCCAGTTAAGGTTTAGTACAACCTTTCATCCTCAGACTGATGGACAGTCGAAAAGGACTATACAGACCTTGGAAGACTTGCTGAGGGCATGTGTTCTTCACTTTACAGGGAGTTGGGATATGCACCTAAGCTTGATAGAGTTTGCCTACAACAATAGCTATCAACATAGCATTGGCATGGCACCTTATGAAGCTTTGTATGGTAGACATTGTAGATCACCCCTATGTTGGTATGAAACCAGTGAATATCAACTGTTAGGTCCTGATCTTGTGCAGTAGACCACAGAGAAGATTAAAGTAATACAATAATAGATAAAGAATACACAGGATAGGTAGAAATCTTATGCTGACAAGCGTCGTAGACCTTTGGAGTTCCAGGTTAGAGATAGAGTGTATCTCAAGGTCTCACCTTGGAAGGGAGTTTTGAGGTTTGGAAGGAAAGGGAAGTTAGCTCCGAGGTTTATGGGGCCTTATCCAATCATTGAATGGGTTGGAAAGGTAGACTATAAACTAGAGTTACCACCAGAGTTACAGAGGTTACACCCTGAATTTCATGTTTTTATGCTGAGGAAATGTCACCCTGATACTGAATCAGTTCTACAACCTATGGAGGTAGAATTGAATGATGATATATCTTATGAGGAAGGACCAGTGTCAATCCTTGATAACAGAATTAAAAAGCTAAAAAAGAAAGACATAAGTCTTGTGAAAGTCCTCTGGAATCACCATGGTGTTGAAGAAGCCACATGGGAACTAGAGGAAGAGATGAGAAGGAAATACCCTACTCTTTTCTCTTAAAAAGTTGTGTTGATTTCGGGGACGAAATCCTTGTAAGGGGGTGGATAATTTGTAACATCCCTGACCTGGGTTATGAACTAACCCTAGGTGTTTTGCTTAATTATGTAATTAGATGCTTGTGATTATCTTTTGGTATGTAATTAAAGCTTCTGAGGAACTTATATTTCTATTTCTGCCCTTTTTGAACAATGTTGTAATATTGTTTTGTTAATAGGGACCTATGTGCAAATTGTACAATTAGAGGAGTTAACTTACAAATTGCACATGTTTAGATGTTCCTCTGGTGTTGATACATCATAAGAATGAATATGATGATGTGTTATGGATTCTCCAAGCTTGGGCACCAAGATGCAACTTGTGGAGCAATCCTTGTGCTTTTAAACCCTAGTTTTGGTAAAAAGTGCAATTTACCCAAAACATGGGGTGCAACATGTAAAATATACCTTCTAGAATATCTTTCATGACTCTTGGCATCAAATATAATAAAAATGATGAAGAGGGAGCTTCATTTGAATAATCAAATGAGGAAGATAACCCTTGTAATTAAGTAACCAAGATGTAAGCAAAATGACCCCTTTTATGTGTGCAACTTAATAGGATGTTTGGCTTCCTTTCCTCTAGACCTTGGTTTAAGAATAAGTTTTGCTTTAGAAGAGAAGGAGGGACGTTCCCAAGAAGGAGAGAAGGACCTAGTTGATAAATGAGGATATAAGTTGTCCTTATCTTGAAAATTCACCCAAAGTATATATACACTCTTTCTTTACTTAGCAAGGATCGTTCCCTTCATCCCTTTCACTTATCTCTTGCTTGGACTGACTAAGGAAGGAGAGAAGGAGTAAAGGAGTATGGCCAAGAATGTTTGGGTAAGCTTTGGTTATCTTCTAGCTCGGATTCATGGAGGAAATCATGATACAAGGTTGGTTTGCTAGTTTTTCTTACTTAGTTCTTCTTTCTAGCCATCCTTTCCAACCAAATCTTGAAGAAGAAACCTTGGACGACCTATGGAGATCAAGACACCATTAAAGATTCGAAGCTTGGAGCTCTAGATCTGGTTATAAGGTGGCTCTTATAACTCTAAACCTTAAAACTTTGTTATGCATCTTCCTTCTATGCAATCGTTGCTTGCTCTTCCTTCTTTCACTCTTCTACAAGTTCTTGCAACCAAAACTGTGAAGAACAGACCAGGTTGTTGAGGTAGAAGATGGTGGCATTAATTCCAATGTTAATCTATATCTTACTTTATCAAACGGTTTCCACCTTGTGCCCAAACGATTTGCAAAACCGTTTGGAAGAAAATGGTTTCAAAACCGTTTGGTGGCAAACGGTTTCACAAGACCGTTTAGATTCAAATGGTCTCCAAGACTGTTTGGATAGGTTGACCAAGTGTTGACCATTTGGCGGTCTTCTGGACACATTATGGACTAATCAACCTCCAAGAATCATTAACTAAATCCAAGTAAATCTCAAGTTGAAGGCACTTTAATTACCTAAACCCTAATCGGGTTTATTGCTGACTTCAATGGACCAATCATGTGGAAGTTTAGGTTGAGTGGCCCAAACGGTTTCAAAATTATTTGGGGATTACCCAAACGGTATCAAGACCGTTTGGAGGTCTAGGGTTAAGTAGGGTTTCTCAATTGAAGGTCCAATCATAATAGGTTGTTGAAACAATCAAAGTGCTGATTTTGTGACCTAATTAGGGTTAAACCCTTAAGAAATTGA
Source organism: Alisma plantago-aquatica (assembly GCA_963693085.1). Taxonomy (NCBI): domain Eukaryota; kingdom Viridiplantae; phylum Streptophyta; class Magnoliopsida; order Alismatales; family Alismataceae; genus Alisma; species Alisma plantago-aquatica. The sequence continues at coordinate 49,942,350 of OY856412.1, forward strand.
CTTAGTTTTTTATGAGACTTTGGGCAAACGGTCTCAAGACCGTTTGGAGGATGTCCAAACGATCCCAAGACCGTTTGGGGTCAGGTCATGGCCCAATTGGGTGATGGTTCAATGGGTTCAACTTCAATTAGACTCATGTTGATGAATGTTGAAGGTTGATCGATTTTAAACCCTAATCCAATTGGTACTAACCTTAATTGGTGACCAATTGAGGATCAATTAAGTGTCAAATTGGTTAAGAATTAATCTAATAGGCTAATTGATAAGTGGTTAACAAGTACATGAACAATTGAAGAGGTCAACATTGAAAACCCTAATTCAATTGCAAGTGTTGATACACTTTTTGGTCCATGCAATTTTGAGGTGTTTGGGTCAAACAGTCTCAAGACCGTTTGAGTCCAAACGGTCTCAAGACCATTTGGGGGCAAACGGTCTCAACACCGTTTGGGACCAAACGGTTTAAAAACCGTTTGGATTCATGCGGTTTCAAAACCGTTTATGGTCATGCGATTTCAAGGCTGATTTGCTCAAACGGTTTCAAAGTCAAACTTGGCCAAACGGTCTTCACCTCACCTAGGGAAAATGGTCTTGAGTATGAACTTGTCCATGCGGTCTTGAAAGTCAAAGATACCAAACGGTCAACCATTCCATGCGGTTTCAAAACCGTTTGGAGGTTGAAAGTGTAAAACCGTTTGGGGTCTTTTAAGGTCAAGAATGCTTAATGCTTTAAAGGCTTAGATGGTTCAATGATTGATTAACCTAAACCCTAATGATACCTAAGGACATTAAGGGAAAAATTAATTAGTTGGTTGATGCATGACATATATTTTACTACACGCTAAAAACGCAAGTATACGCGTCGAGTAGTACAGGCCTTGTGAGGCCCGAGTCGAACACAGGGATACTCGGAATTGTCGAAGACTCCTACTAACTATTTGCGATCAGCTAAGCCAAATAAAAAATTGGGGTTTGTTGTCAAAATTAAAAGAAAATAAAAATGAAACAAAGCAAACAATCGATTAAAGGTTAATTTAATCAATTCAAAAAGGTATGTTTAGGATTGCGGTTTCACCGCGGGTATTCATTGTATTAGATTTTATATAATGCCTCAATCTTCTCTCTCTATCCGGGTAGTGGCCTGAAAATAGAATTACCCACTGTCGTGGTGCAATTCACTACTTAGGTTTAGATCGGTTCCACCGTCGTAGTAACCTATTCGCTAAACTAAGTGCATTACGAACGGTCTCTCAGTTTCCACCATTAATTTTACACCACCTTTGTCAAGGGATTTATCGATTAATGTAGATTCCATCTCTTTTCAACCGTTAATCCTTCTGTCGAAGTGATTAAGGGCATTAGGTTATTATCATGGTGATCAAGCATAACAATATATGGAGAAAATGAAACTATACCACGGATTTAAGAGAGAAAATATGAATTACTAATATAAAACTGTCATACAATGAATTCCCGGGCTACTCCCGGTCCTAAAGATGGAGGGGATTAGCCCCGCATGTTCATCTCACACAAGTACATGGTAGAAATAGGGGAAATCATATGAAAAACGTGAATTGAATGGGAAAACCCCTGAACAGAGAAGAACCGATTGATCCTTTGCGTAGAACACGTGCTTTCATGCCTCTCGGTGGTGAAATACGTCTTCGGTAGCGTTCGGATCGACAGGTATGAACTTCTGGCCCCCGTTCTCCTTTCTCTCCCTCCTCGGAACTTGTGCAATGGCAAAATCCGATCCTCCCCTCGTCTGGGCGGCCGTCCTTAGGTATAAGTCCCTAATTAGGTCGTTAATTAACTCCAGCCGTCCGATTGAGATCAATCTGAATCCAACGCATATCTGACGGTGTCGATACCATCGACGCGGGTCGATGGTATCGACCCAGTGTAGTAGCGACAACCCTTCTTTCTTTTCGTCCGAGTGCCTGAAGCAATCTCGATACCATCGACTTCGGTCGATGGTATCAAATACCCTGTAGCGACGGTTTTGTCATTTTGTGTCGCTGTAGCCTCCATTCGTCGATGTTATCGACTTCCGTCGATGGTATCGACAGAAGCAAATACTTGTTTTTCGTGAAATTCAAAGACGATCAAATAAATCCACACAAATAATAATAATGTGATAATGAATGCTCAAAATGATGAAACTAAGGGGATTTGACATAAAATGTTGGCAAAGACCAAAATGGATGAATTATGCAATATTAACCATAAAAATGACTAATAAAAGCACAAAACACATATCAAACAGGTCTATAAATGCGACTCAAAATCATCGCATCAAACTCCCCTAAGCTTGAACATTGCTCGCCCTCGAGAAACTCATCCTTAGAATAGAATTGCAAATGTCAACTGAAAAACAACACACCTACCCAACATCCCATATGACTCCCGCTGAACATTCTCAAACCGGCCTTCTCTAACCACAGAACGGTAATTACCCTAAAGGTGACAATAATCATCAATAAAAGAAATTGACCTCCAAACCGATGAACACTATCACATAAGGCAGTTAACATAATAAAATTCGCCGGTTCAGCATTAGTGCATCTCGTGATTGCCTATACTACGTTGCTCGCCCTAACTACCATCTACATGGAAGAAGTTCTCCTGATATTCATTAGTGAGGAGAAATTCACGGTGGCCTACCAATCCGAGCAACGGGTGGATGAAAATGGGTGGCTCATGGAAGAAAGTGGAAGTATTGTACAGTTTCAACATGCATAATACAAAAATGTCCTATATGATGCAAATGCACATTAGAAATGCCCTAATGCCTAAAATTGGGTGGAATGATGCATGCACTAACCATCCGCCTCAAAATGAGATGGATATCTAGTCAAGCTACATCATGTACTCAATTATTCTGAAATGCAATTGATATCATGTTCCTTCCTCCTTATTTCACTTTCTTCTAAATTCTTTTTCTTTTCTCTTTTTTTTTATATTGCAGATTTTCAGATTTTTTTTCAGCCCACATATCCATAATTTCTTAAAGATAATTTTATGGGGCTATTTTCTTCATACTCATAAATTTTTTGCACTATTTAGAAGGTATGGAACAGTTTAATTCACCATTGGGAAAAATCGAGATACATGAATTACTTTATGCATGAAGATCATGAATGCAACTACATGGCATGCACCTAAAGGTAATGTGCATGAATCATTGTATTTTTTTTCTTTTTATGCAAAAGTATGGAAAATACCAATGCAAATCCTATCTAAATGCTATGCACACAAAAAGAAATTAAAACTGCACTTTACTTCCAATTCTTAGGTGGATTATGGAAAAATGAAGTGGAACGATCACAAGACTAGATGACTGAACCTTAGAAAGATATTATGTGTCCCTCCTTACTGACCTGTGTAGTAGTTTAGAGGGTTCTCTCTCTTACATCCAATTAAGGTCTCATTACCATTTGGTTAGGTTAGGCTCAAACAACCATTTCCGGCCACTTTCATGAATCATTAGGAGTACAGGTGTGAAATGTTGTTTTAAAGTTGACATAATCAATCATTTTCGTAGGATTGTGCCCTAAGGTGAAACAAAACAAGCTATCCAAACACACAAAAAATTTTAAATTTCCCTTAAATTTCCCATGCACTAATCAACAAGATGACACACTTTTATGACATCCACAATTACACTAGATAGCACGTGGATCCTACAAAAACTAAAGATGCAAGAAAGAAATAACAAGAGAACAAAAGAAAAAAATGCTAAAAACTAAAAACAATAAAAGATAGAACTGTTCCAACTACCCCCCTAAGATTGAATTCGACTATGGCCTCATAGTCAAAAACAAACTTAAAGATTGGAACAGAGATACCCGATCACTCTTGTGGAGGTCGACACGTCTCGATGCTATCCGCCCCCCTCACGAGTATCGACGGCTGACGATTGCTTGATCTTGAAACCCGGATTGCTGACATGTCAATACCATCGACATAGGTCGATAGTATCAATGCTGCACCCGGATCGATGACGTGGACGCCGCGATTGCCGTCGATTTTTTTACGCGGATCGGTGACATGGATGGTCGATACCATCGACAGATGTCGATAGTATCGACTTGGTTTCATTGCGACACCGCCACTTTGCACTTCAACTTGTAACCGTGTCGATACCATCGACTTGACCGTCGATGGTATCGAGTTGACTGAGACAAATCGGTCTGAACTTCTCCAGAGATCTCGATGGTATCAACGACCATGTCGATACTATCGACTTTGCTTGGCGACCTGCCTGTAGGTGTGTCGATACTATCGACTTGACCGTCGATGGTATCGACTCAGAGTGAAATCTACAGTCGTCAACCTGAACCCTTGTCGATACCATCGACGTGTGTGTCGATGGTATCGACTCTGCCTCAGCCTGCACAATGAACAAACGGATCAAGGTATCTTCTTTACACTAAAAATTGAACGAAAATAAAGCAACCTATGATTGTTAATAAACTATCCTAATGTACCGATGGTTGGGTTGCCTCCCAACAAGTGCCCTTATTTAACGTCTTAGGCTAGACGGTATGAAGCTCATCATCTTTTCACTTTGGAAATTGCGCTAAGAGGATCATGTGGTAATTTGAATTCAACTCGATCTCCTCCAATTCCCAAGGATAAAGTACCTCTCCCTAAGGCAGTCATGACATCCGCCGTTGCTTGAAACGACCTTCCTAGAAGAATTTCATAGCTTTGGAGCGGTGGCATATCCATGACAACAAAATCTACAGGGAATATGAATCTGTCCACTTTGACGAGAACATCTTCACACACACCATATGCTCTCACGATAGGCCCATCCGCTAATTCAATTGTTGCGGCTGACTTCTTTATCTCTTTTAACCCTAGCTTTTGAAACGTCGCCAGAGGCATGAGATTTATGCTGGAGCCTGAATCACATTGCACTTTAGGAAAATGTCGACCACCTATTGAGCAAGGAATGTAGAAGCCCCCTGGGTCTTTTCTCTTCTTTGGAGAACTCCCATGAATCATAGAGCTCACCGTCTCATTCATCCTACAAATATCACTGTCTTTTATCCGCCTCTTCTTATTCATGATTTCCTTGATGAACCTCCCATAGGCGGGAACCTTCTCGATCACCTCCACTAATGGAATATTGATGTGGAGTTTTCGGAATATTTCCAAGAATTTCCTAAAATGACGATGCTCTTTCTTTGACTTCGGATTGTCCAGTTTTGAAACATCTGCTGCATCAGTACGCCTGTGAGGTGGCACATATGAGCTTTTCGAGGTCAACTCCCCTAAGCTTGCTTCAATCACTCCCTCTGACGTGGGCTTTGGCGAGACATCATCAATAGTAACAGCTTGTTGTGGTTCCTCTCTCGCATTCGATGTCTCCACATGTGCACAAACAACCTTCAATTGTTCTGTTTCTCTAGATGGAGATACAATATTCATAACTCCCTATGATTTTCTGAAGAAAGGGTTTCCGCCCGACAATCCATAATAAGTGCGTGGATACGGTATCGCCGGTGACGCATGCGTATTAAACGTCATTTTTCTTTCCTCTTTAGCTTCTTGCACCTGAGATTCCTCCTCATTGCTTACCACAGAAATATACTTGACCTGATGGTGTGCTTGGGCCACGTTTGCATTCTCGGCCGGTTTCTGTTGATTGGCATGCTTGATAGCTGCCACTTCACTAGAAATCTGTGCCACGGTGGTTTCTAATGCCCGCATTTGTGCTCCATGGCTTTGCAGCGTCTGTCCAAACTTGGTTAGAATATCACCTTGAGATTGCAATTGCTTACCAAACATGGCCATCATCTCCTGGTTCTGCTGTACCATTTGACTCAGTAATTCAGTGTTCTTATCCTTAGCTCTAGGCTGTGGCTTGGCATCCGGATCCTGCAGAAAGTTATTTGGATCCTTCCATGAGAATTTTTTATCCTTCCTCCATGCGTAGTCATTGTCTCTGTAACCCTGTTGTTGCATGAATTTCACTTGGGCTTCCTCATCCTCAGATGCATCTTCCTTAGCTAGCAGCTTCTTGGCTAGAAGATCTAACTTATCGTTCAGCTCCTTAACTACTCGGGATTTGTCAACAGCTCTGATGTGCTCCACAGCACCTCTGTCACCCCATGACTGTTTCCTAGCCATGTTCTTTAATATCTCCCAACATCTAGTATCTGTATTATTCAGAAAAAATCCTGACCCGACTGAATCCAGATTGCTCCTATCATGCTCGGAGAGAAAAAAATAGAAGATTTTCACCTGCGTTTCTTTGTCCAACCCATGATGTGGACACCTCCTCAACATAACCTGAAATCGCTCCCAGGTCTCAGAATATGTTTCACCAGCCTGTTGGGTGAAATTATGAATCTTCCGGATCATGTCGTTAGTCTTCTCAGGAGGGAAGAACCTCTCAAAGAAAACCTCCGCCATATGGTTCCAGGACTCCACAAACTCATCATCCAAATTATGTAACCATTCTCGCGCGGCTCCCGCCAAAGAACTCGGGAAAAGCTTGAGATACAGTGCCTCCTGTGGAAACCTATCGATTTTTACCATATCACAGTTCTCAACAAACTGGCTGATGTGCGCGACAGGGTCCTCATTTTTCAGCCCATGAAACGCGTTTGATTTCACCAAATTTATCAACACTGGATCGATCTTATATGTCGGTATGTTGATCGTCTGCTTCTTTATAGGCCCCTTTGAAGCTGATGAGGAAGAAGCTTTGATCTTCTCCCATATGGTCTGTGGCTCGGCCATCTCTTCTGGTTCAGATTCAGAATCTACCTCTTCTTGGTACTCTTGCTCGGGATGCTCCTCGTCCTCAGGTCCTGAAAACGGAACCTCGGGTGTGCGATTGTCGTAGTCTGTACTACGTGTATGCACCATGCAACGTACCTGAAATGAGAAAATTCGAGTTCAGTATTATGATTAGACGAGTATAAACAATTATAGGGAAATTTAGAAATATTTGAAGTTGTTTCAAAATAATAAAAAAAATGTGGCCTAGAGTGGCCGCTCGTAGCACTCAAAGTGCCAACAATTCCGCCGTATCCCCGGCAACGGCGCCAAAAACTTAACGTATATTTTACTACGTGCTAAAAACACAAGTATACGCGTCGAGTAGTACATGTCTTGTGAGGCCCGAGTCGAACACAGGGATACTCGAAATTGTCGGAGACTCCTACTAACTATTTGCGATCAGCTAAGCCGAATAACAAATTGGGGTTTGTTGTCAAAATTAAAAGAAAATAAAAATGAAACAAAGCAAACAATCGATTAAAGGTTAATTTAATCAATTCAAAAAGGTATCTTTAGGATTGCGATTTCACCGCGGGTATTCATTGTATTAGATTTTATATAATGCCTCAATCTTCTCTCTCTATCCGGGTAGTGGCATGAAAACAGAATTACCCACTGTCGTGGTGCAATTCACTACTTAGGTTTAGATCGGTTCCACCGTCGTAGTAACCTATTCCCTAAACTAAGTGCATTACGAATGGTCTCTCAGTTTCCACCATTAATTTTACACCACCTTTGTCAAGGGATTTATCGATTAATGTAGGTTCCGTCTCTTTTCAACCGTTAATCCTTCTGTCGAAGTGATTAAGGGAATTAGGTTATTATCGTGGTGATCAAGCATAACAATATATGGAGAAAACAAAACTATACCACAGATTTAAGAGAGAAAATATGAATTACTAATATAAAACTGTCATACAATGAATTCCCGGGCTACTCCCGGTCCTAAAGATGGAGGGGATTAGCCCCACATGTTCATCTCACACAAGTACATGGTAGAAATAGGGGAAATCATATGAAAAACGTGAATTGAATGGGAAAACCCCTGAACGGAGAAGAACCGATTGATCCTTTGTGTAGAATACGTGCTTTCACGCCTATCGGTGGTGAAATCCATCTTCGGTAGCGTCCGGATCGACAGGTATGAACTTCTGGCCTTCGTTCTCCTTTCTCTCCCTCCTCGGCACTTGTGCAATGGCAAAATCCGATCCTCCCCTCGTCTGGGCGGCCGTCCTTAGGTACAAGTCCCTAATTAGGTCGTTAATTAACTCCAACCGTCCGATTGAGATCAATCTGAATCCAACGCATATCTGACAGTGTCGATACCATCGACGCGGGTCGATGGTATCGACCCAGTGTAGTAGCGACAACCCTTCTTTCTTTTCGTCTGAGTGCCTGAAGCAATCTCGATACCATCGACTTGGGTCGATGGTATCGACTACCCTGTAGTGACGGTTTTGTCGTTTTGTGTCGCTGTAGCCTCCATTCGTCGATGGTATCGAATTCCGTCGATGGTATCGATGGAAGCAAATACTTGTTTTTCCTGAAATTCAAAGACAAGATCAAATAAATCCACACAAATAATAATAATGTGATAATGAATGCTCAAAATGATGAAACTAAGGGGATTTGACATAAAATGTTGGCAAAGACCAAAATGGATGAATTATGCAATATTAACCATAAAAATGACTAATAAAAGCACAAAACACATATCAAACAGGTCTATAAATGTGACTCAAAATCATCTCATCAATGCATGTTATGATCAATGGTGAACATTACTAAAGTACCCTTGAAGGGTTCAAGTAGACAACACCCCTTGATCAAGCAAACCCTAATGACCATAATGGTGATGACTTGGCTTATATTAATCAAAGTTGACTTGACCTAAACGAATCTAGAATGATGTAGACATCATATAATAGTGACAGGAGAGAGAAGACTCATAATATGGATGGAAATCAAATAAAATACCTTCAATATGTATGAGTGCACATGATAAGGGTATGATCCTTCATAGTGAGATCACAGAAACCCTAATTATGGTGATTAAAGAATCTTAACCTAATTTGAAGGCATTAATGATAGTAATTTTCATACATGATGATGCTATGAGCTCAATTCACTATGAAGTGATTAGTAAACCCTAATTCTGGGGTAATTACATGTAATGTGAATAGTAAACCCTATCTGAGGGTGATATGATGAATTGAACAGTAAACCCTAATTCTAGATAGTGTTTTTAAGCATGAAACTTCATGATTGAAGTATGAGATGAGGAATCACTATTCCTAATAAAATAAAAGGGATTGAATAACCCTAATTGAATTGAATAAGGAAGACTAGCCCTAGTGAAGGTATGATGGTACAACCCTTGAATTGAAAGGTTACCTATGCTTTATAAATTGCTGACCTGGAGGTGAATTATTTATTATTATCATTTGAATTGACCATGCATGTTCTTATAAAGAAGTAATCATAGCCAGGTAAGGGTTATGATATCATATTCATTGAAAGCATGTTATAAGCTTTATGAATAGTGATATATCATGTTGCCTAGTTTAAGGGGCAACATATGAGATTGATGAGCTGTAAGGGCCATGAGTAACATCACTACAATAATCAAGGTCATGCTGATTAGATGACTTATAATGAAATCGTTAAGAAATGATATCTATATGATAACTGATGTGAGTTAAAGTTCATACATTTAGTGTTCTTCTTTCATAGCAGTTGTCCTAATAATTAAATGTTTGAAAACATGCTTGATGCTAAAAGAATGCTGAAATGTACTTAAGTAATCCAGTATAATCATATCATGTAGAGCCCTGATCATAGATCCATCATTGTCAGTAGTTTAAGGATGGTGAAACAGGTTTTCCTAAGGGAACTCATGGAGAACATACTTTTGGGTATGTTGGGATTATGGACGCGAATATCCTTACGTCCTGATGTAGGAATTGATGTAAGATGTACTTTAATCCATCAATCCTTCATTATGTGTTTATGCCAGGGTGATGTTCCATTAATCTCCCGAGGGAATCTTTAATGCCGCATCGATGAGAGATAAATAAGAAATCCCTCGATGGCGAAGAGAGTACAGAATGCCACTGTGACTCTAATAGAGAAGTTGCCATAATACCATGGAAAGCTATTATGGCAGAGACACGAGATGTCCTGCATGTTGATCCTCACACTGACTGAGGAAGACGAGGTCATAAGAATCCTGCTCTTTTGATGACCTATGTATGATACCGATGTGATTTAGTAATGATCGGTTAGAGTATGAGCGGTATACCTCATCTCCGTAGGGCTTAATAATGTTTAAAAAACATAATCAGCCGTGTAGCATAACTGCTTAGGTTGAACTATGAGAAACAATGATTGATGTTACATTGTTTATAATATTCTGTTCAAGAAACTAGTATACATGTTCTTCATAATCCTTATTGAAATGATTGTTTAAGTAAATGTTACCTTACTTAGTACCAAACCTGTTGTTGAATGTCTTAAAGATTATTTTGCTTATGTTATTCCTTTATTGCTATAAAAAAGATTCTGGTGGAGAGTTATAACTCTCGCTGGGACAATTATTCAAATTGTCTCACCCCCGTGGGATTCGACTTTTTAGGTGGATGCCGAGGGCGAAGGAACCCATCTGAAGGTGAGCAGTATCAACAACAGCAACACTAGGGGCAGTAGTGAATCTCAGGTGAAGATACTGACTGTCAAGTCTTGTAGATAGTATGTCTTATGTCGTCTCTGTACTCTCAGGTCCTAGGAGTCAGTAGGTCTGAGGTTTTTGGCTTAGTACCTCAAGATTTTGTATCTTGCCTTGTACAAATAACAGGGCAATGGATGTATGTAATCACTCGAGATGTGATTTCACAAGGGATGTAATGTCAAACTATGATGTAAACAATTTATCTCATTTTCTTATAAAAGAGTTTTATGTTTTAAAGATCTCTTTCCAAAAAGTTTTAATTTCTAGTGATTTTTCATAATTCCGCAGCTAGTTAAACCGCTTCCGCATCCGTTGATTTCATTTTGGCGATTCAGTCACCACAATTTAGTGGTATCCGATCTCTAGGTTCGCTGATTCTATAGAGACATAGGACTTAGGATGTCGAGCCTATTCTTAGTGTCTTCTAGTATATCTAATAGTGTCTTCTGCTCCTCAGGAGAAGAAGATAAGTTAAGGATGTCTGGACCACATGAGGAATATGTGGCAGAAAGTAGCGTTGCTGCACCCTGAGAAGGTGCAAGGAACCCAGAGATAGAACAACCTGTACCTGAGCCACCCCAGTTCAATCCAGTTGACATGGGGAACCTAGCTATCCAGACCGTGTTTGGGCAGTTTATGACTTCCATGACTCACATAACAGATATGATGCCTATGCCTGCACCTAGGGAAAATACCCAACCTGAAGGACAAGGAATCGACAATACGTTTGAACGACTTCGCCGAGTCAGAGCAACTGAGTATTTTGGAACAGTTGATCCCGTAGATGCCGACCTGTGGTTAACCGAACTAGAGAAGGCTTTTAGAATCCTGAACATCCTAGAAGCTGAGAAGGTTAGACATGCTGTCTATCTTCTCAAGGGGAGTGCTGGTCATTGGTGGACCATGGAAGAGCAGAAGAGGCCTGGTGTGGAGGTTGCATGGGAAGTCATTCGTTGGGAATTTATCAATAGATATTTCCCTAAGACGTTCCTGGATGAGAAAATCTCTCAGTTCAAGAGGTTAATGCAAGGTATGATGAACATTAGTGAATACGAAACTAAGTTCATGGAGTTGTTGCGGTTCTGTCCGCATATGGCTGCTACAGAGGAAGAAAGGATTAGGCGGTTTGAGAAAGGGTTGAACACTGAGTTGACTACTCCCGTGTCTGCCCTAGAGAACCGGGAAAGGTTTTCTACCTTCGTAGAATCTGTCAGAAGGATAGAGTGGTCCATAGCAGAGAAGAGGCAAACTCATAACAAGAGGATGTATCCTCAGTTCCCGGGATCTTCATCTAGAGACTTCAAGAAACCTAGGTTTTCTGTGCCTACACCACCACCACCTAGACCCAGTGCTCAGACACAGTGGACACTGAGTAGAGGTAGAGGACGAAGCCTACCGCTACAAGAGGCTCACAGTTCAGCATCTATGTCGGTCATAGGACCACCCAGACCACAACAACAAGACAGAAGTTGTTATATATGTGGGAAGATGGGACATCTGATGAAAGACTGCAGAGCTAGAGCAGTGAGTGTAACCCAACCATAGAGGCAGAGTCAGCAAGGGTCACTGAGGAGACAGTTTCCGGGAGGGGCTAGAGGAAGTGGACAAGCGACCCAAGCTGGATCGTCAGCATCGAATCAACCACAAGCAACAACAAGGTTCTATGCAATGAATCCACCTGATGCAGTGATCAACCCTCGGGTTGTGGAAGGTCAGATGGAATTGTTATATTCTGATATGTCTACATCCTGCGTTGTATCTGTTTTGATTGATCCATGGGCTACACACTCCTTTATCACTCGAAGAGTGATTCGTAACTGCAACATGACAGTTAGCCATAGGGCAGATAGCTTGTTGCTTGAGACTTTGTTGATAGGGTCTGCTGTGTTGCAGGAGGTATGCTTTCCCTGCATCCTCTTCTTTTCTGATCATCGCATTCAAGTGGATCTTATACCACTTGAGATGCAAGGATTTATATAATCCTTGGGATGGATACCTTGGAAAGGTATAGGGTTGTTTTGGATTGTGAATCCAAGCAAGCTGTGTTTGCTGATGAAAGTGACACATGGATCTTTCAAGGTGAGAGAAAGATTCTACCCACCTGTCTTGTGTTAGCTATGGTTGTTGAGAAGCTGATGAGGCAAGGATGTTATGTATTCTTGGCCCATGTGGTAGATACTACCATGGAGAGTCCTAACCCTGCTGAAGTTACTATAGTCAGGGAATTTGAAGATGTATTTCCTGAAGAACTTCTAGGTGTGCCACCGCCTCGGGAAATTGATTTTGAAATCAATTTGATCCCAGACACACAAACTATAGCACAAACACCATATAGGATGGCACCTGCTGAGATGGAAGAACTCAAGAAATAGCTGCAAGAGTTGCTTGAGAAGGGTTTTATCTGACTGAGTACTTCACCCTGGGGTGCTCCGGTCCTTTTCGTTAAAAAGAAAGATGAATAAATGCGGTTGTGCATTGATTACAGACAACTAAACAAAGTAACAATAAAGAACAAGTATCCTCTGCCGAGGATTGATGATCTTTTTGACCAGTTGCATGGTGCAACCATCTTCTCAAAGATAGATTTGAGATCAGGATATCATCAACTCCGTATTAAGGATAGTGACATACCCAAGTCTGCCTTTAGGACAAGGTATGGTCACTATGAGTTCACTGTTATTTCATTTGGACTAACTAATGCACCGACTGCATTTATGGAACTCATGAATAGAATCTTTTGACCTTTCCTTGATCAGTGCATTGTTGTCTTTATAGATGACATTCTGATCTATAGTACAGATGCTCAGCAACATGAACAACATCTTCGTCAGGCTCTAACTTTGCTAAGAGAAAACAAGCTATACGCTAAGTTTAGCAAGTGTGAGTTCTGGTTACCAGAAGTATCTTTCCTTGGACATGTGATATCTGCCTCGGGTATTCGTGTTGATCCTAAAAAGGTAGAATATGTTCTACAATGGGAATAGCCGAAGACACCGACGGAGATCCGTAGTTTCTTAGGGTTGGCTGGCTATTATCGAAGGTTCATTAAGAACTTTAGTTCCATAGCCCTACCTTTGACTAAGTTGACCCGGAAGGGTGTTCCTTTTGACTGGAGTGACAAGTGTCAGCAATCTTTTCAGTTGCTAAAGGAGAGGTTGACAAGTGCACCTGTGCTTGTGCTACCTGAGCAAGGAAAATGATACATAGTTTTCTGTGATGCCTCCAAGAATGGACTCGGATGTGTGTTGATGCAGGATAAACAAGTGATTTCTTTCACTTCCTGACAGCTTAAGAAACACGAGGAAAATTATCCGACACACGATCTGGAGCTAGCTGCTGTGGTTCATGCCTTGAAGATCTAGAGCCACTATCTCTATGGAGAGACATTCCAGATTTACACTGATCATAAGAACCTGAAGTACATCTTCTCTCAGCACGAACTTAACATGAGGTAACGTCGGTGGATGGAGTTAATAAAAAACTATGATTGTACAATTGATTACCATCTAGGGAAGGCCAATGTGGTTGCAGATGCTCTGAGTAGGAAATCAGCAACATCAGCCATAGATAGAGCACAACTAAACTCTTTAGTATGCTCTAGGAGAGATATGCTTATCTCCTTAAGGCAAGACAATGTACATTTGAAGGTGTCATTGTTAGCCGGGTTGTTGGCTGAGATGCATATAAAACCTACTTTGAGAGAATAGATCAAGGAGGCATAACAAGTTGATTCTACAGTTCAACAGATCAGATCGGAGTATGGTGATGAGAAACGAGATGGTTTCCATGATTCATATGACCAAATAGCCTATTATCATGGAAGGATGATAGTGTCAGATGTGGATAACTTGAGAAAGTTAGTCTTGGAAGAAGCTCATTCTTCAATGTATGCTATGCATCCAGGAAGCACCAAGATGTATCAAAACTTGAAAGATATGTATTGGTGGCCCAGAATGAAGAAGGACATTGCTGAGTTTGTTATGAAATGTCCTGTGTGTCAGCAGGTTAAAGCTGAACACCAGAAGCCTGCATGAATAATGCAACCTTTACCCATACCCTAGTGGAAATGGGATCATGTAACCATGTACTTTGTTGTTGGCCTACCTAGGACAAGCAAAGGGCATGATTCCATTTGGGTAATAGTTGATAGGTTGAAGAAAACATCGCATTTCTTACCTGTCAAAACAACCTATTCTGCTGAGAAGTTAGCACAACTGTATGTTGAAGAGATAGTGCGACTGCACGGAGTTCCAGTCACTATAGTTTCAGACAGAGGTCCCCAGTTTATGATTCATTTTTGGGAGAGACTTCACAAAGCTTTAGGCACCCAGTTAATGTTTAGTATAGCCTTTCATCCTCAGACTGATGGACAGTCGAAAAGGACTATACAGACCTTGGAAGACTTACTGAGGGCATGTGTTCTTCACTTTACAGGGAGTTCAGATCTGCACCTAATCTTGATAGAGTTTGCATACAACAATAGCTATCAACATAGCATTGACATGGCACCTTATGAAGCTTTGTATGGTAGACCTTGTAGATTACCCCTATGTTGGTATGAAACCAGTGAATATCAACTGTTAGGTCCTGATCTTGTGCAGCAGACCACAGAGAAGATTAAAGTAATACAATAATACATAAAGACTGCACAGGATAGGCAAACATCTTATGCTGACAAGCGTCGTAGACCTTTGGAGTTCTAGGTTGGAGATAGAGTGTATCTCAAGGTCTCACCTTAGAAGGGATTTTTGAGGTTTGGAAGGAAAGGGAAGTTAGCTCCGAGGTTTATGGGGCCTTATCCAATCATTGAACGGGTTGGAAAGGTAGCCTATAAGCTAGACACTACTACAGAAATGCCTTTTAGCATCGGTTGTTTAACCCGCTTTGGCGTCGCTTTCCGAGCGACGCCTATGTGGGCGCCACTAAAGGTCTAACACTTCGGCATTAGTTTTTTAACCGACGCCTATTTAACGTATAGGCGTCGGTTGTTTATAGAAAACCGATGCCAAAAGGGTTCACGCCACAGAAAACGACGTCATCTAGGACACATTCTGCGTCGATGTTTAATTGGTAACCGACGCAGAAAGTGTCCTAGATGACGCCATTTTCTGTGGCGCGAACCCGTTTGGTGTCGGTGATCAACTGAACAACCGACGCCATACTTCAAGACGACACGTCCGTGCTTCCCTGCACGACTGTGTTTAGTACTATAGGTGTCGGTTTTATATGAATAAGCGACACCTTTTCCACCACGGCCGTGCTTTCCTGCAGGGTCGGGTTGTTTGTAATATTAGGCGTCAGTTTTTATCTAATAACCGACACTGTAGGTCTTTGCTGACGGTTTTCTGTAAATAACCGACGCCTATATCTTTTTTTTTCATATCAGTTTGCAGGCCTGCTGTGGCTGGTCAGTAGGATGAGAACCTGCAGTTCAGTTTTCTGAACTGCAGGTTTACGACATCCATTGATATCAGCCTACAAACATGCCACAAACCTACAAAATCAACATATATACTTTTCGCACAAGTAGATACATTCATACATCAATTCAATTCTCACATTCACACATATAGAAACATTCAAAT
The DNA here is from genome assembly GCA_963693085.1 of Alisma plantago-aquatica. Classification (NCBI taxonomy): domain Eukaryota; kingdom Viridiplantae; phylum Streptophyta; class Magnoliopsida; order Alismatales; family Alismataceae; genus Alisma; species Alisma plantago-aquatica. Next base: position 49,958,457 of record OY856412.1, read on the forward strand.
ACATGTATTAACATTTAGAAATATTCATTTACAAAGTATCATTCATTATCGCTATCAACATCCCACTTATATCTTACAATTGCCACTGCTTGTATGGCTTTTGCCCATTCTTCTCTTATTTCATTTAATGCTTCCATCGTATATGGAGCATGTATATTTTTTAAGCGTTTACCTATAGTGTGGTCAGTTTTAAACACCTGCAAAGAGAATGATGTATATATATAAGTAATAATATAAAAATAAGATTGATATATTTCATACTAACTAATGAGACTATATATAATACCTCATGTATGGTATCGATGTCCAATGCGGCATGTCGGATAATCATCTGCATAAGTCGCATCACATAATATGTGCATGCCCAGCCGTTGTCTTGTGTAGCGCACTATAAATTGAAACATACAAAATAATACAACTAAGCACAATTCACATCAATAATATATACATTGGAGTCGGGAACTTACTTGTATGTTCTGCCAATTTATTGGCTGGTTCTTTTTCCTTGGGACCGTTCCTCCAACCTTTTTGAATGCATCTAAAACCCTACATGTCAATATAACACAATAAATTGCATAAGTAAATAGTAATGTAATAACAAATGTTAACATATACAAAAATGAAATATTTCTCACAAGAATAACGTCATTCTCATTACGTGTCCAATTTTAGTGTTTAATGTACTTCCCGCGGGATCTAGTTAATAAACAGTGAACGTCCCGGGGACAATAACTAGTAACTCCCAATGTCTACCGCTAGAGGTAAAAAGTTAACAATTAATAACTCAAAATGCACAATAAAAATGGAATTTTCTTAAGTCCAAATTATAAATAAAGTAAACTTACTTGACATTGAATGGAGCTATTATTATCGTCTTCTTTTGCTAACCAAAAATTGTAAAAGCATCTATACAGTATTGTTGAACACTATCGGGGTCTTTAGCTACCATACTAATCAATGATGGAATCAAAAATCCCACATGATCAAATGCAAATTGTTTGCATTGATCTTCGACTAAGTAGCTGCAAAACATGTATTACATATGCATTAATATATAAGAAACCAGATCACCGGATCTTACACAAGGTATATGGATGTATAAACAAGATCTCACCTTATCCATGTCTCTATCATTGATGTATTCATCCAAGCATACATAAACATCTCAATAATATCTTGTATAAATAAAGAGCTATCGTATGATTGACCTGCATAATCTGCATCTAAAGAAACAATTATAGGGCAATGTATATTATGTGCCTGTAGCCAACATGCCATTCCCCTACAAACAAGACCTAACGGCTATGTTAGGTCAGTTGGAACCCAACTGGGTAATGCGGGAAGTGGAGGTGGAGGCCTAGGTGCTCCTGGTGTCTTCTTTTTAACTTGTATATATAATTTCAGATCAGTTGACCTCATATATACACATTAATAGTCTAAATCAATGTAAATTTATCTTACAATTTCAGTAGTGTAGACGACATCTGCTTTGGGCCACAATATGACCCCGCCTTCTGTCTCAGCAAGTGTATCAATATTCGGGTGGGGATATGGCAATGTAGCTTCCCTCCAATCGGGTAACACACGTAATGGGCCCACACGAACGTAGCCCTGTGGCATTGGAGTCCCGTGAAACCTTTCCCCAGGAAGGGACGGGTAAGCCTGTGCCTCTGCAACAACATAGTTTTGTATTCTTAAGTGGCATGGCTTCAATGCCTACAAATTTACGTAAAGAATGTTATACATATATACATATCATCTTGAAAAGACTAGCTACAATGTCATAAACAATACTTACAGCAGATGTGTTAGGTGATGGGTCTCCAGGATTACTCGCAGTCTGTGCATCAGGAGAAGAGTGGGTCGCCATAGGCTGATTGGAAGCCTGAGATGCCTGCCACCGCAACAATTCTTCCTTGACCTTCTTAGCAACTACATCGTTGACCTTTTTAGCAACTATATCCTTGACTCTCTTATTCTCCTATACATGGATAAAAGAAACATTAGCTTCTTATTATTGAATTTCCTTTTGCAGTAACATTCTAAAAAAGAATAGGTTACCTCTTCTTGAGAAAGTCCCACTCTGTGTTTGCGCTGGGATGGCCCAAAGAATGCTTTGATGCCCACACCAGCGCCTGCACCCCTAACATGTCCAGGATGCTCTGGGTTACCCAGAGCAATTGTCAATTCATCCCTTGTGCCCTGAGGGATGAACGTGCCTTGGTTCCTCTGCTCGTGCAGCTCCCGCTAATCACCATCAACAGAAATTGGTAAGTTAACACCACAAATAATCAATATTCAAACGCTTACTCTAAGAGTTGTATTTTACCATTTTCGCAGCCGCCTCAGCAGTTACAGGCTTCTTTATTTCACCCTTCTTGTTTTGCCTCCCAGCTATCCAGATATCATGGCGAGGCATGGGTGTGGCAGACTCCTGAGTAGGAGCAGACTCCTGAGTAGCCACAGACTCCGCCTGTAGTCTTTGGCGAACACTTGCATAGCCTTTTGGACCCATAGTGTGGTCATGCACATTCAGTGCACGCCTTGCTTTTTGTGCGTCACTGAGGGCCTAGTTAGTATGCACATTAATGATTTGGTTAGTAGCACTAAATGTTAATCTTGAATAGGTGAATACAATGTATATTAATTAAATTGGGAGTGACGCCTAATACCTTGAATTCTTCAGATTTTCTTCAAGCAACAAAATTGTCCCAATCTTCTTTATCCAAGAAGTTCCATTGTTCAAGGGCTGACTTCTTCTTCTTATCTCCCTCGTTTATGTATTCTCTGTTTAGATTTGTCCTATAATTCCTAAGCATCTTTCCAGCGCGTTGCATCACACTTTTACGATGCAACATCTCATCCAATGCAAACAGATTCTGTAAAATAGAAATGTTATTAACTAGTATCCAAAATAGAATTGCAAATAATAGAATTTGTAATCTACAAAATAGAATTGCAAATAATAATAACTCACGCATAAATCCTTCCATATCAAGTCTTTTTTCCCCTGAGGAACTTTATGCCAATTATCATACTTAACACCACAATAGCTCCGAGTGGTACACCCAAGATAGTTTACAAAATTATTGCGGTTCACTCCAATTGCATTTCCTCCATTATCAAACTCCACAACCAATTTGGATCCACTGCCACTTAGCGCTATTAACTTCTTCAATAGAGTGATGCCCCTTTTCTTGTTAAGTGTTTGGTGCTGCGCATCAAGTTGCTCCAGTGCTTCAGTGGGTACATGTGCATCATCAACCTAAAATTTGACAAAAATAAACACACTGAATTAGCCCAATATAGAAATATAGGATATATGACATAACTAGAAGATAATGAATTTTATAGAAATACAGGATATGTTTTTAGAACTTACATTGGTATCCTCGCCATGCTCGTCATGGACAACATGCTCATCATGGACTTCATGCTCATCATGGACATCATGCTCATCATGGTCAACCATCTAAAAATGTCATTAAAAAGGCAAACATTTAGCATTTGTATTAACTAGAAAAAGGCAAACATTTAGCATTTGTATTAACTAGAAAAAGGCAAACATTTAGCATTTGTATAAACATACATGTCTCTAAAATTGTGATCTTTTATCAATTAACAATCCTTCATTATGATCTCCGCGCACATATAAGTCATCATTAGCCTCAATATTTTTTGGAGTTGGCAACCCAACTGAGAATGGACTGGAGTCATCATACTTATCATAGTACTCTTCTTCATCTATAGGATCTTCAATGAACTGCCTTTTACCATGAAGAACAACCGACCATTTATCATTCGCAGGATCATCGATATAGAATATTTGTTTCGCCTGTGATGCCAATATGAATGGTTCACCCTTCTCGCCAATCTTTTCAAAGTTCACCAAAGTAAAACCCAATTCATCCACTATAACTCCTTTGGTGTTATCAACCCAATTACATTTAAAGAGCGGAATTTTGAAATCTATGTAGTCAAACTCCCAAATGTCTTCAATGACACCGTAATATGACATTTTAGCTTCACGTGGACTCTTATCCTTTGCACTTGCAAAGTACATAGTCGACGCTTGAAGAGTGACCCCACTATTTTGGACGAAACTCTTATCATCTTGGCGCTTTGTGTAATATGTGAATCCATTAATGTCAAACCCTTCATAAGACATAACATTCAGTTTTGGTTTAAAGGCGAGGCATTTGATAGTTTCTGTAATATCATTTGGTGTTTTAGATAGTTGATGTAATACTTTATCTTCAAACCACTTAGTAAAAGTCTTATTATGCTCTCTAGCAAGCCACATTGAACTTTCTTGAGGATGTTGTCTCTTTATGTAATTGGTATGTTCCTCGATATAAACACTCACTTCGTCCATATTGTGTAAAATATACAAGTGAGCTTGTTCCAACTGCTCATGGCTGATTACTTTCACCCGTGATCCCAAAATTCCTTTGCCCTCCTCAATATTCTTGTCATTATCAGGAGTATCATTACCACTGAGAAAGTCATTGCAAAAATCCATAACCTCTCTCGCCACATAACCTTAAATAATACTCCCTTTAGGCCGATAATGGTTTCGAACATCACCTTTAAAAACGCTCATGTATCGTTCAAAGGGATACATCCAATGCAAGAAAACGGTTCCCAACATTTTCACTTCCCTAGTCAAGTGGACAACAAGATGTACCATGATATCAAAGAACGAAGGAGGGAAATACATCTCAAGCTGACATAGGGTAACAACCACTTCTCTTTGCAAATTATCGAGAGTATCAGGGTCAATAACTTTGCTGCATAGACTGTTGAAAAAGAAACAAAGTCTGGTAATTGCAAACCTTACATGCTTCGGCAATATAGATCAAATTGCCACAGGCAATATTTGTTGCATTAGTGTGTGACAATCATGAGATTTAAGACCTATCAACTTCATATCTTTCATTGATACCAATCTACGGATGTTGGATGAGTAACCATGTGGCACGTTAACATTTACCAAGCATTCACAAAAAGTTTTCTTCTCCTTTCTAGACAACGTGTAACAAGCGGGAGGTAAGTATGTTCTTTTATTACCCATTTCATGTAATTCTATTAATTCTGACCTTATTCCCATTTCACGTAGGTCCAGTCTGGATTTTATCCCATCTTTAGTCTTACCTGGTATATTTAACATAGTACCAATGATGCTATCACAGACATTTTTCTCAACGTGCATTACATCGATACAATGCCTGACTGTCAAAGAACTCCAATAAGGAAGATCCCAAAATATTAACTTCTTCTTGAATGAAGAATTGGCACTCCGTGTGGCCATACTACATTGTGATTTCTTACCAAATTCATTGACAATGTCTTTTACTCTTGCATAAACAACATCCCCTGGTATAGGTTTAGGTGCACTCCGTTCATCATTCCATCCATTGAATGCTTTGAGCTTCCTACGATACGAATGGAATTTTGAAAGAAACCTTCGATGACCAAGATATACAGTCTTGCTGCCATGTTTTAGTCTTATTGAATTAGTGTTTTCTTCACATATAGGACACACTTTAGCTCCTTTGACACTATATCCAGACAAATTCCCATATGCTGGAAAGTCATTAACAATGCAAAACAACATAGCGTGCAAATGAAATGTCTCTCTTGCTGAAGCATCATAGGTCATCACACCTTCAGCCCAAAGTTTCTTTAAGTCATCAATCAAAGGTTCAAGATAAACATCGATATCATTTTCGGGTTGTTTAGGGCCCGATATCAACAATGACAACATAACGTACTTATTTTTCATACACATCCAGGGAGGAAGATTGTATATAACAAGCATGACTGGCCAAGTGCTATGTTGGTTGCTCAATGTCCCGTACAGATTCATCCCATCTGTACAAAGCCCAAGTCTTAGATTCCTATCTTCTTCACCAAATTTGGGGTACAATAGATCAATCTTCTTCCATTGTGGGGAATCAGACGCATGTCGTAGGATCCCATCATTATTTTTCTTAACATCTGCATGCCACCTCAAATTCTTCGCATCTTTCGGATTTGCAAACAAGCATTTAAACCGTGATATTATAGGTAGATACCACAACACCTTGGCAGGAGAACTAGTTTTGGACTCCCCCGAAGTCGTCAATTTATACCGTGACGCACCACATTTTGGACAATCTTTCAAATCTACATAGTCCTTTTGAAATAATACACAATCATTCGGGCATGCGTGTATCTTCTTGGCCTCCATTCCCATTGGGCACAACATTTTCTTTACCTGGTATGTTGAGATTGGCAGCTCGTTTCCTTCAGGAAGCATTTCTTTCAACAAAGTCAACAATGAAGTGAAGCTTTTGTCGCTCCATCTATTGTTAGCTTTCAACTTATACAATCTCAACACATCGCTAAGCTTCGTAAACTTAGCACAGCCTGTGTATAACGGTATCTCAGCATCATGCACAATGTTTCTAAAGATTGGAAGTGGATCGGTGTGCTCTACCCTACAACTATCCAGCATCGCATCAATGATGTCTGCTGGAACTGGTTCGTTCACATTTACATCATCGGAGGCAATTTCTTCTTCCACCCAAGCACTGCTATCGACATCTAATGGTTTCAATTTTGAAATCTCTCCATGCCAGTGCCATTCTGTATAGCCTTGTACAATCCCGTTGCACATGACATGACTTTTGATTTCCTCACCAGTGTTGACTTTCAAGTTGTTACCGCAATGCCTACATGGACAGTAGAACCTATCTGTAGGTTTTTTCCTATGTTCCTCGGCAAATCTAATAAACTGATCAAGACCAGATATAAACTCTGGGGTGCAACGATTACGAATGGACATCCATGATCTATCCATTCTATGATCAGAGAAAACAAGTATATATTAGGAAAAGATTAGGGTATACACTTACATCCTATGTGTATAATGTGATGTCATTCTTATATATAATAAATGTGTACCACCTATCCCATCCTTGAACACCTAATCTCACTAGTAAGTGTATAATGTGTATTGGGATTTCAAGAAAATTTCGGCAGCATTTCCCCGCTGTTCTCTAAGTACATATGTACTTAGAGAACAAACGGGGAAATGCTACCGAAATTTTCTCGAAAACCAAATACACATTATACACTTACATCCTAAGTGAGATTAGGTGTTCAAGAACAGTCCCAAACCGGGGACTATCCAAGATTTACTCCTAATGAGTCAATCTTGGATGGGTTTCTAGGTCAACAAACACATTTGATGTCATTCTTATATATAATAAATGTGTACCACCTATCCCATCCTTGAACACCTAATCTCACAAGTAAGTGTATAATGTGTATTGGGTTTTCAAGAAAATTTCGGCATCATTTCCCCGTTGTTCTCTAAGTACATATGTACTTAGAGAACAAACGGGGAAATGCTACCAAAATTTTCTCGAAAACCCAGTACATATTATACACTTACATCCTAAGTGAGATTAGGTGTTCAAGAACAGTCCCAAACTGGGGACTATCCAAGATTTACTCCTAATGAGTCAATCTTGGACGGGTTTCTAGGCCAACAAACACAAATGATGTCATTCTTATATATAATAAATGTGTACCACCTATCCCATCCTTGAACACCTAATCTCACTAGTAAGTGTATAATGTGTATTGGGTTTTCAAGAAAATTTCGGCAGCATTTCCCCGCTGTTCTCTAAGTAGAACAAACGGGGAAATGCTACCGAAATTTTCTCGAAAACCCAATACACATTATACACTTACATCCTAAGTGAGATTAGGTGTTCAAGAACAGTCCCAAACCGAGGACTATCCAAGATTTACTCCTAATGAGTCAATCTTGGACGTGTTTCTAGGCCAACAAACACATTTGATGTCATTCTTATATATAATAAATGTGTACCACCTATCCCATCCTTGAACACCTAATCTCACTAGTAAGTGTATAATGTGTATTGGGTTTTCGAGAAAATTTCGGCAGCATTTCCCCACTGTTCTCTAAGTACATATGTACTTAGAGAACAAACAGGGAAATGCTACCGAAATTTTCTCGAAAACCCAATACACATTATACACTTACATCCTAAGTGAGATTAGGTGTTCAAGAACAGTCCCAAACCGGAGACTATCCAAGATTTACTCCTAATGAGTCAATCTTGGACGGGTTTCTAGGCCAACAAACACAATAATAGATATGTACATGTTAGGGTTTCATCACGATTAATGTTAGGGTTTCATCACAATTGATGTTAGGGTTAAACAAATCAAATTAGGATGCTACAATTGACAAGTTTAAATCTTATTTCAACATGCATCAAAATTTACTGAATTAGGCCAAACATTACGATTAGAAGCACAAATATATGACAAATATATGCAAGCAACAAACCATTATATGGAACGAATCCTACATTATACACATACTTTTCCTGAGTAAGATAATGTGCACTTCATGGAATTATTAATATCTGAATATATATAAGTTGTTTCTACCTACTTTGATGGGATTTTATAACATTCGAGTCTTCCATTTAAGGCATTAGATGCATATATTGCAGTCCATTGTGTTGAGATAAGAATCCCATGTGATACACACGATTGAAAATCTTTCACCATACTAGGAAAATACTATAGCATGTCCTCTCTAAATCTAGGTTCAGCATATACATCCAAATTAAATACACAACTAGATATTCATTTAGGTGTTAGACATTCATTTAGGTGTTCCTGATAACTCGCAGGTATGCACAACTAGACAACTCTGGTAGAGCAGTACTAGAGGAAGCATAGTAGGGCAGTGGTGAAACCTAGATTTAGATGCAATATTAGGCGAACAACAACAACTGACCTCCCAGCAGTGGTGGCGGTGACCGGCGAGCTCCAGGTGGCAGGGCAGGCAGGTGCAGCGGTGGCCGGCGAGCTCCAGGAAGTAGGATAGACAGACCAAGGAGCAGCGACATCGGCGGCAAGGAGCAGCGGCGTCGGCGGGCAGCGGCAAGGAGGAAGGCAGCGCGGCGGCGAGCTCCAGGCGGCAGGGAAGGCAGACTAAGGAGCAGCAGTGGCTGCGGAGAAGGGGGCGCGGTGGAGAAGGGGGCGCGGAGAAGGGGAAGAAGGTAGCAGCAGTGGTGGTGGAGAAGGGGGCGCGGCGGCGGCGCGGTGGTGCTGTCCCGGAGGAAAAAGGAGCTTTCGTTGAGGAGAAATCGGCGGCGTGGTCGGGCGACAACAGAGAAGAAAAGGGAAATCAGCTCACAATGAAACAGAAGAAAGGGGAAGAGTCGGGCGATCGTGGGATATTAAGTTCCCAAATAGCGTCGGTTGTTTCAAACAACCGACGCCTAAACCTCATTAGCGTCGGTTGTTTGAACCAACCGACGTCCAATTGGATGATATTTTTTCACGAAATTGTTTGGCGGGAACCACTTTCAGCGTCGGTTAAAAAAGGTTAACCGACGCTGAAAGTGACACTTTTCGCGCAAATTTTCATCGCGCATAGGCGTCAGTTTCTATCTACATAACCGACGCTGAAAGTGACACTATTTTTTTTGCTTGAAAATTGGATTTCGTGGGTGCCTTTAGGTGTCGGTTTGTTATTAACAACGGACACTGTATTCAAAGCGGTACCCGTGTGTGGCTGGTCTTTGAATATAGATGTCGGTTTGCCTAAATAACCGACATCTAATAGTGTAGGCGTCGATTTTCCTAAAGAACTGACGCCCAGAAAAGTGACACTGAATGCTGTTTCTGTAGTAGTGAGAGTTACCACCAGAGTTACAGAGGTTACACCCTGTGTTTCATGTTTTTATGCTGAGGAAATGTCACCCTGATACTGAATCAATTCTACAACCTATGGAGGTAGAATTGAATGATGATATATCTTATGAGGAAGGACCAGTGTCAATCCTTGATAACAGAATTAAAAAGCTGAAAAAGAAAGACATAAGTCTTGTGAAAGTCCTCTGGAATCACCGTGGTGTTGAAGAAGCCACATGGGAACTAGAGGAAGAGATGATAAGGAAATACCCTGCTCTTTTCTCTTAAAATGTTGGGTTGATTTCGGGGACGAAATCCTTGTAAGGGGGTGGATAATTTGTAACATCCCTGACCTGGGTTATGAACTAACCCTATGTGTTTGCTTAATTATGTAATTATATTCTTGTGATTATCTTTTGGTATGTAATTAAAGCTTCTGAGGAACTTATATTTCTATTTCTGCCCTTTTTTAACAATGTTGTAATATTGTTTTGTTAATAGGGACCTATGTGCAAATTATCCAATTGGAGGAGTCAACTTGCAAATTGCACATGTTTAGATGTTCCTCTTGTGTTGAGACATCATAAGAATGAATATGATTAAGTGTTATGTATTCTCCAAGCTTGGGCACCAAGATGCAACTTGTGGAGCGATCCTTGTGCTTTAAAACCCTAGTTTTTGTAAAAAGTGCAATTTACCCAAAACATGGGGTGCAACATGTAAAATATACCTTCTAGAATATCTTTCATGACTCTTGGCATAAAATAGAATAAAAATGATGAAGAGGGAGCTTCATTTGAATAATCAAATAAGGAAGATAACCCTTGTAATTAAGTAACCAAGATGTAAGCAAAATGACCCCTTTTATGTGTGCAACTTAATAGGATGTTTGGCTTCCTTTCCTCTAGACCTTGGTTTAAGAAGAAGTTTTTCTTAAGAAGAGAAGGAGGGACGTGCCCAAGAAGGATAGAAGGACCTAGTTGATAAATGAGGATATAAGTTGTCCTTATCTTGAAAATTCACCCAAAGTATATATACACTCTTTCTTTACTTAGCAAGGATCGTTCCCTTCATCCCTTTCACTTATCTCTTGCTTGGACTGACTAAGGAAGGAGAGCAGGAGCAGAGGAGAATGTCCAAGAAAGTTTGGGTAAGCTTTGGTTATCTTCTAGCTCGGATTCATGGAGGAAATCATGATACAAGGTTGGTTTGCTAGTTTTTCTTACTTAGTTCTTCTTTCTAGCCATCCTTTCCAACCAATTCTTGAAGAAGAAACCTTGGACGACCTATGGAGCTCTAGCCATCATTAAATATTCGAAGCTTGGAGCTCTAGAGATGGTTCTAAGGTGGCTTTTATAACTCTAAACCTTAAAACTTTGTTATGCATCTTCCTTCTATGCAATCGTTGCTCGCTCTTCCTTCTTTCACTCTTCTACAAGTTCTTGCAACCAAAACCCTGAAGAACAGACCAGATTGTTGAGGTAGAAGATGGTGGCATTAATTCCAATGTTAATATTTATCTTACTTTATCAAACGGTTTCCACCTTGTGCCCAAACGATTTGCAAAACCGTTTGGAAGAAAATGGTTTCAAAACTGTTTGGTGGCAAATGGTTTCACAAGACCGTTTAGATTCAAACGGTCTCCAAGACCATTTGGATGGGTTGACCAAGCATTGACCATTTGGGGGTCTGCTGGACACATTATGGACTAATCGCCCTCCAAGAATCATTAACTAAATCCAAGTAAATCTCAAGTTGAAGGCACTTTAATTACCTAAACCCTAATCGGGTTCATTGCTGACTTCAATGGACCAATCATGTTGAAGTTTGGGTTGAGTGGCCCAAACGGTTTCAAAAGTGTTTGGGGATCACCCAAACGGTTTCAAGACCGATTGGAGGTCTAGGGTTAAGTAGGGTTGTTTAATTGAAGGTCCAATCATAATAGGTTGTTGAAACAATCAAAGTGCTGATTTTGTGACCTAATTAGGGTTAAACCCTTAAGAAATTGACTTAGTTTTTGATGAGACTTTGGGAAAACGGTCTCAAGACCATTTGGAGGATGTCCAAATGATCCCAAGACCGTTTGGGGTCAGGTCATGGCCTAATTGGGTGATGGTTCAATGGGTTCAACTTCAATTATACTCATGTTGATGAATGTTGAAGGTTGATCGATTTTAAACCCTAATCCAATTGGTCCTAACCTTAATTGGTGACCAATTGAGGATCAATTAAGTGTCAAATTGGTTAAGAATTAATATAATAGGCTAATTGATAAGTGGTTAACAAGTACATGAACAATTGAAGGGTTCAACATTGAAAACCCTAATTCAATTGCAAGTGTTGATACACTTTTTGGTCCATGCGGTTTTGAGGTGTTTGGGCCAAACAGTCTCAAGACCGTTTGAGTCCAAACGGTCTCAAGACCGTTTGGGGGCAAATGGTCTCAAGATCGTTTGGGACCAAACAGTTTCAAAACCGTTTGGATTCATGTGGTTTCCAAACCGTTTATGGTCATGCGATTTCAAGGCTGATTTGCTCAAACGGTTTCAAAGTCAAACTTGGCCAAACGGTCTTCACCTCACCTAGGGAAAATGGTCTTGAGTATGAACTTGTCCATGCGGTCTTGAAAGTCAAAAATACCAAACAGTCAACCATTCCATGCGGTTTCAAAACCGTTTGGAGGTTGAAAGTGTAAAACCGTTTGGGGTCTTTTAAGGTCAAGAATGCTTAATGCTTTAAAGGCTTAGATGGTTCAATGATTGATTAGCCTAAACCCTAATGATACCTAAGGACATTAAGGGAAAAATTAATTAGTTGGTTGATGCATGTTATGATCAATGGTGAACATTACTAAAGTACCCTTGAAGGGTTCAAGTAGACAACACCCCTTGATCAAGCAAACCCTAATGACCATAATGGTGATGACTTGGCTTATATTAATCAAAGTTGACTTGACCTAACCTAATCTAGAATGATGTAGACATCATATAATAGTGAGAGGAGAGAGAAGACTCATAATATGGATGGAAATCAAATAAAATACCTTCAATATGTATGAGTGCACATGATTAGGGTATGATCCTTCATAGTGAGATCACAGAAACCCTAATTATGGTGATTAAAGAATCTTAACCTAATTTGAAGGCATTAATGATAGTAATTTTCATACATGATGATGCTATGAGCTCAATTCACTATGAAGTGATTAGTAAACCCTAATTCTAGGGTAATTACATGTAATGTGAATAGTAAACCCTATCTGAGGGTGATATGATGAAATGAACAGTAAACCCTAATTCTAGATAATGCTTTTAAGCATGAAACTTCATGGTTGAAGTATGAGATGAGGAATCACTATTCCTAATAAAATAAAAGGGATTGAATAACCCTAATTGAATTGAATAAGGAAAACTAGCCCTAGTGAAGGTATGATGGTACAACCCTTGAATTGAAAGGTTACCTATGCTTTATAAATTTCTTATCTGGAGATGAATTGTTTATTATTATCATTTGAATTGACCATGCATGTTCTTATAAAGAAGTAATCATAGCCAGGTAAGGGTTATGATATCATATTCATTGAAAGCATGTTATAAGCTTTATGAATAGTGATATATCATGTTGCCTAGTTTAAGGGGAAACATATGAGATTGATGAGCTGTAAGGGCCATGAGTAACATCACTACAATAATCAAGGTCATGCTGATTAGATGACTTATGATGAAATCATTAAGAAATGATATCTATATGATAACTAATGTGAGTTAAACTTGATACATTTCGTGTTCTTCTTTCATAGCAGTTTTCCTAATAATTAAATGTTTGAAAACATGCTTGATGCTAAAAGAATGCTGAAATGTACTTAAGTAATCTAGTATAATCATATCATGTAGAGCCCTGATCATAGATCCATCATTGTCAGTAGTTTAATGATGGTGAAACAGGTTTTCCTAAGGGAACTTCTGGAGAACATACTTTTGAGTATGTTGGGGTTATGGACGCGAATATCCTTACGCCCAGATGTAGGAATTGATGTAAGATGTACTTTAATCCATCAATCCTTCTTTATGTGTTTATGCCGGGGTGATGTTCCATTAATCTCCTGAGGGAATCTTTAATGCCGCATTGATGAGAGATAAACAAGAAATCCCTCGATGGCAAAGAGAGTACATAATGCCACTGTGACTCTAATAGCGAAGTTGCCAGAATACACTGGAAAGCTATTATGGCAGAGACACGAGATGTCCTGCATGTTGATCCTCACACTAATTGAGGAAGGTGAGGTCATAAAGATCCAACTCTTTTGATGACGTATGTATGATACCGATGCGATTTAGTAATGATCAGTTGGAGTATGAGCGGTATACCTCATCTCCGCAGGGCATAATAATGTTTGAAAAACATAATCAGCCATGTAGCATAACTGCTTAGGTTGAACTACGAGAAACAATGATTGATGTTACATTGTTTATAATATTCTGTTCAAGAAACTAGTATACATGTTCTTCATAATCCTTATTGAAATGATTTTTTAAGTAAATGTTACCTTACTTAGTACCAAACCTGCTGTTGAATGTCTTAAAGATTATTTTGCTTATGTTATTCCTTTATTGCTATAACAAAGCTTCTGGCGGAGAGTTATAACTCTCGCTGGGACAATTATTCAAATTGTCTCACCCCCGGGGGATTCAACTTTTTAGGTTGACGCCGAGGGCGAAGGAACCTATCTGAGGGTGAGCAGAATCAGCAGAAGCAACACCAGGGGCAGCAGTGAATTTCAGGTGGAGATACTGACTATCAAGTCTTGTAGATAATATGTCTTATGTCGTCTCTGTACTCTCAGGTCCTAGGAGTCAGTAGGTCTGAGGTTTTTGGCTTAGTGCCTCGAGATTGTGTATCTTGCCTTGTACAGATAACAGGGCAATGGATGTATGTAATCACTCGAGATGTGATTTCACAGGGAGGTAATGTTAAACTATGATGTAAACAGTTTATCTCATTTTCTTATAAAATATTTTTATGTTTTAAAGATCTCTTTCCAAAAAGTTTTAATTTCTAGTGATTTTTCATAATTCCGCTTCTAGTTAAACCTCTACCGCATCCGTTGATTTCGTTTTGCCGATTCAGTCACCACAGAGGTGAAGGCAGCGATGCCTTTTATCAGAGCAACATAACACCATAGCCGATAGTCAACCATCGGTTGACCATGGGTCCACGACCTGCAAGCCGCAGAGTCCCTATTTGCGGAAGCAGGGGAGGAAGACGAGTTAGAGGGGAAAGACGTGGCTGCCCCTGGTGCGTGTGCATGAAGGGAGGGGCAAGGAGGTTTTTTACCCCTTGCAAAGTTGGTCCACTTGAGGAATTGTTTTCGCTGACGTGTCGAGCCACCAATGGCCCAAAAGGTATTTTTTTCACAATTTTGTAATTAATTATCTGTAACTCCGATGATAACAAGTAATACATGAAAATTTATCAGGAGAACTCAATGAATCTAATAAAAATGTAATAGAAGCCTAATTCTCTTTGAAATTCAAAAAGTATGTAAATATGCAATCTTTAATGGTTTAATTAATTAAAAAACACAAATCTTTGATGATTAAGGATTTGGGTAGGGCTATGTGAATGTTTAAAGTGTTGGCTAAATTGGACATTATGATAAATCCCTTTGTTTTGATTATGACAAACATTTCATTTTTGTTTATCTAATGTGCTACCTGAGTGTTGCAGGAATAAGGTGGATGACAAAAGCACTACGGAATCCATATGCTTAAATGCTTATAAATTTCATGAAATGTAATCAATTGTAAACTTGTACAAATATATAATGTACAAGTACTTAGACTTCATGTAAATCAAGCGTTAGATTTTCCCTAGCCAATCACTACACTTAGATAGATCATCCCCTTCAATAGTGTCACATATGCACACTCACAATACACACTTAGTACTCTAATTGAAACATTGAAATAGGGATAATCTCGATCGACGAAATCCTCAACCGAGACACTCTTGGTCGACAAACTTCTCGACCGAGAATGACCCAGGTAGCCGTTAGATACAGCTGACAAGGTAGTTGGTAGTTGGAGATAAACGTTGCAAACACTTGATCCAGAGAGCCTGTCGGTCGACAAAACTTCGACCGAGTAGGTGTCTCGGTCGACCATTTCTCGACCGAGATGGACTCTGACATCAATTGCAGAATTAATTAACTAGCCATTGTTAATCCAACTAAATTATACCTAACGGCTAGTTAAGCACTTAGAAACCCCTAGAAAGTGTCTAGAACGTCCTTAAGCACTTGTAGGTCATTCCTATAAATAGGACATGCCTTAGGACACCTAAATACACTTGTTTTACACTTGAGCAATCTTTGAGCATACACTTACATTGAGCTACCTGTTTGTGAGCAATTGAGCATATTGACAATTGGCTATTTTTCTCTCAGCTCAAATTTCGTGTCCTATAGGCAAGCATCTCCTATCAACAGCAATCACAATTCCATACACATTGGTTAGGAGATCTACACGCTTGATCTAGGCAAATCAAGCCTTGTGCTTCAAAGGATAAGTTGTAATTTCCATTTTCCTTTCTTGTTCACTATTATTGTTTGTACTCTCCTTGCTACTCCTAGGTTGGAGGCTGCGGATTGGAGAGGTTGGAGATCTTTTTGGTGAAGAAGGGGACCTTAAGCTACTTCAAGAAGGCTGGTGCAATGGGAGGTTACTTCTAAAGAGGAAGGCTACTTCAAGGGGGAGCTTGGAGTTACTTCAAGAAGGCTACCTCGGGTTGGTGCATCTACTTCAAGTGAAGGCTGTTCAAGGGGTGTAAGAAAGTATTGTATTTTGTGTAATTCCTTGTGAAGGTAATAAAATTGATACTTTCAAAATCCCGGTTGGGTAAGCAACCGGGTAGTGGACTGACAACCTTAGTATTTGCTAAGGTTGGAACCACTCTAAACCCTTTGTCTCCTTCTTGGTTTCTCATTTGTGGTTGTTTGAGTTAAATTATTGTTAAGTTATTTTAAAACCCTATTCACCCCCCCTCTAGTGGTTTTTCAATTGGTATCAGAGCAGGCTTCAAGGAACCCTAACCATGTCTTGAAGAATGGAGGGTGATGGTGACTACAACCGCAATAAAAGGAGCAGCCTGGACCAATCTACAACATGTTGCAATTGCACTACTACAGAAATAGCATTCAGTGTCGCTTTTCTGGGCGTCGGTTATTAAGGAACACGGACGCCTTATATTAAAGGCGTCGGTTATTTAGAAGAACCGACGTCTATATTCAAAGACCAGCCAAACACGGGTACCGCTTTGTATACAGCGTCGGTTGTTTATACAAAACCGACGCATCATGGCATCCAATTTTCGAGCGAAAAAAATAATGTCACTTTCGGCGTCGAGTCTGTAGTTAAAACACCGACGCTTATGTGCGATGGAAATTTGCGCGAAAAGTGTCCTTTTCCGCGTCGGTCGTCCTTTAATCACCGACGCTGAATGTGGTTCCCGCCAAACATTTTCACGAAAATATCGTCCAAATGGACGTCGGATGTTGCGAACGACCGACGGTAAAGATGTTTAGGCGTCGGTTGTTGTAAACAACCGACGCTATTGGGGAACTTCATAACCTTCGATCGCCCGACTCTTCCCCTTTCTTATGTTTCATTGCTACCCTATTTCCCTATTGCGGCGATTTCTCCGGCGATTTCTCTGCTGCTGGTACTAGTTTTTCTCCGGCGCTTCTCTCCGGCGCTTCCCTCCGGTGCCCCATCTCCGGCGTCCCCTCTCCGGCGCCCCTCTCCGACGCGTTTCTTCTCTGGCACCCCTGCTGCCCGCCCTGCTGCTCCAACCGCCTGTGCCGCCGCCACGCCTGACAACCGGCGCCGCTGCAACGCCTGGTGCCCACCTGCCTGCCACGCCTGAGAACCGGCGCCGCCGTACCCCCTTCTCCTTCTCCTCCGCCTGGCCGCTGCCTGCCTGCCGCCGCCTGGCCGCCTGCCTACCTGCTGCGGCTGACGCTCCTGCTCATCGGAGTCACTTCCGCTGGTTCTGGAGCTCGTCGGCCGCCACCCACATACTCAACCAGCTCGACCTCACCCTACTCTTCTTGCCCAGGTACCTGTAGACCTACCCAGGCGCGAAATTGGTTCTTTATGTGCTGACCTAATCTGCTTGCCTAATCTGCTTGCACGAAATTGGCTCCCTACTCTGCTTGCTTAATGTGCCTAATCTGCTTTAAGTGGTCCTAATATCATAACATGATAGTTTTATTATATGATTTGTGGCACTTTAGGGTGTATATACATGCAAATTATATAAGTGATAGATGTTGGATGTTTGTCCAGGTTTCTTGAAGATTGAATAAGTGATAGATGCTGGATGTTTATTTATTTCATCTATCCATGTTGCCTATAGTTTATAACATTGCATTGTGAATTATTGCATGTTTGAAACTATGAAATTCTTGATTTATTAGATGATATTTAAGAAAACCCTAGTTTGATGAGCATGTTGTTAATCATGTTAATTATGATTCTTTTATATATTCTGATGTCATTATATAATTATGTGATCCCAACATATTAAATTGAATTAGAATGATTTCATGAATTATAGGGTTTATATAAGAATGACAACACATGTATTTGTTGGCCTAGAAACCCGTCCAAGATTTACTCAGTAGGAGTAAATCTTGGATAGTCCCCAGTTTGGGACTGTTCTTGAACACCTAATCTCACTTAGGATGTAAGTGTATAATGTGTATTGGGTTTTCGAGAAAATTTCGGTAGCATTTCCCCGTTTGTTCTCTAAGTACATATGTACTTAGAGAACAACGGGGAAATGCTGCCGAAATTTTCTTGAAAACCAAATACACATTATACACTTACATCCTAAGTGAGATTAGGTGTTCAAGGATGGGATAGGTGGTACACATTTATTATATATAAGATTGACATCAAATGTGTTTGTTGGCCTAGAAACCCGTCCAAGATTGACTAATATATATTTGTTTCCTAATATATACTTGTTTAAAAGGTTAACTGATGTTATACAACGTTTTCTGAAAATATATAACATCGTTATATGTACTTACACTTTGTTAATACTAATATTGTGCAGTCTCTGTCTTCCCATAACAATGACTATGAATTGAGCCTCTATGTCAATGTTAACGTTCCCTATTGAAGAACAATTGGACATCATCCTAGATGATCGTTCCTTAAACCAATTGGTCATACCCAAACATTGGCGTTTTCTAAAAGGAAGACACTACATGCCTGGTAAAGTGACCCTAACTTTTGGAAATTATTCACATGTAATCGAGGTTGAGTATGATTTGGCGGGAAATCTTGTATCAAAATCCGGTTGGCGTGATTGGATTGGAGAGCTGCATGTGGTCCGTTGGAATAGGCTTTTTCTCCGTCCAGTTGGCGATAATTCCATCAAAGTTTGGATAACCAACAGCAACTGCGAGACCCCCGATCATCTTCTGCGGTATGAGCGCACGACGTCGCATATCAGCTCAGACAAATCTGAATCTGAGGCCCCTATCAGTTCAGATTCGTCTAAATACAGTGAGGAGCTTCGTGACACAGCTTCATCATCAAAAAGAAGTTACTGATGCATGCGGGACCATGTTGGTGTAGTATTTAGTTGTCTATCTATCTAGACTTGTCTGTAGTAATAGTTTTTTTAATTATGCGCATGTTTAGGGGTACACCAACCCCTTTGTTTAGTTATTGTTATAACTAAAGTGTGTGTTCCCATGAATGGAACTGTAAGTTGCTACATGAATGCTTATAACTGAAGTGTGTGTTCCCATGAATGTTCCCATTTACATGATTACACTACTATTTTCTCATATTGTCTTGCCTCAAAAAAAAATTCTTTTATTGTTTAGTCTATTTTAATACGACATACTTGCTTATATCTTTCTTAATGATGAACTGTAATACGACATACTTGCTTATATACTTGTTTCCTAATATATACTTGCTTTCCTAATATATACTTGCTTTCTCTGATCATAGAATGGATAGATCATGGATGTCCATTCGTAATCGTTGCACCCCCGAGTTTATATCTGGTCTTGATCAGTTTATTAGATTTGCCGAGGAACATAGGAAAAAACCTACAGATAGGTTCTACTGTCCATGTAGGCATTGCGGTAACAACTTGAAACTCAACACTGGTGAGGAAATCAAAAGTCATGTCATGTGCAACGGGATTGTACAAGGCTATACAGAATGGCACTGGCATGGAGAGATTTTAAAATCGAATCCAGTAGATATCAATAGCAGTGCTTGGGTGGAAGAAGAAATTGCCTCCGATGACGTAAAAGTGAACGAACCAGTTCCAGCAGACATTGTTGATGCGATGATGGATAGTTGTAGGGTAGAGCACACCGATCCACCTCCTATCTTTACAAACATTGTGCATAATGCTGAGATACCATTATACACAGGCTGTGCTAAGTTTACGAAGCTTAGTGCTGTGCTGAGATTGTATAAGTTGAAAGCTAACAATAGATGGAGCGACAAAAGCTTCACTGAATTGTTGACTTTGTTGAAAGAAATTCTTCCTGAAGGAAACGAGCTGCCAATCTCAACATACCAGGTAAAGAAAATGTTGTGCCCAATGGGAATGGAGGCCAAAAAGATACACGCATGCCCGAATGATTGTGTATTATTTCAAAAGGACTATGTAGATTTGAAAGATTGTCCAAAATGTGGTGCGTCACGATATAAATTGACGACTTCGGGGGAGTCCAAAACTGGTTCTCCTGCCAAGGTGTTGTGGTATCTACCTATAACATCACGGTTTCAACGCTTGTTTGCAAATCCGAAAGATGCGAAGAATTTGAGGTGGCATGCAGATGTTAAGAAAAATAATGATGGGATCCTACGACATGCGTCTGATTCCCCACAATGGAAGAAGATTGATGTATTGTTCCCTGAATTTGGTGAAGAAGTCAGGAATCTAAGACTTGGGCTTTGTACAGACGGGATGAATCCGTACGGGACATTGAGCAGCCAACATAGCACTTGGCCAGTCATGCTTGTTATATACAATCTTCCTCCCTGGCTGTGTATGAAAAATAAGTACGTTATGTTGTCATTGTTGATATCGGGTCCTAAACAACCCGGAAATGATATCGATGTTTATCTTGAACCTTTGATTGATGACTTAAAGAAACTTTGGGCTGAAGGTGTGATGACCTATGATGCTTCAGCAAGAGAGACATTTCGTTTGCATGCTATGTTGTTTTGCACTATTAATGACTTTCCGGCATATGGGAATTTGTCTGGATATAGTGTCAAAGGAGCTAAAGCGTGTCCTATATGTGAAGAAAACACTGATTCAATAAGACTAAAATATGGCGGCAAGACTGTATATCTTGGTCATCGAAGGTTTCTTTCAAAATTCCATCCGTATCGTAGGAAGCGCAAAGCATTCAATGGATGGAATGATGAACGGAGTGCACCTAAACCTATACCAGGGGATGTTGTTTATGAAAGAGTAAAAGACATTGTCAATGAATTTGGTAAGAAATCACAATGTAGTATGGCCACACGGAGTGACAATTCTTCATTCAAAAAGAAGTCAATATTTTGGGATCTTCCTTATTGGAGTTCTTTGTCAGTCAGGCATTGTATCGATGTAATGCACGTTGAGAAAAATGTCTGTGATAGCATCATTGGTACTCTATTAAATATACCAGGTAAGACTAAAGATGGGATAAAATCCAGACTGGACCTACGTGAAATGGGAATAAGGTCAGAATTAACAGAATTACGTGAAATGGGTAATAAAAGAACATACTTACCTCCCGCTTGTTACACGTTGTCTAGAAAGGAGAAGAAAACTTTTTGTGAATGCTTGGTAAATGTTAAGGTGCCACATGGTTACTCATCCAACATCCGTAGATTGGTATCAATGAAAGATCTGAAGTTGATAGGTCTTAAATCTCATGATTGTCACACTCTAATGCAACAAATATTGCCCGTGGCAGTTCGATCTATATTGCCGAAGCATGTAAGGTTTGCAATTACCAGACTTTGTTTCTTTTTCAACAGTCTATGCAGCAAAGTTATTGACCCTGATACTCTCGATAATTTGCAAAGAGAAGTGGTTGTTACCCTATGTCAGCTTGAGATGTATTTCCCTCCTTCGTTCTTTGATATCATGGTACATCTTGTTGTCCACTTGACTAGGGAAGTGAAAATCTTGGGACCGGTTTTCTTGCATTGGATGTATCCCTTTGAACGATACATGAGCGTTTTTAAAGGTGATGTTCGAAACCGTTATCGTCCTGAAGGGAGTATTATTGAAGGTTATTTGGCGAGAGAGGTTATGGATTTCTGCAATGACTTTCTCAGTGGTAATGACACTCCTGATAATGACAAGAATATTGAGGAGGGCAAAGGAATTTTGGGATCACGGGTGAAAGTAATCAGCCGTGAGCAGTTGGAACAAGCTCACTTGTATATTTTACATAATATGGACGAAATGAGTGTTTATATCGAGGAACATACCAATTTCATAAAGAGACAACATCCTCGAGCAAGTTCAATGTGGCTTGCTAGAGAGCATAATAAGACTTTTACTAAGTGGTTTGAAGATAAAGTCTTACATCAACTATCTCAAACACCAAATGATATTACAGAAACTATCAAATGTCTCGCCTTTAAACCAAAACCGAATGTTATGTCTTATGAAGGGTTTGACATTAATGGATTCACATATTACACAAAGCGCCAAGATGATAAGAGTGTCGTCCAAAATAGTGGGGTCACTCTTCAAGCGTCAACTATGTACTTTGCAAGTGCAAAGGATAAGAGTCCACGTGAAGCTAAAATGTCATATTACGGTGTCATTGAAGACATTTGGGAGTTTGACTACATAGATTTCAATATTCCGCTCTTTAAATGTAATTGGGTTGATAACACCAAAGGAGTTATAGTGGATGAATTGGGTTTCACTTTGGTGAACTTTGAAATGATTGGCGAGAAGGCTGAACCATTCATATTGGCATCACAGGCAAAACAAATATTCTATATCGATGATCCTGCAAATGATAAATGGTCGGTTGTTCTTCATGGTAAAAGACAGTTCATTGAAGATCCTATAGATGAAGAAGAGTACTATGATAAGTATGATGACTCCAGTCCATTCTCAGTTGGGTTGCCAACTCCACAAAATATTGAAGCTAATGATGACTTATATGTGCGCGGAGATCACAATGAAGGATTGTTAATTGATAAAAGATCACAATTTTAGAGACATGTATGTTTATACAAATGGTAAATGTTTTCCTTTTTCTAATTTATACAAATGCTAAATGTTTTCCTTTTTCTAGTTGATACAAATGCTAAATGTTTGCCTTTTTTATGACATTTTCAGATGGCTGACCATGATGCGAATGATGTTCATGATGAGCATGAAGTCCATGATGAGCATGTTGTCCATGACGAGCATGGCGAGGATACCAATGTAAGTTCTAAAAACATATCCTGTATTTCTATAAAATTCATTATCTTCTAGTTATGTCATATATCCTATATTTCTATATTGGCCTAATTCAGTGTGTTTATTTTTGTCAAATTTTAGGTTGATGATGCACATGTACCCACTGAAGCACTGGAGCAACTTGATGCGTGGAGAGGACATTCCAACTCGAGATATCTTCTACTGTTTCCTCCTCCTCCGCAGTAATATCCTCATCTCTAAACGTTTCTCGTAGGATTCTGAACCCCTCCCTTCCCTCTACTACATCGAAGCCATGCCGTAGTTGAACCCTTTCGCCGAGCCCTACCCGGCCAAGCAGGCGTCGCCTGAAGCACCACCGTCGTCGTCTCCACCTCCATCGCAACTTGCTGTGCTAGTCCTGACAATTTATCACCCCACATGCCTTCCTCCTCAGTTCCTGCCGCTAGACGACCACACAATGGATCCAAGAGGATTGCAGGCGTTCGCCAAAGACTATAGGCTGAGTTAACTCAATAGTTAACTCAGCCTATAGTCTTTGGCAAACGCCTGCATATCCTCTTGGATCCATTGTGTGGTCGTCTAGCGGCAGGAACTGGGGAGGAAGGCATGTGGGGTCATAAACTGTTAGATATAATTGGGATGTTGATAGTGATGATGAATGATACTTTGTAAATGAATGTTTCTGAATGTTAAAACATGTATTTGAATGATTCTATATGTCTGAACGTGACAATTGAATTGATGTCTGAATGTATCTACTTGTGTGAATCTTTTTATGTTAATTTTGCAGGTTTGTGGCCTGTTTGTAGGCTGATATCAATGGATGTCGTAAACCTACAGTTCAGAAAACTGAACTGCAGGTTCTCATCCTGCTGACCAGCCACAGCAGGCCGGCAAACAGATTTATAAAAAAAAAATAGATATAGGCGTCGGTTATTTACCGATAACCGTCAGCACAGACTTACAGCGTCGGTTTTTTGTTGAACACCGACGCCAAAAGGGTTCGCGCCACAGAAAACGGCGTCATCTAGGACACTTTCCTGCGTCGGTTTTTTAGTATATAACCGACGCAGAAAGCGTCCTAGATGATGCCATTTTCTGTGGCGCGAACCCTTTTGGCGTCGGTGTTTTATAATAAACCGACGCCTTTATATTAAATAGGCGTCGGTTTTTTAACCGACGCTGAAGTGTCCAACCTTTTAGCGGCGCCCACATAGTGTTGGTGCTTAGGGGGTTAAACAACCGACACTAAAAGGCACTTCTGTAGTAGTGTTGGTGCTTAGGAACAAGCCACGCGACTTCTAGCTGCCCATGGAGATCAAAGAAGGAAGATGAGCACAAAGATTGCCTTATTGCTACAACAAGTGAAGAAGAAGAAGAGGTAAGTCTTTTTGATTTATCTAAAGAAGAGCTAGTTTCTAGTCTTGAAGAGACACATAATAAATATATTGAGTGCAAAAAGAAGTTAAAGAAAGCTAATAAAGCAAATGATGAATTACATGCTAAGCTTCTTGCTATTACATCTGAAAATGAAGATTTTAAAAAGATCATTGAAAATCATAATATTAAGATAAAATCTATAGAGGCAGATTGCAATCTTCTTTCTTTAGAAAAGATTAATTTGCAAACTCAAGTGAACGATCTTCAAAAACAACCCATCTTGTGCACCCATCTAGATTATGACACTATTGTCAAAGAAAGAAATTCGTTGTCATCTAATCTAGATCAAGCAAAACTAGACACCAAGAAGAGAATGGATGAGATTGCTAAGTTACAACAAAAAGTTAGTAGTCTAAATAATAATGGCATTCTTGATCAAATCTTAAATGACTCTTACCATCAAGTTGGAAGGAGAGGACTAGGTTACAAGCCTAAGGGAAAATCTCATCATAAACCTAGTTGCAGAAAGACACAAGCACTAGAAAATCAATCTATGTATGTACCTAAAGGCAAACATATATATATACCCAAAAACAACCTAGAACAAAATCATAGAAAAAGACATGAGGTTGATTCGATATGTTGTCATTATTGTTTACATCTTGGACATTACTCTTTCTCATGTCCCTACAAGAAAAAGGATGTTGAGTTAGTATGGGTTCCAAAAACTCCAAACTAAATGGATTAAATCAAGTTGAGATATGACCAAAGACTCTAAAGTTGTATATCTCTATGTCTATCTCAACTTAACATAATAGGACACCAAGTTAATCCAAGAAATTAAAATATACATCTTAAACTACTTGCTTTAGTTTGGATTCTCAAAATGTATATGATTAGTTGAGATTTAACCTAAATGATGATTTGATATTTTAATACCTCAACTAAATCGAGCTTTAAACTTTCATATTCTTGTTTTTACTTGTAAACAATTTCTGAAAACAGGCCTGAAATGAAACAGAACCTTTCTCGGTCGAGAAACTGTCGACCGAGATAACTGTCGGTTGAGAAATGGTCGACCGATCAGGTTTTTGTTGTCAAGTCTGAACTAAATCTGCTGAACTTGTTTTCAAATAATCTATTTGCTATTAATGACTAATTTGCAAATCAAGAATAAATGGTGAAAACCTTCCTTGAAAAAAAATATATAAATCTTTTGCATCATGAGATAAACATTATGATTATGAAAATCCTTAACACATATTGCAAAAGTGCTATATGAAGACTGATTTTGAACAAATCTCATTCATTGCTTGAAAAAGTTTATCAAACATGATCCTTTACATGGTTAGTCTTAAATTTAAAAATCCATGAATCATGACTGAAATTATTTCGGTATGGATTGGCTTAAAACTATAAATTACAAACCATATTGGTTTAATCAAGGAAATTACTATTTTATCATAGTTCACATGGTTATCCTAAGTATTTCTTGGACTATCTAAGTAGGAACCATGTGTATTACAATTTAAATGGTCATAATCATTGTATTTCATGAAATTACATATTTCAATCTTGATCATTGCATGATGGATACACTGCTCTTGTTCTTATGTTTGTCTACAACAATATTTGATTCATATATATAAACCATGAATATTATTATTAATCATTGTAATTCAAGTCATATGAAGATGCCATTTTGCATAAACATTAAAACTTCATGGCATAAATACATTCTATGCAGAAATTATACTTCACTTATAAGTGTTCAAATTGAAAATCTGCAGAAATTGCCTCTTGGTTAAAGTTAAAGTTTGACCAAGGGGCGCTATGGTCGTAGTCAAGGTCGACCTAAAATAAGCTTGACACAATGCTTATTTGGACATCCTTTTTTTTACTGCACTTAATCTTAGTATCTTGATTCAAAATGTGTTTATCATATTGAAAACATGAAGCTCTATTAAAAGGTCAAAATCAAATTTTAAAAATCAATTTGTGACCTTAGAATCCTCAAATTATAAGATTAAGGGGGAGCTCACACAAACAAATTTGATTATTTGATTGAGAAGCATACACAACATTGTAAACATCATTTGAAGCTTATTATGACCTTAGTATTTTTACTTTTGGTTATGAAGAAATCTACAAATTAAAATCATGATCACAAAAATTATCTAAATATTGGTAATAATAATCACAATATTACTCCCTTAGAAAATATAGATATGCTCTACAAATTCAGTCTATTATTTGCATCAAAAAGCAGCTTAAAATTTCATTAACAGAAAGTTTCTCGGTCGACGAATTGCTCGACCGAAAACATATCGGTAGGCTATCTCTTTTTGACCGACAGACTTCAAATAAAAAAGTACATCTACAGAACCCAGACACACTTTCGGTCGACTATTATTCGACCGAGCCAATGTCGGTCGACAATTGCTCGACCGAGAATTGACCGTTGGGATATGACCGTTGGAATCTGACCATTTATGACCGTTACCAGTCGACCGTTGGGCGGCTGAGTGGCGCGTCTGGGACATGAACGTTGCGGTCGATCAGTCGACAAATTTTCGACCGACCTGGTCACTGGATTGCTATAAAAGGGACCAAAAATGGGTCATTGCTTCACACTCTCATATTCTTACTTCCATAGCTTCTCTCTAGTGCATTTTTGTGCAATTCTTTAGCTTCTTCATCCCCAAGACTTTGTTGCTTCTTCTCCACCTTAAAGCAAAGAAATGGCTTCATCATCTACATGTGGAAAGAAGAAAGTTGCTGGCAGGAAAGGAAGGGCGGCTTCCCCACCATTGACGATCATCAACGACATCCCCTTCGTCGACGCAGATGCTGGTGATCGCTATCTCAGGCTCTCCTCCAAAACTCCTCTTCCATGACGGCCAGTTGACGTCATGGACTTCCTCAGCATCGTCGACCTGGAGGATCTCTTTGAGGTGCAAAATTTGAAAGAATTTCTTAACCCTTCCTTCCCTTCCTACTCTTCCAAAGTGGTAAATGAGTTCTATGCAAACCTAATCTCCCATTCCGAAAATGAAAATAACTTCTTCTACTCTATGGTCAATGGGCATAGATTTTGATTTACTGAGGAGGATATTCTTAACATGCTCAACATCGACTTAGATGAATATCAAGACACTCTTGACCTTACCACTGGAAATCCACTCAATACATTTTCCCAAGGTGACAATACTGTCAGTCTTAGTGACATTAAACGAGCCATTTTTCAATCTAATACAACTTGTCACGAAGATAGGGGTACCTACTATGCCATTAATCTCAAACCTGCAGCTAGGATTGTTAACCTTATTGTTTCCACAAACATACATCCTAGAGCAAACAAGTCTGAAGTCCCTATCTTTCGCATGTGTCTAATTTATGCCATTATCAAACATATTCCCATAAATTTTATCCGCATCATCCTTAAGAACATGCTTGAGTTTTCTGGCAATCCCCCATATGCTGATTTTGTATGCCAAATCACTCAACACTTTCTTAAGGCACAAATTGAGGACATGGGATACACATGGGAAAGAAGACCATAAAAAATAAGCAAAACCACAGTAGAGAAGATGGGAATTGATTTTGGTCACAAGAGGGCTAGGACGGAAGGTGAGACATCTAGTCAAGACATACCACCACCACCTCCTCCTACTAACCCATCCTATGATCCCATCCAAAACACCCTAACCTATGTTTCTAGGTCACAATATCATCTAAGCAGACAATTAGATTATAGCCACCATGCCATGACCCACCTAAATCAACGGATGCAAACCCTCTCTCCAAATCAACCAGATGAATATCCTTATTTTTTAAATCCTGGCATGCTCAACCCATATAATCCCTCTTACAACTACTACCAAACTCCACCTCCACCATCTACAGATCTCACACATACTCAGTTTTCCTCAATACAACTACAAGACATTGCTGCTCATTTCCACTTTGATCGTGTTCCTACCTTCTTGGAAGCATATGCCTTAACCAAGACAGGTGCTTTGGAGTGGCAAACTTTAGTCAAGTATTATGGAGATGAGCCATTTCTTGGAAAAGACCCTGATATTGATGTAATACTTAAGTCTTTCCAGTGAGATTTGGAGTGTCCGTTGTATTAGTTGTAATGAAATGGTTATCTTTGCATGATTGTAATGAAATGGTTATCTTTACATGATTTGGTTATCTTTGCATGATTGTAATAATTCCATGATTATAATGAATTTGTTATCTTTACTGATTATAATGGATATTTCTCTATGGCATCATTTGAACATGGCTTATAAGACTATTCTAGTAGAGCATACAAAGTAAGGGGAATAATAAATATGTCATAAATAAAAAAGGATGAAATCTTTGCAAAAACCTGAAATTTAAAATTGTGGCTAAATTGACCATCTATTGAAGAGGGATATCTATTTAAGGGGGAGCAATACTTTTCATATACTCTAAGCTTACAATGTTTTCTTTATCACCTTCAAGATTTAACATCTTTTGCAAGTAATTGAGTAATTACTAAAAGACTCACAAATATTTGTCTTTAACATATATCTTTTTGAAATGACAAAGGGGGAGAAATAAATATAAATCTCAAAACTTAGTAATTGTTACATGTAATGAGTTTCATAAACTCTTGGCTTTACATTAAAAGTTTCTATATTCCCTAAAGAATTGGATTTCATGTTCTATCATTCATGGGGAATAATAAGCACACATTTTATAAACAAGAGAAGAAATTCACAAAGGTAATCTTCAGGTATGAAACTCACATGTTTTATATTTCCTTAATTTATATTTTGGAAATGTTTGTCATCTTCAAAAATGGGGAGATTGTTGGCTAAATTGGACATTATGATAAATCCCTTTGTTTTGATTATGACAAACATTTCATTTTTGTTTATCTAACGTGCTACCTGAGTGTTGCAGGAATAAGGTGGATGACAAAAGCACTAGGGAATCCATATACTTTAATGCTTATAAATTTCATGAAATGTAATCAATTGTAAACTTGTACAAATATATAATGTACAAGTACTTAGACTTCATGTAAATCAAGCGTTAGATTTTCCCTAGCCAATCACTACACTTAGATAGATCATCCCCTTCAATAGTGTCACATATGCACACTCACAATACACACTTAGTACTCTAATTGAAACATTGAAACAAGGATAATCTCGGTCGACGAAATCCTCGACCGAGACACTCTCAGTCGACAAACTTCTCGACCGAGAATGACCCAGGTAGCCGTTAGATACAGCTGACAAGGTAGTTGGTAGTTGGAGATAAACGTTGCAAACACTTGATCCAGAGAGCCTGTCGGTCGACAAAACTTCGACCGAGTAGGTGTCTCGGTCGACAATTTCTCGACCGAGATGGACTCTGACAGCAACTGTAGAATTAATTAACTAGCCGTTGTTAATCCAACTAACTTATACCTAACGGCTAGTTAAGCACTTAGAAACCCCTAGAAAGTGTCTAGAACGTCCTTAAGCACTTGTAGGTCATTCCTATAAATAGGACATGCCTTAGGACACCTAAATACACTTGTTTTACACTTGAGCAATCTTTGAGCATACACTTACATTGAGCAACCTGTTTGTGAGCAATTGAGCATATTGACAATTGGCTATTTTTCTCTCAGCTCAAATTTCATGTCCTATAGGCTAGCATCTCCTATCCACAGCAATCAAAATTCCATACACATTGGTTAGGAGATCTACACGCTTGATCTAGGCAAATCAAGCCTTGTGCTTCAAAGGATAAGTTGTAATTTCCATTTTCCTTTCTTGTTCACTATTATTGTTTGTACTCTCCTTGCTACTCCTAGGTTGGAGGCTGCGGATTGGAGAGGTTGGAGATCTTCTTGGTGAAGAAGGGGACCTTGAGCTACTTCAAGAAGGCTGGTGCAACGGGAGGTTACTTCTAAAGAGGAAGGCTACTTCAAGGGGGAGCTTGGAGTTACTTCAAGAAGGCTACCTCGGGTTGGTACATCTACTTCAAGTGAAGGCTGTTCAAGGGGTGTAAGAAAGTATTGTATTTTGTGTAATTCCTTGTGAAGGTAATAAAATTGATACTTTCAAAATCTCGGTTGGGTAAGCAACCGGGTAGTGGACTGACAACCTTAGTATTTGCTAAGGTTGGAACCACTCTAAACCCTTTGTCTCCTTCTTGGTTTCTCATTTCTGGTTGTTTGAGTTAAATTATTGTTAAATTATTTTAAAACCCTATTCACCCCCCCTCTAGTGGTTTTTCATAAAGTTGACATTAACCTGTTGTTAATATAAAGGGAAAATTAGATCAAAAAGGATGATCTTTATGCATAGGTGGTTTAATGTAGGGATTCCATGTTCATAAATATGCTTTAATGGGCCTTGAAACCCTAATGTTAGTAATTGTGACTTTTAATAGATTTAATTGTTCAAATTCATGAATAAAGCTGAAATATGATGGTTCTAAGATAATTTGAGTATAAAGGTTCCTAATTGTGGATAAATACACTTAATATGGTAATTAGGGTTTTCTAATGGATATAGGTAGAATTAATGACAAATAGAGTTCAGATGTGAATTAGACCATAATTAACTATGAATTAATGATAAATGAGCATAATGATCTTGACATGGATTAAAAGGATAAAATGGTAGCTTTAATGTAAAAGAGGCTTAATGGACTTAACTGATGGTTAATTATGCTTTTTCTGATATCAGGGTTATATGTGGTTAAAAGATAACCTTAATATCTTTCATGATGAATAGCTACAATAATTAGGGTTTAAAAGAGTAAAAATAAAGAGGAACCCTAATTGCAATAGAAACCCTAAAAGTGAACTAGAAACCCTAGGAAGTGAGCTAGATTTAATAGACCATTATGACATGATTAATGATAGAAAAATTGGATGCCTATGTCAGGATCAACTTGTGTGTGCTTGCTTGGTTTCTTGCTTGGTTGAGTTATTTCTGCATTCAAGTCAGCTTGACAGGTATGTGGCTAATTACGATTAATCACATTAGTTTTCCCAAAGGTTTCCCAGATGGTTAATCACATTGAATGCAGCTTAACTGTTTAGATGTTCATACATGCAAATCATAAAGTCACTATGGTTATCACAAATACAAATACAAATACATGTGTATTCTCACACCTACATGCCACCCTGATGGATGATGCCATAAAGGTCAGGCCCAAGAGGGTAGACCAATGGGAACCATGAGAGGTGACCCCAGACACCAAGCTCGGGAATGAGAAGGTGGTCTATGTTGCATGACTATGGGACACCATGAGAGGTGACCCCCAGGAACCAAGCTCGGGATTGAGAAGGTGGCCTTAAGTCAATGGCAAAAGAGAAACCCTAGAGGGGTATTCCAGGATTAGGGCAAAAGCGGTGGAGAATGACACATTGAAAATGTAAATTGGTTTGCTAAATTACCTTGATTGTGATAATTAAATTGTTAGCCATGTTTGTGAAATTTTGGTTGTCCCCACATACCAACATATTTCCGTATGGTGATTGCATTCTTGTTTGTCGGCGTTTTAGGTATAACCCTCAAAAGCGCAAATAGTAAAGCGAGACATTGTGAAAATAAGAAATAAAGTGCAAGGAGGATTAGATAGAATAATTCAAGCTGTGGATAGATAGAATAATTCAAGCTGTGGATAGATAGATTTTCAAAGTTTTTAAAAGGTATGCAAAGTTAAATTTTATTACAGCCTTCCAGTATAGTTTGGTATAACTAAATAATTGTTCTTGATTATTTGATGAACCTTTGATCCTATTAATTGGGATAATGGCTCTGACCTCTTGGTCTTCCTTAATTGGGGGTTACCGGGAGAAAGGGTCGTTACAATTGGTATCAGAGCATAGGTTCCTCATTTAATTTTTAATAATTATCAAATTTTACAAACTCGGTAGAACCCAAGGGAGTTATTAGAGGAATGTTCGAAAGACAGAGGTGTCTAGAAAAGGATCAAATCTGAGGGTTGGCAAGATTTTCCTCCACACCGCTAGTTGGAATACGAGGACTCCCAGATTAGTGTGACTGCATGGCCAATGTCTCAGGATTTGGCTCGAAATAAGATACCTTTAGGACTCTCTCATCTTGTTCATCCCATCTCAACTCAAATGTTGTTAAGGACCTTAATGATTAGGGTTTTTCTATCTTTTCCTCACCCTCTTGAGGTATGGGTAAGGTTCATAAGGTTTAAGGAATCCTGCACCAAATTAATGAAAATCATGTAAATAAGATGTCATGGACATAATCTTAATAGATTAAGCATAAACTAGAGAATAGATACATGCTTAGGTCGTATGACATGAGTTGTCATTTCCCTCAGGAGAGACCTGAGGCTAGACCTTCTTGTCAGGAGGATGAGTAGAGAGAGTTAGTCTTGGAGATCTGGCACACCCTCTGGATGATGCTAACCCTAACCCTAAGTGAAGGTTAGAAAGAGAGATGACATGAGGAGGTAGATGTCATGATAGACCAGGCATGAGGGTGGACATGCTTTTTGATGCCCATATGAGCCATGACAGGTTGGATGACCTAGTGCCTTTGGCGATCCAACCCTAAAAAGGGTCATGCATGGAAGAGTGAAGGATAGCTCCTTCAATGATGAGGTTAGTGAAGAATGTATAGAAACCCTATGAGCATGGCATAGTAGGCACCCAGAGTACGTCAGTAGTACAGGAAGTAGGTTGAAACCCTGACCAGGAGAGTATGTTGGATGGCTTAAGAGTTAAGCAATAAGAGTTTTGGATAATCTTGAGCAAACATGAATTTGGACATAGGCTTCACCCATGTAGGGGTATGCTTAGGAGCTTGATCCTCCATGGAGAGAGGATCTCTAGTAGTAAGGCTTTTTGTAGGGTTAGCTCTAGAGAGAGAGAGCAGGACCCCAAGCAAGAAGGTTGGAAGTTTGGACTCCAGGTTAAGAGAAACCCTGAGAAGTTGAGGATGATGTGACCTAAGTGGATGATTGTGGTTTCATCATGCATGATCCCTGGAGGCTGATAGTATCTTGGTTGCCTTTAGAGGAACCAAACCCTAGAGAAAGGATAAGGCTGCTGGTGCCTATGAGCCTATGGTATAGATGTTCACCTTTTAGGGTTAGGAAGAAGAGTTCCTTAGGCCCTAAAGAGGTTTAGTAATAGGTTGTGAGGCCTTATACGTTGTTGGTTGTCCTTGAGGAGGACTCCACTCTAAAGTGTTGTTTGAGTAGAAGGATGACAAGAAGTGCATGTCATACCTTTTACATGTTTGGTTCGTGGTTAAGAGGTTGAGCATGTAGTTGGACACCCAAGAGTGAACCTAGGGTTCCCATGCCTAAGAGGGGAAGTGGTGTACCTGATGCTCCTAATGAGATTTGAGTTACCTCATGTTTAGAGGAAAGGGAAACCCCTTAAGTCTAAAGGATGTTTGGTGAACCCTTCACAACTAATAAGGTTTGATCTTGATCAAATGTCGAGGATGAGAATAAGTGTGACCTAGCATGGTTTAGTAGGTGATCTCCTTGTACCTTAGTAGCTTTCTAGGGATAGGCATGTGGATGTAAACCCTAGACCTAAGGACGTTGGTGACCTTTGTTATCAAGGTGTAGTTTCCTCCCATCCTGGGAGAGGGACCCTTTTGTAGGGTGTATACCAGTATTGATGGTTTGAGGTAACCTAAAGAGGTCTCATAGAATCTTGAGAAGTTAAGTGAAAAGTACATAGTATGAGAATGATCATGTAGACCCATAGATAACCATCTCTAAGTGCATGTGGATGTATTACCATGGAGGTAACCGATATGGGGTCTGACCAAGGTAGGCAGGTCCCCATGACCCCTGTGAAAGGAGGAAAGACAACCCATGAACATAGAGAGATATGATGGAGACTCGAGTAAGGTTCTAAGTTGGACATGTACTATATTAGAATCCTAAGTATATCCCAGAGTCTGGTAGGGATAAGACTGATGGAAGTAGGAGTTGCCTAATTCCCTAGTTGCACATGACCATAGGGTCGGGAGGTAACAACTATCACTGTCTGAGGGCCATGGGTTAGAAGATTTATCACCTTCATGAACTCATGGGACCCAAAGGGCAGATGAGCAGGGCACTCTCTGGATGCATAAGGGAAGAGGGATGACCCCAAAAGTGTTGGCACCCTACAGACCTAGAGGAGATGACCAAGGATTGTGTGGTGACCCAAGGAGGTTTGAAACCAGTTTTCCATGGAAGTAACTTTCATATCATTATGTTTGTAATGTAGAGACATATGATGCCCATTTCGAATTAGTTTTGAAGGTGTACTAGAAAGGTGGGATGTACCATCTCTACTCTTAGAATGGGAAGAACTTTGTATTTGGACTGCAGCCAAATGCTTATTTCCTCTTGTTATGGGAGTGAGAGATAGGACAGTACGGATGCCCTACACTAAGGATAAAGATGATGTGAGTTGGAATGTTTCTATGAGATATGAGGATAAGAGATGATAACATACCCTTGTGGAGTGAACGGTATGTGGATGGTTTGTAAACACTAAGAGTATTAAGGTAATCATCTTGTGAGGATGTTTTATCATGAACCATTTGGAATTCCAAGTGATACAAGGTTGAGTTTAATCACCATGAGGATGAGCTCAGAGTGTTTTCGATGAAGATAGACTTAGAGTTCGAGATGAGATAATAAGTGGAATAAATGGAGGTGTATGTCTTCAATATTACCTAACACCTAAGGATGTGAAGTGGTAATATTACATGAGATGCAACTTCCTAGTTAGCTAGCGGCTAGAAGAGGCTGTTAGGTTAACCCTAAGTTTGAAAAGGGAGGTATGTTTGGTTAACAATAATGAAGTTTGTTGAACCAGTTAGTAGTTGTTTGGTTAGCCAGCCTAGGCCTTGATGAAATAGAAGGATGGTTGTAGAACCTCAGATGCACTTCTTTGGAAAAGAAGGTGATGAAACCCCGACTTGTGTGGTTTAGTGTTTCTGAGGAATCGATCTTGAGGAATCATGACATATAGGAGATCATGATTTTAAGATCACCATACACCATGGTACTACGGAGATAGTAGGTGACAGTAGTACATTGGATGCTTAAGATGAAGTTGCACGTGGCTTGTCACAATGCATGAAAGGAGGTGAAGGACGAACACCAGTAACCCAGTGTATTGTTATAGTGAATAAAGAGTCCCCGAGAGGGAATGGGAATTAATCACTATTGATGTTTTGGTAAGTCTCCCCTGACCAAGGAAGGTCAAGATCCAATATGGGTTATGGTAGATCGCATTACCTAGATGACATGAGAAAGAAAGAATAATGTCAAGGGACAGATCCAGTTGAACTACTTGTAAGAGAGAGAGATGGTTCAACTACACCATGATGTGAGTTATTGAGTTTAATCTAAAGATTCACTTCCATGCGGTGGAAGTAGGTACATGAAGAACTCGATGATAGTACCGTTTATCACACCTAACTAATATTTAGCATAATCTAGACTAGAGGGTCTGATGAGAGCATGTGTGCTCATTTAGGGTGATACCTAGAGATAGTTCTTGTCCTCTAGAAGATGTGATGATAACCACCATAGCCAGTATCAAGATGTAAAGAAGCTCTGTAAGGGAGGTTGTGTCGGTTACCACTTCATTGAGATGATGTTGGTGAAGGGGCCTCATGAAGGTCAGAACAGAACTACAGTGTGTGCAGATGAAGTCGTGTTGATCATGCAATGGCTGAAAGGGAGCCCATGGGTGACATGAGTCATAAGCTTATGCAAAGCAGACTGACATGCAGTTCACTGTGGGAGAGTATGTGATGAAAAAATCTGGCCCCTCTAAGCTACAGTTGAGAAAGCTGTGTCCCATATATATATTTCCATTTGAGATGGATTGGTGGAGATGGTTGTGTTTATCCTTACCCCTCAGGATAACATGATGTATAATGCGTTCCATGAGTCCAATCTAGAGCACCATGTGAGGTACCCAATCCATGTGCTGAGCTCTGAACCTATTCAGCTTGATGCGAGGTTGAAATGTCCTGAGTCACCTATGAGGGTACGATATATTAAGGTGAGAGAGAACTCAGATGAAAGAATATGAGATGATGAAGGTTCTTGGGAAGCACCATGGAAAGGGTGAGGCCACATGGGAGCTATGATGGATATAGGAAAGGCTTATCCTATTTGTTTGTGTGCCTGGTGGAATTTTGGGGGAAAAATTCCTATAAGAGGGGAAGGATGTTACAACCTCAATTTTGTGTGTGTTTTCATAATTGAAATACAATGATTTTGTGAATTTGGACTTAATTGAAAAGGTTGTATGCATTGCTTCAAAGAAGGGATTTCTTTGCAAATCTCCCTTAGAGTAGGAATTTCGTGGTTCCTATTAATAGATTAATCCAATAATGGATATAAAAGAAAAGAAAAGAAGAAAAACCCAAATAATGAGAACAGATAAAACATATTGGGTAACAAGGAAAGTATTTTTGAGAAATACTTGGAAATATCTAGAGAGTGGCATTAATGGTCACAATTGAATAAATTTCATTTACCATAGCATTTTTGGTTGCTTGTGAGCTTTATTGGCTATTCAGCCCAATTATAAGAAAAGAAAAATAAAAGAAAAAGGAATTTATCTAATAAAATGAATAAGTAAGGAAGGGATAAAGAAATAAGAGAAATAAACAATGGAATCTTTCCCCGAGATGGGATTTCATTCCTTTAAGGTTCCTTGAGGTCTAAGGAATCCAAGAAAATAATTTAATAGAAAAGGAAAGAGAAAAGATGGGAGAAATAAGCCTAATTGAGTAATATCTTGCATCTAAAGAAAAGGCACGTTTTCTTTGGGATAATGAGCCCAAAATTGGAAGGGAGGTAGATTAAGTCATTATTAAGTTTCCCTTAATATTTTGGATTATTTTGATGTACAGTTCAAGAGATATGGATTTTTGAAAATCCCTAAAATAAATGAATTGTGTGAGCTTTTGACCGTGGGATTGAGATCCGATGATCAGGAGATCATCACCTACCTCAGGACAGATAAGGAAAATTGGAAATATTGTGGAGCAGAGTTTTCCAAAGTGGATTTCTTGCACTTGAGTGCACGAGCAAACTTGGAAACCATCCAGTTGGATTCGTGAGATCTTTGCGGCCATACCTACCCTAGGTTTTGCCTACCTTGGGGGTGCCTAGACGAATCCCCTAAAAACTAGTCTTCTCGCCAGATCTGCTCCATAACCACATGCTATAAAAAGGGGATAGGTAACCCCTCTGAGAGTGCCCTTGTGTTCACGAGATGTTTCCAAAACTTCTAATCCTCTCCGCTTCTCCCGATTCAACGCAGATACCTACCCTTGGCTCAGTTCCTTCTCAGGTCCTGCTGGGAGATTGTCCCCTTGTCGTCCACCCGATATGGACTATCATTGGCCGAATCGAACTCACCAACAAGTTCTAGGGATGAAGGCGAAGGCAGCGATGGCTTTTCTCGGTGCAATAAAACACCACAGCCGATAGTCAACCATCGGTTGACCACGGGTCCACGACCTGCAAGCCGCAAAGTCCCTATTCACGGAAGCAGATGAGGAAGATGAGTTAGAGGGGAAAGACGTGGCTGCCCCTGGCGCATGTGCATGAAGGGAGGGGCAAG
Organism: Alisma plantago-aquatica; assembly: GCA_963693085.1. Taxonomy (NCBI): domain Eukaryota; kingdom Viridiplantae; phylum Streptophyta; class Magnoliopsida; order Alismatales; family Alismataceae; genus Alisma; species Alisma plantago-aquatica. The sequence goes on from OY856412.1 coordinate 49,996,693, forward strand.
GATGAATTTTACCCCTTGCAAAGCCAATCCACTTAAGGAATTGTTTTCGCTGACGTGTCGAGCCACCATTGGCCCAAAAGGTATTTTCTTCACAATTTTGTAATTAATTATCTATAACTCCGATGATAGCAAGTAATCATGAAAATTTATCAGGAGAACTCAAGGAATCCAATAAAAATGTAATGGAAGCCTAATTCTCTTTGAAATTCAAAAAGTATGTAAAGATGCTATTTTAATGGTTTAATTAATTAAAAACCCTAATCTTTGATGATTAAGGATTTGGGAAGGGCTATGTGAATGTTTAAAGTTGAAATTAACCTGTTGTTAATAAAAAGGGCAAATTAGATAAAAAAAGGATGATCTTTATGCATAGTTGGTTTAATGTAGGGATTCCATGTTCATAAATATGCTTTAATGGGCTGTGAAACCCTAATGTTAGTAATTGGGACTTTTAATAGATTTAATTGTTCAAATTCATGAATAAAGCTGAAATATGATGGTTCTATGCTAATTTGAGTATAAAGGTTCCTAATTGTGGATAAATACCCTTAATATGGTAATTAGGGTTTTCTAATGGATAAAGGTAGAATTAATGACAAATACAGTTCATATGTGAATTAGACCATAATGAACTATGAATTAATGATAAATGAGCATAATGATCTTGACATGGATTACAAGGATAAAATGGTAGCTTTAATGTAAAAAAGGCTTAATGGACTTAATTGATGGTTAATTATGCTTTTTCTGATATCAGGGTAATATGTGGTTAAAAGATAACCTTAGTATCTTTCATGATGAATAGATGAGATAATTAGGGTTTGTGAGTAATTGTATAAATTTAGGGTTTAAAAGAGTAAAAATAAAGAGGAACTCTAATTGCAATAGAAACCCTAAAAGTGAACTAGAAACCCTAGGAAGCGAGCTAGGTTTAATAGACCATGATGACATGATTAATAATAGAAAAATTGGATGCTTATTTCAGGATCAACTTGTGTGTGCTTGCTTGGTTTCTTGCTTGGTTGAGTTATTTATGCAATCAAGTCAGCTTGATAGGTATGTGGTTAATTACGATTAATTGCATTAGTTTTTCGATGGTTTCCCGGATGGTTAATGGCATTGAATGCAACTTAACTATTTGGATGTTCAAGCTTGCAAATCATAAAGTCACTATGGTAATCACAAATATAAATACATGTGTATTCTCGCACCTACATGCCACCCTGATGGATGATGCCATAAAGGTGAGGCCCAAGAAGGTAGACCAATGGGCACCATGAGAGGTGACCCCAGACACCAAGCTCGGGAATGAGAAGGTGGTCTATGTTGCATAACTATGGGGCACCATGAGAGGTGACCCCCATGCACCAAGCTCGGGATTGAGAAGGTGGCCTTAAGTCAATGGGAAAAGAGAAACCCCAGAGGGGTATTACAGGATTAGGGCAAAAGTGGTGGAGAATGACACATTGAAACTGTAAATTGGTTTGCTAAATTACCCTGATTGTGATAATTAAATTGTTAGCCATATTTGAGAAATTTTGGTTGTCCCCACATACCAGCATATTCCCGTATGTTGATCACGTTCTTGTTTGTCGGCGTTTTAGGTATAACCTTCAAAAGCACAAACAGTAAAGTGACACACTGTGAAAATAAGAAATAAAGTGCAAGGAGGATTAGATAGAGTAATTCAAGCTGTGGATAGATAGATTTCCAAAGTTTTTAAAAGGTATGCAAAGTTAAATTTTATTACAACCTTTAGTATAGTTTGGTAGAATTTAATAATTGTTATTGATTATTTGTCGAACCTTTGATCCTGTTAATTGAGATAATGGTTGTGACCTCTTGGTCTCCCTTAATTGGGGGTTACCAGGAGGCGGGGTCGTTACAATTGGTATCAAAGCATAGGTTCCTCATTTAATCTTTAATAATTATTAAATTTTACAAACTCGGTAGAACCCAAGGGAGTTATTAGAGGAATTTCTGAAAGACAGAGGTGTTTAGAAAAGGATCACGTTCGGGGGCTGGCAAGATTTTCCTCCGCACCACTAGTCGGAATACGAGGACTCCCAGATTAGTGTGACTGCCTGGCCAATGTCTCTGGATTTGACTCAAAATAAGATACCTTTAGGACTCTGTCATCTTGTTCATCCCTTCTCAAATCAAATATTGTTAAGGACCTTAAGGATTAGGGTTTTTCTCTCTTTTCCTCACCCTCTTGAGGTATGGGTAAGGTTAATAAGGTTTAAGGAATCCTCCACCAAATTAATGAAAATCATGTAAATAAGATGTCATGGACATAATCTTAATAGATTAAGCATAAACTAGAGAATAGATACATGCTTAGGTCATATGACATGAGTTGTCATTGCCCTCAGGAGAGACCTGAGGCTAGACCTTCTTATCAGGAGGACGAGTAGAGAGAGTTAGTATTGGAGATCTGGCACATCCTCTGGATGATGCTAACCCTAACCCTAAGTGAAGGTTAGAAAGAGAGATGACATGAGGAGGTAGATGTCATGATAGACTAGACGTGAGGGTGGACATGCTTTTAGATGCCTATATGAGCCATGAGAGGTTGGATGACCTAGTGCCTTTGACGATCCAACCCTGAAAAGGGTCATGCATGGAAGAGTGAAGGATAGCTCCTTCAATGATGAGGTTAGTGAAGAACCTATAGAAACCATATGAGCATGGCATAGTAGGCACCCATAGTACGTCTATAGTACGAGCATTAGGTTGAAACCCTGGCCAGGAGAGTATGTTGGATGGCTTAAGAGTTAAGTAGGAAGAGTTTTGGATAATCTTGAGCAAACATGAGTTTGGACATAGGCTTCACCCATGTAGGGGTATGCTTAGGAGCTTGATCCTCCATGGAGAGAGGATCTCTAGTAGTAAGGATTTTTGTAGGGTTAGCTCTAGAGAGAGAGCAGGACCCCAAGCAAGAAGGTTGGAAGTTTAGACTCTGGGTTACGAGAAACCCTGAGAAGTTGAGGATGATGTGACCTAAGTGGATGATTGTGGTTGCCTCATGCATGATCACTGGAGGCTAATAGTATCTTGGTTGCCTTTAGAGGAACCAAACCCTAGACATAGGATAAGGCTGCTGGTGCCTTTGAGCCTATGGTATAGATGTTCACCTTTTAGGGTTAGAAAGAAGAGTTCCTTAGACTATAAAGGGGTTTAGTAATAAATTGTGAGGCCTTATACCTTGGTGGTTGTCCTTAAGGAGGACTCCACTCTGAAGTGTTGTTTGAGTAGAAGGATGACAAGAAGTGCATGTCATACCCTGTACATGTTTGGTTTGTGGTTAATAGGTTGAGCATGCAGTTGGACACCCAACAGTGAACCTAGGGTTCCCAGGCCTTAAGAGGGGAAGTGGTGTACCTGATGCTCCTGATGAGATTTGAGTTTATAGATATTCAAGCATGGAACTCCTCATGTTTAGAGGAAAGGGAAACCCCTTAAGTCTAAAGGATGTTTGATGAACCCTTCAAAGCTAAGAAGGTTTGATCTTGATCCAATGTCGAGGATGACAATAAGTGTGACCTAGCATGGTTTAGTAGGTGATCTGCTTGTGCCTTAGTAGCTTTCTAGGGATAAGCATGTGGATGCAAACCCTAGACCTAAGGACTTTGGTGACCTTTGTTATCAAGGTGTAGTTTCCTCCCATCCTGGGAGAGGGACCCTTTTGTAGGGTGTATACCAATAATGTTGGTTTAAGGTAACCTAAAGAGGTCTCATAGAATCTTGAGAAGTTAAGTGAAAAGTACATAGTATGAGAATGAACATGTAGACCCATAATGTAAGGACCCTGACCTCCGTTTAGGGTTTATCCTGTTTGCTTTGCTTAACCCTGATGTTTAGTTTCTTGCTAATCACTCTTAGTGGTGATTAGGGTTTGTTTGTGCTTTTTGAGTGTTGGAGGTGCTACTTGCAATTTACCCAAGTCTAGGGTTTATGGGCAAGTTTGTCACCTTGAGAAGTGTTCTTCTCTCTTTTTGTTTTCTCTAGTGTTGAGAGGAAGGGTTGGGCTCGTTGCTTGAGTTGCCTTGGGCTTGGATGAGCTTTGGTGGGCCTTGTTGTGCCTTGCTTGGCCTGGTTGGACCTTGAGTCGGCCATGGGTGTGCCTCCCATGGTGGTATCGTCCATAGATGTGTCGCCCAAGGAGATGTGTCGGGCATGGAGTTGAGGTGTGTCATCCATGGACCCCCCTTTGACCCTTTGACCTCATTCGTGTCACCACTAGTGGACACTTGGTGCTTGATGCTTGCATGTGGCAATGGCCTTGGACATATGTTTAGGGTAAGATAGAGTGGTGGCATTGCCCATGGACAAATGTCCATAGGTGGGCGACACCTTGCCTTATTTTACCTTGGTTTCTCCTCCATCCTCTATTATATATGTGTTCCCTTTCTCTTGCTAAGGATCCCTTTAGTTCTTTAGTTCCCCCTCTCCCTTGGTGTAGGACACCTCTTCCTTTGCAAAGCTTGGTGTCCGATCCTTATCTTGGAGTCTTCTTCTTCCTCTAGTGATGGCCAAACACTAGAGTGCCTTGTTCTTCTTCATGTGGAGATGCTTGAGCTTGTGCTAGGAGCTTGGAGCTTGCTTAAGGTGGGTTACATAACTCCTAACCCTAACTATACTACCTTCTTCTACATTCTTGTATGTTTCATATGATCATAATCGGCCATATATGTTCTAAGATAAGTTTCTTGCTTGTTGCACCTTTAATCTTGTGGTTATAGTGATCTTGTTGTTATGGTTGAGGTTTTGTACCTTTGTACCCTAGTTGGAAGAACTATGCTTTAGGGTTTTCTTGTTGAGCAACACTCCTTTCCCTCATTGGTCTAGAGAAGTGAGCTTGAGCTCTAGTGATATGAGAAACACCCCTCTCTCATTTAAGTTGAGAGGTGAGCTTGTGTTCTAGATGCTTGAGCAACACCCTCCGCTCACCATGGATTTGAGAGGTGAGCTTTTTGGTAGATGTAGATCTATGTTAAGGTTGATCCCGGTGGTTGCCTGAATTGTGATAGAGGTTGTGCAAGACCCCTCTCTTGGTTGTTGAGAGGTGATCCAATCTCCTTGATCAATTTAGGGTTTGGTGCCCTTGTACTTGAGGTTGATGATGATCTTGCTGAGTTGTATCTTGCACGATATGGCTTGGGGATGGTGTTGCCTGATACCCTCTCTTGGGCTAGGGTTCTGGTCGATATGCTAAGGTTGTGTTGGGCGATATACCTTGGTCCTGGCCTTATGTGTTGGCCGATAGGATGAGGCTAGCTTGGTTGGACAATAGGCTTTCCTCTGCTACCCGTTTGAGTTGTACCCTTGGCCATTGTGCCTAGATGAGTATGGTTGTTGGTTGAAACCTTTGTGTGTCGGGCGTTATACCTGGTTGAGTGCCCTACCCGATACACCTAGCTTGGGTAGTAGCTTGGTGCCCGATGTACCTTAAACGTTATGGAGCTCAATGGGCTAGTCTTGAGTTGGGCGACATGGTTTGGTGATGATGCCTGATATGGTGACGTTTGGTAACCCTAACCTGACACCCATGGATGCACGACACCCATGGATGCACGACACATAGAGTTGAACGATACACCTTGAGGTGGTAGCACAACATCCTTGCTTTAGATTGACCGTTATGTGGCAAGAATGCTTCGGCGATATAAGGGAAGTTACCCTGCCTGATACCACCAATAGTAAGGGTGCCCTGCCCGTCACACTTCTTGTGAGGGTAGTGGGCACTTCTAGTGAGGGTCATGTCCCACCCAGAAACCCATCTGATAGTTCTTTATCATGCAATCACATCTTTGTTGTTAAGAGTTATGGTTTATGGTTTGTGAACCTTTGACATGCTTGATATTAGTAAGGTGGTTGATATAGTAGAACGTACCTTTGTAAACATGACATATCTGAACTCTAATGACATGATATTACATGTGTTTATGATCATATTGAATCATGTATATATAATGATGAGTAAATGATAAGTTTGGAAGTATATGAGTTGCTTCACATGATGATGTGACCCATGTCTATGGTCACAGGTATGAGGCATGAATGATAAAACGTATAATCATCAATGCTGCCCTATATTTGATAACATGATCCTTCTATTAATCCATGATGGCTTCAGTTATTTCTATGATTGTGTATACTAACCATGCAAGTGTTTCATGCAGATCCATAGCCAGGTAAAGTGCTATGAGGTATATATGTTTGAATAACAGTGCATTGATGGTCACTCTTGTTGATGAGATAACTTGCATCACCTATATGATGTGTTTAGGTTTGAGGACCTGAGTTTGGCTTAAGTGCCTAGTTGAGGTGTTATCCTCTGATGATGAGTTCAGGGATTGTTATCCCAAGTGATGAGAATGCCTTAAGAGGTAGTGGTTTCTTATGATGAGGGATTGAGATCCCGAGATAATGTGATGGTGGTAATCATAATATAACTTAATGTTATGTATGTGTTACAACCTGTTTGCCGCAACAATCCACTTAAAATATACTAACTAGTTATAGTGGAACATATCATGTAGTTTGCCCTGACCATAGATCCATCATCACCAGTAGATGGTGATGGTGAAATAGGTTCTCCTGCGGGTTAACCTGGAAGCACATATTATTGAATATGTGTGGTTTCTCCTAGCTGAAAATGAGGAGGTTAGAGTGCAACTTCAGTTGTAGACTCAAAATGTGTATAAGAGAATGGTGAACATGCCCATGGCTCAATGTGATAGAGCATGAATGCGTTCATGGCTCAGGGAGCACAGTGAACTGGCCCGTGGCTCAAATTTACTAGCTCCGAGACCTGTACCAAGGCGGGCTAGAGAAAGGGTATCATGTGGGTGCTGACCCTGTGGATGAGGCCACTTAAGCATGAGACTGTGGTCCTGCTTTGGTTCCCGTGCACTGACCATGAGGTGGGAGGTCGTGGAGTCTGGCTCTTCCATTGACCTTGTATGGCACCGGCTCCAGGTTTCACAGCCGTCACTGGATTTGAGTGGTGTGACTCACTTCCTCAGGGCATAATAACACGTAATCCAGCCGAATAGTATTTATTGCTTAAGGCAAAACACGAAACATTGGTTGAGGCCCTGCTTGTGTATTTGATCTTGTTATACCTTGCAGTTACTTATACGTTCCTTATTTTATGTGATAAGATCTTATAAATCTTATCTTGTCAATCATGTTCCATAAAGAAATGCTTGGTTACATGCCTCCCGGTTATCTTGGTAAGTTGAATGGTAATAATAGCTTTGCTCAGTATGCTTCTCTTGTTATACTTATTTAGTTATTGGTTGTTATCTGCTTCAACCTTTGAGGTTTTATAGTTTCGGCGGGGAGTTATGTTTCTCGTTGTGACTGTGTGTCTCACCCCATTGGTTTACACCCTTTTTAAGTGTTCGAGCTAGACGTGGTGATGGTCGCGGGGCTGCGGCCGAGCAGCAAGACGAGCAGTAGAAGGCAAGAGATGGATATGCTGCTATTTTTGTTGTTTTATAGTAGAGTCTTAGAGTCATCCCTGTACTCTCAGGTCTTCGGAGGCATTTTGACGTTGTTTTACGATGTATATCTGCTGAAGCTTTGTATATCCTACTGCTGGCCGGACATGGGCCGTTATGTGTATTTAAACAGGTGATGAACTCATGTGATGACCAGACACCTATTCTCCTAAGTTGTGGACAAATATCAAGACTTGTAAATGTTTTTATAACCTATTTTCTTGCAGGATGAGGATCTGGATGTAATAGTTTCTTAGTTTATCTTCTTTCCAAAATCGGTTTTAATTACTCCGTGTTTTTGCTAAAAGGTGGTTTATGGTGTTTTCTGCACGTTTTCGCGTGTCACCTCGTTGTCTGTGTGATAGCGGGATGTGTCGCCACAAGTTATGGTATCAGAGTTCTAGGCTCGCTGAGTCTACAGGGGTTTAGGAATAGGTTGTGTCTATTCTTGTGAGTTTTCTAGATTTTCTCACAATCATCTTCTGCCCCCAGCGGAAGAAAAAGGCAAGATGTCTGGAAACTATGAAGAACATGCTGCCGAGAGCAGCGATGCTGCGTCAGTTGATGGAGTTGTAGGGCAGGCACATGGAGATCGGATGCCTGAGGTCCCCCAACTTGACCCAGCCATTCTCAAAAACCCTGCCTACCAACAACTTTTAGGGCAGATGATGGCTACGATGAATCTCATGGTAGAGAGATTGTTAGTGCCTCTACCGAGAGCACAAACTCCTCATGGAGAAACATCGGGTATTGGGAAGACCTTTGAGTGACTTTGCCAAGTCGGAGCTATAGACTATGATGGGATGGCTGATCCAGCGGATGCAGACCTATGGCTGACAGGTCTTGAGAAGGCCTTCTGGATCCTCAACATCCCTGAAGCAGATAAATTCAAGCACATTGTCTGCCTTCTAAAGGGTAGCGCTGGTCACTAGTGGACCATCGAGGAGGAGAAGCGACCTGGTGAGGTGATTGGTTGGGGGGTTTTCCGATGCGAGTTCGTCAGCAAATACTTTCTGAAGATGTATCTAGAGAAAAAGATCAACCAGTTTGAGCACCTGCGCCAAGGAGCGATGAACATCACTGAGTATGAAGCCAAGTTCATGGACCTGTTGAGGTTTTGTCCTCACATGGCATCGACAGATGATGAGCGAATCATACGTTTTGAGAAAGGCCTGAGTGTTGAGCTGACAACACATGCTTTTGCGTTGGAGAACCGAGAGCGGTTTGCCACGTTTGTGGAATCTATCCGGAGGATTGAACGGTCAGTTAGGGAGAAAAGAGAATCCATGTCTAAGAAGAGGCCTGCTCACTTCCGGGGATAGAGGTTTGGTGGCTTCAAGAAGCCGAGGTTTTCAACACCTTCTGGGTTAAGAGGTTCCAGTGCACCATCACAGTGGTCCCCAAGTAAGGGAAGAGGATATGTTTCTTCACCGTCAAAGGCACATAGTACAACTTCTATAGCAGTGACAGGGCCGTCTAGGCCACAAAAGCAAGACCAGTCATGCCATCTATGTGGTCAGATCGGGCATTGGAAGTCAAATTGCCCAAGTAAATATGTTGAAGTGACACAACAGCTGAGGCAGAATCAACACAGATCATACCGACAACAACCCAATAATAGCCAGGTCAAGGACGCGGTCAAACGTCACAAGCGGGATCATCTGCTTAAGGAAGCAGAGGACGTGGACAGCAAGCAACAACTCGATTCTATGCTATGAGTCAGCTAGAGGCGATAGTCAACCCACGAGTGGTGGCAGGTCAGATGGAGTTATTTCATTCTGAGTTGTCTTCTTCTTGCCTTACATCTGTTCTGGTTGACCCTGGTGCTACACACTCTTTTATCGCCTATAGTATGCTTGAAAACTGTCGTTTACCTGTTAGTTGTAAGAAAGATAGCTTGTTGTTAGAAACCCCTCTTGATGGCTCATCGATGCTTCGAGAGGAGTGACCATCTTGTGTCTTATCTTTTTTGGGACACAGTATTGATGGAGCTAGAACTTACACCAAAAGATTACTCTTCCAATGGAAGTCCTAATATGCACCAAAAACCCTAGAGAGTTGATGTCCTCTCTAGGTTTACCTACAACTGGTGCTAGATAAATGCTCCAACCCCACAAGAGTGTGGAAGCCTTATCATAGTACAAATTTAGGATCGAACCCTAAGGACAACATTAAGAATCTGAGTGTGTTTTTCTTGTTTCGTACCGATCTAAGTTAATCGTCTAAGACCAAGAGTTTGATTTGAGTTATTTAACCTAAACATGCAAAAGTAAAGGCAAGAATAAAAACTAGATTAAAATCTAAGATTAGCAAATGATGATGGATCACTGGGGTGATGTGGGTATTCGCCACCACTACACATGAATTGTACTTGTACCAAACATAGCAAGACTTGTAAGCAAGATACATGGATGCTGTACAATACCGATGTCTTATAGGACAAGAGTAATGCACACATCCTTCACGGGTTGAGTAACTCTCATCCGGTACGTATCTATGTGTCAATGAAGATATGTAGTCTCCGAAGAGAGAATCTTACTCAACCTCGTGAAATGTGCATCAAAAAACTAACAAGTGAGCGATAATTACCAAATCGATTAGTATCCTTATAGACTATCCCTCTTTCGAGGATATAGCTACGAGAAACGTGAGAGTGTTGCAATGTCAGCCATTCCCGAATGCATGGTCAATTACTTTGCACCACTCTCTCCTCAGAGTGTGTTCCTCGACCTGTCAAGGTTGCGCTTTTGTACGTCAACTGATTTCATTTCATAGTACACAAGTACAACGATGGAGGTCAGTTTACTTCACTCCTTAGAAAGCGTTCCTAGATACCGAAATGGATGCGCGGTGGATACACACACCAGAAACCAACACTAAATCAGTATTCGAGTCTCAAGAGCGGTTGTAGACAAACCACAACGAAAGACAATAAATGCATACAGAAATGCGGCCGACATTCCAGCATGTATGGAACGATTTAGTATTGAATCAGAATGATAACATCTTTTTGATACAAGTTACAAAACACGGGCAGCGGGGCTAGTCCCCGCACCCCAGTGAATGGAACTACTCGCTCCTCATAGAGGGAGCAACAAAGAACGAGTAGAGAGAGAAAGAAAGCATCGTCGGAGCAGAAGAGTAGATCTGTGACAGCCCGGTGTAGATCATCGCAGTCTCCGGGACTGCTCCGTTGTGGTCGATGACGCCTGTCTCTCCGCCTCGATCGTCGTGTCTACCTCCAGGATTGCATTGGTAGAATGAGGTATAACAATGGTATAAGTGAGATGATAGAGGTGAGATGGTGATGGAACAACTTTCTAGATCTGTCCCCAGTCTGGCAGCACACCGGATCTGGACTCAGGCCGGGATTCTGAGGCTGTGGGTGAAGTTTGGTTGGAAACGGTGCTCGGGCATTCTGGCGGCGTCCCGGCACTGGTCCCAGTCCGGCAGCCTTGGGCCGTAGTGAGATGGGATGCGAAATAAGGACCCTTGGGGTCTTATTTATAGGCCCAAGACTGCCCCTAAACGGTCTTGGATATTTTGCTAAATATCTCATGCAAACGGTTTGCTTTAGTTCCACTTTATCAAACGGTTTGGCATGCACGTAGCAGCAATTCGGTTTGCTGCAGATTGAGAAAACGGTCTTGGTATTGCTCTCCTCCGCTCGGTCTTCACGGAAAGCTATTCCAAATGGTCTCGCGCTTCCGGCAGCGTCAAACGGTCTTGATATTAATATTCCAAACGGTTTCATGATGCATGTGCATCGTTCGGTTTCGGCTCCCTGCTCGTTCGGTTTGGAGTACTCAGCAAACAGTCTCGGCATTCGGTCTTCACTACAGCAAGTGACCATTTGGTCTTGCTCATTCGGTTTGCGAACTTCATGTCTTCACATGGGTAGCTCTCACGGTTTGCATGTGAATAGCAAACGATCTTCATTTCTAAACCAGCAAGTCATCCGGTTTGTATGATTTGCATGCACGTGATTATTCCACCAAATGGAGCAAGCAGTTCACACAATTTTCACGTGTACATCAATTTGGCCATTTGGTCCTATGCATGATGCTTACTCGATTTGCCATGCATTCATTAATCAAATGTTCTTCACGTGACCAACAATTGGCCTTCACTCCAGCAATCAACAAACGGTTTTGCTTGGTACTATTCCAAACGGTTTCATGGTTATTCACATGATAGCAGAAGCAAATGGTTTGTTGCCATTTCATTCAAACGATCTTGCTAATCAGTGCTCAAATGACCTGCTGCTCATTTGGTTTGTAAACCGTTTGATTATCAAACAGTTTTATAGCATTCGGTTCTCATTGCAAATAGTCTTCTCGTGGAACCCAAACGGAAGCAGCAACAAACGATCTGCTCCATGCGGTCTCTTCAAGCAAACGGTCTTGGATCAAGCCAATTCTCCCAAACGGTTTTATATGTAGCGTTGTTAAACCGATCTCGCTGTATTCCTCCAAACGGTCCTACGTATGCATGCATGCACAAACGGTTTCCAGCTTCCTTCGGTTTGGTAATCCGTTCGGTTTGCATGCAGTAAATGGTCTTCATCGCTCGGTCGTTCAAAACGGTCTGGACTGTGACCTCTCCAAACGGTTTTTGAGGTGTTCCTTCGGCCGGTCTCTGTTGGCCTATGCGCTCAAACGGTCTTGAGACCGAATGCGCTCAAACGGTCTTGAGACCGCATGGGCTCAAACGGTCTTGAGACCGCATGGGCTCAAACGGTCTTGAGACCGCATGGGCTCAAGCGGTCTTGAGACCACATGGGCTCAAACGGTCTTTAGACCGCATGGGCTCAAACGGTCTTGAGACCGCATGGGCTCAAATGGTCTTGAGACCGCTAGAGTCAGTGTTTTAGGGGTCATGACCATTGAGGATGATCTGTAGAGGAGAGAGAACGTGAGTAAGGGGTAATAGCATCAAATAAACTAGTAATTAGGACTATTTAAGCATTATTTATGTGAGAGCAAAGAAATACTCAGAGTAAAGCAAAGCGAGGGTAATTTAGTCATAATGAGGTATAAAAATCCTAGAATTGGCGACTGAGAGGGTGAATCTGGAGGATTCATCACCACACCGAACTTAAGCACTGCTCATCCTGAGGAACAAAAAAGCCCAAGACAGTCGCCAAAACGCATGCATGTTGGTCTCGTAATTACCTCACCTTCGTGCAAGTGTCAAAATTTTCACAAAAAAGGAGAAAAGAAAATTGAGGCGAAACAAAATTAGGGCAAAAACATCAGAAATCCTTTGAATTGGTGACTGAGGATGAGTCTGGAGGATTCATCACCACACCAAACTTAAGCGTTGCTCGTCCCGAGAAACGGAAAACTTAAAACAGTCGCCAATGAAATCGTTCATCTCATGATTGCCTCATCCTATTATCATATCGTAATTTTGTTCATGGCTCAGATCGATACAGCATCAAAGCTTTCTTAGATCACGTAATACATCTTATGATATCCTCATTTCTGAGTTCACTTCACTGAAGTATTTCCTTCTCACTTTCTATTGTATCGGTCGTGTTTAAGAGTTTTATGAGACTTTGAAAAGACCCATAGAATCAACAAAATGCATATGATCTGTCACTGGTGTTGAAAAAGGAGAGAATGGGGGTATGATCAAGAGATAAGAGTCCCTCCTCTAATTGAATCAAGACTCTTATTATTAGTTGACTCATTGAGATACTTTGAACGATTTATGCACAACCCTGGTTGACTTAGCCTTACACCCGATTTTTTTCTAAAGGTAACTCAAAAGTGTGTATAGGTTGGCTTAAGGCTTTTGGGCTATTTTACCTCTTCGAGAGGAGGTAAGAGGTTATTTTTGGATCCTTAGGATCTTACTACCGGTCACGACACATCTGCCTTTATGAGGGCAGCTAATGTACCGGCCGGGAAAGACCTTTATCGGTTATCCTTATTCAGGGCACAACTCTCATGTTTTTATTCACATTCTGGCTTTTATTCTTTCTCACTTGGCTTAGGAGAAAGGGTATTTTTGGATTTTTGCATATTTGGGCTGCCAGACCTCTTTTTGGAATCAGGGTAGATTTTTCACCAACCTCGGTATGTGCACAATCATCATTGTATACTCTTTGAAGCGAAAAGAGGAGGTGGTACACCCCTGTTATGTATTGAGGGGCATGGAAGAAGCGGTAGTGGAAAAAGAGGTGTGGTGTACCACACCGAACTTAGAGTTTTGCAGAGGTGTGGTTTACCACACCGAACTTAAAGTTCGGCAATGTTTTAGTTTTCACTAGAAAGGAGTGTGGCGTGCCACACCGAACTTAAAACTTTGGCATGGTTAGTGAACAGAGGGGTATGAAAATCAAGGAAGAAGTGTAGAAGAGAGTTCGGATCATGATGCAGTTTGCTTAGCGATTCCATGCGACAAGTCTCTTTTCTCCATCACACTCTGCTAAAAAAGAGACATGATTAAACATCAAATGAGAAATCCATACAACAGATCCATTAATCAGATGAAGGCGTGATGTATTTGATCTATCTCAGTCGTATTGAAATGTATCATCTTTTCCTGTTTGAGGGTATGACATTAGGATTCATAGACTATTCAAGATGAAAAACACGCATTGGCTAGTTTTAAGCATTCTTTTCTTGGAAATTCGCAACAAAAAGAGGTGATGATCACAGATTCAAAAAACAAAAAGCTGACTAGATAAAGGCTTTATTTTTGGAAGACTACCGAAAGGCAGAAAAATTATGTAAAAGAAACTAGAATGGAAAAACAGGAAGCAAAAAAATAGAGGGTGGAGTGAAAGTCATACCACCCGCCCTCCACCTTGAACTCATGAATTCGCTCTTTTCTGAACAAATATTAGGTTCGAGGTGGAGGGGAAGGGTTGTGCATTGTTAACCAGGCGGTCCTCGTAATTGGAAGAAGGTGCGGCAAAGATGTCTCGCGATAGCTGGTGCCGAGAATGAGGAAGTGGCCCTAACAACCTGTTGAATGGGTGGTTGTGGCGACTCGAACGAGTCTTCTGGACGACTTGGATGCACATTTCTTTCACCTCGTTGTCCATCTAGAAGAATCCAGAGACCTTCCCCCATCAGCGAGGGAGGTGAAATAGTCGAAACTGGAGGACTATGCGAGAAATCAAGGTTATGCTCTCTTGTGCCCTCCAGTTGTGGCTCACCCTCGAAGTTCAAAGTAAAACTGCTTTCTTCAAAATCTAGGGTAGTAGATTGAGGGTAGGCCACTTGAACTTCCTCCTGTCCAGGATCAGGTGGTGGATCCAATTCCGGCTTCATTTCGTCACCTGGCTTTTCTTGTGTGGGATATGGTAGCCAGGATGACGTTTCTTCATCAGAGGAGTTATTTTGAGAAGTATCATCATCTTTATCAATGTTGAAATTGGTAAGAGCGTCGTTCTTCTTTTCAAGGTTTTGTTCAGGATTTTCCTCGTAGAACATCCTTAGTTCATCCAAGTAGCTAGAAGGGGATTTGACTGGTAAAATGAACTCTTGCTCGGGTAAGGAAATCATGGGGTCCTGAGATAGAGGTTCCAATGATATATCTTCATGGGATGGATTAGTCCATGACATATCGCTCTGAGGGCTAAAATCCCATGATGAACCCATTTCTTCGATATAGGGACTAATATATACCATTTCTGAGTCATGTTGTTGTTCCAGTTCTTCTTCATAACACTCCTCTGGTTCTATTGAGTGCTCGGGAAGAGTTTCTATGGGAGGAATGGAACCTAGCTCAAGTAATGGACATATCTCAGTTTTTTGAATATCAGGAGGGGCTTCTTCATAGGGATGAGTGACTATAGAGGACTTGATGTCTTCCCAAGGGTCCTTTTTATCATTACAAGAGTTTACGGTAATATCGTAATCCATTCCAAAGTCAAGAGATGGCTCATGTTTCTCTTCATAGTGCACTGTCAACTCGTTCAAGTGACTAGAAGGAGATTCAATAAAAAGGTCATGCTCTTGTTCGAGGACTGGCTCCGACTGGACTTCTTGTGGTGGTGGTAACTCAGGTGATATCATCTCATATAAAGGACTGGTCATATGATTGTCATCTTGAGACCCGTCATTCTCCCTTGATTCTACTTCATCAGTGAGAGTGGTATGGTCCATTTCTAAATCAAGATCTTGATCGGTCCCATCCTCGAAGTTTGTTTCTAGATCATTCGAATGATCAGAAATTTCTTTATAAGGAAAAATCGAATTATGTTCCAGAAATGGGGTCATTTGAGTCTCTTGCATAAAAGGTGTCTCCTTATCTGAATCAGTCACATCTTCATCTAAGTCTGACCGTGAAGGAGTGTAGGGTTCTTGTAACGCAGACCCTTCTTCATTGGAATTCAATGACAAGATAGTTGAAGTTGAAGAATATTTGTCGTAGAAGGAGTCAATCATTGTTGATTGCCCCTCAATCTGTATGGTTGGATCTGGGTCTATGGGGGGGAGAAGATGGACAAACACCGAAATTTATCCCCAGTTTGTCTTCCAATTGTAGAAAATATTCATATTGGCTACTCATTCTTTCATCTAAGAGCATAGTGCATGAATCATTATCCGAGTCAGACCTTGGCTCGGAAAATGATTCTTTTTCTTGTGATGTGGTGAAGGAGTCATCCTTAAGTTCAGTCATTAACTCTGAGGATGATTCCCCACCTTGCATTGGTGCTTGAAGATCATTGGAAGGCACCTCCCACATGATATCGTAATCATCATCGTAATCAACATGTGGACTAGGGATGTGCTTAGTTAAACTTAGTGGAAGTTCTTCATATTTCTCAGGAGCATTGACAAGTTGTGTAAGTTGATCAAGATGGTCTATCAACTTCTTGGTCGCGGCTGTCTGATCAGCTAATTGTTGAGTCACTGATATCAACAAAGCTCGTAGTTCTTCCATCAATGTGTGTTGCTCTTCATGTAAAGGCTCTTCACCACACCTATTAGGTTGATCATGATAATAACCCTCCTCATCATAGTATTGGTTTGCATTGTTTTCCAGGTTTCCTCCTACATTGCAATCCATGAATTGAAATCCACCATAGTTAGGTTTTTCATAGTAGCCTCCAGGGTGATACGAACTATAACTTGCATTATATCCATAGTTGTATGAAGAGGCTGCTTTGAGTTTCCCAGCTATCCGATTCATGATTATTTGATGCAAGGCCATCACGTAGAGAGGAGGGACATTGGAGCAGTGAATTGATGTGTGGGAATAGTCACCACATAGTTGACATCTAATGGTTGGTGGTGTCAACTGCTTCATTTTGGAGAGAGTTGGTACCTGAAATCAAGGAAAGAGTATATCAGGCTTGACCAACCACTCCAAATCCAAGAAGATATGCGAGATTAAGCCCTTCACTTTTTAGGTTTTTGAAAATAAAATGAAAAACCCTAGAGAAACCTAAATCGACACGAAATTTGAAAAAGACGATTCTTATACTGTTGTCCCCGACAACGACGCCATTTTTTGATGGAGCTAGAACTTACACCAAAAGATTACTCTTCCAATGGAAGTCCTAATATGCACCAAAAACCCTAGAGAGTTGATGTCCTCTCTAGGTTTACCTACAACTGGTGCTAGATAAATGCTCCAACCCCACAAGAGTGTCGAAGCCTTATCATAGTACATATTTAGGATCGAACCCAAAGGACAACGTTAAGAATCTGAGTGTCTTTTTCTCGTTTTGTACCGATCTAAGTTAATCGTCTAAGACCAAGAGTTTGATTTGAGTTATTTAACCTAAACATGCAAAAGTAAAGGCAAGAATAAAAACTAGATTAAAATCTAAGATTAGCAAATGATGATGGATCACTGGGGTGATGCAGGTATTCGCCACCACTACAAATGAATTGTACTTGTACCAAACATAGCAAGACTTGCAAGCAAGATACATGGATGTTGTACAATATCGATGTCTTATAGGACAAGAGTAATGCACACATCCTTCACGGGTTGAGTAACTATCATCCGGTACGTATCTACATGTCAATGAAGATATGTAGTCTCTGAAGAGAAAATCTTACTCAACCTCGTGAAACATGCATCGGAAAACTAACAAGCGAGTGATAATTACCAAATCGATTAGTATCCTTATAGACTATCCCTCTTTTGAGGATATAGCTACAAGAAACATGAGAGTGTTGCAATGTCAGCCATTCTCGAATGAATGGTCAAGAACTTTGCACCACTCTCTCCTCAGAGTGTGTTCCTCAACCTGTCAAGGTTGTGCTTTTGTACGTCAACTGATTCCATTTCATAGTACAAAAGTACAACGATGGAGGTGAGTTTACTCAACTCCTTAGAAAGCGTTCCTAGATACCGAAACGGATGCGCGGTGGATATACACACCAGAAACCAACACTAAATCTGTATTAGCAAAGCGGCGCATAGTGCGCCGACAGAACAGAAGCAAGGGGGGATCGCGTGAGGGAGACCTAGGGTGATTTAGGGTGGATTAGCTAGCCCCTGACCTCCGTCGACCTCTGTCCACCCTTCCCTTACCCTTCTCCTTCCCCCATCTTCCTCCAACCTCACCCTATCTACAGCCCTAGCCAGGGCGCCGGCCGACCACCACAGTGGCAGCAGCAGTCCGATCGAGCAAGATAAGCGGAGGGGCGGGGCAGTTCTTGGCCCCTTAGTTTCGGCCAGCGACCAACTACTCAACGACACCCTCCTTCCTCACCTTAACTGCCAAGAAGCAGCGCCCAAGCAAGGGGGCGGCGCCCCTACATAGCAGCAACCATAGCTGCACGATGCAACAACTAGGAGCTTGTTTTGACAGAGCTAGCACCTGAATCGGCCGCCATGGAGCTCGGCTAAGAGTCTAGAGCTCGAATTCATAGCCAATAGCTACAGCTAGTAGCTGGTCCAGCTCCCCATTCAACCTGTACGTGTGAGGAATGTACTGTTCGATTGCAACTCGTCCTGATCCAGGCCATTCTAAGGTTGAAGATGACTTGCGTGTGCCCAGAAACTGGTATCTGGACGCAATTCCAGACGAATCTGGACATCCCGAATAGCTGTGAGTAGGATTTCATTTATTTATCATTAATAAACTCAGGCGTTTGAATATTTTCTATTTTGTGCACGAATTACGCTGATAACAGGCGTTATCAGGCGTCGGGCAGCGTTTGGCGTCGCCCGACCTTTTTAGTTCATAAAATGCTTCTAGACACTGTTATATGATTAAATTTAGCATTTGACCAGTGTGAATTGAATCAGTGAATTTATATGGTTCATCGAAACCTATATTGTTCAGTGTCAACGTTGAAATTAGAAATACACGCCAGAAAATGGTACGGGTTGGGTATAAAGTCAGACAGTACATATTTTAGTAAATTAGCAGATGCATGATTTCAAAGAAAGTATGATAAAATAAAAATATGCAAATAAACCCTAGTTGCATGCTTCCTGTTATATTAATGTGTGTGAATTAATATTTACATGAATTGGCACATTTCTCTAAAATGTTATTAGAAATTTTCAAATATTGTTATAAATTCATGTTAAGATACGTAAGTAACCCTTAATTGAGTAATGTGACGCACAAACCAGGATTAGGGTTAATGTGCACGTTTTTTGAGAAATTTCAGAGAATTGAAAAATGTTACGTATGAATTCTCATATGTGAAGTAAATTACTCTTAGCAGTGCACTAAGATGTACAATTGATTGAATTCAATATGCATGTGCCAAATTGACTTGAGTTGGGGATATTTATGAATTTTAAATCTGCCTGCATGCATGATATAAGGATAGGGTGTTGCCATGTTATAAGTGAATGAGGTAACTGAAACCCTAAGGATAGGGTGTTCAATGAATCATGTTATGGTGATATGAAAGGTCTCGATGTGAGATGTGGTGATACTTAACTGTTGAATTGTATGTTTCTAGTGCATTTAACTTTATATGCTTGTTCTCTCTGAGTTGATATCTACATACTATAGGGCTTCTTATTTTCAATACATATCTCGTAAATTGCAGGTGATGAGATATGACATGCCCCAGAAAGGGATGTTACTGAGACATGATATATGTTGAATACATGAGTTATGATGTTTCTTATGATATGATATGGCAGGCCGTGTGAGCCTTGTGAGAAATGTTTAAATGAGTTATGATTTCTGTTTAAAATGTACCTATTATGTTAATGTTAGACTTAGGTGCCCTGAACACCGTAGAACCCCTTTGGGCGGTCTGCACCTTAGGGGTGAAACTCGTGTCCAACATCAACCGGTTGAGTAATTCTGGTGGCACGAGGGTTGATAGGGTTATCCAACACCAACCAATTGAGTAATTCTAGTGGTAACCCAGTGTTGACTCCCTGCGCCTATGTGCTCAGGCTAGAGGAGGAGTCCAGAGCACTCATGGTGAGTGCAGAGAAGGCCGGAGAGCCCGTGGGTCCTATAGCAGAATAGGACTGGCAGTCAGACTTAGCATTTCCTAGGTGTGTCGCTAAGTCTTGTACGGTGTGGCCGTAGTGCACTGCGAGTCTCTATGTAGAGTACACTGCATAGATCAGGGCATAAGCTAAAATATGATCATATAGGTTCACAGAGTTCCTTATAAATGAAAGAGTTAAGGAAGACTAGAGCATAGTCTTCTAGTAGTTATTCTTTGGATGCAACATTTACATTCTTTGTTATTTCAATTATATTATTTTAGAACTGCTCAGTGTAGTATTTCTTGTATATTAATCTGAATAATAAACTTGACGAGTTGTTTAGTGATAGTTAAATGAAAAACTATTCACTGAGTGAGTAGGCTCACTCCTCTACTCAAACATTTTCAGGTCAGCGACAGTTCCAGGAATTTGAAGGATCTTACCACCCTAGTCAGTAGAAGGTATATGTAGTTAGTTAGATAGTGGTCTCTTAATCCCTCAGTCCTTGGGACATTGTGTGGGAGAGAGAGAGTATGTATGGCGAATGAGTAAAAGATGTAAATTAACTGTTATGTTTTACTTTCTGTTAAACAATGTTACATGTTGTAAACTCTGTTTATGTTCTCTAGCCAGTTTAATTGAAATGCTTCCGCAATAGTTTATTATGTTTCGTTTACAGCAATAATCCGGATATCATTACGAGGTTTTAAAAAGAAAAAGTTCTCAGTGATTTGTTTTTGTGATAATCCCTCCGTCGCGCCCTAATCTCGTGATTAGTGGTTAGTGTGAGATCGGGGTGTGACATCTTGGTATCAGAGCATAGGTTGAGTACATGGTTACTCTAAGTCAAGGTTAGGGGACGATAAGAGACCAATAGTATTAGGACTTAAGTGTCTTCCTTCTAACTGTAATTTTCTAACATGAAGTGTTCTGTTATACTATTGCAGATGGCAGGAAGAGGACGTGGTCACGAGAACCAAGTAAAGAGCTTAGGTTGAGTCATTAAGAATCATTAGGATTAAAAGATAAAGTTATAAGTGAGGCAAATAAGAAGTGATGTGTTTTTTTAGCTCTGGGATGTCTGAGTGTTTAGATACCCTGGCCAGGTGTCTGAATACTTAGATTGACCAGTATCAAGCTACTCTGTCTATTCTTCTCTGGATGCCCTGGCCAGGTATGCAGAGGAAGGATAGGCTAGAGAGAAACCCTAGAAATCTTAGGGTTAAGAAAAACGGAAATTAATGTAGGAGTAAGAGATTAAAAATAGGATGTGATACAACTCTTTATTTGATTGGAAATCACTAGAAATGCTCTTATATGTATGAATTTAGATTTTCAGTCTGTAGAATAAATATGATTCTTTTATGTTGTTGTATGTCATGAAATGATTTATTTATTGTTTAAATTCCTTGTAGTAAGTAGACCAGGAGTTATGTTTAAATCAGTTTGCCCTAAGTGGATATTCTTTCCACATGTTTGAGATTAATAGGAGTTAGTTAATCCTGAGTATCTCTTGGCTTCAGGACTACAAGTTTGTCCTAGTTCGGATGGCAGGATGCGTTACTGGGATCTAATGACTCCTATTAACAGTATAATAAAAGTAGATTCTGGATAATTTAGACCCGAATCATGGTGAAAAATGTATATACACTAAGATGTTGAGATATAAGGGAAATATTAGAATAGCTAAGAATCTGTTGGAACTGATATTGGAGGCTCAACGTTGGAACCTCGTATTAGCAATCCTTAATTAGAAATAAGGGAACATGATATAAGGTTCAGATTAAATTCATTGATTAGTATTATATGAACTCTAAATATGAGAATATGGAAAGGAAATGAGAAAAGTATGTAAGGGCTAAGATAGTAAGAATCCACCATGGAATGGATCATGTGATGGAGTAAAATACTTTTATGTACTTCAAAGCAAAGGGAAAATAGAAGAAAAGAGTTAAGTATACAACAAGTACATAGAAATAAAGAGCCTTATGTAAATCATAAGACTAGGACGAGAAACTTAGTTGAATCAAAAGAAATTTTAGAAATGATCAGCTTGATTAAGGAATGAGGATTACATGACATAAATGAGAGTATGGAATGCACATCTTTATTACAAAGTTGAATATATTCATACGTACTACCTTGGAATTCTGAGTCTTTATGGACTCACAAACTAGTTCTTAAAATAAAGAACAAACACATAACTTAGAAAATGAATGCATCATATATGTTCCATATCTACCATGGTAGAGACATTTAAGTAAGTGAAATGATGACACAGTATGGTGATGAAACCCTATCAAGGTGAATTGAGAATATAATTTATCTGAATGTCCAAGTAAGAGAAAGGAAATTTCAGTAATAAGATAATGAAGATTTTAGTAAAATTTATGAGATCCAAGTTTGAATTTCAAACTAAGGAAGTAAAATCACATCACAATAACGCTATGTTATTGATAAATATGAAACCCTAGAATGTTTAGAGTTGTGATAGTTCAAGGAATGTCATTATTGATTTGACCTTGAATACTAGCATCTCTATAAAACAAGATCATGAGATTTGTTCTATGAAAAATAAACTGGCACTTATAGTGATCCAGGGTTTAAATGTAGCCAATCTGAAAGGTAGATGAACAATATGAAAATGACTCAGAGAAAAGAGTGAGATATAAATTTGAAATGTAACAAGTGTGTTTTGAGCAAAAGAAGAAATATAATATAAGTGATGTGCGTTATGAAATATATTTTTATAGTAATAACATGAAGTAAGTAACATAGAATGCAGAGTATTACCCGATATATGATATGAAGTTAGTTGTTGTAGTTCATGCTCTTAAGACACGACGTCACTATCTTTATGATATGACGATAGATTATCACCCTGGAAATACGAATGTGGTAACATATGCTTTGAGCATAATGTTAAGTTCAACAGTTGATGCATTCTCTATGGCCTGTTTCAAGAAAGACATGCTAGTAGAAATGTGAAAGTTGAACTTAGACTTAGGGGTGACAGAGCAGAGTGGTTTGATTGCACAGATGCAAGTCAAGCCTACTTTTTATGATCAGATCAAGAAACTACATCAGGGTGACAGTGAGTTACACCAAATCATGCATAATATGACAAAGGGAAAGAGACCAGAGTTTAGGTTTTCAGATGATGGTGTATTGTTTTACCATGACAGGTTGTGTGTATCTCAAGACAGTGATTTGAAAGAAAATATTCTTGAGGAGGCACATGCATCGATGTATGTTATGAATCCAGGCAACACTAAGATGTACATGAATCTCAAGGAGTTGTACTGGTGACCTGGTATGAAGAGGGATGTAGCTGAGTATGTGGTTAAGTGCAGAGTGTGTCAGCAGGTTAAGGCTGAGCACCAGAAACCTACAGGTACCTGGCAATCTTTTCTTACACCAAAATAGAAATGGGAACATATCACAATAAATTTTGTGATAGGGTTGCCCAGGACACCTAGAGGTTGTGACTCGATATGAGTGATGGTGGATAGACTAATTAAGTATGCTCACTATCTTCATATTAAGTCAACCTTTGATGTCCCAAAGTTGGTTAAGATATATATGGATGAGATACTCAGGTTGCATGGTACCCCAATTTCAATTATATTTGATAGAGATCCTAAATTCACATCCAGATTTTGGAATCAGTTGCATCGTGCTTCGGGCCCAAAGTTGAGATTATGTACAACTTTCCATGCACAGACTAACGGTCAATCAGAAAGGGAAATTCAGATTCTTGAGGACATGCTGAGAGCAGTAGAAAGCTGCATAGGATAGGTAGAAGAGTTATGTTGAGATGAGACGTTAACCTCTTAGAGTTTGAGGTTGGTGATGAAGTGTATTTGAAAGTTTCACCATGAAGAAGAGTGTTGAGGTTTGGTAAGAGAGGCAAACTGACTTCTAGGTTTATGGGTCCGTATCCTATCATTGTGAGGATTGGACCTGTAGCCTATAGGTTGGAATTGCCTTCTGAATTGGCTAAGTTACATGATATGTTTCATGTATCGATGTTGAAGAAGTGTTATCCTGGTTCAGAGAAGATAGTTGATCTATAATCTGCTCAGCTCAGACCAGATGTATCCTATGTTCAGGGACCAATTCAGATAGTTGATCGAAGAATCAAGAAACTCAAGAATCGTGAGATACCATTAGTGAAAGTTCTATGGATGAACCATAACCTAGAGGAAGCCACGTGGGAGCTTGAGTCAGAGATGCGTAACAAGTTTCCTTTTCTCTTTTAGGAATTTCGGGATGAAATTCTTATAAGGGAGGGAGATTGTTATGACCCATTCCAAGCTTAGTCAGTAAATATCTCGATAGCGTGAAGTACCTTGATCAGTGCTAAGTGCCTTGTTAAACATCATGGTTAATTAATATAAGCTAACATGTGAATCAATAGTCGAGATTGATTCATCCGATGTAATTCATATTAGCTGAAGTTTTAATAGTTAAGTTAATTACCTAAGATGATTAACCTATCTCAGATGGCTTAGTTTCTGTGATTTTATGCCTTAAGGTTGTAGAGGATTTCGCGCTTGAAACGTTGCAAGAGAAATCACATTAATCAGACTTTCGAGGCAGGAGTTATGGTATTTTCAAGAAGTCCTGGACTTGGTTGCAATTTATCCAGTTTATTTTGGCTATAATTTCCTTTCTTTTCTTTTCTCCCTTATCTCCTTCTTCCTTACCCGATCGATTTATTAGCAAAGCGGCGCATAGTGCGCCGACAGAACAGAAGCAAGGGGGGATCGCGTGAGGGCGACCTAGGGTGATTTAGGGTGGATTAGCTAGCCCCTGACCTCTGTCAACCTCCGTCCACCCTTCCCTTACCCTTCTCCTTCCCCCATCTTCCTCCAACCTCACCCTATCTACAGCCCTAGCCAGGGCGCCGGCCGACCACCACAGTGGCAGCAACAGTCCGATCGAGCAAGATAAGCGGAGGGGCGGGGCGGTTCTTGGCCCCTTAGCTTCGGCCAGCGACCAACTACTCAACGACGCCCTCCTTCCTCACCTTGACTGCCAAGAAGCGGCGCCCAAGCAAGGGGGCGGCACCCCTACATAGCAGCAACCATAGCTGCATGAGGCAACAACTAGGAGCTTGTTTTGATTGAGCTAGCACCTGAATCGGCCGCCATGGAGCTCGACTAAGAGTCTAGAGCTCGAATTCATAGCCAACAGCTACAGCTAGTAGCTGGTCCAGCTCCCCATTCAACCTGTACGTGTGAGGAATGTATTGTTTGATTGCAACTGGTCCTGATCCAGGCCATTCTAAGGTTGAAGATGACTTGCGTGTGCCCAGAAACTGGTATCTGGACGCAATTCCAGACGAATCCGGACATCCCGAATAGCTGTGAGTAGGATTTCATTTATTTATCATTAATAAACTCAGGTGTTTGAATATTTTCTATTTTGTGCGCGAATTACGCTGATAACAGGCGTTATCAGGCGTCAGGCAGCGTTTGGCGTTGCCCGACCTTTTTAGTTCATAAAATGCTTCTAGACACTGTTATATGATTAAATTTAGCATTTGACCAGTGTGAATTGAATCAGTCAATTTATATGGTTCATCGGAACCTATATTGTTCAGTGTCAACGTTGAAATTAGAAATACATGCCAGAAAATGGTACGGGTTAGGTATAAAGTCAGACAGTACATATTTAGTAAATTAGCAGATGCATGATTTCAAAGAAAGTATGATAAAATAAAAATATGCAAATAAACCCTAGTTGCATGCTTCCTGTTATGTTAATGTGTGTGAATTAATATTTACATGAATTGGCACATTTCTCTGAAATGTTATTAGAAATTTTCAAATATTGTCATATTTCATGTTAAGATATGTAAGTAACCCTTAATTGAGTTATGTGACGCACAAACCAGGATTAGGGTTAATGTGCACGTTTTTCGAGAAATTTCAGAGAATTGAAAAATGTTACGTATGAATTCTCATATGTGAAGTAAATTACTCTTAGCAGTGCACTAAGATGTACAATTGAATGAATTCAATATGCATGTGCCAAATTGACTTGAGTTTGGGATATTTATGAATTTTAAATCTGCCTGTATGCATGATATAAGGATAGGGTGTTGCCATGTGATAAGTGAATGAGGTAACTGAAACCCTAAGGATAGGGTGTTCAATGAATCATGTTATGGTGATATGAAAGGTCTCGATATGAGATGTGGTGATACTTAACTGTTGAATTGTATGTTTCTAGTGCATTTAACTTTATATTCTTGTTCTCTCTGAGTTGATATCTACATACTGCAGGGCTTCTTATTTTCAATACATATCTCGTAAATTGCAGGTGATGAGATATGACATGCCCTAGAAAGGGATGTTACTGAGACATGATATATGTTGAATACATGAGTTATGATGTTTCTTATGATATGATATGGCAGGCCGTGTGAGCCTTGTGAAAAATGTTTAAATGAGTTATGATTTCTGTTTAAAATGTACCTATTATGTTAATGTTAGACTTAGGTGCCCTAAACAACGTAGAACCCCTTTGGGAGGTCTGCACCTTAGGGGTGAAACTCATGTCCAACATCAACCGGTTAAGTAATTATGGTGGCACAAGGGTTGATAGGGTTATCCAACACCAACCAGTTGAGTAATTCTGGTGGTAACCCAGTGTTGACTCCCTGCGCCTATGTGCTCAGGCTAGAGGAGGAGTCCCGAGCACTCATGGTGAGTGCAGAGAAGGCCAGAGAGCCCGTGGGTCCTGTAGCAGAACAGGACTGGCAGTCAGACTTAGCATTTCCCGGGTGTGTCGCTAAGTCTTGTACGGTGTGGCCGTAGTGCACTGCGAGTCTCTATGCAGAGTACACTGCATAGATCAGGGCATAAGCTAAAATATGATCATATAGGTTCACAGAGTTCCTTATAAATGAAAGAGTTAAGGAAGACTATAGCATAGTCTTCTAGTAGTTATTCTTTGGATGCAACATTTACATTCTTTGTTATTTCAATTATATTATTTTAGAACTGCTCAGTGTAATATTTCTTGTATATTAATCTGAATAATAAACTTGACGAGTTGTTTAGTGATAGTTAAATGAAAAACTATTCACTGAGCGAGTAGGCTCACTCCTCTACTCAAACATTTTCAGGTCAGCGACAGTTCCAGGAATTTGAAGGATCTTACCACCCTAGTCAGTAGAAGGTATATGTAGTTAGTTAGATAGTGGTCTCTTCATCCTTTCCTCTCGGTCCTTGGGACATGGTGTGAGAGAGAGAGTATGTATGGCAAATGAGTAAAAGATGTAAATTTACTGTTATGTTTTACTTTCTATTAAACAATGTTACATGTTGTAAACTCTGTTTATGTTCTCTATCCAGTTTAATTGAAATGCTTCCGCAATAGTTTATTATGTTTTAGTTTACAGCAATAATCCGGATATCATTACGACGTTTTAAAAAGAAAAAGTTCTCAGTGATTTGTTTTTGTGATAATTCCCTCCGTCGCGCCCTAATCTTGTGATTAGTGGTTAGTGTGAGATCGGGGTGTGACACAAACGGTTTCCAGCTTCATTCGGTTTGGTAATCCGTTCGGTTTGCATGCAGTAAATGATCTTCATCACTCGGTCATTCAAAACGGTCTAGACTGTGACCTCTCCAAATGGTTTTTGAGGTGTTCCTTCGATCGGTCTCTGTTGGCCTATGCGTTCAAACGGTCTTGAGACCGCATGGGCTCAAACGGTCTTGAGACCGCATGGGCTCAAATGGTCTTGAGACCGCATGGGCTCAAACGGTCTTGAGACCGAATGCGCTCAAACGGTCTTGAGACCAAATGCGCTCAAATGTTCGTGAGACCACATGGGCTCAAACGGTCTTGAGACCGAATGCGCTCAAATGGTCTTGAGACCAAATGCGCTCAAACGGTTTTGAGACCGCATGGGCTCAAACGGTCTTGAGACCGAATGCGCTCAAACGGTCTTGAGACCGAATGCGCTCAAACGGTCTTGAGACCGAATGCGCTCAAATGGTCTTGAGACCGCATAGGCTCAAACGGTCTTGGGACCGCATGGACTCAAACGGTCTTGGGACCGTATGGGCTCAAACGGTCTTGAGACCGCATGGGCTCAAACGGTCTTGAGACCGCATGGAATCAAACGGTCTTGAGACCGCATGGGCTCAAACAGTCTTGAGACCTATAGAGTCAGTGTTTTAGGGGTCATGACCGTTGAGGATGATCTGCAGAGGAGAGAGAATGTGAGTAAGGGGTAATAGCATCAAATAAACTAGTAATTAGGACTATTTAAGCATTATTTATGTGAGAGCGAAGAAATACTCAGAGTTAAGCAAAGCGAGGGTAATTTAGTCATAATGAGGTATAAAAATCCTAGAATTGGCGACTGAGAGGGTGAATCTGGAGGATTCATCAAGTATACAAGTGGATCTTATACCACTTGATATGCATGGATTCGATGTGATCCTTGGGATGGATACCTTAGAGAAGTATAGGGTTGTGTTGGACTATGGTTCCAAGAAGGCAGTGTTTGATGTTTGTGGAGAGAAGTGGATCTTCCAAGGAGATAGGAAGATTCTTCTGACGTGTCTAGTGTTGCAAATGGTGGTATAAAAGTTGTTACGGCAAGGATGTAAGGCATTTTTAGCTCACGTTGCGGATACCAAGGTGAAAGGCCCTAGCCTTGAGGAGGTGACAGTCGTCCGAGAGTTTGCAGATGTGTTTTCTAATGAGTTCCCCGGTGTTCCTCCACCCTGAGAGATTGATTTCGAGATCAATCTGGTTCTAGGAACACAACCAGTTGCACAAACATCATATAGGATGGCTCCAGTAGAGATGGCAGAGCTAAAGAAGCAGTTATAAGAGTTGTTGGAGAAAGGTTTCATCTGATCGAGTACGTCGCCTTGGGGTGCTCCAGTGTTGTTTGTTAAGAAAAAGGACAGGTCGATGTGGTTATGTGTAGATTATCGACAGTTGAACAAAGTTACGATCAAGAACAAGTACCCTTTTCCAAAGATAGACGACCTGTTGGACCAGTTGCATGGTGCTACAATGCTTTCAAAGATTGATCTACGGTCTTGATATCATAAATTGAGGATTAAGGCGGATGACATACCAAAGTTAGATTTTAGGATGAGGTATGGTAACTTCGAGTTTGTGGTTATGTCATTCGGGCTAACCAACGCGCCTGCTGCTTTCATGGATATGATGAACATGGTGTTCCGTTCATTTCTAGATCAGTTTTTTGTAGTCTTTATAGATGACATCTTGATCTACAGTCAGGACATTCAGAAGCATGAACAACATCTTTGACAAGCATTGACTCTCCTCCACCAACATCAGTTGTATGCCAAGTTTAGTAAGTGTGAGTTCTGGTTGAAATAAGTAACTTTCTTGGGTCATGTGATAGCTACATAAGGAGTTAAAGTGGATCTGAAGAAGGTGGAGTCCATTGCAAAATGGGAACAGCCAAAGACGCCGACTGAAGTTCATAGTTTCCTCAGTTTAGCAGGATACCACTGGAGGTTTATAAAGGACTTTAGTGTGATTGCGTTGCCGATGATGAAGTTGACTCAGAAAGATGTACCTTTTTTCTGGAATGATCGTTTCCAGCAAGCTTTCCAAAGTTTGAAGGAGAAGTTGACTAGTGTCCCAGTACTAGTGCTGCCAGAGCCTGGAAAGGGCTATGTTGTTTTCTGTGATGCTTCCAAGAAGGGCTTAGGATGTGTGCTGATGCAGTAAGATCATGTGGTTTCTTTTGCTTCACGAAAGCTTAAGAAACATGAGGAAAATTATCCAACTCATGACTTGGAGTTGGCAGCGGTGGTTCATGCATTAAATATTTGGAGACACTATCTTTATGGGGAAGTGTGTCAGATCTTTACAGACCATAAGAATCTGAAATACATCTTCTCGCAGAATGAGCTAAACATGTGACAACGTCGTTGGATGGAGCTAATCAATGATTACGACTGCACCATCGAGTATCACCCTAGTAAAGCGAATGTGGTAGCTGACGTGCTTAGCCGAAAGTCTTCTTCTCTTCCTACAAAGAAGGCACAGTTGAGTTCCTTGGTATGCCATAGATGAGATATGTTTGTTTCCTTACAGTAGATGAATGTGTAGATGGGAGTTTCCTTGTTAGAAGGACTTTTAGCACATATGCAAGTCAAGCCTACGCTGAGACAGCGAATCAAAGATGCACAAAAAACAGATGATATAATGCAGTTGATCAGGTCAGAGCTCGACAGCGAAAGGCGTGATGGGTTCCATGAGTCTGAGGATGGACTAGTTTGCTATCATGATAGGATGGTGGTCCCTGATGCTGATGATCTAAGGAATCTAGTGCTCGAGGAAGAACACAAATCGATGTATGCTATGCATCCAGGAGTCACCAAGATGTATCACAATCTAAAGGACCTGTATTGGTGGTCTGGCTTGAAGAAAGATGTAGCCGAGTTTGTGGCTAGGTGTGCGGTATGCCGGCAAGTCAAGGCTGAGCATCAGAAGCCGGCAGGTATGTTGCAACCCATGCCGATACAGCAGTGGAAATGGGATCACATAACCCTAGATTTTGTAGTTGGTCTGCCCAGGGCAACTAAGAATCATGACTCCATTTGGGTGATAGTGGACAAATTGATGAAGTCTGCCCATTTCATACCTGTAAAGACAATGTATATAGACGACAAGCTCACTCGGGTATATGTAGATGAGATAGTATGTTTGCACGGTGTGCCAGCAATGATAGTTTCTGACAGAGGTCCTCAATTCATGAGTTGTTTCTGGTAATAGTTGCACAAAGCGTTGGGAACGCAGTTGAGGTTCAGCACCGCTTTTCACCCGCAAACAGATGGACAGTCTCAAAGGACTATTCTGACTTTGGAGGATCTTCTTCGGGCTTATGTTTTGCAATTCCTAGGCAGTTGGGACGTACATCTCAATTTGATAGAGTTCACCTACAACAATAGTTATCAGCGGAGCATTGACATGGCTCCTTATGAGGCCTTATATGGTAGGAAGTGCAAATCTCCTTTATGTTGGTATGAGTCCAATGAATATAAGCTTTTGGGTCCTGAGCTAGTATAACTGACAACAGAAAAGATCAAAGTGATACATCAATAGTTAAAAATGGCACAGATAGGCAGAAGTCTTACACAGACAATCGCCGATGACCTTTGGAGTTCCAGGTAGGATACAAAGTGTATCTTAAAGTCTCGCGATGGAAAGGTGTGCTAAGGTTTGGATGGAAGGGTAAGCTACCACCCAGGTATATGGGGCCATACCCGGTCATAGCACGTATGGGCAAGGTAGCTTATGAGCTGCCACCAGAGTTGCACAGGTTACATCCAGTGTTCCATGTTAGTATGCTGAAGAAAAGTCATCCAGATATAGGGACAGTGATACAGCCAGTCGAGGTTGAGCTTGATGAAGATGTGACCTACGAGGAAGGCCCTGTAATGATCCTTGACAAAAGAGTAAAGAAGCTGAAAATGGAAGGACTTGGTTTTAGTAAAGGTTCTTTGGCATCATTGTGGCATTGAGGAAGCCATGTGGGAGCTTGAGGAAGAGATGAGGAGGAAGTATCCCTCACTTTTCTCTTCAGATTTTGAGGATGAAATCCCTTTGTAGAGGGTTATAGCTTGTAAGGACCCTGACCTCCATTTAGGGTTTATCCTATTTGCTTTGCTTAACCCTGATGTTTAGTTGCTTACTAATCACTCTTAGTGGTGATTAGGGTTTGTTTGTGCTTGTTGAGTGTTGGAGGTGCTACTTGCAATTTACCCAAGTCTAGGGTTTGTGGGCAAGTTTGTCACCTTTAGAAGTGTTCTTCTCTCTCTTTGCTTTCTCTAGTGTTGAGAGGAAGGGTTGGGCTCTTTGCTTGAGTTGCCTTGGGCTTGGATGAGCTTTGGTGGGCCTTGTTGTGCCTTGCTTGGCCTGGTTGGACCTTGTGTCGGCCATGGGTGTGCCGACCATGGTGGTGTCAGCCATAGATGTGTCGCCCAAGGAGATGTGTCGGACATGGAGTTAAGGTGTGTCATCCATGGACCCCCCCTTTGACCCTTTGACCTCGTTTGTGTCACCACTAGTGGACACTTGGTGCTTGATGCTTGCATGTGGCAATGGCCTTGGACATGTGTTTAGGGTAAGATAGAGTGGTGGCATTGTCCATGGATAAGTGTCCCTAGGTGGGTGACACCTTGCCTTGTCTTACCTTGGTTTCTCCTCCATCCTCTCCTATATATGTGTTCCCTTTCTCTTGCTAGGGATCCCTTTAGTTCCTTAGTTCCCCCTCTCCCTTGGTGCATGACACCTCTTCCTTTGCCAAGCTTGGTGGCCGATCCTTATCTTGGAGTCTTCTTCTTCCTCTAGTGGTGGCCGAACCCTAGAGTGCCTTGTTCTTCTTCATGTGGAGGTGGTTGAGCTTGGTGCTAGGAGCTTGGAGCTTGCTTAAGGTGGGTTACATAACTCCTAACCCTAACTATACTACCTTCTTCTACATTCTTGTATGTTTCATATGATCATAATCAGCCAAGTATGTTCTAAGATAAGTTTCTTGCTTGTTGTAGCTTTAATCTCGTGGTTATAGTGATCTTGTTGTTATGGTTGAGGTTTTGTACCTTTATACCCTAGTTGGCCGAATTATGCTTTAGGGTTTTCTTGTTGAGCAACACTCCTTTCCCTCCTTGGTCTAGAGAAGTGAGCTTGAGCTCTAGTGATATGAGAAACACCCCTTGGTCTAGAGAAGTGAGCTTGAGCTCTAGTGATATGAGAAACACCCCTCTCTCGTTTAAGTTGAGAGGTGAGCTTGTGTTCTAGTTGCTTGAGAAACACTCTCCTCTCACCATGGATTTGAGAGGTGAGCTTTTTGGTAGATGTAGATCTATGTTATGGTTGATCCTGGTGGTTGCCCGAATTGTGATAGAGGTTGTGCAAGACCCCTCTCTCTTGGTTGTTGAGTGGTGAGCCGATCTCCTTGATTAATTTAGGGTTTGGTGCCCTTGTGCTTGAGGTTGATGATGATCTTGCTGAGTTGTATCTTGCACGATATGGATTGGGATGGTGCTGCCCGATACCCTCTCTTGGGCTAGGGTTCTGGTCGATATGATGAGGTTGTGTTGGGCGATATACCTTGGTCATGGCCTTGTGTGTTGGCCGATAGGATGAGGCTAGCTTGGTTGGACAATAGGCTTTCCTCTGCTGCCGGTTCGAGTTGTACCCTTGGCCGTTGTGCCTAGATGAGTATGGTTGTTTGTTGATACCTTTGTGTGTCAGGCGTTATACCTTGTTGAGTGCCCTACCTGATACACCTAGATTGGGTAGTAGCTTGGTGCCCGATGTACCTTAAATGTCATGGAGCTTAGTGGGCTAGTCTTGAGTTGGGCGTCATGGTTTGGTGATGATGCCCGATATGGTGACGTTTGGTAACCCTAACCCAACACCCATGGATGCACGACACCCATGGATGCACGACACATAGAGTTGCACGATACACCTTGAGGTGGTAGCCCAACATCCTTGCTTTAGCTTGACCGTTATGTGGCTAGAATGCTTGGGCAATATGAGGGAAGTTACCCTACCCGATACCACCTCTAGTGATGGTGCCCTACCCGTCACACTTCTTGTGAGGGTAGTGGGCACTTCTAGTGAGGGTCATGTACCACACAGAAACCCATCTGATAGTTCATTATCATGCAATCACATCTTTGTTGTTAAGAGTTATGGTTTATGGTTTGTGAACCTTTGACATGCTTGATAATAGTAAGGTGGTTGATATAGTAGAACACACTTATGTAAACATGACATATCTGAATTCTAATGACATGATATTACATGTGTTTATGATCATCTTGAATCATGTATATATAATGATGAGTAAATGATAAGTTTGGAAGTATATGAGTTGCTTCACATGATGATGTGACCCATGTCTATGGTCACAGGTATGAGGCATGAATGATAAAGCATATAATCATCGATGATGCCCTATATTTGATAACATGATCCTTATGTTAATCCATGATGGCTTCAGTTATCTCTATGATTGTGTATACTAACCATGCAGGTGTTTCATGCGGATGCATAGCCAGGTAAAGGGCTATGAGGTATATATGTTTGAATAACACTACATTGATGGTCACTCTTGTTGATGAGATTACTTGTATCACCTATATGATGTGTTTAGGTCTGAGGACCTAAGTTTGGCTTAAGTGCCTAGTTGAGGTGTTATCCTTTGATGATGAGATCAGGGATTGTTATCCCAAGTGATGAGAATGCCTTAAGAGGCAGTGGTTTCTTGTGATGAGGGATTGAGATCATGGGATAATGTGATGGTGGTAATCATAATATAAATTAATGTTATGTATGTGTTACAACCTGTTTGCCTCAACAGTCCACTTAAAATATACTAACTAATTATAGTGGAACATATCATGTAGTTTGCCCTAGCCATAGATCTATCATCATCAGTAGCTGGTGATGGTGAAACAGGTTCTCCTGCGGGTTAACCTCGAAGCGCATATTATTGAATATGTGTGGTTTCTCCTAGCCGAAAATGAGGAGGTTAGAGTGCAACTTCGGTTGTAGACTCAAAATGTGTATAAGAGCATGGTGAACAGGCCCATGGCTCAGTGTGATAGAGCATGAATGAATTCATGGATCAAGGAGCACGGTGAACTGGCCCGTGGTTCAGATTTACTAGTGCCGTGACCTGTACCAAGGCGGGCTAGAGAAAGGGTTGCCTGTGGGAGTAGACCCTGTGGATGAGGCCACTTAAGCATGAGAATGCGGTCCTACTTTGGTTCTCGTGCACTGACCACGAGGTGGGAGGTCATGGAGTCCGTCTCTTCCATTGACCTTGTATGTCACCGACTCCGGGTTTCGCAGCCGTCGGTTGGATTTGAGTGGTGCGACTCACTTCCTCAGGGCATAATAATACATAATACAACCGAATAGTATTTATTGCTTAAGGCAAAACACGGAACATTGGTTGAGGCCCTGCTTGTGTGTTTGATCTTGTTATACCTTGTAGTTACTTATATGTTCCTTATGTTATGTGATAAGATCTTATAAATCTTATCTTGTCAATCATGTTCCATAAAGAAATGCTTGGTTACATGCCTCCCAGTTATCTTGGTAAGCTGAATGGTAATAATAGCTTTGCTTAGTATGCTGCTCTTGTTATACTTATTCAATTATTTTCTGTTATCAGCTTCAACCTTTGAGGTTTTATAGTTTCAGCGGGAAGTTATGTTTCTCACTGGGACTGTGTGTCTCACCCCATTGGTTTACACCCTTTTTAGGTGTTTGAGCTAGACGTGGTGGTGGTCGTGGGGTTGCGGCCGAGCAGCAAGATGAGCAGTAGAAGGCAAGAGATGTATATGCTGCTATTTTGGTTGTTTTGTAGTAGAGTCTTAGAGTCATCCATGTACTCTCAGGTCTTCAGAGGTGTTTTGACGTTGTTTTACGATGTATAGCTGCTGAAGCTTTCTATATCCTGCTGCTGGCCGGACATGGGCCGTTATGTATATTTAAACAGGTGATGAACTCATGTGATGACCAGACAACTGTTCTCCTAAGCTGTGGACACATATTAATACTTGTAAATGTTTTTATAACCTGTTTTCTTACAGGATGAGGATATGGATGTAATAGTTTCTTAGTTTATGTGATATCTGAAATCGGTTTTAATTACCCCATGTTTTTGCTAAAAGGTGGTTTATGGTGTTTTCCGCACATTTTCGCGTGGCACCTCATTGTCTATGTGATAACGGGATGTGTCGCCACACATAGATAACCATCTTTAAGTGCATGTGGATGTATTACCATGGAGGTAACAAATATGGGGCATGACCAAGGTAGGCAGGTCGCCATAACCCCTATGAAAGGATGAAAGACAACCCATGAACATAGAGAGAGATGATGGAGACTCGAGTAAGGTTCTAAGTTGGACATGTACTATATTAGAATCCTAAGTCTATCCTAGGGTCCGGTAGGTATCAGACCAATGGAAGTAGGAGTTGCCTAATTCCCTAGTTGCACATGACCATAGGGTCGGGAGGTAACAACTATCATTGTCTGAGGGCCATGGGTTAGAAGATTGATCACCTTCATGAACTCATGAGACCCAAAGGGCAGATGAGTAGGGCACTCTCTAGATGCAAAATGGAAGAGGGATGACCCCAAAAGTGTCGGCACCCTACAGACCTAGAGGAGATGATCAAGGATTGTGTGGTAACCCAAGGAGGTTCGAAACTAGTTTTCTATGGAAGTAACTTTGATATCATGATGTTTGTGATGTAGAGACATGTGATGCCCATTTCAATTTAGTTTTGAAGGGGTACTGGAAAGGTGGGATGTACCATCTCTACTCTTGGAATGGGAAGAACTTTGTATTTGGACTGCAGGCAAATGCTTATTTCCTCTTGTTATGGGAGTGAGAGATAGGACAGTATGCATGCCCTACACCAAGGCTAAAGATGATGTGAGTTGGAATGTTGCTGTGAGGTATGAGGATAAGAGATGATAACATACCCTTATGGAGTGAACAGTATGTGGATGGTTTGTAAACACTAAGAGTATTAAGGTAATCATCTTGTGAGGATGTTTTATCATGAACCATTTGGAATTGCAAGTGATATAAGGTTGAGTTCAATCACCATGAGGATGAGCTCAGAGTGTTCTCGATGAAGATAGACTTAGAGTCCGAGATGAGGTAATAAGTGGAATACATGGGGGTATATGTTTTCAATATTACCTAACACCTATGGATGTGAAGTGGTAATATTACATGAGATGCAGCTGCCTAGTTAGCTAGCAGCTAGAAGAGGCTATTAGGTTAACCCTAAGTTTGAAAAGGGAGATATGTTTGGTTAACACTAATGAAGTTTGTTGAACCAGTTAGTAGTTGTTTGGTTAGCCATCCTAGGCCTTGATGAAATAGAAGGTTGGTTGTAGAACCTTAGATTCACTTCTTTGGAAAAGAAGGTGATGAAACCCCGACTAGAGTGGTTTAGGGTTTCTGAGGAATCAATCTTGAGGAAT
This sequence comes from Alisma plantago-aquatica, assembly GCA_963693085.1. NCBI lineage: Eukaryota > Viridiplantae > Streptophyta > Magnoliopsida > Alismatales > Alismataceae > Alisma > Alisma plantago-aquatica. The sequence goes on from OY856412.1 coordinate 50,033,631, forward strand.
CATGACATATAGGAGATGATGATTTTAAGATCACCATACACCATGGTACTACAGAGATAGTAAGTGAGAGTAGTACATTGGATGCTTAAGATGAAGTTGCACGTGGTTTGTCGCCATGAGTGACAGGAGGTGAAGGATGAATACCAGTAACCCAGTGTATTGTGATAGTGAATAAAGAGTCCCCGAGAGGGAGTGGGAATTCATCACTGTTGATGTTGTGGTAAGTCTCCCCTGACCAAGGAAGGTCAAGATCCAATATGGGTTATGGTAGATCACCTTACCTAGATGACATGAGAAAGAAAGAATAATGTCAAGGGACATATCCAGTTGAACTACTTGTGTGAGAGAGAGATGGTTCAACTACACCATGATGCAAGTTCTTGAGTTTAATCTAAAGATTCACTTCCATGCGGTGGAAGTAGGTACATGAAGAACTCGATGATAGTACAGTTTATCACCCCTAACTAATAGTTAGCATAATCTAGACTAGAGGGTCTGATGAGAGCATGTGTGCTCATTCAGGGTGATACCTAGAGACAATTCTTATCCTCTAGAAGATGTGATGATAACAACCATAGCCAGTATCGAGATGTAAAGAAGCTCTGTAAGGGAGGTTAAATCGGTCAACACTTCATTGAATGTTGGTTAAGGGGCCTCACGAAGGTCAAAATAGAACTACAGTGTGTGCAGATGAAGTCGCTTTGATCGTGCAATGGCTGAAAGAGAGCCCAGGGGCGACATGAGTCGTAAGATGATGCAAAGAAGATTGATGGGATGGAGTATAAGAAGATAAATGCATTGTCGAATGACTGTCTATTATTTTAAAAGGACTATATTTATTTGAAAGATTTTCCAAAATGTGGGGCATCAAGGTACAAAATGATGACTTTAGGTAAGTCCAAAACTGAATCTCCTACCAAGATGATGCGGTATCTATCTATAATACCACTATTTTAGAGCTTATTTTCTAATACTATGGATGCACATAATTTATCTTGGCATACAAATCCAAAGAAAACAATGATGGGATCCTACAACATGCGTCTTATTCCCCACAACAGAAGAATATTGCTTTATTATACCTTAAATTTGGCGAAGAAGTTAGGAATCTAAGACTTGGGCTTTGTACCGATGGGATGAATCCATGTGCCACATTAAGAATACACCATAATATTTCACCTATTATTATTGTTGTATACAATATTCCTCCACAGTTGTGTATGAAAATAAAGTACATCATGCTTTCCTTATTGATATAGGGCTCCAAACAGCTTGACAATAATATTGATGTTTTTCTTAAACCTATGATTGATGACTTAAAGAAACTTGGGGGAGAAGGTGTGATGACCTATGATGCTTTGCATCGAGAGAAATTTTGTTTGCATGTTATGTTGTTTTGCACTATGAATGACTTTCCAATATATGAGAATTTATCTGGATACAACATAAAAGGATATAAAGTGTGCCCTATATGTGAGGAAAACACTGATTCAATATGAATAAAACATGGTGGCAAGACATCATATCTTGGTCATCAAAGGTTTCATCCAAAAGTTCATCCTAATTAAAGGTTGTACAAAGAATTTAGTGGATCAAATACGAAATAGAGTACCCCTAAACCTATATCAGGGGAGGTTGTTTATTAAAAAGTAAAAGTCTTTATCAATCCATTTGGTAAGAGATCACATTGTACTATTCCCACATAGGGTGTCAAATCTTTATTCAAGAAGAGGTCAATATTCTAGGATCTTCCTTATTGGAGTTCTTTGTAAATTAGGCATTGTATTCATGTCAAGCATGTTCAAAAAAATATATGTGATGTCGTCATTGGTACTATCTTGAATATACCAGGTAAGACTAAAGATGGCATTAAATCTATAATGAACTTATGTGAAATGGATATAAGGAAATAATCAACAACAAAAGTAAGCAATGATAAAAAATATATTTACCTCCTGCTTGGTACATGTTGTTTATAGGAGAAGAGAATTTTTTGCGAGGGCTTGCTTAATGTTAAGGCAGCACATGGATACTCTTCCAATATCTATAGCATAGTATCAATGAAGGATATGAAGTTGGTAGGTATTAAATCTCATGATTGTCACACTCTAATGCAACAAATATTGCTCATGGCCATTCAATCTATACTACTGAAGCATCTAAGATTTGCAATCACCATGTTTTTTTGCTTCTTCATCACTCTATGAAACAAAGTTATTGATTATGAGAATCTTCATAAGTTGCAAAGAGAAGTCGCTTCTACCCTATTCCTTCTTGAGATGTATTTTCCTCCTTCATTCTTTGATATCATGTTGTCCATTTGACTAGGGAAGTTAAACTATTGGGTCCAGTTTTCTTTTGTTGGATATATCATTTTGAACAATATATGAGTGTTTTTAAAGGTTATGTTTGAAACCATTATCATCCTAAAGGGAATATTTTTCAAGGTTACACGTCTAGGGAGGTTATGGAATTTTTCAATAACTTTCTGAGTTGTAATGAATATCCTACCAGCAAAAAGAATATTGATCCCTATTTTGAAAAAGGAAGTTTAGGAACATGAGTGGAAGTAGTTAGTCGTGAGGAGTGAGAACAAACAAACTTGTATGTTTCACACAATATTGATGAAGTAGGTATTTATATCAACATAACAATTTTATCAAGACAAAACATCCTTGAACCATTTAATTGTGGAATGCTAGAGAGTTAGGTGGTTTGAGGTTAAATTATTCTTGTAAACTATCTCAAACACCAAAAATGATGTTCTAAAAATATCAAATGGCTCACCTTTAAACCAAAAATGCATGATATGTCTTACGAAGGATTTGACATTAATAGATTTTCATATTAGACAAAATGACAAGATGATAAGTGTGTCATCCAATACAATGGGTTCACCCTTCAAGCGTCTTCATTGTATTTTTCTAGTGCAAAGGATATGAGTCCACGTGAAGCTAAAATATCTTAGTATAGTGTCATTTAAGGCAAATGGGAGTTTGACTAATATATTTAAAAGTTCTCATGTTCAGGTGTAATTGGGTTGATAACACCAAATGAGTTGTAGTATATGAGTTGGGTTTCACATTAGTGAATTTTGAAAAAATGGACAGACGGGTGAACCATTTATAATGCCATCAGATGAAAAGCAAGTATTCTATATCTTTGATCCTAGAAATTAAAAATGGTCCATTGTTCTTCATGGGAATAGGCAATTTATTGCAAATCCTATAGATGGAGAACAATACTATTACAAGTATGATGACTCCATTACATTCTGAGTTGGCTTTCCAACACCAAATGTTGAAACTAACACTGAATTATATATGCCTGGAGATTACATAGAAGGAATATTACTTGATCAAAGATCCAACCAATACTAGACTCGCGTATTTTATTTTCTAAATACTAGATGTGCATTTTACATTCTTTATTACTATTATATATGTTTCATATGCCACATGTACATTTTATATTCTTTATTACTTATATTTCATTCTTTCACTATTTTTATATAACACTTTTTAGATGATGAGCACCACAATGGTTTTCACCTTGAGGATCACTCTGGTGTAAGTTGTATTGATTAATTACATACATGTGCATTTTACATTCTCTATCATAGTTATATAAGTTACAATTTTTATCACTTATATGTGTTGCTTGACACATCCTGAGGATGTGCACCCTGAGGATCTTGTTGGCTTTATAGAGGAATAACATAATCATTCATGTAAATGATGAATCACCTTGATGAAAAAGTTAGTAGTGCAACTGAGTAAAGAACCAAAGCTGGTTGTTGATTTTGATGATATAGGAAATCCTACTAGGAAGAATCACAATACTTCCACACAATATATAATGGTTATTTCTTGCCGCAATGTGAATATAATAATAGAATCTTGGCATAAAGTTGATCTTTGCACGAAAGACTACATATTGAAGGACATATCTATGATATATTCTGATTTTGTAAGATATCCACAATTTGAATTTGAAAAAAATGCCTTTAAGTATATGAAATTTTAGAGCATCGTTGACCTTGATGAAAACTACATTGTAAAAATTTGATGCAATGATGTGGGAGGATAGAATTATAGGACATATTTGACAAGAGAATACTTAATGAGCGATACGAAGAAGAAGTCCACCACTGAGCAATGGTCCTATCTTGACCTAAATGTGTGGGAAGAATTTTTCTCCTTCAAGAATAATAGATGAATTCATGGTATAAGCCTCCTCATTTAACATACCTTATGAGTTCAATATATTACATAATTAAGATATGATTTGGATTAAATAAGCTTAATATGATGGTAAAAAATAAAGGCATGCTAAGAATGTGCACAACCACAACATCGGTCAAGGTGGCTATGCTAGGTGTACCCAATAGAGATTGGAAGCATGTTCTTCTAAGCAACCTACCTGTGGGTCTATTCAGTGCTCTACTATTCATGCACCTTTACTTTGAAACACGGATTGGATAGGTTCAAGGACAAAGTGATCTAGAGAAATAACCAACCCCACAACTATTGAGGTGGCTGCAAAGATTGTAAAATTCAACTCTTAGAGTGCCTGTTAATTTTTGACCCTGATTGTTATGTTTTACTGACCAATTACTGTTGATGGTGATTAGAGGGTGCTCTATGAGCAAAGAAAAGAAGGCAAGTTCATTCCCAAGGTCCAAATGGATGAAGTGATGATTTCTCTGGGAACGCTAGAGCATCCTGGCTGTATTAGGGCCATTGGATCTGGTCTTAGTATACGATCATGTTTTGGATCATTAGAGAAGCACAATCTATCAAAAGAGGAGGATTGGTACAAGATTTGGTTCAAGATATGATTGCAAAAGGGAATAGATAACATACTAAGACAATATCATGCTTCTCAGTCTCAACCTCCTCAAATAGTACATGTGTTGCCCCACTCTTCATACAAGGTGGACTCCCTACAACAGAGGTGGTTGGGATTAATCCCATGGACCTTCCAGTTGACACACCTAATGTAATTTTTTTGTGACAAAATAATCTTTTAGGTGAAATTAAAATGTATTTGTGTTTTAAGTATATATAACACATAATACAAATTTGTAAGGGTTGAGGCCATGATGTCTTACATTAACTAGATCATGGCTTTTATGTGATTACACTGGGAAAAACTTACCCACCCATTCAAAGTTGACATGATTCATGATGTTTTAATGCTCGTCGATGTGATTCATGTGTCTATCAGGCTTCTCTATGACACTTGGGAACAAAAACAACTACCAGGTTGCCACCCTAAGCATGAGACGATAGTCGAGGCATAAGGCGGTGTGGTTGTGTGACCCAAAGAGGAAGTTATCCATACCATAGTATGCTAAATTTTCATTACATTCATATTTGTAATTATCTTCTGCTTGTGTATCTAATTGACAATTGATATATATATACATATATATATATATATATATATATATACATATATATATATATATATATATTGAGAGATAGAGAGAGAGAGAGAGAGTCAAGCTGGAACACACTCGAGTGTATTTGAATCCGAATACACCCAAGTAGTTTTTCATGATCAATATCATTTTAAAAATCTAATCCATTGATCTTACTAAAGATCTTGTGAATAGATCATATATAAAATTTGAGCCCATTTGGACATTTATAGGTCATGTTATGAAGACTACAAAAATTATGCATTTCAAATTAGTTTCATGCGTTGACCTTGTTGCCTTTGGATGAGTGACTTATAATCATCCAAATGAGCTCAGAATTTGTATGTAGCCTAACTATATTGTGAATATGAAGTTCAATGGTTTACATTTTACAAAAAAATAGTCTTGAAATGCAAACACAACTTGAATGTAGCGTGTGATCTATACACTCAAGTGTATTCTACCTTGACTCTCTCTCTCTCTATAGATCACAACAACTAAGTAACCCTCTACAGTTCATCCTCCACTTCCTTCTCTAGATATTCAATTACATGCATGGATTGCAAAGGACATATTTGACTCTCTAGGTCCTACTTGCAGGGTGTTGGTATGAATGCATATTCATCCTAGATTTAGAAACATTTTGAGCATGGTTTTGCACTCATTTTCATCATTTTAGCTTAGAACTAGCTTGCATTTAGATTTTCTTCATTTTTATGATAATTTATGAGACCTTGAATCAATTTTTTAATTTTATTATCAAGTTTGAACTTTGTTACATGAGTAGAGAGTAGGAGGCGGAGGCCTCTATGTAAAATCATCAATGGATAAATGACGGTTGTCTAGACTTGTCTTCCGATGCTCATCCTAACTTGCCTTCTGATGGTTGTCCAGACTTGTCTTATGATGATCGTCCTAACTTGCCTTCCTATGGTCATCCTGACTTGCCTTCCTATGGATGTCTAGCATTTGCCTTCCGATGGCTATTCTTGTTGAAACCTTAATTTTGCATTTGTTTTCATAATTGAAATGTAATAATTTCATGAATATGGACTTAATTGAAAAGGTTGTATGCTTTGCTTCAAAGTATGGGTTTCTTTGCAAACATTCCTTTGGATAGGAATTTGGTGATTCCTACTATTATATTAATCTAATAATGGATATAAAAGAGAATAAAAGAGGAAAAGTCCAAATGTTAGAAAAAGATATAAGATAATGAATCTTAAGCAAAGTATTTATAAGAAATACTTGGAAATATCTAGAAAGTGGCATTAATGGCCACAATTGAGTAAAATGTGTTTACATATCATTTCTAATAAAAGAAATATGAAAAGAGGAAAAAGGAAATGAAAGATAAAGAGAAATACTTAAAAAGAAAAAATGAATAAATAAGAAAAGGAGAAGAGAAAGAGGTAGAAACCTCTAGAAGGCTAGAGAATATCCTCAAAGGGTGGATTTCATGCCTTTAGGGTTCCTTGGGTTCCAAGGAGTCCAAGTGGCAAAGATAATGCAACAAGAAAGAGAAAAGATCAATTAAACATTGCTTTATTAAGAAGGAAATACGAGACAACAATGAAATTACAAGAAATATGTGGAAATATGGATAATGAAATCCTCAGGGATGAGATTTCGACTCCACATGGTTTCTAATGGTAAAAAATATCACAATAAAGAAAATAAAAGATTAAGAGAGAGAAAATATGCTTAAAATAAGCTTTATTAAAGGATAAGTTACACACGAAGATAATACCCTTTTCCTTTAGAATTTGGGACTCAAATTTGGATGCAAGTAGATAAAGCCAAGAAGAAGTTTCCCTTAAAATTTGGTTGAAAAAGGATAGAGGGATAATGATTTATGATTTTTAGAAGATTCCTAATGTGAATGGATTATCATTGAATCGTATTAAATGTCACAATGATGTCTAGATATTCGGATTAAACGAGGACTGCAGATCTAAGATCCAACGGCCCGGACCTAATCCCAGTCTCATAAGGAGACTGGAACATAGTCTCCAGTGGGCACAATCCTCTTGTTAGATTTGTTCGAAGTATAGGCAACATGCAACGGAGGAAATGGTTCCATTGGCTTTGGGAGCGATTTCTGGATCGAACCAACCTAAGGTTGCAAACCTTTCCTAAACTGTGTGGATTTCCCCTAATTTGTGGAAAAGCACAGGGGGCTAACCCCTATATAAGAAGGGGAGGGGAGGCACAAGCCGTGTGCACCAACCTTGGTGACACCATTGAGTTCGCAACAAAGGATCGTCCAGTTCTATGTAGACAATTGCAAGAAAAACCTCCGCTAAGAAGCTTGACCAGGCCGCGCACCCTACTGGAGGAATGATCCTTTGACCCGACAATGGTCTCCGATGCGCTAGAGCCCAAAGTCAACAACTTGGTTGACCGGACGTGGTACTGCTCGCGGGAGGCGAGCCCGCGTGAGGTAGAAGAAGAATAGGGGAACAGACCCCTATGCCCCCCACTCCAATAAAGAAACCAGAGGGAGGGAATGTCTTTTCAACATGGCTTGGGCCCAACCCACGTGAAAACAAAAAATGACTCATTTGGTTGAGGAGGCGGCCACTGATTGGCCCAAAGGTAATTAACCTTGTGAAAATCGTAGTTAATTATTTCTCACTCTAATGATAAAAAGTTATATATGAAAGTTGCTTAGAAAAATACGAGGAATGCAATAAAATTGGTTTGAGAACCTAATTTCGTTCCTATTTGAAAACGTGTGCTAATCTAATGAAAAGTGCTTATGGATTATATTAGAAACCCTAATTGAACATTATGGTTAAGTTCATGATACTTAATTGATGAAATTGAGTAATTGCAACCTGTTGAATAGGTAATAACGAACTGTGTGGATTTCCCCTAATTTGTGGAAAAGCGAAGGGGGCCAACCCCTATATAAGAAGGGGAGGGGAGGTACGAGCTGTGTGCACCAACCTTGGTGACACCATTGAGTTCGCAACAAAGGATCGTCCAGTTCTCTGCAGACAATTGCAAGAAAAACCTCCACTAAGAAGCTTGACCAGGCCGCACACCCTACTGGAGGAAAGCTCCTTTGACCTGACAATGGTCTCCGATGCCCTAGAGCCCAAAGTCAGTAGCTTGGTTGACCGGACGTGGTACTTCTCGCGGGAGGCGAGCCCTCTCGAGGTAGAAGAAGAATAGGGGAAAAGACCCCTCTGCCCCCCACTCTAGTAAAGAAACCAGAGGGCGGGAATGTCTTTTCAACATGGTTTGGGCCCAACCCGCATGAAAACAAAACATGACTCATTTGGCTGAGGTGGCGGCCACTGATTGGCCCAAAGGTAATTAACCATGTGAAAATTTTAGTTAATTATTTCTAACTCTGATGATAAAAAGTTATGTATGAAAGTTTCTTAGAAAAATACGAGGAATGTAATAAAATTGGTTTGAGAACCTAATTTCGTTCCTATTTGAAAAATGTGCTAATCTAATGAAAAGTTCTTATGGATTAGATTAGAAACCCTAATTGAACATTATGGTTATGTTCATGATACTTAATTGATGAAATTGAGTAATTGCAACCTGTTGAATAGGTAATAACGAACTTGAACCTGAATTTGATGCTTTCTTGCATGATTTAGGGTTTTTCATGATATGTGAATGATTAATCACTTAGAAACCCTATTTTAGGGTAAAAAGGGAAAATATCCTATTTAATTTGAAATATGTGATGATAAGATGTTAGAAGATGATCCTAAGCCTGTTGGATGAAATAGGTTAAAATCGTTAGGGTTTGTGAGCTATTTTGCCTAACTAGGGTTTGTAATAATAGAAGTGCAAGATAAACCCTAATTGCAATTGAAGCCCTAAAAAGGACTAGAAACCTTAGGAAGCGAGCTAAGATCTTGATGACATGATTAATGATAGGAAATTATATGCATATTTCAGGATCTCTTTGTCTGCTTGCTTTCCTATTAGATTTCTTGTATTGATTGGTTGATTCTATCTCAAAGATCTGCAAAATAGGTAGGTGGTTAATTATGGTTAATCACATTAGTTTGCTGAAGGTTTTTTGGATGATTAATTGCATTGAATGCAACCTATTAGTTTGGATGTTCATACTTGCAAATCATAAAGTCACTATGATTATCGCAATTATAATATAAGTGTGTGTTCTCGCACCTTCATGCCATCCTGATGGATGATGCCAAAAGGTGAATCCCAGGAGGGAAGACCCATGGGCACCATGAGTGGTGACCCCAGAAACCAAACTCGGGATTGAGAAGGTGGTCTTTGTTGCATGACTAACGGGCACCATGAAAGGTGACCCCAAGCACCAAGCTCGGGATTGAGAAGGTGGCCTTAAGTCATTGGCAAAAGAGAAACCCTAAGGAGGGTATTCCAGGGTTAGGGAAAAATCGGTGGAGAATGTCACATTGAAAGCATAATTTGGCTTGTTAATTAACTTGATTGTGATATTTAGATTGTTAGCCATATTTGCAATGGTTGTCCCCACATACTAGCATATTCATTTATGCTGACCGACATTTTGTTTGTCGGCATTTTAGGTACAAGTTTGAAAAGGACAAACAGTAAAGTGACATATTGTGAAAATAAGAATTAAAGTGGAAAGGAGGAATAGTTAGAATAGACTCCAAATGGGGATAGAAGTAGATATCCAAGGTTTTGAAAAAAGGTATGCAAAGTTTTATTTTATTCTAGCTTTCAGTATAGTCTTGGTAGAATTTTATAATTATTATTGCTTATTTGTTGAACCGTTGATCCTGAAAAATTGGGATAACGACTCTGACCTCTTGGTCTCCCTTAATTGGGGGTTACCAGGAGGCGGGGTTGTTACATTTTGTATCAGAGCACTGGTTCCTCATCTAATCTTTAGTAATTATTAAAGTTTACAAACACTGTACAACCCAAGGGAGTTATTAGAAGATTTTTTGAAAGATAGAGGTGTCTAGAAAAGGATCACGTATGAGGGGTTGGCAATCACCACTAGTCTATATACGAGGACTCCCAGATCTGTGTGACTGCCTGGCCAATGTCTCAGTATTTGACTCAAAATAAGATACCTTTAGGACTCTCTCATATTGTTCATCCCTTCTCAACTCAAATGTTGTTAATAATTTATGGATTAGGGTTTTCTCTCTCTTCCTCACCCTCTTGAGGTATGGATAAAGTTGATAAGGTTTAAGGAATCATCTACCAAATTAATAAAAATCATGTGAATAAGATGTCATGGACATAAGCTTAATAGTTTAAGCATAAACTAAAGAATAGTTGCATGCTTAGGTTGTATGACATATGTTGTCATGCCCTCAGGAGAGACCCGAGGCTAGACCTTCTGGTCAAGAGAATGAGTAGAGAAAGTTAGTCTTGGTGGTAGAGACCTCCATTATAAGTAGAGACCTGGCACATCCTCTGAGGATGATGATAACCCTAACCCTAAGTGAAGGTTAGAGAGAGAGAGATGACACAATGAGCTAGATGTCATGGTAGACCATGTGTGTGAGTGGACATGCTTTTAGTTTGGATACCCATGAGAAGTATGAGCTATGTGAGGTTGGTTGGCGTAGTGATGTTTGGATGACCCAACCTGGGAAAGGGTCGTGCATGTTAGTGTGAAGGATAACTCCTTCATTGATGAGGTTAGTGAAGAATCTATAGAAACCCTAGGGGCTGATATGAGCATGGTATAGTATGCACCTTGAGTACGTCAATAGTGCTGGCAGTAGGTTAAAACCGAGGCCAGAAGGGCCTGATGGATAGCTTATGAGATAAGCATAAAGAGCTATGGATAATCTTGAGTGAACATAAGTTTGAACATAGCATTCACCTTTGTAGGAGTATGCTTATGAGCTTGATCCACCTTCATGGAGAGAGAACCTCTAGTAGTAAGGCTGTTTGTAGGGTTAGTTCTAAAGAGAGAGTAGGACCCAAGCAAGAAGGTTGGAAGTTTAGACTCCGAGATATGAAGAATAGTGGGGAGTTGAGGATGATGCGAACTAAGTGGATGGTTGCAGTTGCCTCGTGCATGATCTCGAGAGGCTGATGGTATCTTGGTTGCTTTTGGAGGAGCCAAACCCTAGAAAGGGAAGAGACTTCTTGAACCGAGCTATGGATGTTGTAGGCTCCTACCTTACCTTCTAGGGATAGGAACAAGAGTTCCCTAGACCCGAAGGAGGTTTAGTAACAAGTTGTGAGGCATTATACCCAGTTAGTTGTCCTTGAGGAGGACTCAACTTTGAGGTGTTACTAGAGTAGAAGGATGACAAGAAGGGCATGCCATACCTTGTACATGCTTGGCTCATGGTTCAAAGGTTGAGCATGCAGTTGGACAGCTATCGCATATAGTGGTGAACCTAGGGTTCCTAGATATAAAAGGGGAAGTAGTAGTGCCTGGTGCACCTAATGCTCACGAGGAGACTTGAGGTTCCATAGATTGAGCATGTCATTCCTCATGTTTAGAGCAATGGGATACCCCTTGGATTAAGGTATATGTTTTTTGAACCCCTCATATGTAGGTTGGTGACCTATATATGTATGATGGTGGTCCAATGGTGAGGAATGAGAACAAGTAAGACCTACCATGGAGACCTAGCATGGTTTAGTAGGTGGTCTTCTTGTGCCTTAGTAGCTTGCTAGGACTAAGCATGCTCATGTGGATGTAAACCCTAGACATAAGGACGTTTGTGAACTTTGTTATCAAGGTGTAGTTTCCTCCCATCTTGGGAGAGGGACCCTTTTGTAGGGTGTATACCAGTTTTGTTGGTTTTAAGGTAACCTAAAGAGGTCTCATAGGATCTTGAGAAGCTAAGTGAAAAGTACATAGTATGAGAATGAACCTATAGACCCCTAGATAACCATCTCTAAGTGCATGTGGATGTGTTACCATAAAAGTACCCAGTATGGGGCCTGACCAAGGTAAGCAGGTCACCATGACCCCTATGAAAGGATGAAAGTCCGCCCATGAATGCAGAGAGAGATGATGGAGACTTGGGTAAGGTTCTAAGTTGGACATGTACTATATTAGAATCCTAAGTCTAACCCAGGGTCCGGTAGGGATACGACCAATGGAAGTAGGAGTTGCCTAATTCCCTAGTTGCACATGACCATAGGGTCACGAGGTAACAACTATCATTGTATGAGGGCCATGGGTTAGGAAATTGATCACCTTCATGAACTCATGGGACCCAAAGGGTAGATGAGGAGGGCACTCTCTGGATGCATAAGGGAAGAGGGATGACCCCAAATGTGTCGACACCCTACAGATGTAGAGGAGATGATCAAGGATTGTGTGGCGACCCAAGTGGGTTCGAGACCAGTTTTCCATGGAAGTAACCTTGATATCGAGATTTTCATGAGGTAGAGACATATGTTGCATGTTTCAACTCAGATTTGAAGGTGTACTGGGAATGTGGGATGTACCATCTCTACTCTTGGAACAGGAAGAACTTTGTGTTTGGACGGCCACCAAATGCTTATTTCTTCTTGTTATGGGGGTGTGAGATAGGAGAGTATGCATGCCTTACACCAAAGATAAAGATAATGTGAGTGGAAACATTGATTTGATGCATGGGGGTGGAGATAATAACGTACCCTTGTGTAGTGTACGATAGGTGGATGGTTTGCAAACGTAAACATAACTAAGGTAGCCATCTTATGAGGATATTTTTTTATCATCAGCTATGTGGAACTTACGAGTTATACAAGGTTGAGTTTGATAACCTAGAAGATGAGCTCTAAGTTTTCTTGTTCAAGATAGACCTAAAAGTCCGAGATGAGATGATAAGTGGAATACATGGAGGTGTATGTCTTGAACGTTACCTAACACATAAGGATGTGAGGTGATAATGGATGCTCTGGTTGAGATGCAACTGCCTAGTTTAGCTAGAGACTAGAAGAGGTTGTTAGGTTAGCCCTCAGTTTGAAAAAGGAGATATGTTTGGCTAACACTCATGTGTAACAAAATCATTGATCGAGTTGCTTAGTTAGCTAGCCTAGGGCTTGTCATGATGGAAGGATGGTTGTGGAACTTCAAATGTGCTTCTTTGGAAAAGAAGGTCATGAAACCCCAATTAGAGTGTTTTAGGGTTTCAGAGGGATCAATCTTGAGGGATCATGAGATATAGGAGATCATGATTTTAATATCACCATACACCATGGTACTGCTAAGATAATAAGTGGTAGCAGTATTTTGATGCCTAAGATGAAAAGTGTACAAAGATGCATGTGGCTTGTCGCCATGCAAGCCAGGAGGTGAAGGACGAACACCAATAACGAATAAGATGGATATAGAGCATAAAGAGTCCCCGAGAGGGAATGGGAGTTCATCAATATGGATGTGTAGTAAGTTTCCCATAGACCAAGGAAGGTCAAGATGCAATATGGGTTATGGTAGATCGTCTTACCTAGATGAAATGAGAAAAAAAGAATACTGTCAAGGGACGGATCTGGTTGAACTACATATGGGAAAGAGATGGTTCAACTACACCATGATGCGATTTCAAAAGTTCTTGAGTATAACCTAAAGATTCACTTCCATGCGGTGGAAGTAGATACATGAAGAACTCGATATTAGTACAATTTATCACCCCTAACTAATGGTTAGTATGATCCAAACTAGAGGGTCTGATGAGAGCATGTGTGCTTGTCCAGGGTGATACATGGAGACAATTTTTGTCCTCTATAAGATGTGATGATAACCACCATAGCCAGTATCAGTATGTAAAGAAGCTATGTAAGGGAGGTTGTGTCAGTCACCCCTTCATTAAGATGATGTTAGTGAAGGGACCTCACGAAGGTCAGAAAAAGAGCACAGTGTGTGTAGATGAAGTCGCTTGATCATGCGATGGTTGAGAAAACCCAGGGGCGACATGAGTCGTGAGCTGATGCAAAGCAGACTGACATGCAGTTCACTTTGGGAGAATATGCGATGTGAAAATCTGACCCCTCTAAGCTACAACTGAGAAAGATGAGTCCCCGATATATGGGTCCATTTGGGATGGATTGGTGGAGATGGTTATGTTTAGTCTACCCCTTAGGATAACGTGATGTGTTACACGAGTCTGATCTAGATATCTATGTGAGGTACCCAAGCCATGTGCAGAGCCATGAACCTATTCATCTTTGTGAGAGGCTGAAATGTCCTGAGTCACCTATGAGGGTACGATATACCAAGGTGAGGGAGAACTCAGATGGAAGAATATGAGATGATGAAGGTTCTTGGGAAGCACCATGGAAAGGGTGAGGCCACATGGGAGCCATGATGGACATAAGAAAGGCTTATCATATTTGTTTGTGTGCCTGGTGGAATTTTGGGGGCAAAATTCCTATAACTCCCTGGGAGCCCATGCTTCTATGCCCATCATTTGATTTTTAAAGATACCAAACTTATTTACATATCATTTCAGTTTCCATTGGAGATAGAACTTTGTAATTCTACTATGTCCGCCAATCAAAATTTCTGGTCCTCTTCCTTTTCACTTCCTACTTCTATCTGTGATGAAGTGGAAATAAATATTATAAATTTTTTGTGGGGATAGTGTGAAGGCAAGAATGATATCCATCTTATTAAGTGGGATGATGTACCCAAGGTAAAGGATGAAGGTGGTATGTCTATAAAAAAAGTCAAAGACGTTTGTAAGGTTGCTATGATCTTAAATATCTGGATAGTAGCTTCAAAGAAAGGTAGTCTATGGATCAAATTGATCCATGAGAAATACCTTCTTAAGGATTCTATCTAAAATATTGATATCTATGGTCAACTTTCTTGGTATTTAATTCAGATGATCCTACATCTGAATTTAAAATCCTATTACGAAAGATTGCTAGAAACAACATCTCAGTGATGAAAAACCTAAAAAAAGAGGGTTTTTCTATACTTCTATATGTTTGCTGTGTAGAAGTTCTAACGAATTTATCATTCATTTATTCTTTAATTGCCATGTAGCTGATTTCATCGGGGCAAGGCTGTTGAGTGTAAACTCATTGATAGGATTCCCCTGTCATCGAGGATATGTTGAGACATGTGAGCAAAGGTTAATGCATTTGTATTTTGTACTATATCTGGTGATATTGAAATAAAGGGATTTTTGAAGATTGGACTCATGATATAAACAATTTAAGGTATACTGTCTTGTCTAAGTGGTGGTTGTTGTTTCCTAAGGGAGTTGCTGGGTCTACTTTCTTAATCCTTTTGGTTATCTTGTGATATGAAGTGATGTCTTGATGATCTATTTTCTTGAAGATTTTGTGATTGGATTGTCTCTTGGCCCTGTTATATAGTCTCTCTGTTTGGGATGGATGGATCTGTGAACTATTATTGATTAGGTGGGTACCTATGCTATTGCAGTTCTTGAAGGATTTTTCTTGAAGGATGTTTCTTCTGCCTCTTTTTTTGCTTCTTGTATATTGATAGACTTCATGTATGTCTTCTCCCTTCCCTCCCCTTTTCTCTTTTTCCTTTTTCATGTTGTATATTCGACCCCCTTTTGCTGCAATTGTTGCAAAAAAATCAGTCCTTTTATACTACTATTTCTTTGATTTTTTTCTATTTCCTCTTGTGTCTCCTATTCTAGCTTCTTTTCTTTTCTTTTTTTGCAATTTCTCCTTCATTTCCTGTTCCTGCTATTGCATCTAAATTTTTGTTACTTCTATGTCCCCTCTTATTGCTATTTCCTTGTTACTCATTTCAGAAATTTAGATTCTTACTTGCATCTCCTGCTCGCACGTCTACTAGACTACTAGTACCACTTCTATTTGCAAGTTTTCTTCTACTTTTTCTTACTTATTCTTGCTCCTACATGACTACATCTCAAACAACTGTTGCTGTTTGCATGTATTTGAAAAGGGAGGACAAGAGAAAAAATATAGTATGATAAGACAAATTAATATGTAAGAGAAGGGGATAGTTCAAATACTATAGGAAATATTATTATGTATTTTCTACCACATCTTTTTCTTCCAAATTAGTGTGTATACCATATCTAGACTGAAAGGAATATAATCAATATACTATTTGAATTGCATATATATACATTTCTTGTAATGTGTGCTTAACTTATTATATATTTTCCTTCATGTAGATGGATTTTCTAATAGATCGGAGTTGGATGTATATTGGGAACAGAGTGCGAAGTGATGTATTCAAGGCAGGGTTATGAAAGTTCATTGAGTTTGCTCTTATCCATCAGAGACCAACTAGATAGGGGAAATTAATATGTCCTTGCAAGGTATGTTTGAACAGATACCTTAAAACAGAGGAGGAGGTATTCTCACATGTATTACAAAAAGGATTTGTGCATAGCTATGATGTTTGGACGTTTCATGGGGAGGTGATTGGTAGGAGCAATCCTGTTGTGGCACCAAACATGCCTAGCACCGACAATATGCATCAGATGCTGGAGGATTTGTTTGGTATGGGTGACACAACAAATGAACACTCTACTGAAGCTACAGAGGAACCTGCAAATGTAGATGCACAAAGATTTTACAAGCTACTAAAAGAGGCGGATCAACCACTCTATAGAGGTTGCACAAGTCATTCTAAGATATCGTATTTGGTTGCCTTGCTATTTCTGAAGGAGGAATCTGGATGGTCCAACGATTCTTTCACAAAGTTGTTACAATTGATTATTTTAGGATTTCTAGAAGAAAATTGTCTATTCCCAAAGACGTATTATGAAGCAAATGCGATCGTGAAGGATTTACGACTTGATCATTCTACTGTAGACGTATGTACAAATAATTGCATGCTTTTTCACAAAGATGCAGCTTCAAAAGAAAATTGTGATACTTGTGGTGCTTCAAGATGGAATGAAAAGCAATACAAAACAAAGGGAAAGAAGGTAGCTGCTAAGTTCATGTATCACTTCCCTTTGATACCTCGATTAGAGAGGCTCTATATGTCTTCATCTATTGCTAAAGATATGATTTGGCCATAAGAAGTAAAAGGCAAGGATGGTCGTATTCATCATCCTTCAAACACACCAAAATGGTTGTCTATTGATGCCAGGTATCCAGACTTTGCTGCTGAACCACGCAATATTAGATTGGCATTAGAAACAGATGGATTTAATGCATTTGGCAATATGAGTGCATCACATAGCATCTGGCCTATGTTGTTGACACCTCTCAATCTTCCGCCTTGGCTTCTTATGAAAGCCACTATCTGGAGAAGATATGCTGAGGCAATTGGATGGATATGAAAATATCACATTTGGAAAAATGAATAAGCGCAAGAGGCTTGGAGATCAAATTCAACCATTACCTCCTGGTTGGAATAAGATAAGCATCTTTTTTCAGCTACCTTATTGGAAGTATTTATCTGTTAGACACAATCTGGATGTGATGCACATAGAAAAGAATGTGTGCGAGAATATTTTTAAACACATTATTGGGTGATTCTAAGAAAAGTAAAGACAACTTACAAGCTCGTCAAGATATGAAGAAAATGCGCATTCGAAGAGATTTATGGCCAGTAGATGCAGGTGACCGCTATTACTTGCCTCCAACATCTTACACCATGACTAATGCGCAGAAAGATAAGTTCCTGTCTGTGTTAGAAAAGTTGAAAGTTCCTGATGGCTATTCTTCTAACATATCTAGGTGTGTTAGCAAATCTGATAGAAAACTTGTTGGGCTGAAAAGACATGATTGTCATGTTCTTATGCATCAACTTCTACTTGTTGCCTTGAGACATTGCATAAGCTTAGATGTGTACAAGCCTATTGCTAATTTGTGCTCATTTTTCAACAAGCTTTGCTCTAACATTATTGATGTGGAGGAATTCAAAGAATTGGAACAAGAAATTTCTGTCACTCTTTGCCAGTTGGAGATAATCTTCCCTCCTTCTTTCTTCACCATCATGATGCATTTGCCCATTCATTTAGCTTATGAAGCCAGGCAAGCCGGATCTATCCGAACTAGGTGGATGTACCCAATAGAGAGATACTTGATGAAATTGAAGAAGTATGTAAGAAACAAAGCTAAACCGGCTGGTTGTATTGCTAGTGGCTATTTAGCTGAAGAAAGTTTGACATTTTGTGGTAGGTACTTGCATAATTTTGAGACAAAACTGAACCGCACTCCTCATAATGTTGATGGATCTCCAATTAGAGTTGGAGTGTCAAGAAATTTCGACATCCACACTTTGGAACAAGCCCATCGTTATGTCCTTTTCAATAAAGAGGAATTGGATGTTTATAGAAGGTAAGATTTAATTACATCCTAAAATTCTTGCTGATATTTGTATATTTGTTGTACATTAATTTAGACACTTCTTATAAAGCAGTGAACACATGTGTATTCTTCAAGATATGGAACCCAACATTGCCCCACGGACTCTAGAAACAAAACATGCAAAGGAGTTTTCTAAGTGGTTGAAAGAGCATGTAAGTCTCAAACATAAATATTGTTGTCACTCTTAATTTTCAAGTTAGTGTAGATTACATTAATGTTTTACTTTTTTATGAAGGTAATGCAAATGCGAGAGATTAGGCTGAACATTATTAGTGATGATTTGAGATGGTTATCCCAAGGCCCTTGTGCTGAGGGAATGTCTTATGAAGGATTTTCGGTCAATGGATATCGTTTCCGTTCAAAGCACATTGAAAGTACATGTACTACACAAAATAGTGGAGTGTATTTGTGTGCTGACACTTCAAGTTATTCAAGTGGTAGAGATTGAAATCCTATAAATGCTGAAGTCACGTACTATGGCTACTTAGAGGAGGTTATTGAGCTAACTTATGGTCCAAGAATCAAAGTTCTGTTGTTCAGATGTTCTTGGTATGATGAAAGCACTTCTAACAGGTTGCGAATTGATGAATATGGGTTCACACAAATCAACACTTCAAGGATAAAAAAAAGGAGGAACCGTTTATCCTGGCTTCTCAAGCATTGCAATGATTTTATGGGAAGGATCCTAATGTTGATGATTGGTGCACAGTGCTAAAGCATCCTCCTAAAGATTATTCTGAAGTACCTCTTATTGAGAATTGTTTGACTGGTTTACAATCTGAAGCTATTGATGGTGGTGTAACTAGTGATGTATCTTGGACGAGGAGTGACACCGAGGGATCTTTTGTTGATAGAACTAAAAAAAAGAATGATGGGGCTAATGTTTAGTTCATTAATCTATCTATTTTGTTTGCAAGTCTAGAATAATTTACTTGGGGAATATGTTGTATTGCATTTTTTTGGCAAACTGTTACTATATGGCATATTCTTTGAAATTTATTTAGTCTTGTTTCACATACCAGCAAGTAGGACATCATTATTATTTTTTGGGATATGAAACCAAGGTACTCTACAAGTTATATGTTTTTCAAATGCTGAATATTCATATGTTGGTGTCTCATATTCTCCGCAATTTATTTGTTTTTCAAATGTAGCTACTACTTTTGTTACTAACATTTCTGCACAATTTATTTGTTTTTCAAATGTAGCTACTACTTTTGTTACTACAATTTATTTGTTTTTTTTCTTGTCAGTTGAAGGATGGCAGGAAGAAGATTCACTAGATGTAATTGTAACAACACACCCAGTCAACCTATTGCTATCCCTCCATCCACAATTGAAGAACATTGTGAGGATGAACCTACTCTACTGTCCAACAATATTGAAAATGATGTAACAGTTGAAAAAAATGTTGAGGATGAACTAGAGAATAGGAAGTATGGACGTGGGCCTGCAAGTGAGCAAAGCCTACTTCCTAAGCAAGGGCAGCCACGTCACAAGGTCCAATGGGATGATGAAGGAAATGCTATTGGGGAGAATGGTGCCAAATTGAATCGTTATTGTCATATGCTAGCAAGGAAACCACACATATGGCATCTAGACTTGAAGTGGAATGAACAACCAGAACAAGCTTTTATAGATAGAAAATCATTTATTGAGGTAATCTTTTTCATAAAAGACCAACAAATTGTATGATTGTTATATCTAAAGTAATATTTTCTATGTTTTTGTAGAAATACTTCGATTTAGGCAATCACCCTAATGCATGGAATCACATTGATGAACACATTAGCAGAGGGATAACAGTGTGGAGGGCACATGTAAAGAAATATTACTACGAAAAGTACAAGATTGAACCAGAATTGATGATGAAGAAAGTTGAGAAAAATGCTTCCATAGATATGGACCAGTTTAAAAATCTTGTTAAAGAATGGGGAACCGAGAAGTCTAAGGTACAATGGTTTCATATAAATTGCATGTATACCTATCTACTTTTTCTAATTATATGTTTCTTGTGGTTTAGAAAATTTCTGAGATCAACAAGGCAAACAGAGCAAAAAAAGTGATGGATCATACCACATGATCAAAGCCATGGAGTTGTTATCGGGCAGAAATGGTATTAATAATGGACACTTGTCTTTCTTAGTAGGAGTTGAACATATAATAATGGACACTTGTCTGTATGTTATCTATCATGTGTAGGTTAGTGAAGATCAACCCGTTGTGCCTCTTAACAAATTTTTGGAATAAGTTTACGACAAAAGCCCACAAGTGGTTAGAAAATGGATATTTGCTTTCCTATGATGTCTACAAAGCTACATATGCTTAGATATCTCAATTTAAGCTTTCTATTTATGATGCTTTCTAATTACAGCTTGAAATCTCTCATATTGTGGAAAACCAAGTAGCAAACCAAGAAGAAATAGATCCTAGAAGTGTTGATAATCTAACACGTGATGCTTATTTGCAAGTTTTAAATCCTTCCAAAAAGGCTAGGATCTGAGGTATTGGAATTGGGCACAAAGAGATAGGACATAGGGGAAAAGCTGCCCGTTTAAGATATGAAATGCTTCTTGAGGAAAGCAATGCAAAGGATGTATGTTGGATTATAACTAAACTTGAACTATTAGTTACAACTAGTCTATTAGATCGATGTTTGTAATTTGTTTTTTATTTCAGGATAAACTTAAGGAACTTGAAGAAACAGTATATGGATTGAAGAACTCCGTCTCCCAAATAATGACTTGGTATAATCAATCACAGGTAACCAAGATTCAGTTTTCTATGTCAATGTAATATATAATTTTTTTTTTGACATTGTTGATGTATTTGTTATAGGATGGCGATATTAATGTTGATTGTACAGCTGAATACCCCAATCAGAATACTACAGGTGTCTTACACATGCAAAGTGGCACAAATAGGTTGGATGTGGGTTCTTTTCACATACAAGACAATACAAGTAATGGTGCAGATGTAGGCATGTTTCCCAGCCAATATAATTCAAGCGGGGATGGCTTAGGAAGACTTTCTAGACAAAGCAATTCAAGCAATTCAAGGGAGAATGGAGTAGGCAGACTTTCCATACAAGGCAATTCAAGGGAGAATGGAGTAGGCAGGCTTTACATACAAGGCAATGGACATCCACGGATCTTTCAGCCACAGGTAACTCATAACAGCTATAGATTATTTTCAATATTCATACACATAAGAATATTAACATGTACACTTTATTAAAGGCTGCAGTTGAAAGTTGGTGCCCTTCTTCTGGTAATAATCGACAAAGTCATCCTCAAATACAGAACACACCAACCACATCTTCATCGGTGTCTTTCACACCAAGAACTCAGCGTGTAAATCAGGTATTCAATATGTGCTTGATTAAACTTCTAGTGATCTGAATTACATGATTTTAAAAAAACTGAAGGCTTTACATTTTTCATGTGTTTAAGATATATTTCAGTATTGTATATGTTTTTCCTACCTGTGACATATTTGAACAAAAAAGAGGACTGTATCTGATTATTTTAGAACTACATTTTTGTCATATCTTCCTCCTGTAAGTAATTCATTTCAGCTTATTTACATTTTAGCCATATTCTTATTACTTT
The DNA here is from genome assembly GCA_963693085.1 of Alisma plantago-aquatica. Classification (NCBI taxonomy): domain Eukaryota; kingdom Viridiplantae; phylum Streptophyta; class Magnoliopsida; order Alismatales; family Alismataceae; genus Alisma; species Alisma plantago-aquatica. Next base: position 50,055,900 of record OY856412.1, read on the forward strand.
TCACTGCCTTCTAAGATATTGAAGTTAGCCTTTTTTTTTAAAAAAAAAGTGGCTAATGAAACTAAGTACATTCCACTTATATGTACATAGTAGTGTTACTGATTTGACTTACAACTGAAATGAGATGTATTTTGTTATTTTATATTAATGTTTGAATGTATGTTGAATTGGTAGACTTCAGAGATTAGATTCACGAACAATGATCGTGATAGATAAGAAAACATCAGCACTGTCATCTTGGTCAAGCCTCAATTCATAATATTTCAGATACAAAGTTTATAGTGTCTTTTCTTTAGTCAGTGCTTAAGAAGTTTCACATGTTTAGTCTAAACTTTGAATTAAACCTCTGTTTTCTAGACTATCTAAATAACTAATAGTTGAGTAATTAATATAGAGTGGTCGTTCTAGATTTTGCTTAGGAACAGAGTGAATCTTTTGCCTACTTCTGAGTGGACCAACACTCTCTAGGTTATACCTACTTGTGCACCAACACTCCACGAACTTTAAAGATGGCAGTAATTGTGATGATGAATACTGTTATTGCCTACTATTTCTGCTCCAGATGCCTTCTACATCCTGCCTTAACCAAAAAAAAGGGAAACCTTTCTGCTCAAGATGTATGCTTCTGGCTTGACTGAGAGCCCTTCTGTCCCCTGCTTTGGAGTCATTTTCTTAAGGGGCTGTTGAAATTAATAACCTTGGGAATGGCCACTCTCTGTATGGGCTAACTCTATCTACTTTGTTTTTAACTTTTGGCTGTCCAAGCTGCTCCAAATTGTTGGGAATTGTTCAAAAACATATATTTGTTATTCTTGTTATTCTGCGTTGTAATATGAGTTTGAATTGGTTTGTGGCCCTTTCCTTGTTGAGTTCAACTCTAATTATGAATTCGTTTATGTTCATATATATATTATACATGTATGTCTACACGTATATATTTGTATATATTGAAGAGTAGGGTTTGCTTGATAGAAAATGTGCCTCCTTGCCTAGGTATATTTCTTTACGAGTATAAATGTTTATTAATAGCTACATATCATCATATTGAATGGGAAAATGAGGGAAAGGGAAATCATGATCATAAAAAAATGGATTGCTTTGCTGAGGATGTAATTGAATAGACAATTTATTGAACTGCATAATACCACAGATAATATTAACTGGAATTTCTTTACTGGAATATGTTCACTTATATAAATTGGAATATTAGATTCATGTGTTATATGAATCAAAGTTTATGTTTATTTTGTAAAATGTTGCATCTGTTTTATCAAATAAACATTCTAATTGTATTTAACTTTAGTATGTAGTATGCCTGTGTGATTGGAAATAAGAGTGTGGTTCTATTGATCTGAAATCTATCTTTAGATTCTATTTTAACTCACGCAGCTTCATCTGTAAGGACTTTTTCTAAATAAAAATTAAGCCTTACCATTAGTGAATAGTGTATCAAAATGTTAATGTACTCTTTTATTGCAACGTATTTTTCTTGTGTGCACTTCTCTCACCGAGGCGTAAGCTTCGAGGCACATTTGGGATAGCCTCACCAAGAGGCGTAAGACTCGAGAGCCTCAAGGTGGGTTTTTTATTACCATGATCATAATTTTAGTTTACGGGTGCATGTTGCTGCTATGTTGGTTCACTTACATTTATCTCTACTTCGCACTCACTCTGATTCCTTTTTATATTTATATTGATAGGGTAGAATTACTTTTAATGATGGATTTCGACGGACAATGCACCTTGTAGTAGACCAAAACTGAAATATAAGGGTAAGTTATTTGTTGTACTATGATTTATGTATTAACTTTAAATTCTATTAATATAATGATTTGTCATTTTTAGGAGAAGAATATTCAAGTACCTAACCGTATGAGGCCTGACATTGATGAAGAGCACCACACCATTTGAAGGAATATGGAGACATTATAGATCTTAAGAGTTTCTAGCATGATATGTTGATTGTCATCAATCTCAAATTTTAAAACCATATGTACTCTTTATTTATATCAACGTTGAGCACGCAATGTATGGATAATATTTTGCTTCAATAACAAAAATTGGTTTGAGGTGATTTAACATTTTTATGTGTCATTTTGGTGTTGAATCTTCTTATGATGTCATGTGAATTAGTATAAAAATATTGCTTGAGGTTATGTATACAAAGTTTTCATTTAAAATTTGATATTCACTATAGTAACAATTAATTAACATTTAATAAATCATTCAATAATCAATAACCAAATCATTTACAGTAGTCCCTCATAAATATATTGATGAAGGTCCAGATTGACCATCAAAATTGCATTGATGACGACCACATAGCCCCTCAAAAATACATTCTCTAGGACCATCAAGTCCCTCAAAAATGTATTTATGAGAACTAAATAGTCCCTCAAAAATGTATTTATGAAGGCTAAATAGTCTCTCCAAAATGTATTTATGAAGGCTAAATAGTCCCTCAAAAATGTATTTATGAAGGCTAAATAGTCCCTCAATATAACATTCTTGAGGGTCAGTTGGTCTGTGACAATTGTATTCATGAGGGCCACTGGTATTTGTCATGTGAGTTATCTTCACGGACCATTTGTGAGGGTCAGACCCTCAACCGTCCCTATTTGTGAGGGCCTGTAGAGAGGGATTTGTGACAGGACTCACTCGTGAATAATGGCCCAATTTTTACTAGTGTTTCTTGATGTCAGGGTGATGTCACAAGACTTGGCTAACTTGATGTCCTTGCTTCCAAGGTCACCACAGGATATGTTGCACAAGACACATCCTCAACTTATGCTTATCATGATTGGCTACAGAGTCAACTTTATTCCAGGTGATACTTTATTGGACATAAAAGCATTATACATACTTATACAACTCATGTGTCAACTCTTTCTTACGCATCACCTCCTCAACTTAAGACATCATATGATAAAATTCTTGATTCTGGGAATTTACCATCCCTTCCTCAAACCTCAGCATGTCTCTTCCAAAGATAGACTAGAGATATGTTCTGTCATCCACTTAGAACTACAAACCTATCATGCTTCCGATGCGCTACTCTGATCTTCTGACTCAACACTAGTCTTACTCCTACCAACTATCTTGCCAACATACTCACTCTCAGCTGTACATTCCCCTATCATAAGAAGATAGGAAAATGAGTTTCAATTCATAGATGAAATTTCAATTAATTTGGGTTTACCATTGAATATTAACGATGAAATATCTCAATGCTATACTTCAAGCCGTATAGCATGTCAGCTAGATTTTTACTGGAAAATTTCAATCAACGTATAGTTCCAACAACGTATTTAATATTTTGATATTTTTGGTGACACTTATATTTTAGTTATCCCAATATGTATCAAAATATCTATGTAATCTGAGTTATAGATACAAAAAATCAATTACTACACTACTTTACTTCTGTCTACATTTCTTATCACATTTAGATTAATATACCCCCAAAACTCTAATTTTGTATGAAAAGAGTTTTCAGTCCTGCAGCATAAAACTAAGCATCTCAAGAAATAAACTAATAATCAGGCATTAAGGTGTCAAGTAATATTTAACATAATTAAAAGAACATTTAATTAACATATAATGATTCATAGAAAATATTAGAATTGGGATCTTAGAAAATTTAGGAATTGATCCTAACAAGATACATTGTAATGTGCAACCTATGGGGTAACATACATAACAAAATTTTAGGGTAACAAGTTTATAATAAAACACATAATTAGAATGATTCTAATAATTTATAGGTTGCTTTCTAGTCTAGTAGGTCAACTAAGAAAGTTAGCCAGTTTATGGAATGGTTAGGTCAAATTGACCAATTGGGTGCCAACTGAGCTATTAATCACCATTGAGGAAAATGACTATTTGATCAATTGAGCAAATTGAACTCAGATCCCAATGACTAGAAATCACAATATATATTGTAATGTCACATTTTCGTTGATGATCCAAAACATGTAACATGTATGTGGCTTGCATGGTGTCATTATGCTAGGATGATGTTTATTGGTGGTCCATAATGGAGAGATGGACTTGATTAAAAGCACACATCAACAAGGAAGGTCCTTGAATGATTTTTAATAAAGAAGAAGCCACTAATGCATAAAAAACTGAAGGTATGCAAAAGAGAATCCATTATATTGAATGGAAATCCAGTAAAGGGTTTATTAGGAACCTTTTTTTTAAACTATTGTTGGATCAAGATATTTAACTAGTTTCCATGTCCAACTTTTTACAATACAATGATTTTACAATATATGATGAAATTCATAATGCATATACAATAGTGACTGGATACATATGAATTATATCAAATTCATCAACTAAACTATTAAGATTATTATGACTTCACCTTCCATTGTGAAACAAACATGAAAACCTTAACCAACCAAGCGTGGGCATGCCCAACAGTGGTGTACCACCTATATTAAAGAAATGTGATTGTAAGTATGTGGGACTACCAATTTAGGGTGCATATCATATTGTTTTGGCCTTTTTATTTGAATTAAATATCATGATATGAATAGGATTAAGCACCTAGAGTCATAAATACCACATATATTTTGAAAATTAATTATGACAAGGATTAATGAAACTATATATTGAAAAGATAATTCGATTGAAATTTGCAATGTCTACCAATCTAAATAGCAAGTTATGGTCAATAACTCAAATATGAATCATGAATCAATGAATTAATGATCTAGACTCCCCAAAACATTGAATGATGTAATCTTTCAAATTCATGGCGAGGGCTATAAATATTTAATGAATAATGGGATTTTAATTAATCAAGTACCAATTAAACCTAAAAAATCAATTTTCAATTAAGATTTTGACTCATACAAATTTTTATTTTGTTGCAATTCGTCCTTGAGGAAGAGAAATTGAAATGAAATAACTTATTTGACTGATATAAGACATCAAATATTTTTCACACTCATGAGAGAATGGTCTAAGTCATTGAGACAAATTACTAGACGAACCAACTCCTAATGTGCTTAGAGCAGACTACATATCAAGTGCCTCATGTTATCCTCCATGGAAAACAACTTCAAAAGTAACATGAGAACATGAATGCTCTATATATGGCCACCCATACACAAAATATGATCCACAAGCAAGAAAGACAATAGCACTAGGATGTCTCAAAGGCCTTCTTTGAGTGCAACATGACCTGACACATGTACTTAAGTTGATTATGTGGAGAGAATGGATTTATTTAGTCCAAGATTTGGCTACAAATGTAATCTTGCAATTGTTCCTAGAATCTTATAATCAATATGTCATGAAATACAAATTGAAAGTTTTTTCTTCGTCGTTGTTAGAGTTGCTTGGCATGAGAAGAATTATGATGCTTATATGAAGAAAGACAAGCCAAAGTCTATGTTGATGGTCAGCAAGGGAAAAGGCAAGTCAATCGGAAAGACAAATATAATAAGAGTCAAAAGATGACAGAAAGCCTAAATTGTATGCTCTTAAATGTAACAAAGGACTAGGAAGGAAAGAAAATTTTCACAATTGTCACTGGGCTTGACATTATAAAAGAAAATATCCTCTTCACCTAGATGAATGAATCTATAAAAACTAGGGAGTAGAGATATCCACTTCAGATATATATGTTATCGAGATAATCTTATTAGCATCTGCATCATGGTAATAAATACTAGATGTGGATCTAACATTTTCTCTAATGTGCAAGATCTTAAAATAAGAAGACCCTTACTAAAGGGTGAAGTGGATATACACTTTGCTAATGGAGTTAGAGTTACTTTCACAACTGGAGGAATGGATTTTCTTATATTTACCCAACTAGATTACATTTGAGCTAGATAAATACTATTATGTATCTACCATTAATAGGAATATTGTTATTGTATCTTTTTTGGATAAGATTAGTTTTCAATTTCTGATAAAGAATGGTTGAATTTCTATTTGAAGATATGATATCTTCTATGCTAGTGCTCTTGTGTCTTCTGGCCTTCGTTTATTGGATCTTAGGACAAGTATATACCCTAAATACCAAGAAGTAAAAACTTGATGAATGAATCATAGCTTATCTTTGGTACTGTCATCCGTGATACATAAATGATAAGTGCATTTATGTATTCCATAAAGATGGTTAGATTGGCTATTTTCGTTTGAATCAACATAGACGTGTGAATCTTGTTTATTGGTCAAGCTGACAACCCTTCAACGATGATAGTGAGAGAGAACAAACTTGTTAGCATTGGTACATATTTATATTTGTGGATCTTTTTCACAAGTGATGCGGGTGGATATAAATACTTCATCATATTTAATGATGGATTCAATAAATATGGGTGTGTACATCTTATGAAATCAAAATATGAAACCCTTAAAACATCTAAGGAATTCATGAATGAAGAACAAAACAAACATGGAAAGAATGTTAAAGCACTACAATTCAATAATGGTGTAGAATATCTAGTGTAGAGTATATGCCCCTTCTTACATATAGTAGTATTGTATCACAATTTATTGCATTTAGAGCAACTAAACATAATGGTGTCTAGGAAACAAGGAAAGACATCTTTTTTTATATGGTATGATTAATGTTGAGTTCATTTAATATTGTGACATCCTTATCAAGTGTTTTGTTGGAATTCAAAAATTTATACAAACTCATACCTCCTAAATTAGTTCAAAAGACAACATATGAGATACAAAAAGGAAAAAAACTGATATTTCTTTTGTGAAGATTTGGGGATGTGAAGCTTATGTCAAGAAATAATTCTCCAAAAATCTTGGGCCCATATTAGATAAATGTTAATTTCTTGGACACTCAAAAGAAACTAAGAATTAATTTTTCTATGTACCATCCATTGACAATGTATTTGTTTCCAGAATTATTTTATTCCTCAAATTCATTTCTATTTCTGAATGAACTTGTAAAAGAGATACAGAAATTTTAGAAACTCAAGGGAAAAAACATTGAACCACCAGAGGTAGATGGAGAATCACTAGCTTTAGTGGAATATATATTCTTCATATAGCACAAGAACCTTGATGGTCTAGTGGAAGATGTTTGGATCCAGAATGATTTGGATATCTCATTACTCCATTGGACAAAGTGTTGATCGTAAATGATGATGAGACAATAACCTACAGTGAGGCCATTGTGGGACCAAATTCTAGTAAATGAATTGAGGCCAAGAGATTTGATATTGAGTCGACGTATTCCAACAAAGTATGGACTTCAGTGGATGCACCTGATGGGGGTAAAAACATTGGGAGAAAATGGGTCTTCAAAAAGAAGATTTGACATGTATGGTAGTATACAAATAGATAGTGGGTGACTCATTGCAAAACATTTTAGACAAGTTCATGATGTTGACTATGAAGAAACTTTTTTAACTGTTTCCATGGTTAAACCCATCTGGACCATGATTGCCATTTTAGATTATCATGATTATGATATTTGGAAAATGGATGTGAAAAATGCAGTACTTAACATGTCTCTACTTTAGGATGTGTACATGACAAAAATCAAAGGTTTGCTCTTCTCCAAATGAAGCCAATAAAATCTATAAGCTACAAAGGTCAATCTATTTATTCAAGAAATCATATAAAATCTAGAATCTTAATTCTAACGAGATGATAAAGTATTTTGGACTTTTGAAAATATATATATGAACCTTGTGTTTACATAAAGGTTAGTGAGAGCAGAGTTATATTTCTCAAATTTTATGTTAATCTGTTGATGGGAAATGATATACCTACTCTATAATTGGTAAAGACTTGAATGGGAAATACCTTCTCCATGAAGGACCTAGGTAAAGCATCCTATATTCTTGGAAAATGAAATATAGAGATATATCTAGAAGGATTCTTGGTCAAAGACGGAGTACGATAATTGATATAGTTATAAAGTTGTCTACCATGCATGATTCTAAGAGTGGAAGATTACTCGTGTCTCATGGGATAAGTGTCGCTATTCAACTCTTTATAAGAACAGGCACACATGAGTAAGTATTCATATCCATATGCATTTGTTCCTATCATGTATGTGATATTGTGTTCATGCTCAAATGTCTTATATGTTTTGAGTATAAAGAGAAGATTCTAGTCAGGTCCAAATGAATTTTATTAGAATACCCTAAATAATATATTAAAGTACTTGAGAAGAACTAATGATCGATTATTGATATATGGATGTGAGGAAAAATTAGTTGAAAAGGGTTACACTGATGCAAGATTCCAAACTAAAAAGGATGATCATCAATCACAATTAAGATTTGTGTTACTTTAATGGTGGAGCTGTATGCTAGAAGAGTTTGAAACAAGAGAAGGTAGTGGATACTACAACATAAGACTAGTGTTTAGCCACATGTAAAGCAAAAAGGAAGAAGTATGGATGAAGAAGTTCATTATGGGCTTGGGGTGGTTCCAAACACGGACCACACAATAAAGTTCTACTGCAAAATTAATGGAGCCATTACACATTATTAGGGACCTAGATCACATCAATGTTCTAAGCACATACTAATACACTATCATATCATACTAGAAACTACAGAGCAAAGAAATGTACAACTTTGTAGAGTACAAACTAAAATTAATATGATTCCTTGATGAAATGACTTCTACAAAATAAGGATGATGGTCATATTTGATCAAATGGAATTAGATGTTTGAGTGATTAGCTCTAGTGAAAGTGGGAGATAGTTGGTTGTATGCCCTAAGAGACATCATATATGACTGTAATGGTGTATATGATTTGATTATTAATAAAAGGCAGTTCCACATATTATGTTTATTTTATATTTGAGATAATGATTATGTAGAATAATTTGCTAAGTATGTTTTGAATCAAAACATATGTCTTGGGTAGAGGACTTAAATTATACATAGAGGAAACATTCATTTTATGTACCTACTCAGATATTATTTTGGATATTAGAAGAACAATTATACATGAGACTAGTTTTTGAGGTGACTGATCACTATATTTCTTTAGTCATAACATTGGATATAAATTCATACACTTATGTACATTTTAGAGAAAAGTTGTACTAATCAGACCCATATTGAGAATGGCACATGGAAACCATGTCATGGCAGTTAGCCATGTCTTAATGTGACTTTTGTGCATATGTGAGATGAATTGGAATTTAGTAGTAAAATACTCAATTTACTTTAATACTCTTATTTGTACCTACTATTTCTCAATACGACCCCACTTCATCATGGAATGAATGATTAATTAGTTTGACCCTTCTATTGGTAGATATGATGTACAATTTGAGTTTATTATACAATGTGACATCAAACTTCAATCTCATTAGAATGTTTGATCAAATTGATTTGTTAATGGATCAAAAAATGGCTTTTGGCTCTATGTATATGTTTGACTCAATATTATGAGGCTCTGATTATATTTCATCGCAATTGGCTAGTGATTTATAAAATTTTCCAAGTTCTATGTAAATAACAAATTTAGGTCTCTTTTTTTAGCTTTTTTTCATGCCATCAATTCTCCTTTTTATCTTTGTCCATGCCATCAATTCTCTTACACATAAACCAACCATGGAGAGGCATCCAATAAGAAGGCCAAGGATCTCCTCTTCAACCAACAACCAAGGTTTTTTTTTTCTTTTTCCTGTCTTGTTTGAAGACATGCTTCAGAGAGGCCAATCATACTGAGCATGACCAGCCACATGCACCACCATCCAATCTTGCTTTTCCCCTTTTATTTTTGACCACATCATTCTCCTTCCTTTCCACCTTGTTCTAGATATGATGAAGCACCCTAACTCCCTTTTTCTTCCTTATCTCTTCCCTCCAAACCGACAATGACACCATGGAAAAGGAAGCTTGAGGCTTTGTCCCCTCTTGGGTTTGATCACTATCAAGGCACCTACCAACTTTGCAATAACAAAATGAAGGATATTGACCTCTTCTAAGCTTCCCATGTCTTGTTCTCTCTTGGTTATAGTGAGGTGCATCACCATGACAAGGTCTGCCTTCCTCTAAAGATGCTTTGTCAGAGGGATTATCTCACAACAATGTGATCAAGGGAGATCCATGGTGAACCTTCATCTAGTGACTTCAGTCAGGACTGAGCTCAACAAAGGACCAGAGTGGAAGATTCCTTTTTTATCCATACCATCTTTTCTTTTCCAACCATTTGTAACCATCATAACTTCACAATCATGTGGTGATCCATGATGGACCTAAGATTAATAGTTCCCCTTTACTCACCTTTTAGGTATGTTCCTATCTCTTCTAAAAAATCTAGATAATTTCTCAAAACTTGCACAAAGTCATAGTGACTGACTTCCTTTTCTGAAATTGACATGTAAGTACACTATTTTGATCAGAAAAATGCAAAGAATATATCAAAAATTGTTCCAAGACATGAATTTATTCATAATTCTTCTGATATCATAGACATGCATACTTTTTATATCTTAACATGATCAATGCACCTTTATGCATATTTTTTACCTAATGATGACTCAAAACTATATTATGACTCTAATCAACCCACTTTTTGTGTATTATGAACAAGATTCGACCTTAATCATTCTTGTGTACTAGACATGATCATGTAACACAAAATGTGACTATATATGGAATATTAATGATATATCTTTAATATTATGTGAATCTTGATCTATTGATTCTCCATACTATTTGACTCTACATTATTAACTTTCAGTAACTTATGACTCAAAATCTGACCTTGATCACTCTTGTACACTATGAATTAGTTGATGATATAAAATTTGACTTAACATGGATATGTTGATTCTAGATATGTTGATTCTTAAGTAATTTAATCTTATCAAATTTTATTATTTTCCTATTAAGATCAATGAAACCGTAATCTCAAAGTCCCTAATTGTTTTTAAGATGTTAGCTAGTCTAAGTACAATATTTTTAATAATAAATTTAAACATATAAAAATACAAGCAAGCACATCATCATGTTTCATTTAACATCATATGTCTTACTTGACATAGGGTAAAACATCCCAAACATGATCATGGATTTTAGATGGCTCCAGATCCAAAAAACAACCTCTATGTATGTTTAAAAAGAATTAAAATATATACTATAAATCTTGGTAAAATCTAGATCCATAATGGTGAAATTGAGATTTCTAGGATTGAGTCTAAACATAGAGGTTTTGGCTAGTACACCTCATATTTGTGTAGATGTGGTGGTTGTGGTTCCTTTGTACACCATCCTAGCCAAAGTGAGCTTAAAGCTTAATTAAATTCTCCCTTAAATTTTATAAAGTCTTCTAGCATGTCAACTCTACTTTAAGGATCACTCAATGATACCGATTAGATGATGTTTAGGTAGTGTTCTCATATTATCCCTCTCTAGTGACTATCCCTCAGATTATTACTATAAAACATGTACCCTAGGGGAAAAATAAAATCAAATGAACTCACAAAAGATGACTGACATAATGATAATGGTGCCACGATCTCATCTTTACTAAAAAACTCTATTATGATAATGAAAGTGGCCTTGATTTATGAACTTATATGCATTTTCTCAAATCACGCCAACTCTTATTGCAAATATAGTATTTGTGCTTTCTGTGTTTGAGGTACATCACAAGGATATTTAATACTACAAAATTAGTAAAACATCCAACCTTCATGCAAATACTCATTGGACTATAATGTATTGATTTTAATCAAACCATACTTGCTTAAATGTCAAGATCAATTTGATGGACTCTTTTTAAAGATCTAATCATGATTTTAGTACTATTTCTCTTGTTATAAGATACACTTTATATTTTATTGACCTTGATTACAATATTGATGTTTGTATATGAATGAGTCCCTATGCTTGTATATATGTATTTTTGGAGCTACATGTTCCCTATCATTACAATGTTTTGTCTTAAGAATATTAGGTCAACAAAACTATAAACATAATCATATATATCCGTTATACAAACCTTGTTGTACCTACTTGTCAGGTAAGTGCACATTCATACTGCACCTATTTGTACTGTTCAAGCATGGGAACTTCCTTTGAAAGAGGGTTAGATCTCAGAATTTGCACCTTGAGGTCCCTCACTAACTTGAATGAGGGTTAACCCTTGTATTTTAACATTGTGGTCCCTCAAGGACCCTTCCTTTGTGAACATGGTCAAATGCCTTATGATGATGTTGTGTGGTATAATGGAAAATGCACTTGAAATATGATTTTGTGTTATAAAGAAATTCTTTGAAGTTGTTTTTTAGTTTTATTACCTTTATACAAGTTGAAAGTTATAAAATATGTTTCATTAAATTTTTTGTCTTTCATATCTTGTTGTAGTGTACCAATATTCTTGCACGTATTGTGTCTAATCTTATGAAATTAGGTATAACATGTATAATGATATTCCACAAATATCGTGCTTCCACTATAATATGATATCTTATGAGAACTATGAATTGTAACACTAAATGTAAGTTCATGGGGTTTATGTATAATTCAACTTAGCTTATTTTATCTTTTATCTCCTTTTATTAGTTAGTTTCCTTCGGAATATGTATATCCCCTTTTGTTCCTATGGGCTATGATGTATAAACCATATGGCTCGTAAATACAAGAATGGTGATTGTTTTTTTGTTCATATGTATGTTGTGTGGTTTATTTGTTTTAGGGATAGAAACTTGAGTCCTTTTGTCAAGGCAGACGTGTTGGGAATCTGGTATTCAACAACTACATCACTATATGTCCTTAGATATGAAGTCATTTCACTAATCACTTATTTCTTTGTGTACTTCAAAACTACCCAACTTGATTTTGAAAAAGGTTTCCGTACATGTCCTTATTGGGTGCACTGTGACATTTTGATTAACTTTGAGTGATGTAGACAAAATTTGTCCCTCCTACATGAGTTATATCCTAACCACTTGACAAGTGAGACTAATGCATGACCATGTTCATGTGAGTCAATATAAAAATATTAAGCTCATAAATCTCAATAGTCTACTCTTGTTAAATTTGGATGTATGTGAAGATGGGTTTAGACAGTCATCATAAGATTGGTCACTTACATGTTAATCTTTTTAGCAAAAATTTCCAAATACTTGGGTAAAAAAGGTGAGTTTTTAGATACCAACATTTAATTGTGAGGCTGTAGCCATCACTGCGAATGGGATGTGGAACCATGGGGTCACAAACATAAAAATGCTAATGCAAAAATAAGTTTGCAATCACACACATAATTAGAATGGTTATAATTCATATATACGTTGATCTACAATGTAGGGACCCAAGTGAGAAAGTCATCCAACAGACTGAATGGTATGATAAAATGGATTGATTGAGTCTCATCTAATCAATTAATCACCATTGAGGAAAGTGACTATCTGATTGACTGAGCTAGTTAGCCAATCAACTAGACACTCAAATTAAGTTGATAAGCTAAAAGGGGAAGTCCATTGTACTAGAAAATACAAGTGATTAATTGAATCATATTTGAACTCACAAAAATAGTCCAATCAATTGAGTAGATGTCCTCTAAGGTTTCCTATTTTGAGTTTGTTTGTGAATTGCAATAGAAAAGCGATTGGTTTTTTAATGAAACGCTTCCACTTTGCTCCCCTATATATAGGTTGGATGTCCATGGGATTAAAACACACAAGTTTCCCATGAATTTCTTCCACTTATAGAGAGAAAAATTAATTCTAGTGACAATACATGTGATTAGAGTAGGAGAGGAGAATGTAATGATAACACATGGAAAACTCTATTTGCACTTCTTCTTGGTGACCAGGATGTTGAACACAGATTTTTCACATATACACAGATGCTATTGATGCTAAGGAACTTTGTGAAGAGGCTTGAGGACAAACTTCTTCTCTAAGGAGGTTGAGTTCAACAAAGGTGCTTCTGTGAGGAGGACGTTTGAGATTCTACACAACAATAATAGCTTTGGATCCATATCTAGAAGTACAAGATGGAAACAAATATAAAGAACCGTATATTCAACATTCCTTCTATGTATTTAATATACTAATATTTTACGGCTACATCTAATGCATTGGTTTAGGAGTTTTTTTGTGAAGTTATTTGTATTTCTATTGCAACCCCTTCCATAAGACCCTAAAATTCATATAACCTGGTCTACATGGTTGTAAAAAGGGTTAATTGGGCTTGGGTTGATATATCTCAACCCAATGGCTATGAGAGGGGTTTTGTAGAGTAGGAAGTGATATTATAGATGATGAATTGCATTTCTAGTCTTTTGTTTTTGGATCTATTACATAACATCACCTATTTTTGTCCTCTAGTGATGATAGGAATGCTTGGTGGATGGAAGAAGAAGAGAGGGGGAAGAGTTGACAAACCCAAGCTTTTAAAAGGGGTCCAACACTTGAATTTATTTGGGGTTGTAGAGGATAGGTATGGAGTTATAGAAGAATGGAGAAAAAGAGAGACCACGTACTACATCAATATCCTTGTAAGATTTCCTATAAATAAAATACTTCAATTAACTTTATCAATTTTACACTGAAAAAAGTTTCCAAACCTCTAATAATTTGCTATGATAAACCATCATGGAATACAACATGCTTCAGATCAAACATGAAAAAACCTCAAAGTTCATAGCTTTCATTAATTTCGACTCACCCACAAAAGTTCATTCCCAAAGGAAAGATCAACATTTGGGTGAAACCAAAGGATTGCTCAAAAATCATAAAAATAATGAAAACACGGATTAAATCATCAAAGGTCAGAATTTTCATATGAAAAAGGTGAAGATCCACTGAAGACCTCACTTGGGCTGAAAAAATTTCACTCATGCAGTAATGGTCGAAATATTACTATAAACCACTAATAAACATGTAAGTAGTTCTACTTTAGTTACTACATTGGAAATGACATGTAGTGAGAACACTAAGATATTTTAGACTAAAACATACTAGTATATTTATAAAATGTTTTAAGTTACAAGATACCAAAATATTTAGAAAACCTACATGATATGCATGCCATGCATTGGAATGAAACCTAATAATTTTTTAAAATATAAGGACTAAAATCTAAATACATCCTAAATGTATGAATATCAAAAATTTAAATATGAAACATAGATATGATGTCAAGTTAGGGCATACCACCCTACTACCCAAGGTTTTCAATCATGATGATGTTAGCTTCGAACTAGGCTTAGGATGATAGAGGAAAATCAATTACCGGGTGGGTCATGCTGGGTTACTGATAGTATGAACTAAAAGATCCTCCATGTAGTTTATGTGCTAGTGTTCATTTACACTAGATCCCCTAATAGTATAAATTCAAATAGGAAGGAATTATCACATGGTAATGGCTCAATAACCTCACATATGTGTATTTTTATTAGTTGTTGTAGTATAAATGACTGTCTTGATGATAATTATATTAGTTATACTTCCACATATCTTCCATTCTAATTTGAATGAGGTCCAACAATGTCATCTTAGGGGATATATCAGAAACATTGAATGGTTTGTGTGGCTTAGTATCAAGACCAATATATGTATTCTTCTTCACTCAACACATGATCTCCTCTTTCTATGGTTATTCTTGCTCATGTGATTTACCTTAACCGGGTCTAGTACTGGTGGCTTGTAAATACCCAAATTTTGTGAGAAATTTGTTCATAGCATTTATTCAGAACATATAAAAATATTCTTGTACAATCATAATAATCATTCTGATACATGGAAGCTCAACTACCAATGCATGGAAACTGCAAATTGAAACATCAAATCCTAACAAAGCTTCAATCAACAAAAGGCATAAGTTTTGTTTTCTCTTCAATGCTATCTTGTATCTATTTTTTTCATGCCATCGGAAAAGTATATGCACATGTGAACCATAAAAGGAATTGGGTCAGAAATTGCTGGTACTGAATTATTATTACAAGATATTATAAATGAAATGATAATAACAATTTTAAAATAGGAAATAAGTTTTTGGTAAACATTATCCATGATGTAAAGGATATCAAGTTCTAGAATTCAAGATGCAAGAATGTTCTCAAATTTTCAACCATGTCAAGTCTTAAGAGATAAACTAGCAAGATCATTCATAAGATATCACAATTTCATCTATTTAAGATTTGCAAGATTGTTCACAAGATATTAATCATTCAGGATTTGCAAGATTATTCTCGACAACATGAATGTTATCATGTTTGACATGTTCATATCATATCCTTTATAGGGATAAGTTCCTTGTGTTCTCATACTCTACGTGACAACATTACTAATGCCTTACTAGATAAGTAGGGGACATATAATCACCTCAATCTTTGCACAAGGTTGTGGGTATTTGACCTACATAAGGATCCAAAATTCTTAATAAGAGGCTAAATACACTGATGGGGTAAAAACTCCAAATGCATCAAATTCAATGTCAAGTTAATATTCAAAAATATTCAAGATGCAAAAATATTAGTGGTGTCATTCAAGTGGTGACATTGCTTTACATTATATATGGTTCGCCACATTATGAATAATGATGCATGTATTTTAAAAGTAGAAGTAAACAATACAATAAATAAAAAGAGAATCTTGTACGTCAAAACTACAAAATTTGCACAAACCACAAATTCAAATGCCTCCTAGAATTTATGCAGAAAGAGAGAGAGAGCTATAAAGTAGATCAATAAATTAACACTGGATTGGAATCAAGGTTTCTCAATTTGCCATATTTTGAGATTTATTTTTTCATATTCATAACTCCATATCCCTCCATTCTCCTTTGTATCGTTCCTAGATGTGTTATATATATGATCAATTTCATAAATGTCATCATAGTTTAATATTATAATATGAAAATCCCTTACATATTAAAATTAACACAATATATTTCCTAAATACAATCATACATTCATTCTAGGATTAATTATATTATGAAATGACTATGTGAACCCCTATATGCATACTTATATCCCAGTGGTATCTAATAATTGTATCCATTATGAACAGTAGGGTATCAAAATTTTCATGCAGTTTCATCCATGATCACTGATGAATGCATGTTCATCCTAGTTTTAATCATTTTTTTAGTTTTCTAATGATTCCATAAATTTGGTTTAGAACTAGCTAGCGTAATCTGTATTGACTTTATATTAATTAGTAGGATTTGATTGAATTCAGGGTTTTTATCACAGATTGAACTTCATATCTCATGCACAAACATAGGAAATGGTGGTTCCACTAACCAACTATCAGACGTAAGAAATTTTTGAATAAATGGACCATAATTCTTCTGATGTATCATCAATTGATGATTCCATCGGTCAATGTTTCATGGGTGTGTACCCCAAAATAGATGCCATAGATCCCTAGGTGGACTTACATCTACCAAAGCATCAATTTGCATCACAACTTCCGAACCATTGGTTTGCATTAAATTTGCCAAACAATCTCTTTACATCACTCTACAGATCTATTAATTGAAAAACAATGGAAGTCCAATGTCCACCTACCAGTGTTCACCTTCTAATGGATTTCCAACACAATTTCCTTCAGATGATTATTTTGAACCTTTATGTACCATTGGTTTTTCTAAACCTTTGCCTACGGATGGTCATCTACCAATGGAATTTCTACTTCATCTTTTAATGGGTGTTCTATTCTCACCTTCCAACTAAAATCTTAGACTTACCTTTCAGATGATATGTTGTGTCCCCCTTCTAGTGGAATTTCTTCACCCAACTATCAATGTTTACCCATCGATAGTCCTCCTGCACTTACCATCTAAAGTTCCACCTACACTCAACAAGCAATAAAACTGTTGACTTTGCCTTTCAATGGTTCTACTGACCCTTCAATGACCAACAAAAGTGCTTTGAGTCATGAAACCCATCCTCTTCCTCATGCCACTATAATCTCTTCACATCCATGTAGACTAAGACTTAACTCCAAGGTGCTCGTAGGGTTCCAAACCTTAACCTCTGCCTATAAATACAAGAAGTTAGCCAATAGAAAAGGGACCTCACCGTAGATTCCTCCAAGCTATAGCTATTAACACTTATCTTCTACTCTGGAGACCATCAACCATTTCCATTAGTTGATGGATGTCAATAAAAAATCCTTCCACCACCTCCTCTACAATCAAGATTACAATGTCCTAACCTCAAAGGAGGTTCGTCCTCTACACATTTTCCATTAGTTGATGACTTCAACCTTTGGCAACTACTACTCCCTTTTCCCAATGAAAAGATCCAACCTTGTAGAAGGAAGAATGCCATCCCAAGTCCACCTATGATGAACGTCTTGGGTAGACCTTCTCTTCGTTGTCTGCAATGGACCACCAACACAAAGACAAGCTTCTGCATACCACAACTCTACTTTATCTCAGGCTTCCGTACACCATGGCTCTGCTTTATCTTTTATTGTCATGATAAATTTCTTCCTTTCTTCTATTGTTGATCTTTTACAATTATCTTTACAAGAATCAATTATCGTGTACTTGTATGCTTGTTTGACTAGCAAGTTTACATATTTATCATGACCCTGGGTGTAGAAAACATTAACCCAGGATCCAAGATAGCCATTGTCTCTTGTTAAATCTTTAATGAGAACTTTAGATAGGTGTTTTCTAAGGTGGTAGATGTATGATATCTAGGTAACGTGACAACAAGCTTAGAGTTATATCTGTCTGGGTTTTAATCATAATCTTGAAATGGGGATTTACCTGGGACCAACATATATGTTCATACTTAATATGATGCAGTGTGAGAGTGAATGATAGGTAGTAGTGGTGAAAACTATTCCACCATAGTGTATCCATCCATTGAATTAGCAATCGTAAATCTATTTTTGGTATTGCAATCTTAGAGTAATCAACAATGGACCAATTTTGTTTTGAGTACTAGTTCTTGTCAGTTACTTTTCATTGGATTGTTCTTAAATACGTTATCCCTTGGGTTTGATCCTAAACTATACTATGATAAGATCCATCCACTTGTAGGTGGGGTTGTCATACACTCAGTTAATGGAAACTCTAGGGATTTATCTTCTATTGATTTTTTAATACAATAATCACACATCAATCACACATATCGTTGTAGGTGGTCAAGATATTATATATACGTGTATTTCTCAATAAAGTTACCATATAAAGATACATATTACACTACTACAGAACATGCCTTTGGCGTCAGTTGTTTATGCCTTTTAGCGACAGTTCTAAAGCGACGCCTATGTGGGCGTCGCTAAAGGTCGAACTCTTCGGCGTCTATTTTATAACTAATGCCAAAAGGCTTCGCGCCACTGAAAACACGCCAACATGGCACCGATAGGCCGTGCTTCCCTGCACGGACGTGTTTAGTACTATATGCATCATTTTTGTACTAATAACCGACGCTTCGCCACGGTCGTGTTTTCCTGCACGGTCGGGTTGTTTGTCATATTAGGCGGCGATTGTTATCCAATAACTGACACTGTAAGCCTTTGATGATAGTGTTCTATAAATAACCGACACCTATGTTTTTTTTTGTTATCAGTTTGCAGGCCTGTTGTGGATGGTCAACAGGATGAGAACCTGCAGTTCAATTTTCTAAACTGCAGGTTTACGACATCCATTGATATCAGCCAACAAACAGGCCACAAACCTGCAAAATCAACAAATATACTTTTCACACAAGTAGATACATTCAAAAATCAATTCAATTCTCACATTCACACATGTAGAAACATTCAAATACATGTAGAAACATTCAAACATGTATAAACATTCAAAAATATTCATTTACAAAATATCATTCAACATCGCTATAAGCATCCCAATTAGATCTTACAATTGCCACTGCATGTATGGCTCTTTCCCATTCTTCTCTTACTTCATTTAATACTTCCATCGTATATGGAGCCTGTACATCTTTTAAGCGTTTAACTATAGTGTGGTCAGTTTTAAACACTTGCAAAGAGAATGATGTATATATATAACTAATAATATAAAAATAAGATTGATATATTTCATACTAACTAATGAGACTATATAGAATACCTCATGTATGGTATCGATGTCCAATGCGACATATTGGATAATCATCTGCATAGATCGCATCACATAGTATGTGCATGCCCAGCCGTTGTCTTGTGTAGTGCACTATAAATTGAAACATACAAAATATTAAAAAATACAACTAAGCACAGTTCACATAAATAATATATACATTGGAGTCGGGAACTTACTTTTATGTTCTCCCAAATTATTGGCTGGTTCTTTTTCCTTGGGACCTTTCCTCCAGCCTTTTTGAATGCATCTAAACCCCTACATGTTAATGTAACACAGTAAATTGAATAATTAAATAGTAATGTAATAATAGATGTTAACGGATATAAAAATGAAATATTTCTCACCAGAATAATGGCAATCTCATTACGTGTCCAATTTTAGTATTCAATGTACTCCCCGCATGATCTAGATAATAAACAATGAACGTCCCAGGGAGAATAACTAGTAACTCCCAATGCGTACCGCTAGAGGTAAAAATGTTAAAAATTAATAACTCAAAATCCACAATAACAATGTAATTTTCTTAAGTCCAAATTATAAGTAAAGTAAACTTACTTGACATTGAATAGAGCTATTACTATCATCTTCTTTTGTTGACCGAAAATTGTAAAAGCAGCTATACAATATTGTTGAACATTATTAGGGTCTTTAGCTACCATACTAATCAATGATGGAATAAAAAATCCCACATGGTCAAATGCAAATTGTTTACATTGATTTTCGACTAAGTAGCTGCAAAACATGTATTACTTATGCTTTAATATATAAGAAACCAGATCACCGGATCTTGCACAAGGTATATGGATGTATAAACAAGATCTCACCTTATCCATGTCTCTATCATTGATGTATTCAGCCAATCATATATAAACAGCTCAATAATATCTTGTATAAATAAAGAGATTTCATATGATTGACCTGCATAATTTGCTTCTAAAGAAACAATTATAGGGCAATGTATATTATGTGCCCGTAGCCAACATGCCATTTCCCTACAAGCAGGACCTAACGGGTATTTTAGGTCAGTTGGAACCCAACTTGGTAATGCATGAAGTGGAGGTGGATGCCTAGGTGCTCCGGGTGTCTTCTTTTAACATGTATATATAATTTCAAATCAATTGACCTCATATATACACATTAACAATCTAAAGTAATGTAAATTTATCTTACAATTTCAGTAGTGTAGACGACATCTACTTTGGGCCACAATATCACCCTGCCTTCTGCCTCAACAAGTGTATCAATATCCAGGTGGACATATGGCAATGTAGCTTCCCTCCAATCGGGTAATACACGTATCGGGCTCACACGGATGTAGCCCTGTGGCAGTGGAGTCCCGTGAAATGTTTCCCTAGGAAGGGATGGGTAAGCTTGCACCTCTGCAACAACAAAGTCTTGCATTCTTAAGCGGCATGGCTTCAACGCCTACAAATTTACATAAAGAATGTTATACATATATACTTATCCTCTTGAAAACATATCATCTTGAAAAGACTAGCTACAATGTCATAAACAATATTTACAACAGACCTGTTAGGCAGTGGGTTTACAGGATTATTCTCAGTCTGTGCATCAGGAGAAGAGTAGGTCGCCATAGGCTAGTTGGAAGCCTGAGATGCCTGCCACTGCACCATTTCTTCCTTGACCTTCTCAGCAACTATATCATTGAACTTCTTAGCAACTATATCCTCGACTCTCTTATTCTCCTATACATGGATAAAAGAAACATTAGCTTCGTATTATTGAATTCCCTTTTGCATTAACATTCTAAAAAAAGAATAGGTTACCTCTTATTGTGAAAGTCCCACTCTGGGTTTGTGCTGGGATGGCCCAAAGAATGCTTTGATGCCCACACCAGTGCCTGCACCCCTAACACATCCAGGATGCTCTGGGTTACCCAGAGCAACTGTCAATTCATCACTTGTGCCCTGAGGGATGAACGTGCCTTGTTTCCTCTGCTCGTGCAGCTCCCGCTAATCACCACCAATAGAAATTGGTAAGTTAACATCACAAATAATCAATATTCAAACGATTGCTCTAAGAGTTGCATTTTACCATTTTTGCAGCCACCTCAGCAGTTACGAGCTTCTTTATTTCACCCTTCTTGTTTTGCCTCCCATCTATCCAGACATCATGGCGAGGCATGCGTGTGGCACATGTAGTAGAGGACTCCTGAGTAGTAGCAGACTCTACCTGTAGTCTTTGGTGAATGCTTGCATAGCCCTTTGGACCCATAGTGTGGTCATCCACATTCAGTGCACGCCTTGCTTTTTGCACCTCAGTGAGGGCCTAGTTAGTATGCACATTAATGATTTGGTTAGTAGCACTAAATGTTAATCTTGAATAGGTGAATACAACGTATATTAATTAAATTGGGAGTGACGCCTAATACCTTGAATTCTTCAGATTTTCTTGAAGCAACAAACGTGTCTCAATCTTCTTTGTCTAAGAAGTTTAACTGTTCAAGGGCTGACTTCTTCTTCTTATCACCATCTTTTATTCATTCTCTGTTGAGATTTATCCTATAGTTCCTTAGCATCTTTCCAGTGTGTTGCATCACGCTTTTACGATGCAACTTCTCATCCAATGCAAATAGATTCTGTAAAATAGAATTGCTATTAACTAGTATCCAAAAATAGAATTGCAAATAATAGAATTTGTAATCTACAAAATAGAATTGCAAATAATAATAACTCACTCATAAATCCTTCCATATCATGTCTTTCTTCGCCTGAGGAACTTTATGCCAATTATCATACTTAACACCACAATGGTTTCAAGTGACAACCCCAAGATAGTTTACCTAATTATTGCAGTTCACTCCAATTGCATTTCCTCCATTATCAAACTCCATAGCCAATATGGATCCACTGCCACTTAATGTTGGTATGTATGCCCATAGAGCAAGTCATATGATGATGGTAATGGGATACTTTGTAAATTATTTGAATAATAATAAAGGCAATTTCCGATCTATATGTGTAAAACTATTTCTGAGATGATGGTGTAACATGATAGATGTCTAAAGAATTGTTTTACTCAATGACGTATGCTTTTGGGTTGATGACCTAAACGATAAGATCATACAGATGTTAAGAGTATACATTCTTGTTTAGTCCCTAGTCGGTTGTTATTGTTGAAATAACCATAAACATCAATAACACTGAAGACTAGATTGTGTGTTGGTTGATGACAGAATCTCATTAGTCATGATATAGTGATATCAAACCAAGCACATAGGTACTTGTTAGAGAACAAGGTACCGGACAGACCCACCGTGAGAGTGACACATGGAACCATAACTTGGTAGTCATAGTCAGCTCTCACAGTGATGGTGGTGAGTGTGATTCTTAGACCTGAAATCACTACACTCAACACATGTCGTTGGGTATACTTTGACATCATCAAACGCAGTCCTGAAACATGGGTTGTTATAAAGGTGATGATTGGGTGGCTTTGACACATGGGGCTTTTGAGGGGTGAGTGATAGATATGGGATTTGTCCCTCCTGAGGTTGTTTGATGTCCTTGGCCACTTGATGAGTAGGATTGAGAAAGACATGCACATGCACGTGTGAATCAATATGTGATATTGATGTCACACACATCTCACCCAGTCTGCTCTGAGATCAAGGAAATGAATGAATGTTGACAGGATGACTGTTCCATGCCTCGATTTCATTCAGGATATCAGTGACAAAGGAATTATACATTCACTGTAACACCATTCACAGATTGTAGGATTGAAAGTTGTTCTCCAACTTTCTATTTCACTTGGGTAGCACTGATGTGTGACTAGGCACCACTCTTTACTTGTGAAGTCATAAGTGTTATGGACTTTCACTGCCAACGTGAAATGGACTTGTAGAGTCACACACATAGGATTTAACCTGGAATAGGAGTTTGTCCACAAACAATGTTTACATTGATTACTAAAGGAGTTTAGTAGTTCAATTAAACACTCAATCAATTGATAGCTCAATATCATAGTGTTCAAGGTGTTGGACTGATTGATTAGAGTATCAGATTGATTGAAACTACAATTGACTGATTTTGTACAATCTGCACTCCCAACCGATCGGCTCATGTGATGAACTGATCGGCTGAGCTTGGTGAGTCGATCGACTCATGGATAGGGTGAAGCGATTCGTTCAAGTGTTGAAGCGATTGGTTCAAGTCCAACCAAGAAAGTTGGGAAAGTAAGATTGGTGAGGAATTTCCTTTCGTTTTACTTGCCCAATTTGATTGGAACAAAGATTGGTATTTGGTACCAATTAGAAACAAAAGAAGAAAAGTTAATCGGGAATTGATCAGGACCACAAATCAACCGGTTCAGAAGTGAACCGACCGGTTCATGGGTCCCAACCGATCGACTGAGGTGTCAACCGACCAACTCAGATCCCCAACCGACCATTTCAGTTGTGAAACAATCGGTTCAGGTTGCGCAGTTGGTTGTTTTTGAGGAAAATCTTGAACCCTTCTACTCCTGCTTTAGTCCCGCATTGCCCGGGATAGAGAACCCTATCCCATGACCCTCCTATATATATAGGGGTATTGGGGGCTTCTCAGAGTACAACTCAGTGCAAACCAATTACTCTACAAAGTTGTCTTTCTCTCTGGTTTTGGTAACCGAGAGAGCCCAAGCAAGTGCTACCCGATAAGGGAGGCACAACAAGGGAAAGATAACTGTAGAAAGTGACTGGTGGTAGGAGAGTGTGTTGGCGACTAGTACACCAACAGGAGGGTGCGACTCCTTCCGATTCCTTGTGGGACAAGGAGATCGGAGTTCCAAGCAGTCTATGTGGACGACTGTAGAGGCGGGAGACCTCTATCGCTCGGAGGACAACTGTCAATCCTGACAGTCCCGGTGAGACCAGGAGTCTTCAGTCCTGGTGCGACCAGGTGCTGCACAGACACCGTCCAGGACCGGAGGTGAAGACCGCACAAGGCGTGAGGTACTGTCGCCGAGCAAGCCTCGGGACAAGGTATGCATCCACAAACCATCTTTCCTATTGTATAGACGTTGACGCGATTCCTTTTGTTCTGGGTTTTGGGGAGAAAAATTTTGTTTCCGCTGCTTCTCTGCCTCCCAAAAAACCCAACAGTGGTATCAGAGCCACGTCAACTGCTCTATATTTTAGGATTATCGATATGATCGATTTTGGTTTGTCGCCTTTATTTATTGCATACGATGTGAATAAAATTGGCTTTATGCATGTCCAATCCACAAATCCCAAATATACATATATGATATGTAATATGAATGCACTCGATATACGTCGCCCTTAAATGAGTTTTGTGGTGGATCTGTAGCATGGTTATGGCCTATAAACCCTATATCTGTGTGTGGTTATATGTGGCTTCTTGCATCTCGGTCTGCGCACTGATTCCCTTTCTCCTATTCCTGATGTAACTCGAAATAATTTGAGATTTCTTTTCCTACCTTTGCTCCCCCTGAATGTAAATAGGATAGATTTTATTTCCCATTATGTCAAAGAACGGCGAACGACCTGGCGGACAACCTGAGATGATCGGTTCAAGGCGTGAATCGATTGGTTGGCGATCCAGACGACCGATTCAAGGAGCGAGACGAGTGGGTGGCGACCTGAGGAGATGCACGACGACCAGTGAACCGATCGGATGGAGGCGCCATTCGATCGGCTGGTGGCACCCGAACAACCAACTTGATGCGAGCCGATCAATCATGGAGATGAGCTGATCAAACCCAGAAAGGCAGACACATATTTCATCTTGTACAGGTTGCATGTGATGTAGACCTAGATGACAGTGATTCCTCTTGGCTCGAGGAATCATAATAGGATGGCAATAATCATTGCTTTTATCGTTTCACATGTTTTCTGTGGGATATAGCATGTATATGATACATACTATATATTGTGGTGATTGGATATGTATATGTATATAAAAACCAAATCCCTCATGAAATATTAAAGTTTTAGATGCCTCCCAAATGCGACACACGTGAAAAGCTAGATCGACCAAGTGTGGGCACGCCCAAGCATGGTGCACCGTCTATCTCATGGAAGCGTGAAGGATGAATGTGTGGGTCTGCCCAAGCAGGGTGCATGTTCATCGTGTTGGCTTTGGGTCGGACTTAACAAAGTGACCTAGATAGGATCTAGCACCTTGAGGCATGGAGATGATCATGGCAAGGAGTTGCATATGACATCTTTCAAGAGTTGAATATGATGCAATTGGCAAGAGTTGCCTACCTGGAAGATCTGAGTTGTGGGTGACAACCCAAGCTGGTCCATGGCTCAGAGGATTTCAGGATCTTGACCCACTAGAAGGTTGTGTGTAGCAATCTTTCGAATTGATGGTGAGGGATATCAATTTGAGTCAAAATAGTGGGAGCGGTAATTAATTAAAGGCCTAATTAACTATCATCAAATTTTATTGAAATCAAATCAAAAGGAGTTTTGACAAAATTCAATTTTCTCTTGTAGAATGGAAAAGGAATCATCTTTTAAAATGGGCAAATTAATTGAGAATAAATTCCATAACTGGTTGAGGACTGTGAGAAGTGTTATGCACAATCCAGATATACCTGGAGACTTTGAATCCACTCTATCTATGCTTAATGCGTTAGTGAAGAAGAAAGAAAGTTCATTGATAGAGATCAATGGAACGAAAGGTAAGGGAGAGAAGGGTTCTCTCGCCAAACCAATTTCTTCTACATGGAGAGGATGGAAGGAACGATGGAAGAAGAAGTCAGAGATAGAGATCTCTACTTCTGGTGTATACGTGATAGAGATTAACTTTACTACTTCTTCGTCATGGGTAGTTGATACCGGATGCGGATCTCACATTTGTTCAAATGTGAAGGATCTCAAGAGAAGTAGGCCTTTAGGGAAAGGCAAGGTTGAACTACGTGTTTCCAATGGGGCAAGAGTTTCCGCCAGTGCCGTAGGAACCTATGAGTTAACTCTACCTAGTGGGCTAATAATAAAGTTGAAGAACTACTATTATGTACCTTCCATAAATAGGAATATCATTTCCGTCTCTTGTTTGGACAAGGATGGATTTGAATTTCTTATTAAGAATGGAAATTGTTCCATTTCTAAAGATGAGATCTTTTATGGCAGTGCCCCAATGTCTTATGGTCTATACTTTATAGATTTGGAGACAAGTGTATATAGCGTAAACACCAAAAAGCAAAAACTCAACAACTCAAACAAAACATATCTTTGGCATTGTCGTCTAGGGCACATAAATGAGAAGCGCATTTCTAGACTCCATACAGATGGTTATCTAGACTCTTTTGATTATGAATCAATAGAGACATGTGAATCTTGTTTGTTGGGAAAGATGACCAAGACTCCCTTTTCAGGTAAAGGTGAGAGAGCTAGTGATATATTAGGACTCATACATACTGATGTATGTGGGCCTTTTAGAACTAATGCCAGAGGTGGGTATCAGTACTTCATTACCTTTACTGATGACTTTAGTAGGTATGGCTATGTGTACCTGATGAAACATAAGTCAGAAACCCTTGAAAGGTTCAAGGATTTCATGAATGAAGTACAAAACCAACTTGGTAAAAGTATTAAGGCACTCCGATCCCATCGAGGTGGAGAATACTTAAGCCAGGAGTTTGAGCACCTTCTGCGAGCCCGTGGTATTGTATCACAATGGACTCCGCCAGGAACACCACAACATAATGGTGTGTCTGAAAGAAGGAATTGCACAGTGTTGGATATGGTGCGATCAATGATGAGTTTTGTTGATCTTCCAATTTCTTTCTGGGCTTATGCTCTTGAAACCGCCGTGTTTACACTTAATCGAGTACCATCTAAATCGGTTCAAAAGACACCATATGAGATATGGACTGGGAAATGTCCCAATTTGTCTTTTCTAAAGATTTGGGGTTGTGAGGCTTATGTTAGGAAAATGTTTCCTCATAAGCTTGGACCCAAATCCAATAAATGTTATTTTGTTGGATACCCCAAGGAAACAAGGGGATATTATCTATACCACCCTACTGACAACAAAGTGTTTGTTGCTAGGACATCTATGTTCCTAGAGAAGGAATTTATTTCCAAAGGAAGAAGTGGGAGGAAAATAGAGCTTGAAGAAGTTCAAGCCCAACAAGAAAACATAGAACCGGTAGATGTACAAGAGGAAAATAGAGATTCACAAGGTGTTGTGGAATCTCAATCTCCTCAGGTAACACAAGGACCTCGTAGATCTAGTAGGACCCGCCTTGAACCTGAGAGGTCTGGATACCTTGTGACTCAGGAAGGTGGTGAGTTGATCATAGATGATGATCCAACTACCTATGTAGAGGCTATGGAAGGAGCAGATTTTGAGAAATGGCTTGAAACCATGAGATTCGAGATGAAATCCAAGTACTCCAACAAAGTATGGACTTTGGTGGAACCACCCGAAGGGGTAAAACCCATAGGGTGTAAGTGGGTCTTCACGAAAAAGACCGACATGGATGGCAATGTGCAAACTTATAAAGGCAGATTGGTTGCGAAGGGATTTCGACAAGTTCAAGGTGTTGACTATGACGAAACCTTTTCTCCAGTTGCCATGATTAAGTCCATCAGGATCATGCTTGCTATTGCAGCTTATTATGACTATGAGATTTGGCAGATGGATGTTAAAACCACATTCCTTAATGACAATATTAATGAGGATGTGTACATGACACAGCCTGAAGGTTTTGTAGATCCAAAGAATGCCAATAAAGTCTATAAGCTACAAAGGTCAATCTATGGATTGAAGCAAGCATCTCGGAGTTGGAATCTTTGATTTGATGAGGAAGTCAAAGTGTTTGGATTTATTCAAAATGAAGATGAACCTTGTGTGTACAAGAAGGTTAGTGGGAGCTCAACCACATTCCTCATATTGTATGTGGATGACATACTTTTAATAGGGAATGATGTCTTAGCCTTAGAGAAGGTAAAGACTTGGCATGGGAATACTTTCTCAATGAAGGACTTAGGAGAAGCATCCTACATTCTAGGAATTAAGATCTATAGAGATAGATCTAGAAGGCTTCTCAAACTGAGTTAGAGCACGTACATCGACAAAGTGTTGAAGAGGTTCAACATGGAGAACACAAAGAGAGGCAACATCCCCATGCTACATGGAGTCACCGTCTCTAGAGCTCAATGTCCCCAATCTTGTGAAGAGAGGGAGCGTATGAATGGGATCCCATATTCATCAGCCATCGGATCCATCATGTATGCTATGTTGTGCACACACCCAGATGTCTTGTATGCTCTCAACATGACGAGCAGGTACCTATCAGATCCCGGGGATGCTCACTGGACAGTCGTAAAGAACATCCTCAAGTACTTGCGAAGGACTAAGGATTAGTTTCTTATTTATGGCGGCGAGGAAGAACTGGTTGTAAAGGGTTACACCGATGCAAGCTTCCAAACAGACAAAGATGATTACAGATCGCAGTCAAGATTTGTATTTTGCCTTAATAATGGAGCTGTGAGCTGGAAGAGTTCCAAGAAAGAAACAATTATCGATTCTACTAAAGAGGCTGAGTTTATTGCTGCTTCACATGCAGCAAAGGAGGCTGTGTGGATCAGGAAGTTCATTTCTGAACTTGGTGTAGTTCCCAGTAGTTCTGATGCAATTGAGCTTTATTGTGACAATAATGGAGCTATTGCACAAGCTAAGGAACCCAGATCACATCAGCGGTCCAAGCACATACTGCGGTGCTTCCATCTCGTACGAGAGATCGTACAACGAGGAGATGTGAAGATTTGCAAAGTACCAACTGAAGACAACATAGTTGATCCACTGAATAAGGCCCTTTCTCAGTAGAAGCATGATGGTCATGCTAGGTCACAAGGAATGAGGTTCCTTGGTGACTGGCTCTAAGTGCAAGTGGGAGTATGTTGGTATGTATGCCCATAGAGAAAGTCATATGATGATTGTAATGGGATACTTTGTAAATGATTTGGATAATAATAAAGGCGATTTCCGATCTATATGTTTAAACTGATCTCTGAGATGATGGTGTAACATGATAGATATCTAAAGAATTATTTTACTCAATGAGGTATGCTTTTGGGTTGAGGACCTAAACGATGAGATCATACAAATGTTAAGAGTATACATTCTTGTTTAGTCCCTAGTCGGTTGTTATTGTGGAAATAACCATAGACATCAATAACACTGAACACTAGATTGTGTGTTGGTTGATGACAGAATATCATTAGTCATGATATTGTGATATCAAACCAAGCACATAGGTACTTGTTAGAGAACAAGGTACCTCACAGACCCACCGTGAGAGTGACACATGGAACCATAACATGGTAGTCACAGTCAGCTCTCACAGTGATGGTGGTGAGTGTGATTCTTAGACCTGAAATCACTACACTCAACACATGCCGTTGGGTACACTTTGACATCATCAAACACAATCCTGAAACATGGGTTGTTATAAAGGTGATGATTGGGTGGCTTTGACACATGGGGCTTTTGAGGGGTGAGTGATAGATATGGGATTTGTCCCTCCTGAGGGAGTTTGATGTCCTTGGCCACTTGATGAGTAGGATTGAGAAAGGCATGTGCATGCACATGTGAATCAATATGTGATATTGATGTCACACACATCTCACCCAGTCTACTCTGAGATCAAGGAAATGAATGAATGTTGATAGGATGACTGTTCCATGCCTCGAGTTCATTCAAGATATCAGTGATAAAGGAATTATACATTCACTGTAACATCATTCACGGATTGTAGGATTGAAAGTTGTTCTCCAACTTTCTATTTCACTTGGGTAGCACTGATGTGTGACTAGGCACCGCTCTTTGCTTGTGAAGTCATAAGTGTTATAGACTTTCACTGCCAATGTGAAATGGACCTGCAGGGTCACACACATAGGATTTTACCTGGAATAGGTGTTTGTCCACAAAAACTATTTAGATTGATTACTAAAGGAGTTTAGTAGTTCAATTAAACACTCAATCAATTAATAGCTCAATATCATAGTGTTCAAGGTGTTGGACTGATTGATTAGAGTATCGGATTGATTGAAACTGCAATTAACTGATTCTGCACAATCTGCACTCACAACCGATCGGATCATGTAATGAAACGATCGGCTGAGCTTGGTGAGTTGATCGACTCAAGGACAGGGTGAAGCGATTCATTCAAGTGTTGAAGTGATCGGTTCAAGTCCAACTGAGCAAGTTGGGAAAGTAAGATTGGTGAGAAATTTCATTTCGTTTTACTTGCCCAATTTGATTGGAACAAGGATTGGTATTTGGTACCAATTAGAAACAAAAGAAGAAAAGTCAATCAGGAATTGATCAGGACCACGAACTGACCGGCTCATGGGTCCCAACTGATTGTTTGAGGTCTCAACCGACCGGCTTAGATCCCCAACTGACCGTTTTAGTTGTGAAACAATCAGTTCAGGTTGCGCAGTTGGTTGTTTTTGTGGAAAATCTCGAACCCTTCTACTCCTTCTTTAGACCCGTATTGCCCGGGATAGACAACCCTGTCCCATGACCCTCCTATATATAGGGGTATTGGGGGCTTCTCAGAGTACAACTCAGTGCAAACCAGTTGCTCTGCAAAGTTGTCGTTCTCTCTAGTTTTGGTAATCGAGAGAGCCCGAGCAAGTGCTACCCGATCAGGGAGGCACAACAAGGTAAAGATAACTGCAGAAAGCGACTGGTGGCAGGAGAGTGTGTTGGCAACTAGTACATCAACAAGAGGGTGCGACTCCTTTCGATTCCTTGTGGGACAAGGAGATCAGAGTTCCAGGAAGTCCGTGTGGATGACTGCAGAGGCGGGAGACCTCTGTCGATCGAAGGACAACTGTCAATCCCGACAGTCCCAGTGAGATCAGGAGTCTTCAGTCTCGGTGCGACCAGGAGATGCACAGACACCGTCCAAGACCGGAGGTGAAGACCATGCAAGGTGCGAGGTACTGTCACCAAGCAAGCCTCGGGACAAGGTATGCATCCACAAACCATCATTCCTATTGTATAGATGTTGACGCGATTCCTTTTGTTCTGGGTTTTGGGGAGAAAAATTTTGTTTCCGCTGCTTCTCTGCCTCCCATAAAACCTAACACTTAGCACTATTAACTTTTTCAATAGAGTTTTGCCCCTTTTCTTGTTAAGTGTTTGGTGATGCACATCAAGTTCCTCCAGTGCTTCAGTGGGTACATGTGCATCATCAACCTAAAATTTGACAAAAATAAACACACGGAATTAGCCCAAAATAGAAATATGGGATATATGACATAACTAGAAGATAATGAATTTTATTGAAATATAGGATATGTTTTTAGAACTTACATTGGTATCCTCACCATGCTCAACATTGACAGCATGCTCATCATGGAAATCATGCTCATCATGGTCAGCCATCTGAAAATGTCATTAAAAAGGCAAACATTTAGCATTTGTATTAACTAGAAGATAATGAAACATCAAATCTGAAAATGATATTGATATTAAAAAAGCAAACATTTAGCTTCAATAAAAAAATATAAACATGCATGCCTCTAAAATTGTGATCTTTTATCAATTAACAATCCTTCATTGTGATCTCCGCGCACATATAAGTCATCATTAGCTTCAATATTTTGTGGAGTTGGCAACCAAACTGAGAATGGACTGCAGTCATCATACTTATCATAGTACTCTTCTTCATCTATATGATCTTCAATGAACTGTCTTTTACCATGAAGAACAACCAACCATTTATCATTTGCAGGATCATCGATATAGAATATTTGTTTCGCCTGTGATGCCAATATGAATAGTTCACCCTTCTCGCCAATCTTTTCAAAGTTCACTAAAGTGAAACCCAATTCATCCACTATAACTCCTTTGGTGTTATCAACCCAATTACATTTAAAGAGCGGAATTTTGAAATCTATGTAGTCAAACTCCCATATGTCTTCAATGACACCGTAATATGACATTTTAGCTTCACGTGGACTCTTATCCTTTGCACTTGAAAAATACGTAGTCGACGCTTGAAGAGTGACCCCACTATTTTGTATGACACTCTTATCATCTTGGCACTTTGTGTAATATGTGAACCCATTAATGTCAAACCCTTCATAAGACATAACATTCGGTTTTGGTTTAATGGTGAGGCATTTGATAGTTCCCGTAATATCATTTGGTGTTTGAGATAGTTGATGTAAGACTTTATCTTCAAAGAACTTAGTAAAAGTCTTGTTATGCTCTCTAGCAAGCCACATTGATCTTGCTCGAGGATGTTGTCTCTTGATGAAATTGGGATGGTCCTCGATATAAATACTCACTTCATCCATGTTGTGTAAAATATACAAGTGACCTTGTTCCAACTGCTCATGGCTGATTACTTCCACTCATGATCCTGAAATTCCTTTGCCCTCCTTAATATTCTTGTCATTAACAGGAGTGTTATTACCACTCAGAAAGTCATTGCAAAAATCCATAACCTCTCTCGCCACATAACCTTCAATAATACTCCCTTCAGGCCGATAACGGTTTCAAACATCACCTTTAAAAATGCTCATGTATCGTTCAAAGGGATACATCCAATGCAAGAAAATTGGTCCCAACATTTTCACTTCTCTAGTCAAGTGGAAAACAAGATGTACCATGATATCAAAGAACAAAGGAGGGAAATACATCTCAAGCTGACATAGGGTAACAACCACTTCTCTTTGCAAATTATCGAGAGTATCAGGGTCAATAACTTTGCTGCATAGACTGTTGAAAAAGAAACAAAGTCTGGTGATTGCAAACCTTACATGCTTCGATAATATAGATTGTATTGCCACACGCAATATTTGTTGCATTAGAGTGTGAAAATCATGAGATTTAAGACCTATCAACTTCAGATCTTTCATTGATACCAATCTACAGATGTTGGATGAGTAACCTTGTGGCACCTTAACATTTACCAAGCATTCACAAAAAGCTTTCTTCTCCTTTCTAGACAACGTGTAACAAGCGGGAGGTAAGTATGTTCTTTTATTACCCATTTCACGTAATTCTGTTAATTCTGACCTTATTCCCATTTCACGTAGGTCTAGTCTGGATTTTATCCCATGTTTAGTCT
Organism: Alisma plantago-aquatica; assembly: GCA_963693085.1. Taxonomy (NCBI): domain Eukaryota; kingdom Viridiplantae; phylum Streptophyta; class Magnoliopsida; order Alismatales; family Alismataceae; genus Alisma; species Alisma plantago-aquatica. The sequence continues at coordinate 50,089,995 of OY856412.1, forward strand.
TACCTGGTATACTTAACAAAGTACCAATGACGCTATCACAAACATTTTCTCAACATGCATTACATCGATACAATGCCTGACTGTCAAAGAACTCCAATAAGGAAGATCCCAAAATATTGACTTCTTCTTGAATGAAGAATTGTCACTCCGTGTAGCCATACTACATTGTGCTTTCTTACCAAATTCATTGACAATGTCTTTTACTCTTTCATAAACAACATCCCCTAGTATAAGTTTAGGTGCACTCCATTCATCATTCCATCCATTGAATGCTTTGCACTTCCTACGATATGGATGGAATTTTGAAAGAAACCTTCGATGACCAAGATATACAGTCTTGCCACCATATTTTAGTCTTATTGAATCAATGTTTTCTTCACATGGACACGCTTTAGCTCCTTTGACACTATATCTAGACAAATTATCATATGCTGGAAAGTCATTAATAGTGCAAAACAACATAGCGTGCAAACAAAATGTCTCTCTTCCTGAAGCATCATTGGTCATCACACCTTCAGCCCAAAGTTTCTTTAAGTCATCAATCAGAGGTTCAAGATAAACATCGATATCATTTCCGGGTTGATTAGGGCCCGATATAAACAACGACAACATAACGTACTTATTTTTCATACACAACCAGGGAGGAAGATTGTATATAACAAGCATGACTGGCCAAGTGCTATGTTGGCTGCTCAATGTCCCATACAGATTCATCCCATTTGTACAAAGCCCAAGTCTTAGATTCCTATCTTCTTCACCAAATTTGGGGTACAATAGATCAATCTTCTTCCACTGTGGGGAATCAGCCGCATGTCGTAGGATCCCATTATTATTTTTCTTAACATCTGCATGCCACCTCAAATTCTTCACATCTTTCGGATTTGCAAACAAGCATTGAAACCGTGATATTATAGGTAGATACCACATCACCTTGGCAGGAGAACCAATTTTGGACTCTCCCGACGTCGTCAATTTATAACGTGACGCACCACATTTTGGACAATCTTTCAAATCCACATAGTCCTTTTGAAATAATACACAATCATTCAGGCATGTGTGTATCTTCTTGGCCTCCATTCACATTGGGCACAACAATTTCTTTACCCGGTATGTTGAGATTGGCAGCTCGTTTCCTTCATGAAGCATTTCTTTCAACAAAGTCAACAATGAAGTGAAGCTTTTGTCGTTCCATCTATTGTTAGCTTTCAACTTATACAATCTCAACACAGAGCTAAGCTTCGTAAACTTAGCACAACCTGTGAATAATGGTATCTCAGCATCATGCACAATGTTTCTAAAGATAGGAGGTGGATCGGTGTGCTCTACCCTACAACAATCTAGCATTGCATCAACAATGTCTATTGGAATTGGTTCGTTCACATCTACTTCATCGGAGGTAATTTCTTCTTCCACCCAAGCACTACTATCGACATCCACTGGTTTCGAGTTTGAAATCTCTCAATGCCAGTGCCATTTTGTATAGCCTTGTACAATCTTGTTGCACATGACATGACTTTTAATTTCGTCACCAGTGTTGAATTTCAAGTTGTTACCGTAATGCCTACATGGACAGTAGAACCCATCTCCAAGTTCTTTCATATGTTCCTCGGAAAATCTAATAAACTGATCAAGACCAAATATAAACTCTGGGGTGCAGCGGTTGTGAATAGACATCCATGATCTATCCATTCTATGATCAAATAGAAAACAATTATATATTAGGACAAGATTAGGGTCTATGGTTAACAAATTAGAGTTTATTGTTAAAACTTTAGGGTTTAAGGTCTTATATATAATTAGTGGTTAAATCATCCTAAATGAGATTAGGTGTAGAAGAACAGTCCGAAACCGGGGACTATCCAAGATTTACTCCTAATGAGTAAATTTTGGACGAGTTTCTAGGCCAACAAATACATGTGATGTCATTCTTGTATATAATAAATGTGTACCACCTATCCCATCCTTGAACACCTAATCTCACTAATAAGTGTATAATGTGTATTGGGTTTTCAAAAAAATTTCGGCAGCATTTCCCCACTGTTCTCTAAGTACATATGTACTAGAGAACAAATGGGGAAATGCTTCCGAAATTTTCTCAAAAACCCAATACACATTATACACTTACATCCTAAGTGAGATTAGGTGTTCATGAATAGTCCCAAACCGGGGACTATCCAAGATTTACTCCTAATGAGTACATCTTGGATGGGTTTCTAAGCCAACAAATACATGTATGTTATCATCTTATACCTACAAACCTAATTTCATCATTCATATCCTAAGTTTTGTGTAACATCATTAATCATGCTTGTTAGTAAATACTAAATAGTAAATAATTAAACCTTGATTCCATATATCAAAGATTTGAATCAGGGTCAATCTTGAAGTTTTAACTAGAGCTTCATATATCAACATACATACCAAGTCATATTTCAAGTCAAGATTTAGGCATTTAATCACCTTATGGCGCATACATGATTCACAAGGTATTGGGGTGCACAATGTAATATAAAGAACAATGATTGTTCACTTTCTAGGCCAACAAACACATGTGATGTCATTCTTATATATAATAAATGTGTACCACCTATCCCATCCTTGAACACCTAATCTCACTAGTAAGTGTATAATGTGTATTGGGTTTTCTAGAAAATTTTGGCAATATTTCCCCACTGTTCTCTAAGTACATATGTACTTAGAGAACAAACGGGGAAATGCTACTGAAATTTTCAAGAAAACCCAATACACATTATACACTTACATCCTAAGTGAGATTAGGTGTTCAATAACAGTCCCAAATCGGGGACTATCCAAGATTTACTCCTAATGAGTAAATATTGGACGAGTTTCTAGGCCAACAAACACAATAATAGATATGTACATGTTAGGGTTTCATCACAATTGATGTTAGGGTTTTATCATTGTAAGGGTTTAATCAAATCAAATTAGGATGCTAGAATGGACAAGTTTAAATCTTATTTCAACATGCATCAAAATTTACTGAATTAGGTCAAGCATTAGGATTAGAAGCACAAATATATGCAAGCAAAAGATTTGTTCGTATCCTAGAATTTACATAAAGCATTACATAAAGATTTGTTCATATCCTTACCAAACAATAAACATGACCGTGGCTGTGTTGGCCTACCATGACTGTGCTGGGCAGCACGGCCGTGGTAGGCCAACACAGCCACGGCCGTGTTTGCTATTGGTAAGGAGCTAGGGAGAAGGAAGAAAAGAGGCTAGGGCTACCTGGAGCTAGCGTGGAGAAGAGCGGTTGTGGCGGTGTGAGAGCAATGAGTAGAGAAGGAGGCGGCGAGCGGCGAGTAGAACGGCACTAGGGTGAGCGGCAAGAAGAATGGCACCAGGAGAAGAGTAGAGCGTCCAACAGCAGTGGCGGCGAGCGACGACGGCAGTAGGAGAAAGAGGACGCGGCGGCAGTGGTGGAGAGCAGAGGCACACCAGCAGCAGCGGCGGCGAGCAGCAGCGGGGTTTGTCGGGCAATTTTAGGCAAGCAGCGAGCAGCAGAGAAAAATATCGCAATGAAACAGAAGAAAGGGGAAGACGATCGGGTTATACGGGTCTATTAAGTTTGTAAACGTCGTCAGTTATCTACAACACCGACACCTTTTACTCTTCAACGTCGGTTGATTTTAAAAAACCGACGTCCAATTAGACAATCTTTTCCCTAACTTATTTGGCGGGAACCATTATCAGCGTCAGTTATCAAAGGATAACCGACACCGAAATTTGAACTTTTCATGCAAATTTTCATCTTATATAAGCGTCGATTAACAGTTAAAACACCAACGCTGTATGTGACACTTTGGGGCCAATTTTTTTCGCTCGAAAATTGGATTTTGCGGGCGATTTTAGGCGTCAGTTTTGTGTTACCCAGCCGACGCTGAATACAAAGCGGTAGCCGTGTCTGGCTGGTCTTTGAATATAGACATCGGATTTCCTAAATCACCGACGTTGAATGTTATAGGCGTCAGAGTTCCTAAATAATCGACGCCCAGAAAAGTGCAATTGAATGCTATTTTTGTAGTAGTGTTAATATTCTGAAATATTTCTTTGTCAAAAATTACAATTGATACTTTCTCCAATGATAATCCTCATAGTTCCATACTCTCTTTCTAGGAAGATCATATTTATCAATGTATTTTAAATATAGGAAATTCATCCAAGCAATAAGGTGAAATTATTACTATAGGAAATTCTATAGTAAAATTCTAAATAAAGTCTCATCTAGGATGATAGAGCAAAATATAAAGTTGTCCAAAACAGTTTTATGTGAAGTAATATCTTCATATATATGTTTCTATTATGATGATGGTGTGTCATTTATCTATGTTACGTACTAATTGCTATTTAATTATCTTGGTCATCTTTACTATCCATTTCAAGGATTTTAGTTTTCCAATTGAGTTAATTATTGTTACTTAGGGTTATTTTCATTAATAGGTGGAATTACCATTTCCCCTCCAATATTATAAAACCTATCATGTGTCTTCAGTTGTTATAAAAACTCACTAGGACTTGTTAGATTCATCTCTTATTGATAGAATAATGATCATTATACTCATAACAACATATGGAACATACATTATCTATTGTCAAAATCCTTGTTACACAAATGTATATTCATTTTTTGATAATTTTACTAAGTTTGTGTTAACATATTCATTTATGACGTGATGCCTCATATTATTTAAAATACAATTTCCAAATCCAAAGGTGGAAATTATAAATATATTCATTGAAGGAAATCATAATGCTATTTTAACACATTTCCACCCAACTTTACCATTTATATAATTTAGTTTTCATCTCACTTTATTACGCATCAATGTATAAATATGGCTTACTTAGGAAAAATAGTATTTTGGGTCAAACAAATTTGAATATGAGTCTGAACATCATTCTTAATCATTTAGGTTTTTTTCTTCTTATTCATAGTTCCTTATTTCACTTTCTACATCATTTATTCATTAGTCATTCAAATGAAACAAATAAAAATTTCAAAAATTAATATTATGTTGTACTTTTTTCTTAAATTAGATAAATATTATTAGAAAATTTACTTATTATATTTATTAGCATAACTATTTCACTAATAGTTTTATTATCATCATTATAAATTTGAAATTAGAAGTAGAAGAGGTGGAGGAGAATTTGTTGATAGAAGGGATCTTGCAAGAGTAGGTGGTTCTTGGATCTTTGTTGTCGATGGTTAGTTGGGAGGTTTGTGTTCTGTTTGCTGCGGAATGTTTGGACTAGTGGGTGGTCATCTTCATAATTTTGAAGGAGTCCATAGATCTCAACTCCCTTCCAGACTTTATATTATACTAGAAGGGGCTATTGAGGTTAAAGTAGGGAGAGGGAGGATTGAGTGGATGATAATCATTGTTCGGAAGGTGGAAGAAGAGTAGAAGTATGAAATAGTTGAAGAAAGACTTGTATCTAAAACTCGTCGGGTAACTTGTAATGTATAGAGATTAATGCAAAGTGGACCTCGGTGATATCGGCCAATTCACCACTAGGAAGCATATGTGTAACATTGTGTAGGGAAATATGGTGATGGAATAGGCAGAGGAAACAAAAATTTAATTGCCATTTTCCCTTTAACCAATGGAATGTGTCAATAGATACGCAATGGGAAGGATGGTTTATAGGATATACCAGGTCCTAGAGGAAGTCTAGTGACAATCTCTTTGCAATGGTTGTGCTCTGTTCCTAAAATCGCACTCAAACAACATCTGCATTGGTATCCTAGTTGATCACCATAGAAATCAGGTTGACGTTATCCTCAGAGTGTGAAAATGATCCACACCTCTATATTAATCCACACGGACCATCAGGAACTCTTGTTGTTATAGTAGAATGAAAAAGTAGGAGTTGTTCATTAACCTTGGCATACTAGTCACCAACTTTCTCTCTCACAATTTTTCTCCCTTGCTATCCCTCCCTTCAGCGTGAAGGACTTGCTCATGTTCTCTCAGTTACCACAACCATAAAAGATAAACAATTTTCAGAAGTAATTGAGTTGTGTCTCTGGGAAATTTTTTCACAAACTACGATAGGAAAAACAATAAGTTCACTAGTGAACTAATCAATTTTCATGTGAGTCGGTCGGTTCACCCAGTGAACCAGTCGTTTCATCATACATTTCTGAATTGCAATTGTATTGGAAATTCTAATCCAATTAATGCACAGCATAGCGTCAACACTAATCCTTGATGCAATTGAATTGATCTTATGAACTGGGTGGTTCATCTCATGAACTATTCATCTCACGACCAAGATTTGATCGATTCACTCAGTGAACTGGATGGTTCATGCCCTAGTTCATCCAAAATACCAATGCAATATATAATCAATCTGACACTCCAACCGGTCGGTTTAGAGTCTAATCAATCAATTTTTGTTTAAATCATATACCTAAACATTTTATAATAAGTTTAATTATCATTCATGAATAAGCTCCTATTCCAAGTGAATTCCTATGTGTGTGACCCGATAGGTTCCACATTATGTTGGTAGTGAATTTCCATAACCAATTATGACAGCACACACAAAGAGCGATTCCTAGTCACACATAATTACTACCCAAGTAAATGGAGAGCTTGAGATCAACTTCAACCTACAATTTGTGGTTGGTGTTATTGTGTTTGTATAGTTCCTTTATCGCTGATATATGGATTGAACTTGAGGCTTGGAATCATCATCCTCATCAATCACTTAATCGTGTTCCTTGAACCAGAGGAGACTATCTGAGATATATGTAAGCTCAATATCACATATTGACTCACATGAGCATCTCCATGCATTTCTTAGTCTTACTTATCAAGTGCCTGGGATATCATATTCCAGTAGGAGAGACAAATCCCATTTGCATTACTTATAATCATCCCCATGTCTCACATTGTTCGCGACCATCACCTTTATGGAAATCCTTATTCAGGATCACAATGGAAGATGTCAAAGCACACCGAAAGACATGTGATGAGTGTAGTGACTTTAGGTCTAAGAACCACAATCCCACCAACATTATAAGAAATGATTGTGACTACCAGTTATGGTTTCCATGTATCACTCTTATCATGGGTCTGTCCAATACACTATTCTCTAACAACTTTATATGTTCTTGCTTTGATATCACATATCATGACTGATGAGATTCCGTCATCATCCAACTCACCCTCTAGTCGTATGTGTGATTTTTGTCTTCAACCTTCCGCAATAACATCCGACTAGGGACATAACAAGAATGTATATACTATTAATATCCATATGATCTCATTATTAAAGTCACAGACTTGATGACATATGACATTGAGTAATATAATTTTCTAGACATTTATTATGTTACTTCATTATCTCATAACTAAATAAACCAACATCAATTGGAAGCATGTCTTTATTATTAATCAAATCACTTACAAGTTATTCCATTACAATCATCATATGATTGTCTCTCTAGGCATACATACCAACACATTGGAGGGAGTGCATCACTCATTGTTTTGTACAAGATTATGGTAGTCAGACCTCAATAGTCAGGATTTGAATTTTCCATAGTTAGTCAGGGTAGGGGTTTTTCGGGGTAGATAGTTGATTTATAAATTGTATCTGAGTTGGCATTTTGTCTCTAGGGGTAGATACAAAGGTCAAGGATCTTGCAATTGTAGGGAAGGAGGCACATAGCTCCATTCCTAGTTAATTAGTCTCTCTAGGTCCTAGGACACCATTCATCATGTATTTTGGAGCTAGATAATTAGTCACATGGGGAGAGGAGGCGGTTAAGGGAGTAGAGAAGTTAGAGAGTGATTAAGGTGGGAGATGAGGTTGAAAAATAGGTGAGAAATTTCTCTTTCAATATCACGTCAAGTACCGAAATAATGGAAGACATTATAGCTCTTGTGCATGGCCCACGACATGGGAGCAATGGTCCAAATCCCTGGATCCACCACATTATTGGTTCTAAATTCAAGTTAATGAATTATTTAAACATGTATTAAATTTAAGTTCATATCCATGTATTAAACACAACTGAAAAATGACGTCCACTAATTTCAAGAAATAAAAGTAAATATCTATTGATTCAAAACATATTTTAATAGATTGCAAAGCCAATAATTAGCAATCGAGTCTAGCCATGCAACTTGGATCCTAATATACTTGGATTGGACGAAATAATAAGTATTTTATTTTTATGCAAAAAATTTAAGGACATTCATGCCATTAACATTTGTTTTCACCTTGTAAGTTTTTTCAAAATCTAAAAATACATAGTGAAAGATTTCTTATATGGTTATCCTAAATAAATTAACATCAATTATCAGGATCCGTTGGTCTACCGACCTACCAAACGACACCTACCAAGTATATACCAAAGAGGAAAAATAAAACTCGAAAGAAAAATATTAAAAAATGAATCAGATCATTATATATTTTTGATATATTAACTGATTTATTCCATCAATGTATATAATCAAACATTTATTTTTAAAGTCCACAAGAAAGAGCTTTGGCCATATGATTACCTTTTAATGAGCTACATGCATTATCATTGAATGAAACAATGCCATACAACAACTTGAATTTTAGTAAGGTTTTTATATTTGAATATTATAGTTTTTAATAAAAAATTTAATATTATCTCTACATGTTTCATGTATACATCAACTTTCAATTTGTAGAAGAGGAGCCTTATCTGACAAATGTACTTGATGATTTTTGAGAATCTCGTGCAAATATTTCTTATCATTGTATAAAATGCAGCCTAGGCAATGTGAAATTCTATGGTACACTATTATAATATTATTAAAATCTTATATGTCTTGCTTCTTAACAATTATATATATATTTCAATTCTGATTGAAGTTAATTTCTATATGTGTTTTTGAGTGACTTGGCATTTTTTTAATATAATTGCAGTTGATGTCAATTATGTGGTTTGTGAGTTATTTGACCTGATTTCATTAAATTCAATGAAAATTTATGTTCAATGTGTGGTTTGTGGGTTATCTTTTTGGGTTTCATAAAATTTATTGCATGTTGATCTTGATTGTTTGGTTCTTGATGCAAAATGACGTCAGTTGTGTGTTTTGGTGGTTAATTGTAGTGAGTTAGTAGTCTATAGGTTCGAAGGAGATTGTTTGAAGTATTGAGGGATTTTTTGATAGGATTTTGGGATTGCAATGCTCAATTGTTTGGTTTGAACCGTTTTTTTTATTTTTAGGTTCAATGTGGAATTCTTTGAACTATTTTAAGGATCAGTTATAGGTTTGACAAGTTGGTTGTATGCTTATTATGGGTGCAATTGATCAATTAATAATATGTAGGCGTGCATGTCTACAAAAATAGCTTTGCATTTCTAATTTTTTTAAACATAACACAATAGTTTAAACTCCATAATCATCACTCAATTATATAAAATTACAATTATTGGACCATAATGAAGGCAACAAGTGCATCAAAATTATAATTTACAAAAATACACAAAACTTCACTTATTGTGTCAATTATATGTTGGAAAATTGACATGTGATTTCTAGGTTCAAAGTGTTTCGTGAAGTTTAACCAAACAATTTTTTTTTGTTTTAAAGCTTGATGTGATATAGAAACTTAGATGATGATTTTTGTTTGCAATAATTGTAAGAAATCAAAAAGTGTTGGTTAAACATACACCTTTGACTTTTGTTGTTGCAACACCCCCTAGATTTAGACTCTTAAATAATACTATAAAGCCAAAATGAACATCGGCTTTAGCCTTATAATACACACACACACACATACACACACACACACACACAGAGATATATATATATATATATATATATATATATATATATATATATATATATATACACACACACACACACATACTTATGTGGGAAGCATATTCTCAAGTAAACACAAATTCATCTTTAATACAAATGTGTAAGAAACATGCCTCCATCCACATGCCTTCCTAAGACCTTAATGCTTCATTTTTATGGTTTTGGTTTTTTAACATTGACTACAATGTAAATTAATTTCAACATAAACTCCATTAAAAAACTAGAATGTGCATGTCACAATGTATAACAAACAAACCATTCCATCTTGACACACAAGATCATTAAGATAGTCACCCTTTAAGAAACAAAGCTTTATTAGGGTTTCCCCATTATTACCCCATTGAATTGAGGTTAGTAGTTGGGGCATAGCATCCTACCTCTCTCCAAGGTCACTATTTGTTTGTTATCCACTACCCCTATAATTGTAAGAGTCCATCATCCATTTGTTCAGTTTTAATTTTTGATGGGATTTGTCTCTATCATTTATAGAGATTTCTTGGTTGATTTAAGATTGATTAATTTGGAGGAAGCAATACCCTAGTGTCCATTAATTTAATAAAGGAAGATCACAATAAGATGGTTAATCAGGCTGCAATATTATCGAAGATAGAAACTAGACAACTACAATAGAGGTGCAATGCATGACACTTATCTTTATGTAATCATTTAAGGAATCAATTACTTTTATAACTATGTTAAAATATCTCATAAAAGGATATTTATTACAACAATCTAATCGGAGGTATGAAGTAACACATGTTCTTTGTTTTATAAAACATTCTCCTATTGGATTGGATGTCATTTTTATCACATTAGGGTTGTATCCAATGTTTTTTTTTAAAACCAAGGCTATTTATTTATTGATCATGTGCCCTAGTATAGGAGGAAACCAGATTAGCTGCTGCTTGAACATTACAACTGAGCCAAGCATGATGTGGCGAGGTGGAAAAAGGAGCGCCTATTTATTAACACATTTTTTGCTATGGCATCCGCAATTACGTTATGGTTTCTAGGAATATAAATAAGCTTGCCCCAACCCTGTCTTCTGAGGTCCCGGTACCTTCGGATCAGGGGTATAAATCTGCCCTCGCCTTTGCTTCTTCCTGTCAGGAATGCTACGGCCAGTTGGGAGTCCGATAGGATGACATAGTTGTCTATGTCCTTCGAGGAACATATGTGCAAAGCTTGAATGATCGCATGGATATCAGGTTCTAAGCTGGAGCAGCTTACCGAGGGAAGTCCTGCAAAAAAAGTGTATTGTCCCACAATGTCACATATGAAGACGCCTAGTCCTGAGAGACCAGAGTGAGTCTGATAGGAGGCGCCGACCATGGACATAAAACTATGTGGTGGAATAACATCGATCTCTCTTGGTATTCTCGGTTGGTTCATGATGGCCCACGCTTTCTAAACTGAATGGGAGCATTCTTTGATGAACTTGACCCGATTGACAAGCGGGATAATAGCATGCTCGTGGATGAATTTGTTTCTCAGGTTCCAGTTGTGACAGATGCATCTGGAGTGTCTCGTGATGACGAAGAAAGATAGAAGGTGATCCAATCATTTTCAGACAAGTCGAGATGTGAGTTCTCCACAACAAGCTCCTTCCAGGTCTGCTTGCATTGCGGGCAGTCACGTAGGGCATGGAGAAGAGTTTTGTCAGCAATTTTGCACACAGGACAGAGAGGATTCATGTCCATATGGCAGTGAACTCTTTATGTGTTTGTAATCAAGGCTTTATGCTGCAACAACCAGAGGAAAATGCGGAGTCGTTCCGGGATTCTTGCTTTCCAAATGAGATTCCAGTTGTCGGGTGAGTGGCCTTCAATAGTAGACCTTATATACTGGTAGGCAGAGCGACTACTCATCTTGCCGGAATTTTCTAGTGGCTAAGACCATTGATCCTCACCACCATGAGGACAAGGAGGCAGGATGGTCTTGATCATTTCCCACGTCGGCCTTGGGAGGAAAGCTTGGATGAATCCCCAATCCCATTCACCATTGTCAAGGGTCATCGAACCTGCTTGTAAGGTCTCCAGTGAAGGAGGAATGTTCCAGTCAGGAACAATGTCAGTGATCGAATGATTGTTCAACCATTTATCGTGCCACACATTAGTAGATTGGCCGTTGTTGATAATCTTCCCACATAGTGGTTGGATGTCAGTTAGCCTACTTTTGATGAAAATCCAGGTTGGCGAACTGGGCTTATTCAGAACTCTGCCATTTGACGTATACTTTTCTTTGAGAATTGTAACCCAGGTCTTATCATGTTCGTTGAGGAAGGAACATACGTTCTTCATCATTAGAGAGGTATTATGGTCCCTGGCATCCTTGATACTGAGGCCTCCTTTGTCTTTGGGCATTGTAATCTTCGTCCACGCAACCAATGAAGCTTTCCTGCCGCCTGAGCCAGACCAGAGGAAGGTGTGGATGTGCTTATTAATGTCATCACAGAGCACTGGTCAAATTTTCATGGTCTGCATGGTATACGTAGGTAGCTCCTGGAGTGTGCTCTTGGCTAATGTGATGTGGCCAACCATAGAAAGGTGACACATCACCCACCCATTGAGACAGTTCTTTACAAGGGTTGTAATGTGGCTATGCGTTTTCTTGTTAACTCTATTGTTAAGAATAGGGATCCCAAGGTATTTCCCAAGATCAGAGGTCCATGGGAAACCCAACTTGTCACTCACCATCTTGCGTTCAGCATTAGTAACATTGCTAGAGAAATAGCACTTGGAATTCTCCCTGGAGACGATTTGACCAGAAACATTAGAGAAAGCTTTCAGTACTTTGTTGATACTACGAGCCTGGCTAACAGATGCTTCTGTGAAGAGTAGGATGTCATCTGCAAAGCAGACATGCGATACCGGCGTTCCTCCTCGGGTGAGTTGGATCAGGCTCCTGAAACCATTCCCTACTGCATTAGTGATGGCTTGAGAGAGACGCTCCATACAAAGAACTAACAAATATGGACTTATGGGATCGCCCTGGCGAACACCATGTGTGGCTTTGAAGGGTTGCAGCGGCTGACCATCCCAAAGGATGGATGTTTCCCCAGTAGTGATGATCTGCATGATAATCATGATAATTTTTTTTGGGATCCCAGTTTTTACCAAGGTATCTTTTACAAAGCTCCAATTCATCCTCTCAAATGCTTTTGCGAGGTCAAGCTTGATACGCATCCATTTCTTTTTGATGTTCTTTGCTTTCATAGAGTGTATTATTTCCTGCACTAGAAGAACGTTATCACTGATTTTGCGACTAGGGATGAAGTTCGATTGATGGGGTGATATCCAGGCATTCAGGTGTGGCTTGATTCATTCCACAATAATCTTGGACAACAATTTGAAACAACACTACTACAGAAATGGCTTATAAAGTCACTTTTCAAGGTGTCAGTTGTATACAAAAACCGACACATAAACCCTACTGTGTCGGTTTTGAACAGAAACTGACATCCAATCCGTGAAGGTCGACCAGACACGGGTACCGCTTTTATTAAGTGTCGGTTAATTAATAAAAACCGACACCTAAAATCAACCGCCAAACCCAAAATTCCAGCGAAAAAATTGGCTCCAATATTTTACATATTGCGTCGGTTCGTAACTAAATAACCGACGACTAAAGGGTATTCGTGAGATAGGAATAGTTGTCGGTTGTCATTTAATCAAAAATCGATGATTATAATCTAGAATAGTTGTCGGTTTGTGGCAAAGAACCGAAACTGTTGGTTTAGTTGTCGGTGTTTTAAATAACCGACACGTATTTTCAACTTAATAGCTCACCCTGCCCGAACGATTCTTCCCATTTCCCTATTTCGTTCCCGATTTCCCTAGCTCCGGCGATTTCCCTTGCTCCCTGCCGCCGTCGCCGCTCCTTCCTCCGTGCTCTCCGCTCGTCGCCGTCGAGCGAGAAGCAGTTGGCCTCCCTCTCCGCCCGCCCGCCGGCCTCCCTCTCTGCCTGCCGGCCTCTCCTCCGCCGTCGGCCTCTTCTCCGCCCGCCGGCCTCTTCTCCGCCGTCGCTGGTAGCACCTAGGTCTCCTAGCCTCGCCTCCCTCTCCGCCGCTCCTCTCTTCACCGCCGGAAGCTGCTAGGACTTTGCCTCGGCCGCTGCTCCTCTTCCCTCAAGGTGCCCGCCCTGCCTTCTTCTTCTTCCTCTGCTCGTCTTCCCTCAAGGTGCCGCCCTGCTGCTGGGCATTTTTTTTAATTTATTTACTTCTTATGAGAATCAGTTTTAATTAGGGCTCATACACATATTGATGTCTAACACATAAATGAATATCTAGTTAGTGTATTTTCCTAGTATCGTGAAAGATTCTCAATCGTGTGTAACAAATGGGATTCTTATATATATTCAGATCTTAATGTTATTAATGGAAGACTCGAATGTTATAAAATCCCATCAAAGTAGGTAGAAATAACTTATATATATTTAGATCTTAATAATTCCATGAAGTGCACATTATCTTACTCAGGAAAAGTATGTGTATAATGTAGGATTAGTTCCATATAATGGTTCTATTTTAGTAAGCACCTAGAAACCCGTCCAAGATTTACTCATTTGGAGCATTTCCTCGTTTGTTCTCTAAGTACATTTGTAGACTTCTTTTCAAGCTATCATGTCTACCACAATAAAGTTGGTTATGACAAGCAATAAAAGATTAACTCATGTTATACAACTTTTTCTGAAAATATATAACATCGTTATATGTACTTACACTTTGTTAATACTAATATTGTGCAGTCTCTGTCCACCCATAACAGTCACTATGAATTGGGCCTCTATGTCAATGTTAACGTTCCCTATTGAAGAACAATTGGACATCATCCTAGATGATCGTTCCTTAAACCAATTGGTCATACCCAAACATTGGCATTTTCTAAAAGGAAGACACTACATGCCTGGTAAAGTGACCCTAACTTTTGGTAATTATTCACATGTTATCGATGTTGAGTATGATTTGGCGGGAAATCTTGTATCAAAATCCGGTTGGCGTGATTGGATTGGAGAGCTGCATGTGGTCCGTTGGAACAGGCTTTTTCTCCGTCCAGTTGGCCATAATTTCATCAAAGTTTGGATAACCAACAGCAACTGCGAGACCCCCGATCATCTTCTGTGGTTTGAGCGCACGGCGTCGGATATCATCTATGAGGAATCTGAATCTGAGGCCCCTGTCAGTTCAGATTCGTCTAAATACAGTGAGGAGCTTCGTGACACAACATCATCATCAAAAAGAAGTTACTGATGCATGCAGGACCATGTTGGTGTAGTATTTAGCTATCTATCTATCTAGACTTATCTATATTAATAGTTTTTTTAATTATGCGCATGTTTAGGAGTACACCAACCCCTTTGTTTAGTTATTGTTATAACTGAAGTGTGTGTTCCCATGAATGGAACTGAAAGTTGCTACATGAATGCTTATAACTGAAGTATGTGTTCCCATGAATGTTCCCATTTGCATGATTACACTACTATTTTCTCATATTGTTTAGTCTATTTTAATATGACATACTATTTTAAAGACATCAATAATCACCCTAACTTGAAGAACTAGGATTTTAGGTATAAGAATGACAATACATTATTTGTTGGCCTATAAACCCGTCCAAGATTTACTCATTAGGAGTAAATCTTGGATAGTCCCCGGTTTGGGACTGTTCTTGAACACCTAATCTCACTTAGGATGTAAGTGTATAATGTGTATTGGGTTTTCAAGAAAATTTTGGCAGCATTTCCCCGTTTGTTCTCTAAGTACATATGTACTTGGAGAACAGTGGGGAAATGCTGCCGAAATTTTCTTGAAAACCCAATACACATTATACACTTACTAGTGAGATTAGGTGTTCAAGAATGGATAGGTGGTACACATTTATTATATATAATAATGACATCACATGTATTTGTTAACCCTAGACCCTAATCTTGTCCTAATATATACTTGCTTTCTCTTTGATCATAGAATGGATAGATCATGGATGTCCATTCACAATCGCTGCACCCCAGAGTTTATTTCTGGTCTTCACCAGTTCATTAAATTTTCCGAGGAACATAGGAAACAACCTGGAGATAGGTTCTACTGTCGATGTAGACATTGCGGTAACAACTTGAAAGTCAACACTGGTGACGAAATCATGACTCATGTCATGTGCAACGGGATTATACAAGGCTATACAGAATAGCACTGGCATGGAGAGATTTCAAACCTGAAACCAGTGGATGTCGATAGCAGTGCTTGTATGGAAGAAGAAATTGCCTACGATGACGTAGATGTGAATGAACCAGTTCCAGTAGACATCGTTGATGTGATGCTAGATAGTTGTGGGGTAGAGCACACCGATCCACCTCCCATTTTTAGAAACATTGTGCATGATGTTGAGATGTCGTTATACACAGGTTGTACTAAGTTTACGAAGCTTAACGCTGTGTTGAGATTGTATAAGTTGAAAGCTAACAATAGATGGAGCGACAAACGCTCCACGTCATTGCTGTCTTTGTTGAAAGAAATGCTTCCTGAAGGAAACGAGCTGCCAATCTCAACATACCAGGTAAAGAAATTGTTGTGCCCAATGGGAATGGATGCCAAGAAGATACACGCATGCCCTAATCATTGTGTATTATTTCAAAAGGACTATGCAGATTTGAAAGATTGTCTAAAATGTGGTGCGTCACGGTATAAATTGACAACTTCGGGGGAGTCCAAAACTGGTTCTCCTGCCAAGGTGATGTGGTATCTACCTATAATATCACGGTTTCAACGCTTGTTTGCCAATCCGATAGATGCGAAAAATTTGAGGTGGCATGCAGATGTTAAGAAAAATAATGATGGGATCCTACGACATGCGTCTGATTCCCCACAGTGGAAGAAGATTGATGTATTGTACCCTGAATTTGGTGAAGAAGTCAGGAATCTAAGACTTGGGCTTTGTACAGACGGGATGAATCCATACGGGACATTGAGCAACCAACATAGCACTTGGCCAGTCATGCTTGTTATATACAATCTTCCTCCCTGGCTGTGTATGAAAAATAAGTACGTAATGTTGTCGTTGTTGATATCGGGCCCTAAACAACCTGGAAATGACATCGATGTTTATCTTGAACCTCTGATTGATGACTTAAAGAAACTCTAGGGTGAAGGTGTGATGACCTATGATGCTTCACAAAGAGAGACATTTCGTTTGCATGCTATGTTGTTTTGCACTATTAATGACTTTCCAGCATATGGGAATTTGTCTGGATATAGTGTCAAAGGAGCTAAAGCGTGTCCTATATGTGAAGAGAACACTGATTCAACAAGACTAAAACATGGCGGTAAGAATGTATATCTCGGTCATCGAATGTTTCTTCCAAAATTCCATCTGTATCGTAGGAAGCGCAAAGCATTCAATGGATTGAATGAGGAACGCAGTGCACCTAAACCTATACCAGGGGAGGTTGTTTATGAAAGAATAAAAGACTTTGTCAATGAATTTGGTAAGAGATCACAAGGTACTACACAGAGTGACAATTCTTCATTCAAGAAGAAGTCAATATTTTGGGATCTTCCTTATTGGATTTCTTTGACAGTCAGACATTGTATCGATGTAATGCACGTTGAGAAAAATGTCTGTGATAGCATCATTGGTACTCTGTTAAATATACCAGGTAAAACTAAAGATGGGATAAAATCCAGACTGGACCTACGTGAAATGGGAATAAGGTCAGAATTAACAGAAATACGTGAAATGGGTAGTAAAAGAACATACATACCTCCCGCATGTTACACGTTGTCTAGAAAAGAGAAGAAAGCTTTTTGTGAATGCTTGATAAATGTTAAGGTGCCAAATGGTTACTCATCCAACATCCGTAGATTGGTATGAATGAGAGATCTAAAGTTGATAGGACTTAAATCTCATGATTGTCACACTCTAATGCAACAAATATTTTCCGTGGCAATTCGATCTATATTGCCGAAGCATGTAAGGTTTGCAATCACCAGACTTTGTTTCTTTTTCAACAGTCTCTGCAGCAAAGTTATTGACCCTGAGACTCTCGATAATTTGCAAAGAGAAGTGGTTGTTACCCTATGTCAGCTTGAGATGTATTTCCCTCCTTAGTTCTTTGATATCATGGTACATCTTGTTGTCCACTTGACTAGGGAAGTGAAAATCTTGGGCCCGGTTTTCTTGCATTGGATGTATCCCTTTGAACGATACATGAGCATTTTTAAAGGTGATGTTCGAAACCGTTATCGGCCTGAAGAGATTATTATTGAAGGTTATGTGGCGAGAGAGGTTATGGATTTCTGCAATGACTTTCTCAGTGGTAATGACACTCTTGATAATGACAAGAATATTGACGAGCTATTTGGCAAAGGAATTTTGGGATCATGTGTGAAAGTAATCAGCCGTGAGCAGTTGGAACAAGGTCATTTGTATATTTTACACAACATGGACGAAGTGAACGTTTATATCGACGAACATACCAATTTCATCAAAAGACAATATCCTCGAGCCAATACAATGTGGCTTGCTAGAGAGCATAACAAGACTTTTATTAAGTGGTTTGAAGATAAAGTCTTACATCAACTATCTCAAACACCAGATGATATTACTGAAACTATCAAATGCCTCGCCTTTAAACCAAAGTTGACTGTTATGTCTTATGAAGGGTATGACATTAATGGATTCACATATTACACAAAGCGCCAAGATGATAAGAGTGTCGTCCAAAACAGTGGGGTCACCCTTCAAGCATCGACTATGTTTTTTGCAAGTGCAAAGGATAAGAGTCCACGTTAAGCTAAAATGTCATATTACGGTGTCATTGAAGAGATATGGGAATTTGACTACATAGATTTCAGAATTCTGCTCTTCAAATGTAATTGGGTTGATAACACCAAAGGAGTTATAGTGGATGAATTGGGTTTCACTTTAGTGAACTTTGAAAAGATTGGCGAGAAGGTTGAACCATTCATATTGGCATCACAGGCGAAACAAGTATTTTATATCGATGATCTTGCAAATGATAAATGGTCGGTTGTTCTTCATGGTAAAAGACAGTTCATTGAAGATCCTATAGATGAAGAAGAGTATTGTGATAAATATGATGACTCCAGTCCATTCTCAGTTGGGTTGCCAACTCCAGAAAATATTGAAGCTAATGATGACTTATATGTGTGCGGAGATCACAATGAAGGATTGTTAATTGATAAAAGATCACAATTTTAGAGGCATGCATGTTTATATTTTTTATTGAAGCTAAATGTTTACTTTTTTAATATCAATATCATTTTCTGATTTGATGTTTCAATATCATTTTCTGATTTGATGTATTCTCTTTGAAAAATAAATATAGGAAGAAGGCTATGCAGGACGGACATGACATAGCTATGCAGGATATGCAGGATATGCAGGAAGAATCCCCAATGAAGAGAAGCAGGATACATATACAATACATAAAGTGCAGCACACACAAGTGGTTCAGATTCATATAACAACATGACAGACTAACACATATATAGTGCATAACAACAGCAGCTCCGAATTAAATACAATTCTAACTTAGTACATATATAGTGGACTAAGGTGACGATACCACCTGCTAAAACAGGTTACCGACTACATGTTACGACTGGGAGGTCGTGATTCAGCAACGTATGCATTAGCAGGAGGACAAACAGATCACCATATGAGGACAAACATATGGTGATCTGTTTGTCCTCCTGCTAATGCATACTGTTGCTGAATCACGACCTCCCAGTCATAACATGTAGTTGTCGGTAACCTGTTTTACCAGGTGGGATCGTCACCTTATAAGTCCCACTATATATGTACTAAGCTAGTGTTGTATGTAAATTCGACACTGCTGTTGTTATGTACTATATATGTGTTAGTCTGTCATGTTGTATGGACATCGATTGTATTGCTCAGGTATTATATAGTCTCATTAGATAATATGAAATATATCAATCTTATTTATAGCTCATTAATTATATATATACATCATTCTCTTTACAGGTGTTTAAAGCTAACCTCACTACAGGAATGGACTTACCAGATGTACATGCTCCCTATACGATGGGAGAATTAAATGAAGTAAGAGAAGAATGGGCAACAACCATATAAATAGTGGGGATTTTGTAAATGAATTTCTGAATTATAATATGTGTGAATGTTTCTACATGTCTAGATGTTTCTACATGTGTCTGAGTGAAAATGAATGAAAGTGTTGGTTACTATATGAATGTTTCTACATGTGTGAATGTGAATGAATGGAACTACAGATTGCTAGCTACATGAATGTTTCTAAATGTGTGAAAATAAAATGGAACTGCAGGTTGTATTGCTAAATGCATGTGTGAATATTTTTGTTGTTAAATTTGCAGGTTTGTGGCCTGTTGTTGGCTGATATCAATGGATTTCGTAAAACCTGCAGTTCAGTTAACTGAACTGCAGGTTTCTCATCCTGCGACCAGCCACAGCAGGTCTGCAGGTATGTAAAAAAAAAAAAAATAGGCGTCGGTTATTTGTAAAAAACCGACACACAATGATGTAATGTCAGTTTTTTAGATATAATCGGCGCCTATTTCCTGTGGCGCGAACATATATGGTGTCAGTTTCTTACTACAAACCGACACTGATAGTGCCCAAGCTGGCGCCAATAACAGGCGTCGATAGTTGTAAACAACCGACACATAACATTATAGTGTCAGTTATTTAAATGTAACCGACACATATTCTTTTGGCGCGAAGACATATTTCGTCGGTTGTTGGCTTATAATCGACACTGATAGCGCCCAAGATGGCACCCTTTCTGTGGCGTGAAGGGTTTGGGCGTCGATTTCTTATCTAATAACCGACGCCTATAGTCCCCTGATGGCGCATTTTTGGTCGCACGCAAAGGGTTTGGTTGTCGGTCCTGGAACCGACGCGTAATGGGTGACCTTTTAGTGTCGCCCACATAGGCGTCGCTCAGAAACCGACACTAAAGGCCTTAAATAACCGACACTAAAGGTAGGTTCTGTAGTAGTGCAACCATTGTTCAAGGAGATGGGCCTCAAGTCATTGCAGGATGTAGGGGCCTTGACTTTAGGAATACGCACTAGGTGAGAATTGGCTGTGGAAGCGTCGACTACACCTGATATATATGTGTCAGTGATTGTCTTAACCAAGGAGGGACCAATCTTGGCCCAATTGGTTTGTATAAATTCATTGTACACATCGTCAGGACCAGGCGCCTTGGATGGTGCCATCATAAACATAACATCTCAGATTTCTTGTGGATTAGGGATTAGTTGAATGTGGGCACGTTCCTTACTAGTAAGTTGCTTGAACACCCCAGGATACTGATGAATAGCCCTAAGGTCAGGTTGAAAGGAGCAGGACATAATATCTTCAAAGAAGTCGTAGACGTGCTTGCAAAGGGTGATGGGGTCAGTGATCCATATCCCAGCCTCATTTCTTAGCTGCATAATTTTATTGTGGTGTATGTGTGCTTTAACAAAGGATTGGAAGAACTTTGTATTACTATCGCCATGGCGGAGCCAATCAATATGTGCTCTTTATTTCCAGTCGATCTCTTCACTGAGAAGAAGCTGGTCGTATTTTTCCTGTAGCTCAATATCAATTAAATTAGTAGGATCATCATGGTTTAGTTCCGCTTGTACCTGGATACGATGTATGCTGGCAAGAAGCTTATTCTTTTCTCTATTTTGTCCTCTCATTTTATTATGGTCCCATTTCAAGGCTGGCTTTTGAAAAGCATTTAAAGCATCTTGGAACGATAGGGTTGAATCCCAGCGAGGCAGAACAGCGGACCAGAAGTCTGGGTTAATCGACCAGCTGACCTTCGTCTTGAAGTATTTGCAATGCTGCTTTTTGGGGCTATGGAGTCGTAGTAACAACATGCTATGGTCAGAAAGGAGCCGAGGTAGAGTAGTCACTGTGGCCTCACTAAAGAGGTTGAGCCAGTCGTTATTAGCTATAACTCTGTCGAGCCTTTCAAAAAGGGTACCTCGTCTGAAGGTGAAGAGGTTGCCTTGGGTTCTGAGATCGGATAGTCATGTATTCATTAGGACTTCATTGAAGCGAGCACATGATCTTTTATCGAAATATTTACCTCCCTTCTTCTCTGAAGTATGGAGCATGGTTTTGAAATCACCCATGACTATCCAACCGGAGTTGATGGTAGATGAGATGACTTCGAGATGGTCCCAAAGATATTTCCTGACTGTCGAGTTGGGGCTGCCATAGATGATAGTAAGGAACCAACTCTTGTTTTTTTCAGATGGATAAACTATCTATGATTGAGAAGAACCTCAACCTCACACTTACGGTGATCCCAGAGGATCCAAATGCTGCCCGAGAAACCTATTGCTTCAACTCTGTGGGAGGAGGAGAAGCCTAGTTGATGGATGATGTTAGAAGCATTATCACCACTGCAACGTGGCTCGACTATAGCTAAAAACTACAGATTGTAAGATCTTTTCATCGCTTTGATATGTTGAATCTTTTTTCCCTTACAGGAGCCTTGAATCTTCTAGCAACAAAACATTAAAACAAGTGCAAAGAAGAAAGGTTGTTGTGTCAGATCGTAACTAGCAATCCTTTGGATTGCCCTTCGATGTTGTCATGCATTTGGTTATCAACGTCACTCTTAGCCTGTTTGTCATTGAACACTAGGGTCTTCTTGGTATGATCTACAATGGTGGTAGCTCCATCTGGCTCATCTGGTGGTTCAGCCTCACTGGTATCCGTTCTACCTTTTTTCCGGACCCGATCTGGGCTAACCACAGTTTGGTAAACGACCTTGTGATTCCTCAGTATGATGAAGCCATTACCATTGTCTCTTCCTTGCTTTCTAAAGGGCTTGCGAGGGTTGTGCCCTTGAGTGTGAGGAGATAATTGGAATTGGAATAGGTGTCCCTCATCAGTCGGGTGGGAACGACCAGTACTCGTTTCGTTTCCTACCAGGTGAACAATGGAGTTGTTGGCCTCCTTGGGTAAGGGTGTGGCTTGGCCGGAGGAGGATGTTGCCGCCTTTCTTTGCTTCTATTTTTGCTTCTTTATTATCACTTTAGTGAAGCCCTCTTCATCTACCTCGGCATTAGAGTCTACAACTTGGATGGGCTTCTCTGTATCCATGGCTGAAGTTTCCGTAGCGACCGATTTTTTTTGTGCTTGCTTCCTCGGTTCTAGCTTTTGGCACGAATTGCCATGGTGTATGTGACACCAGGCAAGGGAATCAGGGTGGATGTGGATGCTTCGGTGGTCTCGGTGTGTATTGCTTGCTTACAGTCCTTATCTGCATGACCGACCCTCCCACACTTCATGCATATCATAAGAAGGTTCTCATACTCAAGACGAAAGTGCTCCCCATTGATGAAGATAGCCGGTAGAAGGGGCTTGGAAGTATCCACTTCAACGGTGATCCTTGTGAATTTCCCACGGTGGCCCTGGAGAGTATGGTCGTCTACCTTAATTGTCTTCCCAACCAAATTGCCTATGGAGATAAGCAGTTGGTTTTGGAAGAGGAAGACAGGTAGATCTGGGATTCTCACCCAGATGACTAGTTTCCTTAGAATCAGATCAGAGGGACGGAAGGCCGGCGACCACGACTGAACAGACAGATAGTTGCCGAAGATCGTCCATTAACCCCCAGTCATGGCGTTCAGGTAGTCATCATGCCCCGAGAATTGGATGATGTAGTAGCCATTTTCCAAGTCAATAATACGAAATTCGTGTTGAGGTTGCCAGATGGTGTAGATCTTGTTGATCAGGGCCTTGAAACCCACGCTGATTCCAATTGCCTTGACTATGATAGAAAGCTTCCACGGCTACAGTAAGGGTTGTAGCACCTCGTTGCGGACCGAGAAGGACGGGAGGACCCCGCCGAGGTCTGCGTTGATGTCTGACTCACGCAACATATCGGGTGAGATCAGATTTTCATAAGTTAGCATGCCAATCGGTCATATAGAGACCGTCTCGACGTATGAGGGTTTTGCGTCGGTGTCGGTGCTCATGCTCACATCTGTCTCCATTGCTGCATCTTTGGGTGGTATGGTATGGATAGCTTCTTTGGCAGCGTTAGTGGTTCTTTGCACAGGACTCACGCTCTCCTAATTGCCCATGTTGTGATCAGGCGGTTGATCGGTGTGGCCTCGGCCCCGGCTGCCTCCAAGGTTCCCCCCGTGACCGCCGCCTCGGGAGAACCCTAGGTGAGAGGACGTCGTAGATATTGTACATAAGATCTCCAATGTTTTTAAATCTACTATAGATGTTGCATGATGATTAATCAATTTTCTCATTTGAAAAATTAAAGTTTTGATCCGGGTATGGAATATCCCTCCTCCTTGGAATGTCTATGTCAAAGAAAGAATTATTATGAGATTTTTGTTACAAATGCGACAAAGTTTGGGTTTTTTTAAGTAGTTAGTTGCAAGAAGATCATTTTTTGGAAACTCAAATTTAAGTAGTTGAAACTTGAATTCAGTTGCTTTCTAACTGATTGGTCTCTGGTACATGTGAATATAAAATTTAGATAACATTGGATAACATATGTTTACTCAGAAACATGATAAACAAACCTTGAAAAGTTTTTATTGTTGTTCAAAGATGGTAGTGCAGATGTGGCAAGTATGTTCTAAGTAAGCCCTGAAATCAATTTCTATTTTTTTAGTATGGAACTTTGTTTATGTTGATTTATGGAACTTTGTAGAAGTCAACATATCCAATGAAATTCCGAAGAGCCAATATAACTCAGTTCCGTGCTTGCATATAGCTTGATGTGGAGTTTTGTTTCCAAAACTCAATAGCCACATTTTTTCAAAAAATTATGGTATGAAATGTTTCTTAATGAAGTTAGAATGGTAATTTTGACATGGTACGTTGTTAGCAAGTAAGAATGTACTTCCTACTCTTTTTAATACAAAATTATCATTATTTGTTTATGTATGCATGGTAATCTTAACAAAGACACGACTCTCTTTAAAGATAAATATGCTTTGACGAGTTTTCTTTCTAAAAACCTCGTTAAGGATGACATTGAAGTTAATTTTAACATCATTTTTTTATTAAAGTAGGAATAGATATTACTCATCCTACCCTCCTCATAGAATATCAATAAAAAAGAAACTACATTAAAAGACTATACCAGACCTCATCACATGAAGATATTAAAAATAAAACCCAAACCAAAGCAAAAACACTATATCTGCACCCATCATTCTATACATATGAGGCTACCATGTTATAAAATCAATAAAACCACCAAAACCCTATATTTGTCCAAGAAATTGTGATTTTTGATGTACTCTTCACCTCTAGGTGAATAGGGACTCTGATGTGGTGGGTAAGGAGGTAGGGATATTTCAAAATTGTTGTCATCTCCCTTGCTCTTCTCCAAAAGTCAATTTCCCAACAACGTGATTTACTTCTTTAATAACATAATGACCAAGCATATTCCTCTCCTCTATAATCTCTTAAATTACCTTGATGTATGGTGTAACCTTCCATAGAAACTATTTCTTATCCCAAACAAAACTGAGAAGAGATCTATCCTCCATCTCCACTTTTGTCTCTGAGTAGTTCTCATCCCCATAGATTTGAGTTCTATAATCAAAGCATGTACACTGGAAGTGTCAATGTGCCTCACATTAAGTTTGGCCCAAAATGAAAAAGTCATCCCACTATTATTCTCCCTCACAATGCCTACCATCCATCTTGTCTAGTTGTCATATCATCTCGACATGACCTGATCGTCAAGTTGAGCTTAAGGTTGTGGATGTAAGGGGGTACCCATTTGACAAGCTAAAGGTGTCTCGTCATAAGGCATGGATCCTCAATACCCAGCCTCATCACATTTTGAATGTCAGTGCCCATTCCCAACCTCTTGAATCTTTTCTTCTTCTTGGTGAAGTTAACATTCTTGGCCACATCTCTCCATTAAATCTTTATTCATACCAACATTGATCATATTTGGCACAACATCTCTCTCTCCAAATAGACTATATATCGCAATACAAAAAATATGTATCAACTATCTAATAAAGTCACTAGTATGTTGAAATGAAGCACACTCAATCAAACATGCACAAAAGTTGTGGTTCGTGTTAATCTAGATGTTGGGGATGACAGCCATAGCTCGTACCCAAAAAAATGATGTCGTTTCCGCATGACTAAAACCATGGTCCATTGTTTCCACCACCGACAACTGACAACAAATGCAACACAAAACTATAGGGACAAAACATCTAGAAATATTATCATCATTAGGAATAGCCAAGTGGGTGATTTTCCAAGAAAGTGTATTAGCTCACAAGATGTCTGTCTTAGCTAGATAAAATAGATAGAGGACAGTAGGACTACTAGTCTACACGTCATCTACTGTCAGCATCTTTTTATCTGCTTGAATAGAGAACATTCAATTATGTGATATAAACCACCCGACTTTATTTATTCCATATAATAATATCTAGAGATAGTCAATGATCAGTTGTTGTCTTTCAGGGAGAATAATTTGCTCAATGATTTCCTATTGCCAACCCTCCTCATCTGACCACACATCACATTCTCTAAGGTCCTTTCTCCAGTTCTTGGGTTAGTGAGAATATAAAGCAAGATGCTAATCACACCAAAGGTCATGCTAGAAAGATATATTCCTCCTCCCTATCAGCCATCTTAGATGGGGAAAAAATCAGGAAACACCTTCCAAATATTTCTACATTGTGATGAAGGCTTCGAAGACAGCTAAAGATAATATAGGTGGGAACATCCTCATAAATATGGTAAAGGAGTTTGTACTTTTATTTGTAGAAGATAGCCCATCTAGACATTCCAGTAAGGATTTACCATGTAGACTTAATACAAAATGCTCTATCCAACATATCAAGAGGACTGAAACCCTTTATAAAATTAAACAATCACTCTCTTCCTAGACACCCAAGCACACTGATTTTTGTCATCCCTCCCCCTCCCTACAAACTTTGACATCTTGGATTCAATTATATTAGTAGTCTACACCAGAATCCCAATGGAAGAACTAGAATGAATAGGCATGGAGGAAATATTATGCTTTATCGAGGCTGTTAGTCCCACGAAAGATAAAAATCTAGACTTCCCTGAAGCCATCTTGTCTTGTATGCATTCCACAAGGGGAAGGAAAAGTATATGGTTTAGACATTCTCTGGAATTAGGAACTCCCAAGTATACAATGGTCTCACGAGGTGTGGGATCAACATCATTCTATGAATCAATTATGCACTCTTAGATAAGGGATGAAGAAAGAACCCCTACTTTTCTTTGTCAAGAATTTGGCCCGAACATTTTCCATAATCAGAAAGAATACCATCAATAATAGAGAAATTCAGAGGTGAAATTTGTATGAAGAGCACCAGATCGTCTGTAAAAAGGAGAATGGGAGGAAATTTACCCTTCCCCGAGATTTGAACGGCTGGATCCAACCATCACTAACAACTTTGTCAATTACTCAACAAATAGACTCCTCATAAAGAATAAACAAGGTTGGAGAAAGATGATTTCCTTGTTTTACACCATGTTACAAAGGGAAAAGTCTAGCTATAAACCCATTTGAAACCACAAATTTTTAGGCGTTAGCAACTTTTAGGTTCTTAAAAAACCCAAATTTGACATCGTGATTGAAAAAACACAGTTTTTTTAAACTACATGGGATCATCTATTCATTCTTCTCCCGGCACAGGCAAAACTGAACACCCATTACTATTGTGGTACAAATGAGCTTCCTCTCTAACTACGTCTGAGAGGAAAGATAGACATTGTGTCCACCTACATGAACCTGCTTCTTCGTGCAATTCCCATTTGGTAATGGAATCTGTTGCCTTGTTACATTTTCTTTTACTAAAAATAAACACTAGAGCTTTGAAGGATAAAGCAAGTTTGCAGATATAAATAAAAATATTTTTATATTTAGTAGGAATCTCAGTGTGCCCCTTCAACATCTTGATCGTCCCTTCGTTGTTTGACTCCACCGTGACTTGGGTGAATCTTGATATGCATGCCTTCTATAACACCTCACTTCATGAATATATAATGTGACTGAGCGGAAGCATTTATCTTGAGTGAGATGTCACAGTAAAGTAATCATTGCAAATAAATAAATGAATTACAATTAAGATTCATACATTTGTCTTTACATAGGAAACTATATTTTAGTTCTATAACATGTCCAAACATTTCTAGGAATGGAAATCTAAACCTAAAAGTAAACATCTTTATAACATTGGATCATCTAGTATGGATGGCACCCCATCAGTTAGCTCTTGAAGGTCTTATAGTCCTTGCTTGCTTCTGTTGAGTCCTTACTTTCCCCAATTCCTAGGGACATCGCATCCCCTACCATGCAAAGGGGAAAATCAACACATCAGTAAACAATACTGGCACTTTATGATATGAGAAAAATAAAGTATAATTGACATGTAAGAAAAAGTTGACGTGAATTAACTATAAGCATTCTTGAATCATTATTAACGTAAAGAATTGAAAAGTAAATGTATGCATCCCTCTATGAAGCCCCTTAGGAGCACATGATTTCTGAGAAAGCCCTTGATGCTAGGAAATCCCTTGACCCCTTAAGGTCCATGTTTCAGGAGCAGATAATGATTATTTCAATTCCATTTAACCTGATCAGTAACATGACATTAACATTTCCATAATCATGATTCTTGAACTTAACATGAAGGGATTCCTCCCCATTAACATGATCTCTTAAACATGATGGGATTTCTCCCTCTTGATCATTTATATGATTTTCATGAGTCATTAATCATAATGCATCATGATAGTGAACATTCTAAAAATAGGACATAGCATATAGCAATCATCAAGCAGTGATCTAGTGAACATGATTAAAACATTAAAATTGAAACTATAACATCTAATCTATACTTAACATGCAAACAACCATAAATACTTGTGCACAACAACATGACCTATTTACCTTGGAGCAAAGTTGATCCTAAGAGAGTCTCCCTCTGAGCTTGATCAACCTAGGTCTTCTCTTGTCTTGATTAGGCCCTAAACACCTGGTCATCATTATTAAGCATTATAATCAATACCTTGTATTGATCTTAGGCTGGACTAGGGTGAATTAGGGTTTGAGTCCATTAGGGTTATGCTTATGGATAGTAATAATTAAATGTAGAAAACTTGATTGATTCAGATCGCATAAAACATATGTGTTTCATTGTTAGGATTTCATGGGTCCTATTAGGGTTTCTAATAAAACATCACAATAAGGAGTCAAATCATGGCTTGAAAACCTAAAACTAAATTTCTCTTGAAAAATGCTTTCCAACAAATATTTATTTGCATTTTTGTGACCACCCTATGATTTACTATGAATATTATAAAATCAAGCAATCAGAATCAAGAAAACTATAACATGACATCATTTCAAATCAATATTAATCCAATGTAAATAATGGGTGAAAGGATGAAAGGACCTTATATGTGTGTTATATTTAATTAAGCCAACAAGGGCAAATGAGTCATTCAACCACTATCAAGGCCGCGCATCAAAAATATTAAAAGAAAACTTAAAATCCCAAAATTGTCCATACAACTATGATAATGCGATCAATGAGTCAGGGATACCATTGCCTTTGCAAGATATGGTTTGTTCCTGCCCAGGTCATGGAGCTCGACGAGCAGTCAATCTTCAACTCTGAAGACCCATATCGTGGATCAGTGCATTCTAATGAAAACTAATAACATCAACTTCATCTACATCACCCAATGAAACATCAAGCCCAAGCTTGGGCCTCGCGGTGGTCAGGAGCTTAGGAACGCTCCTCTATAAGGGAAGAATAGGGGACAAGCTTGGAGATAGATGATCAATGAGAATAGCAGAAAATGTGATGCTCAAGAGTGGCAAAATGATCGTTCACTACTAAAGTGATGGTCTATAGCGTCATTTTTTTAAGCCTATAGCGTCACATTTTAACCGACCCCTAAGAGGCTGTCACTATAGAAATTTCTCTATAGGGTCAATTTTTTTAACCAAAGAAAACGAACCTTATATATAAAAAATCAATTCTAGAGGTGGTAAAAAAATGACCAAAGTGAGAAAAAGCTGACCCTATGGTTGTAACGTCAGTTATATTAAAAAAAACCATCCCTAGAGTTCTCTAAGATCAGTTATAAGAAAAAAACTGACCCAAAAGATGTTCTGTAAGGTCAGTTATAAGTAAAACACCAACCCGAGAGAGGTATTGAAAGGTCAATTATAAGCAAAAGACCGACCCTAGAGGGAACCTGTAAGGTTTCTTATAAGCAAAAAATTGACCCAATAGAGTACACACAATGTGTTGCTGATCCTATAACCTATAAGGTAGGTTATTCCTAAAAAAATGACCCTAGAGATCTACAAGGTCGGTTATGTAAAATAACCGACCCTAGAGTTTACAATTTGTTTTTAAAGAACATTCTGCAGAACAAAACATAAATCTTCAGAACAAAAATCTACAGATCAAAACCTATAATAGAAAGTAGACTTGAAAATGATGCAAGCCGGAAATTCATTCCAAAGCCACATTTGCTAGCTTTTATGTCCATTCGAATTATCAATTTCCAAACCACACATTCATAAAAAAAAATATTCATATATTCAATTGAGACATTAATACACATAGCACATCATAACATTCAGAAAATGATAGATTGCAAGTCTAAGATGATATTAAAATTCATGTCAGATATAAAAGTAAATTGGAAAGAGTTTCAAAACCACATACATAAATGGGGCTGACATATATTCCATCCAATGCTATATTGATTTCATTTAGAAAAGCATCTGACCACTCTTCTCAAAATTCATTTAAATCCTCAAGTGTGTAAGGATGAGTTGTAAAGATCTACAATAGAAAATGCACATGCTAATATTTTATAAAATGACTACAACCCACTTGTAAATTTATTACGTTATTCTTTATTACATGATCTATAGTCTGAATGTCATGTGATGCTTGTTTGATAATAGATTGCATATATTTCATTACATAGTAGACACAAGCCGAACAATTATTTTGTATAGGACACTACAAATAATGAAGTATAGTTAATGTTAGTAAACTACTATAAATAGAGTTGACATAAGACTATAAGAGTTGACATATAAGTGTTGAAAATTAATACATATATGACTAAGCAGTTGTCAAATTAGTGGCCTGGGATAAAGTCACTTGTCTGAAAAGAGATGGAGGTTTAGGGATCAAGAACCTACGAGACTGGAATCTAGGCCTTAACTATAAACACTCTTGGGATGTCATTAGCGGCAGGAAAGTAGCCTGGGCTAATATCATGAGAACCAAAGTTGAGTCCCACCCGGATAGGAAGTATCACAATTGCACTAGATTAGACAATGCAGTATTGGCTGGTATGAAGTTCATTGAAGATAACTCATACATCATCCCTATGGATGGAATGAGTACTAATGCATGGACATACATGTGGTGGAAAGAAGGGCCTATGCTAAGAGATTATGCCCTTAAACCAGTGCCTGAAGACCTTATAGACCTCAGGGTAGGCAACATGGTTGATTTTGATGGATTGTGTGATAAAAGATTCTTGGAAGATTGGCTACCTAACAACATAGTTGACATGATTAAGAAGATAAGAACCCCTTCAATGGAGGATGGCAGTGAAATAAGGGTCTGGAATCACACAAAGAATGGTACTTACACAACAAAATCTTCCTATAGAAGGTTAAGAGAGGGCAAAGGAACCAGAGCTGAAGGCAAATGGAATACCATCTGGAAGTTTAAGGCATCGTCTAGAATTAAAACTTTTGCATGGCTTATAATACATAATTCTTTACTCACCAACAAGAAGATGGTTCAGATGCACATAGCCAACTTCAACCGTTGTCCTAGATGTGAGGAGGATGAGGATTCATTGATACATGCTATAAGGGATTGCAAACATGCAAAGGAACTCTGGGAGATCATCCTATCGGGGCAAACTGATACAAATATCAGGGATGGCCATGATGCTAAGCAGTGGATTACGAAACAGCTAGAGGCGGATAAGGAGCATGGGGTGATCGTCCTTATCACTTGCTGGCAGATATTGAATGCAAGGAATAAGCAGGTCTTTAGCAATAGAACCTTGACCGTCGTGCAACAAGCGAGATTGATTAGAGAACAGTTCATAACCCATAGGGAGGGGTTCGATAGACATACTAATAATAGTGGACAAGAAGAGGGAGAAGATATTTATTGGATACCCCCCAAATGCAGAGCCTCAAAGATGAATACAGACGCGGCCGTAAAAAAGCATAAAGTGAGTTGTGCAGTGGTAATAAGGGATTACCAAGGAAGATGGATGGGAGGTGCAGTAAGACAAGTGAACTCCTCCGATGTGACTGAAGTTGAATTGGAGGGGATTCTTCTAGCCATGGAAATCGTCATAAAACATGTCATTCAGTCGACTATTGTGGAGACCGATTCCCTCCTGGGAAAAACCATGATCCAACAACAACGTAATGAGAATCCAAGGTATGCCAAACAGATTGGGAGGATTCAAAGCATCTTGGAGCAGAACTGGAGTATCGAATATGTACCCAGGAAGAGGAACAAGGTAGCTAATAAGTTGGCTAAACTTAGCCTCAAAAACAATATTGCATACTTAGAGTATGTTGCAGCTCCTAATGAGATCCAACAACTAGTAGGTAGGGAATTATGTAGTGGTAGTAGTACTACCATGTTTCCTATTAATTACATGATTAGTGAATGTAATTTGTTTGACTTAGCTCGCATGAGGAGGGAGGGATGAATAAAAGTGCCTCCTAACTTATATAAAAAAAGTAGCTACCTTGACATTTTTCAAAGTCAATGTCTTTAATTCTGTGGGTATTTGTCCTCCATCTTCAAGAAAAGCCTTTATACCCCTATCAAATAAACGATAGTTGGTAAAATAGAAATATCATGTTCAAGTATAATAGATGACTAAATTTATGCTTCCTCCATAGTTGGCAGTTTCAGTTTGTGGCCCCTTGCTGTTTTCCCCATTGGGTCAAGATAATAAAGAGTCATCAATTTTGGGACAACCACCAAAAATTCCCATTGTCTAGATTTGAGTAAGAATAAAACAAACATTTAAATAAAAAAATATTCATTATTAAAATTGTATTGAATAATAATACTTACTGGCCATTTAAAGGAATTAGAATAATTTCCTTTCCCACTAGCAAAATATTTGAATGCAGTAGAGAAGTACTCATTCACATCCTCAATATGTGTCTCCACCTGACTAGTGACTGAAGGGACTAAGAATCCAACATTCTTTATATCAAAGTTTATGGCCTCGGTATATAAGAGGTTGTATAACATTTGTAATTATTTTCATATACAGAAATAAGTTTAAAATGTGTATTGGAATTTTCTATATTGATGGATCCTTACCTTATACATACTTATAATATCGAAGTATTTAGCCAATCATACCAGAACAACTCTATAATATCATCAATAAAAATATAATTGTCAAAGTCCCTCCCAGTTGCATCTTTTGTTAAATTGACCAACATTTGTAATCCCGAGCATTGGTTGGCTAAGTATCCACACAAACATTTGCATTTACTTCCCAACTCATAAAATGTGGATTCTAGAATAAAAGATGGCTTGGGCATAGGAGGACGAATAGTATAATTTTCACTTTTTGGTTTACAAACCTGTTAATTAAATTACATACTTATATTACACGAGTTCATATTTGTAGTCAAATATGAAGAACATGGTAGAATTCAGGTATACCTTGTCATTGATAACCAAGTGTCTAGACCAACCAACCATAGCACCCTCCGTTTCTTCAAATGTACTATATTCAGGATTATATATGGGTAGTGGCATGTCCCCCATTCTATCATACACAAGATGGATGGACACACTACAAATTTCATCAGTAATTGGTTGGCAATGCAATGTACCACCAAGGTTGTATACCATGCCCACTGCCACAACATTATATTCTGGAACCTCCACTACAAGTTTACGGTTCATACCAACCTAGAATTGAAATAATATAAGTTATATACGAAGTGGTAAACTAGATACCTACTACAACTCTATATATATATATATATATATATATATATATATATCATATATGTATCATACTAATAACACAATATATAGTACAAACTTACTGTAGATTGTTGTGGTGGGTCATTGGGAGTGCTCCCACGACCTTCTACAGTTGGAGCATGGGCTTGTACCACATCATTAGAGATACGCACAATTTGAATAGGTTGAGAAGGTTGATTAGGCTAAAATGAAGAAATTATTTCTTTTACTTTTTATGCTACTAATGCTTTAACTTCCTCTTGTGTAAGACCTCCTATATGACCTATTCTAGATTGTGAAGGGACAAAATAAGACTTGAATCCTATGCCAACTCCTAATCCCCTAACACGGCCAGGATGCTCCTTCGTACCAAGAGCAACTGATAGTTCATCCATGTGGACAGTTGGGATGAACTTTCCTTCTTTCCTTTTCTCATGGAGATCAATCTATTCATAGTTAATAAAAATATCAAATAACAATATCAATTAGATATAAATAAATCAAAGTTTGTTGGAGTTACTCATTACTTATTTGGGATAATCCTACCATCTTTTGTGCCACCTCCTTAATTGCAGGATTGACAATTTCACCTACTCGATTTTATCTAGCATCAATCCACTACAAGTGTCAGGGTGGATGCTCAACTTGAGTTGTACTAGACTCTTCTCCATAAGAGAGTTGCTTCTCTTATAGTTGGCGGTGGAAGGCATAACCACCGGGCCCCAAGCGATGGTCATGCACATTTTTGGCCCATCTTTCCTTTTGGGCCATAAGAATAGCCTAATCATTTAAAATGAGGTATTGCAATTTAGACTTGGTAAACATATATAAAAAGATTCATCTCCTTAATTGTATAAAAAGATTCATACAATACATCATAATCTTTATTACCTGAAACTCTTTCAATTTCCATGATGTAATAAATCTTTCCCACAGCTCATGATCTATAAAAATATATTGATCTGTTGCTTTCTTCTTTTGTTTATGATTATCTATATAGCCCCTTTTTAGATAGGTCTTCAAAGCCTTCCATCGTACACCACAACGTTGTAGCACTTTTTTCTTGTGATGTTTTTCATTTAGATGAAAAACACCCTATTCATACAAAAGAAGCAATAATGTTATCTTAAAAAGGATATATCTTTCCAAGCAAACTAAATTAGAATCAATAAACAAAAAACATATTAAAATAATATCACTTCAATTCATAGATATTTCATTCCATAGGAGGTCTTTTAAGGCATCAGAAACATCATGCCAATTTTCTATATCTATTGCCACCTTACTACGCGCGGTCGCCGCTACGTAATGCTTGAAAGCACTAGCATGTTCCCCAATAGGTTCTCCTATGACATCAAACTGGATTGGCAATTTCTCCCCTTTGGCCCTGAGCTCCTGTAGCCTACGCATCAGTGTGGGACCTCTACATTTCATAGCATCACCACTACCATCCTCATGGTGTTGATGCTCAAAATGTTCATCTTCACTTTCCATTTTAGAACAACCTGCAAGTATACATGATAAAAGAAACATAAGTGATAGTAAAATCACTAGTGGTGATATGATGTATATTTAAAAGATTACGTGCTTGAATGATAATAAAATAAATAATTCATAGAATACATGCCTCTAGTATTAGTTGAGTTGTTAGTGAAGTCAAATTCCTTCAGCATGGTCTTGACATATATAGTATTCATCAATGTGAACTTCAACATTTACACTTGGCAATCCAACTGAGAATGGATTGGAATCATCATACTTTTCGTAGTATTCTTCTTCATTTATAGGATCTACAATAAACTGTCATTTTCCATGAAGAACGACAAACCAATTTTTATTTGCCGAGTCATCAATATAGAATACTTGTTTTGCTTGGTCTTCCATGATGAATGGCTCATCTTTCTCACCAATCTTTTCAAAATTTACCAATGTGAAACCCAACCCATCCACTAAAACTCCTTTTTTGTTATGAACCCAATTACACCTAAAGATAGGAACTTTGAAATTTGTATAGTCCAATTCCCAGATGTCCTCAATGACGTCGTAATACGACCTCATCTTCGCTTGGTCTTTTATCTTTGGCACTAACAAAACACATCGAACATGCTTGAATAGTGACCCCACTATATTGGATTACACTACTTTCATCTTGACTCTTTGTGTAGTATGAAAATCCATTTATGTCATATCATTCATATGACATGACATCCATTTTTGGCTTAAAGGTGAGCCATTTTATGTTCTCAACAACATTATTCGGTGATTCAGATAGTTGATTAAAGACTTTCTCTTCAAACCACCTAATAAATGTTCAATTATGCTCTCTTGCAAGCCACATTGAACTAGATCGCGGATGATTCTCTTGATAAGATCATTATGTTCTGTGATGTAGCTACTAACTTCATCGATGTTCTATAAAATATACAAATGTGCTTGTTCCCATAACTCACGACTAATTTCTTTCACTCGTGATCCCAGAGTTCCTTTGCCAAAATAAGATTCAATGTGATGGAAATTTTTTAGATCGCTAGAAGTTTCATTGCAATTCAAAAAATCATTACAAAAGTCCATCACCTCCTTGGCCACATAACCATCAATAATACCTCCTTCAGGACGATAATGATTTCAAACAATACCTTTAAAAACACTCATGTATCGTTCAAATGGATACATCTAGTGTAAGAAAATCAGACCCAACATCTTCACCTCCCTTGTTATATGTACTACAAGATGGACCATGATATCAAAAAATGAAGGAGGAAAGTACATTTCAAGTTGACACATGGTAACAATTACATCTTTTTGTAATTTATCGAGAGTATCATAATGTATCACTTTGTTGCATATTTCATTGAAGAAGAAATAGAGTCTTGTGATTGCAAACCTTATATGCTTTGGCAATATAGATCGAATAGCCATAGGTAAAATTTGTTGCATTAAGGTGTGACAACCATGAGATTTGAGACCTATCAACTTTAGATCCTTCACTGATACCAATCTATGAATATTAGAAGAGTATCTTTGTGGAACCTTAACATTATATAAGCACTCACAGAAAGTCTTTTTCTCCTACTTTTAAAAAGTGTAACAAGCTGGTGGTAAATATGTGCGGCGACCTCTAATCTCCACTGATAATTCTTTACTTATACCCATTAATTCTAAATCTTTTCTAGATTTGATGTCGTCTTTACTCTATCCCGATATATTCAATAGCATACCAATGATGTTATCACAAATATTTTTTTCAACATGCATGACATCAATGTAGTGTCTAATTGACAAGAATCTCCAATAAGGAAGATCCCAGAATATTGATCTCTTCTTGTATAGAGATTTGTTACATGCAAGAGTATGACTACTTGAACTCTTTCCAGATTCATTAACAATATCTTTCACCTTGTCAGATACAACATTTCCTAGTATAGGTTTAGGAGCACTTTGTTCCTCAGTTGATCGATTAAAGGGTTTGTGTAGCCTTCGATAAGGATGCACTTGTGGGAGAAATCATCGATGACCAAGATATATAATTTTACCACCATGTTTCAGTCGGAGTGAATCAATATTTTCCCCACAAATAGGACATGCTTTGTATCCTTTTATACTATATCCAGACAAATTTCCATAAGTTGGAAAGTCATTGATCATGTAAAACAACATAGCACACAAACTAAAGATCTCTTCATGTGAAGCATCATATGTCATAACACCTTCTTCCCGTAGTTTCATTAGGTCATCAATTAGAGGTTGAAGGTGAACATCAATGTCATTTTCAGGTTGCTTGGGCCTTGATATCAATATTGACAACATGACATACTTATTTTTCATACACAACCAAGGAGGAAGATTGTATATAACAATCATAACAGGCCAAGTGCTGTGCTGGTTGCTTAATGTACCATAAGGATTCATTCCATCTGTACACAGTCCAAGTCTTAAGTTTCTTGGTTCTTTACCAAATTGAGGGTATAATAAATCAATTTTCTTCCATTGTCGTGAATCAGATGTGTTTCGTAGGATGCCACGATCATTGGCCTTTAACTCTTCATGCCAAGACAAATTTTGTGATCTTTAGTATAAGCAAATAAGCATTGAAATCATGGTATTATTGGTAGATACCACATCACCTTGGAAGGAGAGCCATTTTTAGCCTTACCTGAATTTGTGGTCTTGTACCTTGACACACCACATTTTGGAAAATTTTTCAAATTACTATAGTCCTTCTGAATTAACACACAATCATTTGGACATGCATGAATCTTCCTAGCCTCCATTCCCATCAGGCACATTATTTTCTTTGCTTGATATGTTGAAATTGGAAGCTTGTTGCCTTCAGGAAGAATTTCCATTAACAAAGATAACAATGAATCGAAACTCTTATCGCTTCATCGGTTTTGAGCTTTAAGAGTATATAATCGCATCACAGCACTCAACCTCGTGATCTTAGTACAACCCTTATATAATGGTTTTTCAGCATCATCGACAATGTTTGCAAATAAAGAAGGTGGATCAATGGCATTGTCCCGACAACTATGTGGCATATCATCAACCATATCATCCTGAATCAGTTCATCTTGAATCGGTTCATCATTGACATTATCATCATTATTTATATCTTCTATGCCACAACTATTAGTATCAACATTTTCTGATCCATAATTAAATTTCTCTCCATGCCAATACCATTCATTATAACCTTGTATGATCCCATTTCTTATGAAATGATTCTTAATTTCCTCAATAGTATCAACTTTCAAATTGTTACCACAATTTCTACATGGACAATAGAACCTATCTATAGGTAGTTTCCTATGGTCCTCAGCAAATCTGATAAATTCATCAAGACCTTTGGCAAACTCTGGACTGCAATGGTTCTTGATAGACATCCAACTTCGATCCATTTTCTAGATCACATTAAAATTAATTATAAACTGAGCATTTAATATTGATAGTATAAGTTATAAATTTTTATTGATAGGAAGTTAATTTGTTTATACTTAAGTGTACCACCTATCCCATTTTCGAATTTTAATCTCACTAGTAACTGTATAATGTATGTTTAGTTTTCAAGAAAATTTTTGCTGCATTTCCCCTAAGTTCTTCAAGTACATAGATGTAAATGGAAAATAACCACCCACATATGTACCCAGAGAACAAATGAGGAAGTACTACTAAAATTTTCTTTAAAACTAAACATACAAATATACTTACATCCTAAGTGAGATTAAATATCCAAAAATAGTTCTAGACCAGGGACTATCCAAAATTTACTCCTAATGAGTGAATTTTGAATGGATTTCTAAGTTAATATATAAATGTATTATTGTCATATTTATATATTAGGTTAAACATCATGCATCGATGATCTCATCTATAAACCCTAAAGTGTCAATCTGGCACTACACAATGTCTACCCTCATATTTCTAGAATGTATACAATGGTTACATATGTGATTGCTAATAAAATGTAGATATGAAAGAATACATGTTTATATTATTGGTTGGGTCACTAGTCAAATAAAATGGAAACATAATGTAACTGACCTGAGCCGCCAAGATGAAAATGAGAGTAGACCATGGGCAGTGAAAGCCACACAGATGGAAAAGAAAAAGAGGATGACCACCGAGTGTCGGAGCTACTGTGAGTAAGAGGATGACTGTCCTGAATGATATGGGAAAACCAAGAGTACTTCCATAAATAAACATTCATTATATGTACTAAATTGAAAATCAATTAGGTGTTCTTGACAAATATAAACTGAAGGACATGCCAAAGAGTTGTCATGAATACAGAAATAATCTTATCACAAAGTAGAGCTTGTGAGAACTAGGTGAGATGGAGCAGTGAAGTTTTTCGATCCTAATTCCTAGATATCTTCCTGCTATAATCATTTGATCAAATAATGTGTTTCGATAACCAACTCACTAGACCAACAACAACTACAATTACTACTGCATCTACAGCTATGGCCCGGTCAACCCTCATCGCCGTTGTCTTCGCTAATCATGTGGGAGAAGAGAAGCAAATGAAAGATGTACAAGTGTTCGTGGTGGCTCATCATGTGGGAGATATTTTTGTATTAGTGGATGAAGATGAGAATAAGGTAGAATGAAGCTCACTGTAACCCACTGGAATAGAATACTGCTATAAAAAGGTTTGTTTCCATTCAAGTTAATTTAATTATTAATAAAGGAAAGAACAAAAATAGAGATCATAATAATTGAAGCATCAAGTTTTAGTAGAGATACTTGAGGATAGGTTTTCACTACCATAACATGCCATTCCATGAAGTAACAACAAAATCCAATAAACAAGAATAATCACAGAGGAAGGTATGAGTTCTACACTCCTCCTGGCATCATAGAACTATTCTAACTTTATATAGTATCACCATGCATATATGCAAAATAAAACCAAAAATAACACTGAGATCTCCAATACTTCATAAATACTTTGATGGTCATCGAAATGAGATTGTGATGCCACCTCCTTACTTCAATCCATACCTTCCTAGTGTATACAATAAGAATAAAGCATAGACAATAGATGGCCAACACCCGACCCCAGCACCCATCACCACCCACCGCTGACCCCAACCCCAACCGTAGCACCCATCACCACCCACCACTGACCCCAGCCCTGATCACAACACCCATCGCCACCCCACCCACCATTGTCTCTCCTGCCCCGTCCACCGCAGTCCCCACTCGCCCCACCTCCAGCCACTGTCGCCTCTCCTTTCCAACAGAGAATGGGCTACCCTCTTCGACCTTGTCGAGCAGGGTTTGAGAGGCTCCCAACGGAGGCCAAGCAATTTTAGGGCAAATAAAGAGTAACTTGCGACCTTCGATTGGCGGTGCTGGCCACAACGCGGCAGCGGGGGCGTCACGGAGTCGATCACTGGAGGCATGACAGCGATGGCTCATTGAAAGGGGCATGGTAGCGGGGCTCCTCAGACATGATGATCGATAATAGGCGTCTTTGGTCTCTAGAACTTTGCACCCAATCGAACAAATGAATTGAAAATGCACTAATATCAGCCCGTCCTCTACGGTCAGTTATCAGGCAAAACTGACCGTACAGGGGCCACCAGTGCCCGCACGCGTCTACAAGGATGATTTTTTATAAAAACTGACTCTACAGTTGAAACCTACAAGGTCGATTAAAATGCAAAACCGACCCAATATCGGCTGGTGCCAGCACAGAAATACAAAGACGGTTAAATATAAAAACCAACCCAAGAAGTAGACCCTATTAGGTCGGTTGTTTTGAAAAAATCGAACCAACATAGGTAAGCGGTGCTCGAACTTTTTTTATAAATTGTTGGGCTAGTTATTTGGACAAACCAACCTATAGCTGGAAGGTGCGAAGGCCAAATGGAGCCAATTTTCACCGTGGGAAACCTATTAGGTCGGTTTTTTGATAAAACTGACCTTGTACCTCAACCAGTACCCACATTATTTTATTAGGTCGGTTTGGCTAGTAAAAGTGATGCTTTTGGCAGTGAAGTTATTGACCAAAAATGTAGTAGTGGTTGACTCCAGGTGAGGCTAGAGGTTGAGTTCCCTTAGATGGAGTGTGAGTGAAACACCATGGTGGTGGACGACGATGAGCACCAAGAACCAAGTTGCAAGGTATAGTGACTGGATCAAAACCAGAGCAAAATAACAATGCAAAAAGAAATAATAGCACCGTGGATCGTCGGGGCAGTGTGTACAAGGATGCCTTCACCGGAGATGGAGGAGGATTAGGTCGGAGCGTTTGGAGGTGCCAACGATGAAATTGAGGGAGGAGGAGTTGAAGGTGAGGGGAGACGAAAATTATGGGGCAGTTAGGAGGGTCTAGGTGCGCTGAGACAACGACAATGATGTGGTGGTCGAGAGGCAGTGGGAGCCCTAATTTGGGCATTTCTTATATACTCCATGACAAAGGGTGTGTGTTATCTTGAAAAATTTGGGAAAGCCTCATGAACACACAGAAAAAGAAATCACAAGGTGAGATGGAGAGATGAGAGTGTGAGAGATCATGGGAACAAACCTGGTGAAACTGGTTTTAGACCGCGACACTACCGGAGTTAGAGGATAACTCATCGACTGTTAGATCGATATGAGATTAAATCACGATCGTCGAATGATCACATGGGGAAAAAGTGAAAGAGAAGCATGTGACGGTGCAAATAAAACTAAACCTTAGGAAAATTGATGCATTTAATGCAATTTTGATTAATTTCTAATCCAACTATACTCTAAACTTCATTAATTGATTTGGAGGGTCAAAACAAGTCAAAACTTCACCAAATGTGGACCATATACCCAAGAAGGTGTCTACATTCTTTCCATAAAGTTTGATTTTCGTTTTTTCACATGTTTTGTCTATTATTTCTATAAATGATATCTTACTTGTTTTAAAGTCATTAATAGATAAAAAATTTGGATAATTATATTCATTTGTGTCTCTTGGAGTCAAATTTCGAGATATATCTATATTACTAACTCCATTACTGTGTCATCTATTTTCTATGAATTTTTTAGAACCTTTCCTTAGAGGAGAGAGAAAAAAAGATTTCATTCCTATTAAAACTATGAAAGGAAGGAAGGTTACTTCTTGCTTAAGTTATATAAAGTATAATTTTGAGTTTGAAATCTTTTATTCCTCTCTTCCACTTCCTTTAAACAATATTTAAGGTTAGGGAAGAGAAAAAGGGTGAGGGGGCACATCTATTTTCTTGATTACATAAATCATAATTAAAAAGGAGAAAAAGGTGGATTCATCCAAATTTTTTTCCATTATTAGTATTTAAGAAAATTCCTCTTTAGGGTCTTTTTCTAATAAGTCCCACAATTACCATTTATTTAAGAAAACCACATTTTAAGACTGAAATTAATATTGAAAATTTGGGATGTTACAATTCTAGCCACCTTAAATAAATTTCATCCTCAAAATTTCTTATACTACACACCTTAGGGTTTTACATATTCTATGTACACTAATTTCTAATATCATTTTAAAGTCTCATCCTCATGGTGAAACCCTAGCAACATGTGGGTATACTACCATGGACCTTACTTTCTTAAATGATTAGGTTTAGGTGACTATATGTCTCAAACTTTTAATGCAACTCTTATTTTCTTTATCGCCTTTGGATACATGTTGGTTGATCATATATTTAGAGGTGACTTATATTATCATGCTTTCATAGTACCTCCCTCATGCACATGTACCATGCCACATGCACTTGAAAGGACAAGACAAATACAACTGTGCATATAAAATTCTCTCTACAAAACCCCATGAGCTTGTGTTCCATACCACCAACATGTGGGAAGGAGAGTAGGTTATATACAACTCTAGAGTTAACATTAAAGTCCAAAACATCTAGGCACATAACCGGAACCCTTACTTGAACCTATGTCTCTTGGATAGACCTCCACTTTTGGTTTCTAATATCTTTCACCTACTTATTCTATACCTAGGATTGGAACATATGAATCAAGTTGCTTTCTGGTGGCCATCCATTTATTGGCTCTAAT
This sequence comes from Alisma plantago-aquatica, assembly GCA_963693085.1. NCBI lineage: Eukaryota > Viridiplantae > Streptophyta > Magnoliopsida > Alismatales > Alismataceae > Alisma > Alisma plantago-aquatica. Next base: position 50,133,450 of record OY856412.1, read on the forward strand.
ACCATCAATGTAACACCCCACTTAATGAATATATAATGTGACTGAGCGCAAGAATTTATCTTAAGTGGGATGTCACAATAAGGTAATCACAGCAAATAAATAAATGAATTACCATTAAGATTCATAAATTGTTCTTTACATAGGAAACTATGTTTGAGTTCTATAACATGTCCAAACATTTCTAAGCATGGAAATCTAAACATAAAAGTAAACATCTTTATAACATCGGATCACCTAGTATGGATGGCACCCCACCAGTTAGCTCTTGAAGATCTTCTAGTCCTTGCTTTCTTCTCTTGAGTCCTTACTTGCTCTAATTCATGGGGACATCACGTCCCCAAACATGCAAAGTGGAAAATCAACACATCAGTAAATGGTATTGAAACTTTATAAAATAAACAAAATAAAGTATACTTGACATGTAAGAAAAGGTTGATGTGAATTAACTATAAGCATTCTTGAATCATTATTAACATGAATAATTTAAAAGTAAATGTATGCATCCCTCTATGATGCCCCCTTAGGAGCACATGATTGCTAGGAAAGACCTTGATGCTAGGAAATCCCTTGACGGCCCCTTAAGGTCCATGATTCGGGAGCATATAAAGACTATTTCAATTCCATTTAACCTGATCGTTAACGTGACATTAACATTACCCTAATCATGATTCTTGAACTTAACATGAAGGGATTTCTCCCCATTAACATGATCTCTTAAACATGATGAACTTCTCCCTCTTGATCATTTATGTGATTTTCATGAGTCATTAATCATAAGGCATCATCATAGTGAACATTATAAACATAAGACATAACATATATCAATCATCAAGCAGTGAATAGTGAACACTATTAAAACATTAAAATTGAAATGATAATGTCTACTTTATACTTAACATGCAAACAACCATAAATACTTGTGCGCAGTAGCATGACCCGTTTACCTTGGAGCAAAGCTGATCCTAAGACAGTCTCCCTCTGCTCTTGATCAAACCTATGTCTTTTCTTGTCTTGATTAGGCCCTAAACACCTATTCATCATTATTAATCATCATAATCAATACCTCGTATTGATCTTAGGTTGGACTAGGGTGAATTAGGGTTTGAGTTCATTAGGGTTTTGCTTACTGATAGTAACCATTAAATGTAGAAAATTTGATTGATTTAGATTGCATATAACACATGTGATTCATTATTAGGGTTTCATGGGTCCTATTAGGGTTTCTAATATGACATCAGAATAGTGAGTCAAATCATGGCTTGAAAACCTAAAAACCAGATTTCCCTTGAAAAATTCTTTCCAACGACTATTTATTTGCATTTTTCTGACCACCCTATGATTTACTATGAATTTTATAAAAGAGACCAATCTTGATCAAGAAAACTATAGCGTGTCCGATGTAAATAATGGGAAAAAGGACGAAAGGACCTTATGCTTGTGTTACATTTAATTAAGCCAACGAGGGCAAATGAGCCATTCAACCAATATCAAAGTCGTGCATCAGAAAGATTAAAAGAAAACTAAAAATCCCAAAACTGCCCATACAACTATGATAATGTAAAAAATGAGTCAGGGATACTACGAACTTTGCATGACCTGGTTTGTTCCTGCCGAGGTCATGGCGCTCGATGAGTAGCTAGTCTTTGACTCTGAAGATCCATATCGTGGATCAGTGCATTCCAATGAAAACTAATATTATCAACTTCATTTGCATCACCCAATGAACCCATCAAGCCCAAGCTAGGGCCTCATGGTGGTTAGGAGCTTAGGAATGCTCCTCTGTAAGGGAAGAATAGGGGACAAGCTCAGAGATAGCATATCAATGAAAACAACAAAAAAAGTGATTCCTGAGAGTGGAAAAATGATCGTTGACTCCAAGTGAGGCTAGAGGTCGAGTTTCGTTAGCCGTAGGGTGAGTGAAATTCCATGGTGATGGATGTCGATGAGCACCATGAACCAAGTTGTAGGGTACGGTGATTGGATCAAAACTAGAGAAAAATAACAAAGCAAAAAGAAATAATGTGGTTCAAAGATTCTTACAATGATTTCAATTACACCGTGAATCGTCGGAGCGGTGTGTATAAGGCCGCCTTCACCTAGATGGAGGAGGATTAGGCCAGCCCGTTTGGGGGTGCCGATGATGAAATTGATGAAGGAGGAGTTGAAGGTGAGGGGCGACAAAACTTCTGGGACAGTTAGGAGGGTTTGGGGTGCACTGAGGTAGTGGCTATGATGTGGTGGTCGAGGGTAGTGGGAGCCCTAATTTGGGCATTTCTACTATACTCCTTGACAGAGGGTGTGTGGCGGCTTGAAAGATTCGAGGAAGCCTCACAAACACACATGAAAATAAATCGTGAGGTGAGATGGAGAGATCATTCGAACAAACCTGGTGAAACTGGTTTCATATCGTGATACTACCAGGGGTAGAGGATAACTCGTCGGTCGTTAGATCAGTTGGAGATTAAATCATGGTCGTTGGATGAGCGTGTGGGGAAAAAATGAAAGAGAAGCACGTGACAATGCAAATAAAATGGAACCTAAGGGAAATCGATGCATTTAATGCAATTCTGATTAATTTCTAATCTAACTATACTATAAACTTCTTTAATTGATTTGGAGGGTCAAAAGAAGTCAAAACTTCACCAAATTTGGACGATATACCCAAGGAGATGTCTGGATTCTTTCCATAGAGTTAGATTTTCATTTTTTGCATGTTTTGTCTATTATTTCTATAAATGATATCTTACTTGTTTTTAATGCATTAATAGATAAAATAATTTGGATAATTACTTTCCTTTGTGTCTCTTGGAGTCAAACTTTGAGATATATGTATATTACTCACTCCATTATCATGTCATCTAATTTCAATGCTTTTTTGAGAACCTTTCCTCAGAGGAGAGAGAAAAAAAGAATTTGATTACTATTAAAACTATGAAAGGGAGGAAGGTTAGTTCTTTCTTAAGTTATATAAAGTATAATTTTGAGATTGAAATCTTTTATTCCTCTCTTTCGCTTCCTTTAAATAATATTTAAGGTTAGGAAAGAGAAAAAGGGTGAGGGGCCACATCTATTTTGTTGATTGCATAAATCATAATTATAAAGGAGAAAAAGGTGGACTCATCCTAATATTGTTTTATTTATTATTATTTATGAAAATTCCTCTTTAGGGCCTTTTGCTAATAAGCCCCTCAATTATCATTTATTTAAGAAAACCACATTTTAAGACTTAAATTAATTTTGAAAATTCAGAATGTTACACCTTCACTCCATAAGCAATAGCCTGCAACTCAGCTAGCAAGGTGTCCATAATCCTGCCTTTATTATATCCACCTTCCAACCATCGTCCCTTAAGATCTCTAAAGATGCAGTTGCCATTGCCCACCTCCTCTTTTTTTACTGCCATATCGACGTTAAGCTTGACAATGCTAGAATTCGGTGGAGCCCATCTTGCTTCCACCTGGATATCTCTGTCTCTACTGGTTTCCTTGCTCAAAATGGCTAATAAAAATGTTGCAACCTCCTGTCTGATGGCCATAAACATCCCTTCAGTTTCTATGTGAGCACCCTAGAACACCATATTGCATCTAAACGACTAGATTTTCCCGACTGTGATGGCGACCAAAATGTTCCACTCACTATGGGTGTCCTTGTTTTGAAGAATGGATGTAATCCATGTCGCTATTGTCTGTGCTAGGTTGAATTCCACCTTAGCTTCCTGTTGGATATGCTTCCACAAGTGTTGTATTTAATTGAAGTTGACTACAGTATGCAGTAAAGATTATGTCTCCCTATGGCATCTTAAGCAATGGTTGTCTGCTGTGAAACCTCATTTGTCCCTAGATTTATTTTTCATGAGTCCTTCATGCATAGCAAGCAATAGAAATGTTTTGACCCACTAAAGCACTACCAATCTCCATAATATCCTCCAATTCCCAAGCAACCTCATGGTATTTTCATGTTGTAGTTTACAGTCTATTGTCCTTGATGTAAACTTCCCTTTAGCATCCTTTAAGTAAATCACCTCATCCGCACATGCCTCTGGATTAGGTGGTGGCATGGCCTTAATTCCTCTCACTTCCACTTGAAACCAGTGACTTATGTATTCTTCATCCCATTCTCTATTTAAGTCGACCATTGAGCTAACCTTGAGATCATATAACTCTTCTAGTATATGGATGTGTTCCTTCAAAGTTGGTATCTTCGATCCTTCCACCCGCCCCTCTTTCTAGATGTATGTATTGCTCCCTGAGAGAATAGACTTCCCCGTCTCCGGCCTTAACATCATTTGAATTCTGGAGATAGCTCGCAACTCATGCAAAACACTCTTCCATGTGGCCTTTCGGTGAATCATGAAATCCCAACTGACTTTTTTGTAACAGGGCCTCATTCAGCAATCTAGCAAATTTTATGTCTAAGCCTCCATTTCTACCACTTGTAGTAATTTTTTCCCACGCCACAAGGTGAATCCCATTATCCTTTGATGCTCCCTTCCATAAGAAAGTTCTTACGACCTGATCCAAGGTATCACAAATTGATAAGGGAAGGTAAGTCATCTTCATTATGTAAATAGGCATAGTGTTGAGCAATGATTTGATCAAAGTCACCCTTCCTACAAAAGAGAATGAGCGATTAACCCATGAGGAAATCCTTGTTTTGATTTTGTTGATTGTCTCTAGATACATTTCCTTGTTGGCTCTTTCATGGATAATGGGGATGCCCAATGCTTTCCCAAGTTGTCTGTCTGTCAGATTCTTCTGATCCTCATGATGGCTCTCCACACTTGACTAACAACATTTTTTGAGAAGCAGATAGCCAATTTCTCCTTAGCTAATGACCATCCAGACACTTGCTCAAACTTCCTTTAGATCGTAATCGTGACCCTCGTCTGGTGTACAGCAACTTCTCTAATTAAAACAAGGTCATCTCCAAAGTAAACATGGGATACACCAACTCCTCCCCGCGTGGCTTAGAAAGGAATCTATCACATCTCTCTTTCCTCCTCAGTAATAGCTTGACTAAGTCTATCTAGACATAATATAAAGATATATGGTGATAGTGGTTCTGCTTGACGCACTCCTCTAGTTTGCTATGAATGATTGTAGATTTTCTCCTTCCCATGCGATTGAGATCTCTCCCATGGTGATAATGTTCATCATTATCTGAATCTTATTTTGTAGTATAGCCTTCCTCTTTAGCGTGTTTGCGATGAATGCCCAACTCATTTTGTCGTATGCTTTTGAAAGATCCAACTTTATTGCCATTGCAGCTTATTTTCCCTTTTGTATCTTCATGGAGTGCATCAGTTCTTGGACCACGATAATATTTTTGGTGATTTTCCTTCCAGGAACAAAGCTACATTCCATAGGGGATATCCATTCAGATAAAAAAGGCTTGATCCTTTCCACAATGATTTTAAACAACAACTTTATCCCAACATTGTTAAGGGCGATGGGACACAAATTGTTGTAGCTCTCTAGTGTTGGTGTTTTTGGGATCAACACTAGAATGGAATTAGCAAGGATTCCTTTTATTGTCTGACCTCTAAAGCAATTAGATATCATAAATGAAACTGACCCACACAACCGGTCCTAGATTCTTTAGAGAAAACCAACATCAACACCATCTGGCCTAGGGGCCTTGATGGGGTTCATCTTCATCATCACAGAATGAATCTCCTCCTTGCACAGCTCACTCCTTAGGTGCTTTATTGTGCCTTTAGATAGTTTGGGAAAATTTCCACTGTAAGAAGCAATAACTCGCTCCTATCTTGCCTCCTTTCCTGAGTAAAGAGCTTCAAAAAATAATCGCATACCGTAGCCTTTAGCTCTTCTTTCTCTTCCAGCCATACTACTTCATTGTTCTTGAGTTTGGTGATGTTGGTCTTTTGTCTCTTGGCTTTAACAATTGCTTCAAAGTATTTGGTACTAGCATCGCCTGATTTCATCCAGTCACAACGAGATCCTTGTCACTAAGCCTCTAACTCTTGATAAAGCAGCTCATTGTAGTCATTCTGAAGCTGTGCGATTTGTTCTTCTTTCTCAGTATCCTACCGCGTGCAGAGTTCCTTTTGGTGTATGCCTATCTCACACAAAATCAAATCCTTCCACTTCCTTGCCTTTCTTTTTTCATCCCTATCCCAATTGGATGCCTTTCCCATGAACTTGCATATGACCTCATGAAATGGAATGTTGTTGTCCCAATTTTGTTAAACAAAGTTGGGGAACGAGTCCCTTTCGTTCGAGCTCACACAAGTTTTAGGATTGCAAATGGAATTCCTTCTCCCCACTGCTATAGAAATCAAGAGTAGTTTGTGATCTGAATTAAGTCTAGGAAGGACTTTGACTGAGGTAGACGGGTAGACCTTCAACCACTTCTGGTTAGCAACTACCCAATCGAGCCTCTCTTATCACCAACCTCTTTTGAATGTCATCTCTAGCCCTTCCACGCCCAGGTCTTCCAACCCATCATTTGTTAGCCCCATTGCAAACTCTCTGTAGCTGCTAAGGCATATGGGTTCTCCCTCTATATTCTCATCCACATGAAGGACCACGTTAAAGTCCCCTACCACTAGCCAAGGAAGAGTGGAGGAGTTAGTAATCATGTGTAGATGTTCCCACAGTAACATGCACCCTACTTGCTTCGTGCTAATGTAGATGAATGTTATATGTTGTCCTCTATTAGTTCTGCAATGCATGAACTTTTTATGACTATCAAGGATTTTCATTTCACCTAAACATCTTTTCCATATAACCCAAATACCATCGGAGAGATCAGTTGCTTCCACTATGTATGATTCTTCAAAACCTAGCATTTTCATAATCTTTTCATCTTGAGCGCCACTCTCAAAGATATCCTCGTTATACATTCATCTTAGATCCCATATTTTGTTTTGGGTATCTTTTCAATAGATACCCTACACATTCCATGTAGCTACAATCATTGGGTAACCATGTCAATTGTGCTCGGGCCTTCCAAGCCCGGTCCCGTAGTGTCTTCACGCCCACTTTCTCTTCGATTCTTCTTTCTTGGACCATTCTTTGTGAGGTTGCTAGTACAAAAATGACCTTTAGTGTCGGTTAAATAAGCCTTTTGGCGTCGGTTTCCAAGCGACACCCAAGTGGGCACCGCTAAAAGTAGACACCTTCAGCGTCGGTTTCATATTCGATGCCATAACCCTTCCTTACACCAATAAAATGCACCATCAAGGGCTCTATAGGCGTTGGTTTATATCGATAACCGACACTATATCCCTTAAAAGACATCGACTTTATACTAATAAATGATGCCTAACCCTTCCCGCCACCAATAAAATGCGCCAACAAGGGCTGTTGGCTAAATTGGATATTATCATAATCCCTTTGTTTCGATGATGACAAACATTTCATTCTTGTGAATCTAACATTCTACTTGAGTGTTGCAGGAATAAAGTGGATGAAAAATAATTAGAAGATCTACATGCTTCCAAATGCCTTAATTTCATGATTGTAATCAAATATAAACACTTGTACAAGGTATATAATGTACAAGTACTTAGACATCATGTAAATCAAGCGTTAGATCTTCCCTAGCCAATCACTACACTTAGATAGGTCATCCCCTTCAATAGTGTCACATATGCACACTCATACATACACTTAGCACTTCATTTAAACATTGAAATAGGGTCAATCTCGGTCGACAAAATCCTCGATCGAGACACTCTCAGTCGACAAACTCCTCGACTGAGAAAGACCCAAGTACCCATTAGACACAGCAGACAAGGTAGTTGGAAGTTGGAGATGAATGTTGTATACACTTACTCCAGACAGTCTTTCGGTCGACAAGTCCTCGACCAAGGAGGACTCTCGGTCGACAATTCTTCGACTGAGATGTGTTCTGTCTGCATCTTTCAGAATTAATTAACTAGTCGTTGCTAAAACAACTAAAGTGTACCTAACAGCTAGTTAAGCACTTGGAACCCCCTAGAAAGTGTCTAGAACATCCTTAAGCACTTGTAGGTCATTCCTATAAATAGGACATGCCTTAGGACACCTAAATAGACACATATACACTTGTGCAATACTTGAGTTAACACTTGCAATTGGCAATCTGTTTTGAGAAATTGAGCAACACTTGCATTGGCTATTCTTTTCTTTGCTCCAATTTCGTGTCCTATAGGCTAGCATCTCCTACCCACAACACTTACACTTACATATACATTGGATAGGAGATCAAAACGCTTGATATAGGAAATCAAGCCTTGAGCTATAAGTGGTATTGTAATTTCTTCTTGTTCCTTTTATCTTTTGTATTCTCCTTGCTACTCCTAGGGTTGGAGGTTGCTGATAGGAGAAGGTTCTTCTCGGTGGAGAAGGTGGACTTTGGACTACTTCAAGAAGGTTATTACAACGGGAAGCTACTTCAAGAGGAAGGCTACTTCAAGGGGGAGCTTGAAGTTACTTCAAGAAGGCTACTTCAAGGTTGGTGCAACTACTTCTAGGTGAAGGCTGTCCGAAGGGTTTGGTGAAGAATTGTAATTTTATGTAAAGTCCTTGCGAGGTAATAAAATTTGATTCTTTCAAAATCCCGGTTGGGTAAGCAATCGGGTAGTGGATTGACTGCCTTAGTATTTGCTAAGGTTGGAACCACTCTAAATCCTTGTCCCCTTGTCCAATATTCTTGTGGTTGGTTGTTTGAGTTAAATTATATACAAATTATCATAAAACCCTATTCACCCCCGCTCTAGTGGTTTTTCAATTGGTATCAGAGCAGGCTTCAAGGAGCTCTAATCGAGTCTTGAAGAATAGGTGACGGGTTGCTCAACAACCTCAACTTGGAAGGAACACTCATGGCTAGGCCTCCAGCATTTGATGGTACTAACTACACCTACTGGAAGAGGAGGATGAAATTTTACTTCCAAGGGATCAGTTGGGAATTATGGAGAATGGTATCAACTCCTTATGAACTTCCTCAAATAGAGTATGCAAATTGGGATGCCAATACGGTAAAATCTGCTCAAATGAATGCAAAAGCTGTAAGTATACTTTATTGTTCAATTTCAGTTGGAGAATTTAATAGAATATCAAATTGTGAAACGGCTTATGAAATATGGCATAGACTTTCTATAACATATGAAGGAACCGTTCAAGTTAAAAATTCTAAAATTGGAATGCTTAAACAGAAATTTGAACAATTTCGTATGGATCAAAATGAATCTATTAGTGAAATGTATGCAAAATTTTCTTGTATTGTAAATGGTTTGAATGCCTTAGGCAAATTAATTAGTGAGGAAGACCAAGTGTCAAAGATCCTTAGATCTCTTCCTCCCAAGTACAAGCCTAAAGTGACGGCCATTGAAGAAGAAAATGACCTCACCCGACTAAGGATGGAACAACTCATTGGCAACCTAGAAGCTCATGAGGCAACTTTAGAAGAGGAAGAAAGAAGAGAACGTGAACTTCAATAAGGGAGAAAGAAGGACATTGCATTCAAAGCATCAATGAAGAACAATCATGATACAGGTGAAGATGATAGTGAAGAAGAAACTCTCATTGTAAATGGTAAGCAGTATAAAAGTTTTAAAACTAATAAAACTTCTAGTGTTTCTTCTTCCAGGTGCTTTGAATGTGGCAAGAAGGGACACATGAAAGGTGATTGTCCAAAACTCAAGAAAGGGAAGAAATCATCTCACAAAAAGAAAGAAAGAGCATATAAAGCTGCATGGGATGATTCAAGTGATGAGAGTGATGATGGAAAAGAAGAAGTAGAATGCCTTATTGCTACAAAAAATGAAGAAGAAGATGAAGAGGTAAGTCTTTTTGATCTGCCAAAAGAAGATCTAATTGCTAGTCTTCAAGATACTCATGACAAATATATTGAGTGCAAGAAGAAATTTAAGAAATCAAATAAAGTAAATGATGAGTTAAACGTTAAACTTCTTGCTCTCACATCTAAAAATGAAGATCTCAAAAAGGCTATTGAAGATTATGATATTAAGTTAAAATCTGTAGAAGCAAATTGCAATCTTCTTTCCTTAGAAAAATTAAACTTGCAAACTCAAGAAAATGATCTTCAAAGACAATCTATTTTATGTACACATCTAGATTATGATATTATTGTAAAAGAAAGAAACTCTTTACTATCTAATCTAGATCAAGCAAAATTAGATATCAAGAAGAAAATGGATGAGATTATGAAGTTACAACAAAAAGTGAGTAGCTTGAGTAACAATAATATTCTTGATAATATCTTAAATGATTCTTATCGTCAAAATGGAAGGAGAGGACTAGGTTATAAGACTAAAGGAAAATCTTATCAAAAACCTAGTTGGAGAAAGACACAAGTGCTAAAGAATCAATCCATGTATGTAACCAAGAACAATTCAACTCCTAGAAAGAGAAATGAGATTGACTCTATCAGTTGTCATTATTGCTTGCGTCTTGGACACTACTCTTTTTCATGCCCATACAAGAAAAGGAATGTTGATCTAGCTTGGGTTCCTAAAACTTAGAAGTTTAAACTTGACTAGTTGAGATTTGACCTAAACTAATTCTTTATATAAAAGTGTCATTTATCAACACAATCGAGCCTTAACTTTTATATTCTTACTTTACTTGGAAACAATTACTGAAAATAGTTCTGAAACATTACAGAAACATTCTCGGTCGAGAAACTATTCAACCGAGAACATTGTCGGTCGAGAAACTGTTCGACCGAGAACATTGTCGGTCGAGAAATTATCGACCGAGCAGGTTACTGTTTTCAAGTCTGCAATAAATCTACTGAACTTGTTTTCAATTAATCTAGTTTTCTATTAATTTGTTATGAATGATTGATTTAACATGCAAATCAAGAATAAACATTGCAAGACAATTTTTGAAATAATACATATTGATCTTTTCATCATATAACATTATGAATATGAAACATATTGCAAAAATGTTATATGAAGACTGATTTTGAGCAAACCTTATTCCTTGATTAAGAAAGTTCATTAAGCATGTTCATTCACATAGTTTGTCTTAAAATTGAAAGTTCATGAACCATGAATAAGATTCTTTTGGATTATCATCTAATCATTTTAAAACTAAAAATTATAAACCATGTTAGTTTAATTAAGGAAATTACTATTTTATCATAATCCACATGGTTTATCCTAAGTATCTCTAGGTATATCTATATAGGAACCATGTGTATTGAATTTAGTTTAAAATCATAATCATCGTATTTATATGCCTATATCTTGCTCATTATATTGTGGATTTACTTCTACTGTTCTATAATAATCATTGTGTCATGATCATTATGTTTCATTGGTTTGTCTAAAATAATCCTTGGTCTACATATCCAAACCACGAATGAATATTATTTTTGACCATTATGATTTAGCTCATATGAAGATGCCATTTTGCATAAATAGTAAAAATTCATGGCAAAAATGAATTTTAAATTAAAAATCTGCAGAAATTATACTTCACATATAAGTGTTCATCTGCAAAAATTTGCCTCTTGGTTGAAATCAATGGGTACTATGGTCGAAGTCAATGTCGACCTAAAATAAGCTTGACAAAATGCTTATTTGTACATCATTGTATTGCAATTAATCTTAGTATCTTGACTCAAAATATGTTTATCATATTGAAAACATAATTTTAGTGTATAACTCTCATAAAAGGTCAACTTATTATGATCTAATATTGGTTGTGACCTTAGAATCCTTAAATTATCTTGACTATAAGATTAAGGGGGAGCTCACACAAACCATCTTGATCATAAGATTAAGAATCTTACAAAACTTTGTAAACATCATTTGAAGCTTGTTATGACCTTAGTATCTTTAAAGGTAGTTTTGGTTATGAAAATAAAGAAAACTACCATATTCATGAATATGACATATATTTTGTTCTTAATGGAATTCTCTAAACAAATTTGGGCTTAACATCCCATGTATTTGATTAGAGATACATACATGTATTCTACTATAAGCTTAAAGGATACTCATATCATTTCAAGGCTTAACATCCTTTGCAAATGATTGAGAAATACATTGTGGCTAAATTTAACAATAATTGCTTTGCATTAATCCCTTGCTTTTACATTGAATATCTTTTTAAGGGGGAGCATAACATGAAATAGTTAAGGGGGAGAAATAAAAAATCATACTAAATGATTATCTTGGATATCTTTTTGAAATGACAAAGGGGGAGAAATAATATAAAATCAAAAACATAAAAAAAGAGTTTCATAATATCTCGGCCAGCATCCACTTGCAAAACAAGAATGGCTACAAAAGGTAAACTTCAGGTATGAAACTCATATGATTTATATTTCCTTATTTAATATTTTGGAAATGTTTGTCATCTTCAAAAAGGGGGAGATTGTTGGATAAATTGGATATTATCATAATCCCTTTGTTTCGATGATGACAAACATTTCATTCTTGTGAATCTAACGTGCTACTTGAGTGTTGCAGGAATAAAGTGGATGACAAATACTTGGAAGATCTACATGCTTCAAAATGCCTTAATTTCATGATTGTAATCAAATGTAAACACTTGTACAAGATATATAATGTACACGTACTTATACATCATGTAAATCAAGCGTTAGATCTTCCCTAGCCAATCACTACACTTAGATAGGTCATCCTCTTCAATAGTGTCACATATGCACACTCATTCATACACTTAGCACTTCATTTAAAACATTGAAACAGGGTCAATCTCGGTCGACAAAATCCTCGACCGAGACACTCTCGGTCGACAAACTCCTCGACCAAGAAAGACCCAAGTAGTCATTAGACACAGCAGACAAGGTAGTTTCCAGTTGGAGATGAACGTTGTATACACTTGCTCCAGACAGTCTTTTGGTCGACAAGTCCTCGACCGAGGAGGACTCTCGATCGACAATTGTTCGACCGAGATGTGTTCTGTCTGCAACTTTTAGAATTAATTAACTAGTCATTGCTAAAGCAACTAAAGTGTACGTAACTGCTAGTTAAGCACTTGGAACCCCCTAGAAAGTGTCTAGAACATCCTTAAGCACTTGTAGGTCATTCCTATAAATAGGACATGCCTTAGTACACCTAAATAGACACATATACACTGGTGCAATACTTGAGTTTACACTTGCAATTGGTAATCTGTTTTGAGAAATTGAGCAACACTTGCATTGGCTATTCTTTTCTTTGCTCCAATTTCGTGTCCTATAGGCTAGCATCTCCTACCCACAACACTTACACTTACATATACATTGGATAGGAGATCAAAACGCTTGATATAGGAAATCAAGCCTTGAGCTACAAGTGGTATTAGAATTTCTTCTTGTTCCTTTTATCTTTTGTATTCTCCTTGCTACTCCTAGGGTTGGAGGTTGTTGATAGGAGAAGGTTCTTCTTGGTGGGGAAGGTGGACTTTGGACTACTTCAAGAAGGATGTTTCCACAGGAAGCTACTTCAAGAGGAAGGCTACATCAAGTGGGAGCTTGAAGTTACTTCAAGAAGGCTGCTTCAAGGTTGGTGCAACTACTTCTAGGTGAAGGTTGTCCGAAGGGTTTGGTGAAAGAATTGTAATTTTATGTAAAGTCCGTGCGAGGTAATAAAATTTGATTCTTTTAAAATCCCAGTTGGGTAAGAAACCGGGTAGTGGATTGACTGCCTTAGTATTTGCTAAGGTTGGAACCACTCTAAATACTTGTCCCCTTGTCCAATATTCTTGTGGTTGGTTGTTTGAGTTAAATTATATACAAATTATCATAAAACCCTATTCACCCCCCTCTAGTGGTTTTTTAAGGGCACCATAGGCGTCAGTTTATATCGATAATTGACACTATATCCCTGCTATAAGACATCGGCTTTATACTAAAAACTGGCGCCTATGTTCTGATTTTTTTTTCTTATCAGCTACAGGCCTGTTGTCCGGACGGTCAGTAGGATGCAGAACCTGTAGTTTAGTTCTGAACTGCAGGTTTACAACATCCTCTTATTTCAGCCAACAACAAGCCACAAACCTACAATATTAACAAGATGGACAATATTATATATGGATCATGTGATTCACACACATGTATAAGCACATTTAATCACATGATTCATCACACACATATATAAGACCATTTAATCACGTGATTCATCACACACATGTAGAAACCTGTAGTTCCATCATCATCATCATAATAATATAGTTATGAACATGCAGAGGTGTTGTTGTTCATACAGTAACTAAACAAGGGGGTTGTTGTACCCCTAAACATGCACATAAGTAAAATAGCTGAGAAAAAAGAGACACTAGACTAGATACACAACTTAAACAACAAGAACATGGTCTGGAATCAGCAATCATCATCATCATCATCGCTATCCTCTGTGGAGTACTCAAATCTGACCAGATGATCAGGAATCTCATTGTTGATGTTGGTTATCCAAACCTTGATGGTATTATGGCCAACCGGACAAAGAAAAATCTTGTCACTACGGCCCGATAGCATCTTCCGAACCCACTCGCACCAACTGGATGTGGATATAAGATTCCCGTCAACATCGTACTTAACCTCGATAACAGAAGTTGAAATTCCAAAATTTAGGGTCACTTCACCAGCCATGTAGCATCTTCCGTTTAGATAACACCAATGTTTAGGTATAGTGAGTTGTTCTAATGAACAATCATCTAGAATAATGTCCAAGTGTTCTTCAATAGGGAATAGTAACATTGGGGTAGAGGCCCAAGCCATTATGCCTACAACAATGTAAAATGTTGAGAAAAAGTAATATAAATGTAAGTACTAACAGCACACAACAACGATGGGTTATTTCATATTCATGTCAGAGAAATAATTGATGTTGATGAGGATTATGATGATAACTAAGTTATTCATGGCACTAAGTTATTCATTGTATCTATTAAACTATCTACACTAATCCTTACATTAACCATATATGTCAAACTAGGGCACCATGTAAGAGATACTAATAAAAGCCCCCTCTTCCCTCTGATTTTGTGTTTTCCTTGATCATGTGTAGCTAAGCCCCTCTTTGTGGGTTGTTTGGGATTAAAATGTGACTTTGATACCATATTGGGGGAGGTTGATTTGTAGTGAACATATTTCCATTACTTTGATACCATGTTGGGGCATGAGGTGAACATCCTCATCTCACCTATCCCACCCCTACCCTCCTCCCCTGGCCCTCCCTCCTCCCACCTATCCCACCCCTACCCTCCTCACACCACCCTCCCTCCTCACCATTCCCCTCCCCTGGCCCTCCACCCTACCCCACCCCTACCCTCCTCCCACCCTACCACACCCCTCACCCTCCCCTGGCCCTCCATCCTACCCCACCCCTACCCTCCTCCCACCATACAACTTACCCTAGGGACCTAGACTTGACCAGTCCTATTAGAATTATACCATACCTAAGTGGTGCTTGAGGCGTGAGAGGTGGTTGGTAGTCAGTGGCGGTCATGGGTGGAGGTGAGAGTTGTGCTTGGATGCTGCTTTGGTTTGCATGCACAAACTTTGAACTCGAGTAATACGTTCAGTGTCTGGAAGCCTCCAACAGTAAACCTCTGCCGATGCGGGCACAAGTACCAACGTTAAAATTTCTCTCCCGCCTCTCTGCACATTCTTCCCATTTCCCACTCCTACACATCGGGCCTTCACCCAGTCACATCCTATGTCTCTCTAGCCCCTTCCGCTTCTCCCTACTTTGATCTCCACTCTCTTCTCTCCGTGATATCGTTTCTCGGCCTCAATCATCGGCAAGAAAAAGAAGGTGGGGCTGCCTCTCCCCTCTCCTCTGAGTTGTGTAGTTTTATAAGTCGATAACAATTTGTTCTGTATGCTCTTTCCTATGACCACACTGCTTTGTAGTACCCTATCTTTCAGTTTTGAATGTCAAAAAAAAAGCTTATGGGTGTATACGGGGTTTCCTGTTAGTACCCTAGGGACCTAGACTTGACAAGTCCTATTAGAATTACACCTAACCCTAGTTCTCCAACTAGTAGTATAGGGTATATTCTTATAACATTTTCCTTGTTGCTTAGTTAATTCTAGTATAGCTTAGTTTCTTTTACTTCCTTCAATTGAATTGCCTAGTCTTGCTAGTTAGGGTTAATTTAGGTTATGCTTGCCTTAGAGCTTAGCTTAGTTCTTAGTTGTTAATTGTTTTGCTAAAATAGTGTAATTAAATTCATTCATGTACCATTAACCCTGATTAATCAATATAAATCAACTACACAATCTTAGAGAAACTAAGTACAAATATAATTAATTAAGTTCATTAATGCATCATTAACCCTAATTATTCAATAGTAATCAACTATATGGTGGCATCACTAATCCTAATTTCAAATCTAGTACTGATTAATTAACCACTCACCGCACTGGTGGATCGAGCAGGCTATGGTGGCGACAGCCGGAGGTGGAGGTGGATGTAACGACCCTGACCTGGGTTATGAGGTAACCCTATTTGTTTTTTATAATTAAGTTGATTATAACTTTAATATAATCCTCTAAGGTGCTTTTTTATCATGTGACACACTTATGTTTCAAGTTTGGTCCCGATTGAATGTTGTTTGAGCAATTTTCCTTTATTTTGGACCAAAGTGCAATTTACCCAAATTAAGGGGCTATAATGCAAAATGTCACATATTTAACATGCCTCATGTGTTTTAGAATCATTATTGAGAGAATGATGAAAGGTGGTGGCTTTTGGAAAGCCTAAATTCCAAGTTTGAACTTGTTTGAACAATGTTGGTACCTTGTGCACCAATTTTGGTACAAATTGTAATTTACCCAAAATGTGGGGTTGATATGCAAATTACCACCTCTAGAAAGTCCATAATTCCTACTTGTATCATTTATAGGAGAGAGAATTAATGAGACACCATGTTTGGATCAAATATGAATGATGATACTCTTGATGATGAAATGACCAAGAAAAAGGGTTGAATTTGGAAGCTTAACTTGAGTTGTATCAAGTTGAAAAGCTTATATATGAGTGCCTATCAGCCATGGAGCCCAAGGAGGTGTCCCATATTGTTTTTGTGAACTCCTGGAAAAGTCCATATCGTGCAAAGCACCTCATGTAGGTGAGGTGTGACGGCCAACAAGTTTCCTTAGAAAAAGTGTATCAGCTTGACATAAAATAGTGATTAAACCTAGATGACTTATCCAAATGGATAAGCAATGGACGAATTTGCATCTATAGATGATCCTCAACCTTTTAGTATTTCAAGATAAATGTTGATGCATGCATGTACACGTGTCACCCATGCATGACACGTGGCACCTACTAGCTCAAAATGTTGACACCTCATTTTTGCCTTTCTTCATGAACAACAAGTATATATACCCCTAGTTTCACCCCGTAGTGCAATTTTGCGACCCTTACCACCCTCCTACCCTAAAGTATCGTGCATATAGATCCCATATCGTGAAGGGATTCTGTGGTATCGTGCATGGTCCTTGGGGTATCGCCCATGGCAAGACCATATCGCCCAAGTAGGTGATATCGGCTATATAGGGTGATATCGGCCATAGAGTGAAGTGTTTTGACTCCAAGTGAGTGCCATATCGTCCAAGTAAGTATCATGTCGTGCAATTGCAAAAGGGTATCGTTCATATGCCTTGGGTATCATCCATAGCAAGTATATCGGCCATACCATGTTTATATTGCCCATAGCAAGTTGATATCGGCCAATTGAAGTGATTTTGGCCACAAGTGAGGGGGTATCGGCCACAAGCAAAGTTGTGTCGGCCAAGAGGAAGTCCATATCGCCCATAAGTGGTAGGGTGTCGGCCAAGGAGCTAAGGAACTCAAAACTTAACCCTAAGGTAAGATATAGTTGTCTTCAAGCTTGAATTGAAGCATGGAATTAGGGTTATGATCTACCTTTCTTTTGTTCTTCACCAATTGCTTATCCATGGTGATTCCTTGTATATGAAGGAGTTGTGAACGAGCCTTGGACCTTTGATAAAGTCATCTTCAACCTTAGGAACATGGAGCTTTGGACCTTGAAGCTTTGAAGTGGTTCTTAAGGCAGGTTATATAACTTGAACTCAACCATGTTATTATTATTCACCTAAATTGTTATAATTAGTGAAATACTTTTAATACTAAAATTTCCTGAAATAGTAGATGAAATTATGAGTTATAGTAGTTTCTTAGACCTTTTACCATGAATTATGACAGTTAGAACAAAGGTCTAGAACTTGAAGAAGATGGTGTCACTTTGTAAAAGTGATATCGGGTTCAAGTATAAATACAAGCAGTTATAACCCGATATGGGTATGACTTGCCTGATATGTCTTGCACAAGATGTTGCATGAGATGCTTGCATGAGATAATTGCACGATAGGGGGTCAAGTATAGACTCCATACACGATACAAGGTTGAATGAATACTTGTAAGTTGACAAGAAACCCTAATTTGGGTAACCCAATATGAGTAAAGAATAGAAAATGCTATAGCACGATATGGAAGCCCAATACACAACCCAAGTTGATGTCTAGCCCGACATGGTGATGGCTTAATACCACATGCACGATATGGGTAACACATATACACACCTCTAGCCCAGAATGGATGATGTTCATACACCTCTAGCCCGATATGGTGGGTGCTAATATACCTCCAATCTGATATGGTGAACATATGCACACCTATGACCCGAGACACCTTATAAAGGTCAGAGTAAGACACTCTTAGGAGTAATGAGTGTAACACCAAGTAATGGTGTGGATAATACCTTGATAGGTGAAACACCTAGAGTGGTTGATAATGGTTAATCCTATATCAATAATGTCTCAACCTGAGATGAGTTCATATCAATTTATGATGGTTGGACAATTCAAATGTATGACTTATGATCAATACACTATAGAATAAATGTGATTGGCTAGTGCATAAAGTATTAGGATGGGAATTACCCTAATACAAGATAAGTTGATGAACTTAAGAAAGTTAAAAGTGATGAGGGAAGTGATACATCAAGACATGATATATATGACATCCATCACTTCAAGGTTGATGTACCTTGATGCACCTTAGATCCAATATACTTGGATGAGTAACACATGAAGTGTGTTATGTCAATTGTTACATTGAGATGTAATAAGTTTAAAGAACTTTGAGAAGTTTGGGCTAACATACTTTGAGAAAGGGTTAAGTCAAGTTAATAAAGTCTGATGTAATCATACCCTGGTAAGGATGAGAGAGGAACTCATACCTTGTGTTGATGATTCATTTAACGATAAATGATGAGAATGAATACAAGTATGATTGGATACTTATGATATCAATGTTTGCTCCTAGATGTGTGGAGAAATGAATTAGGGTTTGATCATTGATAATATGATCTTGAAAACCTAAATGGTTAATAATGGAAAACCCTAACCCTAATGAAGGGTAATGATATGTAAGAGAACCCCTAATCGATAAGAAAGGGAAAACCCTAACCTTAATGATGGGAAGGTTGTATATCTCTTATTGCATAAGCCTTGTAAGGCATGTTAAATACTTGTATAACAAGTATAATGTGTAATGGCCTTGTCAGCCATGTGAATAAGTCGTTGCCTAGTGAGAGGTGACAAGATGTGTAATGGCCTTGTGAGCCATGTGATAGTTTATTTCCTAGTGAGTGCTGATAAGATATTTAATGGGCCTTGTGAGCCATGTGAGATGCTTGTGTAACAAGTATTATGTATACCTTGGTTTAAGGACCTAGAGGTAATAGTTACCTGATAAGTGGTAACACTGTTCAGTGATAATCTAAGGTTTGAATACCTAGATCCAGTAATCATGATAATTATGATGTGAAGGGATGAGAATTCCCAGTAATGTGATAAGGGACTGAGATCCCAAGTATCACGTGTTTTAAAAATTTGAAAAACGTATGTGATAGATGTATTACACCTTTCTTTGTAGCATTTGTTGTGTTTGATAAAGATAACTTGTTTGATGCTAAAAGAATGTTGTAATGCACGTAATATCACTAGAAACTATAAAACATTGCCCTGACCATAGATCCATCAGTGTCAGAACTTGTTGATGGTGAAACGGGTTGCTCCGCGGCATAACCCAGAGTGCATACTTTTGAGTATGTGAGGGCATAAGTACAGATGGCACTGTGTGAGCCGATCCCCTTATGATCCTGAAATGAATGGGGATTTGGCTATATGCCCTATCCTGGCTCGAGTGCGACGTCGGTCGTAGACTCGGTGTTGAGCACAGTGAACTGGCCCGTGGCTCAGAGTATGGTGCTTGTGTCACCATGACTCAGACTGGGGACGATTGTGTGTAGATGTTTCCCCTAAGAGAGTGCAGTTGACGTTGTAGCTCTAAGTGAGGATGCCTACGTACCCTGGCACAGCTTGTTAACAGTGACACGAGATGTCCTGCATGTGGTCTCATACTGACCAAGACGGTCTGAGGTCATGGAAACCGGCTCTACCATTGACCTTGTATGGTACCGACTTGTGAGAAGTTTGTGGTCGGTTGGAGATGGCTGGGGTATGCTCCATCTCCTCAGGGCATAAGTGTGATTTGTAAAATATGTTCAGCCGTGTAGTATATCTTCTTAAGGATCGAATACGAGAAACATTTCTTGATGCACAATATAGTTATACATTCTAGTTGATAGATGCTATTTATGTTTCTTTACATTCCTTGCAAAGTAGATAGATGAATTATAATCTACCATGGGTAGATGCAATGTTATCCTTATGAAAGGAGATTAGTTCATTATGTTCATAAAGTGAATTATCCTACTTGTTAATATAAAAAGAACCTATGCTCAGTTTATAAATGCTTAATTTGTGATAATAATATGGTCGGGGGAGAGTTATATCTCTCGCTAGGACAATTACAATTGTCTCACCCCCGTGGGACCCAAATTTTTAGGTGGACGTGCATGAGGAGGTGAAGACCTTTCTACAGAGGAAGAACAACAGCTGAGGCAGCAGTGACAACTCAGGTTGAGTGTATTGTCTATCATGTCTTATAGATATGAGTCCTATGTGTCGTCTCTGTACTATCAGGTCCTTGGAGTTGGTTCGTACTGGATTTATGATCAATAAGAGATTTTGGCTTACATGCCTCGAGGTTTTATGTTGCTCATGTATAGTTTGGTAAAGCAACTGTTATATGTTGTTCTCGAGATGAGATGTACGAGATATGTACAATGTGAATAATGATGTATATAAGGTTTTGGACCTTTCAGTAAGAGTTTTCTTTGGAATGGATCTCTTTGAGAAATGGTTTTAATTTTTAGTGATTTTCATTAATCTACTGTTTATGTTTAATTCTGCTTAATTAGTAATGATTTGATTGTCGGTCGTTACAGTTTTGGTATCAGAGCTTAAGGTTCGCTGAGTCTATAGAGACATAGGACTAAGGTGTTGAGTATGTGTTAGTGTTCTCCAGTATGCCCTATAGTGACTTCTTATGCAGTAGAAAGGGTGAAGTTTAAAAATGATTGGAGAACACAAGGAACATGTTGCTGAGAGCAATGTTGTTGCACCAAGAGAGGGTGCAAGGGATCAGGCAAGAGAAGAACGAGTGCCTGAGAATTCCCATCATGACCCGATCAGGATAGAGAATCCTATGTTTATGCTCTTGTTGGGCAGGTTAGGACAACAGTAATGCATATAGTAGATTGGATACTAGCATTACAACCAAGGTTACCAGTCATCAATGTAGAAACTTTAGGCTTTGAAAAGGTTCCTGAATGACATAGTCATGTTGAAACAGTGGAAAATGTGGGAAGGATTAGCATATGGCAAGAAAATAGACTCTGCCATAAGTTTAGACAGATAGTATATCTACGATGGTAATGCCCAAGATGGGGCAATAAGTTGAGAAATAAGGAAAGGTCTCTATAATTCTAGAGACATGTGCCTAGCTGTTTTAAAAAGACAAAGTTTTTGGTGCCACCAGTGCAATATATGCTTAGTGTACCAGGGCAGTAGCCACTAAGTAAAGGCAAGGGTCTTAACTTTTCACCTGTAAGAACCCATGGCTTAGTCTCTACTTCGGTAATAAGACCGATAAGACCACGGTATGAGGATAATGCATGCTATAGTTATGGACATGTTGAGCATACTAAACTCTTTTGTTCAAAAAGAAGGGAGGAAATGACTCAACAACCGAGGTAGACTCGGCAAGGCTTATGAAAGTTGCATCCCAATAACGTGAAAAGGCAAAAGCAACAACATGAAACAGCTAGACTCTATGTGTTGAGTCAACCTAAAGCGGTAGATGACCACGAGGGATAACAATTATATAGATCTTTTCATTTTGATATGCCTTATCTTGATGATTATATGATAATCATAAAAAGGATTGCTATTACGGATTTCCCTATTGATTGTCCTATGGGGACATAGGGAAGAAATATGAGAACAAGAATTTATATTATGTTCAGTATTCTTTTAAATGCTTTATAATTGTTCTTATCCGTGTGAAAGAGGATGAGGTATAGAGGTAATTCTTGGAGAAAATCTAGGGATGATAAATCCTATGCTTGTGATGATACAAAAAGTAAGGAATATGAAAGTACATAAAGTGCATACTATCTAATCTCGGTACTTGTATAGCCTGGCCAGGTATATAATTATTGGAGATAAGGTGAGTATGGAACTCTTAGATTGTTATCTTTCTGATTACTGTGATCAAGTAGTCATTCTGAGACAATCTAGTGAGTATAATGAAACTGGAAATATGGTATGGACATTTATATCACATCCTAAGTGCAATAAATTGAATCTAAGATGATCTCAGATCAATCTGTGTATCTGAGGAAGTAAAAAGTATAATTCTCATGATAAAGACAATGAGGACAAGGGAGATGATCCCTGTCTGATAAAGCATGTGTGAATAGTAAAGATCTTTTCCCATGATGTGGAAATGGGAAATGTGACAAAATCACAAAATGCTCATGAACATGTTAGATAATAATAAAGAAAGGAATAATGATATGTAATCATCCTTATAATTCCTATGCTAATGGAAAGGAACCTAGGATGAAACACTAGTAAATGACTCATGAATAGTTGAAAGTACATGCAATAATCAAAAGAGATGCTAACCTCTTCTCTTTGATAAACAACCCTGGATGATGATGGGGTGATAAAAGGAATATGTTCGTTAGTGTTCTTTCTTTTTAGGGACATGGAAATCAAGTGGGTCTTATGACACTTGATGTGCATGGATTAGAAATAATCCATTGATGGATACTTAGTAAAGTATCAGTTTGTCTTAGACTTTGGTTCTAAGATTAAGATAAGTGTATTAAGTAATGTCCCAAGATGAAAGAAAGACGATGATGTAATGTGCTTTTGGCACATACAATGGATACCAAGGTAAAGAATCCTAGTATCCAAGAACTTTCAATGATATGAGAAAATGAGAACATGATTCCTGAAAAGGAGTAATGTTTGGTTACCTAGAAGGGGCAACTTTGAAATTAGTCTAGTTACATACAGTAGTATGGATACCATATGTTAGGGGTTTATGCCCCGCATAAACATGACATCAACAAAGATGTATGAGTTGAAGGAACAATAGTAGAATTTTTTTGGAAGAGTTGATCAATCTAAAGATAACTTCCTAGAATATCCCTATTCAGATTGTTGAGGCAGTTTATACATAACATCCAGAGATACCTCTAAGATATCTCTTCTTTAAAAAGTAGCCTCTCCTTATGACAAGAAATAAACAATTAAAGGGATAATTGATACAAGTCATAAGAAAGTTTAGTGTTGTATCAGCATATTTGGGTGGCACAACAGATGCATGATAATACTTGTAGTCACAAGTGGGTGACAGAACATAACTCTGGTCTTTCCTTTAAAAGTGAAATGTTAAATGAGGAGTATGGGAGACTCCCTAGAATTAAGAATCCTGTCACATAAAATTGTAAGTTGAGAAAGGTGACAAATCAGTAAGGTTTGACACCTGAGTTAGATAAGGTATGTATGATGTTTCTCTGACTAAGAAAAGTATTACCTGACACAGAGTTGACTCTACAGTCAATAATGAAAAAGACAGTGGAATATGTGCCCTGTGTGACAGATTCAATGATAACCCTGTGTGGAAGAACTTTGTGTTGATCAAAGTTCTATGTCATCTCCATGACATTAATATGTTATGTGGAGACTTGATGGTATGATGAATGAATAATATCTGTCTTCCTTTACCTGGGATTTCGGGGACGAAATCCTTGTTAGGGGTTTATAACTTGTAACGACCCTGACCTGGGTTATGAGGTAACCCTATTTGTTTTGGATAATTAAGTTGATTATAACTTTAATATAATCCTCTAAGATGCTTTGTTATCATGTGACACACTTATGTTTCAAGTTTGGTCCTGATTGAATGTTGTTTGAGCAATTTTTCTTTGTTTTGGACCAAAGTGCAATTTACCCAAATTGAGAGGCTATAATGCAAAATGTCACATATTGCACATGCCTCATGTGTTTTAGCATCATTATTGAGAGAATGATGCAAGGTGGTGGCTTTTGGAAAGCCTAAATTCCAAGTTTGAACTTGTTTGAACAATGTTGGTACCTTGTGCACCAATTTTGGTACAAATTGTAATTTACCCAAAATGTGGGGCTGATATGCAAATTACCACCTCCATAATGTCCCTAATTCCTCTTTGTATCATTTAGAGGAGAGATAATGAATGAGACACCATGTTTGGATCAAATATGAATGATGATACTCTTGATGATGAAATGACCAAGAAAAAGGGTTGAATTTGGAAGCTTAACTTGAGTTGTATCAAGTTGAAAAGCTTATATATGAGTGCCTATCAGCCATGGAGCCCAAGGAGGTGTCCCATATCATTTTTTGAACTCTTGTAAAAGTCCATATCATGTAAAGCACCTCATGTAGGTGAGGTGTGACGGCCAACAAGTTTCCTTAGAAAAAGTGTATCGGCTTGACATAAAATAGTGATTAAACCTAGATGACTTATCCAAATGGATAAGCAATGGACGAATTTGCATCTCTAGATGATCCTCAACCTTTTTGCATGTCAATATAAATGTTGATGCATGCATGTACATGTGTCACCCATGCATGACACGTGGTACCAACTAGCTCAAAATGTTGACACCTCATTTTTGCCTTTCTTCATGAACAACAAGTATATATACCCCTAGTTTCACCCCTTAGTTCAATTTTGCGACCCTTACCACCCTCATACCCTAAGGTATCGTGCATAGAGATCCCATATCGTGAAGGGATGATGTGGTATCGTGCATGGGCCTTGGGGTATCACCCATGGCAAGACCATATCGCCAAAGTTGGTGATATCAGCTATATAGGGTGATATCGGCCATAGAGTAAAGTGTTTTGACTCCAAGTGAGTGACATATCATCCAAGTGAGTATAATATCGTGCAAGAGGGGTGTAATTTCATGAAAGAGCACAAGGGTATCGTGCATATGCCTTGGGTATCGTCCATAGCAAGTATATCGGCCATACCATGTTGATATTGCCCATAGCAAATTGATATCGGCCAATTGAAGTGATTTTGGCCACAAGTGAGGGGGTATCGGCCACAGGCAAAGTTGTGTAGGCCAAGAGGAAGTCCATATCGCCCAAGAGAGGTAGGGTGTCGGACAAGGAGCTAAGGAACTCAAAACTTAACCCTAAGGTAAGATATAGTTGTCTTCCAGCTTGAATTGAAGCATGGAATTAGGGTTATGATCTACCTTTCTTTTGTTCTTCACCAATTTCTTATCCATGGTGATTCCTTGTATATGAAGGAGTTGTGAACGAGCCTTGGACCTTTGATAAAGTCATCTTCAACCTTAGGAACATGGAGCTTTGGACCTTGAAGCTTTAAAGTGGTTCTTAAGGCAGGTTATATAACTTGAACTCAACCATGTTATTATTCTTCACCTAAATTGTTATAATTAGTGAAATACTTTTAATACTGAAATTTCCTGAAATAGTTGATGAAATTATGAGTTATAGTAGTTTCTTAGACCTTTTACCATGAATTATAATAGTTAGAACAAAGGTCTAGAACTTGAAGAAGATGGTGTCACTTTGTAAAAGTGATATCGGGTTCAAGTATAAATACAAGTAGTTATAACCCGATATGGGTATGACTTGCTCGATATGTCTTGCACAAGATGTTGCATGAGATGCTTGCACGATAGGGAGTCAAGTATAGACTCCATACATGATACAAGGCTGAATGAATACTTCTAAGTTGATAAGAAACCCTAATTTGGGTAACCCAATATGAGTAAAGAATAGCAAATGCTATAGCACGATATGGAAGCCCGATACACAACCCTAGTTGATGTCTAGCCCGACATGGTGATGGCTTAATACCACATGCATGACATGGGTAACACATATACAAACCTCTAGCCCAGTATGGATGATGTTCATACATCTCTAGCCCGATATGGTGGGTGTTTATATACCTCCAATCCGATATGGTGAACATATGCACACCTCCTACCCAAGACACCTTGTAAAGTTCAGAGTAAGACACTCTTAGGAGTAATTAGTGTAACACCAAGTAATGGTGTGGATAATACCTTGATAGGTGAAACACCTAGAGTGGTTGATAATGGTTAATCCTATATCAATATTGTCTCAACATGAGATGAGTTCATATCAATTTATAATGGTTGGACAATTCAAATGTATTACTTATGATCAATACACTACAAAATAAATGGGATGGGCTAGTGAATAAAGTATTAGGATGGGAATTACCCCAATACAAGATAAGTTGATGAACTTAAGAAAGTTAAAAGTGACGAGGGAAGTGATACATCAAGACATGATATATATCACATCCAGCACTACAAGGTTGATGTACCTTGATGCACCTTAAATCCAATATACTTGGATGAGTAACACATGAAGTGTGTTATGTCAATTGTTACATTGAGATGTAATAAGTTTAAAGCACTTTGAGAAGTGTGGGCTAACATACTTTGAGAAAGGGTTAAGCCAAGTTAATAAAGTATGATGTAATCATACCCTGGTAAGGATGAGAGAGGAACTAATACCTTGTGTTGATGATTCATTTAATGATAAATGATGAGAATGAATACACGTATGATTGAATACTTATGATATCAATGTTTGCTCCTAGATGTGTGGAGCAATGAATTAGGGTTTGATCATTGATAATATGATCTTGAAAACCTAAATGGTTAATAATGGAAAACCCTAACCCTAATGAAGGGTAATGATATGTAAGAGAAACCCTAATTGATAAGAAAGGGAAAACCCTAACCTTAATGATGGGAAGGTTGTATATATCTTATTGCATAAGCCTTGTAAGGCATGTTAAATACTTGTATAACAAGTATAATGTGTAATGGCCTAGTGAGCCATGTGAATAAGTCATTTCCTAGTGAGAGGTGACAAGATGTGTAATGGCCTTGTGAGCCATGTGATAGTTTGTTTCCTAATGAGAGGTGACAAGATATTTAATGGGCCTTGTGAGCCATGTGAGATGCTTGTATAACAAGTATCATGTATACCTTGGTCTGAGGACCCAGAGGTAATAGTTACCTGATAAGTGGTAACATTGTTCAGTGATAATCTAAGGTTTGAATACCTAGATCCAGTAATCATGATAATTATGATGTGAAGGGATGATAATTCCCAGTAATGTGATAAGGGACTGAGATCCAAAGTATCATGTGTTTTAAAGATTTGAAAAAAGTATGTGATAGATGTATTACACCTTTCTTTGTAGCATTTGTTGTGTTTGATAAAGATAACTTGTTTGATGCTAAAAGAATGTTGTAATGCACGTAATATCACTAGAAACTATAAAACATTGCCCTGACCATAGATCCATCAGTGTCAGAACTTGCTGATGGTGAAACGGGTTGCTCTGCGGCATAACCCATAGTGCATACTTTTGAGTATGTGAGGGCGTAAGTACGGATGGAACTGTGTGAGCCGATCCCCTTACGATCCCGAAATGAATGGGGATTTGGCTATATGCCCTATCCTGGCTCGAGTGCGATGTTGGTCGTAGACTCGGTGTTGAGCACGGTGAACTGGCCCGTGGCTCAGAGTATGGTGCTTGTGTCTCCATGACTCAGACTGGGGACGGTTGTGTGTAGATGTTTCCCCTAAGAGAGTGAAGTTGACGTTGTAGCTCTAAGTGAGGATGCCTATGTACCCTGGCACAGCTTGTTAACAGTGACACGAGATGTCCTGCATGTGGTCCCGTACTGACCAAGACAGTCTGAGGTCATGGAAACCGGCTCTACCATTGACCTTGTATGGTACCGACTTGTGAGAAGTTTGTGGTCGGTTGGAGATGTTCGGGGTATGCTCCATCTCCTCAGGGCATAAGTGTGATTTGTAAAATATGTTCATCCATGTAGTATATCTGCTTAAGGATCGAATGTGAGAAACATTGCTTGATGCGCAATACAGTTATACATTCTAGTTGATAGATGTTATTTATGTTTCTTTACATTCCTTGCAAAGCAGATAGATGAGTTATAATCTTCCATGGGTAGATGTAATGTTCTCCTTATGAAAAGAGATTACTTCATTCTATTCATATAGTGAATTATCCTACTTGTTAATATAAAAAGAACCTATGCTCAGTTTATAAATGCTTAATCTGTGATAATAATATGGTTGGCGGAGAGTTATATCTATCACTGGGAAAATTACAATTGTCTCACCCCTGTGGGACCCAAATTTTTAGGTGGACGTGCACGAGGAGGTGAAGACCTTTCTACAGAGGAAGAACAATAGCTGAGGCAGTAGTGACAGCTCAGGTTGAGTGTATTGTCTATCATGTCTAGTTGATATGAGTCCTATGTGTCATCTCTGTACTCTCAGGTCCTTGGAGTTGGTTCGTATTGGTTTTAGGATCGATAAGAGATTTTGGCTTATGTGCCTCGAGGTTCTATGTTGCTCATGTATAGTTCAGTAAAGAAACTGTTATATGTTATTCTCGAGACGAGATGTACCGGATATGTACAATGTGAATAATGATGTATATAAGGTTTTGGACCTTTCAGTAAGAGTTTTCTTTGGCATGGATCTCTTTGAAAAATGGTTTTAATTTTTAGTGATGTTCGTTAATCTACTATTTATGTTTAATTCCGCTTAATTAGTAATGATTTGATTGTCGGTCGTTACAGTGGAGGTGGTCGGGCTGGAGGTGAAGGTGGCCGATGCTGGAGGTGAAGCAGGGGAGGTGCAGGCGGTGTCCAGTGGCTACGACTGGAGCATCATCATCATCATCATTATCATCATCATCATCATCATCATCATAATCATCATTGTCGTCATCGTCGTCATCGTCGTCGTCGTCGTCATCGTCATCGTCGTCATCATCATCATCAGAAAGAAAGAAAGAAAGAAAAAAAAAAGAAATAAAGAAAGAACTATCAATTAAATAAATTCATTCATGCATCATTAACCCTAATTAATTAATATTAATCAAATACACAATCTTAGAGAAACTAAGTAAAAATCTAATTAATTCAATTCATTAATGCATCATTAACCCTAATGATTCAATAGTAATCAACTATATGGTGGAATCATAAATCCTAAGTTCAAAGATAGTATGGATTAATTAACCACTCACCGCATTGGTGGATCGAGCAGGTTGTGGTGGCGGTGGTTGGAGGTGGAGGTGAAGGTGGTCGATGACTCAAGCAGATGAAACCGACGACTGGATAGCAGCTGCTCTGGCGGTGGTGGCTAGCCGATGAAGGCCGACGACTGGAGCAGATGAAGGCGGTGATTGGATAGCAGGTGGTGAGGCCGGTGTCTAGATATCAGCTGCTTCGGTGGTGGTGGCGGCGACGAAAGTAGGTGGTGGTGGCGACTGATGATGCGCACGGAGGTGAGGCCGGTGACTGGAGCAAATGAAGGCGGCTAGAGGCTCGCTCTGCCTGGAGCAGATGGTGGCAGCGTCAGGAGCAGGTGGTGAGGCCGGTGACTAGATAGCAGCTGCTCTGGTGGTGGTGGCGGCGACAGGAGCAGGTGGTGGAGGCGATGGGAGCAGGTGGTGGCGGCAACTAAAGACATGCGTGGAGGTGAGGCCGACGACTCACGACGGCAGGCAGCCAGTGAGTAGAGAAGGCAGGCGGCAAAAAAATCGCCAGACCTAAACGGGATTAGCTAGGCGAAGACTCGATCTGACTCTCACCCGCGCGGGTGCTATTAAGTTATCAATCAGCGTCAGTTATTATAAAACTACACTGACGCCTTACATCACCTATTAGCTTCGGTTATTTTATGCCACCGACGATAAATAAGGGAATGAATTTTGTCTCGCGAAGGATATTTAGTCATCAGTTCTTTGAGAAACAACCGACGACCAATTTGTTTCGTGGGTCTTGGCGTGGAATATTTGTCGTCGGTGGTTATAAAACCGACGCCAATTTCAAAATTTTTGGAGGCAAATATTTTTCCCTAAAAAAATTGTATTTTGCAGGTGATTATGGACATCGGTTTTTTGTCAAACAATCGACTTTATAGAAAAAGCAATACATGTATCTTTTGTAAATTGGTCGGTCTTCACATGTAGGTGTTAGTTTTCATTTTAAGCGGACTTCGTATCATTTAAAATCATTTCTGTAATAGTGGGTCCTTTGAGTTGAGTATCTTGCGGTTTTTGAGATGAACTCTGATCGATGACTCAAACATCATGCCTTTTCTGGAGCTACCTGCCGTACCACCCCTCGGCGCCGTTCCTCGCATGTGAAATTTCAAGATTCCTATACCATCGTCCTCCTCACCAGGAATCACCACTGTATTTTCCCCTTCGATGATAATTGCTCGGTGTGACTGGTCTTTCCTTTCCTTGAATGCCTATGAGATTGCATGTGTCGATGTCTCTGGGTCTCTCTGGGTATGGTCCGTGTTTCTTCCTCTGTCGCTCTCTTCTTCTTGTTTGATGTCTTCCACTGACGCCACTTGTAGCCTGGTCGTGGTGCACTACCCTCAATGGTCCCCTCTGTTCTGATGGTGTCCCCAATGTTTTCTAGTTTCTCAAACTTGTTTTGTGCGATCACGACGCTACTCCTTCCCTGACCTTCCTCCTTTCTTGAACGCCTGATAAACGGCTTCGCATGCATTGTTTCAGTGAAGGCCTCCAACAAAATCGGGTTGGACTCGGTGCCTTCCAATTGCTTTCCATCTCTCACTTGTGCCTCCAGTGCCACATTCCTATCATTGCATTCAACATCAATGTGTCCAATCCTTCCACAAAACATACATATGTTATTAACAGAAGCACCAGACCTAATATGCCTTGGTAACCAAGGTATAAGAAGAATGACAAAGAGGAGAAGAGAGAGCAACAATCAATTTCGATGAAGTGAAAAGCTTGAAGATTTTATTTCTTTAACACGACTATAAATGCTAGATAAACAACTGATTAGATCCTATATATGCGGCACTACACCACTTTTTATCAGATCCAACAACTTCGGATCATTACACACAGAGAGAAAGATCTCAACTACATCCCCTAGTTGATCGCCACCTGACTCCTTCAGCCTACCACGACTAGCACTGCTGCGAGAGACCTGGACAAAGCTGTCCAGCTGGATAAGTCTCTATTATCTCCAACATTCTCCCCCTAATCGAGACTTGTCTGTCCAAGGTCTCTGATTCCGAGCAGTTCACTCATTGTAGTGAACTTAATTCTTCCCAGCGACTTAGTGAGTATATCAGCCCGTTGTTCATCAGTGCATATATGCTCAATCGTGATTAGCTCCTTCTCCACGCTTTCTCGTATGAAGTGGAAGTGGGTATCAATATGTTTACTTCGACCATGGAACACAGGATTCCTCATCAACGCTATCGCAGATTTGTTGTCGATGAAGAGTTGTACTGGTGGCATCTATTTCTCGATGATCTCTCCCAGCAAATTCTTTAACCAGATTCCTTGGCAAGCAGCAGCAGACACGACCATGAATTCTGCTTCACACGATGAGAGTGCTACACTCTTTTGCTTATGTGATAGCCAGGTGATCAGATTCTCGTTTAAGTAGAATGCCACTCCCATTGTGCTTTTCTTGTCATCCACATCACCTGTGAGGTCGCTGTCCGAGTAACCAATCAACATTTCTTCATCTTCATTTCTTCGATATATCAGTCCATGCTCGATGGTGCCCTTGATATATCTCAATATCTTCTTGATTGTCTGCTGATGCACAACAGTAGGCTTCTCCACAAACTGACTCACAACACCAACTGAGTATGCAAGATCAGGACGTGTGTGAAGTAGGTACCTCAAGCTTCCAACAATACTCCTGAACTCAGTTTCATCTACTGTTGTCCCTTCATGGTCCTTTCCCAGTCCTGTCTTCGGTTCCATTGGGATTTTGGTCGAGTTACATTCACTCAAACCTGCTTGATTTAGCACTCTTCATGCATAGGCCGATTGTTTTAGAAGAATACGACCTTTCTTCTGTTCTACCTCAATTCTGAGATAGTGTGACAGCATGCCCAAGTCACTCATATCGAACTCCTTCATCATTTGTTCCTTGAACTGATGAATGTCATCTTCACAAGCTCCAGTCACGATTAGATCATCAACATAAACTCCAACCACCAGTATTTTCCCTTCCTTGTTTCTTGTGTATACATCTTGCTCATGTGTGCATTTTTTGAAGTTGATTCCTTTCAAACTGTTATCAAATTTTATGTTCCATGCTCTGGGAGCCTGACGAAGTCCGTAGAGTGCCTTCATCAGCCTGTACACCTTTTGCTCCTTGCCCTCCTTCACGAATCCTTCAGGTTGCACGACGTATACCTCCTCTTGAAGCTCACCATTCAAGAAAGTTGTTTTGACGTCGAGATGGTGAACTTTCTAACTGCGATGAGCTGCAACTACTAACAGTAGCCTTATAGTTTCCATCCTTGCCATAGGAGCAAACACCTCCTCAAAGTCCACCACGTACTTTTGCACATATCCTTTTGCTAGCAGCCTTGCCTTATATTTCACAATATGCCCGTGTGAATCCTTCTTCACCTTATACACCTATTTAAGCCCGATGGCCTTGTGTCCAGTAGGTAGATTTGTCAACACCCATGTGTTGTTCTTCTCTATTGCCTCTAGCTCCCGAGACATAGCTTCTAACCATACTATTTCCTTTGTGGCTTTATGATAATTGACAGGTTATTCAGCATCGCCAACAGTAACTCTCCTTCACCTGTGAGTTCTTCAGAATCCTGGTAAATATCCTCACGTGTTCGAAATCTTACCGGTCTGAGCTCCATGGAGGAACTTCTAGTGTTGTTCAATGAACCCTGAGCTCCTGAGGTGTGTTCAGATCGTGGCAGATCTGATACGCTTGTTGATGAAGACGATGCACCCTCTTGTTCTGGTATTGGAGCATTACCGTCAGATACCAGTACCCCACCATCTTTGTGTTGGTCTTCTTCATGCTCAATTGGAGCTTCCACTGAGAATGTGTCCACAACATGTGAATTGTCTTCATCTTCAGTCCAAGTCCACCCTCTATGCTCATCAAATATGACGTCTCTACTGAAGTTTATGCTCTTCTTGCAGGGGTCATAGAGCCTGTGTGCCTTGCTACCAGGCTCCACTCCAAGATAAACCATCTTGGCGCAACGATCGTCTAGTTTCTTCGTATGCACATTTGGTACCTTCAGGTAAGCTATGCACCCAAACACTCTTAGGTGTTCAACACGAGGCTTCCTTCCAGTCCACACTTCATAGGGTGTGGTGTCTCCGAGAGCCTTTGTTGGCGTGCGATTCAGAATATAGACGGCATGTCGGACTGCCTCTCCCCAGAAGATAGCAGGTACCATCATGCTTTTGAGCAGGCTCCTTGTTGTTTCCATCACTATACGATTTTTCCGCTCAACCATGCCATTTTGTTGAGGTGTGTATGGTGCGGTGAGCTACCTTTTGATACCTTCCTTCTCGCAGAACATTGAGAAGTTGTTCGACAAGAACTCTCCTCCACAGTCAGTCCTCAACATCTTCACCTTGAGCTCCGTCTCTTTCTCAACCTGAGCTTTGAAGTTTTGGAATCCTTCAAATGCCTCATCTTCGTCTTGAGCATGTACACCCACATTATCTTGCTATAATCATCAACTAGGAGTAGGAAATACATGTTTCCACCGTGTGTCTGAGGTGTTATGGGGCCGCAACGATCAGCATGAACAAGCTCAATCTTCTTGTTTGCTCGGAAGCTCGCCTCCCTTTGAAAAGTGAGTCTCTCTTGTTTGGGAACTAGACATCCTTCACAAGGTTGATTAGGATGAACGATCTTTGGAAGTCCCAGAACTATTTCATTGTCTAACATTGCCTTCAATGATTGAAAGTTCACATGCCCAAGCCGTGCATACCACAACCATGTCGGATTGCTAATGCTGGCTGACAAGCAGATTGGATTTCCTGATTCTATATGAACTTTGTATAATCGATTTGATGATCTCTTTACCTTCATCAACAGCTTCTCAATTCTATTGTACAACCACCAGTATGCTCCTACTAGCATCACCTTGTTCCCTTGCTTAGTTAATTGTCTAAGACTTATGATGTTTGTATCGAGACTGGGTATGTAATATACGTCAGTCAAGATCCTCTGCTCACCATTAGCGAATTGGAACAGCACCGCCCCTTTTCCTTGGATCTACATAGTTGATCCATCACCAAATCGCACTTGGCCCTGGATGTTGACATCAAGCTCCTTGAATTTGGACCTCCTTCCCATCATGTAATTGCTCGCCCCATTGTCAAGGTACCAAAGATCTGGCTGATCTTGACCTTACTTTTCAGTATGTCGACTTGGGATGAGTTTCTCCTCGTTCAGCAACACTTTCTTCGGTAGTTTTGCCACTCACTCCATCATGAGCAGTGATGGCTCTTGATCGACAGTTCTGGAGAGGTGTGCTTCCCCTCCTTGCTGCTTTCCCTGGAATTCCGATGCATAATGGCCCAAATTGTTGCAATGAAAGCATCACACCTTACTTTTGTCATGATTTCCTTCACGGTTCTCGTCTGTGGCTTGTCGACTGCTGCTGCCATCACTGCAACCTCCTTGCGATCGTCCTCATCCTCTGCCCCTCATCCTCAGGTACAACCACGTCCGAGTCCACGGGATCCTGAAGATGACTGATCTTGATTGCGTGAAGCCTTTTGTTCTAACTTTGAGTCCCTCTTCATAAGGAGCACATGTTCGTGACATCCATCATAGTCACAATATCGTTCCTCGTGTGCCTTGACGGCACCGATCACCTCATCGACTTGCATCGTCTTGAGGTCACCGAATTGCTCCATGGTGGCCGCTATCTGCAGGTACTTCGAGGGTACGCTGCAGAGGAGCTTCTTCACCACATACGTCTCCTCCATCTACTCTCCAAGGGAGCAGATTTGATTCACCACAGATGACAACTTTGTGGCGAATTCATCGACCACTTGTGTCTCACCCATTCGCATGTTCTTGAACTCCCAGCGAAGGGTCTGAAGCTTCACTTCCTTCACCCTCTCCACGCCGACGTGCATAATCTTTATAGCCTCCCAGGCTGCGCGTGCAGTTTCCTTGCCGACGAGTTGGAGCATAGTCTCTCCTCTGTGACAACCTGATAGATCACGGCAAGAGTCATTTGATCGGTTTTCTCCTCTACTGCCTCTTCGTCAGTGGCCTCCACAGCTGCCCAAACACCTTGGGCCCTCATGTTGGCCTTCATCTTCATTACCCATATTGGGTAATTGGATTTGGTCAGCATCAGATACTTCAATGTAACCGAGCCTTCCCTGGACACTCCGGTGTCCGAGCTTTTCCCTTCCTTTCCCTTTGGCATGTGCTTAGGCATATTGGATAGGGTGGGTGGCTCTGATACCACGTATTAACAGAAGCACCAGACCTAATATGCCTTGGTAACCAAGGTAGAAGAAGAACGACAAAGAGGAGAAGAGAGAGCAACAATCAATTTCGATGAAGTGAAAAGCTTGAAGATTTTATTGCTTTAACACGACTATAAATACTAGATAAACAACTGATTAGATCCTATCTATGTGGCACTACGCCACTTGTTTATCATATCCAACAACTTTGGATCGTTACACAGAGAGAGAAAGATCTCAACTACATCCCTTAGCTGATCTCCACCTGACTCCTTCAGCCTACCACGACTAGCACTGCTGCGAGAGACCTGGACAAAGCTGTCCAGCTGGATAAGTCTCTATTATCTCCAACATATGCTAGTCAAGTTTTTGTACTCCACGTTATATTTTTTCCCTTGTACGATGATGGCCGGCACAGACGGTTTGCTGGTGTCCAAATTCACCGCAATTCTTGTAAATTTTCCCCGCTTCTTCTAGTCTGTGATGGTGTCCACCTTTATCGTCGTTCCTCGTGTCGCCCACTTCCTCAAGAAATTGAGTCTGATATAGGAATATTGATAGTCTGGGGATTCTTATCCAGATCACCATGAATTTAGTGTTCGCTGTTGATGGTGAGAAAGATGGATCTCATGGTTGCACGCTAAGATAGGACCCCATTAAAGGTCATGGTCCTCCCGTGAGAGCCGTCTGCTAGTCGTTCTCCCTTGTCAGTTGGACAATGAAGTAGTTGTCTTCCCTGATCAATGAGCCTAAACACTCCAATTGGCCCCACATCGTACAAATTCTATCTTTCACTATGAGGAACCCAATATTCCTGGCAATTACCTTGACGACCACCGCGTAAGTCCACGGCTTCATCAATTCTGCGAATCTGCTGCCATCAATCACGAAGTTTGGGGTTCTATCCACCATGCTGGTTTTGATATCCGTCTTGACCAACCTGATGTTCGGATCATCGGACCCCAAAAATGGAAGCTTTCCAACGATGTCTCCCTCGTTTATGATATCTTTGTATGACACTAGTTTACGTTGAATCGTGGATGTGCTTGTGATGTGCGGTAGCCCCGTATCTTCCGTCTGCAGAGTCGGGAAGTCCGCTGCCCCATGCATCTCCAGCCTTCCTACCTTAGCAACGCTGTTTGCCAGTGGGTCATACCCCCGCTCTTGGTCTTCTCTGTTGTTGCAGTGCAACGAGATTTCCAGTCGCCGTAGTATCTCCTGCTGGGCGTGCTTCTTGTTGTCCGTCGCCTCCCCTCGTAGTAACGGGTTATCTTGTATCATTTCCTTGTTTAATGCCCCCCGATCCGCGTCACATGGCTTTGCCTGCTCGATGTTGTCGCCTTGGTCTCCTAACTTCCTCACCGATGGATGAAGGGTCTGTCCTCCGTCGCCTCCTGCACTTACCCTGTTGCAATACAGCCCCTCCATAGCGTCGCAACCGTCAGCCCCTCCAGCGACGTCTCCCTCCGGTGGGCGAGTGTCGCCGAACCTCCATCTGCCTCCACGGCCGCCTGACGTGTCGCCTCGCATGAAACCCTAGCAGAGGTCGCCTCGCGTGAAGTACTAAAAAACACAATTTTTAGATGTTTACAAACTGATCTTGCTCAAGATTTTTTTTTCTATATCTAATGATGGGCTAGGTCGACATATTTCATCAGTGGAGTGTCTTACCAATCTTATGTATCATAATATTATTTCTTTTTCCCAATTAACGAAGTATGTCTAGTTTGTCTCAACCTATGTTTGAATACTTTTGAGGAGCATGTAGTTCATTATAGAGACCTTTCATGGTTTCAAGTACATATATAATCTTGTTAGAGGTGAAATCTATGACATCTATACTACTATAAAAAGAGCGAGTTTCGCAGGTAGTTCAAATACACCCGTCCAAAGTCATATTGACCAATCACATACCACGGTTTTGCCAACGTGGCAAAAGCTTGCACTCTCCTTCACTCAAGCTGCTCTCACGTTTTTTAGCTTTTTTTACTTCAAAAAAACGATTTAGTTTGAAAAACCGAAACTCACTCTTTTTGAACTCTCTCACGTTTGAATTTGAATTTCCCGCACCCTTCTCTCTCTCACCCATAACCATCAGTCAAATTCAATTCCCGCAAATGCAAATTATTTTTATTAGATAATTCACAGATAATTCAATACAAAACGAGTTTGTGCAATGAATAAAAATATCTTTATAGATAATCCAAATACAAAATCGAGTTTGTTGTAACAAATTCCAACCGGACGTCTAAAGACCCGCCCAAAGTCATATTGACCAATCACATACCAAGGTTTTGCCAATGTGGCAAAAGCTTGCACTCTCCTTCACTCAAGCTGCTCTCACATTTTTTCATCTTTTTTTACTTCAAAAAAAGATTTAGTTTAAAAAATCGGAACTCACTCTTTTTGAACTCTTTCACGTTTGAATTTGAATTTCCCGCACCCTTCTCTCTCACCCATAACCATCAGTCAAACTCATTTCCTGCCAACGCAAATTGTTTTTATCTAATAAATTTTTTTTTAAATTATTAGATAATTCAATACAAAATGAGTTTGTGCAATGAATGACAATATCTTTATAGATAATCCAAATACAAAATCGAGTTTGTTGCAACATATTCCAACCGGACATCTACAACCACGTCAAACAGGATCCTGACATTATCGCCCACTCCTTTTGACTCACAAAGCCACACCATCGGTACCCTAATACCGGCGCATTGTGTTCCTCCAGTTCCCAAGTGATGTCAGAAGAACAGGTTTAGGTCGCTACAGCCCGAAGCAAACATCATGTGAGATCTAGCCATTTACTCCTACCACTAGCTCCTACCATTTACTCCATGTTTTTCACACCTCTTGATTTCTTACGCAGTCGGAAGACACTGTGTTTTTGTTCGTCGAGTTCACACCTCCTGATTTCTTGCCTCACTGTAGGCAAAAAGTTACACCAGCAGGTGAGATAATAGTACTAATGTATATTTCACTCTTCATACTTACTGTATAATTCTAACATCATCATGGAAACGTAATGTAGTGATATAAACAACACATACAATCGCAGCGGATTCAATCCAGAAAGGTAACTTTTAGAAGAAAAAAATCAAGGTCAGATTTAGTATTAACAGATGTATTTCATTAATCTTTTTTTGAAGTAAAGGCCTAAGAATATTTCATATACATGTCTCTTCCAAATATATATACCTAGATGCTTATACTATACAACTGAAAGAAAATATATCATTTAGAAAATGCCTTCGGATTCATGTATACAAATAAAATACAATCAACAACCAACACTCTCTATTTAAAAATTTGCTTTCTCAAACACGATTCTACTCCCACGATTTTACTTTTTGCTTCTATGTTTTTCAAGAAAAAGCTAGCGTAAAATCAATTAGTAATTAACACTCTCTCTTCTTCCACCACTCTAATTATAAGACTAAGTATTGTACTACAAAATTCTTAACCACTTCATATTCACATGTAAATACAAATAAGTTGTATAATATGATAAGATACAATTAATTCTCAGATATTATTGAAATGTTTTTCTCTCTTTGGCTCGATTGTCGATCAGTCTTTCCAACTCCGTCCATCCTATCTAACCTCCTACTCCTTTTACTCTTTCTCGACTTCAATTATATTTTTTTCACATGGTTATCCTTCCACTCCTTTCTTTCTAATAAATCCAGTCTTATAGTGAAAAAATAAATTCATTACAGAGATATGTCGAGCTATACTAACGTAAAAGGTTTTCTTTCTCAAACAATTTATGAACATACTCAAAGTGTCATTAATATGCATGAAAGTCAATTACTTAATTAAATTGAAACCCACTCAAACACTCATATCTCATGTTTAATAAATATTGATGTATTGATAAAGAATCATATAACCAAGTAGCAAGTAAAAGTCCTAAAAGCAAATACAACAGAGTTGATGATATAGAAAACACAAAGCAACCAAATTATCTAGATATTCCAGTATCATCTATACAAATAAAATACAATTGGTATCAAAGTAGCAAGTAAATGTCCTAAAACCAAATACAACAGAGTTGAATTAGAAACAAATTTTATAAGGCCATATAGCAAACTCAAAGCAAGAAAATTATCCAGATAAGAAGATATATATTTTTGGCAAAGATTTAGTTGAATCTAGACTTATCTTTATGTGCAAAATCATATTGACTTCCAGCTTCTACCCTCCCGCCTCCCTCTCCCATTTGCCTCTCCCATTTGAAATGCAAAACCATTTTGAATAACATGACCCATCGATGAAATTTGGCAACTGACTGCAATCAGAAAAAAATTCATAAGGCCATATAGCAAACTCAAAGCAAGCAAATTATCCAGATAAGAAGCTATATAATTTTAGCAAAGATTTAGTTGAATCTAGACTTATCTTTATGTGAAAATTCATATTGAGTTCCAGCTTCTACCCTCCCACCTCCCTCTCCCATTTGCCTCTCCCATTTGAAATCCTCAAAGAAGTTCTGAGACCTATCACACATTTATGTGTAAGAAAAGATAAGTCTATAAATCTCACTCATATCTCACATTTAATAAATATCAATGTATTGATAAAGAATCATATAAACAAGTAGCAAGTAAAAGTCCTAAAAGCAAATACAACAGAGTTGATGAATCACCATCATAGTTTACAACTCATAATAATGTATTATTTTTTAGAAGTTTAATACCATTTTGCATAGAAACTTGGTGAAATTAGGGCAACTTTAGAACACAGTTATCAAAGTCTTATTTAGTGCCTTGAGACCTTAGTAAACTATACACATATTTTTATGTAATAATATTGAAAATTAGATTGTATATGAGGCTATCTACTACTAAAAAGGATGTAATTATTAAATGACATTCCGATGGTGGTATCTACCCATGTGTAAGATTTAGAATAAACAAACTCGATTGAGATGAAATGTGTAAGATTTAGAATAATCAAACTTGACTGAGATGAAATGTGTAAGATTTAGAATAACCTTACTCGACTGATATTCAGAGTACAAGGATATAAAATATGATCATAGTAACAGTAAGGAAAAATACAACTTTCTATACTTCCTCTTGCTTCCTCTAGCTTTCACCTCCACCTGCATGAGGATTAGCCATTTCTCATCAAACCTTTGGGTGAGTTTCTGTAAGTGGTTGCTAGAGTACCAAATATCAGGTAGCATGATGCCTCTTTATACAAATATATATAGGATCTATACATTAGCAAATCAAGCATCAGGTCAAAATATAACCAAGTTCAGATCGAATTGCTTTCTTTGTCCATAAGCAACATCAACATGAGCCGTTCAAACAACTTAGTAAACATACGACTCTTCAATTACGTCCAACATAAGTTAAATTAGGGAAATCCAAGAAAAATTGTGACCAAGGTAGACCAAGTTAAGCTAACTTAGGGTTGATCAGGTGTAGTTCAAGTCAGGATAATTGTTATTAGCAAGTGTGACAATTACATCCAACATAAGCTACAAGTGGGAAATCCAAGGAAAATTGTGACCAAGTTAGACCAAGTGAGGCTAACTTAGGGTTGATCAGATGTAGTTCAAGTGAGGTTAATTGATATATTTCGACAACATAAAAAATTTGACTATTGTACTGTTGTAGAAAGCCCGAGCTCCTCCTTCTCCAGTACCTATGGTTTCGTCCTGAAGAAGATATTCAAGGAAGGAAGATGAGAACACAGTGAGGAAATCTGACCGGTTGGATGAGAATACAGTGAGGAAATCTGACCGGATGAATGAGTACACAATGATTAGGGCACGAAGAAGAGAGGGGGTCGGGCAGTTCTACGCTGCCAGGATGAAGCGCTGTCGGAAGGGAGCAGAAGAATCGCTGCTGCGATTAGGGCAGGAAGCAGAGAGGGGGTCGAGGAGTGAGGGAATCTGAGTAGAAGAATCGCCATTATGATTAGGGCAGGAAGCAGAGAGGGGGTCGGGTAGTGCTACGCTGCTGGGATGAAGCGTTGTCGGAAGGGAGTAGAAGAATCGCTGTTGTGATTAGGGCAGGAAGCATGGAGGGGTTCAGGGAGTGAGGGGATCCGAGCAGAAGAATCGCCGTTGCGATTAGGGCAGGAAGCAAAGAGGGGGTCATGGAGCGATGGGTCTGGCGTTATGAGTGGGGAATGGAGGGGGTGGTCTAGGGTCTTGGGGTCAGTGGACGGATTAGCCGAGGAGTCGTTGCAGGGATCAAATGGACACATGTCAGGATCCCCGACACGTTGCCGGTGGATCTTGACAGATGTCCTTCCCTAATAGAGGGGGTCAGGGAGTTAGGGGACCGAATAAAATTTAGGGGTGCAACCCTATTTTCAAACTGAAAACAAACACGAAGCAATCTCCACCACATATTACAAGACATATAACATATAAAATACATATTTTATTTGTTATATGCATTGTTGTGGAGAATTCTCTTTGTTTGTTTTGGGTTTGAAAATGGGGTATATCTAGCAGAATTAAAAAATTAATGTGTTTAGATATACTTTTACCATAAGAAATGGATGGCATGCTCCCCAATCGATATTGGTATTGGGTAAAGGCTCAACCTGTGCTTCTCAACCAGCAGGCTTAACCAGCTGAGCTAGCTCTAACAATAATACATGTGTTCGATGAAAATAAACCTGCATAATATTCTAATATTTAGGGCATGTTTTGTATGCTATAATCGGATGACAAAGTGGATGTT
Organism: Alisma plantago-aquatica; assembly: GCA_963693085.1. Taxonomy (NCBI): domain Eukaryota; kingdom Viridiplantae; phylum Streptophyta; class Magnoliopsida; order Alismatales; family Alismataceae; genus Alisma; species Alisma plantago-aquatica. Next base: position 50,175,997 of record OY856412.1, read on the forward strand.
TGATGTATATTTTTACATTGCCAATTCAAAACTACACCCCATTAACCCTACCAAACTAGCCCTAAAACAAAGTGTATGCCTTGTGGTAATTTTAACTAGAGTTGTCAAAATTTTCGTTGATATGAATTCTTGGTCACCAAATATTGACAAAATTTGCAAACTTTCTGAATCGAACACATTTGGATTTTTATTTTTATTTTTTGTACGAGAATTTAAGCTAATAAATTAATGAGTCATATCACTGCATATAGAATCCCTCTCACTGTTTGCACTTTCAAAAATGAAGGATTCATGCAAACTATGGTGGAACCGTGTCAATCTTCTGGTACTACATCTCAAAGTTGTGACAAACTTGCATCATGTCATACTTCAATACAACCACGTAGATCTCAACAATTTGAAAGATATATTTACTGTTATGATTTGAGGTCCTTTCAACAGATGCGTACATACCATCATCGAATGGTTATTAGAAGTAGACGGATGCATAGGCGTGCCAGATGTGAATATGGTGGAGAACTTATTGCAAGATATGCTACAATTTACAATAGTTTGTCACCCTATATGAAGTTAAGGATTGATATGCACCCATATTTTGACGGAGTCAGTGAAGTTATTCAAGTTCTCAATGAAGGTGTGGACTCCACACTTGGTCAAAGAGCATTGTTTCAGCCTGTTATCTCGAACGATAACAATTTCCAACATCATGTGGATAATTTTGTCAGCTGAATTCATAGGTGAGCAAGACAACGAAGATTCTTGATCCAATTTCTGAAACGATGTCAAGCACAGTTGAATGATGTTGCAATGAATTTATTAGAACAACCGAGCACTTCCTATCTTCCTCAGAATGACAGTGTTCCCAATGGAGATCATGTTGATATGCTTGTTTGCTCTGACCCTACAATTAACGATAGTTCCTTTGAGGAGTGTAACAATCCGCATGAGGTTGCTGATTTGGCAGTCCCATGTAGTGAAGGTAATAGTTACAAGTCCTCATGCATTATTCTATGAGTTAACATTTGTACTCATCTTATGTTGTAACAAACTAGATGCAGGTATCGTGGAAGAGACGGAGGATTTCTATATTTCAAGCATGGATCAAAATGTTGAAGATTCTTCTGGTGTTGATATTTCCAATGCAATTTTTGACAATCTTCTCAATGAACCACATAAGTTATCCACACATAGTTTGTGCACATTTTGTGGTGCCAAATGTTTCCAATTTGAACCACCATCTTTTTGTTGTATGAAGGGAAAGGTACATTTAGTTACCAATCCTGTTCCAACAGAACTATACGATTTGTACACATTGCAAACACCAGATTCTATGGAGTTTATCAGGTCCATTCGAAGTTATAATAGTCACTTTGCATTCACATCACACAGTATCCATCTAGATGAAAATTTGCATAGTATGTGGAATGGCATATATACTTTTCGAGTACATGGTCAAATGTATCATTTCATATATATATTACTACATGGGAGTGATGGACCAAAATACCTACAACTCTATCTCTATGACACTGAGTTTGAGGTACAGAACAGAATGAAGGCAACTCCACTAAATACAGAATTACTTACTAAACTGATGCATGTATTGTTTGTAAATCCATATGCCTAGTTTTTTTGGAGCCTCAAGGATATTCCGATGTCAGATAATTTTAGTATTGCCATCAATAAAGATGTACATCTAGATCAGAGGACATATAATTCTCTAACTGCTTCACAAGTTGTGGGTATCTGGATTGAGGGCAATGATGTCAGTGGTGCATAACAGCGAAGCATAGTTGTTTATGCCAATTCAGGTGAACAATGTATAGTGCAATCATATTTAGGATGTTATGATCCTCTATTATATCCCTTACTGTTTCCCAATGGTGAATTTGGTTGGCATCCACACCTCCCCAAAGTTGGTGTGCCATGGGATTCCATGATACATAACTCATCACATTCTGTTGAAGATGTGATGGGCTCGAACGTAGTAGGTTAGTAGAATATATATATTCATAGATTAACAAATTATGTACCAATATTAAAACATTGCATTTCACATCATTCTCATATGTTTTTTAGATGGTGGTGGTCGAAACAAGATACTACAAGAGAATACTATTGTTACAAACTACAAATTTGTGTGCTTGACAAATCAATCTTATTGTATGTGGGTCGTCTCCTTCAACAATATGTTGTCTACATGTACATCAAGATAGAATCAACATGATTAAACTATATCACAAAGGAGCAAAAGAAAATACGTGTTGATTTGTATCAAGGAATCACTGATAGCATTAGATCTGGAGAAGTCCATAGCAGCATGGTAGGTAAAAGAATTGTATTACCTTCATCCTTTATTGGAGGACCACGTGATATGTGTCATAGATACAGGGATGTCATGGCATTGTTACAAAGATACGGAAAACCTAATATCTTTTTAACAATGACATGTAATCCAGATTGGGATGAGATAAAAACATAGTTATTCCCTAGACAACTAGCTCAAAATAGACCCGATTTTACAGCTAGGGTTTTTAGAGAAAAATTGGAGGATCTATAGGACCAGCTATATAAGAAAAATATATTTGGCATCGTAGCGACACGTGTTCATGTTATTGAATTTCAGAAAAGAGGACTTCTGCATGCACACATTCTTATCATCATGAAACGTGACTATAAGATCGTCAATCCATATCAGTATGATAACATAGTTTGTGATGAAATTCTAGATCCTAAACGATATCCTTTATTACACGCATTGGTTGTCAAACATATGTTGCATGGAACGTGTGGTGTCCTAAATCCTAAAAATGCTTGCATGGTAAACAAGGAGTGTCGCTTCCAATATCCAAGGAATTTTTGTTCCAATACCATGCAAGGCAGAGATTCATATCCAATTTATAGGAGAAGAGACAATGGAGTCACTATTGATGTAAGAGGATCCACACTAGATAATAGATGGGTGGTGCCATATAATCCATATTTGTTACAGAGATATATGTGTCATATTAACGTGGAGGTATGTTCGAGCATCAGAGCAGTCAAATACCTCTTCAAGTATATATATAAGGGGCATGATAAGGCTTCAGTCAACATAGCACCTGATATTGCAGACCAGACCGTCAATGAGGTGAATCAATTTAGAGATGCCCGATGAATATCTCCACCGGAGGCAATGTGGAGGATATATGAGTTCAAACTTAGTGAAATACAACCATCCGTAGTTTCCTTGCAATTGCATCTACCTAACATGCATAGTGTCACATTCTTAGAAGATGATAACTTGCAAAATGTTATGGAACGAGATGGTGTTTGAAGGACAATGCTCACTAAGTATTTTGTGACAAACTCGCACGATGAAGAATCTCATCAATATCTTTATAAACAATTTCCTGAGCATTATGTGTGGAATAGCTCTGGAAAATATTGGAAGAAAAGAAAGCAAAGAGAGGTTATTGGTCATATCGTTACTGTAAATCATGTTGAAGGTGAGAGGTATTATTTGAGGATATTACTAAATCATGTAAGGGGTTCAACTTCATTTGAGAGTTTGAGGACCATCAATGGTGTTATCCAACCAACATTCAAACTTTCAGCTGAACATCGGGGTCTTATTGAAAGTGATGATACAATTTCAGAATGTTTAACTGAGGCAACACATTTTGAATTCCCAGTTTTGCTATGGAGATTATTTTTGACAATTATTGAAATTACTCAATCACTAAATCAAAGTATTCATTTACTAACACTTATATGCATATTTATGGTATTTAGGCACACCATGGCTAGGTGCTCATTATGGGGTGAAATAGATGTGATGTCACATGAAAACTTGAAAGCACATTATGAAATGAGAAGTATAGTTGTTATTATTGGATTGCAAGTTCAATGCTTCCAAGGTAAGACACAATCAATAAATTTAATTCTATTTGTGAGACTTATTTTATATTAATTTAATAATAATTATAGGTTTATACCTTTCAAGTACTTACACAACAAGACTTCTCTTTAACCCCCCATTGCCACGAGTTGAAGAAATGAAGTCAAGGTAGTCATTTTCATATTACACATTCAAACGGTAGTTCATATATATTTCTTTCTAAATTCAATTCTATAAATTCAATAGGTTGTCAGAAAGCGGTGTTGGTTCTTCATCACTTGTGAATGTGACCACGTAGAAAGAGAATATAGAGGCAATAAGGATCAATCTTTCCATCTTGCATGAATCCCTACATAGTGGGGCACTTATACAAATACTTAAATATATATAATATGAAAATAGCATGTTGAATATTTTTAGGATCACATTTATGAAATTAAGGCGACAATTGTATAGATTTACCATGATCGAACCCTTTGGTACAATGCATTCATGAGGTGTAGTAAGAAAGTATATGATGAAAATGGTCAAGGCAAGGTCTGCCCCAAATGTGGAGCAAAAGATAGTGTCCTCAGGCAATTTATCTTCTTTTATCATGTAATACATCTATATATTATAATTAGCTTGTAAATTAATATTTCGTTTTGTTTATTATAGGTACATTATGAAATTTGAAGTCATGGACGCTTTTGATTCTATTAAAATAACATTATTTGACACAGCTGCACATCATCTCCTTGGTTATATCGCTGTAGAGCTAAACAATATCCACTCACAGGTACTCCATATTTTTATACATATATATATAATATTGATGAACTTTACATCTCTATTAATATTAAATTGGTCTAATAATATAGGGAAATGGTGAAGATATGGTGGATATCATATTATCAAAGGCAAAATATAATCAATTACTTTTTCATGTCAAAGCACAAGATGCCCAACTATTTTTTTCAAGAATTACAAGGGATGCCAGCAACAATGAAGCAAACGGCTTAAGTCTTAGATGTAGTTCCCTTAGATATTAAGCAAGAATGTATGAGTCTTTTATTTGACATCGAACAAAACATTACTTTTTGATTTTATTTTGTATCTATCTTAAAGTATTAATTGATACTTTTATTTTCCATATAATTTATATTCCCAGTTGTGTTTTACGATACAATCTTTTTATGATTTTTATTTATATATACTTACAACAAAAGTCATTCCAAAGCTTTGTGTGACAAAAAATACAAAATCATCAATAATTATAGTTGAAACACAACATTTTGCCAAAATAATCACTAGAAATGTAAGTATTTTGACTGCATATATGATTATATTATTAAATTGTCTGAATATTTACACTAATCATTTTTTCATATGTGAATGGTTCAAAATCAAATTATAAAATCTTTAGGATTAAATGACATAAAAAGTGATCACATGCATTGATAATAAGTGAGATATTATACTATAATATTTATTTATTTATTTCCTATTTCTTATTAAATAATTAAACTCATATTTTCTTCTCCAATCAGGTGTCCACCTCTCTTTGATTGTTTGTATGAGGATGAGCTCATTAAACTTCAATTTTGGATGGAAAATAGACACGTCACATCACCTGCAGAATTTTGTCACATAATGAACTTTCAGTTACAAAATGAATATGCATTTTTATTATTTATGAAAGCAATATTTTAATTTTTCTTATTTAACAATATTAACATTATGATATTTTTCTATTATAATTTCAACAACTTTTATATGTCACATGCGTGTGCACGTGTGCGGTCACTAGTAATGACAAAAGCTTGAGTTCCTCTTAAGAGAAAACTCCTATGAAATTTTTGACCGATTCACTTGAGGGAAGGTTGACACTTAGATCAAATAATGTCTTAATTTTAAGATCAATTTGAGGAAGTGGTGGAGATAAAAAAAATCTGTTGGGGGGTGCATCTCTGTAATGGATGATTAATTGTGGAAATCGAGTAGGGCACAATGTATATCTTTCTCTAGAAACTTTTGGGTAGTATGTAAAAACCTGAGTAGGGCGTGTGCCTACCCAAACGTATGTGTTGTTACATCAAAAGTTAAGGGAGACATATGTGTATGTATCTGATAAGAGTTCCCCCACTAGTGAGTCTGAGAGATGAAGTTTTTATTGTCTTACAGGTTGCCCTTTAATTGTTCAACCGATGTGGTCAAATATCGAAAAACATATACACAAAACCAATACATTTTTTTATACCTTTTAGGTTCTTAGCACTAGAGCCTATGCAACTTCTCAAAAGAATCTAGAAAGTTATGTATAGTGTTGTGCTAACCACGAGTTTATATATGTAATGTTTGTAAAGATTAATTTTGCCATTCAGAAAGAATTAGCTGCACAACTTGTTGCATGTATGCCTTGCATTATATGACTTTACCGTTGAATATTCGACTTCATTACATTGTGGAAAATAAGATTTTCCAAATATGATTAGAGTCATTTTAACTCAAACTCCTCGTTTACTGAAAACCAATCACATATGAATTTAAGAAGAATTTTAGTTTGTATATTTTCTGGACAAGTATAAAAAACCAATCACATATGTAATGAACAGAGTACAAACATTACATCATGATATAATTATGAATAACTTTATATGCCAGTCATCCGATTATTTACAACATTCTCTTTGTTGTCGCTCATGTAAAACATTCTCTTGTAGGAATATAACTGGACCTACAGTGAGAAAGAATAAAAGATCCCTTTAAACCTCGTCCGCTATGCCCTCTATTCATCAAAGCCTATACCTATCTGTATGCAGTAACATTACTATTAAACATGGCGGTTTAAGGACCGGGGGTCCAGGACTGACATGTCCCATGTTTCGGTACCACATCTTCTGGATCCGACTTTCATTCCCTGCCTCCTAGTACAGTTTAAACTTTGAGTTGTGGGGCCCACCACATCGATGTACGTCCAGAATTTTGAAGGGACACTATCCCCGGCGGGTACAGAAGATTAACTCCTCTGTGTTTCCACTTGGATCTAAATGAGGAATCATTTTCTTTCACTGTTGCTGCTGTGGCTGCCCTGCGATTTAAGAAACCGTCTGAAAGCGGTTCCGGTTTGAGAATAAAACGACTTCAGTGCCCATGTGTGACGTCGCTTTTCTGTTTTTCTGACAATCGGTGTCCTAATCCGATCTTCCTAATGGGTCCATTTTATTATGCTTCGCAGGGTCAGGTAGGAGAATCCCAAACGGGTGGCTAACTGAGCTGTGGCGCTCCAAGCTCTGGACTGAGGGAAGAATCCAAACTCGATTCATCTTGTGCTTGGTCAAGTAGAGACTGTTGGAAGCCAACTTATATCAATATCTATTATAAAAATATTTGCAAAATGATGTAGGTCATCGCGTCATCGATGAATACAGCAGAATTATTCAAGGCATCTTACATCTGTGAGGCTGTGATTGACACAACTTGGGAATTATTTGGTGAGTTCAGGATACTTTACGGTAGTTCCATCGCCGGTTTAGTTCGAGATTGCTTTATTAACATACTCGAGGGACCTGCCTGATTCGATTTAGAATAATTATTATCCATGAATCAAGTACCCATTCTCAACCACTCCAGAGTGGCCTGCTTTACATCGGAACATGATTATTTTGTCCTAGTGTGGTAATCGTGCGGTCAAGTGGTATGAACAAAGACATGATGCTAATAGCTTTTCGTCTAGAACAAGAAAAATGGGATGACCCGACGTGAAGTTTGACGTCAGCTCGCATCTAGGCGCGGCTAAAACCTTTATCTAGGGGAAGCACATAACTGAGCCATCCGTGTCATGGTATACCTTGTTTGTGGTTCAAGTAGAATAATGATACACAAATCAAAAGCTGACCTAAAATGAGACTAATTTTGGATTCTACCCTACTAAAGAACAAAAATAGAAGAACAAAAATAGTGAGTACCTCACTATTTTTGTTGTTTACTCACTATTTTTATTGTTTAGGAGTGTAGAATCCAAAGTTAGTTCCATTTTGGATTACCTCACTATTTTTGTTATTTAACAAGGTAGAATCCCAAGTTGGTCCCATTTTTGTTTAAATTTTTAGTCTCCATATCTCGTTCTAGTATGTGAAACTCCACTTACGTCACTATTTTTGTTGTTTACTTACTATTTTTGTTGTTTAGCAGGGTAGAATCCAAAACTAATTCCATTTTAAGTTACCTCACTATTTTTATTGTTTAACAAGATAGAATCCCAAGTTGGTCCCATTTTTGTTTCAATTTTTTGTCTCCAGATTTCATTCTAGTATGTGAAACTCCACTTACCTCACTATTTTTGTTATTTAGCAACGTAGAATCTAAAATTAGTTCCATTTGAGGTTACCTCACTATTTTTGTTGTTTAACAAGGTAGAATCCCAAGTTGGTCCCATTTTTGTTTCAAATTTTGGTCTCGAGATCTCGTTCTAGTATGTGAAACTCCACTTCGAATTAGATATATTCGCTATGATAGACCGTACATTGATCTTCACTGATTTTTTTAGACAATAGATCCGTTGTATTATAACCTGAGGCTGATCATGATGGACGCGAGGAGCTTTGGGAAAACATTGTAAACATAATGTTCAGCATATGATGGGACTATGCAGTAGGATGTGGTGCAATGTATGCCCTTTCGAAAACCCGACAAATTAGGAGGGGGCGTTACAATTTACCCCGAGATACATACAAAACAAAGACGTCTAATAAGAAAGTGGCGTACAATAGACATTAGTAGTTATAAGCTGATGATCCCACTCGAGGGGAAGGGGCCTCAGAAGCCTAGAACGGTGAACTTAGGCTTATCATCATCGGGAACCTTGGTTAGATTTTCATTGATTTTATTTGTTTATTTATCTAGATGTAAACTTTGAAACCATCACAAATAGGTTGGCCTTTCATATAGTAGCGTTTAACTAAAATTAAAATTTGGTCGGAATATGTGTGGAACTTGTTGTAGAAGAAAACGAGTAGCTGAACTAGAATAACAAACAACAATATACATAATACACAATGATTCAATGAAACATGATTACGGGGTTCACTAACAAAGACAAACACATGCATAGGGAAATGAGAATAATCCACTTTATCGAGTCACTGCTTGACTAGATGCTCTATTAAAGATGCACCAAAAAGAAAGATCTTTCCAATGTAAGCAAGTGCCGTATTGAACTTGCCTTAAACATGAGGAAGATGTTACGCGATACATAACCCTAAGAAAAAGTACAGATGCATATATGATAAGGATATTGATTGGATCAATAAATGGACCAAGTAATCTTATATGATGATTAATATTGTGATCTAAGTAAATCGGCCAACAACGTGTCTTTGAGTAATATCAACAACCATGTTGATGCGAATGTCTTCAATCTCACATGAAGGTGTAGTGGAGCGCCTTATATGTTCTATCCTATAGGTGCCACTACTATCCGTGAAGGATAACCAAGTCCAGGAAAAGCCTAAACTAATATTGTCAATGGATTTGTCATCACATTAATTGTACTACCTTTGTTAGTGATCTTCTCACAAAAAATGATGTTAGGGTGATGATTTTTTGATGAAGAAGTATCAAACTAAGTGATTTGTTCTCTCATGTAATATTTGATTTGTAGTTAGATGGATGACACCCTGAGTTTTACAACAGATCACCATACTATTCTGATCAAGACACTATTCTGCACAAAAAACACTAAGTCATGTAGCATCTCTATTTTCTTCAGTCAATGCCATGCCTTTAGCCTTAGGCCATTGTACTATTTGGATCAAGACAAAATTTTAAAACAAGACACTAAGCCATGTAGCTTCTTGTATGGGTTCAATGTCATGCATTCAACCTTCATAACAATATGGTTGTCAAAGTTTTACCTGAACTTGTGAATTACGTCTAGTCTTCCACAAGTAGTTTTTTTTTTTTGGTGGGGGGGGGGGGTTAAATTTTATCTATCTGGGTAGATCCTTACCTGAACTTGTGAATTATGTCTTGTCTTCCACAAGTAGTTATTTTTGGGGAGTTTGGATTTGATCTATCTGGGTAGATCCTCATCTTGAAGTTGACATCTTAATTGATACCAGATCAATTTTGAGTTTTAATTTTCTCAATCTATATTATTTAAAAATTTATACAATCATGGCTCTAACATAGAATTCTATTCATATTATCTGAATATATATAGATAAATATAGAATCTATGTTTGGTCATGGATTACACATTGTCAGCTTGTCTCTGGTTACGAGTTTACCACTTTGCAACAAATTTGGTTTCACATTTAGTAGACTCGAAACCAACTTGAAATTGGGTTTTTGACATTCCTATATTATAAAAAATGAAACTACATATGGTATTTGTATTTCCAACTCAAATCACGACTAACAATGATAAATAAACATCCAATATCATACCTTCTCTTATCATGATCACCAAAATATATATAACAAATTCATTCTCCTTTCTCCTTTCTCCTTCCAAACTCTAGACATGTATATCAAATCCCTTCAGGTATATGGGAATGGAGTTTAACCATTGTTATTTCTCCTTACCAGATTTGACATGTATTGTATCACCATGCTAATGACTTGTCTAATATTGGGACATGTGATGATTACATGAAACATAATTTTACTGAGTGCATGAGAGTAGAGAATGCATAAAATGTTGACCTCCTCCTCATCTCTATGCATCATCAATAGTTGATGGGAGATTCATATATCCAGCATCAAGTGGTATGATCATAGGATCACCATCTAACATGTGGATTCACTATAGAACTCTCTTAATGTAATTTCTTTTACCCAATCCAGGAGGTGATGTTATGCACCCATCTCTCCATTTGCAAGCATAAGAAATTGGGCTACACTATGTTTTCTAGATTCCCCTCTTAATTTTTTAAGGGATAACTCCAGCAAAGAGCTCCACTTGTAAATAGACTTATCCGCTCTAGCTCCCCATTTTGTAAGGCCATCCACCTTGTTCGATCTTAGAAAGTAGTAGCATTTCATTTCCTTCCCAACAACCAGAGAACAAGCTTCATTGCAGGCTTTACTTTGCAAGAGTAGGAATCTTTCCATTAATATAGCCAATGTCAAACTAACTTTGTGTCGATCTGGATGTCTTTAGGGTGTCAGTGTATCACAAGGAGACCTTGTGCTATGGCATGTAGTTAAATATCTAAGACATCAAAAAATCTAGATGTTATACAACAACCTAGATCCACTGGCCATCGTTAATTCTATGTACAAATATTGTGGTGGCCCTCTCTGTTATCTTGATTAGAACTCCGTTTACTTTGAATTTGAGGAGGTTTAGTTCATATGGTCTCTATTCTGCGCTTCATGCTTGTTATCTGCCCCGAATGTAGCATCCTTTTTGAAAGATTCAATGATTAACCACATTTGGTTGATCATAAGCTCGGATGCTTAGGGATGGATCAATGGCTATTGTTGAAGATGAGGGCATTTCTAGTCTTCCAGATCACATCCATTGCAATAAAATCAAAGAGTTGCCTATTGACCTTTCTCATCTTCCTTCTTAGATTACTGATTATCCAAATCCTTAGTTGGGGTTCATCTACAAACTATTTTTTTTGTTATTTTGATAGTAGGTAGCAAACCTCCTTTGCATAAGAAAACCCATGTAGAGCATGCAAGGTGGTTTCTGGAGCCTCCCCGCATCAGAGGATACAATTATCAGTGCCCAAGCCTCTTCTAACTCATTTTTAACTTGTCATCAAGCCATCACGAAGAGGATGCCACATGAGAAACTTCATACATTGGGGGATCTTGAGTTTCCAAATGCTTGGCCATCATCCCTGGACCTAGATCCTGACCTCCTTTAGGAGACAACTTTAGCCATGTTTAGTTGAGAAGTGGCCATTGTTGGGACCAGTATATTGCCATTCGTCCTGACCTAATTGAGGTCTGGAAGGGATTGTATTCATAATGACCCGGTATGTGCTCTCTTCAAACTGAAGCCGTATGAAGTCAGAATCCCCGTGGTCATCAACCATCATCAAAGAGACTCTAAGGTCACACTACTCCATAGGGACCACCCTGGTAGCTTTCATAACAAGATCATCCCTTCCATTGACCCAACTATCTCTCTAGAGTGAGGTGTATTCTCCGTTAAGAACAATGCGACCAACATGTGTCAGCATTTCCCCCTCGTGGTTGTTGATGAACTTCCACTCTCATGACCCCTATAATTTTCCTTTTCCATTGAGATGCCTGTATTTTGTGTTCATAAACTCACTCTAATGGATATTTTGTTGAGCAGAGAAGTCCTAGACAAATTTGGACAGCAAAGCCTCATTTTTGAGTCTTGTGTTTTTGATACTTAGAACCCCACCTTCCTTCTTGGAAATTATCTTCTTCTAGTTGATCGTGTGCACTTTTTGATAACCAGTGTGGCTCTCATAGATAAAGTTCTTAATACTCTGATCAATACTATCACAGACTGCCATGGGAAGGTGGGTGGTTTGCATCAGGAAGGCATGAGTAGCATTTCGTATAGATCGAGCAAGGGAGACTCAATCAGCCATTGAAAGAGTGTGATTGGCCCAAGAGTTGATTTACCTTCAATGCTATTTAGGATGTTTAAGTACATGGCATTGTTTTCCTGGCTATGCAGAATTAGAACCCCAAGTTGATGCCCTAGATTATTTGTTTTCTCAATGTTAGTATGCCTATAAATTCTTCTTCTTGTTGTTCTATCAATGTTCTTTGAATAGAAGATGACTTTTCTTTAGAAAGAATATGACTCGAGGCTTCCCCAAAGTCCAAAATTCACATCATCTTGGCCTGGGTAATGGTGGCTCCTCAAAGAAGACAATGTTGTCTGCAAAGTAGATGTGTGTGAGGTCAGGTCCTTTCTTGGTAATGCGGGGCGAAACCCACTTCCCCTCATCAACTAGCTCTCCTACAACCTGACTTAGTATATGTAGACAAAGAACAGAGATATAAGGTGATAGAGGGTCTCCTTGGAGGACCCCTCTGATCGCCTTGAAAGGAATGAATGTTTCTCTCTACCAAGTTGTGGTGATCTCGTTGGAGGTGATGATGTTCATGATCAGCCATGTTAGCTTCTCCACTATGTATTTTCTCTTGAGAGTGTCCCAAATATAGCTCCATTCCATCCGGTCATGAGCCTTCAATAGATCTAGTTTAATCACCATACACATTTTCCCAATGGATCTGGTTCTGATCAAATGGATGACCTCCTGCACTAGGACAATGTTATATGCAATCTGGCAACCTAGTATGAAGCTTCTTTGGAAGGGAGACCCAATTCTCCAGGAATGTCCTGATCCTTTCCATGATGATCTTAGAGAGTAGCTTGAGGCTAGTGCTCTTGAGCTCAATGGGCCTCTATTGACTACACATTTTAGGATTGGCCATCTTTGGGATCATAATGTCAAGAGCATTCACCATTCTAGGAGAAATGGGAGTGCCTGTAAAACATTCGAATATGGTTGGAAATAAGGATCTTCTCAACTTCTACCAATTTGTTTGTAGGAATCCCACGTCAACTCCATCAGGCATGGGTGCTTATATGGGATTCATCATCATGAGATCTGAAAAGATCTCTTCTTCAGATGGGGAGCTAGCAAGTTCCATGCGAATGTGTTGCTGAAGAATAGGGACATGATGCATGGGTTTTTAGTCATTCTCACAGGAATATTTTCCTTAGTTTTATGTATTGATTTGTAATTTATTTGATTAATTATGCATGAAATGATATCGATAGCCTATTCTATCTAAATGCATCAAATTATATGATTTTCACTGCTTGAAACAATTTAAAGTTCATCCCAAGTTCTTATGTACGCTCTTGTGCTATTTTAGGTGACAAAGTTTCAAAGACTCAGTAATACTAACATCAAAAGTTAGTGGTATCGAATTCAAATCCATAGCAGACCAGGAACTCACCCAGACTCAATACTACCAACACCAAAAGTCGATAGTACTGAAACCAGGACAGAGAGGCACAAGAAGTAATTCATAAAGACTCGGTACTACCGAGCACACCAGACTTGATAAAACTGAGATGGCATCAGGGAGACAGAGTTAGATTGACCCAAAGACTCGTTACTATGGAGACAGTTTAGTAGTATCGATATTGCGGGAGTACACGTTCAACCTAAAAACTCAGTACTATCGACTTCTCAGTTGATACTTCCGAGTCTTCCCGATCAGGCGATCCAAAGGCAACACTTTAATCCAATGGATGGCATTATTTTGCACCCTAAGTGGCTCTTATGACTTAAGGGGAGAACGAACAGACCTAATTACTCAACCATTTTCCATTGCACGACACCAGTGAGAGAAAGAGAGAGGAGAGGAGAGCACAAAACTAAAGGCTACATATGGGATTATCTGAGCACCTATGATGGGTGGTTCTACATCCAAAAGACAACATATTGTACGTACATTGAAGGGGATCGTCCTAATCAGCTATTCTCCAGGGGTTGCTTTTGATTTTCTAATGTTTTCCACATTTTTCTCCTTATTTACTATGTATTCATCCATAAAAACCATGCAGGGCTAATCCCCTTGATTCCTTAGAATCTGGGAGTAGTTCGGATATGCATTGTACCTGACTTCTATGCATTAATATCACTTTTATTCCTATTTTCTGGATATAAATCTATGAGATTGTCTTGTTCTATTTATGCTTGATCACCATAGATAGATTATTAGATCTTTAATCATTTTAGGAGAAAGGTTAAGGGTTGGAAAAACATAGATTTACCAGTTTATTGTGCCCTTTAGGAAAGGTGGAGCATAAATAGGAGGAGAATCCCTAAGGTTATTCGTAAACCACCTAATTAATTAACCAATTACTATGGAAATGGGATTGACATTAGAATAGGTAGTGAACTACACTGCGGGAGTGGGTAGTTCTTGCTATAAGCTCTTTATCCAGGGTTAGGGGTAATAGATGTTAGGGTGTAGATTTAATTACAGTGTTATCCGCGGTGAAACCACTGTCCTGAGGGATTCATTTAAATATGAGTTACCTATTCTTTAGTCTGGTTTCATTTCTACATTCTCTTTTATTAAATCAAACCAATTTCAACCATTTTTACCAGCTTAGCTGATTAGATCATAGTTAGTAGTAGTTTCTAGATTCTGTTTCCCTGTGTTTGACTTGAGCCTCATAAGGCCTATATTACTCGACATGTACACTTGTGTATTACACACACGTTATACGCGTGTCAAGGTTTTGGAGTCATTGGCAGGGAATCGACAACATCCAACACTAATGAGTGTTTTGGTCGGCCATTCTAGGCCAACACTTTTTTATTGTTACTTCATTTCAATCAAAAGTTGAATTATAATATCCCTATTATTTCCACTACCAGTACCATGCTCTATAGTTATTTTATTACTTTTAGGTACCAGTACACACCTGAGCCTAAGATTACGGAGAACAGTCTTTGCCGGGTTTCAGTCAAGCAGAACTCAAGAGAATGGGAATTCAAAAGATATGTTGACAGATTCAACCGAACCCCACCACTAACACCTCCACCTAAAGGACCTAATCCACCTGAGGAAATTTAATCAAAAGAAATGGATGATCAAGTAGAGGAAAAAGAACAAACGGTCTGAGAAAGGATCAATGCTTCTTATTCTACTGGTCAAAAAGGGCCAATTAAAAGACAAGCAATCAATATCGACATCTACAACATCGATCTAGGATTGGTCTCATTAGTCAAATCATAGTCCTTCCATGTCTATAGTTATGAAGACCCTATGACGCATATCAATAACTTTGTTGAAAGTTGTGATATGATCAAGATAGATATAGTATTGGCGAATGTCTTTTATTTGAAGCTATTCCCATCATCTTTGGAAGATAGTGCCAAATCTTGGTTTCACAACCTTGATGATGAGTGCATCAAGACTTGGGATCAAATGATTGACACCTTCTTCGAGCGTTACTTTCCTCCACAAAAGACAAATGACCTAGTAAGAATATTCATAATTTTAGACAATAGGTTGATGAATCATATTCTGAAGCATGGGAGAGATTCCAAAATATGCTGCGGAAGGTCCCTCATCACGGTATTGATCTGTTAGGATAGGCAAAGATTTTCTACTACAGTCTGCACAAAGGAGAAAGAACCATGCTTGATAGTGCAAGAGCATGCTTCTTTCTCAACAACAAACCCACCCATTATCATGAGATTTTAAATAACATGTCCAAGAACCAGACATGAGGTGATGAGAGAGAGATCCCGACAACCATCAAAAGTGTCAGGGAGTCCAAGGTCATCTCTACATTAAATGAGAATATGGACCTAATTGCCAAAAAGTTGTGTGTGAAGGACGAACCATCTTCAAAAGAAGAAGAAGAGAAATTCAAGCTTGTGCGCCATCAACAATAGTTTGGGAACAATGACTACTCGTGGAGGAAGGATCCTAAGTTCTCATGGAATGATCCTAACATTTTCCAACAAGACCCGTAACAGGTGCAACAACACAATCTACAACAATAGTTTGGTGGCCAAGCACAATATCAACAAGAACAAAAGAAGATTGACTATATTGAAGAAATGCTTAGAAAGTTAGTTAGCCAGAATGAAGTAATCACCGATCAAACTCAAAGAGAACTACAGAATCAAGGGGCACTGATCCACAACATTGAAACTCAGATCTATCAAATAGTAGCAGATGTGGTCACATTGAAGCAGCCAAACCAGTAGGGATTCCCAACAAACATGAACGTGCCTTCTGGAAATCAACATGCCAAGGCAGTTCTACTCCATAGTGGCAGGAAACTGTTGAATGGTGCATCATCATGTTCAGATGCAGGTGGCACTACAGGAGCAACAAATTAGATAGTAATAATAGATGTAGATGAACCAGATGTTTTAGCAAAGGAGAAGACAATCGATGAGCTGGCTGATGATGTTGAGGGACAAGAACAAAAGCATACTTCCCACGTCACCAGAGGATACCATTGAACCCAATAACTTTTTCAAAAAATTTGAAGGTGATGAAAAGTAGACCAACAATTCAAGAAGTTCCTAGATATTTTCAGGAAATTATCGGTCAACATTCCACTTATTGATGCAATTGTGTAGATACTGTCATACAACAAGTTATTAAAGGATAGAATCACCAAGAAGAGGAGGATACCTGAAGTTGATGTGGTAGTGTTAAAGGAATAGGTGAGTGCTTTCATTCTGGGAATACTACCTCCATAAAAAAAGATCCAGGTTGCTTCAACATTACTTGCTTCATAGGGAAGACCAAGTTTGGAGAAGTTCTTTGTGATTCAGGAGCAAACATCAACTTCATGCCTTTGTCAACTTTTAAGAAGCTAGGACGTAAGGAGTTTAGGAAAATTAGTATGACTATCCAATTGGCAGACAACTCTTTGGTCAAGACATACAATATTTTTGAAGATGTTCTAGTGAAGGTGGCAAATTTGTCTTCCTTACTGACTTCGTGGTAATGGAAATGCAGGATAATCATGGCAATGAACTCTTACAAGGATGGCCATTTTAAGATACAGCTGATATGATTTTGGAGATGGGCAGAGGGTGTTTGACCATGGGCATCTAGGATGACCCGTTTGAGATCAAGATGCCTGAGCACTCAAAAGTTATGGGGGACAAAGCACAGTGCAACATGCTTCAACAAGTGGAGGGAATGATTTCTTTACATTTGGGGAAGACATTCCTTGATATGGACCATGTGATGACTAAGATAGATAAGGGAACATTAGTAGTTGATATCATGGAAAAAATTAAGGTGATCTCATTAGCAAAAGTAGTGTGTTACTCAGAGGATGATGAAGCAGATTATTACCCAGCCACCATAGAAGAGGTTGTTGTAGATTCCATTGTGCAGGCATAGCCACAGTTACCTTTGGAGGTGTGTTTGATGAATATAGAGGATGACTATATATGCAGCCCCTGTATGGAATAGTGTGTACTAATGCTGAAGGTGGTACCCTGTTACTACACAAAACATTTTGAAGATCTTGGACCACCACCTCCGCCATTGGTCTCATCTCTGTAGAGCCCACCTGAGTTAGAGTTGAAGCCATTGCTGCCACATTTAAAGTATGCCTTCCTGTCTGCAGAAGAGAAGATCACAATTATTATATCATCATCCTTAAGAAACAAGGAGGAGAAGCAGTTGATTGTAGTTCTAAAGAACCACGGAGCCACATTTGGGTGGTCAATAGTAGACATAAAGGGAACCTATCCTAATTTTTGCCAGCACAAAATCCATCTAGAAGATGGAGCAAAGGTGATAGTTCAACCTCAAAGGTGAATCAACCCCATCATGATTGAGGTAGTGAATAAAGAGGTGATCAAGTTCCTATCAACATGTATAATTTATGCTATTTCAGATTCAATGTTAGTAAGCCCAACTCAAGTAGTTCCTAATAAAGGGGGATCACTGTCATAACAAATGCTGCTAGTGAGTTAATATAAAATTGGTTAGTGACGGGGTGGTTTCTATGCATCGATTGTTGGTATGTATGCCCTGAGAGCCAATCATGGGATGATTGGTGGGATACATTAAGATTGATTTGATAAACATCAAAGGCGAGCTTCCAATTCTCTCTGGTTCAGTCATATGAGATAGTGATAGAACAGATTGAATGTCTAGAGAATGACAGTACTCAATGACGTATGCCTTCAGGTTCATGACCTGAACGATGAGATCATACGGATGCTAAGAGTTTGTACATTCTTGTTATGTCCCTAGTCGGATGTCATTATGGAAGGTAGATAGATAGAAATGACACACAAGACTAGATTGTGGTGTTGGTTGATGACAGAATCTCATTAGTCATGATATAGAGATATCAAACCAAACACATAGGTACTTGTTAGAGAACAAGGTACCGGACAGACCCACCGTGAGTTTGACACATGGAACCATGAGATGGTAGTCACAGTCAGTACTCACAGTGATGGTGGTGAGTGTGATTCTTAGACCTGAAATCACTACACTCAACACATGTCGTTGGGCACACTTTGACATCATCAAACGCAGTCCTGAAACATGGTTTGTTATAAAGGTGATGATTGGGTGGCTTTGACACATGGGGCTTTTGAGGGGTGAGTGATAGATATGGGATTTGTCCCTCCTGAGGGAGTTTGATATCCATGGCCACTTGATGAGTAGGATTGAGAAAGGCGTGCACGCATGTGTGAATCAGTATATGATACTGATGTCATACATATCTCTTCCAGTCTACTATGAGATCAAGGAAGTGAATGAACGTTGACAGGATGACTGTTCCATGCCTCGAGTTCATTCGGGATATCAGTGAAAAAGGAATTATACATTCACTGTAACACCATTCACGGATTGTAGGATGAAAGTTGTTCTCCAACTTTCTACTTTCACTTGGGTAGCACTGATGTGTGACTAGACACCGCTCTTTGCTTGTGAAGTCATAAGTGTTATGGACTTTCACTGCCAGCGTGAAATGGACCTGCAGGGTCACACACATAGGATTTAACCTGGAAGAGGAGTTTTGTCCACAAAGCAATGTTTAGATTGATTACTAAAGGAGTTTAGTAGTTCAATTAAACACTCAATCAGTCGATAGCTCAATATCGTATGGTTCAGGGTGTTGGACGCATTGATTGGAGTATCGGATTGATTGAAATCGCATTTGACTGATTTTGCCCAACATGTGCTCCCAACCGATCGGCTCATGTGATGAACCGGTCGGCTGAGGTTGCTGAACCAGTCGGCTGGAGTGTCCAGGCCGATCGGCTCATGCCCAGGTTGAAACGATCGGTTCAAGGGTTGAACCGATCGACTCAACTGGTGCAACTGACCAGTTGGGAAAGTCATGTCGGCAAGAATTTTCCTTTCGTTTCAAATTGCCCAATTCGATTGGGAATAACATTGGTATTCGATACCAATTGGGAAAGAAACAAGGAAAGTATTTTTGAGCCGGATTAGGACCATGAACCGATCGGTTCAGGGCACCAACCGATCGGTTGGAGTGCCCCAAACGATCAGCTTAGGTCCAAACGATCGGCTCAATGGCCGAACCGATCAGTTCAGTTGTGAACTGAACATTTCAAGATGCGAACCGGTTGCTTTTTGTTGAAAATTCTCGAACCCTTCTACTCCTGCTTTTAGTCCTGCATTGCCCGGGATGGAGAACCCTGACCCATGACCCTCCTATATATATAGGGGTATTGGGGGCTTCTCACAGTACAGCTCAGTGCAACCAGTTGCTCTGCAAGTTGTCATTCTCTCTGGTTTTGGTAACCGTGAGAGAGCCCGAGCAAGTGCTTCCCGCAAAAGGGAGGTGCAGCAAGGGAAGGACAACTGCAGTTGCAACAAGAGGCAGGAGAGCGTGTTGGCGACTAGTACGTCAACAGGAGGGTGCGACTCCTTCCACTTCCTTGTGGGACAAGGAGAGTGGAGTTCCAGGTGGTCCGTGTGGACTACTACAGAGGCGGGAGGACATTGCCGCTTAGGAGGACAACTGTCATCCGACAGTCCGGTTCGAGTAGGAGTTGTCAGTCCCGGTGTGACCAGGAGCTGCACAGACACCGTCGAAGTCCGGAGTTGAAGACCGCGCATTGCGCGAGGTATTGTCGCCGAGCAAGCCTCGGGACAAGGTATGATTCCGCAAACCATCCTTTCCTATTATATAGACGTTGACGCGTTTCCTCGGTATGGGTTGGGGGAGAACATTTTTTTTTGTTTCCGCTGCCTTCTCTGTCTCCCCTAAAACCCAACAGTGGTATCAGAGCCACGTCAGCTGTTCTATATTTTAGGAATATCGATATGATCGATTTTGGTTTGTCGCCTTTATTTATTGCATACGATGCGAATAATATCGACTTTATGCATGTCCAATCATAAATCCACAAATCCCTAATGACATATATGATATGTATTATTAATGCACTCGATACGCGTCACGCTTAAACGATTTTTGTGGTGGATGTGTGTAGCATGATTATGGCCTATAAATCCCTATCTGTGTGTGGTTGTTTGTGGTTGCTTGCATCTCGATCTGCGCACCGATCTTCCCTCTCTTTTTCCTGATGTAACTCGAAATAATTCGAGATTCTTTCCTACCTTTGCTCCCCCCGAATGTAACTCGGGGTTTCCCTTTTAAAGGAATGTAATAAATAGGATAGATTTTATTTCTTGTTATGTCAAAGACCGGCGGACATCAAGACGACTACTCAGACGATCGGTTCAAGGAGTGAACCGATCGGTTGACCTTCCAGACGGTCGGTTCAAGGAGTGAACCGATCGGTTGATGACCGGTTCGAGGAATGAGACGAGCGGGTGGCGGACATGACGAGATGCACGACGACCAGGCGAACCGATCGGTTGGAGGAGCCAACCGATCGACTGGTGGCACCCAGACGACCGGCTGGAGAGTACATATCATTCATGTGATGAGTTGATCAACTCGGAAGGCAAGGCACAGAGTTCATCTTGTACAGGTTGCATGTGATGTAGACCTAGATGACCGTGATTCCTCTTGGCTCGAGGAATCACATTAGGATGGCCATAATCATCGCTCTTTATCATTTGTGCATGTTTTCTGTGGGATATAGCATGTATATGATACGTACTATGTATTGTGGTGATTGGATATGTATATGTATATAAAACCAAATCCCTCATTAAAATATTAAGTCTTATATGCCTTCCATTAGAGACACACATGGCAAACTTGATCGACCAAGCGTAGGTTACGCCAAAGCGTGGTGCGCCATCTATCTTGTGGAAGTGTGAAGGGTAGACATGTAGGTTCTGCCAAAGCAGGGTGCATGTTTACCGTGTCGGCTTTTGGGTTAGACTTAACTGGTGATTCTTAGAGCGTCTAGGCCCAGAGGCAAGGAATGTTCATGGCAAGGTGTTTTGCATGTTCATTCAACAAGAGTTGCATATGATGCAATTGGAAAGAGTTGCCTACCTGAGAGATCTAAGTTGTGGGTGATCAGCCAAAGCTGACTCATGACTTAGAGGATTTCAGGATCTTGCCCACTAGAAGATTGTACGCTGCAATCTTCCAAATTGATGGTGAGGGCTATCAATTTGAAGTAAAATAGTGGGAGCGATAATTAATTAAAGACCTAATTATATCGTCAATTTTTCAAATCAATCAAATAAGTCAAAAATGAGTTTTGGACTAAAATTGCATATTTTCCTTTTTGTAGTTTAAATGGCAACAAACAACAACAACTTTTCTTTGCGATCGGTCCTTGACAAGGACAAGCTAAATGGGACAAACTTCCATGACTGGTATCGGACATTGAGAATTGTTCTCACTCAAGAGCGTAAGCTCTATGTCCTGGATACTCCAATTCCAGAGGAACCCGCTCCTAATGCACCAAGGACAGAAAGGGATGCTTACAAGAAGCATTCTGATGATGCCATTGATGCAAAGTGCTTGATGCTATGTTCAATGAACCATGAGTTGCAGAGGCAACATGAAAACATGGGTGTCATAGAGATGATTCTGCATCTCAGGAACATGTATGAAGATCAGGCACGACAAGAGAGGTACAATGTTTCTAGGCGCTGTTCAAGTGCGTCATGACAGAAGGAGATCCAGTTGGTCCTCACACACTCAAGATGATTGGGTATGTGGAGAACCTGTAGAGACTGGGATTTCCACTGAGCCAAGAGTTGGCTACTGACGTGATACTGCAATCGTTGCCAGAATCTTACAGTCAGTTTGTGATGAACTACAACATGAACAACTTTGATAGGCCACTGTCAGAGTTGTTGGGCATGTTGAGGACAGCCGAGTTACAGATGAAGAAGGACAAGCCTAAGTATGTGATGGTGATCACGAGCAAGAAAGGCAAGTCCAAGCGCAAGGGCAAGGGCAAAGCTAAGAAAGGTTTTGAAGCTAGCCAGGAGTCCAAGCCATCTTCAGCTCTCAAGGCCAAGGGAGGCGTGACCAAGAAAGGAAATTGCCACCATTGTCAAAAGCCAGGACATTGGAAAAGGAATTGTCCTCTCTACTTGGAAGAACAAAAGAAGAAGGAGGCGACTGAAGCCTCTACTTGAAGGTGTCATGTAAATAAAATTGTAACACTTTTTGAGGTATATGATACCAAGATGTAAAGTGTAAAGCATTCTTACTTGGGGCAAGTGTTGCCTTTATAGATAGGAATACTTTAGTTTATTTTCAGCCAATAAGGCATGTAATACAGTTATGAACTGCTATTTCATACTTGCCAATAGATAGAAACACTTTATTTTTGCATATTGTATGACAATGATGGCAATCAATAAAGTTGTGTTTTCAATCTTAAAGATGTGATCTTTGTGGCAATGCCTTATTTATCTTGTGATATTTGATATGCATAAGATAAGATGATGCCTAAAAGTTATAGATAACTCAAACAATTTAATTAGCATTAATCATGAGAAATTCATTTCTAGTTTCCATGTGATGGATAAATCTAGACTCTTTTGGTTATAGAACCAGTAAGAGACATGAATATCTTGGACATGATTAATCAATCTTCACTAATGTAATGGGAGAGTGATTATCCTATTAGGTATAATACATGTGATGTATTTACATACCTATTGGAATGAATGCTATTACTTCAAATGGTGTTTAGAGAAATACCAATATGAATATCTTGAAGTGTTCAAGATTATCATAAATGAAGTACAAATTTGGTAAGGTATTAATTCTTGATGAGATCAATGAATGAAATACTTGGACCAAATGTTTGAAATCCGTATGAGTGTTTATGATAATGTATCATAGTGAACTCATGATTAAGGCATGGTGATGTCTGAATCAAGAAGGAATCATACTCTAAGGAGTTAGAGAATGATTATCAAATAACTGAATTTTTCTTAATAAAAGAATACCCCACACTAATAAAAGAAATTAAGAATCACAAGGGTTGTGAGTTCTTATATCTTTAACAGATACACCTCAATTATCTATGTGATGAGTTGTTCATGTGATGAGTCAACTATCAAGATGAATATGAGGAACTGAATCTTGAGTTATGGTTTATGACCTTTACATCCTAAATGACATCCATGTGAACCATAAGGTATGACCTTAATGGTAGCACTCATTGGATCATATCCATAAGTGCAGATGAGTCTTAAGTGTTAAGCTACATGGATAACATTTTGATAAGGATGATGCTTGTTAATTGCAACTTAATGGCTAAGACATTTGGCATATGGATGCTAAAACCGCATTCCTATGAGGAATAAAACCAGGATGTGTACGTGACACATCCTATAAGGTTTATGAATCCACTAATGCAAATGAAGTCTATAAGTTACAATGGACTAATCAATGTGATTGATTGAGTACAAACAACTCAAAATTGGATCTTTACTTTGATGATATAGTCAAAGGGTTTGACTGATATGTCAAAGATAAAGAAGGGATCTATGATTTAGTGAGAGCGTATTCACATTCCACATATTGATGTGAAATGGAAATGTTCTAGAATGGAAATCCGAATGTGGAAATTATCTTTAAGGAAGATACAGATGTTTCCTATGTGATAGGAATAGGGATCTATAGAGATAGTTCTCGAAAATCTCTTGACCTGGAAAGAGAGAGCATACATTGGCAATCTGTACTGAAGTGTTCAGTATGCACAAATTCAGTGGGAGAAAACTTGTCCATGTTACATGGAGTTAGTATCCCAAGGCCAAGTGTCCAATTCTTATGAAGAATGGGAACACTAAGAATAGATATGGATCTATCATGTATGTAATCATCCCATTATCTTGCATGTATGACATGGCAAGAATAAAATGCATTCATCATCTTGTATGTAGGACATGGCAATATGATGTGCTCATCCTGATAACTCGTATGTGGGACATGACGAGTGGATGTCTGTCTGCTTCCAGTAAGGGTTACTGGAATACCATGAGAACTTGATGAGTGCTTGTGAAGTACTAGTTCTATGGAGATAAGGAAGAGTTCTATGTAAAGAGTTACATTGATGCGAACTTCCGAAAGGATAGAAAATTATTCGCAAAATATACATAAGATGTATAAAAGTGAAAGTTTGTTGATGATTGGAAGTGTTCCAATAAAACCATTTAAAAGGGAAATTCCGAGTATAAATGTGTTAGAGAACAACAATGGATACTATATGGATCTGAAAGTTCATAAGATGAACTTATATTCCACTCATTGATGACAAGTCTGGAATCCTTGATCATGCAATGTGGCTAAAGGTTAGCAAATGGAATGCTAGATCGCATATTACGACAACTCCATCTCATACGTGTGACGTACAGCGAAGAGATGCGAGACATGCAATTTGTACAGACTTTGGCAAGGTGTTGTCATTACTCACTATGTTGGCACTAGAGCACAGTAACATGTGGGACATGTTTGAAGATCACTATGAATATGATTCATGGGTGATTGGCTCGCAGTGCAAGTGGGAGTCTGTTGGTATGTATGCCCTGAGAGCCAATCATGGGATGATTGGTGGGATACATTAAGATTGATTTGATAAACATCAAAGGCGAGCTTCCAATTCTCTCTGGTTCAGTCATATGAGATAGTGATAGAACAGATTGAATGTCTAGAAAATGACAGTACTCAATGACGTATGCCTTCAGGTTCATGACCTGAACGATGAGATCATACGGATGCTAAGAGTTTGTACATTCTTGTTATGTCCCTAGTCGGATGTCATTGTGGAAGGTAGATAGACAGCAATGACACACAAGACTAGATTGTGGTGTTGGTTGATGACAGAATCTCATTAGTCATGATATAGAGATATCAAACCAAACACATAGGTACTTGTTAGAGAACAAGGTACCGGACAGACCCACCGTGAGTTTGACACATGGAACCATGAGATGGTAGTCACAGTCAGTACTCACAGTGATGGTGGTGAGTGTGATTCTTAGACCTAAAATCACTACACTCAACACATGTCGTTGGGCACACTTTGACATCATCAAACGCAGTCCTGAAACATGGTTTGTTATAAAGGTGATGATTGGGTGGCTTTGACACATGGGGCTTTTGAGGGGTGAGTGATAGATATGGGATTTGTCCCTCCTGAGGGAGTTTGATATCCATGGCCACTTGATGAGTAGGATTGAGAAAGGCATGCACGCATGTGTGAATCAGTATATGATACTGATGTCATACATATTTCTTCCAGTCTACTCTGAGATCAAGGAAGTGAATGAACGTTGACAGGATGACTGTTCCATGCCTCGAGTTCATTCGGGATATCAGTGACAAAGGAATTATACATTCGCTGTAACACCATTCACGGATTGTAGGATGAAAGTTGTTCTCCAACTTTCTACTTTCACTTGGGTAGCACTGATGTGTGACTAGACACCGCTCTTTGCTTGTGAAGTCATAAGTGTTATGGACTTTCACTGCCAACGTGAAATGGACCTGTAGGGTCACACACATAGGATTTAACCTGGAAGAGGAGTTTTGTCCACAAAGCAATGTTTAGATTGATTACTAAAGGAGTTTAGTAGTTCAATTAAACACTCAATCAGTCGATAGCTCAATATCGTATGGTTCAAGGTGTTGGACGCATTGATTGGAGTATCGGATTGATTGAAATCGCATTTGACTGATTTTGCCCAACCTGTGCTCCCAACCGATCGGCTCATGTGATGAACCGGTCGGCTGAGGTTGCTGAACCGGTCGGCTGGAGTGTCCAGGCCGATCGGCTCATGCCCAGGTTGAAACGATCGGTTCAAGGGTTGAACTGATCGGCTCAAATGGTGCAACCGACCAGTTGGGAAAGTCATGTCGGCAAGAATTTTCCTTTTGTTTCAAATTGCCCAATTCGATTGGGAATAACATTGGTATTCGATACCAATTGGGAAAGAAACAAGGAAAGTCTTTTTGAGCCGGATTAGGACCATGAACCGATCGGTTCAGGGCACCAACCGATCGGTTGGAGTGCCCCAAATGATCGGCTCAGGTCCAACCAATCGGCGCAATGGCCGAACCGATCGGTTCAGTTGTGAACCGATCATTTCAAGATGCGAACCGGTTTCTTTTTGTGGAAAATTCTCGAACCCTTCTACTCCTGCTTTTAGTCCTGCATTGCCCGGGATGGAGAACCCTGACCCATGACCCTCCTATATATATAGGGGTATTGGGGGCTTCTCACAGTACAACTCAGTGCAACCAGTTGCTCTGCAAGTTGTCATTCTCTCTGGTTTTGGTAACCGTGAGAGAGCCCGAGCAAGTGCTTCCCGCAAAAGGGAGGTGCAGCAAGGGAAGGACAACTGCAGTTGCAACAGGAGGCAGGAGAGCGTGTTGGCGACTAGTACGTCAACAGGAGGGTGCGACTCCTTCCACTTCCTTGTGGGACAAGGAGAGTGGAGTTCCAGGTGGTCCGTGTGGACTACTACAGAGGCGGGAGGACACTGCCGCTTAGGAGGACAACTGTCATCCGACAGTCCGGTTCGAGTAGGAGTTGTCAGTCCCGGTGCGACCAGGAGCTGCACAGACACCGTCGAAGTCCAGAGTTGAAGACCGCGCATTGCGCGAGGTATTGTCGCCGAGCAAGCCTCGGGACAAGGTATGATTCCGCAAACCATCCTTTCCTATTATATAGACGTTGACGCGTTTCCTCGGTATGGGTTGGGGGAGAACATTTTTTTTTGTTTCCGCTGCCTTCTCTGTCTCCCCTAAAACCCAACATCGATTACCAACATTTGAATGATGTCACTTTAAAGGATCATTATCCCCTTCTTTTCATTGATCAAATTTTTGAGCGACTAGCCGGTCACTCACATTTTTATTTCCTTGATGGGTATTCTGATTATAAGTAGATTTCCATTGAGCCAAAGGATCATGAGAAGTCTACTTTCACCTTACCTTATGGAACATTTGCATATAGACGGATGTCGTTTGGCCTTTGTAGTGCACCTACCACTTTCCAACATTGTATGCTAACTATTTTTTCTAATATGGTGGAGCGATGCTTGGAAGTGTTCATAGACGATTTCTCAATGTATGGAGAGTCATTAGATGATTGTTTGTATAATCTAGATAGGGTTTTACAAAGGTGTGAGGACACCCATTTGGTCTTGAACTGGGAGAAATACTATATAATGGTGAGTGAGGGCATAGTGCTTTGATACAATATGTCTCTCAAGGGTATGAAAGTCGATCCAGTTAAGATAGAGGTCATCTCCAAGTTACCTCCACCGACATCGGTAAAGGGAGCAAGGAGCTTTTTAGGACATGCCGAGTTTCATCATCGATTTATAGAAGACTTTTCAAAAATTACAAAACATCTATCAGAATTGCGAGAAAAGGATGCCAAGTTCTATTTCGATGAAAGATTCTTGAAATCTTTTGAGATGTTAAAGGAAAAATTGATCTCCGCACCCATTGTGTAGGCTCCAGATTGGAGCCTACCATTTGAACTGATGTGCGACAGATCAAACTTTATGGTGGGAGCTGTGTTGGGTCAACACCAAGATAAGGCTCCTACAATCATATATTATGTGTCTAAACCTTGAATGATGTGCAACTTAATTACAAAACCACCAAAAAGGAACTTTTTGTGGTTGCTTTTCATTTGAAAATTTTCACCAATACCTAGTTGGGGTCAAGGTGTTTGTTTGGATAGACCACACTACCATCAAATACTTGTTACAGAAAAAAGATGTGAAACCCAGATTGATCAGGTGGATATTGTTGTTACATGAATTTGACATAGAAATTAAAATAAGGGAGGGGTGGAAAATGTTGTAGCATATCACCTATCTAGGTTGGAAAGGGTGACTGAAGAAGATGTAGATATCCCTATTGTTGAGGAATTTCCTGATGAAAAACCTTTTGCTCTTCAAACTAAGGATCCCTGGTTTGTAGATATTATCAACTATTTACCATGCAAGGAGATATCTACAGATTGGGGATACCAAGAGAGGAAGAAATTTTTCCATTCATTGAGGTTTTACATCTGGGATGATCCCATTTTTCTTAAACAATGTAGGGACGGAATTTTGAGGAAGTGTGTACCAGAATGTGAGTTTGAGAATATTTTGTTGCATTGTCACTCTCTACCTACCACTCGGGCATCACACTAACTCTAGGATGGCTGCCAAAGTCTGAGATAGTGGTTTTTATTGGCCAATGCTATTCAAGGATGCAAACAATTTCCTTCTTCATTGTGATGCATGTCAACGTGCATGAAATATATCTAAATGACACAAATTATCACTAAATGTTTTTTAGGAAATTGAAGTGTTTGATCTGTGGGGCATTGATTTTATGTGCCCTTTCATGTCGTCGAATTCTAATCTATACATATTGCTTTCTGTTGACTATGTATCCAAGTGGGTGGAAGCAATTCCAAACCACACCAATGATGCACAAGTTGTGTGCCATTTCGTTATAGATCATATTTTCTTCAGATTTGGTGTCCCACGATTGATTATTAGTGATGGTGGATCACATTTCACCAATAGGAAATTTGGAGCCTTGTTGAGTAAGTATGGGGTGAAACACTGAGTGGGTACTCCTTACCACCCACATACGCAAGGACAAGTTGAGGTGTCCAATAGAGAGGTGAAGAAGATCTTAGAAAGGACAGTCTCAACTAATACACTACTACAAAAACAACATCCAATGTCGCTTTTCTGGGCATCGGTTATTTAAAAAAACTGCCGCCTATAACATTACACGTCGGCTATTTAGTAAATCTGACGTCTATATTCGAAGACCAGCCAGACACGGGTACCGCTTTGTATTCAGCGTCGGCTGTATAACAAACAACCGACGCCTAAAATCGCCCGCGAAATCCAATTTTCAAGCAAAAAAAATTTGGCACATACAGCGTCGGTTTTTTACCAAAAAACCACCCCCTATATAAGATGAAATATTGCACAAAAAGTTCCATCTTAGGTGTCGGTTATCCGTTGATAACTGACGCCGATAATGGTTCCCACCATACTATTTAGGGCAAAATTTGTCTAATTGGATGTCGCTTATTTAAGTAGAACCGACGCCGAAGACGTTAGGTGTCAGTTGTATTTTATAACCGACGCCTTTTACCAACTTAATAGACCCTCGAACGGCCACTGTCCCCTTTCTTCTGTTTCATTCCTAGAATTTCTCCCCGATGCTGCTGCCGCCCGACTGCAACCCCCACCTGCCGCTGCTGCTGCTTGTGTGCCGCCGTCGCTCCGCCGCCGCTCCCTGCTCCTTCTGTGTCGTCGTCTCCAGTCCTAGTCGCCGTGCCCTGCGGCTACCTGCCTGCCCTACGTCGGCGGTCCTGGAGCTCGCCGTGCCTACCCTACATCGGCAGTCCTTTACTCGACCTCACCTCGCCGCCGACCTATCGACCTCACCTCGCCCTGCTCGCTTGCCCAGGTACATGCCGACCTACCCAGGCGGCACCCAAGCACGCCTAGGTGGCCAGGCATTCACCTAGGGTCCCAAACCCAGGCACCCAGCCTAGTTTGGCCTCTGGGATGCCTGGGCGATGCTTGGGCTACGCCAAGGCACAATGCTGTTGTGTATTTTTTTATTAAATTAAGTTATTTACTGATTTGTGTTTATTTATGTACTGATTTGTATTTTTTTATGTATTGTTTCAGGAATTAATCAATCATCTACTTCTGCCCACCGTCTCCCTACCCGTCACCTGCTCACCTGCCTGCTTGCCTGCCTACTCGCCTACCCTCCGTCTCGCCCAAACAGAGGTAAACCCTGTTTTATTACACTGCTTGATCTTTAATCACATAGACTTACTCAACATTGCTACTTGTATGATCCTAGTGATTAAAAGCACTCTTTCCTAGTCTCTTCAGTAACTAATGTTCCCTTGAGATGAGTGTTAATTGATCTAGTTTTCTTACTTTCCTTGTAATGCCATCTTTTATGTGCTATGACAGTCACCTTTAGAGTATTAAAATGATGCAACATGTACACTTGTTAAATTTGAATCTATAAATCCTATGAATTGATATCACCCCATAAAATCAATAGTCACTATTATGTCTTGTACACTCTAGATCTAATACTCTTATGCTATTTTAATACCATGAGACATGTTTTGCTCATTCTAGTGGATTATTATGACCTATGATGACCTAACATGAAACCATGCTCTTAAAGATATGATTTACATATCTATTATTGTGTTTGTTGGCCTAGAAACCCGTCCAAGATTTACTCATTAGGAGTAAATCTTGGATAGTCCCCGGTTTGGGACTGTTCTTTAACACCTAATCTCACTTAGGACGTAAGTGTATAATGTGTATTGGGTTTTCAAGAAAATTTCAGTAGCATTTCCCCGTTTGTTCTCTAAGTACATATGTACTTAGAGAACAGTGGGGAAATGCTGCCGAAATTTTCTTGAAAACCCAATACACATTATACACTTACTAGTGAGATTAGGTGTTCAAGGATGGGATAGGTGGTACACATTTATTATATATAAGAATGACATCACATGTGTTTGTTGGCCTAGAAACCCGTCTAGGATTTACTCATTAGGAGTAAATCTTGGATAGTCCCCAGTTTGGGACTGTTCTTTAACACCTAATCTCACTTAGGATGTAAGTGTATAATGTGTATTGGGTTTTCAAGAAAATTGCAGTAGCATTTCCCCGTTTGTTCTCTAAGTACATATGTACTTAGAGAACAGTGGGGAAATGCTGCCGAAATTTTCTTGAAAACCCAATACACATTATACACTTACTAGTGAGATTAGGTGTTCAAGGATGGGATAGGTGGTACACATTTATTATATATAAGAATGACATCACATGTGTTTGTTGGCCTAGAAACCCGTCCAAGATTTACTCATTGGGAGTAAATATTGGATAGTCCCCAGTTTGGGACTGTTCTTGAACACCTAATCTCACTTAGGATGTAAGTGTATAATGTGTATTGGGTTTTCGAGAAAATTTCGGTAGCATTTCTCCGTTTGTTCTCTAAGTACATATGTACTTAGAGAACAGCAGGGAAATGCTGCCGAAATTTTCCTGAAAACCCAATATACATTATACACTTACTAGTGAGATTAGGTGTTCAAGGATGGGATAGGTGGTACACATTTATTATATATAAGAATGCCATCACATGTGTTTGTTGGCCTAGACATGTATGTTTATATTTTTTTATTGATAAAAGATCACAATTTTAGAGGCATGTATGTTTATATTTTTTTATTGAAGCTAAATGTTTGCTTTTTTAATATCAATATCATTTTCAGATTTGATTTTTCATTATCTTCTAGTTAATACAAATGCTAAATGTTTGCCTTTTTCTAGTTAATACAAATGCTAAATGTTTGCCTTTTTCTAGTTAATACAAATGCTAAATGTTTTCCTTTTTAATGACATTTTCAGATGGCTGACCATGATGAGCATGAAGTCCATGATGAGCATGCTGTCCATGACGAGCATGGCAAGGATACCAATGTAAGTTCTAAAAATCATATCCTGTATTTCTATAAAATTCATTATTTTCTAGTTATGTCATATATCCCATATTTCTATATTGTGCTAATTAAGTGTGTTTATTTTTGTCAAATTTTAGGTTGATGATGCACATGTACCCCCAATTTAATTAATATACGTTGTATTCACCTATTCAAGATTAACATTTAGTGCTACTACCCAAATCATTAATGTGCATACTAACTAGGCCCTCAGTGATGCACAAAAAGCAAGGTGTGCACTGAATGTGCATGACCACACTATGGGTCCAAAGGGCTATGCAAGCGTTCGCCAAAGACTACAGGCGGAGTCTGCGGCTACTCAGGAGTCTACTGCTACTCAGGAGTCTGCCACACCCATGCCTCACCATGATATCTGGATAGCTGGGAGGCAAAACAAGAAGGGTGAAATAAAGAAGCCCGTAACTGCTGAGGCGGCTGCGAAAATGGTAAAATACAACTCTTAGAGCAATCGCTTGAATATTGATTATTTGTGGTGTTAACTAATCATGTGTGTTGATGGTGATTAGCGGGAGCTGCACGAGCAGAGGAAACAAGGCACATTCATCCCTCAGGGCACAAGGGATGAATTGATAGTTTCTCTGGGTAACCCAGAGCATCCTGGACGTGTTAGGGGTGCAGGCGCTGGTGTGGGCATCAAAGCATTCTTTGGGCCATTCCAGCGCAAACCCAGAGTGGGACTTTCACAAGAAGAGGTAACCTATTCTTTTTTTAGAATGTTACTGCAAAAGGGAATTCAATAAAAAGAAGCTAATGTTTCTTTTATCCATGTATAGGAGAATAAGAGAGTCGAGGATATAGTTGCTAAGAAGGTCAATGATATAGTTGCTGAGAAGGTCAAGGAAGAAATAGTACGGTGTCAGGCATCTCAAGCTTCCAATCACCCTATGACGACCCACTCTTCTCCTGATGTACAGACTGTGAGTAATCCTGGAGACCCATCGCCTAGCATGTCTCCTATAATTATTGTTTATGACATTGTAGCTAGTCTTCTCAAGATGATATGTTTTCAAGATGATATGTATATATGTATAACATTCTTTACGTAAATTTGTAGGCATTGAAGCCATGCCACTTAAGAATGCAAGAATATGTTGTTGTAGAGGCGCAGACTTACCCATCCCTTCCTGGGGCAACGTTTCATGGGACTCCAATGCCGCAGGGCTACGTTTGTGTGAGCCTGATGTGTGTATTACCCGATTGGAGGGAAGCTGCATTGCCATATGCCCACCCAGATATTGATACACTTGGTGAGGCAGAAGGCGGGGTGATATTGTGGCCCAAAGAAGATGTCGTCTACACTACTGAAATTGTAAGATAAATTTACATTACTTTAGATTGTTAATGTGTATATATGAGGTCAACTGATCTGAAATTATATATACAGGTTAAAAAGAAGACACCCTGAGCACCTAGGCCTCCACCTCCACTTCCTGCATTACCAAGTTGGGTTCCAACTGACCTAAAATACCCGTTAGGTCCTGCTTGTAGGGGAATGGCATGTTGGCTACGGGCACATAATATACATTGCCCTATAGTTGTTTCTTTAGAAGCAGATTATGCAGGTCAATCATATGATAGCTCTTTATTTATACAAGATATTATTGAGCTGTTTATGTATGATTGGCTGAATACATCAATGATAGGGACATGGATAAGGTGAGATCTTGTTTATACATCCATATACCTTGTGTAAGACCCGGTGATCTGGTTTCTTATATATTAATGCATATGCAATACATGTTTTGCAGCTACTTAGTCGAAGATCAATGCAAACAATTTGCATTTGATCATGTGGGATTTTTGATTCCATCATTGATTAGTATGGTAGCTAAAGACCCTGATAGTGTTCAACAATACTGTATAGATGCTTTTAAAATTTTTGGTCAGCAAAACAAGACGATAATAATAGATCCATTCAATGTAAAGTAAGTTTACTTTATTTATAATTTGGACTTAAGAAAATTCCATTTTTATTGTGCATTTTGATTTATGAATTTTTAACTTTTTTACCTATAGCGCTAGACATTGGGAGTTACTAGTTATTGTCCCCGAGATGTTCACTGTTTATTATCTAGATCCTGCGGGAAGTACATTGAACATTAAAATTGGACACATATTGAGAATGCCATTATTCTGGTGAGAAATATTTCATTTTTATATCCGTTAACATCTGTTATTACATTACTATTTAATTATGCAATTTACTGTGTTACATTAACACGTAGGGGTTTAGATGCATTCAAAAATGCTGGAGGAAATGTCCCAAAGAGAAAGAACCAGCCAATAATTTGGGAGAATGTAAAAGTATGTTCCCGACTCCAATGTATATATTATTTATGTGAACTGTGCTTAGTTGTATTTTTTTATATTTTGTATGTTTCAATTTATAGTGCGCTACAAGAGGCAACGGCTGGGCATGCGCATACTATGTGATGCGATTTATGCAGATGATTATCCGACATGCCGCATTGGATATTAATAGCATACATGAGGTATTATATATAGTCTCATTAGTTAGTATGAAATATATCAATCTTATTTTTATATTATTACTTATATATATACATCATTCTCTTTGCAGGTGTTTAAAACTGACCACACTATAGGTAAACGCTTAAAAAATGTAAATGCTCCATATATGATGGAAGCATTAAATGAAGTAAGAGAAGAATGGGCAAAAGCCATACAAGCAGTGGTGATTGTAAGATATAATTGGGATGCTGATAGTGATCCTGAATGATATTTTGTAAATGAATATTTCTGAATGTTTATACATGTATTTGAATGTTTCTACATGTGTGAATGTGAAATTGAATTGATGTCTGAATGTATCTACTTGTGTGAAAAAATATTTGTTAATTTTGCAGGTTTGTGGCCTGTTTGTAGGCTGATATCAATGCATGTCTTAAACCTGCAGTTCAGGAAACTGAACTGCAAGTTCTCATCCTGCTGACCAGCCACAGTAGGCCTGCAAACTGATAAGAAAAAAAAAAATAAAGTATAGGCGTCGGTTATTTATAGAACACCATCATCAAAGTCCTACAACGTCAGTTATTGGATAAAAACTAACGCCTAATATGACAAACAACCCGACCGTGCAGGAAAGCACGGCCGTGGTGGAAAAGGCGTCGCATATTCATATAAAACCGATGCCTATAGTACTAAACACGGCCGTGCAGCGAAGCACGGCCGTGTCGTCTGGGAGTATGGCGTCGGGTGTTCAGTTGTTAACCGACGCAGAAAGTGTCCTAGTCGGTGCTCTTTTTTGTGGCACGAACCCTATAGACATCGGACAACTATATATGACCGACGCCTATATATCATATAGGCGTCGGTTAGAAAACCTTCACCGAAGAGTTCGACCTTTAGCGTAGCCCACATCGGCATCGCTTGAAAATCGTCGCCAAAGGGGGTTAAATAACCGACGCCAAAGGCGTGTTCTGTAGTAGTGATAGGACAAACTGGTGTTTTGTGTTGAATGACACTCTTTGGGCATATAGGATAGGCTATAAATCACCTATAGGAACTACGCTGTTTAGGTTGGTTTATGGGCATGCTTTCCATTTACTAGTGGAGCTGGAGCATAAGGAAAAATGGGCTTTGAGAAAGTTGAATTTCAGACTGGATGAAGTAGGTAGGAAGATGTTATTAGAGTTGAGTGAGCTAGATGAACTGAGGATGGATGCCTATGAGAGTTCTAGAATTTATAAGGATAGAACTAAGAAGATTCAAGACCAACACATCTTGAATAGGGTGTTTCTCCTGGGACAAAAGGTCCTTCTATTCAATTCTAGACTTAAGTTACATTCAGGCAAGCTGAGGTTGAAATGGAGTGGACCATTGAGGTTTTACAAGTTTTTACCCATACCGCTGTGAAGATAATAGATGGGACTAGATCCTTCCTTGTTAATGACTAGAGATTGAAGCATTATTTTGGTGGGAAAGTAGATAAAAGAATAGAAGAAGTGCAACTTGTTATACTCTAGTAGATTCTTGCTCTTAACCATGTCTAGTCTAGGATGTTAAATAATGGCACTTGTTAGAGGCAACCCAACCTTTATTTCTCTTTGTTTATGTTCATTTTACCTTCTTAGTTGTTGTTTCATTTTTATTTCATGAAAAAAGGTACCTTGATTCGTTTGTTGGAGTGTGCATGACCTACGTAGTTGGTACTACTGAGACCATAAGTCGGTAGTACCAAATTTACGTGAAGGATATATTAGTTAAAGAAAGGAAAACTCAGTACTACTGACTAGGCAAGTCGGTACCATCGAGTTACTGAAGATTCCACACGCCTAACTGATAAGAGTTCAGTAGTATCGATTATCACAGTCGATACTACTGACTTTTTGGCAGCTCCCAGGTTCGAGATACTGAGATAATTCTCAAAATACTGAGAAAAATGGCCAGCTTGGTACTACCGACTGACTTGTTGGTATTATCGACTCATGACGTCAGCAATCCACGTGCGTCCAATTCAATGGCAGATGTGATCTTCATCGAGCAGTTGGTAGTATCGATCTGTACCATAAGTTAATACTTCTGACCCAGACTCAGTACAACTGACACTGAGTGATCTGCGCCCAAGTCATTAGCAAATGTCAGTCGTCAATATAACCGAGCCACATATTTGTGCATATAGCTCGGTACTACTGACTACAAGTAAGTAGTACCAACTCTACTGCTCCTGGGTGGCTATTGGCTATAAAAGATGGGGTGGGGAGTTCATATTCTTCACACCTTCATCCTCCACTCCTACAACTCAGAGAAAAGCTGTACCAGGTGCCACCACTCTTCATCGGGCCTCTTTTTCTCCATCTTCCTTCTTGCATCATCACCATGGCACCAAGGAGGGGTGCATCTTCATCGGTGGGGCAGGGAGATTTGGTCCCTCAACCAACCCGCATCCAACATCCCACTCCAGAGATCAAGAAGATCTACGAGGAGCTTATGCAGAGGAAGATGATGCCAATGGGATATGGTGATCATGCCCTGATTGAGCGAGTAGGCTTCATCGAGAATCTCCATTGGGTATGTCAGCATCAGCTATTAGAGGTGGATGACCCATTCTTCAGTGGCTAGCTGACCTACCTGATGAATGCATAATCATCTTAGTTCAATCATCTCTTTTAGCCCAGTTTTGGTTACATTCATGTATTTATCGGCCTTATCTTCTTATATGCAACTTATATT
This sequence comes from Alisma plantago-aquatica, assembly GCA_963693085.1. NCBI lineage: Eukaryota > Viridiplantae > Streptophyta > Magnoliopsida > Alismatales > Alismataceae > Alisma > Alisma plantago-aquatica. Next base: position 50,213,548 of record OY856412.1, read on the forward strand.
GGCTTAATTGATTTTACTCCTATTTTTATTGATTTTTTTTGCATTCTTGTGTAGGTCGTTTTGAGCTTTGGGCCTTATCTCCTAGGACCATATCCTTTTCTTTTGGGCTTTGGTTTAGTTCTGATCAGCAGCGAGCGCCCCCCTCTTCTCTTCTTCTGTTCACTCGCATCTCACCAACCCACTGGGCCCCACCATCCCAATCAGAACTGCGACCAGTGCCCTTCATCTTCACAGATCGCGATCCCAGCCAACCCTAATTGCAACTGTAGTTAATGCAGCCCGGTCGCGATTTTCTTTTAGCCACCTATCCACAGTTTTTTCTCCTCCCCTCACCATAGACCGCGATCATCCCTCCCCTGATCGTGATCTTCAGCTCTGCTGCTTCATCCTTCCAGTTCACGATGCCATGACCGGGCCCTCTCTCCAACAGGCACCACAACCACAGCTACTTCCTCAACCAACCAGACTGCGCCTGGGGTAACTCCTCATCACCAAGCCGTAACTGCGGCCAGGTGCAGTAGAGCCGCGACTTGTGGTGTCTCGATCATCTAGAATCGCGACCTCCCTATGAATCATGACCTAGCCGTGACTAACCGCGGTCGCGGTTTGCTGTCCACGATCAGCTGCCAAAGGGACCGCAACTTGATCTGCTACCCTCCGCTCTCTTCTCCAACCACTGGCAACCTACCACCAGTTAGTCGTTCCCATCTCCACTACCATCCATGCGTCGACAATGATTCCACCACGCCACTGCTACCTCACCTACAATTGTCTCTCCTCCCCACAACAACCACGACCGAGCTTCCTCCTACAAATGATCGCACCCATGATCTTTGCCGCGAACTGCCTCTAGATCGCGACCACTCCTCAGCCCGTGACCTGGGTCCCCCTCGATCACCTCCATCACTTGCCATCGTCTCGCAGCAACTTTCACCCCCATGGTTTCCACCACCCACAACCGCAATGTCGCCATCATCCTCTCTTCCCTAACCTTGACCCTTCTTCCTATCACACCTGTGGTCCTCTTCTTCCATTCACCCTTGACAAGCCAATAGCAGACCATCATCATACCTCCATGCCCGCAGTCCATCATCCATCCACGACCGCAGTTGCAGTAGCAACAATTAATCACGACCTGCTAAAAACTTTTCATGACCGTGCAAAAAGCTGTGACCGTGCAAAAAGCCACGATCGTGCAAAAAGACCGCGACCTGCTGCAAAATTATCAAGGACGCGATTTCAAGTCGGTACCAACCTGCTTATATATAGAACACTACCCCTGTCCGTCAGAGGATCATCTCCACACGCCGTTAGGCTACAAGTCTATCCTGGGCCTGAGGAGACGACCTCCATATCCAAGAACCTGCCCCTGTGGTGGTTTTGCAGCATGTTCACCGAGATCTGGAGGGAAGACTCAGATCTGCAAGCCACCTCATTCAGATCTGGATCTAGATCGAGATCTGGATCTAGAACTGTTGCGTCTACGCCATCTCTACGCCGCCATCTCATCCACGAGCTGCTCCTCCTGCTACGAGCAAGGACTACAAGGAGAAAGAGAAGGTGGAGAGAGAAGATCTACCCCATCTTTCGTGGTGTTCTTCCCTCCTCGTCTAGATCTTCCCCGACATTGTGTAGAAGACCGTTCCTCCACCGAGCTACGATCATCTCCTTCACCATGCTCATGGAAGAATCTTCTCTCTCTATTGTTTTTCTTGTTTCTTGCACTATGAGAGAGTAGTTTCCTTTCACTGGGGTGTGGGGACTAGCCCCGCTGCCCATGCTTACATGTTCAAATACTAAATATTCCATGGCATGTATATAAATTTTCATTTCATTGTTAATCGTCAATGTGTGCTTGTGGATTGATCACCAACTTGCATCTATCTTGTTTGTTTCCTATGTTGCGAGAACTCCAATATTTAGGATTTGAATGTCGATTAACGTGGTTGACTCCTTGATGAGAAATTAGATGGGATTCCCTGAAGTAGCAAGTGTGTGATCCGTGAGGTGACGAGACATCTAGCCCACAGTGATGCTTCTGTGTGCCTAACGCCTGTATAGGGGGCCCGCAACTTCGGTTGGATATTTGTATCTTCGGAGCAGTAAGTATGTGATCTGGATGGTGATGAGACATCTGATACCTAAGGTGATGCTTACGCGAACCTAACGCCCGTATGGGGGGTTTTGCAGCAGCTCTATTTGGATAGTTATATCTTGCCTGGATGTTTGTGTTTGGACTTGTTTGCATGTGTAGCGGTGGTGAAACCTGGAGCCATCCCAGGGATTCCCACCATAAATCTTTTATCAACTTTTAATCCTTCTTTTACTTTCCTCACATTTAGTTTAATTGAACTCAAATCAATCAACCTTTATTCTAATCATTAGTATTGATTCAACTAGATCTGACTAGTAAAAGATTCTTAAAAATGTTGTCCCTTGGGATTCGATCCTCAACTATACTTTGATAAGACCCGTCCGCTTGCGGGTGGTATTATTGCACGTTGTTTTGGTTAAAAACTTAGGTGTTTCAACCCTAAGTGAGTTTGTTAGTGCGATATTATACCACATCAAATTCTGGTGCCGTTGCCGGGGACAACGGAATCGTCTAGTTAAATCCAATTCTTTTGAGACTAATTTAGGTTTTTCTTTTACTTTTGATACTATCGATCATATATACTTGAATTCAGTTCTACTCTGTCCATCTTACTAGCAAAAGATCTTTCCATCCTAGGTACCCACAAAGTTTAGTGTATGCATCGCTCGGATAGTCCCAGACTCTCTACTAGCATTGACCCGGAGATAGACAGAACCTTTCACCGTCAGTACAGAGAGAACCAAGCAAGAATGGCTCAAGAGGAGGAAATTGCTCAAAGGGTATCTCAAGCCCTTAATGCACAAAGAGATAGGCTTATGCAATAAGCCCGAGCTGCAGTTCAAGAAGAAATCCAAGAATCTCAAGTGGCATCTCAACAAGCTGAGCTACTAAAAGACCTTAGAGAATTCTCAATCCCTAAAGCTTTTGATGTTCACCACCCAGTACAAACTCCTCCCATCAACACTCCGAATTTTGAGATAAGAGCACATTGGGTTACGCTGCTTCAAAACAATCCTTTATATGGTAAGCAAGGAGAAGATAGTCAAGAACATCTTCTGAGGTTTATAGACTTATGCGCCATGACAAAGAAAAATGGAGTCACAGATGATGCCATCAGACTTCGTCTCTTCAAGTACTCTCTTGCTGATAGAGCTATGAGTTGGTATAACTCCTTGCAATGCGAACCCATCACCACTTGGGAACAACTTCAAAATGTGTTTTTGGAAACATTTTATCCATCTTCTCTCACCTATGAAATCAGGGGCCGAATAACACAATTCACTCAGGTCCCTGGGGAATCCCTGGATGAAGCATGGGAAAGATACAAAGAGCTCCTACGCAAGTGCCCACATCATGGCATTCCCAAGAATCAACTCATTGAAATATTTTATAGGGGCGTGGATGATGACATCAAGAAGTTTTTAGATTCCTCATATGGAGGAAACTTCATGCGTCAAAGCTATGATAGCGCATGGAAAGTTGTCACCCTTGGAGCTGAAAATCAAGCCAACTGGGGCAGACCCGTAAGTAAAGGAGTGTTGAAGGTTGCTATAGCAGAAGCTACTCCTGAGTACAAGTCTATTTCTGAGTGTCTTAAGCTTCTAGTCGCCAAGCAATACCAACTTGAATAATCTTTTCCCGCCTATGAAAGAAGATGCTCACCCCCTCGACAACACGAACAAGTTAAGTCAGCTTCACTATTTTGTGAAGCATGCAAAGGAACTGATCATTCTACTCTAGCCTATAACATTCTCTATGATGTTGTTTTGAGCTATACATGTGCCCAAGGAGATAACTGTCAAATGGAAAATGTGAATGTTGTCAACACCATCCCTGGTCAGGGGTACCATAATCCAAATCAGAACAGGAACCATCCAGGTTTTCAATATGGAAATCCTTCTGGAGCGGAAAACTCAAGACAACTTGGTTCAAATACTCAACTACGAGGCCCGCCAGGATTCCAGTATAACCAACAACCAAATTTCAGGAATCAAGGGAACTTTATAGGAAACTACTAGAATAGAAACTACAACAATTTTCAGAACAATTCTCAGTTCCAGAATCCAAATCAAGTCCCCTATCAAAAACAACAACAAGGGCCACAAGATGGTCCTATCTCCCCTGATGATAAGCTCTCAACTATTGAGAAAATGATGCAGTCATAGCAGACTATGATCGCTAACCAGCAAGCCCATCAGAAGGCTATTGAATCTCAACTAGCTCAACTTACAGCTAGCATGAAGCCACCTGCCGAAGCCTTTACCGGACAACCAGAGAACAATCCTAAGCACCCAGAGCAATTGAAGGCTGTCACCACCAGGTCTGGAAAAGACTATTATGACCCCCCTATTAAGATACCAATAGCGGCAACAAATGATGATGACTTTGTGAATGTCCAAGACTCTACAATACCTGAGTCTCAACCGAAGGAACAACCAACCACTGATAAGACAAACAAAGCAAGATTGGAGGAACCATCAACTACAGAGGCAGAAGACACACCTAAGTCGGAAGTGCCAATATACAAGCCTCGTCCTCCTTTCCCGGCTCGTTTGAAGCAGACAAAGCTTGATACCCATTTCAATAAGTTCAAGGAAGCCATTAAGAAGCTTCATGTTGACATATCCTTCCTTATTGCTCTAGCTGAGATACCAGCCTGGACGAAATACTTGAAGTCACTTCTCATAAGGAAATATATAATTGAATAATATGAGACGGTGAAGTTAGCAACGACTACCTCCGATATTATTCAGAGCAAAATGCCCAAGAAGCAGAAAGACATGTGGTCCTTTAGGATTTCATGCCATATCGGTGACTCTTCATGTAAGAAGGGATTGGCCAATCTCGGTGCTATCATCTCTATCATACCACTAAGCCTTTTTAAGAGGTTAGGATTTGCAGAACTTCTCCCAACTGGAATGACCATACAACTTGTAGATAACTCTATGACCCTTCCCTTAGGAATCATTGAAGATGTCCCTGTCAAGGTTGGAAAATACTCTTATGTCCCATGTGACATTTTCATCATGGAAGATGCCAAATACCCTCTTATCGTTGGCAGTTCGTTCCTCACCACTGCAAGAGCTTTGATTGATGTTGAAGTAGGGACCTTGCTACTCAGACTAGGGAAAGAAACCCTCGAATTCAAAGTTTTCAAAAGCATGCGAAGACTGAGCATGCAGGAAGAAGTCTATTTGATTGATTGCATTGAGCAAATGTCGCTCCTCACACAAGAGGAATATGAACAAGTCGATCCTTTAGAAGTGGCTATAACAAACCCATCTGCTGATAATTCCATCAGCGAACAAGTTAAGGATTGTATCCTTCACCTCGACTCTATAGAAGAAGATCCTAAAGCTAGGTTCGAGGAACTCAAAGCTGTGAATGTAACTGAAGAGCCATGCCAGAAGCCAGAAGCACCCAAAATGAAGCCCCTGCCCGAGGGACTTAAGTACGTGTTTTTGGATGATCTCAAGGTTTGTCCAGTTATTATAAATTCTGATCTAACGACCGAACAAGAAGATAAAATCCTGAAAGAATTAAAGGAAAGAAAGAAAGCTATCATCTACAAGATGAGCGATCTGACCAGGGTCAGTCAAGTGCTTTGTATGCACAAAATCCCTATGGTGGAAGACCACAAGCTGACTGTTGAGCATCAACAGAAGTTGAATCCTAATATGAAGGAAGTAGTCCGCCGCGAAGTCATCAAGTTGTTGGCTAAATTGGACATTATGATAAATCCCTTTGTTTTGATGATGACAAACATTTCATTCTTGTTGATCTAACGTGCTACTTGAGTGTTGCAGGAATAAGGTGGATGACAAAGCTTTGGGAAATCTATATGCTTGAATGCTTGTATTTTTCATGAATTGTAAAAACTTGTACAAATATATATTATACAAGTACTTAGACATCATGAAAATCAAGTGTTAGATCTTCCCTAGCTAAATACCACACTTAGACAGGTCATCCCCTTCATTAGTGCCACATATGCATACTCATACATACACTTAGTACTTCATTTGAAACATTGAAACAGGGTCAATCTCGGTCGAAAAAATCCTCGACCGAGACACTCTCGGTCGACAAACTTCTCGACCGAGAAAGACCCAAGTAGCCGTTAGACACAGCTGACAAGGTAGTTGGCAGTTGGAGATGAACGTTGCAAACACTTGCTCCAGGGAGCCTGTCGGTCAACAAACCCTCGACCGAGTAGGTATCTCGATCGACAATTCCTCGACCGAGATTGGTTCTGACATCACTTGCAGAATTAATTAACTAGCCGTTGCTAAAGCAACTAAAGTGTACCTAACGGCTAGTTAAGCACTTAGAACCCCCTAGAAAGTGTCTAGAACGTCCTTATGCACTTGTAGGTCATTGCTATAAATAGGACATGCCTTAGGACACCTAAAAACATCTATTCTACATTTGAGCAATCTTTGAGCATACATTTGCATTAAGCAACTTGTTTTGAGCAATTGAGCACACTTGCAATTGGCCACTCTTCTCCTTGCTCTAATTTCGTGTCCTATTGGCTAGTATCTCCTATCCACATCAATCACACTTCCATATACATTGGTTAGGAGATCTACACGCTTGATATAGGCAAATCAAGCCTTGTGCTTCAAAGGTTAAGTGTAATTCCCTTTTCCTTTCTTGTTCACTTTTATTACTTGTACTCTCCTTGCTACTCCTAGGGTTGGAGGCTGCGGATTGGAGAGGGTTGTGATCTTCTTGGTAAAGAAGGAGGATTTGGACTACTTCAAGAAGGCTGGTGCAACGGGAGGGTACTTCAAAGAGGAAGGCTACTTCAAGGGGGAGCTTGGAGTTACTTCAAGAAGGTTGCCTCAAGTTGGTGCATCTACTTCAAAGTGAAGGCTGTCCAAAGGGGTGTAAGAAAGTATTATATTTTATGTAAAATCCTTGAAGAGGTAATAAAATTAATACTTTCAAAATCCCGGTTGGGTAAGCAACCGGGTAGTGGATTGACTACCTTAGTATTTGCTAAGGTTGGAATCACTCTAAATCCCTTGTCTCCTTCTTGATTTTTCATTTGTGGTTGTTTGAGTTAAATAAGTATTGAATTATATTTAAAATCCTTTTCACCCCCCTCTAGTGGTTTTACAATTGGTATCAGAGTAGGCTTCAAGGAGCTCTAATCGAGTTTTGAAGTATGAAGGGTGGTGGTGCCTACAACCACAAGCAAAGGAGCAGCTTGGACCAACCTTCAATGAGTTGTAATTGGTGCTTAGGAACAAGCCACACAACAGTTAGTTGCCCATGTAGATCAAAGAAGGAAGATGAGCACAAAGATTGCCTTATTACTACAACAAGTGAAGAAGAAGAAGAGGTAAGCCTTCTCGATTTACCTAAAGAAGATTTAATTGCTAGTCTTCAAGAAACGCATGAAAAATATATTGAGTGCAAAAAGAAATTAAAGAAATCAAATAAAGAAAATAATGAATTACATGCTAAACTTATTGCTCTTACATGTGAAAATGAAAATCTTAAAAAGGTCATTGAAGATCATAATATTAAGCTAAAATCAATAGAAGTAGATTGCAATTTCTTTCTCTAGAAAAGATAAACTTGCAAACTTAAGTAAATGATCTTCAAAAACAACCCGTCTTGTGTACACATCTAGATTATGATACTATCGTGAAAGAAAGAGATTCCTTGTTATCTAATCTAGATCAAGCAAAGTTGGACATAAACAAAAGAATGGATGAGATTGTTAAGTTGCAACAAAAAGTTAGTAGTTTGAGCAACAATGATACTCTTAATAAAATCTTAAATAATTCTTACCATCAAATTGGAAGGAGAGGACTAGGTTACAAGCCTAAAGGAAAATATTATCAAAAACCTAGTTGGGGAAGAACACAAGTGCCAAAGAGTCAATCTTTGTATGTACCTAAAGGCACAAATACATATGTAACCAAGAACAACCTAGAACATAATCATAGAAAGAGATATGAGATTGATTCTTTATGTTGTCATTACTGCTTGCGCCTTGGACACTATTCTTTTTCATGTCCTTACAAGAAAAAGGATGTCAAGTTAGTATGGGTTCCAAAACCCCCAAACTAAATGAACAAAATTAAGTTGAGATATGACCAAGGACTCTAGTTGCATATCTCTATGTCTATCTCAACTTAACATAATGGGTTAACAAATTAATTCAAGTATCTAAAACTTCTAACTTGAAAATATACAATTCTTTTGAATCTGCAAAGACAAAATTTTGCCTTAATTAAAGTTTTCAAAGAATAAAGACTTAAAATATAATTCGTTGAGATTTGATCTAAATATTACTTTGATATTCATATGCTCTATCTCAACCAAGCTAAATTTTCAAATTGCATAATTGAATTGAAAATGGACTTTGTTTTTACTTGGAAACAATGACTGAAAATAGTTCTGAAAAGGTGCAGAACTTTTCTCAGTCGAGACACTGTCGACCGAGAAGAACTGTCGGTCGAGAAATGGTCGACCGAGCAGGTTTATGTTGTCAAGTCTGAAATAAATCTACTGAACTTGTTTTCAATTAACCTAGCTTGCAATAAATTTGTTATTAATCATTGCTGCAAATCAAAATAAAACCCTGTAAAACAATTTTTGAAATAAGACATATTAATCATTTGCATCATATAACATTATGAATATAAAACATATTGCAAAGGTGTTATAAGAAGACTAATCTTGAACTAACCTCATTCATTGATTGAAAAAGTTTATTACCTTGTTTTCAAAAATTGAAAGCATGAATGAGATTATTTTGGTATTATCTTCTACATGTTTTGGCTTAAAATTATGAATGGGTTTTAGCAAAGAAAATTACTATTCTTTCCTAAGTACTCCTTGGAATATCTATAATGAAACCATGTGTGTTGAAATTTAGTTTAAATGATCATAATTATTGCATTTATATGTTGATCATTGTACTATGGATATGCTTCTACCTTTAAATAGTACCATGATCATTATATTTCAGTAATTTATGTAAAATAGTAAAACTCTATGACATAAAGCATCTTGATAAAATAGAAAATGATTACTGTAACAGTGTTTCTTAAAACAAAATTTTAATGTTTTATCCATTTGTTTTAAGAAATCAAAAGCAAGGGTACAAGGAAAAATGCTTCTAAAGTATATTATCTGAAAACAAGGGTAAATGGGATTTGATACTCGCAGTAAAGCTTATACGAATTCTTATACTAGAAATCTATCAAAATGCTTCAAATCTAGCTACCTGCAGACATGAATATTTAAACTATATATACGCAGGAAACGGCCTCTTGGTTGAAATCAAAGTTGACCAAGGGGCGCTATGGTCCTAGTCAAGGTCGACCTAAAATAAGCTTGCCACAATACTTATTTGGATATCATTTTCTATACTCAATCTTAGTAAAAAATGTGATAAAAAGACAAATTAAAATTATGACCACACAAATTGTCCAAATATTGGTAATGATAATCACAATATTACTCCCTTAGAAAACATATATATGCTCTACAAATTTAGTCTATCATTTGCATTAAAAACCAGCTTAAAATTTCATTCACAGTAAGTTTGTCGGTTAGCAAAACATTTCGACCGAAACAAACTCGGTCGACGAATTCGTCGACCGAAAACATCTCGGTCAGCTATCTCTTTCGACCGATAGACTTGAAGTAAGAACTACACGGGAAAAACTCAGACACACTTCCGGTCGACAAATTGTTCGACCGAGCAAGTGTCGGTCGACAAATTGCTCGATCGAGGGCCGACCGTTGGAATATGACCATTGGAATATGACCGTTGCCGATCGACCGTTAGGCGACCGAGAGGCGCACCTAGGATATGACCGTTGCGGTCGTCGGTCGACAATTTGGCGACCGAAATGGTTACTGATTTGCTATAAATAGGACAAAAAACGGGCCATTTCCTCACACCTTCACATTCTCACTTCTCTAGCTCCTCTCTAGTGCATTTTTGTGAAACTCTTTAGCCTCTCTACATCCAAGACATTCTTGCTACTTCTTCACCTCAAAGCAACGAAATGGCTTCATCATCTGCGCGTGGAAAGAAGCAAGTTGCTGGCAGGAAAGGAAGGACGACCTCCCCACCGCTGCCGATCATCAACGACATCCCCTTCATCGACGTAGCTGCTGGTGACTGCTACCTCAAGCTCTCCTCCAGAACTCCTCTTCCACGACGGCCAGTTGACGTCACAGACTTCTACAACATCATCGATGTGGAGGATCTCTTCGAGGTGCAACATTTGACCGATTTTCTGAATCCTTCCTTCCCTTCCTACTCTTCCAAAGTCGTAAATGAGTTCTATGCCAATTTAACCTCCCATCCCAAAAATGACTCCTTCTCCTCTATGGTCAATGGGTATAGCTTCCACTTTACTGAGGAGGGTATTCTTGATATGCTTGACATAGACTTAGAAGAATATTGATATTTTCTTGACCTTACCACTGGAAATCCACTCAACAAATTCTCCCAAGATGACAATACAATCAGTCTTAGTGACATAAAATGAGCCATTTTTCAATCTAATACAACTTGTCACGAAGATAGGGGTACCTACTATGCCATTAACCTCAAACCTGAAGCTAGGATTATCAACCTTATTGTTTCCACAAACATCCATCCTAGAGCAAACAAATCTGAAGTACCTACCTTTCGTATGTATCTTATATATGCCATTCTCAAACGCATTCCCATAAACTTTATTCGCATCATCATTAAGAACATGCTTAAGTTTTCTGGCAATCCTCCTTATGCTGACTTTGTGTGCCAAATTACTCAACATTTTCTTAAGAAACATATTGAAGATCTAGGTTACAAATGGGATAGAAAACCTCAGAAAATAAGCAAAAATACGGTAGAGAAGATGGGAATTGATTTTGGCCATAAGAGGGCTAGGACGGAAGGAGAGACATCCACTCAAGACATACCTCCACCACCACCTACCAACCTACCCTATGATCCCATCACAAACACTCTAACCTACATTGTTGGATCCCAATATCATCTAAGTAGACAATTAGATTACAATCACCATGCCATGACTTACTTAAACCAAAGGATGCAAGCTCTCTCTCCTCATCAACCAGATGAATATCCTTATTCTCTAAATCCTGGCATGATAAATCCATATAACCCTTCCTACAACTACTACCAAACTCCACCTCCACCATCTCCTGATCTCACACATACTCAGTTCTCTCACATGCAACTTCAAGATATTGCTGCTCATTTCCGCTTTGATCGTGTCCCCACCTTCTTGGAAGCTTATGCATTAACCAAGACAGGTGCCCTAGAGTGGCAAACTTTGGTCAAGTATTATGGAGCTGAGACATTTCTTGGGAAAGACCCAGATATTGATGTAATACTTCGGTCTTTTCAGTGAGATTATGAGTATCTTTTGTAATAGTTACAATGGAATGGTTGAAATGATTATAATGGATATCTTTCAAGAAAGTATATCTTATGAGTCATCTTGTAAAATGTTAAGCTATTATTAATAAATGTGTTCTTTCTATGGCATTATTTGAACATGACTTATAAGAGTATTATTGTAGAGCATACAAATTAAGGGGAGTAATATATGCAATGGATCACAAAAGGTAAATTTTTGCAAATGCCTAAAAATAATATTGTGGCTAAATTTACCATTAATTGGTATGCATTAATCCCTTGATTTTAATTGGATATCTCTTTAAGGGGGAGCAAAGCATAAAATCTAGAAAGAATAACATAAATGATTATATTTGGATATCTTTTTGAAATGCCAAAGGGGGAGAAAGAATATAAAATCAAAAACATAAAATTAAAAATAAGTTTCATAACATCTCGGCCAGCACTCACTTGCAAAACAAGAATGGCTACAAAAGATAATCTTCAGGTATGAAACTCACATGTTTTACATTTAGGAAATGTTTGTCATCTTCAAAAAGGGGGAGATTGTTGGCTAAATTGGACATTATGATAAATCCCTTTGTTTTGATGATGACAAACATTTCATTCTTGTTGATCTAATGTGCTACTTGAGTGTTGCAGGAATAAGGTGGATGACAAAGCTTTCGGAAATCTATATGCTTGAATGCTTGTATTTTTCATGAATTGTAATCAATTGTAAAAACTTGTACAAATATATAATGTACAAATACTTAGACATCATGTAAATCAAGTGTTAGATCTTCTCTAGATAAACACCACACTTAGATAGGTCATCCCCTTCATTAGTGCCACATATGCATACTCATACATACACTTAGTACTTTATTTGAAACATTGAAACAAGGTCAATCCCGGTCGACAAAATCCTCGACCGAGACACTCTCGGTCGACAAACCTCTCGACCGAGAAAGACCCAAGTAGCCGTTAGACATAGCTGATAAGGTAGTTGGCAGTTGGAGATGAACGTAGCAAAAACTTGTTCCAGGGAGCCTGTCGGTCGACAAACCCTCGACCGAGTAGGTATCTCGGTCGACAATTCCTCGACTGAGATTGGTTTCGACAGCACTTGCAAAATTAATTAACTAGTCGTTGCTAAAGGAACTAAAGTGTACCTAACGGCTAGTTAAGCACTTAGAACCCCCTAGAAAGTGTCTAGAACGTCCTTAAGCACTTTTAGGTCATTCCTATAAATAGGACATGCCTTAGGACACCTAAAAACATATATTCTACATTTGAGCAATCTTTGAGCATACATTTGCATTAAGCAACCTGTTTTGAGCAATTGAGCACACTTGCAATTGGCTACTCTTCTCCTTGCTCTAATTTCATGTCCTATTGGCTAGTATCTCCTATCCACAACAATAACACTTTCATATACATTGGTTAGGAGATCTACACGCTTGATATAGGAAAATCAAGCCTTGTGCTTCAAAGGTTAAGTGTAATTCCCTTTTCCTTTCTTGTTCACTTTTATTACTTGTACTCTCCTTGCTACTCCTAGGGTTGGAGGCTGCGGATTGGAGAGGGTCATGATCTTCTTGGTAAAGGAGGCTTTGGACTACTTCAAGAAGGCTGGTGCAACGTAAGGCTACTTCAAAGAGGAAGGCTACTTCAAGGGGGAGCTTGGAGTTACTTCAAGAAGGCTGCCTCAAGTTGGTGCATCTACTTCAAAGTGAAGGCTGTCCAAAGGGGTGTAAGAAAGTATTGTATTTTATGTAAAATCCTTGAAGAGGTAATAAAATTAATACTTTCAAAATCCCGATTGGGTAAGTAATCGGGTAGTGGACTAACTACCTTAGTATTTGCTAAGGTTGGAACCACTCTAAATCCCTTGTCTCCTTCTTGCTTTTTCATTTGTGGTTGTTTGAGTTAAATAAGTATTGAATTATCTTTAAAACCCTATTCACCCCCCCTCTAGTGGTTTTACACAAGTTGCTCACTAATGGAATCATCTATCTGATATTTGACTCACCCTGGGTGAGTCATGTACATGTTGTTCCAAAGAAAGGTGGTGCTACTGTGATACGGAATGAAGATAATGAGCTCATCCCCACTCAAACAATAATCGGGTGGAGGATGTGCATTGATTATAGGAAGTTGAACAAGGCCACACACAAGGATCATTTCCCGATGCCTTTCCTAGATCAAGTCTTAGAGCGATTGGCTCACTAGGAATATTTTTGCTATCTCGATGGTTACTCTGGATTTTATCAAATTCCTATACATCCAGATTACCGAGAGAAAACTACTTTTACTTGCCCCTTCAGAACGTACACCTTTAGAAGGATGCCATTCGGGCTCTGTAATGCGCCTGCAACCTTCCAATGCTGCATGGCAGCCATATTTGCTGGTTTAACCGAAACTATCATGGAAATTTTTATGGATGATTTCTCTGTATATGGGGATTCATATGAGTCGTGCCTCAAGAACCTCTTCCTCATCCTCAAACGATGCGAAGAAGCACATCTGGTACTGAGTTGGGAGAAGTGCCACTTTATGGTAAAAGAAGGCATTGTCCTTGGCCATAGGGTCAGCAATCGAGGAATCGAAGTAGACAAGGACAAGATCGAAGTGATCTCCAAACTATCTATCCCTACCAATGTAAGAGAAGTCTGCACATTCCTTGGTCATGTGGGCTTCTACAGAAGGTTTATCAAGGATTTCTCCAAGATAACCAAGCCCATGACAAACTTTTTGTTGAAGGACGCTAACTTCTATTTTGATGAAGAATGTATCAAGAGTTTCAACAATCTAAAGCATGCCCTTACAACAACACCCATCATTCAAGCCCCAGATTGGGAACACCCATTTGAAATTATGTGTGATGCCAGTGATTACGTTGTGGGTGCCATCTTGGGCCAATGTATAGAGAAGAAACATCATGTCATCTATTATGGATCAAAGACCCTTGATGAAGCTCAGAGGAACTACACAAATATTGAGAAGGAACTCCTAGCAGTCATATATGCCTTTGATAAGTTTAGAACCTACCTCATTGGTTTAAATGTGATTGTCTACACCAATCACACTGCTATTCATTATCTTCTAAAAAAGAAAGATGCAAAACCAAGGCTAATAAGATGGATTCTCCTATTGCAAGAATTTGATCTTGAGATTAGAGATAAGAGAGGCACATAAAATGTTGTAGCAGACCACTTAAGTTGTATCCACACTCTGGAAACTGAGAAGATCCCAATCAACGACTCTCTTCCAGATGACCAGCTTATGAAAGTCTCAGAAGCTACTCCTTGGTACTCGGACTATGTGAACTACCTTTTTGCTGGTCTCATCCACCCTGAGTGTACTGGCAATGCTCTAAAGAAATTCATGCATGATGTGAGGCAATATCACTGGGATGATCCATACCTCTTCAAGCTTTGTGTTGATGGTATCTACAGACATTGTATCACTGAGGAAGAAGCTCAACTTATTTTAGAGCAATGCCACTCAGGCCCATTCGGAGGCCATATGACTTCTAAGAAAACTTCTTTAAAGGTTTTGCAGTGTGGTTTCTTTTGGCCAACCATATCCAGAGATGCTTATAACTTTGTGTTGTCATATGACAAGTGTCAGAGAATGGGAAACATTACAAAAAGAGATGAGATGCCACTTAAGCTATGACAAGAAGTCGAGATTTTTGATGTTTGGGAAGTGGACTACATGGGCCCATTCCCATCCTCACATAGATTTTCCTACATCCTTGTTGCAGTAGATTATGTCTCTAAATGGGTAGAGGCCATACCAACCGTCACTAGCGATTCAAAACCCGTCATTATATGTTCAAAGATATTATTTTTTCCCATTTTGGAATCCCACGAACTGTGATATCCAACAAAGGTTCTCATTTTCTAGAAAGAAGCTTAAAAGTGTTGTTGAGAAGATATGGTGTAACACACAAGGTAGCTTCCCCCTACCACCCACAAATAAGTGGGCAGGTAGAGGTTCCAAACCGTTAACTCAAGGCTATCCTGGAAAAGACAGTAGGACACAACTGAAAGGATTGGTCAGTGAAAATCAATGACACTTTATGGGCCTACTGAACCGCGTTCAAAACTCCTCTTGGAACAACACCCTTCAGACTTATCTATTTAAAATCATGTCACTTGTGCGTGGAACTAGAACATAAAGCATGGTGGGCAATAAAACAGCTGAATTTTGACATTAAGAAAGCTGGTGAAGCTAGGATTCTGCAACTTCAAGAGCTAGAAGAACTCCGGATGACGGCTTATGAGAATTCACGAATCTACCAGGAACACATGAAAATTTGGCATGATGGTCATCTGAAGAGGAAGCACATTCAAGTGGGAGACCAAGTTCTACTGTTCAACTCGAGACTGAGGTTATTCCCGGGGAAACTCTGCTCTCGCTGGTCGGGACCATTCATTGTCAAAAGCATCTATCCGCATGGTGCATTCACCTTATGGAGTGACAAGTCTGGTGATTTTGTGGCAAATGGCCAATGCTTGAAAAGATATTTCACCACAGCTAATGCTAGCACTGAAGAATCGATGAATCTATCCAAACTAACATATCTACCAGAAAACTAAAGAAATCAAGTCGAGCCGACGACATAAAACAAAAGTTCTTGTCGGGAGGCAACCCGATCCTTAGCTTACTTTTTATTTTTAGTTTTAAATTTAAATTGTTTGCACATGGTAGACAATGCATCGCAAGATGCGATCTTACGTCCTGATAATTTTCATTTTTGAGATTTCAGATGGAGGACGCGTCGCCAAAAGGAATGCAACCACATCTGGTGGACCAACCGACACGAGACCCTCCATCTCGGATTTTGAGTTTGCTCGGGACAAGCAAAATTCTAAGTTTGGGGTGGAGGGTGGGTGGTACGTACTTTACTTTCCACCCTCTCCTATCCGTTTTAGACTTAAGATCATATCGTAGAGATTTTGAGCAAATTTTTCAAAAATTTTCAAAATATTCAAAAGTTTTCATAGCAGTTTGTATAGAAACTTGATGAAGTATTGATTCTTTTGTTTCATTCAAAGCCATTACCTAGTCGGCTACGCTATTTTTCCATGCAATTTTGAATCATTATACCTTCCTTATTTGAAGCAAAACCTCAAGGGGGACAATTTCTGAAACTAGCCAATTGTTAGAAATCACTGTGTGAAGCTTATGAATCCTAACATCATGATCAGTAGATATGGCAAGTATCTGACAAACTGAGAGGGATCAAATACGTTGTGCTTCCTAACTGACTAGTGGAACAATAGCATGGAATCTCCATCGGATCCACATCAAGTCATTATTTGAGCGGAGTATGATAAGGAGGACAACCCAGTGCACTGAATTGTAAATCAAGTTGCATTCTGATCTAAACTCTCTTCTACACTTCTTCTATCATCTTCTTACCCCTACGTTCATAAAAAACAAACAAAAATATCCAACGTAGTACCAAACCCTAAGTTCGGGGTGGCACACCCTCTCTTTATGCTTCTTCCATACCCCTCACGATGAAATAGGGGTGTATCACCAAGAAAAGATGCCTTAGTGCACACCAAAAGAACTGCAATCTCGAGTGGAATAGAGGAGAGATTCAAACGAAAAAAAATGCAATCAATGAAATTGCAAATCATACAATAAAAAAAAATCTCGAGTCGAATAGAGGAGAGATTTATTTCTTCCTTCCATATCACCCTTCACTCCCTTTTTCCACCTACTGGCACAATGAATGCCTAAGCTTACCAATATCCTAAAAACACCAGTGTCAGATCAGGTGCACACCTATTGTTCTGCGGGTATCTCTGGACTCCTACAAAACTCTTAGACACGCTTGATGTGGGAGAAAGTGGAGAGGAAGTGATGTTGGGAAACGAACTCGGGAACAAAGATATGGTAAGATGTGTTCTGTGATCTCAAGATGTTGAGATGCTTAGTCATACCAACCAGAAAAGAAATAATTGTGATGTGAAGATAAGGCAGTGACATGAGTTGAAAGTATGCGTCTGGCGATTGTTTCAGATTTTGTGTTACTCAAGGACGAGTAACATTTAAGTTCGGGGTATTTTGATGAATGCATATTCATCTTAGTTCAATCATCTCTTTTAGCCCAGTTTTGGTTACATTCATGCATTTATTGGCCTTATCTTTGTATATGCAACAAATATTGGATTAATTAATTTTACTCCTATTTTTATTGATTTTTTGCACCCTTGTGCAGGTCATTTTGAGCTTTGGGCCTTATCTCTTAGGCCCATGTCCTTTTCTTTTGGGATTTGGTTTAGTTTTGATCATTAGCGAGTGCCCCCTCTTCTTTTCTTTTGTTCACTCGCATCTCACCAACCCGCTGGGCCCCACCATCCCACTCACAACCGCGACCAGTGCCCTTCATCTTCACAGATCACGATCCCAGCCAACCCTAATAGTGACTGTGGTTAATGCATCTCGATCATGATTTTCTTTTAGCCACCTGTCTGTGGTTTTTGCTCCCCCCCTCGCCACAAACCGTGATCATCCCTCCCCCGATCGCGATCTTCAGCTCTGTCGCTTCATCCTTCCAGTTCACGATGCCACGACCAGGCTCTCTCTCCAACAGGCACCACGACCACAGTTGCTTCCTCAACCAACCGGACTGCTCCCAGGGTACCTCCTCATCACCAAGCCATAACCACGGTCAGGTGCAGCAGAGCCGCAACCTACGATGTCTCGATCATCTAGAATCGTGACCTCCCTGTGAATCTCGACCTGGCCATGACTAACCGCGGTCGCAGTTTGCTGTCCACGATCATCCGCCAAAGGGACTGTGATTTGATCTGCTGCCCTCCTCTCTCTTCTCCAACCACTGGCAACCTGCCACCACTCAACCGGCAGTGATGCCACCACACCACTGCTACCTCACCTACCATTGCCTATCCTCCCCACAACAACCATGACCGAGCTTCCTCCTAAAAATGATCGCGGCCGCGATCTTTGCCGTGACCTGCATCTAGATCCCAGCCACTCCTCAGCGCATGACCTGGGTCCCCTTCGATCACCTCCATCACCCACCATCATCTCACAGTAGCTTTCACCCACCATGGTTGCCACCACCCACAACCACAGTGTCGCCATCATCCTCTCTTCCCTGACCTTGACCCTTCTTCCTATCACACATGTGGTCCTCTTCTGCCATTCACCCTCGACAAGACAGCAACAGACCGTCATCATACCTCTATGCCCATGGTGCATCATCCATCTGTGACCGCAGTTGCAGCAGCAACAATTAATCACGACCTACTAACAATTTTCTGCGACCGTGCACAAAGCCATGACCGTGCAAAAAGTTGCGACCGTGCAAAAAGACCGTGACATGCTGCAGAATTATCAAGCACACGATTTCAAGTTGGTGCCAACCTGCCTATAAATAGAACGCTACCCCTGTCTATCAGAGGATCATCTCCACATGCCGTTAGGCTGTAGGTCTGTCTTGGGCCTGAGGAGACGACCTCCATAGCTAAGAACTTGCCCCTGTGGTAGTTTTGCAGCCTGTTCACCTAGATCTGGAGGGAAGACTCAGATCTGCAAGACTCCTCATTCAGATCTGGATCTAGATCTAGATCTGGATCTAGATCTTCTACGTCTATGCCATCTCTACGCCGCCATCTTGTCCATGAGCTGCTCCTCCTGCTGCGAGCTAGGACTACAAGGAGAAAGAGAAGGTGGAGAGAGAAGATCTGCCCCATCTGTCGTGGTATTCTTCCCTCCTCATCTAGATCTGCCCCGACATTGTGTAGAAGACCGTTCCTCCATAGAGCTACGATCATCTCCTTCACCATGCTCATGGCATAATGTTCTCTCTCTATTGTTTTTCTTGTTTCTCGCACTATGAGCGAGTAGTTTCCTTTCGCTGGGGTGCGGGGACTAGCCCCCCACCCATGCTTACATGTTCAAATACTAAACATTCCATGGAATGTATATAACTTTTCATTTTATTGTTAATCGTCGATGTGTGCTTGTGGATTGATTACCTTCTTGCATCTATCTTGTTCGTTTCCTATGTTGTGAGAACTCCAATATGTAGGATTTGAATGTCGATTAACGCGGTTGACTCCTTGATGAGAAATTGGATGGGATTCCCTGAAGTAGCAAGTGTGTGATTCGTGAGGTGACGAGACATCTAGCACACGGTGACGCTTCTGTGTGCCTAACGCTTGTATAGGGGGCCCGCAACTTCAGTTGGATATTTGTATCTTCAGAGCAGTAAGTATGTGATCTGGATGGTGACGAGACATCTGATACTAAGGTGATGCTTACGCGAACCTGATGCCCGTATGGGGAGTTTTGCAGCAGGTCTATTTGGATAGTTATATCTTGCCTGTATGTTTGTGTTTGGACTTGTTTGCATGTGTAGCAGTGGTTAAACCCGAGACCATCCCAGCGATTCCCACCATAAATCTTTAATCAACTTTTAATCCTACTTTTACTTTCCTCGCATTTAGTTTAATTGAACTCAAATCAATCAACCTTTGTTCTAATCATTAGTCTTGATTCAACTAGATCTGACTAGTAAAAGATTCTTAAAAATGTTGTCCCTTGGGATTCTATCCTCAACTATACTTCGATAAGACCCGTCCACTTGTGGGTGGTATTATTGCACGTTGTTTTGGTTAAAAACTTAGGGGTTTCAACCCTAAGTGAGTTTGTTAGTACGATATTATACCACGTCACTACCCAAAACTCATCTTCAAGTTCCTGGCATCGCTGGAGATCCTTGTCACCCCCGTGCAACAATTGGGAGGTGAATGGAGAGAAGGAAAAGTTAATTTCTGCCTCTTCAACACCAACCACTCCATCACCTTGTAGGCATTCAACCACATCTTCAACTGGCCTCATTTCTTAAAATGCTCCGCTACCTCTGACTTTGACTACAACTTTGCATGGGAGCGGCTGACTGAGGTTCCAGAAGGTTTCCACATTAGTTGGCATGTCAACTCTGTCACAGACATCGAGCATCCTTTTGCTAGGATTCTACATTGCCTATACACCAACACCATCTTCGTCCACTCTACCCAAGCCCAAGTAAGGTCCAAAAGACGGACCTCTTCTTCCTTTACAAACTATTGGAGGGAGAACTCATTAACTTTGGATCCTTCCTTCTCCTTCACATGTCATGGTTTGACGCATGGTGTAGAGGAAAGCACAAATTGTTTTTTTTTGGGGGGGGGGCACTGATTACCCCTATTGTGCTTCACCTCCATCTCGACCTATCCACTTTCACACTTGTGGTATCTTCAAAGATGTTTGATCTCCAGAATTTCCAAAAGGTAAGTATCCTTAGCTTGCACTAGGACATGGTGTATGCGTACGACATGGTGAGAGGAATGTATTGGGAGCATAGCCTTCCCGACCCTATTTTCAATCTATGAGGAGTCGATCATCTTAGGTGATTGGTCGCCGATGATGAGGACAACAGTGAAGCTAAGGAAACAACCCATGATGACCTCGAGCAGCCACATGATGACGATGACAATGTTGTGGAGGTAGAGCTCACCATCCCCATAACCTAGAGAGTGGTCCCGTACAAATGGGCACACACTTACGCTACCTCAAGCTCATCTTCCCCACCACCTTCTCAGGAGGAGCACAACCCATATGACGTGGTGGGTATGTATGGAATGTTGCAGCCCATATTGTAACGTCTGTTTCGCAAAAACAAGATTAACTATTGCGGAAGCGTTCACTAAGCAGTGGATTACCAAAAATCACTAAAAATTAAAACCTTTTTATCAAAAGATACATAAAAGGAAAACTTTCTCACATAGAAACAACATAACATAATTACATTCTTATTCACAGGTACATATTTTGTATCATCTCCTTTTGAGAATTACAAGCATGAACTGTCCTATCAAGCTAAACACAGGTAGTATAAAATCTCGAGGCACTGAGCCAAAATCTTGAAAGCACTAACTATTACTTCAAGGACCTGAGAGTACAGTGACGACACATAGGACTCTATCTACATCTATACAAGGCATAACAGCCAGTGTCTCTACCTGAGACTTCACTGCTGTCCTTGCTGCTGTTGTTGCTGCCCTTCACCTACTGAAGGATTCCTGCCTCCTCGTCCGCGTCCACCTAAAAATGTGATTCCCACGGTGGTGAGACAATTGTAAATTTCCCCAGCGAGAGATATAACTCTCCGCCATTAACATTATTATTGCATCTTAAGAAGATAAATATGCACAAAGGAATCATATTTATTTGGCAGTAGCTAATTCAATTTGGTACCATTGGACCTTCAAACACTTAGACATACTTAACCCTAGACCTCCAAACGGTCTTGGGTGACACCCAAATGGTCTTGAGACCATTTGGGAGATCCCCAAATGGTTTTGAAACCGTTTGGGTCAATCAACCCAAAACATCATCTCAAACAATTGGAAATTCAGCACTTAGCCGATTAGGGTTTATACCATATGTTTGAATCTTCAAATACCTAACCATACTCAACCCTAGACCTCCAAACGGTCTTGGGACCATTTGGGTGATTCCCAAACGGTTTTGAAACCATTTTAGTCAATCAACCCAAGTTTCAAACTCAATCACTTATGAAATCAACATTCAACCCGATTAGGGTTTAGGTGATTGATGGACCTTCAACTCATGAACCAATTGGATTTAATCAATAATAATTGATGGGTCATTAACCTAGATCATTATGAAAAAGTCCCAAAATGGTCACCCTGGTAAACATCACCAAACGGTCTTAAATCGTTTGCCTCTATGCGGTTTAGTGAAACTGTTTCATTCCAAACGGTTTGAAACTGTTTGCTCCCAAAACATAAACTGTTTGGACATTTGATTGAAACAGTTTGGTCTAGATATTTGGGGAGGTGTGTGCTTATGATGATGTCATCATCATCAAGCTCTAGTCCCATGAAACCTACTCTGATTTCCATGGAAATTGCATCAAACAACCAAATCATTAATTGTAAATAGAGAAATGATCATTATTTGATGGGGAATTGAATGCAATAACAAAGTTAAGGTTTTAAGTTATAAAACCCACCTCCAATTGAGCTCCAAAGCTCCAAGCTCACGGAAACAATGGTGGATGCAACTCCTTTCACTATTCCAAGGGTCGTCCTCAAGCTTTGAGTGAAAAGAATTGGTTAGAATTGAAGAGGGGATCAAGTTATGAAGAATTCATACATTGATTTTTGATTTTTACCATGGATTCAAGGTGAAAGGAGGTCAAGAACCTTACCAACAGGTTGGGTGTCGTCCTCCTGATCCTCCACAGCTCCTTGGTCATTTTCCAAGCGAGGGGAAAGAAAAGAATCCGAAAAATCCTTTGTTTGGGCTTGGAAAAAAGGTACATATGTGGAGACTTGAGGGCATGATTAATGAATAAATCCATTCCTCCTTTTTCCTGGGATTTCAGGGACGAAATCCTTGTAAGGGGTGGATCATTTGTAACATCCTTGACCTGGGATATGTGTTAACCCTAGACGTTTTTCCTATTAAGGTTGAGTACATTCTTAATCTTATCTTGGGAAAAGTAATTAGGGCTCATGAGAAACTTATGTTTCAATTTTGGTCCTGTTTGAACAATGTTGAAGCAAGGTTTTCTTATTTTGGAGTAAAGTGCAAATTACCTAAGTTGAGGGGTTAATTTGCAAATGTTGCATGATAAGATGTTCCTATGATGTTGAGACATCATAAGAATGAATATGATGTAGTGGTATGGTTTTCACAAGCTTGGGCTCCAAGATTAAGCTTGTAAAGCAATCCTTGTGCATTAAAACCTAGTTTTGGTGTAATGTGCAATTTACCCAAAACCTAGGGTTCAACATGCAAATTACCACTTCAATAAGGTCCCTAATGTTTCTTGGCATCATGTAGAGCAAAGAAAATGAGAGGGTCAGCTCATTTGAATTAAGTTGGAGGAGAGAGAATCTTGATATTAAAATAATCAAGATTTAATCCTAACTGAAACCCTAATTTAATTTAGGGCAAAAATGAAAGTATGAATTAAAGGGCTTTCAACCAAAATTAAAATGGTTGAATTCATATGTGTGTGGATGAGCTTAAAGCCTTGCAAAGGCACGAGCATATCCTAAGGAGGTGAAATTCCACTCACCATTATAATAAGAAAAAGAATTTCCACTCAAATATGGATATTCTTATTATAAGGGTTAAGGTGGTTAATTTCTTTTTCCTTAATTCATGGATAATGGAAGGGAACTCCATGGGGATAGATATGCCCTTGCATGCAAGAAACCAAGGGGGGAAGTGGTGGCAACAATTTTGGAATTAAAAGACTTTTATAAAGAATTTTCTCTTTCATCATTTTTTATGAGAATATGATTGTATCATAGTCTATTGAGTTGAATTAACCTTTTCATAAGGCATGTTAGCCTACACTTAACAAAGTGCATTACATCTCAATGTTACAATTGTCATGACACATTTCATGTGTCATCTATTCCAATTATAATGAACTTATAACACATCATGGTATATCAGAATTGGGGTGTTGGATGTGATATCTATCATGCCTTAATGTATCACTTCCCTCAACACCCTCATCTTGCTTGAGTTTATTCACTTAGCTTGTATTAGGGTATCGCTCATCCTAATACCTATGCACTAGATCATCAAATTCATTATGCAATGTATTGGTCATGATTCATCTATTTTAGAATACACAACCATTGCCAAAGATATGGACTCACCCTTCAGTCAGGGACTATTCATATAAGGATATCCATAATCAACCCCTCTGGGTATTTCATTTGTCAATACATTAATCATTATTCTATCAATATGAATAGGATTCCATAATTATAATTTGAGGTTCACTTAGCATCTCACACACATCTGAATTCAACCATTTTAATTTTGGTTGAAAGCCCTTTAATTAATACATTCATTTTTGCCCTAAATTAAATTAGGGTTTCAATTAGGATTAAATCTTGATTATTTTAATATCAAGATTCTCTCTCCTCCAACTTAATTCAAATGAGGAACCCCTCTCATTTTATTTTCTCTACATGATGCCAAGAAACATTAGGGACCTAATTGAAGTGGTAATTTGCATGTTGAACCCTAGGTTTTTGGTAAATTGCACATTACACCAAAACTAGGTTTTAATGCACAGTGATTTTTTTACAAGCTTAATCTTAGTACCCAAGATTGTGAAAACCATACCACTACATCATCTTCATTCTTATGATGTATCAACATCAGAGGAACATCTTATCATGCAACATTTTCAAATTAACCCCTCAACATAGGTAATTTGCACATTACTCCAAAATAAGCAAACCTTGCCTCAACATTGTTCAAACGGGACCAAAATTGAAACATAAGTTTCTCATGAGCCCTAATTACTTTTCCCAAGATAAGATTAATCTTCTACTCAACCTTATTAAGCAAAACATCTAGGGTTAACACATAACCCATGTCAGGGATGTTACACATATGACATGGTGGGTATGTATGGGATGTTGCAGGACATTCAGACATGACAGAAACAACATCAGGCGATGCTAGATGGGGTACATGAGATACAAGGATGGTTGTGCCGGAATCAATAGGTAATATATAAAAATTAATGTCTTCTCTTTGCCAACCAAGAGAATGTCCATATGCGCATGTAGTACACGGAGCAATATCAACAGTCGTTCTTCGACCATAATTGTAACCAAGGGTACTTTGGAGGATACCCACAACCACCACTAGTGTCATCGTTAGATCTGTCTTTTCAGGAGATGTTTGCAATGCATGGCATAATATTGGACAGGATAATTATTAAAAAAAATAGAAGTTGCATTTGTATGCATGAACAATTTTAATGCATACCATCTTAGTTGGATACCAATTTCATGTAGATTATATACATTCCATAGCATTCAATTATCTTTGTCATGTGGATTTTAGTTTCAATTTATAAAGATTGATATGTAGGGACATACCTTCACATCTTAGAAAAAAGAAAGAAAGAGAAAGAGAGTGGTATGTAATGAAAACACGAGCATAAACTCAATCATGCTGAAAAAAGAGAAAAGAATAGTGGGCCAGAAAAAATAATGTGAAGTCTGTTAATGTTCAAAGATTCTGAGGGATAAAGTATGCCTTAAACCCTTCTTGAAGAAATGAAGCAAACCACATGGTGCATTGTTTTATTTTCTTCTGACAGTCTCATTTATTGATTATATTCCTTGATACATGCACCATTTGATAGAAAAAAGAAAAAAAAAAGATATTAGGCATTAGGATTCATGAATGACATTATTTTCACTCATGTAGGTTCATCATACCTTTTCATAAATAAGTTGGGTGTACGTATGATTCTTTGATTGCCACATATTTCATACCATCAATTGCTCTTATTGGTAGGCCCCTTGAATTATTTGTCTCCTCATCCATTTAGTTAGTAGTTAGGAAATAGCAATTTAGAACAAGGAATCACATAATGCACCAAGCGAATTTGTGAATTATTATGATATTAACTAGTGTCTTGATAGTGTTCATTGATTAAATAGTGGACAACTTTTATGGAAATTTTTGATTGATTTATAGCAGTTAATGGTTCAGTGGTCACTGAAGGCCGATTAAGGGATTGTTGGTTGGACATTATTAAAAAAAGAATTCATGTGTTATGTCCTTTTGCTGAATTATATCAAATAGATCCAAGAGAGTGTTGCTTGAGGATGAGCAACATTTAAGCTTAGGGGAGTTTGATGCATGGGTTTTCAGTCATTCTCACAGGCATATTTTCCTTAGTTTTATGTATTGATTTGTCATTTATTTGATTAATTAGGCATGAAATACTATCAATAGTCTGTTCTATCTAAATGTATCAAATTATGTGATTTTCACTACTTGAAACATTTTAAAGTTCATCTCGAGTGCTTATGTACATTCTTGTGTGACGTGTATTTTACTACGCGCTTAAACGCAAGTATACGCGTCGAGTAATATAGGCCTTGTGAGGCCCGAGTCGAACTCAGGGATACGTGAATTATTGGGGACTTTTACTAACTAATCGCAATCAGCTAGACCGATTAACAAAGTAGGGTTTTGTTGTTCAAATTAAAAAGAAAATAAAAATCAAACAAAGAAAACAATCGATTAAAGGTTAATTTAATCAATTCAAAAGTATATCTTTAGGATGGCGGTTTCACCGTGGGTCAACATTGTATTAGGTTTCATATAATTCCTCACCCTTCTCTCTCTATCCGGGTAGTGGCCTGAATACAGAATTACCCACTGTCATGGTGTAATTCACTACTTAGGTTTAGGTTGATTCCACTGTCGTAGTAATCATTCCCCTAAACTAAGCGCATTAAAAACGGTCTCTCAGTTCCCACCATTAATTTTACAACTCCTTTGTCAAGGGTTTTATTGATTAATGTAGAATTCGTCTCTTTTCAACCGTTAATCCTTCTGTCGAAGTGATTAAGGGTGTTAAATTATTATTATGGTGATCAAGCATAACAATAGAAATGGAGAAAACAAATCAATACCACGGATTTGAGAGAAAAATATGAATTATTGATATAAAAATGTCATACAATGCATTCCCGGGCTACTCCCGGTCCTAAAGATTGAGGGTTTTAGCCTCTCATGTTCATCTCACACGAATACATGGTAGAAATTGGGGAATTCATAAGAAAACGGGAAATAAATGGGAAAACCCCTGAACGGAGAAGAACCGGTGGATCCTTGGCGTAGAACACGAGCTTCCCCGCCTGTCGGTGGTGGAAATCGTCTTCGGCAGCGTCCGAATCACCCGGGATGAGCTTCTCGGCCTCTGTTCTCCTTTTTCTCCTCCTCGGCACTCGTGCAATCAGAAATCAGATCCTCTCTCGTGTGGGCGGCCGTCATTAGGTATAAGTCCCTAATTAGGTCGTCCAATAACAACAGCCGTCCGATCGAGATCAAAACAGATCCAACGCATATCTGCCGACGTCGATACCATCGACGCGGGTCGATGGTATCGACCCAGCGGATTAGCGGCAGCTTTCTTTTCTTTTATTCTGAGCGCCTGTGGTGATCTCGATACCATCGACTTGGGCGTCGATGGTATCGACTCCTGTAGCGTCGGTTTTTTCTTCTAGCGACGCTGTAGCTCACATGTGTTGATGGCATCGACTTTCGTCGATGGTATCGACTGCATCCTCGCCATCAACCTTAAGTGATCTCGATGCCATCGACTTAGGTGTCGATGGTATCGACTCTGTATTGCTCTTCTCGGCTGACAACCTGTGGCTTGGTCGATGGTATCGACTTCCGTCGATGGTATCGACGGAAGCAGATACTTGTTTTTCCTGAAATTTCACAACAAGACCAAGTAAATCCACACAATTTATAATAAGATGATAAATAATGCTCAAAATATTAAAACAAAGGGGATTTGATATAATATAATGGCAAAGACCAAATTAAGTGAATTATGCAATATTATCCATAAAAAATGAGTAATTAGAGCACAAAACACATATGAAATAGGTCTATAAATGCGACTCAAAATCATCGCATCAAACTCCCCTAAGCTTAAACATTGCTCGCCCTCGAGCAACTAATCCTTAGAATAGGATTGCAGATGTCAACTAAAAATCAACACATCACCCCACATCCCACATGACTCCCACTGGACGTTCTCAAACCGGCCTTTCCTAATCACAGAACAGTAATTACCCTACAGGCGACAATAATCATCAATAAAAGAAATTATCCTTCAAACCGATGAACACTATCACATAAGGCAGTTAACATAATAAAATTTGTCGATTCAGCATTGGTGCATCTTGTGATCGCCTACACTACGTTGCTCGCCCTAACTACCATCTACATGGAAGCAGTTCTCCTGATAAACATGAGTGAGGAGAAAATCACGGTGGCCTACCAATCCGAGCAACGGGTGGATGGAATGGGTGGTTCATGGAAGAATTTGGAAGTATTACACAGTTTCAAAATGCATAAAACAAAATGCCCTAAATGATGCAAATGCACATTGAAAATGTCCTAATGCCTATAATTGGGTGGAATGATGCATGCACTAACCTTCCACCTCAAAAAGAGATAGAAATCTAATTAAGCCACATCATGTACTCAATTTCCTTGTTATGCAAGTGATATCATGTTCCTTTCTCCCTCTTATTCCATTTCCTTCTAAATTCTCTTTTTTTTTCTTTTCTCAATTTTTTTTCAGATTTTCAGAATTTTTTTTTTCTTTCTTTTAGCCCACATATCCATAATTGCTTAGAGATACATGTATAAGGCCATTTTCTTCACAATTGGAAGTCTTTGCACTATTTCGAGGGTATGGAACAATTAGATCACCTTTTTAGGAAAAATTGAGGTACATGGTGTACTTAAGCATGAAAATCATGAAAGTTATGAGTGCAACTACATGACATGCACCTAAAGGTAATGTGCATGAATCACTATACATTTTTTTTCTGTTTTATTCAAAAGTATGAAAATAACAATGCAAATCCTATCTACATGCTATGCACACAAGAAGGAATTAAAACTGTACTTTACTTCCAATTCTTTGGTAGATTATGGAAAAATATGAAGTGGAATGATCACAAGATTAAGTTACTGAACCTTAGAAAAATATCATGTGTCCCTCCTTACTGACATGTGTAGTAGTTCAAAGGGTTCTTTCTCTTATATCCAATTAAGGTCTCATTACCATTTGATTAGGTTAGGCTCAAACAACTGTTACTATCCACTTTTCATGAGTCAATGGGGGTGTGGGTGTGACATATTGCTTCAAAGTTGACATAATCAATCATTTTCATAGGGCAAGTTCCCCAAGGACAACCAAGTTAAGCTATCCAAAAGACACAGAAATTTTTAAATTCCCTTAAATTTCCCATAAAAAACAGCGAGATGACAATTTTTTAAGACATCCACGATTACACTAGATAGATGTGGATCCTAAACAAACTAAAATTGGAAGAACAAATAACAAAGCAAAAACTAAAAACAACTAAAGAAAAGATAAAAGATAGAGCTGTTCTAGCCACCCCCCTAAGCTTGAATTCGACTATGGCCTCATAGTCAAAAACCAACTTAAGGGTGGAACAGTGATACCCTGATCAATCCTGCAGAGGCGGTGGTGGGTATTGCGGTGCCGTAGGATCCCAAGACGGGTACTCCCCCTGGAATCTTGGATCATATTGGGTCCTCGGCGGAGGCTGTGGATAACCTCCAAAGTAGTCTTGACTCCAGTAATGGTCGAAGAAGGGCTCCTGTTGCGTCTCTATCCGCTGCAACCGGTTGTGCATTTGCTCTTGGTTGGCGAGGATGAGCCGCTCGTTCTCGAACATAGCCCGTTGATTATCAAGTACCCGGCTCGTAGTCTCATGAATGCCGGTATACATAGTCATGTGCTGCTGTTGAGTCTGCTGGATGTCCTGCAGCATGGTGTACAT
This sequence comes from Alisma plantago-aquatica, assembly GCA_963693085.1. Taxonomy (NCBI): domain Eukaryota; kingdom Viridiplantae; phylum Streptophyta; class Magnoliopsida; order Alismatales; family Alismataceae; genus Alisma; species Alisma plantago-aquatica. The sequence continues at coordinate 50,243,492 of OY856412.1, forward strand.
CCCCTGCATGGAATAGGGATCCTCGGTTGGCTGCTCGTACTGTGGTGATGGCGGCGGGGGCTGAGATGATGAAGATGCACCCGAATGCATCCTAGGATGCTTCCGTGGTGCCACACGTGCTCGAAGAGGTGTAAAAGCCTCCTCTTCCTCTGTAGCCTCGCCTTCTTGCTCGTCACCTCTGCCTTCTTCCTCGAAGGACTCGATGGCTATGATTGGCCATCTGAAATGCTGCTTGCCCTCAATGTTGAAGACGTCGTCCGACAGTGAGCGCTCCTGATAAGCTTGGTTGACGTGGCAATGAGCGTACGCCAACCCGTCCCGGAGAAGAATGAGGTTTGAACGGTGCAAGTGTTGCACGTTCACCTTACTCTGCATAGAAATCAGAGTCATGGACTGAAAGTTCAGCCCCAAGTAAGACGCCAAACTGGTGACAAGACCACCAAAATGAATTGGAGCCCTCCTTGTACTCCTTTTCAACGCCAGGATGCGCTATAGCCAGAACGCCCCCCAGTTGCACTCTTGACGTTTCAGGAGTGCGTAGAGAAAGAACAGGTCACTCTCCTGAAACTTACTCAAAGCAAGATCGCTTCGAGCAAAGAAAGTCAAGCTCAACATCCTATGCAGGACCCGGACGAACGGGTGTTCAAAATCCGCTACCGCTGCATTATGGTAGCTCACAGTCTTTCCTGCCGGCACTGTAACTAGCTCGGCAAAGATTTTGTCGTAGTCGGTGCGGGCGTCGGGGCGTCGGTGATCATTGCGGCCGTGGTTCCAGTTGAAGATGTCGTTGAACTTCTTCAACGTGATGTTGTAATTGTTGTTGAAGAGTCGGAAGGACACCCTTCCCTTGATCCACGCCTGGTCCGATGGTACCACGTCGTTTGGTACGACGCAGATGTCAAGAGACACCATGAACTCAACCACCAGTTCCTTGTATGTGGCCCATTCGCCAAAAAACGGCTGCCCATCCGCATGACATTCGATCTGCTCGTAAAGGCGACCGGTGTGCCGGGCTTGCCCGACCAACACATAGGCCAAGTTGGCCTCGAACCCCAACTCCTGGATCATGCCCCGGTCCACATACCGGGTTGGCTCGAACTTTCGCTTCATTATCTCCTCGTAGACCTTCCTCGCCTCCATGTGGGCATGAATCAGGCGTGGACGAGAGATGGAAGTGGTTGGGGGAGGAACGAACTCCTCAATCTCCATAGGGTGTGCGCTCGATGACGACGCTCCGGCGGCATGCACCATGGTTGCGAGAAAAGATGGGATTAGAAGAAAAGATCTCGGTGAAGATGGAGAAGAAATTCTCCGCTCGATGAAGATCTCCGCTCGATGATGCTTCTCTTCAGTCTTGGAGGGCTCGGGGGAGTGCTCGGCGCAAAGGAGGATACTTGCTCTGAAGGTGTGACGTCAAATGACGTTTCAAGTCCCCTTAAATAGGCTTGATCGGCGCCACTGGTGACCCGTCGATACCATCGACGCGGGTCGATGGTATCGACACTTCTCGCGGGTGGCCGCCTCCCTCGCGAGTATCGACGACTGACGTTTGCTGGATCGAGAAACCTAGATTGCTGACGAGTCGATACCATCGACGGAGGTCGATGGTATCGACGCAGCACCCGGATCGCTGACGTGGCTGTTGCGATCATCGTCGATGTCTGTGTGCGGATCGATGACATGTTCGTCGATACCATCGACGGGGGTCGATGGTATCGACTTGCTTTTATTGCGACACTGCCGTTTTGTTGCATTCAACCTGTGATGATGTCGATACCATCGACGAGGCCGTCGATGGTATCAAGTTGACTGAGCAAAATTTGTCTGAACTTCTCCAGAGATCTCGATGGTATCGACTGGGGTGTCGATACCATCAACACTTTTATTGCAACCTGCCTGTGACCATGTCGATACCATCGACGGGGGTGTCGATAGTATCGACGCAGTGCGATTTTTGCTGGTGTCAACCTGAACCCATGTCGATACCATCGACGAGTGTGTCGATGGTATCGACCCTGCCTGTGCCTCCACATTCAACAAACGAATCAAGGTATCATTTTTAAACTAAAATTTAAACAAAATAAAAGCAATCTATGACTCGAATTAGACTATCCTAATGTACCAATGGTTGGGTTGCCTCCCAACAAGCACCCTTATTTAACGTCTTAGGCTAGACGTATGACAGTCATCATCTTTTCACCTTGGGGACTGCACTTAGAGGATCATGCAGTAATTTGAATTCAACACGATCTCCTCCAATGCCCAAAGACAAAGTACCTCTCCCTAAAGCAGTCACGACATCCGCCGTTGCTTGAAAAGGTCTTCCTAGAAGAATTTCACAGCTTTGGAGTGGTGGCATATCCATGACGACAAAGTCCACAGGAAATATGAATCTATCCACTTTGACGAGAACATCTTCACATACTCCATAGGGTCTCACGGTAGACCCATCTGCCAATTCAATTGTTGCATCCAACTTCTTTATCTCTTTTAACCCCAACTTTTGAAATGTAGCCAAAGGAATGAGATTTATACTAGCGCCGGAATCACATTGCGCTTTAGAAACATGTTGACCACCTATTGAACACGGAATGTAAAAACCTCCTGGGTCCTTTCTCTTCTTTGGTGAACTCCCATGAATCATCGAGCTCACCGTCTCATTCATCCAATAAATTTCATCGTCTTTTATCCGCCTCTTCTTATTAATGATTTCCTTGATGAACCTCCCATAGGCGGGTACTTTCTCGATCATCTCCACTAATGGAATATTGATGTGGAGTTTTCGGAATATCTCCAGGAATTTTTTAAAGTGACGATGCTCTTTCTTTGACTTAGGATTAACCACATTTGAAACATCTGCTGCCTCAACACGCCTATGAGGTGGCACATAAGAGCTTTTCGGGGGTACCTCCCCTAAGCTTGCTTCAATTACTCCCTCTGGCGTGGGCTTTGGTGAAACATCATCAGCATTAATATCAACAATAGATATATCAGCACCTTGACAGACAGTGTTGACTTTCTCTTCTCGCCTAAGTGGAGGCGTGACCACCAAGGGCTCTTGGCGTCTTTTCCAAAAAGAAAAAGTGCTTCCGCCTGGTAGTCCATAGTAAGTGTGTGGATATGGTATCGCCGGTGTTGCATTCACATTGAAATTCATTTTTCTTTCTTCTACAACTTCTTACACCTGAGATTCCTCCTCAGTGCTTACCACAGACATGTACTTGACCTGATGGTGTGCTTGAGCCACATTTGCATTCTCGGCTGGTTTCTGTTGGTTGGCGTGCTTAATGGCCACCACTTCACTCGAAATCTGCGCCACAGTGGTCTCTAATGCCCGCATTTGTGCTCCATGGCTTTGCAGCGTCTGCCCAAACTTGGTTAGAATATCACCTTGAGATTGCAATTGTTTTCCAAACATGGCCATCATCTCTTGGTTTTGCTGGACCATTTGAGTTAGTAATTCAGTGCTCTTTTCCTTGGCTTTCTGCTGTGGCTTGGCATCCGGATCCTATAGAAAATTGTTCGGATCCTTCCATGAAAACGTTTTATCTTTCCTCCATGCATAGTCAATGTTTCTATAGCCCTGTTGTTGCATGAATTTCACTTGGGCCTCCCCATCATCAGATGCATCCTCCTTAGTTAGCACCTTCTTGGCTAGAAGATCTAACTTATCATTCAGCTCCCTCACTATTCTGGATTCACCAGCAGCCTTGACATGTTCCACAGCCCCTCTATCACCCCATGACTGTTTCCTAGCCATGTTTTTCAGTATCTCCCAACATCTTGTATCAATGTTATTTAAGAAAAATCCGGAACCAGCCGAGTCCAGGTTGCTTCTATCATGCTCGGAGAGAGCAAAGTAGAAGATCTTCACTTGGGTTTCCTTGTCCAATACATGATGTGGACATCTCCTCAACATGACCTGGAATCGCTCCCAAGTCTCAGAATAAGTTTCACCCGCCTGTTGGGTGAAATTGTGAATCTTCCTGATCATATCATTGGTCTTCTCAGGAGGGAAGAACCTCTCGAAGAAAACCTCCACCATGTGATCCCATGATTCAACAAACTCATCGTCGAGGTTATGAAGCCACTCTCTTGCCACTCCAGCCAAAGAACTCGGGAATAACTTGAGGTAGAGCACATCCTGTGGAAATCGATCTATCTTCACCATATCACAGTTCTCCACGAACTGGCTGATGTGGGCCACTGGATCTTCATTTTTTAATCCGTGAAATGCGTTTGATTTAACCAGGTTAATCAATGCTGGATCGATCTTGTAGGTTGGAATGTTTAGCCCCTGTTTCTTTATAGGCCCCTTTGATGCCGAGGAAGAAGACGCCTTGATCTTCTCCCATATTGTCTGTGCTTCAGCCATTTCTTCTTTTTGTTCTTGCTCAGATTCAGAATTTATATCACTTTGGTGTTCCTTCTCGTAGTAGTCCTTGTCCTCTGGTCTCGCAGATGGAACCTCAGGTGTGCGATTCACATAGTCTCGACTACGTGTGTGCACCATGCAAAGTACCTGAAATATGGAAATAGGGGTTCAGTATAATGCTTTGAATGAGTCAACACAATTATAGAGAAATAAAGGAATTTTTGAAATTGTTTTAAAAAAAAATAAAAATAAATGTGGCCTAGAGTGGCCTCTCTTAGCACTCAAAGTGCTAATAATTCGCCGTATCCCCGGCAACGGCGCCAAAAACTTGACGTGTATTTTACTACGCGCTTAAACGCAAGTATACGCGTCGAGTAATATAGGCCTTGTGAGGCCCGAGTCGAACTCAGGGATACGTGAATTATTGGGGACTTTTACTAACTAATCGCAATCAGCTAGACCAATTAACAAAGTAGGGTTTTGTTGTTCAAATTAAAAAGAAAATAAAAATCAAACAAAGAAAACAATCGATTAAAGGTTAATTTAATCAATTCAAAAGGATATCTTTAGGATGGTGGTTTCACCGCGGGTCAACATTGTATTAGGTTTCATATAATTCCTCACCCTTCTCTCTCTATCCGGGTAGTGGCCTGAATATAGAATTACCCACTGTCATGGTGTAATTCACTACTTAGGTTTAGGTTGATTCCACAGTCGTAGTAATCATTCCCCTAAACTAAGCGCATTAAAAACGGTCTCTCAGTTCCCACCATTAATTTTACAACTCCTTTGTCAAGGGTTTTATTGATTAATGTAGAATTCGTCTCTTTTCAACCGTTAATCCTTCTGTCGAAGTGATTAAGGGTGTTAAATTATTATTATGGTGATCAAGCATAACAATAGAAATGGAGAAAACGAATCTATACCACGGTTTTGAGAGAAAAATATGAATTATTGATATAAAAATGTCATACAATGCATTCCCGGGCTACTCCCGGTCCTAAAGATTGAGGGTTTTAGCCTCTCATGTTCATCTCACACGAATACATGGTAGAAATTAAGGAATTCATAAGAAAACGGGAAATAAATGGGAAAACCCCTGAACAGAGAAGAACCGGTGGATCCTTGGCGTAGAACACGAGCTTCCCCGCCTGTCGGTGGTGGAAATCGTCTTCGGCAGCGTCCGAATCACCCGGGATGAGCTTCTCGGCCTCCGTTCTCCTTTTTCTCCTCCTCGACACTCGTGCAATAAAAAATCAGATCCTCTCTCGTGTGGGTGGCCGTCATTAGGTATAAGTCCCTAATTAGGTCGTCCAATAACAACAGCCGTCCGATCGAGATCAAAACAGATCCAACGCATATCTGCCGGCGTCGATACCATCGACGCGGGTCGATGGTATCGACCCAGCGGATTAGCGGAAGCTTTCTTTTCTTTTATTCTGAGTGCCTGTGGTGATCTCGATACCATCGACTTGGGCGTCGATGGTATCGACTCCTGTAGCGTCAGTTTTGTCTTCTAGCGACGCTGTAGCTCTCCTTGTGTCGATGGCATCGACTTTCGTCGATGGTATCGACTGCATCCTCGCCAGCAACCTTAAGTGATCTCGATGCCATCGATTTAGGTTTCGATGGTATCGACTCTGTATTGCTCTTCTCGGCTGACAACTTGTGGCTTGGTCGATGGTATCGACTTCCGTCGATGGTATCGACGGAAGCAGATACTTGTTTTTCCTGAAATTTCACAACAAGACCAAGTAAATCCACACAATTTATAATAAGATGATAAATAATGCTCAAAATAGTAAAACAAAGGGGATTTGATATAATATAATGGAAAAGACCAAATTAAGTGAATTATGCAATATTATCCATAAAATATGAGTAATTAGAGCACAAAACACATATGAAATAGGTCTATAAATGCGACTCAAAATCATCGCATCATTGTGCTATTTTAGGTACATCATAGTTTTATAGACTTGATGTAGGGATTTTGAGTCATTTTGATAGACTGGTTTTGCATACATTTTATTTGTATTTTGATCATATTTGTGATAAATATTTCATGATTCATTACCTTTAGTCTATAATATGATTTTGCATCAAATTTACCTTGTTTTCTTTTATTCTGTATAGAAGATCATATTTGTGGAATTTGATTGGTGTTCTTCTTTTCTTTTCAGGCAATTTGGATATCTGCATCCGTCAATACCATTGACGGATGGTCGATACTATCGACCTGGTCACAGTGTATTGCCGGTGAAGAGTAACCAGAAGTCGATAACATTGACCTGCGTCGATGGTATCAACGCCGTCAAATTAGGTTCTGCTAAAGATCATGTTTAATCGTATGGTGGTGATTTTTGGGCGACCTAAAGTGGTGCATATACCTAATTAAGGTGGCCCTAAGCAATCGATCACGTCATTAGCCACCATAGAAGTCTCAAGAAGAAAAAGAGAGAAGAACGGAGCTGAGAGTGATGCCCCGATCATTCCGAGAGCTGCAGAAGATGTTCTCCCCGTGCCAAGAAATGCCTGGATCTCCTCTGTTCATGGTTTACATCACATCTATTCATGTTTCCATATTTTTTTCCTTTCTCTCATCATGTTTTTCATTGAGATGAACATGCAGGGCTAATCCCCTTTATCTTTAGGACCGGGAGTAGCTCGGGTAATCGTTGTATGATACTTTTTACATAGTTTATCATAATTTGTCTCTTAAATCTGTGGCATGATGTCATTTTCTCAATTATATCATTATGATTGATCACCCTAATGATAATATAATACCTTTAATTACTTTGAAAGAAGATTTAACGGTTGAAAAGAGACGATAATCACATTAACTAATAAATCCTTTGAACAAGGCGATGTACAGTTAATGGTGAGAACCCAGAGTGTGATCTTCATGCACCTAATTTAGGGAATATGTTACTACTACCGTAGAACCAACCTAGATGTAGGTAGTGGATTGTATCGCAATAGCGAACAATTCTGACTACAAGCCACTACCCAGAACAGGAGATGAATTAGGATAATTGTGTAGGAATGAGTATAATGAGAACCTACGGTGAAACCGCAATCCTAAAGATTCCATCTTTAATGGATTAAACCAACCATTTAATCGCTTGTTTTGTTTTTGTTTCTTTTTTCTTTTCTTTTTCAAACAACTCTCAAACCATTTTAATCAGTCTAGCTGATCGCAAATAGTTAGTAGTAGTCTACTGAACAAAATCCATTCCCTGAGTTCAACTCGGGCCTCACAAAGGCCTATATTACTTTGGCGTGTGCACTTGCGTTTTACGCACGGTAAATTCATGTCAAGTGTTTGGCGTTGTTGTCGGGGAACAATGATTTTTGGCACTACGAGGGCTGCAAGCGGCCACTCTAGGCCACATTTTTTAAAATTTAAATTCTGGAAATTAATCGTCTATCTTTCATAATCCATAATCGTCTAGCACTGTGCCTAATTAAATTTATTACTGTGTAGGTACTAGTGCATGGTGACTACACGTAGCACAGACTACGCACAATCATCGCCGAAGGTCCCATTTTTGGGATCAGACTATGAGTAGAACGTCACCCAAAATCAACTCCAGAACGAGAATTCAGATTCTGACCCAAAGCAATGGCTGAGGAGCAAACAATCTGGGAGAAAATTAAGGCGTCGTCCTCTTCTGCATCTAAGGAGCCAATTACGAAGCAGACCATCAACATTCGTAATTATAAAATTGACCCAGGCCTAATCAATTTGGTCAAGTCCAATGCGTTTCACGGGCTCAAAAATGAAGATTCGGTGACCCACATAAGCTAGTTCGTAGAGAACTGTGATATGGTCAAGATAAATCAGTTTCCACAAGATATGCTCAACTTGAAGTTATTTCCGAGTTCTCTGGCGGGAAATGCTTGAGAATGGCTACATAATCTGGATGATGGGTATGTGGAATCTTGGGACCACATTGTTGAAGTTTTCTTTGAGAGATTTTTCCCGCATGAAAAGACAAATGATCTTATAAGAAAAATCCACAATTTCATCCAGAAAGCTGGTGAAACATATTCTGAGACTTGGGAGAGATTCCAGATAATGCTGAGGAGATGCCCACATCATGGGTTGGACATAGAAAAGAAGGTCAAGATTTTCTATTTTGCTCTTTTTGAGCATGATAGAAGCAATCTAGATTCAGCAAGATCGGGGTTCTTCCTGAATAACACTGATACAAGGTGTTGGGAAATTCTGAAAAACATGGCTAAAAATAGTCATGGGGTGATAGAGATGGTCCGGAACAAGTTAAGGTTGCGGGATATGCCAAAGCTATCAAGGAACTCAATGAATAGATTGACCTAATTGCTAAAAGGCTACTTGCATAAGAGGAGGAAACATATGAAGAAGCATAGGTCAAATACATGTGTGAACAACAAGGGTAAAAAAATAATGATTACTCTTGGATGAAAGACAAAAAGTTCTCATGGAAAGACCCAAATAATTTTCTCCAGTATCCAGATGCTAAGACACAACACACAACAGAGGACAAGAGAAATGATTTGCTCAACCAGGTGATAAAGCAGAATCAAGAGCTGATGAGCACCTTTGGTCAACAAATCAAGCAACGAGGGGAATTTATGAATCAGTTTGGGCAAACTCTGCAAAGTCATGGAGCTCAAATGAGGACACTTGAGATGTCTCTAGAATAGATGGCAGTAGAGATTTCAAGTTTGAAGAAACCAACACAACAAGGTTTTCTGAGAAATACCAACATTCCAGGAGGGAATCAACAAGACAGCAATTATGTTGACGAGTGGAAATAATACTTTAAACTTGAAGGCCAACGAACCAAGCATAACACAACCAGAAGCAATGGGCGAGGCCACAGAGGATGTCACAGACATAGAGATAGTGGATGATGTTGCAGAAAAGGTCACAAAAGAGCCCATCCCATAAGAAGAAACTATCGAAGAGACTGAGAAGAGGACATCATATGTACCACCACACCAGAGGGCACATGTTTTCCCCGTCCCTTACCCCAACAACCTCAAAGCCAAGAAAGTGGATGCATAGTTTAAGAAATTTTTAGACAACTTTCAGAAACTTTCTGTTAACATTCCTTTGTTGGAGGCGATTGAGCAGATACCCTCTTATGGTAAGTTTATAAAGGATGTAATTACCAAGAAGAGGAAGATACATGATACTGAGGTAGTAGTTCTTAAAGAGCAGGTTAGCGCCTTCATTTTAGGCACATTGCCACCAAAGCGACAAGATCTAGGTTGCTTCAATATTTCATGTTACATTGGCAAGGTGAAATTTGGCGAAGCCTTGTGTCATTCCAGGGCAAGTATAAACTTAATGCCCCTATCTACTTTCAAGAAGCTGAGACTTAAAGAATCTAGACAAAGCAACATGACGATTCAACTAGCGGATAATTTTGTGGTTAGGCCATATGGAATTTGTGAGGTTGTCTTGGTGAAAGTTGACAAATTTGTATTTCCAGTCGATTTTGTAGTTATGGAGATGCAAGATGAACAAGGGAATGAGTTTCTCTTAGGAAGACCCTTCTAGGCTACCGCTAGTATGATCTTGGAAATGGGCAGAAGCCGTCTAACATTAGGTATAGAAGATGACAGATTTGAGATGGTCATGCCACCAAGTATAAAACAATCATAGGAAAAGGAGCAATGTCATATGGTGAAGCACTTTCATCAGAACATTTCTCTTTGTTTAGGGAAGCCATTTCTAGATATGTCTCATGTGATGACTAAGGTAGACAAAGGGACACTGGTCATGGATATCATGGAACAAACAAAAGTTGTATCTCTTTACAAAGTCATGGGTTATCCAAACGATGAAGAGGAAGAAATTTCTCTATCTACTGAGGATGATGCTATAGCAGTCTCGATGATCGATTCATATCTAAAATTGCCCCTTGAGGCATGCCTATTCAATGTCATGGATGATTGGATGAGAAACACGTCTCTATGAGAATGTGTAAAGATGCTTCAAGTGCTTCCTTGCTATTATGCCAAGCACTATGAGGATCTAGGGCCACTGCCACCACCGCTTCTATCTTCGTTAGTCAGCCCCCCAGATCTCGAGTTGAAGCCACTACCCCCTCATTTGAAGTATGCTTTCTTATCAGATGATGAGAAGCTCCCAGTGATCATTTTGTCATGTCTGAGTATCGAGGAGAAAGAACAGTTGATGATCGTTCTAAGGAACCACCGTGGTGCATTCGGGTGGTCAGTCTCTGATATTAATGGGATTTACCCTACTCTTTGTCAGCACAAGATTCGGCTCGAGGAAGGAGCCAAGCCGGTGATTCATCCACAATGTTGACTCAACCCGAGCATGATGGAGGTCGTCAAGAAGGAGGTGATTAAGCTCCTTTTACGGGAATCATCTATGCCATTTTAGACTCGACGTGGGAAAGCCCAACACAGGTAGTCCCTAAGAAAGGGGGAATTACTGTTACTCAAAATTTGCTAAATGAACCTGTCACTACCCGATTGGTAACCGGGTGGTGAGTGTGCATTGATTACCGTCGCCTCAATTCTGCCACTTTAAAAGACCATTTTCCTCTTCCATTTATTGATCAGATTTTAGAGTGGCTAGATGGCCGCTCACATTTTTGTTTTTTGGACGGTTATTCTAGCTATAATCAGATTTCTATAGACCCGAAGGATCAAGAGAAGTCTACCTTCACTTGTCCTTATAGGACTTTTGCATATCGTCGCATGCCGTTTGGGTTATGCAACACACCGACCATTTTTCAGCGATGTATGCTTGCTATATTTATGGTTGAGCGTTGTTTAGAGGTTTTCATGGAAAATTTTTCCATCTACGGTGCGTCGTTTGATGAGTGCTTATAGAATTTGGATAAATTTTTACAAAGATGTGAGGACACACATCTAGTCCTTAATTGGGAAAAATGTCATATGATGGTTAGCGAAGGAATTGTGCTTGGACACAAAGTGTCTAGCAAGGGACTGGAGGTGGATCCAATCAGGATTGAGGTTATTTCCAAACTACCCCAACCAAATTCAGTGAAAGGGGTGAGGAGTTTTCTTGGTCATGCAGGGTTTTATCGTCGTTTCATTGAGGATTTCTCTAAAATCACTAAATCGTTGTATGAATTACTTGAGAAGGATGTCACGTTTGATTTCAATGAGAAATGCATACATGCCTTTAATGTTCTTAAAGAGAAATTAATTTCTGCACCGGTTGTTCAAACGCCGGATTGGACTAAGCCTTTTGAGCTTATGTGTGATGCGTCGGATTTTGCTGTAGGGGCTGTTCTTGGGCAGCATTTTGAGAATAAGCCCGCAGTGATTTTCTATGCATCTAAAACTTTAAATGATGCACAACTTAATTACACCACCACTAAAAAAGAACTACTTGCCATGGTTTTCACATTTGAAAAATTTAGGCAGTATTTAGTGGGGTCAAAAGTTATGGTTTGGATGGACCACGCTGCAATTAAATACTTAATGGAAAAGAAAGATGCCAAGCCTAGATTGATTAGGTGGATCTTGCTCTTGTAAAAGTTTGACATCAAAATTAAAGATAAGGAGGGCGTTGAGAACGTGGTTGCAGACCACTTGTCTAGGTTAGAGCGGCTAGATGAGAGAGATATCAATATACCAATTACCGAGACATTTCCTGATGAGAAAATCCTTTAAATTAAAGATAGTGTGCTCAGTCACTATCATACACTACCCACTGGCGGTCATCATGCAAATAAAAGGACAGCGGCCAAAGTGTTGGAGAGTGGCCTTTATTGGCCTACACTCTTTCGGGATGCCTATGACTATGTGAGAAGATGTGATTCATGTCAAAGGGCGGGAAACATCTCAAGGCGGAAAGAGATGCCCCTCAATATGTTTCAAGAGGTTGAGGTATTTGATTTACGGGGCATCAATTTCATGGGACCATTTGAGTCCTCAAATTCCAACTTATATATTTTGCTTTCCATTGATTATGTGTCGAAGTGGGTAGAGACAATACCCACAAGGACTAATGATGATGTGGTAGTGTGCAGGTTCGTGAAGGAAAATATTTTTTGCAGGTTTGGTGTGCCACAGATGATTATAAGTGATGGAGGCACCCACTTCACGAACAAGAAATTTGCTACCTTATTGAGTAAATACGGGTCAAACACAACGTTGGTACCTCGTATCACCCGCAGACACAAGGCCAAGTCAAGGTTTCCAATCGAGAGGTCAAGAAGATATTGGAACACACAGTGGCATCTTCAAGGAAGAATTGGAGTGCACTACTACTAGATTCTTTTTGGGCATATAGGATCTCTTTTCAAACCCCTATAGGCACTATACCTTTTAGACTGGTTTACCGGCAGGCTTGTCATCTGCCGGTCGAGTTAGAGCACAAAGCGCACTGGGTACTACAGAAGCTTAATATGAGCTATGATGATGTAGGAAGGAAGAGAATGCTAGAGCTCAATGAGTTAGATGAGCTTAGAATGAATGCTTATGAGAACCAGAGGATCTATAAAGAATGGACAAAGCAACTACACAACCGCCACATTCAAATGCGTGTTTTCAAAAAGGGTGATTGTGTGTTATTGTTCAATTCGAGATTAAAGTTGCATCCTGGGTAACTGAAATCTCAGTGGAGTGGGCCTTTTGTGGTGGAAGATGTCTGACCACATGGTGCTATTATGTTGAGAGATGGACAGCTAACGTTCTTAGTGAATTGTCAACGACTAAAACTCTACTATGGGGAATATTTCACAAAAACGGTGCATAAGGTTAAATTCATGGAGCCTAAGGGAGAATGAAAGGGGTGATTTCGTTTAGCCTAAGACGTTAAAGTAGGGTGCTTATTGGGAGTCAACCCAACCATCGGTGGTTCACATTTTTCTAGTTATTTTATTTTCTGTCATGTTTTCAAGTTAGTTTGGTTAATTTCATTTTTAGTGTAAAATGATACACTAATGCGTTTGCTCAGTGTGCAGTACTGATAGAAAGTCAATACCATCGACCATAGTGTCTATGGTAGCGACGTGGGTGCAGGAAAGAGGCTATAGAAAATTTTCTAATTCGATACCATCGACAGCCTTTTCGATGGTATTGACTGACCATCAGTAACATCGGAAAAAAAGAAAGTGCCAGGTCGATAGTATCGAACCCCGAGTCGATACTCACGAGATCCCTGAAGATTTTCAGACGAATTCATCTCAGTGAAATTGATACCATCGACAGGGCAGTCGATGGCATTGACCCGACAGCAGTAACGAAGCATCGTCGGGGCCTCCTGAAGATAAAGGACACATAAAATGTTGATACCATCGAAACCTCATCGATGGTATCGAAGTAACACGTCACCAATCCGCGAGAAGATATCAATGATGCTCGCCAAATTCAGAAGTCGATCTATGGGATGGGTCAATACCATCGACCCTCGTCGATGGTATTGACGCGTCATCATTCCGGGCCCCCACATCCAGCCATCGACAACCGTCGACAACAACGAATACCTAGATTATACTACATGTGTCGATACCATCAACACCTCATCGATGGTATCAACGGGTCAACAATGGCTGCTATCTCATCTATAAAAGGAGAGGTTGAATTCATTTTCTCTTCACACTTTCATACCTTCTCCTCTCCTATTTGTGCTTGAGCAATTGTGAGCAACCAGCGGTCATCACCGAGCATCTACAAATCAAGCAATCATCACCGAGTTCTTCATTGACATTGGAGATCATCTTCTCTGATCTACTCCAACCTTCACCGAGCTCCATTCTTCTATCTCCTTTCTTTTATCATGGTGAGGACAACATGAGCTTCTTCCTCGTGGGCAGCTCCCATGGAGATTGAGATGTTCATTCCACCCCCACCAGGCTCTATTCGTCGTCTGAGGATCATTCACCCTTCGGCGGAAGTGAGGAAGATTTATGAGGAGCTATTGAAGCACAAAATCGAGCCTACCTAATATGTTAATCAGGCTATGATCCGTGACCTCGGGTTTGAGGCCAACCTTGCTTATGTCCTTCAGGGTCAGGCTAAGCATACCCGGAGGATGCCTTCCCAAGTCCAGTACCATGTCGAGGGCCACCCCTTTTTCGGTGAATGGTGAACTTACAAGGAGTTGGTGGCTGAATTCATGGCATCTCTTGACATCTGCATTGTTCCCAACGATCTCATTGCCACCGATCGGGAGTGGATCAAAGGGTGAGTGTCTTTAAAACTCTTCAACAACAACTATACCATTACCCCAGACCAGTTCAATTCCATCTATAACTAGTATCATTCTCCGAACCAGCACTGGAGGCCAGACAGTCACGCAGACTATGATGCTATATTTGCTGATCTGGTGACAACTCCAGCAGGAAAGGTGATGAGCTATCACAATGTGGTCATGGCTGACTTTGAGCACCCATTTGTTTGGGTTCTGCATCGCATGTTATGCGTTACCTTCTTTTCTCACAGTGATCTGGCATTGAGTAAATTTCAAGAGACGGATCTATTTTCCTCTACAAACTATTGACTAAAGAGGAACTCAACTGGGGCGTGTTTTTCTTAACGCATGTGTTGGATGTGCGGAGGAGTACCAGATGGGCCCCTATTAACTTTGGGGGGCTTATCACGCCGCTAGCTCTCTATCTTGGGCTAGATCTGTCACAACTCACTCCGATGGTCAACAAAAATAAAGTTGATCTGGAGCACTAACACCGCTCTAGCCTTATTATCGTTGACAGCGATGTGGCATATGCTCATTGCCACATAGGGAAGGAATATATGTGAATATCACTCCCAGACCCCATCTTTAACATTCGGGCATGCCAGCACTTTTGGTGGCCCATCATCCCTATTGTTGAGTCTGAGGAAGAGGTTGAAGCTATAGATGAAGACGATGATGTTGGCGTCGACGAGGAGGAGGAAGATGGGCCTCTCATTCCTCTTCGGTCTCGAGTAGCCCCGAGGAAGCATCCACGCTTCTACCTGGGCACTTCATCCTCTTCTCAACCACAGCCACCACAACCCTCTCAGGAAGGAGAGGATGCCTACTCAATGTAGGGAATGTACAGTATGCTCCAGAGCATACAGGAGACACAGCAGCAACACACTTCCTCCTTCCACAATATCCAAGATACCAAAAATTGGTTGTATGTGAATCAACAAGCAATCTTCGAGAATGAGTGTCAGCTATTCGCAAATCAACAACAGGTCTATGACTGGTTGGGGAGGATCGAGCAATAGCAACAACCATTTTATGATCATTACTGGAGTCAAGGTTACTTTGGGGTCTACTAACAACCACCACTGATGCCCCCATATGATCCAAATTTTCAGGGGAAATATCCCTCTTGGGATCCCACTTCCCCACAATACTCACCACCTGAGCAGGAAAACAGTATCACTCTTCCACCTGCTGAGACTATTTTTTACTATGAGGCCATAGTCGAATTCAGGCTTAGGGGGGGAGATGGAATAGTTTCTATCTTTTATTTCAGTTTCTATCTTTTATTTCAGGTTCTATCTTTTGTTTCAGTTTCTATATTTTATTTCCTATTCTTTTTTTGCAATTTTCTTAGTTTTAAGGATCCACATGCTATCTAGTGTATCCGTGGATTTCTAATGTTAATGTATCATCTCAATGTTTTCCACATGAGAGTTTTGGGTGCCATTATCTAAAATCGGAGCATATTTGAAAATTTCTCAACGAAGTTGCAAGTTGAATTTGTTTGAAATTGAGCACTTAACCTATGAAAATAATTGAGTTTGTCAACTTTAAAACATAATATCATAATCGTACAATCTTATGATTCAAGAAATGTGGATGGACATGGATGTTGAGCCTAAACTGACCAAACAATAATGGGACTTTAATCGAAAGTGAGAGAGAGAAACCCTTTGATTTATTGTTACACAGGTCAGTAAAGAGGGAAATATAATCTATTCCAATGGTTTTGTACATTAGTCTTGTGATCTATCCATTTCATTTCATTCAATATCCACCATAATAATTGGAAGCACTTATAGTTTTTCATATCTTGATTGCATGACATGTAGATAGGATTTCATTTTAGCTAGATTTTGCATCTATGCATTCACACATTCTCAAATGCATGTCATTGCACTTGCATTTTGCACAATCTAGAGCATATAGGACTTTTTGTGTTTTATTTCTTCTGGAAAATAAGAAAAGAAGGAAAATTGTTCTATACCCTCTGAAGAGTAATTTGTAATGCGTCAATGGTGTTAGCTAAGTGGAAATAAGACCGAAAAAAAATATTGTGAATGTTCTTCGAGTAAACTGAAAAATAAGGGCTTGAAAAAAAAAGAGAGGAAGAAAGGAACTTGTTTCACTTGCATGTATATATAAAGGAAAGAGGAATAAGCACATGATGTAGTTTTATTAGTCATTCCATTTCGTCTTGAGATGGAATGATAGTGCATGCACCATTCTACCTAAAATTTTGGCATTAGGTCATTTTCATATGCATATGCATCATTTAGGCCATTTTGTTGATTTTGCATGATAAAACTATTTGGTGCTTCTCTTTTTTCCACAACCGCCCATTTTATCCACCCGTTGCTCAAAATGGTAGGCCACCCATGATTATCTCCTCATTTTTGTATACCAGGAGATCTGCTTCCATTTAAATGATAGTTAAGACTTGAGCAGCGTAGATAGGAGATCACAAGATGCACTAAGTCTGAACTGGAGGAATTCATTATATCAACTGCTTTATTTGGTAGTGTTTGATGATCTTTGGGTGGACAGTTCTTATGGACCATTATTGTCACCTTTAGGGTAGTTATCGTTCTATGGTCAGTGAGGGCTGGCATGTGCATGACAGGTGGGAGAATATTGAGCTGTATTTTATGCTAATATGTTCTTTAGTTGACTCTCATAATTCTATTTTACAGTTTTGTGCTCGAGGACGAGCAATGTTCAAGCTTAGGGGAGTTTGATGCAGGGGTTTTGAGTCGTTTTGATAGACTGGTTTTGCATATGTTTTATGAGTATTTTGATCATATTTGTGATAATATCGCATGATTCGCTACCTTTAGTCTATAATCTCATTTTGCATCAAATTTACCTTGTTTTCTTTTATTCTGTATAGAAGATCATATTTGTGGAATTTGATTGGTGTTCTTCTTTTCTTTTCAGGCAATTTGGACATCTGCATCCGTCAATACCATCGATGGATGGTCGATACTATCGACCTGGTCATAGTGTATTGTTGAAGAAGAGCAACCAGAAGTTGATACCATCGATGGGACTGTCAATGGTATCGAGAGAGCGTCAATGATCCAGATTTCGAGGTGTCGATACTATCGACCCAAAGTCAATACCATCGACCTCACCTCAGAAAACTTAGCTTCAGCATCGGATTCCATAGAAAAGTGATGCCATACATGTCGATACCATCGACACACTATCGATGGTATCGAGGTAACATCAGAGAGAACCCCAATAATTGCGCAAGCGCCGGTGCCTCATGCAGGTGGATACCATCGAACCGCGTCAATGGTATCGATGCCGTCAGATTAGGTTCACCTAAAGATTGTGTCTAATCATACGATGGTGATTTTTGGGCGACCTAAAGTGGTGCATATACCTAATTAAGGCCTCCCTAAGCAATTGATCACGTCATTAGACAATGGAGAAGTCTCAAGAAGAAAAAGAGAGAAGAACGGAGCCAAGAGCGACGCCCCGATCATTCTGAGAGCTGTAGGAGATGCTTTCCACCGCCGGAAGGCTGTGGAACGTTGACCCCATGCTAAGGAACGCCCAGATCTCCTCCGTTCAGGGGTTTACATCACATCTATTCATGTTTCCCTATGTTTTCCCTTTCTCTCATCATGTTTTTCATTGAGATGAACATGCGAGGGTAATCCCCTTTATCTTTAGGACCGGGAGTAGCCCGGGTAATCGTTGTATAATACTTTTTACATAGTTTATCATAATT
This sequence comes from Alisma plantago-aquatica, assembly GCA_963693085.1. Classification (NCBI taxonomy): domain Eukaryota; kingdom Viridiplantae; phylum Streptophyta; class Magnoliopsida; order Alismatales; family Alismataceae; genus Alisma; species Alisma plantago-aquatica. The sequence continues at coordinate 50,261,804 of OY856412.1, forward strand.
TGTCTCTTAAATCTGTGGCATGATGTCATTTTCTCAATTATATCATTATGATTTGATCACCCTAATGATAATATAATACCATTAATTATTTTGAAAGAAGATTTAATGATTGAAAAGAGACGATAATCACATTAACTAATAAATCCTTTGAACAAGGCGATGTATAATTAATGGTGAAAACCCAGAGTGTGATCTGCATGCACCAAATTTAGGGAATAGGTTACTACTACCGTAGAACCAACCTAGATGTAGGTAGTGGATTGTATCACGACAACGAACAATTTTGACTACATCCCACTACCCGGAATAGGAGACAAATTAGGATAATTGTGTAGGAATGAGTATAACGAGAACCTGTAGTGAAACCGCAATCCTAAAGATTCCATTTTTAATTGATTAAACCAACCATTTAATCGCTTGTTTTGTTTTCATTTCCTTTTCTTTTCTTTTTCAAACAACTCTCAAACCATTTTAATCACTCTAGCTGATCGCAAACAGTTAGTAGTAGTCTATCAATCAAAATTCATTCCCTGAGTTTGACTCGGGCCTCACAAAGGCCTATATTACTATGGCGCATGCACTTGATTTTACGCATGGTAAATTCGTGTCAAGACTCTGTACTACCGACATCAAAAGTCAGTGGTATCGAATTCACATCAGTAGAAGACCAAGAACTCACCCAAACTTGATACTACTGACACCAAAAGTTGGTAGTACCAAAATTAGGTTAGAGAGGTGCAAGAAGTGATTCATAAAGACTCAATACTACTGAGCACACCAGATTCAACACTACCGAGATGGCATCAGGGAGATAGAGTTAGATCGACCTAAAGACTTGGTACTATGAAGATAGTTTGGTATTGCCGACATTGTGGGAGTACGCGTTCAACCTTAAAACTCAGAACTATCGATTTCTCAGTTTATACTATCGAGTCTGTCAGATCAAGAAATCTAAAGGCAACACTTTAATCCAATAGATGGTGTTATTTCACACGCTAAGTGACACTTATGACTTGAGGGGAGTACAACCAGACCTAATTACTCGGCCATTTTTCATTGCATGACACCCGAGAGAGAGAGGAGAGGAGAACATGACACTGAAGGCTACATCCAAGATGTTCCAAACACCTCTAGTGGGTGGTCCTATAGACAAAAGAAAGAAAATTGCATGTACGTCGAAGAAGATCATCTAGATCGGCTATTCTCTAGGGGTTACTTTAGATTTTCTAATGTTTCTCATGTCTTTCTCCTTCTTTACTATGTATTCATCCATGAAAACCATACCGCGATAATCCCCTTTATTCCTTAGGATCTGGGAGTAGCCTAGCCCAGATATGCATTGTACCTGACTTCTATGCATTAATATCATTTTTATCCCTATTTTATGGATATAAATATATGAGATTGTCTTGTTCTATTTATGCTTGATCACCATTGATTATTAGATCAGTAATCATTTCTGGAGAAAGGTTAAGGGATGGAAAAGTGTTTTACCAATTTATTTCGCCTTTTGGGAAAGGTGGAGTGTAAACGGGAGGAGAAACCTAGAGGTTATTCGTAAAGAATTAAACTAATTAACCAATTACTATGGAAATGTGATTGGCATTAGAATAGGTAGTGAACTACATTGCGGGAGTGGGTAGTTCTTTATACAATCTCTATATCTTGGGTTAGGGGTCATAGTTGTTAGTGTATAGAGTTAATTGCAGTGTTATCCATGGTGTAACCACTATCTTGAGGAATTAATTTAAATCTAAGATACTTATTCTTTAATCTTGTTTCACTTATGCATTCACTTTTATTCAATCAAACCAATTTCAACCATTTTTACTGGCCTATCTGATCAGATCATAGTTAGTAGTAGTCTTTGGATTCTATTTCCCTGTGTTCGACTTGGGCCTCACAAGGCCTATATTACTCGACATGTACACTTGTGTATTGCACACACTTTATATGTGTGTCAGGAAGTCCCAAGATATCTTACAACATATGAAGTAAATTTACATTCCTTTTTCTCTATAAATAGATAAACAAAATGAATTTTGACTAAATTCTTAAGGGTGATTGGATCTTCAATTCACATATCATCATTGTGGTTCATACTCGTGATCACATTTGATCTTATTATGATACAAACAAGTGCAAAGAAATATTTGGTGTTCGGGTCACCCAATTTTCTACAATCACATCTCATTTTCGTCTGCCAATCAGGTTCTTCTCTATCACTCAAGATTGTACTCGTAGGTGTCTTTGCAAGGAAATGGTCACATCTTTATAGCTTAATTGCAAAATCCTTCTACAACACCACTTGAGGAAGTGTTTGGATTAGTTAACTTTAGGACATAGGATATGAATGAACATCTAAATCAATCTTAGAATGTGAATGAAGATGTTGTTGAGCCTAAGTTGATGAAACATTTAACAAGATCTTAAATGAAAATCTAAGAAAGAATTCTTAAGATTACCACGCATAGGTCATTAGAGAGGGACATATCATAATCGCATGAAAGGCTTTGTCTCTTAGTTATGTGATTCCATCAATTTTTCATCCATTTTTGACTCACCACCTCAAGATGAACGAGTACTGCAATTTTTTTTCTTTGATTGCAATGCATGGAATAATATAGGACATGATAACTTAGCTTGTTATATTTGTATTAAAAATAAATAAAATTCGCATTTGTATGCATGAGCAATTTTAACGCATACCATCTTAGTTGCATAACAATTTCATGTTGATTATATACATTCCATAACATTCAATTATCTTTGTTATGTGCATTTTAGTTTCAGTTTATAAAGATTGATATGTAGGGACGTACCTTCAAATCTTAGAAAAAAGAAAGAAAGAGAAAGAGAGTAGTATGTAATGAAAGCACGAGCATAAGCTCAATCATGCTGAAAAAAGAGAAAAGAATAGTGGGCTAGAAAAATAATGTGAAGTTCGTCAATGTTCAAAGATTCTGAGGGATAAAGTATTCCTTAAACCCTTCTTGAAGAAACGAAGCAAATCACATGGTGCATTGTTTTGTTTTCTTATGACAGACTCATTTATTGATGAGATTCCTTGATACATGCATCATTTGATTGAAAAAAGAAAAAATCATATTAGGCATTAGGATTCATGCATGACATTATTTTCACTCTTGTAGGTTCATCATACCTTTTTTTTTAGGGCAAATGGCTCGATTCATTACTTATAAGCCATACGGCATCTACAATTTGAGTCAAAAATACAGCAAGAGCATACAAAGATCAAGTTAACATCACTACAACTCATATCGGAACGAGAATAGAACGCTTTCGTATTGATTCTTCTTCCTTGATGCTGTCTTAAGCAACTTTCCACGAAGAATTCCTTCGACTTGAGCGTGTAGTAGTGATAGAGGCCCTGGATCTGTGCGGTGCTCTGATGCATCATCATCTCAAAGGAAGCCATATAACCAAGTAACAAAACAAGCCACAACAAGACACAAGCAAAAACTAAACGCTGACAGGCATCGGGAAGACAAACGCTGACAAGCAGCGAGCAAACAAAGGCTAACCAGTAGCAACTAGAAACAAACGCCGATGAACGACGACTAAAATGGCATACTGAATTTGCCACAGACCACCCGACATGGGTAGAAGACGAGAACATACCAACAACTGGAAGGAAACCAGAGCAAACCAGAAAGGGAAATGGGAGCCTCAGCCCCTCATCACCACACCGTCTCCCACCTGTCACGACCAGTGCCTGCAAAGGCAGAGGCACCACCACTGGACGAGATGGATAACGCCACCCGTAGGTCCCGCCGCCCAGGAACGGCGAGAGGCAGGACCAGCCGAAGGAGTTCGACGACATCTTGGTGGAGGCGAGGTGAGGCAGAAAAGAGGCTCTGGGGGAGTAGGGGAAGAGACCACAGGCCGCGGTCGCCGCCCCCACCCCCCAAGCCTAGGGCACCGCCGCCGCTATCCGTAGATCGCAAGGGCGATCACCATAGCGTTGTGGGAGGAGAGACGATGTCTCATTTGTGAATAACTAGTCGGCTAGGTTCTTCATACCTTTTCATGAATAATATGGGTGTACTTATGATTCTTCAATTGCCACATATTTCATACCATCAATTGCTCTTATTGGTATACCACTTGAATGATTTGTCTCCTCATCCATTTTGTTGGTAGTTAGGAAGTAGAAATTTAGAACAAGGAATCACATAATGCACCAAGCGAATGCGTGAATTATTATAATATGAACTTCTTTCTTGATAGTGTTCATTGATAAAAAGTGGACAACTTTTATGAAAATTTTTGATTGGTTGACTACAGTTATTGGTTCGGTGGTCACTGAAGGCCGATTCAAGGATTGTTGGTTGGGCATGATTAACAAAAGAATTCATGTGTTATGTTGTTTTTCTGAATTATATCAAATAGATCCAAGAGAGTGTTGCTTGAGGATGAGAAACATTTAATCTTAGGGGAGTTTGATGCATGGGTTTTAGTCGTTCTCACAGGCATGTTTTCCTTAGTTTTATGTATTGATTTTTCATTTATTTGATTAATTATGTATGAAATACTATCAATAGTTTGTTCTATCTAAATGCATTAAATTATGTGATTTTCACTACTTCAAATAGTTTAAAGTTCATCTTGAGTGCTTATGTACATTCTTGTGTTGTTTTAGGTACAACAAAGTTTCATAGACTCGGTACTACCGACATCAAAAGTCAGTGGTATCGAATTCACATCAGTAAAAGACCTGGAACTCACCCAGACTTGATTCCTCCATCACCAAAAGTCAATAGTACTAAAATTAGGTTAGAGAGGTGCAAGAAGTGATTCATAAAGACTCAGTACTACTGAGAACACCAGACTCGACACTACTGAGATGGTATTAGGGAGATAGAGTTAGATCAACCTAAAGACTAGGTAATATCAAGACAGTTCAATATTGCCGACATTGCAGGAGTACACGTTCAACCTAAAAACTCAGTACTATCAATTTCTTAGTCGATACTATCGAGTCTTCCAGATCAAGCAATCCAAAGGCAACACTTTAATCCAATGTCTGGTGTTATTTCACACCCTAAGTGGCTCTTATGACTTGAGGGGAGTACAACCAGACCTAATTACTCAGCCATTTTTCATTGCATGACACCAGAGACAGAGAGAGAGAGGAGAGGAGAACATGAATCTGAAGGCTACATCTGAGACGATCTGAGCACCTATGGTGGGTGGTCCTGTAGACAAAAGAAAGCAAATTGCACGTACGTCGAAGGAGATCATCCAAATCGGCTATTCTCTAGGGGTTACTTTAGATTTTCTAATGTTATCATGTCTTTCTCCTTCTTTACTATGTATTCGTCCATGAAACCATGTCGGGATAATCCCCTTTATTTCTTAGGATCCGAGAGTAGCCCAGATATGCATTGTACCTGACTTCTATGCATTATTATCATTTTTATCCCTATTTTATGGATATAAATCTATGAGACTGCCTTCTTCTATTTATGCTTGATCACCATTGATTATTAGACCAGTAATCATTTAGGAGAAAGGTTAAGGGCTTGAAAAGTATAGATTTACCGATTTTTTGCACCTTTAGGGAAAGGTGGAGCATAAACGGGAGGATAAACCCAGAGGTTATTCATAAAGAACCTAATTAATTAACCAAATACTATGGAAATGTGAGTGGAATTAGAATAGGTAGTGAACTACATTACGGGAGTGGGTATTTATTGATACAAGCTCTATATCCTGGGTTAGGGGTCATAGATGTTATTATATAGAGTTAATTGTAGTGTTATACATGGTGTAACCACTGTCTTTTGGAATTCATTTAATTCTAAGTTACTTATTCTTTAATCTTGTTTCATTTCTGCATTCACTTTTATTCAATCAAACCAATTTCAACCATTTTTACTGGCCTAGATGATCATATCATAGTTAGTAGTAGTCTTTGGATTCTATTTCCTTGTGTTTGACTTGGGACTCACAAGGCCTATATTACTCGACATGTACACTTGCATATTGCACACACTTTATATGCGTGTCAGGAAGTCCCAAGATATCTTACAACATACGAAGTAAATTTACCTTCCTTTTTTCTCTATAAATATATTGACAAAAATAAATTTTGACTAAATTCTTTAGGGTGATTGCATCTTCAATTCACATACCATCATTGTGGTTCATACTCATGATCACATTTGATCTTATTATGATACAAACAAGTGCCTAGAAATATTTGGTGTTCGGGTCACCCAATTTGCTACAATCACATCTCATTTTCATCTTCCAATCAGGTTCTTCTCTATCACTCGAGATTGTACTTGTAGGTGTCTTTGCAAGGAAATGGTCACATCTTTATGGCTTAATTGCAAAATCCTTCTACAACACCACTTGAGGAAGTGTTTGGATTAGTCAACTTTAGGACATAGGATATGAATGAACATCTAAATCAATCTTAGAATGTGAATGAAGATGTTGTTGAGCCTAAGTTGATCAAACATTTAACAAGGTCTTAAATGAAAATCTAAGAAAGAATCCTTAAGATTACCATGCATAGGTCATTAGAGAGGGACATATCATAATCGCATGAAAGGCTTTGTCTCTTAGTTATGTGATTCCATCAATTTTTATCCATTTTTGACTCACCGCCTCAAGATGAACGCGTACTCCAATTTTTTTTCTTTGATTACAATGCATGGAATAATATAGGACATGATAACTTAGCTTGTTCTATTTGTATTAAAAATAAATAAAATTTGCATTTGTATATATGAACAATTTTAACACAAACCATCTTAGTTGCATAACAATTTCATGTAGATTATATACATTCCATAGCATTCAATTATCTTTTTTATGTGTATTTTAGTTTCAGTTTATAAAGATTGATATGTAGGGACGTACCTTCAAATCTTAGAAAAAAGAAAGAAAGAGAAAGAGAGTAGTATGTAATGAAAGCACGAGCATAAAATCAATCATGCTGAAAAAAGAGAAAAGAATAGTGGGCTAGAAAAATAATGTGAAGTTCGTCAATGTTCAAAGATTATGAGGGATAAAGTATGCCTTAAACCCTTCTTGAAGAAATGAAGCAAATCACATGGTGCATTGTTTTGTTTTCTTCTGACAGACTCATTTATTGATGAGATTCCTTGATACATGCATCATTTGATTGAAATAAGAAAAAAAATATTAGGCATTAGGATTCATGCATGACATTATTTTCACTCTTGTAGGTTCATCATACCTTTTCATGAATAAGATGGGTGTACTTATGATTCTTCGATTGCCACATATTTCATACCATCAATTTCTCTTATTGGTATACCACTTGAATGATTTGTCTCCTCATCCATTTAGTTGGTAGTTAGGAAGTAGCAATTTAGAACAAGGAATCACATAATGCACCAAGCGAATGCGTGAATTATTATAATATTAACTTCTTTCTTGATAGTGTTCATTGATAAAAAAGTGGACAACTTTTATGGAAATTTTTGATTTCTTTATAGCAGTTATAGGTTCAGTGGTCACTGAAGGCCGATTCAGGGATTGTTGGTTGGACATGATTAACAAAAGAATTCATGTGTTATGTCGTTTTGCTGAATTATATCAAATAGATCCAAGAGAGTGTTGCTTGAGGATGAGCAACATTTAATCTTAGGGGAGTTTGATGCATGGGTTTTAGTCATTCTCACAGGCATATTTTCCTTAGTTTTATGAATTGATTTTTCATTTATTTGATTAATTATGTATGAAATACTATCAATAGTATGTTCTATCTAAATGCATAAAATTATGTGATTTTCACTACTTCAAATAATTTAAAGTTCATCTTGAGTGTTTATGTACATTCTTGTGTTGTTTTAGGTACAACAAAGTTTCATAGACTCGGTACTACCGACATCAAAAGTCAGTGGTATCGAGTTCACATCAGTAGAAGACCTGGAACTCACCCAGACTTGATACCTCCGTCACCAAAAGTCAGTAGTACTAAAATGAGGTTAGAGAGGTGCAAGAAGTGATTCATAAAGACTCAGTACTACTGAGAACACCAGACTCGACACTACTGAGATGGTATTAGGGAGATATAGTTAGATCAACCTAAAGACTAGGTACTATCAAGGCAATTCAATATTGCCGACATTGCAGGAGTACGCGTTCAACCTAAAAACTCAGCACTATCGATTCTTAGTCGATACTATTGAGTATGCCAGATCAAGCATTCCAAAGGCAACACTTTAATCCAATGTCTGGTGTTATTGCACACCCTAAGTGGGTCTTATGACTTGAGGGGAGTACAACCAGACCTAATTACTCAGCCATTTTTCATTGCATGACACCAGAGATAGAGAGAGAGAGGAGAGGAAAACATGAATCCGAAGGCTACATCCGAGACAATCCGAGCACCTCTGGTAGGTGGTCCTGTAGACAAAAGAAAGCAAATTACACGTACGTCGAAGGAGATCATCTAGATTGGCTATTCTCTAGGGGTTACTTTAGATTTTCTAATGTTTCTCATGTATTTCTCCTTCTTTGCTATGTATTCGTACATGAAAACCATGTCGGGATAATTCCCTTTATTCCTTGGGATCCGGGAGTAGCCCAGATAAGCATTGTACCTAACTTCTATGCATTATTATCATTTTTATCCCTATTTTATGGATATATATCTATGAGACTGTCTTGTTCTATTTATGCTTGATCACCATTGATTATTAGACCAGTAATCATTTAGGAGAAAGGTTAAGGGCTTGAAAAGTATAGATTTATGGATTTATTGCGCCTTCTGGCAAAGGTGGAGCGTAAACGGGAGGAGAAACCCAGAGGTTATTCATAAAGAACCTAATTAATTAACCAAATACTATGGAAATGTGAGTGGCATTAGAATATGTAGTGAACTACATTGCAGGAGTGGGTAGTTATTGATACAAGCTCTATGTCCTGGGTTAGGGGTCATAGAAGTTATTATATAGAGTTAATTGTAGTGTTATCCATGGTGAAACCACTGTCTTGTGGAATTCATTTAATTATAAGTTACTTATTATTTAATCTTGTTTCATTTCTGCATTCACTTTTATTGAATCAAACCAATTTCAATCATTTTTTCTGGCCTAGATGATCAGATCATAGTTAGTAGTAGTCTTTGGATTCTATTTCCCTATGTTTGACTTGGGACTCACAAGGCCTATATTACTCGACATGTACACTTGCATATTGCACACACTTTATATGTGTGTCAGGAAGTCCCAAGATATCTTGCAGCATATGAAGTAAATTTACCTTCCTTTTTCTATATAAATATATTGACAAAAATGAATTTTGACTAAATTCTTTAGAGTGATTGCATCTTCAATTCACATACCATCATTGTGGTTCATACTCATAATCACATTTGATCTTATTATGATACAAACAAGTACCAAGAAATATTTGGTGTTCGGGTCACCCAATTTGCTACAATCACATCTCATTTTCGTCTGCCAATCAGGTTCTTTCCTATCACATAGGATTGTACTCGTAGGTATCTTTGCAAGGAAATGGTCACATCTTTATAGCTTAATTGCAAAATCCTTCTACAACACCACTTGAGGAAGTGTTTGGATTAGTCAACTTTATGACGTAGGATATGAATGAACATCTAAATTAATCTTGGAATGTGAATGAAGATGTTGTTGAGCCTAAGCTAATCAAACCTTTAACAAGATATTAAATGAAAATCTAAGAAAGAAACGTTAAGATTACCCTATGCACATGTCATTAGAGAGGGACATAGCATAATCTCTTGAAAGGCTTTGTATCTTAGTTATGTGATTCCATCAATTTTTCATCCATTTTTGACTCACCGCCTCAAGATGAACGAGTACACCAATTTGTTTTTCTTTGATTGCAATGCATGGAATAATATAGGACATGATAACTTTGTCATGTGGACTATTAAAAAAAATAAAAGTTGCATTTGTATGCATGAACAATTTGAACACATACCATCTTAGTTGCATACCAATTTCATGTAGATTATATACATTCCATAGCATTCAATTATCTTTGTCATGTGGATTTTAGTTTCAGTTTATAAAGATTGATATGTGGGTACGTACCTTCAAATCTTAGAAAAAAGAAAGAAAGAGAAAGAGAGTAGTATGTAATGAAAGCGCAAGTATAAACTCAATCATGCTGAAAAAAGAGAAAAGAATAGTGGGCCAGAAAAAAATAATGTGAAGTTCGTTAATTGTCAAAGATTCTGAGGAATAAAGTATGCCTTAAACCCTTCTTGAAGAGACAAAGAAAACCACATCGTGCATTGTTTTATTTTCTTCTGACAATCTCATTTATTGATGATATTCCTTGATACATGCATCATTTGATAGAAAAAAGAAAAAAAAAGATATTAGGCATTAGGATTCATGCATGACATTATTTTCACTCATGTAAGTTCATCATACCTTTTCATAAATAAGTTGGGTGTACTTGTGATTCTTCGATTGCCACATATTTCATACCATCAATTGCTCTTGTTGGTAGGCCACTTGAATGATTTGTCTCCTCATCCATCTAGTTGGTAGTTAGGAAATAGCAATTTAGAACAAGAAATCACAAAATGCACCAAGCTAATGCGTGAATTATTATGATATTAACTTCTTTCTTGATAGTGTTCATTGATAAAAAGTGGACAACTTTTATGGAAATTTTTTATTGTTTTATAACTGTTATTGGTTCAGTGGTCACTGAAGGCCGATTTAGGGATTGTTGGTTGGACATGATTAATAAAATAATTTGTGTGTTATGTCCTTTTGCTGACTTATATCAAACAGATCAAGCAATCCAAAAGCAACGCTTTAATCCAATGGCTAGTGTTATTTTACACCCTAAGTGGCTCTTATGACTTGAAGGGGACACGGCCAAACCTAATTACTTAGTCATTTTTCATTGCATGATACCAGAGAGAGAGAGGAGAGGAGAACATGACACTGAAGGCTACATATGAGATGATCTGAGCACCTCTGGTGGGTGGTTCTGTAGAAAAAAGAAAGCAAATTGCACGTACGTCGAAGGAGATCATCCAGATCAACTTTTCTCTAGGGGTTACTTTAGATTTTCTAATGTTTCTCATGTCTTTCTCCTTCTTTACAATGTATTCATCCATGAAAACCATGCCAGTATAATCCCCTTTATTCCTTAGGATCCGGGAGTAGCCCAGATATGCCTTGTACCTAACTTCTATGCATTAATATCATTTTTATCCCTATTTTTTGGATATAAATCTATGAGATTATCTTGTTCTATTTATGTTTGATCACCATATATTATTAGATCAGTAATCATTTTAGGAGAAGGGTTAAGGGATGAAAAAGTATAGAGTTACCGGTTTATTGCGCCTTTTGGGAAAGGTGGAGTGTAAACGGGAGGAGAAACCCAGAGGTTATTTGTAAAGCACCTAACTAATTAACCAATTACTATGGAAATGTGATTGACATTAGAATAGGTAGCGAACTACATTGCGAGAGTGGGTAGTTCTTGATACAAGCTCTATATCCTGGGTTAGGGGTCGTAGATGTTAGTTTACAGAGTTAATTGTAGTGTTATCCGTGGTGAAACCACTGTCTTGAGGAATTTATTTAAATCTAAGTTACTTATTCTTTAATGTTGTTTCATTTCTGCATTCACTTTTTTTCAATCAAACTATTTTTACTGGCCTAGCTGATCAGATCATAGTTAGTAGTGTCTTTGGATTCTATTTCCCTGTGTTCAACTTGGGCCTCACAAGGCCTATATTACTCAATATGTACACTTGCATATTGCATGCACTTTATAAGTGTGTCAGGAAGTCCCAAGATATCTTGCAACATACGAAGTAAATTTACCTTCCTTTTTCTCTATAAATAGATTGACAAAAATGAATTTTGACTAAATTCTTTAGGGTGATTGCATCTTCAATTCACATACCATGATTGTGGTTCATACTCGTGATCACATTTTATCATATTATGATACAAACAAGTACCTAGAAATATTTGGTGTTCGGGTCACCCAATTTTCTACAATCACATCTCATTTTTGCCTGCCAAGCCTTGAGAATGTCACCCACCTCTTTTGAATATATTTTGATAAAATGTCTCCTCTTGTTTCAACTTTCTTCTTCATTATTTCCCAGACATTTTCTTTCACCATGAAAACATTGATGGCATTCATGTAGTACAATTCCTCATCCCATGATTGAGTGAGGAAAATTTGTAAGGAAGGGTATTTGTTCCACCCGACCCTAGTTTTTAGAAGGTAAGGGCCACCCTTAGAGATAATAGCAGTACAAATGTGAATGGATGTGTGGTCAGAAGTGACTTGGGAAGAAGCTCAACGTGAGTAAGGGGAAAATCCTTAAGCCATTTTGAGTTGGCCACCACATTCTCTAGTCTATCCTATAACATTCCCCTTTTGAATGTCATCATAGGACCCCAGGATCCCAAATCCTCAAGCTTATCTTCATTAAGCAATTTTGAGAAATAGCTGCAATGATTGACATCGAGGGAATAACTTCCTATCTTCTCATGAGGGTGGATGAAGGTGTTAATGTCACCCAACGCCAACCACGATAGGGATGAGGCATTCAAATGATGCACATGTGCTTCCATAGTATGCATATTTCCCTTGCTTGGTGCTGGCATACATGAAGCTCATGAGGTATTGTTTATTAATCAAACAATGTATGAATTTCTTGTGAAGGGATAAGACTTCAACTGAGCCCATCTTGGAGCGCCATAGGACCCAAATGTCTCTGGAAAACCCATTATCTTAAAATAGATGGGAGGTATCAAACCCTAGATGTCTAATAATAGTGTCAGCAACCTGTCCATCGGTGCGGGGCTCAACAATACTGAGTATATATATTTTATATCTATGAGAATACTCCTTTATTGTGTTGTGGACATTCATCGAGAAGATGCCCTACATGTGGGGGGTTTTGTTGGCTTATCTCACCCTCAGCTATAGATCACTATGGGTTCTCTCTACCCCTCTTCCTCCATCTACTATGGATAAGGACACTAGAGGTGCACACCTTCCTATTATGAAGGTGTACCACTACACTTCCCACTCAACAATACCTAGGTTATGGTGTTGGTGGACAATATGTGATTGGAACAAAAAAAGAGTCATTTGGGGGTTGTTAGTATCATCTTATCTTATGACGATCACTATGTCGTCATCAATGATGACAATGGGATGGTGGTTAGTATCATGTTATCTTGTGGCGATCACTATGTCATCATCAATGATGACAATGGGATCATGCTGATTTTCTTTCCCTACTGCTGTACTACCCTCCTTGTGACTCCTCTCTATTAGGGTTTTCCTATTTTGTATTGCTTCAAGGGACAATCTTACCGAATGGTTCTGCTTTTAGCTTGATTTTTTATGGTTGTCCTTATGTTTCCTCCACTCGATACCTGTGACTCGATCAACCACCCTATTCAAATCACTCTGTGCCTCAACCTCTTCTTCAATGAGCGACATATTACTGAACTCATTTGTTGTGTCCAAGCTTGGCGTAAGCTTGCTACCTCCCTACCATCCTTTCCCTGGTCTATGTTGGAAAGGCTAGGTGTGCACCGTAGGTGGGAACTCTCCCAATGGTACCATAGGGAGTTCCTGGATAGAAATATCACATGATTCCTGCCAATTTTGAGATGTTATATGAGATTTAACCCTTTTGTGACATTCCAGCTCCATGTGATCCAAGCACCCACAATGCATGCATATGGAGGGGGGATGTAAAGAATGGGACCCAGAGGGGATCCACTCCCTATTAAAATTTAAAGAATAAAACATCCATTCTAACATTCAAAAGGTATGTTGGAATAGGTTTAAAATTAATGAAATACAAAGACCGAAGTATAGAAGTGAAATAAAAGTTCCATGACTATAATAAATTTTACTAAATTACATCATCATCTCCCATATAGAATTTATATGTATATTACAACATAAGAATCTAGTAGAGGGAAATCTAAACCATATCAAGTTTGTCTCCAAGAAACATCTTCATAAGTTGGGTCCATGTTGGAAACGATTTACTCCTTATCCTAAACCTGGGTTGGTCCTCCTTGATCTTATTACACTCCTTGTCCTAGGCCTGGGTGGTTGGGAGCACCCAAAAAGAGGGATAGATAAGTAAATGCATTGAGGAGAATGATCTTCCCTCACCTACACCATGGTAGAAGGTAGTGAAGCTGCTCGCATGGGAAAAATTGGGCAAAATCGCAAAACACAACGATTCAACAAAGCAAAGGTATGAAAATGAAAGCCAAGGTTTCATGAACTTACTAAAGATATCAATTTGGATGTGGGCGCATATCAGAGAAAGGGAGCAGAGGCGAAATCTTAGAGAAGAAACTTGATTGATGGTGGCCAAAACAATAGTGAGGGATGAAATTATTTATAGAGAAAGATTGCTCGGAGCAAGGCGAATCTCTAGGGACCTTGGTATATACATGGTTCACGATTAAAGCCTATGTGCTACCGGTGTCGGGAAGCTTGGGTCCCAAGAATTGGGAATTTCCCAAACTCTCCAAGAAAAGGCCCAAGTAAGGCATCATTGCATACAAAATCAAATGTAGAAATTGTTGGTGAAAAAATCTCAGAAAAAGATTAAGTATGGAGGAAGAAATATCGATTTTAAGTCCTAGCTACCTACCCATGTACCTTCCATGTAGTCACAAGGTAGAATATGGTGGATAAGCCATTAGATCACAATCGGACAGGCAGAAAAATCTGCGCACATCAGCTTAAAATCCATATATGTTTGACATTTAATACATTCTAAATCATATTCGAATTAAAGTGATTTATTTAATTATTCTCTCATCAATTGAGGGTGCAAATAGATTCTAAATTTAATGAAATTTGATGCATATCCTATTGAGGACATGTAGAATTTGAATATGGAATTACTTTTTAGTTTCAAAGACTCCAAGTATTTTTTTAACTTCTTTTAAAGTAAATAATATTTTCTCTTTCTTATCATATTGGAGACATCTAGAAACTACCAATTAATGTGAAATTTCTCCCTCAAGCAAACTTAAGCATATCAAACAAAAATTTTCCATTAAGTGTATCCCTAAGTATTATTTAATACATTATCTAATATAATGGCCTTTATTTACACTTTCTCTCTCATAAGTCTATTAAAATATTAAAGATTGTCCAAATTTGTTGAAAATTCACTCATAGTATTTATTTGTCATGTAGATTTTGAATCTAAGATTTTTCTTCTCTTTTGGGTTCATTAAATGTTTTGTCTCATATTTTGGAGCAAAGTCATCCTTTCTTTTCTCGATAAAATAGATATAATTACTATCATCCCAAAATTGTGAAACTTGGCCTCTAAGCCTAATCAAACCCAAAGAAAATGAATATGAAGTTATTCTCATCCAATTTGTCTTATTTTTATCAGTTTTAGTCCATATTATTACTTCTATTTCTCATATTTAATAATTTAATATCACGTAATCTTGTTTAAAGAGTTATAATTCGTTTCTTTTTCTCTTCCTTGTTCTAAAAGGCTATAGAAAACTCTGGCTTCAATTGAAAAATATATCACTTAAGTGGCATGTTTGCTTCTTAGACCATGATTAAAACATTTAATGAGGTATTTGTGCACCAACCCATACATTGGCATGAATAGATTTCAAATACACTCCAAACCACTAATAATTCCACAAATTTACCATTAAGGACATAAAGGATAGAAAGGAAAGGAGAAACTTGGAAAAGGGCCAAATTAAGAATGTACCTAGATTTGCATTTGTTACAACACTCCACCCCTTACAAAGGATTTTGACCCCAAAATCTCAAGAATAGAGAGAAGGGTGAGTACATATCATCTCATCTCTAAGCTCCCAAATTATTTCTTCCAAACTATAAAACTTCCACCAAAACTTTCACTAATTCAAACTCCTTGTTCTTCAACTACTTAACTTGGGAGTTCAAAATCTTCACATGCAACTCCTCATAAGTCAGGTTCTCATGGATCACCTAGGGTTCCACTATTAAGATTTCATTTTATTAGATATAACACAATTAACATTTTTGGCTTATCAACATTATATTTATTAGGATATCAAATTATCATTACTATTCTTCAATTGTATCCAATTATATTCACATTGCTTACAAAAGAGTTATATTCCATTATTATGCAAGAAGTCATATATATATATATATATAATATTATTAAGGGTTTTAGCAAAATTATAGTTTACTCAATTATCCCAATGTCTATTAATATATTTGACCATTATCCTTAATTATTTGAATTTAGACTCCATTATCCTCATGTTATCACCACATTAAATTATATTATAGTATCTTATATGAAATAGACAATTTTATACAATTTGTTTTCACCTCTACAATCAACCTAATTAATGCCAAATCAATTACTTCTACCTAAATTAAACATTTGTACATTATAACATTACCTTTCATACTTACATTAATGTCACCATTAATCATTTACTCATGTTTATACACTTCCTAATATTGATTATGCTCATTTAACACCAAATTAGGCGTTCATGCATGTTTATGTGAATCAAATTTCTCATAAACCATATTTGAGTCATTAGGTGGATATTAATGAATAAGTTGAAACATATTTCATATTAATGAATTCATTCACAATCCAAGTTATGATCCAGTAATTAATTAGGTGTGTATTAGAGAACAAGGTGATATGCATTTCATATTGATGACTTGATTAATATATGATTAGGTGATTATATGAAATTAATGTGTATCAATGTATGCTATCTAATTATGACACCTAATGTCACTAATGTATCATGCATGTCATTAAGGATGTAATGGTTAAGGTTAGATGATTCCAACTCATAATTTAGGTTAATACGATCAGTATACCTAAGTTATACCTTTTTAACATGCATTAAGTCCAAGATTAGGTTCCAATTATCTTGATCATCATATCATTAGGGTTTATTGGTTGATGAAATGGTCAACATCATGTTTCCACTATTAGTATTAATATGTGAGTTGCTCATATTATGTGCATTAGGTATTCATTAGGGTTCAAACATATGCACTATTCATTGGATGACCATTATATGTTCAATAGTATATATACAAACATGTGGGGTTTCAACTATAACTTGTTATGGTCAACACTATGTATCAAAGCACACTAACCTCTTATTCATGGAGTTAGGGTTTCTAGCATTAGAGCAGCTAGATTTTGGCATGTTGCTTGACTTCATCCCATTAAAAAGGATCTTGACCTTGAAATTAGCATATGCATGATCTATCAAGGAACTAATTCTATTCCTCCACCCCTTAAAGGGTTGATATATTCCAAGTCAAACTAAAGTAGAGATAAAGGATTAAATTAGATAAATCATGTATAAGATCTATAACTTCAACCTCAAGGTCTAGGTTTTAGGGATAGACTACCCAAACATTTTGTGCTATTATATCGAGTATCCATCCCTAAAAAAAGTCATTATTATTGAAAGACAAGGTCATGTTATAAGGTTCTCAAGAGTATCCAAAATATATGTCTAAGGCTAGTATTTCCTATAGGTATTCCATTTCAAACAATCAATATCAAGTTTAGGACATGTAGGTATCATACGGATCCAAGAGTCTTCATAAATAAAGCTAGTGGCGTGGAGGAAAATCTTTTCATCCCCCAAATCCTGATCCTTTCTAGACACCCACACATTCAACTTATGCCCTAATAGCTACACATGAGATTCATCACCTAAATATTAACTAAACATATTTCTAATGTGAAACACATATGATCTAAATCAGCCTTTCATCATCTCAAGAGTAGCATAGATCAATTCTATGGTGAACATATCACTTAAAGGGGAACCATGTAAGGTAAGGGTTCTAATTAGGGAGACAAAATTGAAATAGTCAGATTCTGACTACCATGGGCTCTAATACCATGTTGCAAAAGTGGGACCCAAAGGGGATCCACTCCCTACTAAAATTTGATGAATACACCATCCATTCCAAACACACTCAAAAGGTATCCTAAAATAGGCGTAAGTTTTTCAAAATTTAAATAATGGTATACAAAATACCAAAGTATAGTAGTGGAATAAAAGTTTCATGACTATAATCAATTTTACTAAAGTACGTCATCATCTCCCATATAGGGTTTAAATGGATATTACAACATCAGGATCGAGTAGAGGGAAAACTAAACCATATCATATTTGTCTCCAAGCAACACCTTCATGAGTTAGATCCATGTTGGAAGACATGTACTCCTTATCCTAAACCTAGGATGATCCTCGTTGCTCTTATTCTACTCCTTGTCCTAGGCCTGGATGATTGGGATCACCCAGCTAGAGGAGAAAACAAGGTATGTATCAAATACATAACATGAACAAGATAAGATCAACAAAAGATAATAAAGGTTAAAGAATAACCAAGAAATAAGGGGGTTTAAAAGTATGAGGCACATATCAAGAGAATCTTTCCATAACAAATAATAACAAATTCTACATAAATGATTAACTTAGACTAAATTAAATAAGTAGGGGTGAGGCACCTACCGGACCCCAACCAATAGGTGAGAGGAGAATAAACACATTCACAGTCACCTATAAATAAAAGTGGGGAGAATATACATATTTCCTTGGGTGAAATAACACATTCCCAAGATATGGGTGGTTGTATATAAGTACCACTACATTATTTAATAAGTCAAACATATCATCATGCTAAAAGAAATATTATGGCAAGATGAAATAATAGAAATAATGCAGGTGGGGTTCAAAACCCAAGAAAATAATGTACATTGTTCTGTAAAGATCAATAATAGAAATAAAGGTTTTAGTCCATGCCTTATTGAGGAATTAGGGTTTTTATAACAATTATGCCATACTAAAAGGGATAAGATTGCACATACCTCAAATCAGAGTCCTAGATATTACTTTTCACCAACTTAGTAGATTCCAAGATCTTCTTGACCAAATTTCAAGTTATTCACATCTATTAGTATTTTATAATGCTTAATGTGTAAAGAAACCCTAATTTTAAACTTATTTGGAAAACATCAAATTTTGGTTACAAAACCTAAAGCAATCAATTTATTATATTTTTCTATTCAAGAAAACATATATATTAGTCCAATTTGGAGTTTATATGATTAATTTACAATTTTTAGGACTTTTCATATAATTTATTACATTATCAAAAACCAACCTTTGAAAACATTGAAATCAGAATCACAAACTATTTTTATTAGAAAGATAGCATTTTTTTGATTCCAAAATATAATTTTACATAATTTTTGGACAACCGGGAAAAAGATATGATTTTTATGATTCTGACCAATCAGGAAATAAAATTAAGCCAAAGAAGCAACATAAATTTGTGTGTTAGAGAGAGAGGAAGAGAGAATGTGGAATAAGGTGACTTGGCTGAATCATAGGTGGCCAAGTCATCGGTCAATTCCCACATGGCTTCATCCAAGCGAGAAAGAAAATAGTGCTAAAAGACTAAACTGAGCCTGTATGAAAAAGAGAGAGGAGAAAAGAGGGGTAGAGAAGTAAAATGCACCAAGGAGAATACTCCTCCCTCACCTATACCATAGCAGAAGGTAGTGAAGCTTCTTTCATGGGAATAATTGGGCAAAACAACAAAACACAATGATTTGACAAAGCAAATGTATGAAAATGAAAGCCAAGGTTCCACGAACTTACTAGAGCTATCAATTTTGATGTGGGTGTCACCAAGAGAAGGGGAGTAGAGCCACAATCTAGGAGAATAAACTTGATCAATGGCATACAAAACAACAATGAGGGATGAAAATATTAGTAGAGAAAGATTGTTTGGATCAAGGCAAATCTCTAGGGGACCTCACTATATATAGGGTTCGCGATTAAGGACTCTGTGCTACCAACATAGGGAAGCTTGGTCCCAAGAATCGGGCATTTACCCAACTCTCCACAAAAAGGCACGAGCAAGGCATCATTGCGAGCATAATCAAATTTAGAAACTATGGGCGAAAGAATATCGCAAAAAGATTAAGTATCGTGGGAGAAATCCCAATTTTAAGTCCTAGCTACCTACCTACCTATCTGCCAATTGTCGCAAGGTAGGATACAGTCCATCGTCCATTAGATCACAATCTAACATAAAAAAGATCCACACTCATCAGCTTTAAATCCATATATTCGTGACATTTAATACATTCCAAATCAAATTCATATTAAACTGACTTATTGAATTATTTAACTTTCTCTCTCTCCTCAATTGAGGGTGCAAACAAATTCCAAATCTAATGAAATTTGATACCTAGCCTATTTAGGACATGTAAAACATGAATATATCATTAGTTTTTAGTTTTGGAGACACCAAGTATTTTGTTTAATTATTTTCAAAAAAATCATACTCTCTCTTTCTTAAATCATACTTTCTCTTTCTTATCTTATTAGAGACATCGTGAAACTACCAATTAATGTGAAACTTCACAATCAAGAAAACATACACATAAGGAATATGAATTTGCCATTAATTTTATCCCTCAATATTATTTAATACATTATTTAATATTTTGGACTTTATTTACACATTCTCTCTCCTAAATCTATTAGAACATTAAAAATTGTCCAAATTTGTTAAAAATTCACACTTAGTCTTGGTTTGGCATGTAGACTTTGAATTTAAGATTAGTTTTCTCTTGGTGGGGTCAATAAATGTTTTATTTCTTATTTTGGAGGATAATCACCTTTTCTTTTCTAAATAATATATATACAATCACTATCATCCCAAAATTGTGAAACTTAGCCTCCAAGACAAATCAAACCCAAAGAAAATGAATCTAAAGTTACTCTTATCTAATTAGTATTCTTTTTATGAGTTTTATCCCATTATCTATAATTAGATCTATTTCTCATATTAAATAATTCAATATCACATTATGTAGTTTAAAGAGTTATTATTATTATTATTTCTTTTTTCTCTTCCTTGTTTTAAAAGGCTATAGAAAACTCTAGAATGACTTTAATTTAACAAAATATCAGTTAAGTGGAAATTTTACATCTTAGACCCTAATTGAACACTAACTTAGGTATTTGTGCACCAACCCATACATTGGCATGAATATATATCAAATATACTCCAAACCACTAATAATTTCTAAAATTTACCATCAAGGACAAAAAGGATAGAAAGGAAAGGAGAAACTTAGAAAAGGGGCAAATTAAGAATGTACCAAGATTTCAATTCATTACATCAGATTTTCATACTCCAGATGGTATTGTTTTCTTGTATGTAGATGGCTGGGACTACGGGAAGGGTAGAGTCGAGATGGACAGCTAGTCATGAAAACTTTCCATGATTCTTGAGCTTTGTGTTCCTATCCACCCTCACCATTTTTCCGATGTGATTGCCAATCTACTCTAAGAACCTTCGCTGATATAGGAAAATTGGATGTTTCGGGTTTTGTATCCATGCAACGATGAACTTGAAATTGCCAAAGGATAGAACGAATCTGGGATCCCATGGATGTACCTTCTGGTATGATCCCATAATGGATAAGGTTCGTGAATAAGGGTGTTTAGGTAGTCGTCTTTCTATAGAAACTACACAACAAAGTAGATATTTTTCAAGAGCAATGAGACATAAGTTCCCAACTAGGTTCCACATTTCTTTGATTCATTTTTGGAGCATCATGAATCCCACCTTCCTCCCTAAAACCTTCACAATCACAATGTATCTCCAAGACCACATTAGTTCAACATACTTTTCTTGCTCAATCTCATAATTTGGTGCACCTTCTATCTCTCTCACCGTGATGTCGTTCCTCGTTAGATCTATATACATATCCACGAACCCCATGTTGGACTCCATCTCACTTCTTTTATCCCCTAATGAAATGACCTTGTAAGATACATTTCAACATGAGTCTGTCGATAGTCGACCACTTGTTGAATGTTTGCATCGAGCGATGGCAAGTTCACATGTGTTGAAACAAGATAATACACATCCATGGTGCTATCTTGGTGACCCCTTGAGGGTGAGATTTGTTGTTCCTTATGGACTCTGTGTAGTTCAACACAATTCCCATGCTCTTCAAAAACTATTCTATGAGAATTCAATGTTTCCTACTGTTAGTTTATCCTAAATCCTAGACTCTTCCATGCTCTTTGGTGTACTAGGGATGTCACATGATCTTCCCTCCAATGGTCCAAATCCACGACCACCATGGAAATCACATTCACCACCCTGACCTCATGTACCCAACCCTAGCAAAATCGCGTCAGTTTCTTGATTGTGATAATTTGTAAGTTAGTTAGAGTTTTTTATTCTTAATGTAAATTTTTTGACTAATAAATGAAGTCCCAAAATGTATTTTCTCATATTTTCATGCCCTTTTTTGTAGATCACAAATCTTTCACTTTAAACTTTCCAAACTAGCAATTTTAGATAGTTGATTAAAGAAGTATCCTTTGTTATAATCAACATATTTTTTATATTTAGAAAATAAATAAATAAGAAATTCATAAAGGGTTCTTCAAGTATACACAAAATAATATTTACTCCTAGAGTATCAATGTATGATCATAAAGGTATCATATTTGTTATACTACTACGATGGATATTACTTTGTCCCCTAAAGAAACTTTTGGGGTAAGAACATAGAGATTTTATTGTTATAAGACACAATATCTTTAGGTTGTTAGTGTATATTTTAAGTTCCATATAGCTTCAGGTGCATAAAAATCAATCTCTACACCAAGTTTATTCTTAGTTAGAGATAACAATTAATATAGATATAATGTGAATGAATCAATTTTTAGAAATTAGGAAAGAACATAACTCGATATTGTATCCCTTCCACCCTTATGTAACTAGTTGTTCTTTAAACCTTGTCGCATGCTTCCTCTATCTTATACACCCATTTGTAATCCATAATATTCTTGACAGACTAGTTGTGCCAAAATCCATGACTAATTTCCTTGAAGAGATTCATTCTATTCATCATGGTATTAAAACACATTGCAAAACTTGATCAGCCTGTCTGTAAAATATGTGGATTGGTCACCATAAACACTAGTTTCCTTAGGAGTTGACAAGGATAAGACAATGTAATTGAAATGCCCATAAAAGGCTTAGTTTTCAATTTTCATCCCCTACAGTTTATATGACTAATCCTTGTGTACGTCATCTTCAACTTCATCAAGGATGTCTTGTGGAGTAGGAAATGTTGGAAACACCTTTCCACTAAATTGATGATGGTTCATTTTTTACTTGTATATCAACCTTCTAATGGATACCATATGAATGATCTTCAATAATGAAATCGACAATGTTTATTTAAGGAGAACATAAAAAAGCATCACATATCTTGATCCTCTAATTAAAAAATTAGGTGAATTAGAATCAAAACAACTAGTCATGTCGCATTTCTTATGTTCATAATCCATAAAATATATCTCCTAACTTTATCCTAAAGTTCTCCATTATTTGAATAAGTATATGTATGAAAACCAATTATACGAAGATTAGTGTATCTTGTGCAGAATCCTTATTACCTCCTATTTTGGTCTTAAGATCTATCATAACTGACAAAAAGGTGTTACCTAGATAATATGTGGTAGAACTAACTTCATTCCAAAAATCTCTTCCCCAAGTCTTGCATTGATCAACATGCATATTGATTTCTCAAGAAGGGTTACATTCATATTCTTTGACACACCATTTATCGTGGTGTGTATATGCTAGAGTGATGTACAAAAATACCTTTGATTCACATATTCTATGGATTTATATGTGAAAAATTGTTATCCATTATTTGTTTTTTGTCTTTTAATACATTTTAGTTGGCTTCTAAATAAAATTATTGACTTTATAAATACATCAAATATTCATATGCTTACTTTAATAATAAATTGATGTTACAAAAAAATCATTAATGAAATTGACTTTGTGTCTAGAACTACCTTGGTCTAGATTTGAGATGGAACCCAATCACAGTTACCATAACTAAAGTGAATTTTATTTTGTGAACTTATTTATCATAGTTTAATCATTGTTCTTTCCCATGAATTTTTGTTTTGCACATGAATCTAAATCTATAATACTTTAATGGTTCATGAGTTCTCCTTTGCTTGATAGTTTGAGATCTTCCTTGCTAATGTGCCCAAGTCTCATATATTATAAGTTTTTGGTATTTGGATTAGAATTAGATGAACTAGGGAAGATAAATAATACATTGACAACTTTAGTTGTCTTTATATACATCTTTCCAAGTATACATATTCCTCAGTCATAATTATATTGCCTTTAGTGACCATAAGATCCCATCTTCTGTACTATGTTGAAAATTTTCAGCCTCAATCATTCCCAACATATGAAATTACTCTAAAGACTTTTAACTAAATGAAATTTTGAGTTATTTATAATAATCATAAAAACATCCATTTTCACATTCAACCAATTATAATAATATTTCATGTAAAAGAATATATCGTGTTCACATATCCACCCTCAAAAGATTTGTATTTGTAGAACTCTATGTTTGGAATGTATTGTAGGAACAACCTAAATCAAGAATAAAGGTATTTGGAAAATTATAGTATGATTATGGTTCCATTAAGGAAAAATATAACAACTTTACAAGGTATTTTAGAATATCTGGTTGTACTTTTAAAATCATTTTCCTTCTTCTATTTAATCTAGAACTTATAGCATTGGTTGATCACTTGTCCCATGCTCTTACAGATATGCAAAACTTGTTATTATTTTTCTTAGATTTATATATTTTGGATTCTTTGTTCTTTTTGTGTTTCCTTTTGTGTATCCACTTACAATTCAAGCCTCTCCCTATGTTTCACTATATATGATGAAAAATTATTTCCTATCATACTTCTAGAAAGTATGGAAGACATACCATATGACATGAGAAATTTTTACAATGGAGATGGGTATAAAGAAAATATTGTAGGGTGGATGATGAGAAAACATAGTATTAAGGCTTGGTATTGAGCGTGATATTGATATCGAGATTCGCCATATCTGAAGAAATATCATTATATTCATTATTGTGATTCTGATTAGGTATTCCTTCAGTTGTATGTAGTAGATATAGATGTTACATTTTTTACAATTTTCTAGAGTAACTTCATCGTGTAGAGATATTAGAGATACTGTCATGCATCTACAATTGTGTTCTCTTTCAAGAAATCTATCAGGATCATCCAAGGAAAAATAAGTAGATTTTTCCTTGGGCTATGTTGTCAATGTCCTTGTTCTGTTATTAAACCAAAGTGGTGTGCATATTATTGATTACTAATAACACTTTTGTGATTATCTACTTTTGCAATTATTTTCATATATTGATTTTATATGGTTGGAAGTTGATTGTGTGGTTAAAATTCTCAATATTGCACTTTCTCAACATATGTTACTGACAATGGGTGCTCTGATACTAGATTTTTGAGACTTCATTGCAAGAAGTGTCAAAATCATTGTGGATGAAAACACACACATCAATGAGAAGAAAAACAACAATGCACGTAATAAACAATAAAAGAATTGGTTTATGTGTTTCTAATGAGAAGACCTACATTTATTGAAGTAGAGGAAAATAATACAATATAAAGATAAATTACAATTGGTGATCCATTCATATAGATACAAAGTTAAAGAAAAATATATCTGGTGAAGGCTGTAACTATGTTGAACTTACTTTGAACATACATAGGACTCTATGGGAAACATGGAAAGAGGAAGAAATACATTTTCATATAGGATATCAATTTTAATTAGTTTTATATGTCATACATGTATAATTTCTTTTTGGTTTGGTGTTAGGTCCAACTATTTTTGTAACCAAACCACAAGTAAACGAGTCAACAAATTTTATTCTAAGTATATAAAAAAAATACAATATGTTAACATTGACCACTAAACTTATTTAGTGTAAATCCATGTGCGGATAAGGAATATATATGATTATTAAGCAATACATCACACACACTGAGGGTATGAATTATTTATTTTCATTCATGCATAAAGCACAGACTGGATTGATTATATATCTGGATCTTTTTTTAGGATGGATCTTACCTTTAATTGTCCTACAATGTAAAAAAATTGTCTTCTTGATCATATTTTACATGAATGCTATAACTTGAGAAGCATGGATACTTTATAATATATGAATATTTATAACTACTTCCAATACTATGACATCTAACCTTAAAACATTGGTGAAAAAAGAATAAAACTTTACCTAATTGATATAGTTAACTCTCTTTGGCCAAAGAAATAAGTGATGATCAAATATGATATACAAATGAACAAACTACAGACAACTTAAAATGTTCAGAAGAGTGTAAAAATATCAATTCAAAAAACTCCTCTAAACAAGGTATTGTAAAATGACAGTGAGTTCTTATAAATATTATTACTTGTAATGGATCTTGGTTGTGATTGTTTTTGTCACATTTAACATGCAAAGGTGCATGATGTATCTATATTATGGTGAGAGAGATAATATTATCAGGTGTTTGTATTATGTACAAAGCTATCCTTTATATAGGAATAAGGGTGGTTGTCAATAACATGTATATATGATGTGGGACTAAAACAATATATACATCAAAATATAAAGAACATTGGTAGAGTTATCTAACACCCCTCAAACTCGTGGATATATATATCATAAGCACAATATTTGTTAGACAAGAACTTAAATAACCCCCAATTTAAGATTTAGAGTATAAACAAGAAAGATTATTTTCTAAATAGGGTGGAGTGAATTTGATGAACTTGACTTGGATGTTCTTGTGAACAAAGTAGAAACCAAGTTCTATGTGTGTAGTTCTCTCATGAAATATGGGTTTGCAAGAAATTTGAACTATTGCATGATGATCACACTTCCATTCTCTCTCTTCTATCTAAGTGAATCCTAGTTATTCCATGAATTTTATTAACCATAGTTTCTCAGTAGTGATATGAACCCAAGAACTATAGTCTAATTCAACACTATAATGGGAAACGTCAGCTAACAACTTGATTTTATAGGATACAATATTATCTGCTACAAACACACAAGAACAATTGATATATCACTGGTTGATAATAGATTGCCCAATCTGCACCCAAGAAGTCATGCACCTTAAAATACCCACTAGAATAATAGATAATGTCTTTTCTTGGAGTTCTCTTAAGATAGAGAATAACTCAAATATGTGCATCATGTTGTCAAAAATTTTGATATTTCCATAAATGAACAAATGACACTAGCAGATAAAAAAATATAAGGTCAAGTAACTATGAGATAGTTTTGTTTGCCAACCAATCTCATTTATTGGAGTGCATCTGCAAGAGGCTCCCTTTTTGATATATCTTGACTTTGGGATTCATAGGCGAGTAAGTAGTGAATTTCTTCAAGAAGGTCAAACACATATTTGTGCTGAGAGATAATAATCCCATTATGGACCTTGCCACTTCAATTCCTAGAAAGTATTGTTTGATGAGATATTTGGACTAGATTTTTCTTTAAGAAGTTGATTGAGTCTCACAATGTCTTCATTGTAACAACCTCCCTTTTCAGCAACCCCCAATTGAGGAAGGCCTAAAATATGAGATCCAATAGCTAAAAATATTTCCCAAGGATCTAGATTTAGTAAAGAATTTTCATTAGTTCAAATATATTGTTTACAATATGTTCCTCTAGAACTTACATATCTTTACACCATCATAATTGTACATATGAGAAGAAGTATTTAGCTAATTCTCCTTACAAGTTAACTTTTATGTCTTCAAGTAATTTCATCTGTCCATCATATATTGTATCACCTTATCTAGCATGTACCTAAAATGCCGTGAAACAAAAGCACATATCAATATTACAAGTTATATTGTGTAGGTGGGATGCATGCAAAAGTGTGTAAGTAAACTAACAATATATATTTGATCAAGTACTTAAAAATAAGAAATAACATTTTCTTCAAATATTCTTGTCATTATGTGATACTTATTATAATTGTACATAATGTAAATAAACATCCAACAATTTAGTTGCTCAATCCTTGAAAAACACTTGAAAAACATCGAAAAACTAATGTGGTCACTCATAGGCATAACTACATACCTAAATTGTGAGCCATATAGATTATGAAATTACACTTCAAGTATATTCAATCAATCCAATCAATAGATTTAAGAAATTCAACATAAATCTACATGTATGTAAATCCTAAAGTATCACCATCACATTAGTTATATGAAACCCTACATGGGTCCTAACGTAGGGTTTAGAGTTTGAATAAGGAAAAGGGGTACAAACCCTAATTCCATCACATATGAAACATTAAGTGAAACTTTAATTTTCGTATCCATCTTATCCTTTCATCTATCACTTAGATTCAATTAGTCCATAAAAAAAAGTAAGTAGGATCTTTAATCCTATTTCTTCATATTCGTGATTATACACATTAGCAACTCTATCACCATTATATTTCATATTATCAGAATACATCATATGATTAAAAACCAATTCATCAACACTAGGGGTTTTATGCTTTAAACACCACTTTAACACATATCACAATACTTTTCGAATTGTGATTATAAACATGTCTCAATTATATATTATTTACATTACTCTCATGTTTTTAGTCAAGTTTCATACATAACTTGTTTTCATCGGATCTACCAATAATTTACTAGAATTACTATAAAATTACCCATAAGAGGCTAATGAGGAATTGCCATTTCAACCTAATTGGGACTAAGGCCCTTTCCACATAGGTCCAACCTAGCCAGTGGCCTGTAGCCATCTCACCACAATCTTTGACACTCCTAGGGTCAGAACAGCGAGTAAAATGGTATTTTACCATTGTCTTTCTCTGATAATCTTGAGGTTAAAAAGGTCATTCTAGTAGGTTGCATATTTAACCTCACGATCATTTTGTGTCTATGCTCGTGGTGAGTCAATTGGCAAGTTGAATTCCCACTCCAAAGAATTAGAAGACCTGGAGAAGGTGCAAGCACCTTCCTTGGTCTCTGTCAAACTTGAAGGTGGCCTCGATTCCACCGCAGATGGTCTATAAAGGGATAACTATGGTTGGGTTCTATGTTCAAGGAAAATCTTCTTGGATACATGGAAAAAGATTAAATACCCTGCCTAGATGCCAAAAATATAGGTCAATCACTAAGATCCCTTTCGAAGTGTAGCGGGATCTTTTACATGACTCGGGATGGTCATCCCCTCTGAATCGACAAGCATCATGAACTAGGGCAACACAAGGCTGAGTGTCGACGTTCTTTCTTGGTTGTAGACAAGTTGTGGTTTGGGAAGATTCTATGGCGAGACAGTTGAATCGAGCGTAGGTTTCATGGCCCATGGTGGGTCATCTCAGGGTTTTGGTTCTCTAGATTCACAAGTCGAGATCCATGGTGGAAGTTCCACTCTTACATGGGACCCAAGGCACTAAGTGCCATTATTTCAATGCTCAAATAACTCGTCCATGAGAGAGGAAGGCTTGGGAGTAGTTTCCAAAGAGAGATAGAGAGGAACCATAGAAGGAGAAGGAGATATCGGGTGTGAAGAGTTTATGCAACCCAACTTTCTTTTGTGGTTGGAGGTAGATGAAGGTCTATTAATCGTCGACCAGTGATCCATTGGCTTGAAAGCAACACGTCATTGAGAGGGGACACACCAAGATTTGATAATAATGTGACAAATCACCATTGTTTATATTAACCCTTCCACTTTAGGGAATCTTGTTAATTCCATAAATTTTCCTCCTGCACCCTCTTAATACCAAATTTTAAAGGAAGGTTGTTAATGATTTTATTTTCATGTGGGAAAAATTTGGTATCAAAAAGATATTTATGGATGCCCCTTTTTATCTCTCCTCCAAAGGGAATTCAATTCATTTATTTCAAGTAGGTCCCTCTATTTTCTCAAACTTCCATAGGATACTAGGGACATCCTATGGCTATGAAATTTGGAAGGAAACTCACTTAAGTCTTTGCCAATCTTTATCAATTTTGTGGGATCTATTGGAGTTACTTTTATAGTAAAAACCTGCTCATTTAGCAATTTGTTGAATTAATTATCCATAACTCATAATAATTGTTTTTGTTCCCAATTCTAGAATTCTCTTATTTTTGTTATTATCTTCAAGTATACCAAAAGTCAGACCCAAATATTCTTTTTTGATGCCCAAGATATTGTGTTGCCACTTACGGATAGATAATTACTCTTTTAATTATCTAAAACATCACATTTTTATTATCTTTTAGAAACTTCAATATTATTTAGTATTCCAATTATCTAGTAATCCACAAATTCCTTATCCTTTATTTATGCATGAAAACTCTCTTTTCTAGAGAATTCTGTACAATTCCATATATAAAATAATTGAGGAAAATGAGATAGAATGGGGAAGAACCCATGACATGTAGGTTTTCTTATTGCTTCATAGAAAGGAGGAAACCACTGTTTCCTATAAATAGGAAAAAGGGGGAAGCATACATACATAGACCAAACCCTAATGGGCCAAGGACAGACTTGGGACCATATTACAAATAGACTAAAGAAAACTTAAGTAAAAGACTAGAACACTTAAGTAAATAGACCATCTAATATTTACCCCTCAAGTTGGATCTTGGGAGAATCCCAAGTCAACTTGCAAATAGACAAACATACTAAATAGAATAAAAAGATAACCAAACCCATACAAAAAATTCTCCCCCTCAATAATAGAATAAAACCACTCAATAAAACAAATACTCAACGGCTCCCCATAAAGTAGATACTTCAAAGAAACATATATCTTGGTAGGCATGAAGGCTTCTTGATCATCATAGTGGCATTTGGAGCAAAAGTACGAATAGCAGATAGGCGCAAAGTCTTCATCACAGTCATCATTATAGTATCCAGAGAGTGCTGGATCACAAGTCCTAGAGAGTGCTAGGTCAAAAGAAGAAGCAACAGTAAACATGAAAACAAATCACGGACGAATAGAGAGTCAACATGCACAAAGAATCAACAAGCCAGATAGTGTTGGCATATAGAAACAAAAGTAGACAACGTAGGCAGATAGAAGACTAGTGTACAAAGTAGCAAGAAAATAAATAGCTCCAATATGCAATGCAGACGAATCACCATGTAAAGTCCATAACAAAATGCCTCCATCATCTTCCCTCTTCATAAAGTATCCATCACAGTATTAGGCGTCAAAGTCCAGAGAGTGTTGGTCATAAAGTCCAGAGAGTGCTGGTCCAAAGTAGAAAGTCAATTTTCAAAGAAAGCACAGACAACAGATAGTGCAAAAGCACAAAGTAGTAGGTGAAATGTGCTAATCATAGTAGAAGTAGCAAAAATAACGTCCCAATATGTAACTTCATAGCAACTGTCGAGGTAGATGATAAATAAAAAATAATAGCAATAGAAATCTCCATATAGTAGCAACACAATCATGAGTAGTCCACATAACAATAGACGGATTCACATATACCAAAAAGGAAAACCATATAGTAGCAGAAGGATCTATATGTCAGTCACAATAGTGGCATGAAAATACATGTATCATCTTACTAAATTCTCTTCCTTCATCTCTCTTCCATCTCTTCTCTTCCCTCAACTTTTCATCCTCTATTCTCCCCCTCACATCAATGATAAAAAGATTCAAGAGACTAGTTGGTGTGGAGAGTCAAAAACAATGGTAGAGGTAGGGTTGTACAGACAAATAAATGGAGGAGGTAACCGATAATGCGAGTCAAGTTGCAAAAATGACCCAATCAGGTGATCCCGGTAGCAAAATAAATGGATATCTCTCCAACCTAAAAAGGGGATTTGTTGAGCCGGAGACAGAATGAGTCATTAAAAGGACATGTTGTGTCAGTTGATAGAATCTCAGGCAGAAGAAGGTGACACACCATGTCAAAAAATGACACACCATGTCTAAAAGTGACACGCCATGTTTGAAAGTGACATGTCGTGTCCAAAACTGATGAATGTAGTCACGAAGAAGAAAAACACATCCTACACACTGTGTCGATGAAAGACATGTCGTGTTGGTGGTGAGCAACAATAGAAAACCCCAAAGACAACAAAAAAAGAGGGAGAATCCTTATAGATCTCCACCATAGAAATATGGGGATGATATACCACCAATATCATCAGAAATAGGAGATTATTTCCTTGATTTAGGAGTAGATCGGTGGCAGAAGCATACAAGGAGGCAATGACGATTCTTCCAAGTGAGCAATAATGGTGGCGGAAACATGGATGACAATGAACAAGATAGCGATGACTACATTAGCAAGAAAGGAAGACAGAGGCATGTTGGCCCTTTTAGATCTAGATCTAGCAACTTGATTGGATGATTTGGTTGGTGAGGACGGAGACGACTCCAAATTGAGGCGGGGATAAGAAAATCCCTACGGGAAGCCATCAACAATGCCTTGCAGTGGCGGCTTCTAGTAAGGGGAGGAAACTCTCCTTTGTTCTCTCTCTCTCTCTCTCAGGGTTGGGGTGGATAAGGAATGACTGCTCTGATACCATGAGGAAAAAGAGATAGAATGGGGAAGAACCCCCTGATGTGTAGCTTTTCTTATTACTTCATAGAAAGGTGGCAGATGGGGGAAGGATACAGACATAGACCAAACCATAATGGGCCAAGGACAAACTTGGGCCCATATTACAAATAGACTAAAGACAACTTAGGTAAGAGACTAAAACACATAAGTAAACAAACACTCTAATAATAATTATTATCCATTATTCATGGAAACCCCTTTATTTTGGGATTTTCCATTCTTTCTTTTGTCCAATATTTTTAATGGATTATGGAAAATGAAATCCCTTTTATTTCATAAACTTATTCCACAAGAACATTTGTAAAGCAATGTCTCTTGGTCCTTTATATGGGCCATGGGTTGCACCCATGCCACAAAGGTGATTATCATTATTATTTCACCAATAATTCTATTGGATGAAGTTATTTATCAAACCACACTTTATAACTAGATCATTCAATTCCGTCAAAATTGAGGATATAACATATGTGGTCATAAAATTTAATAACAATATCAACAAAAGAGTAATCTAGTATTTTTCTTTGTAGCTAAAACTCTTGGATCGACTAACTATAATTTCAAAACCATGCTTAGGGTGAGTGCTTTAGGATATATAGAGATTTATTAATTAAAAAACTTGGTTAGATCCTTTGAGTAACTAATCCAAGTGTTTTTTCATAAAAATATCTCCAAAGAGTTTTTTGTGAAGAACTACATACTTGATGTTGAACTGATGCAAAGGCTAGGAAAAATCAGAAGCTAAAGATATGAACAAACTGATCGATGTCATTTCAGACACAAGGGAGAAGATCTCGAGGTAGTTCTCTTCATAGGCCCATTAAGTCCTTTTTTGTAAGCCTAACTTTCAACCTATGAACAATCCAACCTACCCAAATTTTCAAGAAGAAGACTCTTCTACAACCAAATACTAATTTTTTGGAGGCTGACACAAGACTCCATGTATGATTTCCTAAAAGAGCACCCATCTCATATGTCAAAGCTTGCTACCAACCTGGGTGACTAGACACAATGGATCAAATATGAGGTATCAGATAGAGGATATATTTGGGATAAATGAAACATAAGAAGGTGATAAACAATCATGAGAAACAAAATTGGAAATTGGATATAATGTACATGACTGGTTTTCACTACCTAAAGAAATGAACCTATAATGTGAAGTAAGATAAAAAAACTCGATCCCTAGAGTTGAGAGATATTGGAGAATGGTTGAGATGAAATTTGTCCTCATATACCAATGTAAAAGAATCTATGAGACTTGTAGGATCAGGGTTACAATGAGTGAATCATAGATCAAGAGGATTAGGAGATAAGCTAGTCATAGATTTAAAATCATGGGAAAATTGAAAAACCTTGAATTTCTTGAACATCCTAAGAAATGTAAGAAAAATTGGCCATATTATGGATTTTCTTCAAAAAGGGTGACATCAAAAGACAAAAGAAATTGAAAATCAAACATAGTATAGATATAATAAATCATTTCATTTTTAGAATATTTATCATACACCCACTTAGTTGCTTTATGATAGAGCTTGTCATGACTAACACCAAGTTCATGGATACAAGGAACACACTTAATAATTATACAGGGAACCACATACATTTGGAGAATAGGATATAAAATCTAAAACAACAGTTACCATCCAAAATAGATGACAACATGTGAGTGATCAAATATGTGTTTGTGAGGATAGCTTCCACACAAAAACCTTTTGTAAAAATACTACAAGAAACCTTATTTATTGATACTCTATCTCAAAATCACATGTCTTATGCCGGTATACATGATATACACCTACACATATAACTGATGTTGGTTAAATAGTGGTATAATTAGAAGAGGGACATTTTATGTTTCCTTTCATGACTTTCTTTTGAAATAAATGTGCTTATGAACCAAGTATAAGAAAAAAATAAAACTCAGGCCTTTAACCCTATGCTTCCTTTTTTTTTTTCCAAAGGCCAAAACTCATTCATTAGTGAAACACCTCCACTCCACTAGTGTTTCCATCTACCTCCTTTAACACCCTATACCCCATTCTCAAATGGATCCCAACCACATTGTCGTATCATGCACACTAAATTATGTCTCTTCTCCCTATCCAACATGATCTCACGAGGCTTCTCTCCATATCCGTTCTAGTCATGATCTGACTCCTCCCTATTTTTCTGCCATCCTCCCTCTACCCCGCTTGATATTATAGGGTTCTGTTTATGTGTAATCCTTGAATGCCCCCAATTGAGTCCAAAACAATTGGAAAGAGTCTTGTTCCTAGTGCTAGATGTGGTAAATTCCAACACATATGTTTGTCTTTACCATTAAGATATATATACCAAAATAAATCAAAGCTAATGATTATTGCAAGGTTCACATTTGACATCTCCTAAAACTGAGTAGCAAGATTAACAATACATGATAAAGTGCGGCTGCATGATGGCCCTTAGAATCTAGCCAAAGGGAGACACAAATTCACAATTTTTTGATGTGTATGTATCAATATTTGTTTACCACATACCATTTATAAAATCCCACCTATGTATGATAATTGTTCGTAGAAATGGTTGAATGACTGGAACATTGAATTTACATTTGGATTATTTATCTTGGATGATCAACACGTCTATGCTGATTTGTACTAACTTTTTTGTTAATACAAACTGATTTGGATTCATTTATGTTTCCTATATACCTTATATTGGTAAAATAAAATATTTTGTCAATGATTCAGTTGAGATTGTTGCTACTATGCTTCATGTCCCCCGGTGTATGAATACAAAGAGGCTAATAACTCATTCATTTCCTGAACTTGTTACGTGGTATCTTTGTTTTAGCATTTGGTAAACAACAAAACATGAAATAATTAACTTATAAGTTAATAATTAATATGTAATTCTCAAACAAGTTGATGCCCATGAATCTTGTATCAAAAGAAATTTATAGTAAGTTGGAAAAATAACATATTTTATTGCTGAATGTTTTAGGGAAACTCACTCCGACCTTGGAATTATTTTTGGCATGTATGTTTTAGTCTCCACTTTATATTTTAGCTATAGTTGTGGGTATACATCAGTAATTTATATCTGCATATTTTATGATATAACATAGAAAATGCACCTTGAGTCTTACTGTTGTAGAGGGTACTATATTGGGGACTTGACAAAAGAATAATAATACTTTTATTATTTTCTTTATGTATTGGTCCTGTTAAAGTTTATGATCTTTAAAGGCATAACCAGTGTAAATGATATATCTTTCGAGTCATTTCTTTTCCAAATTTCTTTAGATTGGATTATTCTATAAAGAATCTATACAAAATTTTTAGTTGAAATATCAGTGGTTGACATCTACTTGCATGGAATGCAACAATAGGTGTGTGAATCCTCATCATTACAACTACCAACATAGTCTATTTCTCCTTTTCTTCCTTAATCTAAATTATGTTGTTTCCATCCTAGTCTCTATCACTTCTAATCTAGGATTTAGTCATGTGATCTTGTGCTTCATCTTTATTTAATAGATTGTTCATATAGTCTAGTCTTTATGAATTTCTCTTGAAATTTTAGGTAGATGGAATTTTTCTAGGATACATAAAAAGTGATTCAACCTTATAAAAATTAGAAAAGATATCATGGTATGTTTACTATATTATTTAAGCATAATATGAATCTTTATTTAAAACAATTTCCTATACAACTACGTAGGCTTGCAATTGAATGCATAATTATATTAGAAAATAAGAAGTATTTTTTAGCTTCATAATGTGGTTTTGTATATCTATTCATTATGAACCACCATACTGGATACTAATATTTTTTTTATTATTAAACAAAAATTCTTATAGTCAAACAACTACAATCAACATTGTTGGTTTTATGTCTACAAATAATAAAGGGTAATACATTTCAAATATGTGTTTAGGGAAATGTTTATTGGGAAAATATACATTTTCAATCCATGCATACTAATTTTATGTTGTGATTATATATATTAGACTTCTGTGTATTTTCATGGTGTAATCCATCAATATATAAAATTAGGATTTATACTTTCCCCTAAGGATTGTGTATATCAATAGTATAATTTTTTTCCCTAAGGACTATGCACATCAATAGTACAATGATGGACATGTCAAGTAGACTTGAATTGAGCATGCAAGTGAATTATGTGGTATGTAATTTAGTACCCAATTTACTTTTTCATTCAATATTTCATTTTATGTTGTTTTTCACATGTACATTTCAATTCAGTTGCACACAAGAGGCCCTGCTGGAGCACTTGACATGTTGATAGCAACATAGCCTACTCATCTTGAATAAGATGAAAAAGATTGATGATGCATCACCACACCACGTATAAGAAAAATACCCTAATTGACACACTCCATGTGAACAATCCATGAGTGCACATTCTTAGGAAGCCCATGTGGCAAGTCAGGCTCAAATCTAGAGATAATGAGGGAACTAGAAGTAAGTTTGTTTTTAGTTCCTAGAGTGGAGTGTATGGTTTAATTGTTTAGTTGGGGTTTGAGTTAAGCTAAGGGTGTATGGAACTAAAGAGAGTAAGAACTAAATCTAGATTAACCCAACACTATTAAGACAAAATATTAATCTAAGATATCAATTACACTTAAGCAAACATATAAAGACAAGGAATGAACACTATACTAACAAAATAAATCCCAACTAGCAATTAAGAGAAGCAATTAGATAAACAAGGCAAAATAATACAAGTAAGTTATTAACTAAATAAAATTAATAAAGGAAATTACTACACATGAACAAAGTAACTAGCAAAGACTAACTAGCATGAGAAAGAAATGAACTAACTAAGAAAGAGTGACCAGATAACACTAGAGAAAGTAGGGTTTTAATAAAAAATTAAGGGTAGTGGGCCATTTGGGGGTAAGTAACTATTTACCATGCCTAAGGTATATTTCAATGCAAACAGATCTAGCAAGTATTCTATAAAACCAAACAACTAAGGCCAATGAGGACATGGGATCCTATTATACTAGTTATCCATGCGTTGCATAGGGTGTGCATAGGGATCAGTCCATATCATCTCATATCCGACCTGACAAGGCTCATCTAACTAGGGAATATCTCACTATTTAGTAGTTGTAACATTTCTTTTGTTAGTAGAGTATCCAATCGTGTTGCACACGAGATTGTTGCTGAAGCTAGTAGTCAGTCATATAGTTTTTATTTTGAGTCAAACTTTCCCTCTTTTGTGAACAATGTAGCTATGATAGACGATAGTTGTTTAATAAATTGACGGGACTTGCTTTGAGTCCCGTCCTTCCCTCAAAAAACAAACTAGGGAATATATCGACTCAAATCAATACCACCTTAATATAGGCTTCTATGAGTGATTCCCCTAAAACACTTAGTGGCAAGGGGTGGTATGGGTGTAGGTGAATGGTGTTTCACCTCTTATTACCTTCCATCCAAGCACTTAACATGTTGTTTTCTATGTTGACATTGAGAATCATACCTAGATTGTTAGACCTCAAGTCTAGGGTTACTATAGTAGAGGGATGGGCTGGAAAATATGGAAACTAGTTAAAGATCGATTACTTGGACGCATGGGTTTTTCCTATTTTAGCATCATATTTCCCTCCTCTCTATCTTATGTAGTTTTCACACATTGACCAATGTATAAAGATATATGAAAATGGCATCAAGAAAGAACATACAACAAAATCAAAGTCTATTGCATTAATAATATCCCTACATGGTGTCAAAATTACATTCTTTCCACCAAATAGCCCATTGAGGGGACTTAACTACTCATAATCAAAGAACAAACAAAATAAGTAGAGCAGAAAAAGTGAAAACCCATGGAAGTGGATGGAGAGGCCTCATCCTTCGATTCCAAAGCCAACTATTTATGGCTACTCCTCCATGAAGATGTTATGGCATGGAAAGTGGAAGTAGAATATGCAAAACCCTAGAAAATGGATTTGGGGTGAGATGATGAATGGGAGAGAATGGGGTAGGTAGGAGGTAGATATAACATAAAAAAATAGAATATTGACTCTATAAATGAAAATATCATGATTAGGAGGTTAATATTTTTGGTTCTTTATATTTTACCAAATAAGGATGTAGTTAGACCATAATACAAATGTTTGTAACCCTAATCAATATAGTTAATGATTGTTACATGAATAGCTCAAAGGTAACCCTAACATGTATAGGCATTAAAACAAATATAACACATTAAGTGGCACTAGGTTCGATAATTAACATCACACATCACAATACACTTGTATTAACCTAATAACCTAATCATATGCTAATACATGAGTCCTTGAAATGTCATATATGTTTCCTTTGCTGACTAATATATACATTATGGATAAATACGTTAATTGAGAAGCATTATGTTCTTAATACATAAATTGGAATAACAATTGGAGTTTCCATGTTCACATATATGAACAATGTTTCATCATCTATATTAATATTGAATTAATGGACTTACTATGTTAAATAAGTAAAATATGGAATTTGTTTTCAAGATAATATCATTAAACTCAATTTTTAGCAAGACGATGATAATATGACCCCAAATCATGATTATTGAGGGTGATGTTAATATGTATAATAAATAATGATAAAATAATTCTAAACTTGAATTGTATTATCACTCATAAAAGAAAGTTTTGCAAGTGAAATATAATTCCAAAATTGTATTTTTTGGGTGCCAGTTAGCTTGGATGTCGAGGTTAAGACTAAATGACTAATCCTAGATACCTTCATTTCATTAAGGAAAGAAAACATGAGTTAGAATAAAAGATATTAAACAATATATTGAACGAATTCAAAGGAGGAAACTAACTAAAAATTCTTTCATCCATACTAAAAATTCATTCTCTATACCCTCAAAATAGTATGGATCTCAACTTTCATATTTATTAGACAATCCTAGCTAGGAAAATTAAAATAGGGAAACGTATGGTACAATATTATCCTATTATTAATTTATTTGAGTGTATGTGACAAATTTACTAAAGTCCTTGTTCCTCTTAGTGTGATTATTGTTTTCTTATTTATCTTGGGCATGCACTCTTTTGGTCCATTGGATTTTGATCTTATGAATTTTGTCCCTTCTTCTTCTTTTCCCTCTTTCCTTTTTCATCCACATCGTATCCTGATATTCTCTCAATTGGATCTCTTATTCCCTCAATCTCTCTTTCTTGAACCTCGATTCCCATTTTTT
Source organism: Alisma plantago-aquatica (assembly GCA_963693085.1). Lineage (NCBI taxonomy): Eukaryota > Viridiplantae > Streptophyta > Magnoliopsida > Alismatales > Alismataceae > Alisma > Alisma plantago-aquatica. The sequence continues at coordinate 50,301,609 of OY856412.1, forward strand.
CCCCTGGTTTCATTCCACACACCTCCATGTATCCATTTTGAACATAAAGATCCCAATATGTATAGGTTTTCAGCCCCATCGGTATCCTGATCAAATCATTTATACCATCTCCTGTTCCTACTATCCTTCCCTCTACTTTTCCTTTCCTTGCTTATTCAGGCTAGAAAACCCCTATAATCCATCCTGAAACTTTTGTGAAACCCTTAGAATCCCTTTGGGAACCTCCATTGATCATCCAATGTTTGACATCTAGATCTATCAATGAACGATTGTTCACAAATGCTGCTATGTGATTGGCATCATGCCTTAGACTTTGGAGAGACATGTCTTAACACCTGGGAGGTTTCGATGGTGTCCTCTGAAGCTAGTAGAACTTTTTTCTTACCTAATTTGTGGTATTAATCTATTTCCCTATTTTTATCTTTTGTTCTACTATATAGTTCAATTGTTTCCCTCATTTATATTGAATTTCTTCTTTGACAACTTCTCTGTGACTTTTGGTTCTTCATGCATTGTGATCGTTCATCGAGTTTCCCTCACAAATATGTTTTGGTAAGAAACTATACCACTTAGAGGGAGGAATCCTTTCCTAGGGGTTCCAATCACCTCATGATTCAAGTTTTAGGTCACTAGGATTGACGACAGATAAGGAACCTAAAAGATTCACTAACGAGTGGTAATACCCAATGCTTTAGCATATCAGTTCTAGTCTGATTCAGTCATGTGTCTACTCGACTTCAAGAACAAATGAAGAATATGATTCCTTTGTATATGACATAAATTCCCCTTTTATTATCTGCATTTTTTTATCTATTCGACATGTGCAAGTTGGTATTTTTAGCCGATTCTAGTTATACACTTTGTTTCTGTAGGCCCAGATGAGTTGGTTATTTCTGATAGGGTCATGTCATATGGGTTAAAAATAGATAAATCTATATAATGTCACTTTTTTGGATTGTTCAAAACTCATAAATTTTGTAATACACTATATATAACTCATTATATAATAAAATATGTTTTGAGATCATGGAAAGTTACTTCACACAATGCTACCATTTTTATAGAACAATTCTAATCTAACAAATATATGATTTTATTGTATTTTTCTAATTTTTTAGAATTCCCAAATCCATAACTAAGAATGTATAGGTCAGAATGACAACATAAATATGTTGTATATTTAAGAAAATATAATCTATATTGACATGCTTTTCATAAACTAATTCAAAAATAACAAAAGGCAACTTTTAGGGTCTATTTCATTCATGTGAAGTTAATCCTAACTACATATATGCTCCTAATAGGTGTCTTGCGACTTTGATATGGAAGTATGAGATGTGGTGAATACCCTAAAATCTATTTTGTGCAAAGCACCTATGCTTTTTTCTCTCTCTTGGTATTTTGAGACATACCCTACAAAGTTTCTATATATTTTTAGATGTTGTTTCATATAAGTGATTATATGTTGATGTTGACCTTCTTATCTTGTTATTTTTCTAGATATGATTGTTAAATACTAATTTTTGTCTTGATCATATTATTCCTTTTGAAAATCTTAATTATATGATGACTTTCGTGGTCTTACTGTGATGATCGATAAACAAATCGTCATTAATTAAGCAGAATAAACATAAACAACATATTAACAAAAATCACTAAAAATTAAAACCATTTTGCAAAGAGATCCATTTCTAGGAAAACTCTTTAAGGCAGAACCAAAACTTTATATACATCAGTATTCACATTGTACATACATTATACCATCTTTTCTCGAGGATAACATATAGCAGTTTCTCTATCAAAACACATACTAAAGTAACATAAAACCTCGAGGCATTCAAGCCAAAATCCTCAGATTATCATAAAATCAATACAAACCAACTCCAAGGACCTGAGAGTACAGAGACGACACATAGGGCTACTATCTACAAGACACGATAGGCAGTACACTCAACCTGAGCTGTCACTGTTGTCCCTGTTACTGATGTTCTTCCTCTGCAATACGGTCTCAATCCCCCTCGTGCACGTCCACCTAAAAAAAGTGGATCCCACGGGGTGAGACAATTGTCCCAGCGAGAGATATAACTCTCTGCCAACAATATTATTTTCACAGTTTAAATGGTATAAAACTGAGCAGAAGATAAGAAATTTAGAATATTCTCATCTTTTAAAGCTTTGCAACTATCTATGATAGATCACTAAGTCATTTATTCTCTTTATAAGGAATGGGAAGAACATGTATATCATTTACTCATCATACTATATCAACATCTCAAGCTTATCCAGTGAAACTCATTATCATGGTATGTCATCCATGAATCATTCTCATTTCTATTTGTTGGCATTAGCCAATCTGCTAACTAGATATTTAATTGTACCAGTCATGTGAGTATACATCATCATATTATATTCAGGCATTGGACTATGTCAATCCTGTGCAACTATTTCAGGCATTGGACTATGCCAATCCTGTGCAACTATCACTGAATACCACATCACTTTTACTAGGCATTATACCTTGGCCAAGCCATCATGCTTATTCACATCCTTTCTATAAACAAGTATCCCTCTCATATATTTCAAACACTATAGCCCTTATTTGGCTATAAGCATAAAGCATGTATGATCAAGATTTCATTATTATTATTGTATCCATTTATTATTATCATTATATTACTAAGTTTCCATTTCTTAGTTTATTTTGAACATTATCATTTCTGACATGAGACTTTTATAAACACCTTGTTACCTCTCACTAGGAAACAACTATCCTCATGGCTCACAACGCCCATTAAGTATCTTGTCACCTCTCACTAGGAAACAAATTATCACATGGCTCACAAGGCCATAACACATCTTGTCACCTCTCACTAGGCAACAACTTATTGTCATGTCTCACAAAGCCATAACACATCTTGTCACCTCTAACTAGGCAACAACTTATTCACATGGCTTACAAGGCCCATAACACATCTTGTCACCTCTCACTAGGAAAAAAATTATCACATGGCTCACAAGGCCATAACACATCTTGTCACCTCTCACTATGCAACAACTTATTCTCATGGCTCACAAAGCCATAACACATCTTATCACCTCTCACTAGGCAACAAATTATTCACATGGCTCACAAGGGCATAACACATCTTGTCACCTCTCACTAGGTAACAAATTATCGCATGGCTCACAAGGCCATAACAGATATTGTCACCTCTCACTATGCAACAACTTATTCACATGGCTCACAAGGACATAACACATCTTGTCACCTCTCACTTGAAAACAACTTATTCACATGGCTCACAAGGCCCATAACTCATTATACTTGTTATACAAGTATTTAGCATGCCTTTCAAGGCTTATGCAATAAGAGAATTACAACCATCCCATCATTAGGATTAGGGTTTCCCCTTTATGACAGATTATGGTTTCATGTTTATTTTATTGATTCAAACCCTAATTCATTACTCCACACATATAGGAGCATACATTTCTATCATAAGTATCCAATCATACTTATTTATTCTCAACATTTATAATTAAATGATTACCAACACAAGGTACGAGTTTCTCTCTCATCCTCTCTAGGATATTGATTACATCAGACTTTATTGTTTTGGCTTAACCCTCTTTCAAGGTATGTTAGACTAAACTTATCAAAGTGCATTAAACTCATTACATTTCAATGTAAAAATTTTCATGACACACTTCATGTGTTACTCATCCATACATATTGGATTTAAGATGCATCAAGGTGTAGCAACCTTAAAGTGTTGGATGTGATATTTACCATACCTTTGTGTATCACTTCCCTCATCACTTTTAACTTACTTAAGTTCATCAATTTATCTTGTATTAGGGTATTTCCCATCCTAATACTTTATCCACTATCCCATCATATTAATCTTGTAAAGTATTGGCCATAATTCATACACTTGAATCACCCAACTATCATCAATGATATGGACTCATCTCAGATTAAGGCACTGTTGATATAAGGTTATCCATTATCAACCACTTTAGGTGTTTCACCTATAAAGGTATTAGCCACACCATAACTTGGTGTTACTCTTATCACTCCTAAGAGTGTCTTTCTCTCACCTTTACAAGGTATCTCGGGTTAGAAGTGTGCATATGTTCACCATATCAAGTTGTAAGTATATGAGCACTCACCGTGTCGGGTTAGAAGTATATACACACCTTTCATATCGGGCTAAAGGTGTTTGTATGTGTTGCCCATGTCGTGCATGAGGTATTAATCTATCACCATGTTGGGCTAGACATCCACTAGGTTTGTGTATCGGGCCACCATATCATGCAATAACACTTGCTATTCTTTACTCATATTTGGTTACCCAAATTAGGGTTTCACATCAACTTACAAGTATACAATTGACCTTGTATCGTGCATGGAGTCTATACTTGATTCCCTATCCTGCAATAGGTGTATACAACACCCCCATATCGTTGAATAAGGTTTACAAACCTATTCATATAATTTTAGTGAAATAGGTGCATCATCATATCGTGTTAGGGGTGCTTGCTTGTGTGCATGCACCCGATATCACTTTTATAAGGTGATATCATCATCTTCAAGCTCTAGACCTTTGTTCTAACTATTATAGTTCTTGTCAACAGGTCTAAGAAACTACTAGAAATCATAATTTCATCAGATATTTCAGGAAAATTTGGAATTAAAAGTAGATCATTAAATACAGCAATTTAGGTGATGAATAATAACATGGTTGAGTTCAAGTTATATAACCCGCCTTAAGAACCACTTCAAAGCTCCAAGATTTAAAGATCCATGTTCCTAAGGTTGAATATGACTTATAAAAAGTCCACGGCTCGTTCATAACTCCTTCATGTACAAGGAATCACATGGATAAGTAATTGGTGAAGAAGAAAAGAAAGGAAGATCAAAACCCTAACATCATGCTTCAATCCAAGGTTGAAGATGACCACGCCCTCACCTTAGGGTCAAGTATGAGCTCCTATTTGATCCTTAGCACCCTTGCACGATACCATACTGATATTGCACGATATACCACCACCCATGCACGATATGACACTCACTTGCACGATATGCCACTCAAACCACTCCACTATGGCCGATATCACCCTATATGGTCGATATCACCTACTTGGGCGATATCCTAAGGCCCATGCACGATACCACAGTATCACTTCACGATATGGGAGCTCTATGCATGATACCTTAGGATAGTAGGGTGGTAACGGTCTCCACATTGCACTAAGGGGTGAAACTAGGGGTATATATACATGTTGCACATGATGGAAGGTAAAAATGAGGTGTCATTATTTTGAACTAGTAGGTTCCATGTGTCCATGCATGGGTGACACATGTACAAGCATGAATCATCATTTACCCTGTCTTGAAAAACAGTTGAGAATCATCTATAGATGCAAATTCATCCATTACTTATCCTTTTGAATAAAATATATCAATTAATTCATCACTTTTTGCACAACCCGATACAGCTTTGTTAAGGAAGTTGTAACTCGATACAAACCACCTCCTTGAGGGGCTTTGAACGATATGTACTTTTCCAAGAGTTCAAAAAACGATATGGGACACCTCCTTGGGCTCCTTGGCCGATACGCACTCATATATAAACTTTTCAACTTGATACAACTCAAGTTAAGCTTTCAAATTCAACCCTTTTCTTGGTCATTTCTTCACCAAGCTTACCATCATTCATAATGGAATCAAGCATGGTGTATCCTACTTTATCTCTCCTCTACATGATGCTAGGAGGGATTAGGAACACTCTAGATGTGGTAATTTTCATATTAACCCCAAATTTTTGGTAAATTGCAATTTGTACCAAAATTGGTGCACAATGCTCCAACATTGTTCAAACAAGTTCAAAATTGGAATTTAGGCTTTGCACAAGACACCACTTAGCATAATGCTCTCTCTTATGATTGTAAAACACATGTGGTACATTCAACATGTGACATTTTGCCTTATAACCCCTCAACTTGGGTAAATTGCACTTTGGTCCAAAATAAAGGAACATTGCTAAAACATCATTCAATAAGGACAAAACTTGAAACATAAGTGTGTTACATGATGACAAAACTCCTTAGAGGATTATATTAGAGTTCTTAGAAACTTTATTAGCCAAAAAAATAGGGCTACCTCATAACCCAGGTCAGGGATGTTACAATTATAAACCCCTAACAAGGATTTCATCCCCGAAATCCTAGGGAAAGGAGAGACAAATTTTATTCATTTATTATACCATCAAGTCTACACATAACATCTTACTGTCATGGAGATACCATAGATCTATAATCCACAAAAAGTTTCTTCCACATAGGGTTATTCTAAGGAAACACTTTTAGCTTGATAAACTTTTCCACCAATTACAATTGTTCCTTCTATTAGTTCAACCTTTTCAATGTTTATGTTTTTGTAGAGAATAAACCCCTAACATATGATGTCCATATTATTTGATGTAACTAGATTGATTTCAAAGTTGGCCAATATAGATAACCAACATAAATCATCTATTATTTCACAGATACTAGAATCCTTACTTTGGTATTTATCATGTGTTGAGAACACATCTCATCCTTATCATATTCATTTCTTTGTTGTTACCACCAAGGGTACACATGCACAAGGTATTTTTTTAGGACATTGCTTGTTCCATATATCATTATCTTGGAACCAAAGTCCAAAGCAAACTGATACTTTTCTAAGTATCCATCAATGGATTATTTATAATCCATGTACATCAAATGTCATAATACTTACTTGATTGTCATGTTAATGAAAGGAAGAAACATAAAGGAACATACCCCTATCATCACCCAAGGTTATTTATGAAAGGGGAAACATATATATTTAACAGAGGTAATCCACTCAACAATCCTTTATTTGTTTGGAAAAGTTCACTTAGCACTTCCTTATTAGCTGGGAAAGTTCACTTAGTACTTCCTCATTAGTTGGGAAAGTTCACTTAACACTTCCTCATTAGTTGGGAAAGTTCACTCAGAACTTCCTCATTAGTTGGGAAAGTTCACTCAGCACTTCCTCATTAGTTGGGAAAGTTCACTTAGCGCTTCCTCATTAGTTTGGAAAGTTCACTCAACATTTCCTCATTAGTTGGGAAAGTTCATTCAGCAGTTCCTCATTAGTTGGGAAAGTTCACTTAGCAATTCCTCATTAGTTGGGAAAGTTCACTTAGCACTTCCCTATTTGGTTTCATTATACTCACTAGATTGTTTCAGAATGACTACTTGATTAGAGTAATAAAAAAGATAACAATCTAAGAGTTCCATACTCTCCCTATCTCCAATAATCATATACTTGGCCAGGGTATACAAATATTGAGATTAGGTAGTATGCACTTTATTTACTATCATGTTCATCACTTTTCATATCATTATTCAAATAGATTTTTCATTCTTGGATTTTTTTTTTCAGGCATCACTTCTATATCTCATCTTTTATCACACAGATAAGAGAGATTATAAAGAATTTTAAGGAATACTGAGTAAAATATAAATTCTCAACTTTCTTCTGTCCTTATAGGACTAGTCAGGGGAAGTTCAAAAATAACTACTTTCTTTTAACACATAGAATCATGAAATGAAATATTAGAATGAATCTATTTCATCTAACTATTACCCCTAGCGGTCATCTACCACTTTAGGTTGACTTAACACATAGAGTCTAGTTGTTTCATGTTGTTGCTTTTGCCTTTTCACATTATTGGGTTGTAACTTTCATAAGCCTTGCCGAGTCTACCTCGACTGTTGAGTCATTTCCTCCCTTCTTTTCAAAGAAAAGAGTTTAGTATGCTCAACATGTCCACATCTATAACATGTCTTGTCATCATACAATAGTCTCATCGGGCTTATTACCAATGTAGAAGCTAATTTAGGAGTTCTTACAGGTGGAAAGTTAGGACTTTTTCCTTTACTTAGTAGCTACTGCCCTGGTGCACTAGGCATTTATTGCATTGGTGGCACCAAAAAGTTTTTCTTTTTTGAACAACTAGGCACATGTCTCTAGAATTGTAGAGACCTTTCCTTAATTCTCAGCTTATTTCCCCTTCTTGGGTACTGCCATCACAGATATACAATCTGTCTCAACTTATGGCAGAGTCTACTTTCTTGCCATATGTTAATCTTTCCAACATTTTCCACTGTTCCAACATGACTATGTCATTCAGGAATCCTTTCAAAGCCCAAAGTTTCTGTATTAAGGACTGCTAACCTAGGTTGTAATGCTAGTATCCAATCTACTATATGCATCAATGTTGTCCTAACCTACCCAATAAGAGCATAAACATAGGATTCTCTATCTTGATCGGGTCATGATGGGAATTCTCAGGAACTCATTCTTCTCTTGCCTGATCCCTTGTACTCTCTCCTGGTGCAACAACATTGCTCTCAACAACATGTTCCTCATGTTCTCCAGTCATTTTTAAACTTCACCCTTTCTTCTACACAAGAATAAGTCACTATAGGGTATACTGGAGGACATTAACATAGACTCAACACCTTAGTCCTATGTCTCTGTAGACTCAGTGAACCTTAAGCTATGATACCAAAACTTGTGACGACTGACAAACAAATCATCATTAATTAAGCGGAATAAAAATAAATAGTGGATTAACAAAAATCACTAAAAATTAAAACCACTTTGCAAAGAGATCCATTTCTAGGAAAACTCTTTAAGGCAGAACCAAAACTTTATATACATCATTGTTCACATTGTACATACACTGTACCATATTTTCTCAAGGATAACATATAGCAGTTGCTCTATCAAAACACATACTGAAGTAACATAAAACCTTGAGGCATTCAAGCCAAAATCCTTATATTTTCATAAAATCAATACAAACAAACTCCAAGGACCTGAGAGTACAGAGACGACACATAGGGCTACTAACTACAAGACACATCAGGTAGTACACTCAACCTGAGCTGTCACTGTTTTCCCTGTTACTGATGTTCTTCCTTTGCAATATGGTCTCAATCCCCCTCGTGCACGTCCACCTAGAAAAATGTGGATCCCACGGGGTGAGACAATTGTCCCAGCGAGAGATATAACTCTCTGCCAACAATATTATTATCCAGTTTAAATGGTATAAAACTGAGCAGAAGATAAGCAGTTTAGAATATTCACATCTTTTAAATCATTGCAACTATCTGTGATAGAGTAGTAAGTCATTTATTCACTTTATAAGGAATGGGAAGAACATGTATATCATTTACTCATCATACTATATCAACATCTCAAGCTTATCCAGTGAAACTCATTATCATGGTATGTCATCCATGAATCATTCTCATTTCTATTTGCTGGCCTTAGCCAATCTGCTAACTAGATATTTAATTGTACCAGTCATGTGAGTATACATCATCATATTATATTCAGGCATTGGACTATGCCAATCCTGTGCAACTATTTCAGGCATTGGACTATGCCAATCCTGTGCAACTATCACTGAATACCACATCACTTTTACTAGGCATTATACCTTGGCCAAGCCATCATGCTTATTCACATCCTTTCTATAAACAAGTATCCCTCTCATATATTTCAAACACTATAGCCCTTATTTGGCTATAAGCATAAAGCATGTATGATCAAGATTTCATTATTATTATTGTATCCATTTATTATTATCATTATATTACTAAGTTTCCATTTCTTAGTTTATTTTGAACATTATCATTTCTTACATGAGACTTTGATAAACACCTTGTTACCTCTCACTAGGCAACAACTATCCTCATGGCTCACAAGGCACATTGAATATCTTGTCCCCTCTCACTAGGCAATGAATTATCACATGGCTCACAAGGCCATAACACATTTTGTCACCTCTCACTAGGCAACAACTTATTCTCATGGCTCACAAAGCCATAACACATATTGTCACCTCTCACTAGGGAACAACTTATTCACATTGCTCATAAGGCCCATAACACATCTTGTCACCTCTCACTAGGCAAGAAATTATCACATGGCTCACAAGGCCATAACACATCTTGTCACCTCTCACTAGGAAACAACTTATTCTCATGGATCTGATGGATCTTCCACTCATGTGGAACTGCGTGCACCACTAAAAATCCTAAAGATGGTAAGTCTTTAAGTTTAGCCTTGTTTATACTAGATCGAGAACTCCACCCACGTATGCTAAGATACGTGCAAGTCTTATCGTAGTATAGTTAAGGGTCAAATCCACGGGACAACGGTCTTGTTGGGAGCAACAAGATGAAAAACGTTAGAATTTCACTTAATCTCTTAATAGTAGGTATTTAAATCAAAAGGTTGGTTTGGTTGTTTTTAAACTAAGAGCAAGTAAAGTAAAGCAAGTAAGTAAATTTAAGGATGTCAACAATGATAAGGAGCCACTAGGATGTGATCGACTTTCACCACCACTACACATGGATCAAAACATGCAATATAAAACATAACCTGCAATAAGAGTCTAAACAGTTAGCATCTTTGTAGATTTAGTTTCCTTTCAGAGAACTAACTACGAGAAGTGTGGGAATGTTGTAATGCCAGCCATCCCCGAACGAATGGTCACCTACTTTACATCATTCCCTTCGCAAAGTGTGTTCCTTGACTTATCAAGGTCGTACTTTCATATGTCAACTGATTCCATTTCATAGTATGAAAGTACAACGATGGAAGTGAGTTTACTCCACTTCTTGAAAAACACTCCTAGATACCGAAACAGATTCATGGTGGATACATGCATCAAGAACCAACATTCAATCGAGATTCAAATCTAATAGTACAAACATAGACAATACATACTAAAAGATAAAAGATAAAAAAAGTTGGTGATCAAGCAACAAGTATTCATTAAACGATTAATGTTTAACTGAAAAGAAAGCATCTCTATATTGAAAACTATGGATTACATTACATGGAATGAAAACATGGGTAGCGGGGCTACTCCCTGCACCCTAGTGAAAGAGACTACTCGCTCATAGTGAGGACAAACAAGGAGGAGAGAAGAGAGAGAGAGAATGTCATCCCCACAAAGGAGAGAGGAAAGTCAACCCCTTGGAAAGAGAGAGAGTGACGATCTTCAAACTTCATAGGTTGCTCGATGATGAGGTCTCCTCTTCCCACCTTCTTTGACAAAGAGAGAGAAAGTAGCTTTAGGATGGAACGTGGATCTCAGACCGGCAGCCTTTGGGCAGAGGATGGAGGTTGGAATAGCTCTAGAGTAGTAGAGGCAGCCTCTGGGTGTCTAAAACTTGATGTCTTTGGGAGGACCCCTTGGGTCTTATTTATAGGCCTTAAGTGAAGTCCAAACGGTTTGGTCAATTTTGGGTCCAAACAGTCTTGAAGACCATTTGGACTCTGAAACCGTTTGGACTCTGAGACCGTATGGACTATGAGACAGTTTGGACCCCGAGACCGTTTGGGCACCGAGACCGTTTGGACCCCGAGACCGTTTGGTTTCATGCGGTCTTGAGATTGTGTGGTTTCATGTGGTCTTGGGACCGGTTGGCTTCATGCAATCTTGGGACCGTGTGACTCCATGCGGTCTTGGGACTGGTTGGCTTCATGCGGTCTTGGGACCACGTGACTCCATGCGGTCTTGGGACCGGTTGGCTTCATGCGGTCTTGGGACCGCGGGACTCCATGCGGTTTGGGACCGATTGGCTTCATGTGGTCTTGGGACCGTGTGACTCCATGCGGTCTTAGGACCGTGTGACTCCATGCGGTCTTGGGACCGGTTGGCTTCATGCGGTCTTGGGACCGCATGACTCCATGTGGTCTTGGGACCGGTTGGCTTCATGCGGTCTTGGGACCGTGTGAATCCATGCGGTCTTGGGACCGGTTGGCTTCATGCGGTCTTGGGACCGTGTGACTCCATGCGATCTTGGGACCAGTTGGCTTCATTCAGTCTTGGGACCATGTGACTCCATGCGGTCTTGGGACTGATTGAGTCTTTTGTGATTTTTTTTGTGTCTTTTTCTATAAGTAAAAGGGAGAAAAGTTAATCTAACAGTATATTTGCAATAAGAGAGGAATGTTAGGGATTCTGTCTAATTTATCTAAGAAAGAGTGTGGAAAATAGAAGAAAATTACTAAGATAACATCACAAAGTTGGAGGTTATCACCCCCCCAACTTAGAGTCTAGCTTGTCCTAAAGTTAGATAAAGATGAGGGATGTAATGGCGAGGAAATTTTATTTAGTTAAGGATTCCATACTCTTACTTCAATTCTAAACCTGAGATCTCCTAAGGTTGTATCAGAGCTTTTTGCTTGCCTTAACTCTTTTAGGTATTGATAGTTGCTTGGACTTCAGGTTTCTTCCATATCTCGAAGTATGCATTGGGACCACTTTTTGTTCGGTGCATGTCATTGACTCTAATCAGTTTTATACTTCTCTGAAAATCCTACCGGAAGCTAGAGTGGGTATGAGGGTTGGCTAAAGGCTTAATGTGTAGCTCCCCCTTCAAGTGGGGGAGGGGTTGTCTATGCTTTTAGGATCTCACTACCGGGCACGATACATCTGCCTTCATGAGGGCAGCTGAATGTATTGGTCGGGAGAGCCCTTTATCAGCCTTTCATATATTCAGATACCTTAGGGTTTCACTATCGGGTACGACACATCTGCCTTTGTGAGGGCAGCTGAATGTACCGGTCGGGCGAGACCTTCATTGGTTCTTTATATAGATCCTTATTCATGGCACAACTCTCATAGATTTAATCAACACTCTAGCTTTTATTCATAAAACTCACAAGCTTAGGTTATGGGTTTTTAGGGAAATTATTTGGGCGGCCAAGCCTCTTTTATTTGAAGAGAAGAAAGCTGTTCTTAGAGTTTCTTGACATGCACTTATTTGGTTCACTTGCGAGACTTCTTGATTTGGATTTCACCTGATATCCCTCCCATCCTTGAGGGTGATTGGCTTATTTTGGCCTTGATGCTAACCTGCGGGGAGTCAGATGTAGGAATGAAGCAAAAGCATGAAAATTCAAAGGTGGAGATATTTTATTAATTCTCCATTACATGTCTAAGTGCTATTCTTATTATTACTTTTTGAGGACTAGCTGGATTCTAAAGTTGGCTGGAGATGACTTTGTTCCAAAAAGGGATGTTCTTCTTTATGTGCGAAGTTTATTTTAACAGGGAAAATGCTTTTAAACAAAAATTAAATGCGCCAAGAAAACTGTAAAAATTTATACATAAATGAAAGAAAATGTAGAGATAGAAGGGTTTTGGAAATGATACCTAGCCCTTGTCAGTGTACTCCCCCCCTAATTTATCACTCACTCTGTCCGAAGAGTGTCAAAGTGATAGTTTGAGAAGTACAAGGACAAGGGCATCAGGCTTCTATTAGTCCTTTATTGGGGCCATGTGTGCGGAGGAGATTAGTGGCGAACTTCCCTCATAATGCGTGATAATCCACTTCTGTCATGTCTTCTACTGGTCTTCCAAGTACTATGATGGTGTATATCTAGTAGAGGACGTGGAAACCACAATCGTTCGACTCGTGTATCTACTGAGGGCACTTGTGGCTTAAGGTGGGGCGATGAAAGTGTTCTTTCTGTATGCCCGTGTATGCGTGCTGAGAAGGACATGAAGTTGGTCGGCACATTCCTTTGCCATCTCCTCCGTAGGTGTTCTTGGTGTCGTAGTGTAATGTTGTTGAGCTGGATTGTACTGGCTGTCAGAACTGTTGTATATGATTGTTGTTCCTTCATGAAGATTTGTTGCCAACAACATCTAGTGTTCTGAATGAAGGAAGGGGAACATGATGAAATTTGGGGTCGTATGTTGTAAGAAGGAGATGAGTGCCTCATTTGTTCCGAAGTTCTTTAGCTTTAATAGATCGTCCTTCATGTAGGGGGATGCCATATAGGTTGTAGGGTGATTCTGTCCGAGAAGAAATTGATAAGCAGCCATTAAGCTTACAGAGAGAGACCCTTTTAGCTGTATGGTTTCTCTTAGTGCGTCTGCCATGACCAGAATGTCACCGGACATGAAAACGAGGTCATCTTTCTCGGCTTAAAGCCTTGACATGATGAGACGAAGTTCATTGTCGGAGAGACGTTTGCAAGCACTGAGGTCAAAATTGGGGAATGTAGGTGAAATGGCAGACAGGGGGTCCATTTGTGAAGATGATCTGTTGATCGGCGCCCCAGTTAGCAACTCAGTAAACCCTTCATGATCCGCCAGATCAAAAGAGTAAGGGTCCCATTTCATCTTCTCGGGAGCCTTAGCGGGCTGTTGTTTCTCCAACTCCTTTATTGTTTTCATGAATGGCTATTTTGGAAGACGTTGGATGGATGAAAAAAGATAGAGAGGAACGTCGTTAGGTGCCATAGTTGGGTCCTTGAAGAATCGTCTATCACAGATTAACTCCATGGCATAACAACCTCGCAGAGAATGGAAATCTTCTGTGGCCAGATCAGTAAAAGGGATTTGCTGATTGAGCGCTTGTATATGACGTATTACGTAGAAAGTGCAATCCCTACAACCCTCTTGAGTTTGAGCTTAGGGGTTGATGATTTGGAACCAAGGTTGGTTCCAATTATTGCAGAGGGATGGGCAAGCAGCCCAAATCAAATTCAGGAGCCGGAATGGTATGCATCTGGCCTCCCCGACCTCTGTTCCAGTGAAGTTGATTATTCTGGCTCTTAGTTCAGTGGCACAAAAGTTGTACACCTTAGCGTCTCGGGCCGCGGTGTCCACGATCATAAGCATCCAGTGACCAGAGACTTGGAATGGCACGGTAATGTAGCGTGCCTTCCTTGCAATTCCCCTCTGCAACCATTCTATTGATTTGCTTTGTAATTTTTTTGTAAATAAGGCTCATTGCTAGAGTCGGTGATGCGTTTAGAACGGGTTTCTGGCACCGAGAGCTTCTGTAGGTTTCGATAGAATTGGCAAGGAGGGCGCGGAAGACTGCCATCTTCACCGCTGATTGTGGTCGAAGGATGGAGCGGAAGTCATCGCGCGTCAACTTTTGCTGAGTATTTATATTTTGGTAGATAATGTCGCCCCCGTCTTTGGCATCATCTACTATAGTGTTAAGGATGAAGATGTCTTGAGCATCGAGAGTAGAGATGGCCGTCATATCAAGATCATGAATTTTGTGCGGTAGTGGTGGCGGCGGGGGTAGCTCTTGCGGATGGAGGGGTGAAGTCTGCTCCAGATTGTCTATGTATTGTTGCAGATCTTCGTATTTGTCTGAGTCAGAAGCTGAGTCTAGATCTTTGTCTGTATCCAAGCTGACTATTTCTAGATCTTCTTGTTCTGGGGGAAAGAGCACCGATTGGTCTGGTGCGGAAAGATGTTGAGCTGATGTTTCTTGTTGTGGACCTGTGCTGGTTTCGAGTAGACATTGTTGGAAATCAGCGAAGGCTGCTTCTAAATCCGATTCCCCCAGAGATCCCATTGTGGAGTAGTCAAGGAATTGATCCCCGTAAGACATATTAACATTGTCAATGTGAGTCAGGGATTTGGGATCTTTATCACTGTCATGGTGATCTTTCTATTTTGATGCAGCTCCTCAGCTTGCACCCTCCCCAGCATTGCCTGGGTTGTCAGATTGGTCTTCTGAGGAGGTGCTATTATTGGAGTTAGCCGAGGAGTCAGAATCCTCATCATTGTTGTCGTCTTCGTCATCATCGTCGTCTGCCTCTTTGTATGTTGGCTTCGGTTGTGGAGGCTTCTTGCACTGCCGATGGGTTTCTTGTAGCTCATCAAACGCCACTTGCACATGCTCGTGGGATTTGAGTAGTGCGTCGTGTGTTTCCTTCAAATCTGAGTATCGTCCCTCAGTAGAGAGTAGGCGCGCTGTAAGATCTGTTACTTGAGTGCATAGTTGGTTAAGCTCGGTGTTTGCTGACTCCTCTTAGCGGTTGTGGAGCTGTGTGAGGGTGTTGGTGATGTCATCCAAGCGCGTGTTTAAAGCAGTTTGTTGTTGCTTAAGCTCACGCAGGGTCTTAGGCAGAGGTTGAGTCTGCATAGAGATCCTATCAACTTGCTTAGCCAGTGCTTCATGTTGTCTTTTTACTCCAAAGACCATCTCGGGAAAGTGTTTGTAGTGGTCATCGATATGATCGACTTGCTTGGCCACTACGTCCTGTCGTTGCTGAATGCTTTGGAGAATGCTTGGCAAGGAGCTGTGCTGCTCGTTGATCTTGGCGACCTGTTGTGAAATTCCTTGCACACATGAAAAAATAGAATGCATAATCTTAGTGGGGTCGGTGAGGAGGTTTCAGATGGCGTCAAATTGACGTCTGAATTCCTCACTGACACTTCAAAAAGGGACCCCAGACGCGGAAGGGTGGTATTGCTGGGGTCGGGGTGGAAGGGTGGTAGTGTCTTGTGAAGGAGACACTAGTGATGGTCCCGCAAACTTCGTGGTGGTGCGGTGGTGGTGAGCACAGAGAAGACGAGGGTGGTGGGGGTGGGTGTTGGGACATGCTCTGTAAGGGTTTGTTCCCTAGCAGTAACGGGGCAGACTTGCTTCCTTGCCCGTTTTTTTCAGGGTTGTTCGGTCGCAGCCTCGTGGATCTTTTGTTTCCCCTTAGACTTTTCAGCATAGGATTCGTCCTCAGAAAGTGGCTTGTATTCAGAGCCTTCATCATCACTGGAAGAAATGGTTTACACTTCTTCTTCAGGCTCCTCAGTTAGACATTTGTTGATGCGGTCGATATCACACATGACCACTATGATGCTGACCTCTGGTGGTGTCTTTCCAGTCTCATTGTAGTTATCGATGATCGTTTGGAGCTTGGCACAACTTTCTATTAGTTTCTCCCTTGTCCAGAAGGGAGCGTCTTCGGTTCTAGTGGGTTGCTTTTCTGGTGAAGCCATTTCTGAAAATGGAAAAGCATGTGTTAGGATAACAAGTTTATTATTAAAGGGAAAACAATTTAGTTTAGTATGTGTTTATATATTTTCATGTTTTAACGAAATACAGGTGGTTGTGAAAGGCCAAACGGTTTCGAAGACCGTTTGGAAGGTAAAACGTCGAGGAGCGGTCGGCGATAGTGGAGGTGGCAGCGACGATGAGGACGACGATGCAGAAGGGGGGTTTCGCAGTGCCGCCAAAGATGTCGATGGAGGTAAAGACGGTTGCAAAGGAGAAAAAGACAATGGTGCGATAGAACAGGGAGCCGCGGTGGCGTTGCAGGCGTCGGCGATGGTGGTGCGTCTACCTTGTTGCTGTGGGTGAGGAAGACGATGACGAGAGTGTCAGTAACGGATGTGCGGGTGCCGCATATGCTAATGTGGTGCCGGCGAGCTGATGTTGTGGGTTGCACGGGAGAGAGAATCGGGGAGACAGGAATTGGCATTCGCGCGAGGGTTTAAGAAAGTTCCGGAATCGAAAGAAAGAAGGGGGGGGGTTATATTTATAGGATTCGGGGTGGTTCTTACAAAATCCCTAGGTCAAACGGTTTCGCGACCGTTTGGACTCCAAACTGTTTCGAGACCGTTTGGATCCAAATGGTTTCAGGACCGTTTGGGAGGGTTAAGGTTATTTTGATTTTTATATTTTTATATTTTTTTTGGTTATATAAATTTTATATTTTCAGAAGATAAACCTAAGGTAACTAAATGAATAGAAGACAAAAGAAGATGCTCAGATCTTGGGTTGCCTCCCAAGTAGCGCCTGGGTTTTACGTCGCTGGCTTGATGAGGTTTTGATGTTGTTATGATGATGTTATGGCGTCTCTGATCTCAATAGTCTGTCTCGGCATTTTATCTATTGGAGTGTAGTATTTTTTCAATCGATGGCCATTGACTGTCCTTTCTCCTCCATTGTCGTCAACAATTATGACAGCTCCAGTCAGGTATATATGTTTGATGGTGAAGGGCCCAGACCACTTTGTGCAGAGTTTTCCGGGGAACAATTTGAGCTTGGAGTTGAAAAGGAGGACTTTTTCACCCATGGCAATGTCTTTCCTTTTAAGATGACCGTCGTGCCACATTTTGGTTTGTTCTTTATAAATCGTGGCACTTTGATAAGCAGTCATTTGGAGCTCCTCTAGCTCTTGTAGTTGGAGTAGCCTATTTTCTCTGGCACTTTTGAAATCAAAATTCAGTTGTTTATTGGCCCACCAAGCCTTATGTTCCAGTTCCACAGGAAGATGACATGACTTCTCGTATACCAAACGGAATGGGGTTGTCCCGATTGGTGTTTTATAAGCTGTTCGGTAAGCCCAAAGGGCATCGGGAAGCTTGGTGGACCAGTCAGTGCGCTGTCTATTGACTGTTTTTTCTAAGATTGCCCTTAGTTGTCTGTTCGAAACCTTAACCTGACCACTGGTCTATGGATGGTAAGGCATGGAAACTTTATGGTTAACTCTATATTTCTTTAAGAGGGCTTCAAAGCTTTGTTCTAGAAAATGGGTCCCTCCGTCTGATATGACAGTTCGGGGGACTCCAAATCTGGGAAAAATGATATCTTTAAACATCTTAATGACTGGTTTGAAATCGCTGGACACTGTGGGTATAGCTTCTACCCATTTCGAGACATAATCTACTGCAACTAGAATGTAGGAGAAACCATATGAAGAAGGAAAGAGGCCCATGTAGTCTATCCCCCACACGTCGAAAAGTTCAATCTCTTGCCACATGGTGAGGGGCATTTCATTTCTTTTAGATAAGCCTCCAGAAAGTTGACAGTTGTTGCAAAATTTTACAAAATCATGGGAATATTTTTCTATGGTTGGCCAAAAGAAACCCGATTGAAGAACTTTCATAGCGGTTTTCTTCACACTCATGTGTCCCCCAGTGGGGCCAGAATGGCAATGCTCTAAAACAAGGGTAATCTCTTCTTTAGGTAAGCAGCCACGGAAAAGTCCGTCTGCGCATAGGCAAAAAAGGTAAGGTTCATCCCAATAGTATTGCTTTACATCGTGGAGGAATTTCCTTTTGTCGTGATGAGAGGCGGAAGGGTGAATGATTCCTGTAGCCAGATAATTAACAATGTCGGCATACCAAGGGAATCCATTGGTAACTTTCATTAGTTGGTCATCTGGAAGGGAGTCTCAGATAGGTACTTTATCTTCATCCTCGACTTCAATACGGCTGAGATGATCGGAGACGACGTTTTCCACTCCACTTTTGTCTTTGATTTCCAAATCAAATTCCTAAAGCATCAACACCCAGCGAATAAGTCTAGGTTTTGCATCTTGCTTCTGAATTAGATATCTTATGGCGGAGTGGTCAGTGTAGACGATGACCTTGGCTCCAATCAGGTAGGAGCGGAATTTCTCGAACGCATATATGACAGCTAAGAACTCCTTTTCTAGTAGTAGTGTAGTTCTTCTGTGCTTCATCGAGCGTTTTGGATGCGTAGTAAATTACATAAGGTTTCTTGTCGATTCTCTGTCCTAATACGTCCCCTATGGCATAATCGCTGGCGTCACACATGATTTCAAAAGGTTGTGACCAATCTGGGGCTCTTAGTATGGGTGCAGAGATTAAAGCATTTTTTAGAGTTGAGAAACTTTGTAAAAATTCTTGATTAAAATTGAACTCGGTGTCTTTGGTCAGAAGTTGGGTCATGGGTTTTTCTATTTTGAGAAATCTTTGATAAATCTTCT
Source organism: Alisma plantago-aquatica (assembly GCA_963693085.1). Lineage (NCBI taxonomy): Eukaryota > Viridiplantae > Streptophyta > Magnoliopsida > Alismatales > Alismataceae > Alisma > Alisma plantago-aquatica. The sequence goes on from OY856412.1 coordinate 50,321,206, forward strand.
GTAAAACCCAGCATGACCCAAGAATGCTCGTACTCCTTTTATGTCTTTTGGTGGTGACAATTTCGAGATAACATTGATTTTTTACTTGTCTACCTCAATCCCTTTGTTGCTCACTCTATGTCCGAGGACGACACCTTCAGTTACCATAAAATGGCATTTTCCCCAATTCAGGATGAGGTTCATTTCCTCGCATCGTTGTAAGACTTGTCCAAGGTTGAGTAGATAGTTATCAAAAGAATCTCTGTAAACTGAAAAATCATCCATGTATACCTCTATTATAGATTTTGTTAATCCTACAAAAATAGCAGACATACACCTTTGGAATGTAGCAGGTTTGTTGCACAGCCCGAATGGCATTCTTCTGAAAACATAGGTCCCAAAGGGGCAGGTAAAGGTAGTTTTCTCTTGGTCTTCCGAGTGTATAGGGATTTGGTAGAACCCAGAATAACCATCTAGATAGCAGAAGTATTTCTGATGGGCTAAGCATTCTAGGACTTCGTCGAGAAAGGGCAGAGGGTAGTGATCTTTTCACATTGATTTGTTTAGTTTCCTGTAGTCGATACACATCCTCCACCCCGTCACAGTCCTTGAAGGTACTAACTCATTCTTTTCATTTAGCATGACAGTGGTTCCTCCCTTTTTGGGGACCACTTGGACGGGGCTGACCCATTGGGAGTCTGAAATTGGGTAAATTATGTCGGCTTTCAGTAATTTGAGGACTTCAAGGCGAACCACTTCTTTAAGATTGGGGTTCAGCTTCCTCTGGTGTTCTCTTGATGGCTTAAATTCTTTGACCATGGGCAGTCTATGCATGCATAAGTCTAGGTTTATACCTGTCAGATCAGTTATTTTGTACCCAATGGCTTTCTTGTGTTTCTTCAGCTCAACAAGAAGCCTTTCTTCCTGGTTTTCCGTCAGGGTGGAACTGATGATAATTGGACATATTTTTTCTTCATCCAAGAAGACGTGTTTAAGTCCTGTTGGTAGAGTCTTCATCTCAGGAGCCTTGGGTGTTTCTGTTGCTTCTAAAATAGTGATAGATTTGAGCTCCTCAAAGGTGGTTGTCGGTGCTTCGTCAGCTTTCTCTAAGTGTTGCAAACATTGTTGGACCAATTCATTTGTAGAAAATTTAACTTCTGGGTTGGTGAGAACATTCTCTAACTCATTATATGGCTCAGATATTTCTAATTAGGACATTTAATGTATTGCATCTAAGAGAAAGACCTCCTCCTGAATGTTGGGGCCCTTCATGCTGTTGAGAACTCAGAATTGAATTGCTTCTTTTCCCAGTCTTAGAATGATCGTTCCAGCTTCAACATCAATAAGCACCCTGGCTGTGGCAAGGAAAGGTCTGCCAAATATTATTGGGTATCTCAGATCCTCCTTGATATCCATAATGACAAAATCGCATGGGACGTCGGCATATTTTCCTATCCTGACTGGAATATCTTCGATAATTCCTAGAGGTGCAGTGATAGTGGAATCAGCTAATTGAATCGTCATCGTTGTGGGCAGCAAGTCAGTGAAACCTAATTGTTTACACATGGAATAGGGAATAATTGATATGCTAGCCCCTAAGTCAGCTAATCCATTTTTTCTCGAGGCATTTCCAATACAACACTGAATACCGAAGGAACCAGGGTCTTTCTTTTTCTTTGGCATCTTATAAAGAATGATATCAGAGGTGGTTTGAGCTAGTTTGATGGTCTCTTGTTCTTCAGTAATGTATTTCCTTGATAACAGAATTTTTAGGTATTTAGCCCAAGCTGGTACTTCAGAGAGAGCATCAAGGAGCGGGATGTCGATATAGAGTTTCTTCATCGCCTCCTTAAATCTTTGGAACCTAGTGTCCATTTTTGTCTATCGCAATCTTCCCGGATATGGTATTCTTGGTTTATACTGTGGAATTTCTGGCTCTTTGGAAGCTTGTTCTTTTTCTTTGCCTTTCGCATTCTCTGTGGACTTCTCAGTTCCTAGGTTCGGGCTTGCATTTGGAATAAAGACAGGGGTATCATCATCATCATGAGTGATTCTCATAGTTTCGTGAAGGACACGACCAGATCTTGTAGTGATGGCATTCAATTGCTCTGGTCTATTTTGGTTGTGTCTAGGGTTTGACTCAGGTTATCCTGCAAAAGTGCCTGCTGGTGGCTTCAGTTGCGTAGCAATTTGTGCTAGTTGAGCCTCCACCGCTTTCTGTTGAGCTTGCTGATTAGTGAGCATGGTTTGTTGGGACTGTAACATCTGCCTTATCAAAGTCATTTCATATGCTGGCTGGGAGGGGCATTTTTCTGAGCGAGTTGTTGTTGTCCTTGATGTGGTTGTTGCGGAGGCAGTGCTAACTGAGGTTGCTGCAACTGAGCGTGCAATTGCGGGTGCAGAGGAGGATGGGTATATTGATAGTAGGCGGAGGGGTTTCTAGGGTAGTTGGATCTTGGGAAGTTATTTCTGGGGTTCCCTTGATTTTGATTAAAGTTGCTTTGGAATCAAGGTGGCAACCTATTGGAGGATCCACCTTGTGTATGGTGTTGCGGGTTGGCAGTCCCTGTAGGGTTCCCGTATTGAAACTTGGGTGGTTTCTTAGTTGATTAGGATTATAGTAAACTTGTCCAGGTATGGAATGAATGGAATTAACTTGTTCGGGCATCTGCTCTTTAGGTTGTTCGATGATTGGTTCGTATTGTTGTTGTGGTGGGTGCATATCCATCATCACATTGTAAAGCAGACCACATGACAGAGTTGGGTGATTGGATGCGTGACAGGCTTCACAGGTCCCTGTGGCATCTTTAACCTGTTGGACTTGAGGATTTTTCTTCTTATCATATTCTCCAAGTGAAGTTTCGAGAGCCTGCTATTTATGAGCTATGGTCTTTAAGGCTTCAGCAATAGCCTTCATTTCCATTGATTCCTCAGCTTTGTAAACTTTGAGGACTCCCTTGCCGGATGATCTTCCCCAATTGGATTGATTCTCAGCTCCAAATGTGACGATTTGCCAAGCATCCTCGTAGTTCTTTCTCATAAAATTTCCTCCAGATGAGGAATCCAGAAATTGCTTGATGTCATCACTCACTCCCCTATAGAATGTTTCTATTAATTGATTTTGGGAGATGCAGTGATGAGGACACTTTCTTAGATGCTCCTTGAACCTTTCCCATGATTCTGCGAGTGATTCTCTAGGAAGTTGGGTGAAGTGGTTAATCTACCCCCTAATTTCGTAAGTTAACGAAGGGGGGAAGAACTTCTCCAGGAACTTTTCTTCCAAGGGAGCCCATGTGGTGATTATTGGCTCCCTATCAAGCGAGTTGTACCAGCTCAAAGCTCTTCCTGATAGAGTGAAGTGGAAAAGATGTAGCATTATTGTGTCAAAAGCAACTCCGGCCTGTGGGACAAGTCGGCAAAGTGCCTTGAACCTCTTCAAGTGATCCATACAGTCATCTCCAGAACCACCAGAGAATGAAATGCCCTGCATGATTTGAATCCATTGTGTCCGGATCTCGAAGTTGGGTATGTTGATGATCGAAGGCCGAACTGGATGATTGTCTTCATAGTTCTTGGGGACAGCATAGTCCCTCAATTGCTTGTTTCTTAGCTCTAACTGGGCAACTTGGTTAGCTGCTTCGTTTTAGCTCGGATGCGGGCCTGTTCTTCCGCTCGAATCTCCGCTTGAATCTGAGCACAGGTGTTAGCAATGAGTTGTGCTCTTTGAGTGGCTATGGCGGCATTGACCCTTTCCATTACTAGTGCAGCTTGGCGTTGATCTTCAGCCATTTGTCTGGATCTTTGGTGGTTAAGTCTGATGCAGCGGTGTAAGCTTCTCTCTACCTCAGAGTCATACTCTGGATCAGGGGAGAATCCGAGGTTATGCGATGATTGCATACACGTCTTCTAAATCAGTAGAGAAAGAAACACACCTTTTAGATGATGCCAGAGATATGATGAACTTAAGAAGATATGGACTAATGATTAAAAGAATGTGTAAAACCCTAACCAACTAGAAATATACTAAATGAAATTAAAACATTCCATTGTCCCCGGCAACGACGCCAATTTTCGATGGAGCTTCCACTCACGTGGAATTGTGTGCACCACTAAAAATCCTAAAGATGGTAAGTCTTTAAGTTTAGCCTTGCTTATACTAGATCGAGAACTCCACCCACGTATGCTAAGATACGTGGAAGTCTTATCGTAGTATAGTTAAGGGTCGTATCCACGGGACAACGGTCTTATTGGGAGAAACAAGATGAAAAATGTTAGAATTTCACTTAATCACTTAATTGTAGGTATTTAAATCAAAAGGTTGGTTTGGTTTTTTTTAAACTAAGAGCAAGTAAAGTAAAGCAAGTAAATTTAAGGATGTCAACAATGATAAGGAGCCACTAGGATGTGATCGAATTTCACCGCCACTACACATGGATCAAAACATGCAATATAAAACATAATCTACAATAAGAGTCTAAATAGTTAGCATCTTTGTAGATTTAGTTTCCTTTTGGAGAACAAACTACAAATGGTCACCTACTTTACATCATTCCCTTCGCAAAGTGTGTTTCTCGACTTATCAAGGTTGTACTTTCATACGTCAACTGATTCCATTTCATAGTATGAAATTACAACGATGAAAGTGAGTTTACTCCACTTCTTGAAAAACACTCCTAGATATTGAAACAGATGCATGGTGGGTACATGCATCAAGAACTAACATTCAATCGAGATTCGAATCTAATAGTACAGACATAGACAATTCATACTAAAAGATAAAAGATAACACAAGTTGGTGATCAAGAAACAAGTATTCATTAAACGATTGATGTTGAACTGAAAAGAAAGCATCTCTATATTGCAAACTATGTATTACATTACATGGAATGAAAACATGGGTAGTGGGGCTACTCCCCGCACCCTAGTGAAAGAGACTAATCGCTCATAGCTAGGAAAAAGAAGGAGGCAAGAAGAGAGAGAGAGAACGTCATCCCCACAAAGGAGAGAGGAAAGTCAACCCCTTGCAAAGAGAGAGAGTGTGACGATCTTCAAACTTCACAGGTTGCTCAATGATGAGGTCTCCTCTTCCCACCTTCTTTGACAAAGAGAGAGAAAGCAGCTTCAGGATGGAGCGTGGATCTCATACCGGCATCCTTTGGGCGGAGGATGGAGGTTGGAATAGCTCTGGAGTAGTAGAGGCAGCCTCTGGGCATCTAAAACTTGATGTCTTTGGGAGGACCCCTTGGGTCTTATTTATAGGCCTTAACTGAAGTCCAAACAGTTTGGTCAGTTTTGGGTCCAAATGGCCTTGAAGACTGTTTGGACTCTGAAACCATTTCGACTCTGAGACTGTTTGGGCCTTGAGACCGTTTGGACCCCGACACCGTTTGGGCCTCGAGACCGTTTGGACCCCGAGACTGCTTGGACCCCGAGACCGTTTGGTTTCATGCGGTCTTGATATCGTGTGACTCCATGCGGTTCTGGGACCGATTGGCTTCATGCGGTCTTGGGACCACGTGACTCCATGCGGTCTTGGGACCGGTTGGCTTCATGCGGTCTTGGGACTGTGTGACTCCATGCGGTCTTGGGACCGATTTGCTTCATGCGGTCTTAGGAGCACGTGACTCCGTGCAGTCTTGGGACCGGTTGGCTTCATGCGGTCTTGGGACCGTGTGACTCCATGCGGTCTTGGGACCAGTTGGCTTCATGCGGTCTTGGGACCGTGTGACTCCATGCGGTCTTGGGACCGGTTGGCTTCATGCAGTCTTGGGACCATGTGACTCCATGCGGTCTTGGGACTGATTGAGTCTTTTGTGATTTTTTGTGTGTCTTTTTATGTAAGTAAAAGGGAGAAAAGTTAATCTAACAGTATATTTGCAATAAGAGAGGAAAGGTAGGGATTCTGTCTAATTTATCTGAGAAAGAGTGTGGAAAACAGAATAAAATTACTAAGATAACATCACAAAGTTGGAGGTTATCAGACTCACAAAGCCATAACACATATTGTCACCTCTCACTTGGAAACAACTTATTCACATGGCTCACAAGGCCATAACACATCTTGTCACCACTCACTAGGCAACAAATTATCACATGGCTCACAAGGCCATAACACATCTTGTCACCTCTCACTATGCAACAACTTATTCACATGGCTCACAAGGCCATAACACATCTTGTCACCTCTCACTTGAAAACAACTTATTCATATGGCTCACAAGGCCCATAATTCATTATACTTTTTATACAAGTATTTAGCATGCCTTTCAAGGCTTATGCAATAAGAGAATTACAACTATCCCATCATTGGGATTACGGTTTCCCCTTTATGACCGATTAGGGTTTCATGTTTATTTTATTGATCCAAACCCTAATTCATTTCTCCACACATCTAGGAGCATACATTGCTATCATAAGTATCCAATCATACTTATTTATTATCAACATTTATCATTAAATGATTACCAACACAAGTACGAGTTTCTCTCTCATCCTCTCTAGGAGATTGATTACATCACACTTTATTGTTTTGTCTTAACCCTTTCTCAAGGTATGTTAGCCTACACTTATCAAAGTGCATTAAACTCATTACATTTCAATGTAACAATTGGCATGACACACTTCATGTGTTACTCATCCATACATATTGGATTTAAGATGCATCAAGGTGTAGAAACCTTAAAGTGTTGGATGTGATATTTACCATACCTTGGTGTATCACTTCCCTCATCACTTTTAACTTGCTTAAGTTCATCAACTTATCTTGTATTAGGGTATTTCCCATCCAAATACTTTATCCACTATCCCATCATGTTAATCTTGTAAAGTATTGGCCATAAGTCATACACTTGAATCACCCAACTATCATCAATGATATGGACTCATCTCGGATTAAGGCATTGTTGATATAAGGTTGTCCATTATCAACCAATTTAGGTGTTTCACCTATAAAGGTACTAGCCACACCATAACTTGGTGTTACTCTTATCACTCCTAAAAGTGTCTTGCCCTCACCTTTACAAGGTATCTCGGGTTAGAAGTGTGCATATGTTCACCATATTAGGTTGTAAGTATATGAGCACTCACCATGTATGTGTTACCCATGTTTTGCATGAGGTATTAAGCCATAACCATGTCGGGATAGACATCAACTAGGGTTGTGTATCGGGCTACCATATCGTGCAATAGCACTTGCTATTCTTTTCTCATATTTGGTTACCCAAATTAGGGTTTCACATCAACTTACAAGTATACAATTGACCTTGTATCGTGCAAGGAGTCTATACTTGACTCCCTATCATGAAATAGGCGTATATGACACCCCCATATAATTCATTAAGGTTTACAAACATATTCATATCATTCTAGTGAAATAGGTGCATCATCATATCAGGTTAGGGGTGCTTGCTTGTGTGCATGCACCCGATATCAATTTTATAAGGTGATATCATCATCTTCAAGCTCTATACCTTTGTTCTAACTATTATAGTTCATGTCAACAGGTCTAAGAAACTACTAGAACTCATAATTTCATCAACTATTTCAGGAAATTTTGGAATTAAAAGTAGATCATTAAATACAACAATTTAAGTGATGAATAATAACATGGTTGAGTTCAAGTTATATAACCCGCCTTAAGAACCACTTCAAGGCTCCAAGCTCCAAAGCTCCATGTTCCTAAGGTTTAACATGACTTATGAAAAGTCCAAGGCTCGTTCATAACTCCTTCATATACAAGGAATCACCATGGATAAGCAATTTGTGAAGAAGAAAAGAATGGAAGATCAAAACCCTAACATCATGCTTCAATCCAAGGTTGAAGATGATCATGGCCTCACCTTAGGGTCAAGTATGAGCTCCTATTTTCTCCTTAGCACCCTTTAACCACCACCCATGAATGATATGACACTCACTTGCACGATATGCCACTCAAACCACTCCACTATGGCCTATATCACCCTATATGGCCGATATCACCTACTTGGGCAATATGATCCTTCCATGGGCGATATCCTAAGGCCCATGCACGATACCACAGCATCCCTTCACGATATGGGAGCTCTACGCATGATACCTTAGGATAGGATGGTGGTAAGGGTCGCAAAATTGCACTAAGGGGTGAAACTAGGTGTATATATACTTGTTGCACATGATGGAAGGTAAAAATGAGGTGTCATTATTTTGAACTAGTTGGTGCCACGTGTCCATGCATCGGTAACACATGTCCAAGCATGAATAATAATTTATATTGTCTTGAAAAACCGTTGAGAATCATCTATAGATGCAAATTCATCCATTACTTATCCTTTTGAATAAAATATATCAATTAATTCATCACTTTTTGCACAACCCGATACAGCTTTGTTAAGGAAGTTGTAACTCGTTACAAACCACCTCCTTGAGGTTCCTTGCACGATATGGACTTTTCCAAGAGTTCAAAAAACGATATGGGACACCTCCTTGGGCTCCTTGGCCGATAGGCACTCATATATAAGCTTTTCAACTTGATACAACTCAAGTTAAGCTTTCAAATTCAACCCTTTTCTTGTTCATTTCTTCACCAAGATTACCATCATTCATAATGGAATCAAGCATGGTGTATCCTCCGTTATCTCTCCTATAAATGATTCTACGAGGGAGTAGGAACACTCTAGATGCGGTAATTTGCATATTAATCCCACATTTTGGGTAAATTGCAATTTGTACCAAAATTGGTGCACAATGCTCCAACATTGTTCAAACAAGTTCAAACTTGGAATTTAGGATTTGCACAAGCCACCACTTAGCATCATTCTCTCTCTTATGATTGTAAAACACATGTGGTACATTCAAAATGTGACATTTTTCCTTATAACCCCTCGACTTGGGTAAATTTCACTTTGGTCCAAAATAAAGGAACATTGCTCAAACAACATTCAATCAGGACCAAACTTGAAACATAAGTGTGTTACATGATGACAAAACTCCTTAGAGGATTATATTAGAGTTCTAATCTTATTATCCAAAACAAATAGGGTTACCTCATCACCCAGGTCAGGGATGTTACACTTACAATGAATATGAATTGTGTATAAGAACTATTATACCCACTTTTGTGGTGTTTGTTTCATATTATCCATTTGTGTGATGGAAATCTCATTAAATATATTTGTCACTATATTTTCCTAATGCATGCCAGTTGATTTATTATCCCTATAGTTATATAATGATTTGTACTTTGGGTGTTATTCCCCTTAGGTTTTATTCCCCTATGTGATATTATTAGGCACTAGGTTTTATTCCATTACCATGCACTGAGGTTTTAGTCCTTTTGCACTTGTATATATTGGTATGGAGGATTGTATGCCACATACCCTGACTTGTATGCCATGGGGGTTTTGTTGTGTTCCATTCACTATCAGGTTTTGACTAGTTCTATGTTTATCTCACTTGCATGCATGATGATTGATATTGTTGATGGGTTATGGCCCTAAATTCTTTATGTTTTCTTTTGTGGTACATCTTATTTTGATAAATGGAAAGTGTAAACTCAATTTAGTTTGTCTTGGTTCTCACATTGATTTTGGGCCATACATTTTGTCTTATATCCCATAGTTTTTTCATCAAAGTTATTTTCATTGTGAAACTATATCTATCAAAGAAAATTTCCTCTAGATTTTATCAATGTTTCTTGAACTATGTCACAATAAAGGAATGAAAGAATTTAAGAAGTGAAACCCTAGAAATAATTATAATAAAAATATCAAACGACAATTTTAAATATGAAGGCATGATTAGTAATATGTAGCTTGTTTAAAAGGTTTAGTTGAACAACCCTTTTACCTCCATTAAGTTGTACAATTTGTACCCAATGACTTTTTGGATGCTCATGTGAACTTTAAGGATTTAGGTTCAAAACATAAGGACCTAAAATTCAACCTTTGGTGGGAGATAACTATTAATTGGATGCATGACCTATGAAAAACATAAAACCTAGAGCATTCATACCTATAAGATGGATATGTAAGACTACTATCCTTAAGATTTGTTTAGTTTGACTTATTAGGTTAAACTTTCTTAAGTGGAGAGAAGTTTGTTGATAGTGTATGGATGATTGGATTTATAGGAAGGAATCCTTTTTAGAATTTGAGTGTTGTAACACACAAAAACCTAGAATCTTGACTCTAGAAAACTTAATACCATGATTTGGAGGTTAGTATTCTTGGTTCTTTAGATTTGACCAAACAAGGATAGGGTTAAACCATAATGCCTATGTTTGTAACCCTAATGAATATACTTAATCCTTATAACAATAGTATGTATAGACACAAAAACATACTTAATACATTGGGTGTCATTAGGGTCTATAAAAACATCACATCTCATAACATTCTAATACTATCCTAATAATCTAATCATATTCTAATAGGTGAGTGAGATCATGAATTATCATGTATTTTTCCTTTGCTAACTGATAAACACATAGTGTTTAAATATGTTGAGAGAGAAGAATAATGCGAGTAATACTTAAATTGGAATAACAGTTGGAGTTGCTATGTCGACATATATAAATAATGTGTCATGATCTATATTAATATTAGATTAACGGATTTAGTAGGTTAAATAAGTAAATATGGAAATAAGTGCAAGATAAAGCATGAATCTCGATTTGTAGTAAGTAATGATAATAGGACCCAAATTCTAATGACTGCGAATTTTTTAATATGTAATAATAAAAAAGAGAAAATAGTGTTAAACTCTAATTATTTTATAACGCATAAAAAGTCTCAAAAGGGAAATATAATTCCAAAATCGTATTCTTTGGCTCCTAGTTAGCTCGGGTGTCAAGTTTGAGATTAAATGAGTAATCCTATATACTTTAATTTCATATATGAAAGAAATACAAGTTATACTCAAAGATATTAAATAAAATATTACATTAATTTATAGGAGAACTAATTTCTATTTTGGGACTCTACATCCTCAAATTAGTCTAGATATCTTCATTTATGTTGGACAATGCCAACTAGGTAAACTAAAATAGGGAAACATAAGGTACTCATACTAATCTTGATATTAATGGTTTATGTGTAAGTGACCAATTTCCTAAAATTTCCATTTCTCACAGTGTCACACTAGTTTCCTTATCTGTCTCGACTGTGAATTCTTTTGGTCATTTGGATTTTTTATATGGTTATTTTTGTTTCTTCTTCCTGTCCCCATTTCCCTTTTTATATGCACAGTAGCCCAATATTATCTCCACTAGATCTCTTATTTCCTCGATATCATTCTTCCTCTCTTGCTTCTCGCCTCCCATTTTTCTTCCCTGCTTTCCTTCCCCCGCACCTCCTTTTATCAATTATGAAACAAAGTACCCAATATATATATATATATATATATATATATATATATATATATATATATATATATATATATATATATATATAGGATGTTTACTTCCTTCCCGCGCGGGTAGATTATATTAGTTACCCGCATTTGATGAAGCGGTGGCATTGTGTTGTAATTACAGATTAGCGGTGGCATTACGGTGTAATTATTGAATAACAAGATTGGTCTGGTGGCATTACTTTGTAATTATTGAATAACAATGGGCCAGTGGCATGACTTGTAAATCTGTGACGCGTATTTGATCCGCACCAGTTGGAAAAGTGATGATAAAATGACATTTCCCGATTGTAATACACAACGTCATCTTCAATTACAAATGTCTTATTCCCATTAGAGATTCTATGTTCTCATTACAATATATAAGTTATCTTTACAGACAGGTTTCAACAAAAAGTATGTCTATGTGAACTTGAAGAAGCTGGTTGTCGAGCAAAGTTAGGAGTTCACGAGCGCATGATTCACATTGCCATGGAGGACAAATGAAGGTTCTTACAAAAGATAAGGAACCGGATCAACAGTGAAGTAGTAGTAATAATAAGGCAAATAAGTAAAAGTTCTTTATTACGTGCACATGTTGAAGTTCTTGAAGGATGGATATTATAAGTTATTCAACACTGATGTACTCTCCAAAAGCACTATGAAGAGTGTGATTTGTAGAAACTTGGTGTTGTAAGTCTTTGGTGGAGTTGAACCCACCACTAAACCAGGCATACCTGCAACCCAACACATGGCGTAATAGGTTCTTTAGATTTTTACTCAGGGCCTCTAAATACCTCTCTTCCTGCCAACGCCTTCCTTTCCTTTTCTTCCATCCCCTACAAATCCTCCTCACTACTATGCTTTTCCTTGCTGAATCGTCGATCTACTCACTGCCCGACTGGTCAAACTATTATGCAAACCACGTCATTGACCACCATGACCACAACCATGAGGTCTTTGTCAACCCATACAATTACAGATGACACTTGCTTATTACAATATGAGTATCCATATTACAAAACGGTCACCTATATTACGATTGGCTCTTGCCTATTACAACGTGACTGTCCATATTACAGATGACACTTGCTTATTACAATATGAGTATCCATATTACAAAATTGTCACATACATTACGGTTGGCTTTTGCCTATCACAATGTGACTATCCATATTACATATGAAACTTTTTTGTTTACAACATGAGTATGCATATTACCAAATTGTGACCTACTTACGGTTGACTCTTGCCTATTACAATGTGACTGTCCATATTACAAATGACACTTGCTTATTACAATATGAGTATCCATATTACCAAACTGTCAGCTATATTACGGTTGACCCTTGCCTATTAAAATGTGACTGTCCATATTATATATGACACTTTCTTATTACATTAAGGCATTAAAGTTTACATGTAGTATTTAAACTAACAATCAAGATTCGATAACTAGAGAATTCTATGTGAACACAAGACAAGGAAAGAATCTGTAGGTTTAAGAACTTCACATGCAAAATGGTAAGCTTATCATCCTAAATATTACAATATTGTTTTGCAAATTGAAAATACAACCATGTTTAATATTTTGTAAAAAGATTTGAGCAAAGACAATTATGATAAGGAGGATAAATTGTAACTAATGTAGATGTTTGATGATATAATAGATGACCCACAAGGTGTTAAACAAAAATTTATGAGAATAAACTTCAGTACATAATAAATTGTAATAAGAAGGAAAAATATGTAATACGAATAAATAAATTGTAATGAGAATGAAAACAATGTAACCAAGGTTCACGTCTTGTAATACAACCTAACTATATCAAGAACTATATGCATATTATGTAGATGAAAACTACATGGAACATATCCTAATTATGAGTCAACGGTGAACATGTGTTCAAAATGATTAAAGCTCTTGTCCTCAATTAATTTTTTATTCACCAAAAATGTATGCCTCAATGTCTCTAGCTATCTTTTCCACTATTGCATGCACTCATAATTCATTGCCGTCTAGCTATAAATAGTGGAATCATGAATATGTACTAGTAAAGGAGGTTGAATTAAAAATACTACCACTGTATTCCATGCAATACGTAGTTGATTTCTGCTTAATTACAATATGTGCCACCGCTACTCCATGCACACATAAACGAAATATGTGTAATTACAATAGATGCCACCGCTACCATGCAACCGTAATGGAGTTTGATTTAATTACACATCATGCCACCGTGTATCAATGCACGGGTAATTAACTTGGCTACCCGCGTGGCCATCCAATACATACCCATATATATATATATATATATATATATATATATATATATATATATATATATATATATATATATATATATATATATATATATATATATATATATATATATATATATATATATATATATATATATATATATATATATATATATATATATATATATATATATCCACCCCATCGATATCTCGATCGAACCATGTATACTATATCCTCTATTCCTACCCTGCTTCCTACTAATTTTCCTCTCTTTGCTTCTTCAAGTCGAAGACCCTAATAAATCCATCCCAAAACTTTTACTCAACCCTCATAATCCCTTTGGGAACCTCTATTGATCATCATATCTACTAAACAACACTAGTCTGTGGATGGTGTTGTGTGACTGAAATCATGTTTGAGACTCGGGAGAGACCTATGATCATGAGGGAGGTTACATGGGTATCCTCTAAATCCAGTCAAAGCTTTTTTGCACCTGATTTGTGATATTAATTTTCTTCCCTCTTTTTATGTTTTATTCTGTTATTTCAGGTTATCATGTTCAGTCAATTATTTCCCTCATTTATAACGTGATTTCTTCTTCTTTGATTTCTTTACAATCTTGTGTTTCTTCCCACACTGTGATCTTTCATTGCATTTTGCCTACAAAGTTATTTGGGTAAGAAACTACAACTAATTCAATAGAGGAAGCCTTTCGTAGAGGTTTTGGTCACCTCACATTCAAGATATGGGTCACTAGGATTGGTGAGGGACAAGGAACCCAAAGGATTCACTAGCAAGTGGCAATATCTAGTGTTTTAGCTAATTGATTCTTGCCTATGCAGTCTAGTTCAGTGATGTGTCTGCTCAAGTATAAGAACAAACAAAGAAGATGATTCCTTTGTGTAATGTGTATATGCCCCTTTTATTCTCCGTGTTCTTTATTTATCCGACATGGTCAATTTTGTCTTTTCAGTCGATTCCAATTATTTGCTTTGTTGTTGTAGGCTCAAATGAGTTGTTTGTTTCTAATAGGGCCATGTCACCTGGGTTGAAAATAGATATAGTTATATTATGTATTTTTTGGATTCTCTTGATTGGTCAAAACTCCCAAAATTTGTTATAAAATATATATCTCATAAACAAATCAAACATGTTTCAAAATCAAGGAATTTTTCTTCATGAAAGGTACCAATTTTATAGCCTAAATCCAATATACTGAATATAAGATTTTTATGGATTTTTCTTGTGGTTAAAATTTCTAAAATTCTAACTAATAATCTATAAGTACAAAAAATAAAATAAAATATGCTATGAATTCAAGAAAAGATGATCTATAATATGATATGGTTTACATAACTAGTTCAATAATAATAAAAAAGGAACTTTTTATGGATTGGCCACACTCGTGGTAGGTTGGAGGAGGTCTGTTGTCTCTACGAGCAGGTGCATTGTTGGCAGGACATCTCCCTAGAGGATGGTGTTGAGAGCTCCTATTGCACCGATCATGTCTGCGATTCTTGTTCTGGGTAGGGTTCTTCCACTTGTTGTTGTTGTATCCATTACTGTATCCATAGGATTGAAATTTTGGTTAGGACTCAATGACCATGGCCTTATCCACCATCTGTTGGATGGTGAGTGGAAGCTTCGGAACAAGACTTCGACCCATTTGGTAGTTTAGGCCCTTTAAGAACAACATTGCCCTTCTCTCAGCTCCAAGGTCAGTGTCATAGCATTCCAAAAGTAGGAATCATTGGATGTAGTCGGACACACTCATGCTTCCCTACCTGAGGTTGTAGAGAATCATCTTCCTTCTTCCTTGGGAAGGCAGAAAAGATGTATGTTTCCTTGAAGAGTTTCAAGAATTGGTCCCACTCCATGGTAGAGGTGTTTCGGGTGCGGGCGACACCATTCCACCAGACATGTGTCGGTCCGTCCAACACATATGTCATGAACTGAACCTTCTAGTGAGGAGGTCATTCCATACCCTCGAAGGTCTGGTCCAAAGCAACAACCCAGTCATCGACTTTATCCACCATGTTGTGTTCACTTTCAACCTTGAAGTAGGGTGGCTGCATCTTTATGAACTCAGTGAGGGTGAACATCCTCAACTTGTTGGTGTTGGTAGCCATTGTGTGGAGCTGCCCCATCATGGTGGAGAGAAACTGGCACAACATTGCCAGCTCTTTCTCCACTGTGAAGGCGGGGGTGCCCGGAGTAGTAGGGTTGACCACACTATGGCTGGAAGGAGTCACAGGAGTGTTTCCCACATTGGAGTCATCAAGGTTCGATTCATTTCCCTTCTTCCTACTGTTGAACAAGTCACCTATCTTGAAAAGTAGGGTTAACATATTAAGTTCCCAAGAGTATTTGAATCATACATGAGAAAATAATAGAAGCATAAATGAGAAAAGAATATCTAGAATGCTACTGCCTAAAAGCATACTATTTTGGACAATTCGTATCAGCTCAGGCCAGGTTGGTATCATATGGGCATGGGAGTCCTTGTAAACCAAGCTAGTGGTGCGAATGAAAATATTGCCAGCCCCCGAAACCCTGATCCATTCTAGACACCTTTGCTTGAACTTCATGTCCTAATAGTTGCCTCAAGGATCTGATACCATATTGTAAAGAGGCGAGGTCACCTCCTTACTAAAATTTAAAGGAAGTACAAAACATCCATCTTTTTATAAAGACGAAAGATATTGAGGGATGTATGTATAATATTCCAAGTAAATAAGCATGCACCAGATACATTATAAAATGTTAATAGCAGCAGAAATAAAAGTACTAAGCCTATTACATGGCCTTTGTTATTACTTCCTTCAAACTTGTCCTTCTCCTTTCTTAGCACTAGCACTTGGGTGATTGGGAAATCATCTAGCAAAAGGGGAAAGAAAACAAGGTATGTGTCACAAAACCAGTCTAGGATAACAAGATAAGTAAAGCAAATAACAACATTCTAGGGTTCAACATAAGATGAAGATAACAAGAGTATGAGGCTATATTCAAAACAAACTTGCCATTAACAATTATATTAAAAAGGATTTGCATTTAAGATAATTATGTCTACCTAACCAAGTAGGGTATAGGCACCTACCGAACCTCTAACCTATATGTGAGGGGAGAATAAGACATTCCCAATCACCTACAAAATTATATAGGGGAGAATAAAAAGATTCCCCAGGGCGATTAAATACATGCCCTCTATGGGTGGTTGTACATAAGTACTGCTACTTTAAATTAAATAGAACATAAATTTAATGCTAGAAAAGTAGTCATGGAAAGAGTAGTCATAATATTCAATAAGCATTTCAGTGGGGTATAAGACCCAAACAAGAAGAAATTATAATCTGATTTGAGGCATGAACAACATTAGGATTCAAGAATAGAAGATTTAGGGTTCATTTAAGCATCATTAGGGAAATATAGCGTTTGGCTGAAATTATCCCAACATATGGTGTAAGAAATGCACATACCTCTCTTATTGATATCAATTACTAGCTTTCACCACTTTAATTGAATCCAAGTTCCACTTTGTCTATTTTCAATGTATCAACGTGTATTAGAGTACATAGTGCACATTAATGTATAGAAACCCTAATTTCAAAAACATTTAGCAAAATTCGGATTTAGCTTTTGAAAATAACATCAATTAACTTATTAGGTTCTCTTGATCAAGAAAACATGTTTTTATGTTAGTTTTGGAGTTATGAGGATTAAGATGTACTTTTTATGGTTTTTATGCATTAAATTCATTTTACAAAAACCACCCTTCTTCAAACCATGAAATCAGACCTTGAATATATTTTTATTAGATAGAGATTAATTTTCCAACTCCAAAACATATTTATTTGTCAAATTTGGATAAGCGAATTAGAAGATATGAATGTTTCAATACTAACCAATAGGAAATTGACACATCATCAAACCGATCGAGATAATTGAAGAGAGAGGGAGAGGGAGAAAACACCATTTGACCCAAGATCAGATTTGAGGTTGCATAGGTAACCAAACTAGAGCTTCTAGAGAAGTTAAATTAGAAAGAAAGCAAATCCCTAGAAGAACCTGATAAATAGAGATGGAGATCATCGATTTTAAACATAGAAGCATGAGTTTTAAGCATGTACTAAGAAATATATGAGAAGGGGGCTAACAAAACTTGCCTCTAGGAATGTAAGGTGGTCCAAAAAGAAAGTATACGGATATTAGAAGGTCTGGTTGCTCCAAGCTAAGCTCCTTTCTTGAGCAAAGATCACCTTCTCCACTTTAGAGTTGCAAACCCTAGCAAAAGAGCATGGAGATGAGATGTTTTAGGGTTCTAGGTGGAGTTTTACAATGGAAGGTCGTGGTTCCAACCTATAATAAGGTGGGAGGAATACTAAAATCATGAAAACATGGAAGGAAAGGAGTATACTTAATAGTTTTGGTCAAAATCACCAAGGAGGAGCTTAAGAAATCCTAAATAAAGAAATTTAGAACCTTAGGAGCCATATTCATCAAGTTAGGCACCCTCTTTTACCTTGGGACACAAACTTCATGGCCAAACATATAAGGAATGATTCTCTAAGCTAGAGTAAAGAGAAGAAGAGGATTTCTTCTAGGATTGGGAGGTGGGAAGGGGTAGGCATGGCTTTATAAAGAAGGGGGCAAGCATGAGGTGTGTATGTGACTTTCCATGTGTCCTTAGGCTAAGGCTTCACGGCCATGCAAGAGGACAACTCATAGATACTTCTTGTATATCCAAGGTCAATCCTAAAAGCCCGTGGAGGCTTCTAGTCCATCTCCACCATCCTCCAATCAAAGAAATAACCCCATTGGTTGATAGATTTTAAAGATAAGCTCATTTATAAAGAGGGTAATTCATATAATGCCCTGGGAGAGAAACACCTTCAAACCAAGGTGCAACCAGGTGCCCCATGGTTCAAAATATTGATAATGGTAAGGGAATATCTAAGGATTAAAATTCAGGTGATAATTTGCAAAGAAAACCTCCCAATTGGGTAAATTGCATAAAGTCTAGAATGTACCTAAATTGCATAAATTGCACAAACAACATCCAAATCGAGCCAAATTTTAAACTTAGGCTTGTTTTATGTTTTCAAATCACATAAAAAAGTTTTATTAAGGTTTAGAGCACTCAATTATGGTAATTATGCTTGTTTAATACATTCAAGGTTTACGGTCTTGCACTTTTAAATTAATATACCATTGTTATACTAAAGTGATCATTTTGCATTTTAGATCCTTAAATAAGCTTTCACTGAGGTATATGTTCATAAACTTTTATACTGGTACAATTAATGAATAAATGTTCACTTAACCAATATAAATTCTACTAATTAAACATGAACGACATAAAGGACATAAATGAAAGGGAAACTTGGGAAAATGTTTACATGAAGATTACATCTAAGTTTCATTATGATACACCTAGTGAAAAAGGTCATCTTGAACATTTGTTTTGTGACTAGATTAGTTGTGTTGAATTTTATGGGAAAATTTTGAGTTTCTAGGCCAACATAATTTTTCTATCTAGAATTGTGGTTCTACTTTTAAGGTGCAACATGTTGTGATTTTTGGGGGGTTTACTGGTTCTGAGACAAAAGGAATGGATTGGTGGAGTTTGACCAAATTAGAACAACCATTTAAAGTGTAAACAACATTTCTCTGGATTGGGGTGGCGAAAGTTGGATTTGGATGATTTTGAGGGAAGTTGATGTTTATTTATGGAGAATGGCCATACTTAAATGGAGGAAAACCTTTTTTGTGGGATTGAATTGCACTTGAGTGTGATCTTAATCACCCAAGCAACATTTTTCTTTAGTACATTCTTTGATCACTTGGGGTAGATTAGGGGTGATTTTGGCCTCACTTTGAACTATTCAAAGTATGGAGAATCCTTAAATTCAATATCCTTTTCTCCCTTTTATCAACTAATGGTTAAAATACCAATAAAACATCAAAAAAGAATCCATTATTGGATTTGGCAATGATATAGTTTATTTGGAAATTAACATATTTATGAAACATCTAGATGTAAATAATGGGCAATAAGACAAAGATGGAGACCAAAATAGGGATCCATCAGTTTACATCCCCCTAAGAAGTAGAAAAATTCAATTTTTTTGGTCAAATTTGTTAGAATGACTCACATTCTTCTTTTAATGTTGGTCATTGAATGATGAATAGTCTTAACACAAAAACTAATGAGATAACATGAATGTCTTTATTTTGATGGAAAATTCTTTATTTAAGTAATCAACTTGTATGTAGACTATTACCTTCCATACACATCTGACTATAGAGTCTCTCCATACTTCCTATCTTAGTTCTAAGTTAAGAATAATTCAAAATTTTTAAGAATAATAAATATCTTTATCTCATGTCTAGCAACAGATAGATGGCATTTAAACCAAGTTATCTAGTTTAGACAATGATATTAAAGAAAGTAGTCTTTAAAATATAATTGTACAAGTTCTGCTAGACTAACCTGACATACTTTGGTAATAGGATTTTGGAGCCATAAGTGCTAACTCATGAAGGAAGTATCCAACAACTCGAGAATTGGAGGCTGAATCACAATTGTAGAAGGCAATTTCATGTGATGAGAATCTAGGTGCCAAATTAGAGTACATAAAAAAAAATCCAATTGAAGACATGATATATGAGATATTAGACTTGTCTTTCTATGACATAAAAAATCATGTTTTTCTCTAGGTAATGGAAAACCTTTGACACATTAAATTATGATCTTTTCTTTTATATCAAGAACAATATTTCTACCCTTTTCATTTCTTTAATGTATTATGTATGTAAAAGGAATACTTTTTGCAAATTGGATGCCCAAAAACATACAATTTCTTTGTGATTTGTGTGGTGTCAAGAAATTTTTCTTTGTTTCTAACTATATAGATATTATTCAACAATGTATAACTATGAAAACCTACATTTCCTCTCACATTCAATTAATACTCATCTTGACTCATTTGATACCATATTATATTCATTGTTGAATTTTTGTGACATTATGCTAAATCAATGTATCAGACTTGACTACATATTACTTCGTACTTATATTGACAAAAGTTGAGTGCATAATTACACTTTTGAAAATGAAAGTCCAAAAAATTGAGTGATCTCAAAATTATAGTTTGGGATCCAAAACTTTAGTATCAAAAATATAAAAAATTTATCCACTAATAATGAAAATATTATCTCAATCAGAATTATGTTTCCAGAGATATGAATTTTGTAGTCTTTTCAAAGAAACACATATTAGAATTGACTTAAACAAGTTAGCAATCCATTGGAGCTCCTCTCAACCAATGAGAGGGATCAATTTTAGGACCACAAATCCATCCTCCCTGCCCTTTGAGCAACTTGTAGTGCAAAAATGGACCCAAATATAACGACTCACTTGTTGTTTTCTACCTTGTGTCAGACAAGTTAGATAAACTTTCCATCCACCTATGCATTGGATAATACATACCTCCCGCTCTAAAGTTTATATATCATTTGGGCTTGGATTTTACTTCTACTTTCTTTTCCATCCTTTTTTGTTGAGAAATGACGCCCATTTCATCAATAATGGATCTCGCTACCTATCATGTACACGCTATCTCCAGTGAGTTTTGTGTTGCAATCTCCTACAATGATGAGCTTCCTTCTAGCTCTGCAAGACCAAGAAGACCTTGGGAAACACTTTTTTTCCCCAACTGAGACTCCTTTCCCCTCATCTATTCTTATCAGACGACTTGTGTTGTTGGATCTTGAGTGGCCAACTGAGATCCAAGAGACGACTGCAGACAACAACCTCAATCTAACAGCTCCACTTGTAGCGGATGGACTGCCCTTCCCTTGGGTTGATGGCTTATAGGTGGGACAAATGATTGTAGTCCGGCTGGAGAACACAACATGGTGTTGTGTCTTGGAAGCTCTTGGTTCTCCTCCTTTTATAGGCGAAGTTAGGATCAGGGTTCTCAGTCAATATGCGATTATGTGTGAGTGGAAGTGACCGGAAGAACTCAAACTTTTGCACGTTGTGAGATTCCAAATGGTCATCTATCACACCTAGACAGTCACTTCATGTGTGAGATAGTCGTCTCCTTCATTTGTCAGTTTCCCAACCGTACATGAATTTGGCATTTTTTTCTTCTAATTGACAACTCATATTAATTTACTTGAACTCCAAGTTTTGCAATCTAAACTATTTGAGAAACATCCCGAACCTTTGTTCAGACCAACCAAGCCATCTCACCCATTCAATATACCAATCTCACTTACCCAGACGTCCGTCTGGTGAGTTGAGTCAAGCAGGTCAGTTCAATCACATTGAACTAGTTGATTCAAGGGCAAAACTTAGCCAATTCAAACTTTGATCATCCAGACAATCCAAACGGCCATCTCAACACTTGAGACACCCTTCTTGCTACCCAAACAATAGTCTCACCTAGTGAGATGGTCGTTTGGAAGACCAGTCAGCCAATCAGTTGATTTGTGTGAGTTGAATACCTAAACACTTTTGTAATCAATCCAATTGTCATTCAAGATCAAACTCCTCTTCTAGATGAGCTCCCATGTTTGTGATCCTATAGGTTGCAATCACATTGGAAGTGAACATCCATAACTAGATTATGACATCACAAGAAAAGAGTGGTGCTTAGTTGCACATTAGTGTTACCTAAGTAAATGGAAATTTGGAGAACAACTTTCACCTACAATCTGTGTAAGGTGTTGTAGTGATAGTATATTTCCTTTATCACTGATATATCCTGAATGAACATGAGGTATAGAAGGTCATCCTCTCAATGTTCAATCGATGTTCCTTGAACCAAGAGCAGACTGTCTGAGATAATGTGAACTCAATATAATATATTGATTCACATGTACATGCGCATGTGTTTCTAAGTCTTGATTATCAAGTGGCCAGGATATAATACTCCATTAGGAAGGCCAAATCCCATATCTATCACCCATAGTCTATCCCCGTGTGTCAAAGTCACCCAATCATCACCATCATAACAACCCATGTTTTAGTACCACACTTGATAATGCCAAAGCATACCCAATGAAATGTGACAAGTGTAGTAATTCCAGGTCTAAGTATCATAATCACCACCTTCACTATGAGAGATGATTGTGATCACCACAACCATGTGTCACTCTCAAGGTGGATTTGTTTGATACACTATTCTCTAACATTTATCTGTGTGCTTAGTTTGATATTGTCATATCATGAATAATTAGATTTAGTCATCAACGAACTCATACTTTGATCTTATATGTTAGTGTTGTCTATCAACATTCCACAATAGCAACTGATCAGGGGCATAATGAGAATATTTATGTGTACTCTTAACATCCATATGATCTCATCCACAAGGGTAGTAACTTGAATACATACGTCATTGAGTAATATGATTCTCTAAATATTCATAGTGTTTCCTCATTATCTCATAACTGAATGAAACATAAAGAATTGGAAGCTTCCCTAAAAAAGTATTAATCAAATCCTTTAAGGTATATGCCATGTTAATCATCACATGATTGTATCTATCGGCATACCTTACCAACAATATTTTCTGTACAACAAATGTCATGGGATTATGGATGATTTTTTTAGTTTTTGCTTTTGCTATAATTACCTCCATCCATTTTACAACATCATCTACCAACATGACAACATTCTAATGTAGAAGAGATGTTAGTGAATTTTCATAAGATAAGTACTCATTGTTCTATCACTAGAGGTGAAGGAGAATTATGTTTGAGGAAAGATCGAGTGCCACATCAATACGCCTCTTCTAACAAAGGAATTTCTATTCCTTATAAGATCTAGCTTGGTGACCCCTAGATATTCTATGCAAAGGTCAAGAATAAATATGGTAACTGCCATTTGATATCTTAGCATTTCAAAATTGACTGGGTAAATGGAGATTGGAAGAAGGCTATTCAGATTCTTTATAATCTGATTAAACCACCTAAAATATTGTTGTAGACTATTATCTTCTTGATTTAGAATGTACATATCTAAAGGAATATCATACATCCCTGAGATGTTGTAGAAGTACATAAGTTGGATCTTGCTACCCATCAGTTGATCTATGATGTTTGGTTTTGGGGAATCCATGAAATTTAATAAGATAGAGAGGATGACATCGTCATCTTCCTCCCATTGGTAGAGAAAATTTCAGTTGTAGGTGCCACAATGAGGTACTTTTCCTTTCCTTTGGCCTTGAACCAAATGGTAACTTTGTGACTCTACGGTCTATAATTTCTACAATTTAGTTTGGTAAAGGTAATGATAAAGTTTTAGGTCATAAGGGAAGAGAGTTGCAACTTTTTTTCTCCTACTATTGGAGATGTTGGTGAACCATAACATTGTACACAGTGTGTTTAACTATTCACACATCACATTGATCTCTAATATGAATTAAAAGTCACCCTATATTCATACATGTTGTGTAGATACTTCAGCACAGCATAGGATATGGAAAAATGTGTTCTGATGGACAAGTGGCACATTACATCCCTTTCATCTATTACGAGTGAACATTTATACGTTGGAAAATTTTTTGTTCTTCTATAGACACATTATGTTTGATGAGATGGAATATGTTGGTTGGTTCTGAATCTAAAAGGTAATTAGATCATGAGTTGGTAAAACATGACATGTATCTTCTTGGTGTAAGAAATCATAATTTATGTATCATGCAAAAGGTAGACTCATTGTGTCTATTGTCATCACTAGGGGCAACATAATAGTGGATGAGAATGTGAAATGATGGTACACATTGTGATTGCCATCACCATGGCAAGATATTTAGCTTGAGAGACACACCACATTAATACAAAGGCACATCATGTCTACACTTGAATTTCACTATTATTAGTTATCAAAAGATGAGAAAAAGAAGGTAAACAAGGGATCATCTTGGTGATAGAATGGAGAAGTGACGAGGTCTTCGAGATGAAGTTGAAGATGATGAGAGAGAGAGAGATGGGAGACACCATCAATGGTATCATTCCTGGAAGGCACACTATCTTCCTTGGATTTTTTTTATATGACATAGTGTGTATCTTTTATCCTCACAGATTGATCTTGATGCTTTGATACCATGTCATCAAGAGAGAGAACATTACCATGTGTTTTTGTTATGGACATGGATACATTTATATAGGAATAAGAGTGTCTTCCAATAACCAATAGATGTGGATTGGCACTAAACCCAATATATAGAAGAATATAAAGATATGGGTAGAGTGAAATAATAGTAAATGTATTCAAGTATATGTGTACAACAAATAAGGGTGATCAATATAGGCTAAAAGATAATAAAGTTGTGACAAACACAACTATTTAATGCAGAATCACTGACTTTGTACTTGGATAATAGTCAACGCATGAGATTTTTTCTAGCCATCAATAACCTTAGAGAAGGTTTTGGATAAATTCCTTTGTATAAAAGTATAGAAGTTCTTGGCAACTACTTGTCTACAAATAGATTTAAACTTAGATTGTTCATGTCTAACAAGTGATCACCAAAGAGGAAAATATGTTATATCTATTGATGAGATACAAGGATGAAGGACATGGATATTGTAGGAAAATTGAAACAAAAATAAGTTGTGCTTCCTGATTTAGTTTATCGTTCAATAATTAATGAATATTCATCCTAGTTTTAATTGCATTTTTAGCTTAGATTTTCATTCTTTTTCCTCATTTACTTAAAATACTAACTTGCATTAAGGATTTTATAATTTCATATTAATTTCTAAGGTCTCAATCAAATTGTTTAATTTCCATAGAAGGTTCAAGCTTCATATCATGTGCACTAACATAGAACATGTTGGTTCCCCTTGTACCAAAGATCATCGGTTCATTGTGAGTCTGTCTTTCCATTGGTTTCAATAAAAAGAAACTCTACTTTGTCTACCAATGGAAGTACATACATCACATATAGGTGACCGTATTTTGATGGAAACCCTAAGTGACTCAACCAAAAAAGCATCCTCCTATTCTTCTACCAAGGAAACTGCTCAACTTGATCATCAAAGGAATTTTTGCCTTCATCTTTTAATGGAATTTTTCCATGACAATAGATGGGACTTCTATATTTTCATCTACTAATGTAAAATTGAATGTCATGAAGAACCTACATCAATTACCTCTACACATTCATGGTGGCTGACAACTTAACTGCAAGATGTCAGGGAGTACTCCAAACCCTATTAGTTGTCTATACATTCATTGACATGTCCTCAGTTGAAAGGATCCACCTCTAAAGCTACTAGGTTGTCAACATTAATCCTTAGCATCCATCTTCTACTTTCCATTGGTTGCTTTAGTCAGTTGACCAACTGGCAAGATATCTTCCTTCTCTAAGACTCCAATGACATAACTTCAAAATATATTAGATCCAAGACATCTTCTATCCATTGATTCATCATCGTTTTGCACTCAATCCACCTCCATAGTTGTAGATGCAACCAATAAAGGAAGTAGATCAAAAACTTCTAGTTAATGTATGATGAACATCAAAGGCATGTTCTTACTGCTTGTTCAACGTTGTTGTCTCCAAGTGTGAAGGAACTCTTCCACGCACAATTTTCTACTATGATAATGGATTTCAATATATTTTCTCATTTTGTACTTGATATTACTTCCACGAGCAAGTAGTCATCCCACTAGGATGTGGTAATTATCCCCACTACCCCTTTTTCTCATTTCTTCTATTGTTATGTCTATATGAACATCACTTGTTATGCATCAAATATTTTATTGCTTACAAATCTTGTTTATCTAACTATTTTGCATGTTTATCAGATCCTAAAGGTTAATTTTTTTTAACATATGCTCTAGAATAACATTTTATTCATGTTAAATCCTTGATGAGAACTTTAGATATGTATTTTTAGAGGCAAGGTGTAAATGATCTCTAGTTAACTCGATGTCAAGCTTAGAGTAAGATATATCAAATTTTAATCCTAACATCAAAAGGGAGACTTAACTTGTCTATATATATATATATATATATATATATATATGTTCATACTTATTATGATGGAGTGAGAGAGTGAATCATATGTAGAATTGGTTAAATTCGTCCACCCTAGTGTCATCATCCATTGATAAATCTTGGATTTAATGTAGTCTTATTATTAATAGCAAATTTAGATTAATAAGACAAATTCAATACTTGTGTTAGTTCTAGTTCTCGAGAGGTTACTTTGATAAGTCAATTCTTAAAAATCATGTCCTTTAGGTTCGATCCTGAACCATACTACAATTAGATCTGTTCAATTGTGGATAGGATTATCGTAAGTTGGTAAAGGTAAAACCTAGGGATTTTATCCCGAACGAGTTTTTTGTACAGTAATTACAACATCAATACATTCATGATTATAAGGTCTGCATAATATTATATGCCATTTTTTAGGTTATATTTCCATTGTAAGCTTATCTAGGATTTTGAAGTGGTCTATATACTTATTTGATTATTTTCATGTATGTATGTATGTATATATATATATATATATATATATTATACATATATATAAGAATGAGAGTTATTAAAGTGAGAGAGAGGTGAAGTTAATCAAACTAGGTGTTCATATAAATATATACTTTAATAGAATGGACATGAATGTGTCGTTGGATATGTCATTTGTATACATTGTTTGATACATTATGTGTTCCACTAACTTGTTACCCAGTTGGCAAACCATCCCAACTAGGTAAGATGTCGGTACATCTAGGTGTAAACTATTATTCATTATTGGGTCCGAATATCACAAGTCAATATGACCTAATCAATTAGTTTAGATGGACACCAAAACCACAAGTTAGTCTGACATCTTAACAAGTTCTTTATCATATAGATCTATGCATATTTGACCTAATCAATAATATTTTTCATTAAATGAATCACTTCTTACAAAACAAATTATATTATACAATAATTATTCATGATGATCATTTTATAACTTCTTATATGAAATGCCAAAATATTACTGCACATTTGATTCTTACAATCACTTCAATTTAGGTGAAATTCAATTAGTGAAAAAATCATGGTTTCTTTTCATTTTATCTTCACCCACAAGGAGAATACTTCCAATTTTTTCCACATACTCTTCTATGATATCTACACGGTGGTTCAAGGATATCAAATAATTCAACCAAGTGTTGACATTTAAACTTCACTTATTAGATACTGACTAACCCTTCGTGATTTATTAAAACCTATCCTCCATTGAAATATATCATATTGAAAATTCATAGATTTAATAGGTTTTACAAAATGCATTTATAGAACTCATTCCTTTTGAATATCTTATTATATCTTAACTTACTAAAATATTGTTATATTTTTCTTTATTCATCTTATTTGATATTTTCTTGTCTTTTGAAATTGATTACTCATCCTTATGGTATCTCACACTTCACATCATAATTATTTATCATCTTATGTTTTTATCTATCTTAGTATGTTAAAACATATTTATCAACTACAATAGCTAAACGGCTTCATGTAAATCAATATTATATTAAAGTGCAAACGTCAACCTTTTACAACCAAGGAGAGTAAGGTATACATTGGTATTGTTTCCTAAACTTCCATACTTAGGTACTAGTTTTGATTATTCCTCTTTTTCTATTGATATCCAACTTAACATAATACATCGTGTATAGTTTTTAGTTTGTCATGAATAATCATCATACCATTAATTTCCCAATTACCATGTTTTGGACATAAAAAACATATTAATGAGTTGAGGTAATCACTTGGAATATCTCTATTATTCCAAATTGTTTTTTTTTCAATTACTTACCCTTTTCTTCCTAACCATGGTATTAGATTACAAGTGTGATACAAAAGTGGAAGAAGAATGAGAAAATGGATGGAACAAATATTTTGATGTTGGTATATTTTCTTCTTCATTGGATGAAATCACTATGACTTTCCTTATAATTTAAGTTCTTGATCGATTCTTACTAGAGTTTTCTTTTAATACCTAATAAATATAAAAAATGAAGACCAAAATATGATGTTGATGAAATGGATTGTTTTACTAAAAGTGAGATATTTATGGGGATAGAAGATGCCTAATAATATAATTAAAAACCATATTAAAAGATGATATAATATATCTTTTGAGGAAAAAACACATTAACTATAAAAATTTACAGCAACGTAAAAAAATTTACAATTTAGGTCCACATGGCCATACTCATTGACTTGTTAACTATATAAAAGTTCCACGATCTTGTTCTAGAATTTATCAAATTAGAGTCCCCTAATTGTGTTTCGGTTGATATTGTTTCCTAATTAGGAGATGTCAAGGACAACTTTCTTTGACATATATTTTGGATGGAACCTTGGAATAAAAAAGACTTGAATATCTATAAACTATTTATTTTTTAGTTTTAAATTATTGATGTTTGAAGGCTCAAAATTCATTACTTGGATTGTCCATGAATAGAGAAGGGTGAATAATAATTCATGTCATAGAGAAAATGAATAGTTAAATATAAATATAATATATAAGAATTGTATTTTTCATATAAGATATATTCTAGGGCTCAAACATGTGTCTCTTTGATAATATTGGACTCAACATTTTAGGACAATTTAAGGAAATATATCATGAGTTAGGAATGAATAAAGAAAAGGAAAGAACGTTATATGCATCCCCTTTTTAATTCAAAATGTGTAATCCCCAAATGGTACCAATTTTAATAATATTTTTCTTCATCCATATCTAATATTTATATTAGTGATATACATATACGCATGTTGTATCATGTCATAATATTATCATTTCTTTATGTTCCTGCTTACATCCTTATCATCAATTCTCATTTCTATCAAATTTGACATGTATTAATACATCCTCATCCATGATCCACATGCTATTGATCTCATTTATTTTCCTTTTTCATTTTTTGTAAACTATGTAATACAAAAAATAATATAAAGTTTTCCTTTACACTATAAAACATATGCATCATCTTCATGTCCTATATATATTCATAAATAGTGTTACAAAAGAAATTATATTTTTTGTTTTTACATTTTGAAAAATGTAACAAAAAGAACTTGAGTTAAAAGTAACTTGATCATAGTTAAATCATGATTCTAGGATATGATGTAATGAATTTGAGTTTTTATAACAATAAAAATGAATGGAAATAACGTGACATTACAACATTTTACAAATGAATAGAAAGTTGTTCTAACACCATCACATTTTATTTAACTTTAACTTCTATCACATTCAACACTATATTCCTTTTATGGGTGTATGTAGTGCCACTTGATACAATGATTTTGATTCTTAATGTATATTGTCTTATTATTTCCATTCTAAACAATTATTAATACTAACATTAAGAAATACAACATTTTGCACTTGTAATATCGCTAGTAATACTAATATAAACACACTTGACATTTTGTTTACATTTCCTTTACCTAGTTTAAAGTGTGATAAATCCATGACATGACTACCTACATAGAATAATTTAAGGTACACTTATATATGTCAATAATATTCTAGATTCTCATAATTTACAATCATAAATTATTGTCCTAGTTATTTATGTTAGTCATATATTACAATGTAACTAAATTTTTTCATATTAAAGTATATTTGGCTAGTTAGAAATCTACTAATTACCATTTCATATTCTCTAAAAGGTTTCATATGATTAAAAATTTGTATAATAAGTAACACATATACTTCTTTTGACTCATTCTTTATATATATGTTCTCTCAGATAAATCATTCAAATTTTATGGGTGATGAGAATATAAAGATATGACATGATCTAAAATGATAACAAATAAATGAGTATTTTTCTTTCCACCTCATGAAATAGATAATCTCAATGCAATACTTTCACAACATTTTGGAATTATATATACATGAACAAAAAATTAATATTTTGTCTCTACTGGAGATGTTACCTTAAGCATAGTGTTATATTATCATTGTACATTATGAATACAAAAAACGACATGAAAATAATAAATTGTCTACTTTTTTTTGTTTGATGTTAAAAAAGGGAATATAATTCATTCCAATTTATGTGCTTATGCACACTTAATTAATATTTTCATTAGTAAATCAATAAATTTTAGCCTTCTTTATTTGAGGAGATCTCATTCCCAACCATTAATCATGTAAATAGATGGACAAGGCATTAAAGAAGGACGTAGTGAAATAAATGGATATCTATATATCTCAGTATTCATTTACCAATCTAGGGCACCTAAATGCCCAACATTATCCAAGCTAATACTACAAATCTTCTAAATATAGTAAGTATTACTTAAACATTTTAACATGTAGATCACTTAATTGGAACCTCAGATTTGATAAAATATTGCCAAATATCCATTTAGAAAATCAGATACAGACTCAAAATTGGAGCATTAGAAAGGATTTTAATCCAACTATCTCTATTCCAACAAAATGACTCGTAAGCTCTCACCAATTTTAGCACGTTATCTTTTACTTAAAAGTTTTTCTTATGAATAAAATTGGGGCACTCTAACTTTAGGATACCACACAAAGTGAGGTTACTCAACAAAAAATGCTAAACACTCCTAATCAAATTCATAAACCAAAAATGTAAGAAATGCAAAATACAAAATCTCAATGTCAAATCCAACATATATCCATATAAAAAGTTCACCATTTAACTTTAAGCATGTAACTGTACATGGTTTACAATTGCTGTCTAATGTCACAAACTATGTGAACAAAACATCCATCATACAAAGTTTATGAGAGGATCTTTTATACATGAAATCTAGTCAAAAACAAAGGAAAAGATAAATCAAAATACAAAATATTCTTATGGTCCCTAATGTATATAAGTGACTCTAGACATCGATAATAATCTAAAAATCAACCTTTGACTACTAATGATCTCTAGAAGGTGGCTCCTCACTAATGTAATCATAGTTATAAGGCCGAGCACCTAAAAGATGTAGAGAAATTGAGAGTGACATTTATGTTCCAACGGTAGATATAACAATTTGAAGGCATTCTAGGTTTACAAACCTACTTTTATCACATAATTCAGAAAAACTAATCATTAAGAAGTACCTTTAGTAATATATAACTAGCGACAACTGCAATATAAATATAAAACAAGCAATACTTTAATAGTATATAAGGAAATTAAAACATCATAATGTGAGTCAGAAAGATACTTCTCTATACATGGTTGTATGACTGGATTACTCATTCAATTATTAAAACCCTGATATTTGGAGGTGCATCACTCAAAAAATTATCTATCAATTTGATGTCTCTACCTTATTGTATATTTTATTAGATTAACTAGTCTCCATAAGAACTATACACACCTTAGTTGATTTGAGCATAATGAGCTGGGAATCATTACCTAGAACCCTACATAACAAATCTTTATGTTATCCTTGGTACTCAATCTATAACACTTATCATATGGGTAAGAAGACCCATATATATCATGATGCCACATGGTTTGCACTCAATTGTTACAAATAACTGGAGATACAACCTTGACTACACACATAACCATACCCATCATTAAGGTACTTAGAAAACCATACCTAAGATGAATCTAAAATAGTTAACATATACTCAATGGTATATGACTTTGAATGCCTTCTAACAATCCAAATTTCTATAAGATAACATATTTCACTATCTCAAAATCTGAATAATGGGACAACAGTATATTCTAGTGAACTACTTGATGAAGGTTTCACTTATTTTTTTATTCTATATTTATCATATATGAAGCAAATAGGTTATAAAATATATAGAAACAATTTCTACAACATGAATAAAAAACTCTAGACCTCAAGAGATTTATAGGGCCATTATCATGTGTGAACAATACACACTTTGTCGAAATCATCATTTTTACCATATTAAAAACAAGCTCTCATAAAGGTTCGAAATTTGCATTAAAAATGTGCATCTCTTAAAATTTCAACCTCATAAAATAATTTCAAATTGTTTCCATAAGTTCCTTAGCATGAGGGAGTTATTTTCAAAGTAGTAAAATGCATAAAATGGCCTTTAGTAAGAATATCATATGTGCTAAAAAAATTAGCATTATAGAAGAAAATTACTTAGCATTTTCACTTTAGATAACCATGCAAGAGTAAATAAGGCAATGAATTTCAAAGTACCCCATTGTACCATCCATATAATCCATAATATTTGCATATTTAAGCCTTTTAAGAAAGTATTTAGAATCATCAGGGTTCAATGTAGGTTTATAAGAAAATAAGGAAAAACTGAGGGCATATCACTTATTTTGTGAAGAACTCAAGCTCCAACAAGGAATAACACAATCCAAGTCTCAAACATTCTCCGAACATCCTGGTAACATCTCTTCTAGAAATATGAAGTTGGAACTAGGACAAATACGGTAGGATGGTGAGCACTTTAGGTAGAAGAATCTACTTCCAATGGTTATACTGGTTTAATGGTCAAAGAAGGTATAAGAGAGGAGACAAAACATGAAACTATGAGAATACATGAATATATTACATGTTCAAGGGACAAATTAGCTCATTTGTTCATGTTTATCCTTAGCTCCATCAAATCAAGCTAGATTACCAACACCTAAGAAGATGAATGTGCATCATCCTTGAGATTGACATTTCCTGCCTCCAAAGAATTTTTTTTGATGAAGAGGTTGTAAATGAGTGCTACAAATGATGGGTTCACATATTTATAGGTTAAGGGTTGCGGAAATTTCATTTAAACATGTTAATAGCACCCATCATGCTCTCACATCGACCAAAACAATACATATCCACCCAAATTGGGCTCCCCATTAATCAAAATGGACCCTGATCTGCGTGCATAGAGCATCAGAAGAACATGCATTGAGCTAGTACCAAACATGCATCAAAAAGACCCAAGACGCAGCACATCACTCAATGTGGCTTAACACCAAATGTTGTGGCCTAAAGCCCAATGCACACAGGGACTTGATGCAGTCACCAAGAATGATCCCTTACAACAGTCAATCCTTCAATCCCTGCAAGCACTCTAAAGTACATTTTATAACGTATAAATCATGAAGCCAAACAAATTAGTATATCAATTTGTCATTATTTACAATTTATGTACATAATGTGGCAAGACATGTCTTTTGACTTCAAGGAATTCAAAGTCAACCCACAATCATTTAGTAATGCATACAACTAAATCAAAAAAATCTTGATTAAAGCTAGTTTGGGGATAATATGAGATTGGGTCCTCCAGAATACTAAACTAAAATTGATTTCTTTGAGATTTATTTACATCAATATAGAGTACATCATAACATAGGTTAAACAATTTATTGCAAATATTAGAAATATATTCCAATAAATAAAGTAAATATCATAATACATTCATACATTTAGGATATAGAGTAGATATAAACAAAATAGCATAATAATCATTATTTACAAAGTTTAGCTAATATATTTTACATACGTTCTTGATGAGTTCTTTTCTTTTCTTGGGTTATAGATTACACTAGAACTTTCTCAGTAGGAAGGGTGAGATGTTGGCTAAATGAGTAAGGGTCTCCAAACTTTGTGAATAAAAAACAAATTACTAGGAGAAATAATATACAATCTCATTAAAAGGTGTAGCATGTAAGATAATAACGAGTCAATGAGAAATGATTACTTTACAAAGGCTTTATGATGATAGAGAAAAACAAACAATTTTAACAAAAAATGTAAAAACATAACAAAAAACACATATGACTAAACTATCTGGCTATATATACTTTCTCTTATATCAATTTCTACTATTATTTTACAATGATAAACAATTTATTATATTGGTTTCTAAGATATCAAAGTTCTTATGCTAATTTGTTTCCATGGTTAGTATCTTAATTGTGAAACCTACTTATATGATCTAGTGACTCATTGTACAAGTGTTAAGAAAATACATGTAGCTTCAAGTCAATTAACTAATTCCTTAGCCTCGAACGTGGTTTCCATGAATATATATGGTAACAACTTGCCTTACAAAAATGCCTTCATAGAATCACAAACAACAAAATGTGATGGCATTTCGTTCTAGATGGTTATGCCTATAGATCTAAAGGCAAAATTATAAAATGTAGTTTATGTAGCATAAGGTTCCTATTAGTTATGTGTTGAATGTACCCTAGAAGAGAGGTAGTGTCATCATAAAGTACTCCAAAGGTATCAAAAACAAAAGGAATAAAAATGGTGGTTATTTGTCTTACAACATGAATCATGCTTTTGTACCTTTTTTGAAGCAACATCACCAGATATTTGGCTTGCTTTAAAGTTACTTCAAAGGAAACATGTCAAGGTAGAGACTCTAGTTAGGTGAACATATGCGTGTTTTTCTATCTATCTAATCAAATAACAAGATGTTAGTATGACATTAGGAGTTGACACTGTCAGGTCATGTGCCAAGGAAGGCCACACAAGCCTCTGTTAGGACCTTTAACCTAGCTTGAGAGAAAAGATCAACAAGAGTGTTGCTAAATACATTATGTAAAAACTTATAATCATGTATTTTGCATAAATGCAAAACATGATCACTGAAGGTGTCGAGGTATGCAATTTTGCAAAGGTGGTAACATTCATCACCTGGGTACAAAAAAAATCATGAGTGGATAATGAAATATAGCTCAATACACAATAGGTGATATCTAGAAACCAAAACCAAAAATTGAAATGACAAGTTAGAAGTTTTATGCATTGTCATCTTGAAGAGAAGTGAGTACATATAGCTATCGTTGAGAGAGGTCACTCATAGAGAATTGTAGGACAATAATTTTATGGTACGCATCTTCCAATATTTACTGAAATTTGGTAATGGCACAAGGCTTATGTGATAACTACAACCAGATAATGGACGACATGATTTATAGATGATGGTATGTGAAGTTAAAAAAAAGGCTCCTTTAGGCACATATTCAACCCCCCACAAGATGTGGACTTGGCATACTTGTGTGTGGATCCCAGAGGTAATGTAGGAATACTTCCTCCCATCATGGGAACATTTGATTCCCTACTCTCTAAGGGGTATAGGATGCATGTCCAAGGGCTAATGTAGCTCACCAAATCCTAGAACGTCGCCAACCACAATATGTACCAAATATCAACAAAGCTCGTGATCAAAATCATCCAATATAGAACTGATAGAAGTTGGGGATGTCATTTGATCAATGAAATACATAATTGCAAGGGGTTTAGATACATTTTCTTGAGAAGATTTATGGTAATTTTGGTATGTGTAGTGGATGCAATATCTCGATAGAAAATTTCATTATTTTCTTGTATCTTCATTTTGACCTAGAAATTGCATAAAAGAGCAAGATAAGTCCAAAATAAGAAAAAACTAATTTTTGACTAAAATAAGAAATAAATGATAAATCCAAAGTAAAATCTAGGAGATTCAAGTAGTGAAAAACCATAAATTTAGTATGCATCAAATCCTCCCCCCTAATCTTATCTTCTTACTTGTTCACAAGTAGGACCAAAGAAATACAATTTATTCCATGTCCTCAAGTAAGATCAAAGAGTATCATCTACCCAATTTTTTTTCAAAAAGTAAAACTATCTCATTGTTTTTTATAAGTCTTCTAAATTATCTAATCAAGAAAAGATCTAAACATTCCATGACCTATTTTATTCAATTCACTAGTACAGAACCGACCTTTAGTGTCGGTTATTTAAGGTCGTGGGTGTCGATTTCAAAGAGACACCCAAGTGGGTGCCGCTGAAAAGTCGAAACCTTCAGTGTCGGTTTTAACACTGATGCCATAACCCTTCCCGCCACCAAAAACGTGCCAGTAAGGGCACTATAGGCATCAGTTATTTAATAAGACCGATACTATATCTAGGTCAAAGACGTCAGTGTTTCACAAAAACCGATGCCATAACCCTTCCCGCCACCAAAAACGCGGCAGTAAGGGCACTATAGGCGTCGGTTATTTAATAAGATTGACACTATATCCAAGTAAAAGACGTCAGCATTTCACAAAAACTGACGCCATAACCCTTGTCTCCACTAATAAACGTCGAATTTTTGCTAATAACCGACTTTGTAAGGCTTTGTTGTCGATTTTATACAAACATCTAACGCCAATGTTCTAATTTTTTATTCTTATCAGTTTGCAGGCCTGCTATATGGCTGGTCAGTAGGATGCAGAACCTATAGTTCAGTTCTGAACTGTAGGTTTACAACATCCATTGATATCAGCCAACAACATGCCACAAACCTACAAAATTAACAAGATGGATAATATTATATATGGATCATGTGATTCACACACATGTATAAGCACATTTAATTCATATTATTTTTCATCACACACATGTAGAAACAAATACTTCCATTTCAAATTTTCTCCATTTTCACACACATTTAGAAACCTACAGTTCCATTCATTTCATCTCTTTTCAAATTCAGACATAAGTAGAAACATTCATGTATTGATCATTTTCACATTCACACATATGAAAATTCAGAAAAATTCATTCACATTCAGACAAAAATAATTATGAGAATAAAGTTTAGAAATATCATTCTTTATTATTATCAACATCGTCATTATCACCATCACTATCCCAATCATATTCAAAAAATTCCCACTACTTGTAGGGCTTTCTACCTCGTCATGATATGTTGATAGATGGGAGGAAAAACAAGAAGGGAGATATAACAAAGCCCTCAACTGCTGAGGTGACTAAAAAAATGGTAAAATTCAACTCTTAGAGAAAATTGATCGATATTGATTATTGTCATGTTTACTTACCAATTTCTATTGATGGTGACTAGCAAGAGATGCACGAGCAGAGGAAGGAAGGCAAGTTCATCCCTAAGGGCACAAGGGATGAACTGACAGTTGCTCGGGGTAACCCAGAGTATCTTGGGCGTGTTAGGGGTGCATGCGCTAGTGTGGGCATCACAACATTCTTTGGGCCATCCCAGTGCAAACCTGTCCCAAAAGCGGGACTTTCACAAGATGAGGTAACCTATTCTTTTTTTATAATGTTATTGTGAAAGAGAATTCAATAATCAAAAGATAGTGTTTCTTTTATCCATGTATAGGTAGATGAGTTAATTGATAGGAGAGTTGAGGAAGCACTTGATAAGAGACTCCATGAAG
Source organism: Alisma plantago-aquatica (assembly GCA_963693085.1). Taxonomy (NCBI): domain Eukaryota; kingdom Viridiplantae; phylum Streptophyta; class Magnoliopsida; order Alismatales; family Alismataceae; genus Alisma; species Alisma plantago-aquatica. The sequence goes on from OY856412.1 coordinate 50,358,987, forward strand.
CAATTAGCAAGTGACAGGCGTCTCAGACTACCACTAAGATAGTACCTGTGGCGGGCCACTCTTCTCCTATTGTAGAGGTTGGGAGTAATCCTATAGACCCACCACCAAGCACGTCCGCTGTAAGTATTTTTATGACATAGTTGCTAATCATTTCAAGATGATATGTTTATGTATATATGTATATAACATTCTTTACGTAAATTTGTCAGGGTTGAAGCCATGTCATCTAAAAAGTAAAGAATATATCATTGCAGAGGCACATGCTTACCCAGCCTTTCCAGGGGACATGTTTCATGGGACTCCAGTACCAGTTGGTGTGGTTTGGGTGAGCCTGATACATGTACTCCCCAGTTAGAGGGATCTTCCATTGCCATATGCCCACCCAAATTCTGAAACGCTTGGTGAGGCAGAAGGCAGAGTGATAATGTGGCCCAAACCAGATGTCATCTATACTTATATTGTATGGTAAATTTACATTATGTTAATTTTTTGGTGTGTATATATGAGTCAATTGATCTGAAATCATATATACAGGTCAAAAGGAAGACACCCGCTACATATCAGCCTCCACCTCCACCTCCTAAAGTACCAAGTTGGCTTCCAATGGACCTACATGCCTCGTTAGGTCCTAATTGTAGGGGTATGGCAGTATGGATAGGCGAACATGATCCAAATTGCCCTATAAATGTTTCTATTCTGGAGGATGTTGTAGGTCAATCATATGATAACAAGCTATTTATACAAGATATTTTGGAGTTATTTTGTTATGATTGACTGAATACATCTATGATAGAGCTATGGATATGGTGAGATCTATTTTATACATCCATACACCTTATTTTATATATAGTGATCTGGTTTCTAATATATTAATTCATACGTAATACATGTTTTGCAGCCACTTACACACAATATGTACATATTTTTCATTTTACCATGTGGGATTTTTGGTTCCATCTTTTATTATTCTTGTAGATAAAGACCCATCTTTAGTTACTTTATATTGCTGTGCTTCTTTTAAATATTTTGGTAAAAAAAAGAAGACGGTGATAATTGCTCCATTCAATGTCGAGTAAGTTTACTTTGCTTATAATTTGGACTTAAGAAAATTACATTTTTATTGTGGATTTTGAGTTATTAATTTTTAACTTTCTTACCTGTAGTGGTAGGCATTGGGAGTTACTAGTTATTGTCCCCAAGACGTTCACTGTTTATTAACTAGATCCTGCAGGGAAGGAATTGAATACATTATATGGACACACAATGAAAATGACATTATTCCCGTGAGAAATATTTCATATTTTTATATCCGTTAACATATGTTATTTCATTACTATTTAATTATGAAATTTAATGTGTTACATTAACATGTTGGGCTTTACATGAGTTCAAAAGAGTTGGAGGAAAGGTCCCCAAGAAAAAGAATCAACCACTCATTTGGGAGAATGTGAAAGTAATTTCCCGACTCCGATGTATATATTATTTATGTGAACTGTGCTTATTTGTATTTTTGAATATTTTGTATGTTTCAATTTATAGTGTTCTACACAAGACAACAGGTGGACATGTGCATACTATGTGATCGATTTATGGACCTAATCATCAAACATTCCACAATGGAAATCGATACCATACATAAGGTATTATATATAGTCTCATTAGATAATATGAAATATATCAATCTCATTATATATTATTAATTATATATATGTCATTTTCTTTGCAGGTGTATAATACTAACTTCACTATGGGTGGAAAGTTATTAGATGTACATACTCCCTATACAAGGGAAGACTTAAATGGTGTAAGAGAACAATGGGCAAACGGGAGCAAAAGTAGAGGATTGTGCAGTCTCCTGCGTAGCAACAGACTAAGCAATAGACTCAGCCTGTAGTCTTTGGCGAACACCTGCATAGCCTCTTGGACCCATTATGTGGTCATGCACATTCAGTACACGCCTTGCTCTTTGAGCATTGCTGATAGCCTTGTTAGTAAGCACATTGATTTGGTTAGTAACACTAAAGGTTAATCTTGAATAGGTGAATACATAATAATGTATATTAATTAAATCGGGAGTGACACTTAATACCATGAATTAATCCATTTTTCTTTGGGTAACAAACTCCTCCCAATCTTTGGGGTCCAGGTAGTTCCATTTCTCAAGGGCTACCTTCTTCCTAAATTTATTTTATAAAAAGAATACAAACAAAAATTATTAGTGTAGAGTTAGTCAAAAAGTGATCAATGTCTAGAATTGGAAATCAATCAAGAACCTCTTCTCAACATCACGTATGTAATCTCGGGTGAGATTTGTCCTATAGTTCCTTAGGACCCTCCCACAGTGTTGCATCACGCATTTACGATGCAGTTTTTCATCCATATCAAATATACTCTGCAAAATAGAATTGCTATTAACAAGTATCCTAAAAATTAGTAATCTAAAAAAATAGAATTGGAAATAATAATAACTCACACATAGTTCCTTCCATACTAAGTCTTTCTTCCCATTAGAAACTTTATGCCAGGATTCTATGTTAGGACTACAATGGCTGCAAGTAAGAACCCCAAGATATGAAATAAATGAGTTGCGGTTCACTCCAACTGGATTTCCTGCATGATCAAAATCCATAGACAATTTGGGTCCATTGTCCCTTTGCTATAGTAACTTTTTCATCATTGTGATGCCCGGCACTTTCTCAAAAAAAAATTTGCTGCTCATGAAGTGCCCCAATTTCTTCAGGGGGTACATCACCAACCTAAAATTTGACAAAAAAACACACTTACAGGATATAACTTTAAATGAACATATAGATAGAAACCTCAGGGATATATTTTTAAAACTTACATTGTGAGGCGGCCATTGATGTCCTCACCCTCACAGTAATCATCATCATGATCATCATATGAATGTTCAGCCATCTCAAAGTTCACATTCAGATTGTAAAGCTCACATTGTAAAGTAATTCACATTGTAAAGTTCACATTCAAAAAAATAAAACATGCATGCCTCTAATATTGCGATCTTTTATCAATTAACAATCCTTCATTTTGATCTCCACGCACATACAAGTCAGCATTAGCTTCAATATTTGGTAGTGTTGGCAACCCAACTGAGAATGGACTGGAGTCATCATACTTATCATAGTACTGTTCTTCATCTATAGGATCTTCAATGAAATGTCTTTTACCATGAAGAACAACCAACCATTTATCATTTGCAGGATCATCGATATAAAATATTTGTTTTGCCTGTGATGCAAATATGAATGGTTCACCCTTCTCACCAATCTTTTCAAAGTTCACTAATGTGAAACCCAATTCATCCACTATAAATCCTTTGGTGTTATCAACCCAATTACATTTAAAGAGCGGAATTCTGAAATCTACATAGTAAAACTCTCATATGTCTTCAATGACACCATAATATGACATTTTAGCTTCATGTGGACTCTTATCCTTTGCACTTGCAAAAAACAATGAAGACGCTTGAAGGGTGACCCCACTGTTTTGGATGACACTCTTATCATCTTGACACTTTGTGTAATATGAGAATCCATTTATGACAAACCCTTCATAAGACATAACATTCAATTTTGGTTTAAAGGCGAGACATTTGATAGTTTCAGTCAGATTATCTGGTGTTTGAGATAGTTGTTGTAAGACTTTATCTTCAAACCACTTAATAACTGTCTTGTTATGCTCTCTAGCAAGACACATTGAATTGGCTCGAGGATATTGTCTCTTGATGAAATTGGTATGTTCCTCGATATAAAAACTCTCTTCATCGATGTTGTGTAAAATATACAAGTGACCTTGTTCCAACTGCTCACGACTGATTACTTTCATCTGTGATCCCAAAATTCCTTTACCAAAATGCTTCTCAATATTATTGTCATTAACAGGAGCGTTATTACAACTCAGAAAGTCATTGCAAAAATCCATAACCTCTCTCACCACATAACCCTCAATAATACTCCCTTCAGGTCGATAACGATTTCAAACATCACCTTTAAAAATACTCATGTAACGTTCAAAGGGATACATCCAATGCAAGAAAACTGGTCCCAACATTTTCACTTCCCCAGTCAAGTGGACAACTAGATGTACCATGATATCAAAGAACGAAGGAGGAAAATACATTTCAAGCTGACATAGGGTAACAACCACTTCTCTTTGCAATTTATCGAGAGTATCAGGGTCAATAACTTTACTGCACATATATTGAAAAAGAAACAAAGTCTGGTGATTGCAAACCTTACATGCTTCAGCAATATAGATCGAATTGCCATGGGCAATATTTGTTGCATTAGAGTGTGACAATCATGAGATTTAAGACCTATCAACTTTAGATCTTTCATTGATACCAATCTACAGATGTTGGATGAGTAACCCTATGGCACCTTAACATTTACCAAGCATTCACAAACAACTTTCTTCTCTTTTCTAGACAACGTGTAACAAGAGGGAGGAAAGTATGTTCTCCGATCACTACTAACTAATTCTGTTAATTATGTCCTTATTCCCATTTCATGTAGGTCCATTCTAGATTTTATCCCATCTTTAGTCTTACCTGGTATATTCAATAGATTACCAATGACGCTATCACTGACATTTTTCTCAACATGCATGACATCGATACAATGTCTGACTGCCAAAGAACTCCAATAAGGAAGATCCCAAAATATTGACTTCTTCATGAATAAAGATTTTTCACTCCGTGTGGCCATGGTACATTATGAACTCTTACCAAATTCATTGCCAAAGTCTTTTACGCTTTCATAAACAACTGCCCCTAGTATAGATTTAGGTGCACTCCATTCCTCATTTTGTCCATTGAATGCTTTGTGCAACCTACGATACTGATGGAATTTTGGAAGAGACCTTCGATAACCAAGATATACAATCTTGCTGTCATGTTTTAGTCATATTGAATCAGTGTTCTCTTCACATATAGGACACAATTTCGATCCTTTGATACTATATCCAGACAAATTCCCATATGCTGGAAAGTCATTAATAGTGCAAAACAACATAGCATACAAACGAAATGACTCTCTTCATGAAGCATCATAGGTCATCACACCTTCACCCCAGAGTTTCTTTAAGTCATCAATCAGGGGTTCAAGATAAACATCGATATCATTTCCAGGTTGTTTAGGGCCTGATATCAACAATGACATCATAACATACTTATTTTTCATACATAACCAGGGAGGAATATTGTATATAACAAGCATAACTGGACAAGTGCTATGTTGGCTCCTCAATGTCCCGTACGGATTCATCCCATCTGTACAAAGTCCAAGTCTTAGATTCCTATTTTCTTCACCAAATTCAGGGAACAATAAATCAATCTTCTTCCACTGTGGGGAATGAGACGCATGTCGTAGGATCCCATCATTATTTTTCTTAACATCTGCATGCCACCTCAAATTCTTCGCATCTATAGGATTGGCAAACAAGCATTGAAATTGTGGTATTATAGGTAGATACCACATCACCTTGGTAGGAGAACTAGTTTTGGACTCCCCCAAAGTCGTCAATTTATACCTTGACGCACCACATTTCGGACAATCTTTCAAATCCACATAGTCCTTTTGAAATAATACATAATCATTTGGGCATGTGTGTATCTTCTTGGCCTCCATTCCCATTGGGCACAACAATTTCTTTAATCAGTATGTTGAGATTGGCAGCTCATTTCCTTCAGGAAGAATTTCTTTCAACAAATAATACTCAATGTCCCGTACATATTCATCCCATCTGTACAAAGCCTAACTCTTAGATTCTTGACTTCTTCACTGAATTTAGGGTACAATAAATCAATCTTCTTCCACTATGGGGAATCGGACGCACGTCGTAGGATCCTGATGAATGCATATTCATCATGATTTCCAGTCACCTTTTTGGGCCAATTCGATTTGATACTTTTGATTTCATCTCCTAAATCTCATAAAATGCAAGATTTCTTAACTAATTCAATTATCAAGATTATTAACCAGATTTATATCGATTTTGTGCAGGTCTTGACTAGGTTCAACCATTGTATGGAATTCACTCGAGATCCTCTCAACTTTGGTCTTGACCAAATGTTTTCCCTAACGGTGTACCCATGTGGTTTTGATCTATCGATCTGTGACATTCACCTTCACGGTCCTCCTCTCACTGCTCTACCTAAACGGTCTCAAAACCGTTTGAGCCCATACAGTCTGAAGACCGCTTGAGCCCAAATGGTCTCAAGACCGCTTGAGCCCAAATGGTCTCAAGACTGCTTGAGCGCAAATGGTCTCATGACCGTATGATGCCTAATGGTTTCAAGACCATTTGGACCAAGGACCGTTTGGCCATCGGTCCTCAAGACCTTTTGGACGATGAATATCCAAGACCGTTTGGTTGAAGACCATTTGGACACTCAAGCAAAGACTGATGAAGAGCAAGACTGTTTGATCAGTCCAATCGGTCTTCAAAACTGTTTGGTCCCGAGACCGTTTGGAGGCCATTAGTTCTCAAGACCGTTTAGTCATCAAACGTCCTCCAAGACCCTTTGGCCATCAAATGGTTTCCAAGACCGGTTGGAGGATATTAACCAAGACCGTTTGAATAAAGACTCAAGTTTGATCAAGTGCAAATAGTCTTCAAGACTGATCAAAGCCCAGCGATCTGCAAGACTGTTTGGCCATCTTCCGCTGAAGACCGTTTGAAGACAGTGCACGTGATGACCTATTAGCACCTATCAGTTTCAAACCGTTTGAAGGCAAAGTTCCAGGACTGTATGGGCAATTCCTCCGCAAGACCATTTGGTCATTTGATCAGTTTGCAAGCCCGTATGAAGACAGAATCCCAAGACCGATTGGATCTGTTCAGTCTTGGTCATATATTCTCAAGATCGTTTGGATGTCAAATGGTCTCCAAGACCATTTGCTCCAAACCGTTCAAGCAAACTGGTTACTCTAAACCGTTTGGAGCAAACTCACAGCAAAAATTTGAGGACCCCATCCAAGCCTATAAATAGGACCATAAGGGTCCTCATTTGGGCATCGATCCAGGGAAGCCGACATGCTACCTAAGTGCAAGGTTCGATCAAGCTTCATCCTCCACACCGCCATCCTCCTTCCACACCATTATCACGCTGCCCACACCTCCTCCTACTGTAAGCTAGGAGGCCAAGAAGAGAAAGAAGGTGGAGAAGAAGGTCTTCCTGGTCTGCCTTAGTGGTCCTTTCTCCTCGTCCAGATCTGCTCCGACACAACGTAGAAGACCTCATCATCTTCATCGAGTTGCGACTACCTTCTGCATCATGCTCATGGCGAAACCTTCCCTCTCTCTTATTCTTCTTGCTTCTCACATCATGAGTGAGTAGTCACTTTTTGCTGGGGTGCAGGGACTAGCCCCGCTGCCCATGCTTTCATTTCTTTTCATTTAACATTCCAAGGCAATGTATATAACTTTCCATTTCGTTGGTAATTGATCATGTTTGTTGCTTGATTACCTGCTTGCTTTCATCTTGCTCTTCTCTATGTTATGAGAACTTTTGTATGTAGGGTGGAATGTTGATTAATGAGGTAGACTCTCAAACTAGAAATAGAATGAGATTTCTTGAGGTCGTAAGTGTATGATACATGAGGGGACGATCCATCTAGCCTACGGTGACGCTTCTGTGGCCTAAACATCCCTTAGGGAGGGCCACACCCTTAGTTAGATTTTGTATCTTCTTTGTTAATTGTCGATGTTTTCTTGTAGATTAATCACCTGCTCGCTTTTCGATTAGCGTGGTTGACTCCCTGACTAGAAATAGAATGGGATTACTTGAGGTCGTAAGTGTATGATCTGTGAGGAGACGAGCCATCTAGCCTATGCTGATGCTTTTGTGGTCTAAACATCCCTTAGGGAGGACCTCAGCCTCAGTTGGATGTTGTATCTTCGGAACTGTGAGCACATGATCCAGATGTCGACGAGAAATCAGATGCCAAAGGGGATGCTAACGCGGGCCTAAACATCCCTTAGGGAGGGTTCACAGCAGTTCCATTTGCATTGTTAGATGCTTGCCTGGATGTTATGTGTTTGGATGTGTTTGCATGTGCAGTGGTGGTGAAACCCGACACCATCCAAGTGATTCCATATCATTTATCTAGAACAAACTTTATTTCGTCTCTTTTACTTTCTTGCATTTAGTTTAATCAACCACAAACCAATCAATTGTTCTAAATATTAGTCACTTGTGCTAGATTCGACTGAACAAGATTCTTAAAAATGTTGTCATTTGGGATTCAATCCTTAACTATACTGCAATAAGACATGTCCGCTTGTGGGTGGTATTATTGCACGAGGTTTTGGTAAAAGCTCGAGGATTTCAACCCTGAGTGAGTTTTTAGTGCGATAATATTCCATGTCAAATTCTAGCACCGTTGTCGAGGACAACGGAATCAGTTAGTCAAATCTAGTTCTTTTAAGGCTAATCTAGGATTTTGTTTTTCTTTTGATACAATCGATCATCTACTTGAATTTCAATCTACTCCATCAATCTTACTTCAGATATTTTCATTTCAGGTACCCCCAAGACTGGTGTATGCACCGTTTGAATAGTCCCAGACTAACTGCCAACTTTGATCCTGAAATAGACAGAACCTTTCATCGTCAGAATAGAGAAAAACAACCAAGAATGTCTCAAGAAGAGGAGATAGCCCGAAGGGTGGCTCAAGACATTCATGCACAGAGAGAAAGACTCATACAAGAAGCTAGGGCTGCAGTTCAAGAAGAAATCCTAGCAGCACAAGCAGCAGAACTACAAAAGGATCTTAGGGAATTGTCAATCCCTAAGGCTGCTGATGTTCATCACCCAGTCCAACCTCCTCCCATCCATGCTCCCAACTTTGAGATATGAGCACATTGGATTACCTTGCTCCAAAACAACCCATTCTATGGTAAATAAGGAGAAGATAGCCAAGAACATCTTCTGATATTCATCGATCGATGCGCTATGACGAAACAAAATGGAGTATCTGATGATGCCACTAGACTTTGTCTTTTCAAGTATTCTCTTACTGATAGAGCTATGAGTTGGTACAAATCCTTGCAATGTGAACCCATCACCACTTGGGAACAACTTCAAAATGCTTTTCTGGAAAAAAATTCTACCCTCCTTCTTTCACCTATGAAATTAGGGGTCGTATAACAATGTTCACTCAAGCCCCTGGAAAACCCTTGCTGAAGCATGGGAAAGATATAAAGAGCTTCTACGCAATTGGCCACGCCATGACATTCCTAAGAATCAGCTTATCAAGATCTTCTATAGAGGTGTGGACGATGATATCAAGAGGTTTTTAGACTCCTCATCTGGAGGAAACTTCATGCATCAGAGTTATGATAGGGAACGGAGGGTTTTCACCCTTGAAGCTGAAAATCAATCTAATTGGGGTAGGTCTATAGGCATGGGAGTGTTGAAGGTAGCTATGACTGAAATTATTCCAGAATACAAGTCAATTGTTGAAACCCTCAAACTCTTAGTTTCCAATCAAGATCATATTGAATCATCCCTTGCTGCATTTGGAAGAGGACATTCACCCTCCCAACAAAAAGAACAAATCAAGTCAGCTTCACTGTTCTGTGAAGCATGCAAAAGTATTGATCGTTCCACTTTAGCCTGCAATGTTCATTATGACGTTTTTCTAAGCAACGCATGTGGACAAGGAGATAATAGTCAATTAGAAAATCTTAATGCCATCAACACCATTCGTGGTCAAGGATACTACAATCCAAATCAAAATAGGAACCATCCTGGTTTTCAATATGGAAATCCTTTAGGAGCGGAAAACTCGTGACAACTTGGTTCAACTAACCAACAAAGAGGACCACCAGGATTTCAGTATAACCTACAACAAAACTTTGGAAATCAAGGGAAGTTTAGGGGAAACTTCCAGAATAGGAACTTCAACAATTATCAGAACAATTCTCAATTTCAGAACCTGACATGAAATATTATCGCACTAAAAACTCACTCGGAGATGAAATCTCTGAGCTTTTACCAAAACCTCATGCAATAATACCGCCCGCAAGTGGACGGGTCTTATCGCAGTATAGTTAAGGATCGAATCCCAAAGGACAACATTTTTAAGAATCTTTGTCATTCGAATCTAGCTCAAGTAAGACTAATATTTAGAACGTTTGATTGGTTTATGGTTGATTAAACTAAATGCAAGAAAGTAAAAGAGAATAATTAAAGTTTTTTCTAGATAAATGATATGGAATCTCTAGGATGGTACCGGGTTTCACCACCACTGCACATGCAAACACATCCAAACACATAACATCCAGGCAAGCATCTAACTATGCAAATGGAATTGATGTGAACCCACCCGGAGGGATGTTTAGGCCTGCATAAGCATCCCCTTAGGTATCTGATTTCTCGTCGCCATCCAAATCATGCACTTATGGTTCTGAAGATACAACATCGAACTAAGGTTGTGGTCCTCCCTGAGGGATGTTTAGACAATAAAAGTGTCACCGTGGGCTAGATGGCTCGTCCCCGCACAGATCATACACTTACGACCTCAATGAACCCCATTCTATTTCTAGTCCGGGAGTCAACCACGCTAATTGACAAGAAAGGAGGTGATTAATCTACAAGCAAACATCGACGATTAACAAAGAAGATACAGAATCCAACTAAGGTTGTGGCCCTCCCTAAGGGATGTTTAGGCCACAGAAGCATCACCGTAGGCTTGATGGCTCGTCCCCTCACAGATCATACACTTATAACCTCAAGGAATCTCATTCTATTTCTAGTTTGAGAGTCTACCTCATTAGTCGAAATTCCCCCCTACATACAGAAGTTCTCATAACATAGGGAAGAACAAGATGAAAGCAAGCAGGTAATCAAGCTACAAATATTATCAATTAATAATGAAATGGAAAGTTATATACTTTGCCTTGGAATGTTAAATTAAAAGACATGAAAGCATGGGCAGCGGGGCTAGTTCCCGCACCCCAGTGAAAAGTGACTACTCACTCATGATGCGAGAAGCAAGAAGAAAAAGAGAGAGGGAAGGTTCTACCATGAGCATGATGTAGAAGGTAGTCACAGCTCGGTGAAGATGATGCGGTCTTCTACGTCGTTTCGGAGCAGATCTGGATGAGGAGGAAGAACCACCAAGGCGGGCTGGGCAGACCTTCTTCTCCACCTTCTTTCTCTTCTCAACCTCCTTTCTTGCACCAGGAGGAGGTGTGGGCAGCGTGGAAGTGGCTGAAGATGGTGGACGGTGGCGTGCATGATGAAGCTTGATCGAACCTTGCACTTGGGTAGCCTGTTGGCGCCCCTGGATCGATGCCCAAATGAGGACCCTTGTGGTCCTATTTATAGGCTTGGATGGGGTCCTCACATTTTTGCTGTGAGACTGCTCCAAACGGTTTAGAGCAATCGGTCTTGGAGACTGTATGCCATTCAAACGGTAATGGGGACCATTTGACATCCAAACTGTCTTGGCTTCTATTGGTTTGCTATACCCAAATGGTCTTGAGTCTTGTCTTAATACGGTCATGTAGACCGATTAAATGACCAAACAGTTTGGGGAGGAACTACCCATACGGTCCTGGAACTTGACTTCAAATGGTCTGAAACTGATAAGCGCCAATCGGTCTTCAGCGGTAGCTGGCCAAATGGTCTTGGGACCGTATGGCTCTCAAACAGTCTTGGGACCGTATGACTCCATCGTTCAAACAGTCTTGAGGACCAAACGGTCTTGTTCTTCATTGGTCTTTTCTTGAGTGTCCAAATGGTCTTCATCCAAACGGTCTTGGATCTTCTTCGTTTGATGGCCTCCAATCGGTGTTCATCATCCAAATGGTTCTTGGTCCAAACGGTCTTGAAACCGTTAGGCGTCATACTATCTTGAGACTGTTTGGGCTCAAGCGGTCTTGAGACCGTATGGGCTCAAATGGTTTTGGGACTGTTTAGGTAGTGTAGTGAGCGAAGGACCGTGTAGGTGAATGTCAGAGAATGATAGGTCAAAACCGCATGGGTAGACCGTTAGGGAAAACCGTTTGGTCAAGACTGATTAGTCAAGACCAAAGTTGAGAGGATCTCGAGCAAATGTCATACGATGGTTGAACCTAGTCAAGACCTGCACAAAATCAATATAAATCTAGTTAATAATCTTGATAATTGAATTAGTTAAGAAGTCTTGCATTTTGTGAGATTTAGGAAATGAAATCGAAAGTATTGAATCGAATTGGTCCCAAAAAGGTGACTGGAAATTATGATGAATACGCATTCATCAAAACACCCCAAACTTAAATGTTACTCATCCTCAAGTAACACAAAATCTAAAACAGTCGTCAAATGAATACTTTCTGATCATGTGATTGCCTATTCTTCACATCACGATTGTTTCTTTTCTACTCAGTATGACTTAAGCATCACAACTTCCTGAGACCACTGAACACATCTTACCATATATTCGTTCCTGAGTTTTCTTTCCAATTTCACTTCCTCCTTACTTTTTCCAACAACAAGCATGTCAAAGAGTTTTGTAAGAGTCCAGAGGTACCCACAGAACAACAAGTGTGCATCTGATCTGACACTAGTGTATTTCATGGTAGTGGAGGCATTTATTGTGCCATTAGGTAGAAAAGGGAGTGAAGGGTGGTATGGAAGGAAGAAGTAAATCTCTCCTCTATTCGACTCGAGATTTTTATTCTATTATTTGCAATTTCATTTATTGCATTTTTTGTGCGAATCTCTCCTCTATTTGACTCGAGATTGCATTTTTTGTGTGTGCGCTTTGGCACCTTTTCTTGGTGGTATGCCCCTATTAGTTTGCGAGGGATATGGAAGAAGAAGATATAGAGGGATGTGGCGTGCCACCCCAAACTTAGGGTTTGGCACTATTTTGGCTATTTTTGTTTCTTTTTGATGGATGGAGGGGTACGAAGATGATAGAAGAAGTGTAGAAAAGAGTTCAGATCAGAATGCAACTTGATTTACAATTACATGCACCGGGTTGTTCTCTTTATCGTACTCTTATCAAATAATGACTTGATGAGCATCCGGTGGGGATTCCATGTTATTGTTCCACTAGTCAGTTAGGAAGCATGACATGTTTGATCCCTATCAGTTTGACAGATACTTGATATTTTTGCATTAAGATCATGATGTTAGGATTCATAATCTTCACAAGATGATTTCGATCAAGAGGCTAGTTTTCATAAGAAGGACCTTTTGAGGATCTATTTCAAATGGGGGGTACAATGATATAAAATGCATAGAGATTGAAATGAAAAGTGTTAAAACTTCTTCCAGTATCTGTTCAAATTTCTTTGGAAAACTTTAAAAAATTTGAAAATTTTGGTAAGGTGAAAATTTTGGTAAATTTTGGTCAAAAATACAACGATGAAATCTTTTGTCTGAATTAGATGGGTGAAGGTGGAAAGTAAGATACGTACCACCCACCCTCCACCCCGAACTTAGAAATTTGCTCATCTCGAGCAAACTCTAAATCCAAGATGGAGGGGAAAGTTCTTGTCGTTTGGACCACCAGATGTGGTTGTGTTCCAATCAGCGTGTGTCCTCCATCTGAAAATCTCAAACATAAAGACCATTCAGAACTCAAGATAGCATCTCGTGATGCAATTTTATTTGGTACAAAATTATCTAAAAAATTAAGAAAAATTTCTAATTCAAAACTGAAACTAAATATGAATTTATTGATCGGGTTGCCTCCCGAAAAGCACCTTTGTTTTATGTCGATGACTCGACTTGGTTTCTTCAACTTTCATGGTGGATGCATAGGATTGGTGAGTTCCAATATTGCTTCTGTGCATGTCTCGGCTGCGGTGAAATATCTCTTCAGTCGTTGACCATTTTCCATGAATTCGCCTGACTTTTCGCTCCATAAAGAAAAAACACCATGTGGGGAGATGCTCTTGACGATGTAAGGTCCTGACCAGCGGGAATGGAGTTTCCCTAGGAATAACCTAAGTCTTGAGTTGAGCAGAAGAACTTGGTATCCCACTTGAATGTCCTTCCTCTTGAGATGACCATCGTGCCACAACTTTTTGCGTTCTTTATAGATTCTAGCATTCTCATAAGTTGTCATTTGGAGTTCTTCCAGCTCCTGGAGTTGCAGAATCATGGCTTGGCCTGCTTCTTTCATATCAAAATTCAGTTGTTTTATTACCCACCATGCCTTGTGTTCCCATTCTGTCGGAAGGTAGCATGACTTTCCATAGATTAATCGAAAAGGTGTAGTCCCAAGGGGAGTTTTAAAAGCAGTTTGGTAGGCCCACAAGGCGTCATTGATTTTTACTGACCAATCTTTCCGATTGCGGCCTACAGGCTTTTCCAAAATAGCCTTGAGTTGACGGTTAGAAACCTCTACCTATCCACTAGTTTGTGGATGGTAGGGTGAGGCTACCTTGTGAGTTACACCATATTTCCTCAGCAATTCTTCAAAGCTTCTTTCTACGAAATGAGAACCTCCATTGGAAATCACGGTGCGTGGGACTCCGAATCGGGGGAAAATGATATCTTTGAACATTTTGATGATAGGTTTGGAATCACTAGTGATGGTAGGTATGGCTTCAACCCATTTTGAGACGTGATCCACCGCCACTAGGATGTAGGAAAATCCATGAGAAGATGGGAATGGACCCATGTAGTCCACACCCAAACATCAAATATCTCGACTTCTTGCCACAAGTTCAGTGGCATCGCATCTATCTTTGTTATGTTACATGTTCTTTGACATTTGTCACATGATAGAACAAAGTCATAGGAATCTTTGGATATGGTAGGCTATAAGAAACCACATTGCAAAACCTTTAAGGTAGTTTTCTTGGAACTCATGTGGCCTCCAACTGGGCCTGAGTGACATTGCTCCAAAATAAGTTGAGCTTCTTTCTCAGCGATACAACGTCTGTGTAGACCATCAGCATAGAGTTTGAAAAGGTACAACTCATCCCAGTAATATTGTTTCACATCATGCATAAATTTCTTCAGTGTATTTCCAGTGCATTAAGGGTCGATGACACCCGTAGCCAGATAGTTTACATAGGCCGCGTACCAAGGGATAGCTTTGGAAAGTTTCATAAGCAGGTCGTCTGGAAGAGAATCGTTGATGGGGATCTTCTCAGTTTCTAGGGCATGGATACAACTGAGGTGGTCTGCCACGACATTCTTTGTACCTTTCTTGTCTCTTATCTCCAAATCAAACTCTTGTAAGAGGAGAATCCATCTAATTAACCTAGGTTTAGCATTTTTCTTTGCCAGTAGGTAATGGATAGCGACATGATCCGTGTAGACAATGACTTTTGAACCAATGAGGTAGGATCTAAACTTGTCAAAGGCATACTTGACCACAAGAAATTCTTTCTCGGTAGTTGCATAATTCCTTTGAGCTTCATAGAGGGTTTTCAATGCATAGTAGATCACATAATGTTTCTTTTCTATACATTGGCCCAAGACAACACTCATAGCATAATCACTGGCATCACACATAATTTCAAAAGGGTGATCCCAGTTAGGGGCTCTAATGATAAGTGTTGTTGTAAGATCATGCTTTAGATGGTTTAAACTTTTAACACATCCTTCTTCAAAATTGAACTCAGCATCCTTTAGTAGAAAATTTTTCATCGGCTTAGTTATCTTTGATAAATCCTTTATAAATCGTCGGTAAAAGCCTGCATGACCTAGGAATGCATGAACCTCCTTTACATTTTTTGGGATAGAGAGCTTGGAAATCACTTCAATCTTGTCCTTGTCTACTTCAATTCCTCGATTACTGACCCTATGGTCAAGGACAATGCCTTCCTTTACCATAAAGTGACACTTCTCCCAATTTAACACAAGTTGTGCTTCTTCACACCATTTGAGTACGAGGGAGAGGTGTTTTAGGCATGAGTCGAATGAATTTCCGTACACTGAAAAATCATCCATAAAAACTTCTATAATTATTTCAGTGAGACCATCTAATATGGCTTCCATGCAACATTGAAAAGTTGCAGGTGCATTACAGAGGTCGAACGACATCCTTCTAAATGCAAATGTTCCAAATGGGCATGTAAAAGTAGTTTTCTCTTGGTCATCTGGATGTATGGGTATTTGATAGAATCTAGAGTAACCATCAAGGTAACATAAATATTCTTGATGTGCTAATCTTTCTAATACTTGATCAAGAAAAGGCATTTGGAAATGATCCTTTCGAGTTGCCTTATCTAACTCCTGTAAGCAATGCACATCCTCCACCATGCATGTAACTATTCGAGTGGGGATGAATTCATCATTTTCATTTTGTATCACAGTTGTTCCACCCTTTTTTGGGACAACATGCACGAGACTTACCCATGGTGAGTCTAATATCAGATAGATTATTCTAGCAATGAGCAGTTTAATGACTTCACAACGGACTACTTCCTTCATATTTGGATTCAATTTGCATTGATGTTCAATAGTTGGCTTGTGATCTTCCATCATGGAAATTTTATGCATGTACAGTGCTTGACTTACCCCAGTGAGGTCGCTCATCTTGTAGCCGATTACTTTTCTTCTTTCCTTCAATTCCTTCAAAAGTTAGTCTTCTTGTTCTGCCGTTAGATCTAAATTTATGATGACTAGGCAGATCTTGAGTTCATCTAGAAACTCATATTTCAATCCTTCTGGTAGGGGCTTCATTTCAGGCGCTTGTGGCTTTTCACATGCTTCTTCAGTAACATCTACTACTTTTAGTTCCTCAATCTTGGGTTCAGGATCTTCTTCAGTAGTATCAAGGTGGAAAACATGACTTTTGACTTGTTGGTCATCTGAACTTTCTACATTCGGATTGGTGAGGTTCATCCCTAATGGATCTTCTTGTTCATAATCCTCCTGCGTTAAGAGTGACATCTTCTCTACACACTCAATCAAGTAGACTTCCTCTTGCATGCTTGGCCTTTGCATGCTTTCAAAAACCTTGAGTTCGAGAGTTTCTTTACCTAATCGGAGTAACAAAGTTCATGCTTCAACGTCGATCAGAGCTCTTGCGGTGGCGAGGAACGGACGTCCAAATATGAGAGGGTATCTTATGTCTTCCTTTATGTCCATGATGAAAAAGTCACACGGAACATACGAATTGTTACAACCCCAATTTTTGGGTTCATTTGGTGAGAAATATAATTTCTCATATTAAAGATATTGGAACAAATAAAGGTATAATTTGTTTTGAATAAATGAGTTTCGTTTACAATAGACTTGTTGGTTGTTTTGTGGAGGAACTCCATTATTAATATGAAATGGAGAAAAGAAAGATGTAGAAACCTCTAGAAGGAAAAAGTATGTAATCCAATGGTGGATTCATGCCTCTTGGGTTCCTTGGGTTCCAAGGAGTCCAAAGTTACAAAGATAATGCAAAAAGAAAAGAAAAGACCAATTGAATATTTCTTTATTAAGAAAGAAATTGAAAACAATGATAAAATATGGGAAATAAGTGAAAAGAGGTATAATTGAGTTATCTTTGATGGATTTTCGTATCCATGAGGTTTCTTATGTTAAAAGGAATTCCAATGAGGAAAATAAAAAGAAAAATAAAGAGAAATCCTCAAAAAGAGATATTTTAATAAGAAATAAACAAGATAATGGGAAATAGTGGGAATATATGCATCTAGAAGGATAATGAGTGTCAACTAAAAAGGATTTCGAAATATTAGAGTTTATTGGGGTCCAAGGATCCCCAATAAAGAGGAAGAAAGAGAAAATACCAATAAAGCAAAATAAGAGGGTAATGTAATACATTATTAATGAATTTTTATGGCATTGAAAAAGGAGGTATTTCCTAAATACAAATTTGTGCCAATAAATTAAAAGGCAAGTACAAAGAGAATAAGTGAATGGATTTTCAAAATCCTAATATCTAAGGAATAAAGATTTATCAAAAAGGTAATTAGGAGAGAGAGGAACTTGCTTCTCTTTGAAGGAAAAGGGTCTCTTTTGGGAAAGGGCCTTGTTAATCCGTGAATAGCCAACCTAGGGTGTGGATACTCTCCCCTATAAAAGGGGTAGAACTCCTGGTTTGAAGTTAAGAAGAGATCCCATGCTCTCCCCCTTGTTCTTAAATACAAACCCTAGCAACAAGATTAGTTCGAATCATGAAGCAATGCGTGGCCGTGGAGGAGTTACGACGAAAGCGTGCTGCTCTCACGACGTTGGGGGGAAGTTCGATGGAGGTTCCTCCACCCTAGTCTGAACGTAGCAGCAGCAGCACGGCTGCTTTGGCGGCCGCAAAGTGAAGGCCTGCCCAGCCTGAACCAGCTGTCGTGGCCACGGGCTGAGGGCACTCAGGGGAGCGTGGAGGCCTTACAGAGGTAAGGGATGGAGCTGACGTGGCTTTCAGGTCCAGAACTGGGAGCATGAGTCGTGCCTAGGGCTGCGCTTGACGGTAGCAGAAGCATCGAGAGGTTGAAGACAACCTGTTGGCCGTGGATGGATATTGCCCTCTGGGGTATGAAGTGTCAATCAACTTAAAGGAGTGTAGAACAGACTTTTCGAAATGTTTCCAAACAAGTCAAACAACGTTGCATGATAAAGGCTACGTGGCGCCTCCCTATTGGCCCAAGTAAGGTTTTATTACAAAAATCATATCTCCTTAATAGTAGCTCAGATGAATATGCATAAAATATGAAAGTTGCTCAGAAAAATGAGGGGAATCCAATAAAAATATAATGAATCCTAATTCTAATTAAAATTCGAAAAGTACATGAAGTTATCAACTTTAATACTTTAATGATTAAGAAACCCCATTTTGAGATGATTAATGTGATTAGTAGGGTTTAATGGATGATTAAAGTTGATATTAACATGTTAATGGTAAAAAGGTACATTAAGAACAAAAAGGATGAACTTTGCATGTAATGGGTTTAATTTAGAGTTTCTTGTGCATAAATATGCTTTAATGGGCATTGAAACCCTAATATTGGTAAATGCAACTCTTAATGGCTTTAATTATTCAAAATCATAAATAAAGCTAAAATATGATGATTCTAAGCTATTTTGAGTATAAAGTTTCTAATTGTGGATAAATACCCTTAATGTAGAAATTAGGGTTTCCTAGTGGATAAAAGGTAGAATTGATGATAAATAACGTTCATATGTGAATTAGACCATAATGAACTACGAACTGAGGATAAATGAGCATAATGAATTTGTCATGGATTAAAAGGATAAAAATGGTAGCTTTAATGAAAAGGAGAATTAATGGACATAATTGATGATTAATTGTGTTGTTTCTAAAATTAAGGTTATGTGTTGTTAAATGGTGACCATAATAACTTTCGTGAAGGTTAGATGAGAAAATTAGGGTTTCAAAGAGTAAGGGGAAGTAAAACCCTAATTGCAAAATAAACCCTAAAAAGAGGTAGAAATCCTAAAAAGGAATAGAAACCTTAAGTAGCAAGATGGTTTGGACAGATTTTGATAAAAAGGAATTGAATGTAATTCCAGGATTCTTGTACTTGCTTGATTGGATGTCTTGATTGCTTGGACTATTCTATCTCAATTCAGCCTAACAGTTATGTGGCCTTAATGCCTTTTTCTTTCAATCGTGTTGGGATGTGATTTGTGATGAGGTGATTAAAGCTATTCTGAAGTTCTTTGAAACTTGTGGGATGTTAAAGGAGTGTAACAAGTCATTTATTGTTCTTATTCCCAAGGTTCCTGATGTGTTAATCCTCAAAGACTTTAGACCAATATCACTGTGCAATGTTATGTACAAATTCATTATGAGGATCTTGGCAAATTGGTTAAGTGATGTTCTTCCTTCACTTATTGATTTTAACCAGTCTGCTTTTATCATAGGGAGGAATATTGGTGATGCGATTTTGTTAGATGATGAACTTTTGAGTTCCTTCCCTAATAAGGGAGTGGAGAAGTTATGTGTTAAAGTGGGTTTGTCTAAAGCCTATGACACTATCCGGAGAGATTACATTATGCTCATCATGAGTAAAATAGGTTTTTTGAGCTGCTGGCTGAACTAGATTTCTATGTGTTTCGAGACAGCTTCCTATCAGGTGTTGGTTAATGCTACTCCTTCCCCTTCCTTCCAAGCTAGCAATGGTGTTAGGTAAGGGGATCCCTTTGCCCCCTATCTCTTTGTCTTAGACATGCAGGGTCTTTCATCTCTTGTTGAATGTTATGTAAAAGAGAACCAGTTAACTCCTCTGAAGGCTTCTACTTGTTTTGGTGTGTCTCATATCATCTTTGCGGACGATCTCCTGGTGTTTGCTAAAGCCAACTCTTCCAATGTTCAAGCTATTGCTGACATCTTTACATAGTTTGAGTCCATTTCTGGGCTTAGACTTAACAAGCTCAAGAGCCAAGCCTTCTTCAGTAAAGGTGTAGCTAACTCAGATGAGTTAAGTGTGATTCTTAATATCCCTTGGTACAATCTTCATGTCCATTTATTTGGGGTTGCCTCTATTTATAGACAGAATGACTAAAACTTTATGTGCTCCTATTTTGGACAAGATAAGGAAGAAATTAGATGCATGGAAGTGTAACCTTTTATCTTTCTTAGGTAGAGTGGAGCTTATCATTTCTATGTTGGCATCTTATCATATGTTCTGGTTTGAAGCCTTTCCTCTACCTAGGAGTGTCACGATGGAGATGGAGAAGATGATGCGAGATTTTCTGTGGAAGGATAATGAGAAAAAGAAACATATTCACACTGTTTCGTGGGACACCATTTGTGCTCCTCACTCTGAAGGTGGTCTGGGCATTAGATTGGTTGATGAATGGTCTAGAGCTGGGATGATAAACAACCTCTGGGATGTTGCAAGTAATAAGGAATCACTTTGGGTTAAATGGGTCCACGAGAGGTACATTCAGGATGCCTCTCTCTGGCCTGTGGAGAGTATATCAAGATCTTACTGGCTCTAGAAGAGGATCCTTAAGTACATGGATCTCTTAAAGTCGAATGTTGAGTTCTTCTTGGGAGATGGTGGTTGTTTTATGCTTTGGAAGGACCCTTGATTACCTCAGAAAAAGACTTTACTGGATCTTTGTGGTCATCAATTGGTTTTATGGTATGGAAAGGGGGAACACTGTAAGGTAAAGACTTGTCTTTTGGAGGGTAACTGGTGTTTTCCTGAGATAAGAGGTTGTGAGCATGTTATTAAAGTCATTATGGTTATCACAATTATAAATAAGTGTGTATTCTCGCACGTACATGCCACCCTGCTGGATGATGCAAAAAGGTCAATCCCAGGAGGGAAGACCGATGGGCACCATGAGAGGTGACTCCAGACACCAAGCTCAGGAATGAGAAGGTGGTCTATGTTGCGTGACTAAAGGGCACCATGAGAGGTGACCCTAGGCACTAAGCTCGGGATTGAGAATGTGGCCTTGAGTCAAACCCTAAAGAGGGTATTCCAGGGTTAGGGCAAAAGTGGTGGACATTGACACATTGGAAATGAAAATTGATTTGTTAATTTACCTTGGTTGTGATAATTAGTTTGTTAGCCATATTTTTGAACTTTTGGTTGTCCCCACATACCAACATATTTCGGTATGCTGACTGACATTTTGTTTGTCGATGTTTTAGGTACAAGATTGAAAAGGGCAAACAGTAAAGTGGCACATGTGGAATTAAATAAGAATTAAATTACAAAGGAGGATTAGTTAGAATGGACTCCTGATGTGGATAGAAGTAGATATCCCTATTTTTGGAAAAGGTATGCAAAGTTTTATTTTATTCCAGTTTTCAGTTTAGTTGGTAAAATTTGATAATTGTTATTGATTATTTGTCAAACCTTTGATCCTATTAATTGGGATAATGGCTAAGTTGGACATGTACTATATTGGAATCCTAAGTCTATCTTAGGGTTAGGTAAGGATAAGACCGATGGAAGTAGGAGTTGCCTAATTCCCTAGTTGCACATGACCATAGGGTCGGGAGGTAACAACTATCATTGTCCGAGGGTTGTGGATTAGGAGATTGATCACCTTCATGAAGTCATGGGACCCAGAGGGAAGATGAGCTGGGCACTCTTTAGATGCATAAGGGAAGAGGGATGACCCTAAAAGTGATGGCACCCTATGGACCTAGAGGAGATGACCAAGGATTGTGTAGTGACCCAAGTAGGTTTGAGGTCAGTTTTCCATGGAAGTAACATTGATATCAAGATAATTGTGATATAGAGACATAAGTTGCACATTTCAACTTCGATTTGAAAGTGTACTGGCAATGTGGGATGTACCATCTCTACTCTTAGAACAGGAAGAACTTTGTGTTTGGACGGCCACCAAATGCTTATTTCCTCTTGTTATGGGAGTGAGAGATAGGACAGTACACATGCCATACACCAAGGGTAAAGATGATGTGAGTTGGAATGTTGCCATGAGGAATGAGGACAGAGATGATAATGTGCCCTTGTGGAGTGAATGATACATGGATAGGTTCAAATGATAAGAGTATTGAGGTAATCATCTTGTGAGAATGTTTTATCATGAGCTATGTGGAATTTACAAGTGATACAAGGTTGCACTAGTACATAACTGGCCTTTAGTGTCGGTTATTTAAGGCCTTTAGTGTCGGTTTTTAAGCGACACCTATGTGAGCGCCGCTAAAAGCCCAATCGTTAGGCGTCGGTTCTCAAACTGATGCCACAACCCTTCGCGTGCCACCAAAAAGCACCAGCAGGGGGGTATAGGCGTCAGTTATTAGTTTTAAAACTGATGCCATATACCTTTGCGCCATAGAAAGGGCGTGATCTGGGGCACTATCGGTGATAATTGATGCCATCTCACACGCTACCACGGCTGTGCTGGCCAGCACAGCCGTGGTGTCTGGCCTCATTAGGGAAATCGACGTCGGTTACTAGTAGGGAAACCGACACTGTAATCATTTGTCGTCGATTTTATACAAATAATCAACGCATTTTTAATTTTTTTTTCTGTCAGTCTGTAGACCTACTGTGGCTGGTCGTAGGATGAGAAACCTACAGTTCAGTTATGAACTGCAGGTTTTACGACATCCATTGATATCAGCCAACAACAGGCCACAAACCTACAAAATTAACAACATAAATGTTCACACATTTAGCAACTTGCAGTTCCATTCGATTTTCACACATGTAGAAACATTCATGTAGCAACATGTAGTTCCATTCATTTTCACATTCACACATGTAGAAACATTCATATAGCAACCAACAGTTTCATTCATTTTCACTCAGACACATGTAGAAACATACAGACATGTAGAAACATTCAGACATGTAGAAACATTCACACATATTATAATTTAGAAATTCATTTACAAAATATCATTCTTTAGTCATTATTCACTATCAACATCCCAATTATATGTTAAAACCCCCACTACTTGTATGGTTGTTGCCCATTCTTCTCTTACTTCATTTAATTCTCCCGTCATATAGGGAGCATGTACATCTGCTAAGGCTTTTCCAGTAGTGTGGTCAGTTTTAAACACCTGCAAAGAGAATGATGTATATATATAATTAATGAGCTATAAATAAGAGTGATATATTTAATATTATCTAATGAGACTATATATAATACCTCATGGATGGTATCAATGTCCACGACGACATATTTGATAATCATGTTCATATATCACATCACATAGTATGCACATGCACATTCGTTGTCTTATATAGCACACTATAAATTGAAACATACAAAATATTTAAAAATACAACTAATTAAGCATTGTTCACATAAATAATATATACATTGCAGTCGGGAACTTACTTCCACGTTTCTCCAAATTATTTGTTGGTTCTTTTTCCTGGGGACCTTTCCTCCAGTCTTTTTGAACTCATCTAAACCCCTACATGTTAATGTAACATAGTACATTGCATTATTAAATAATAATGTAATAACATATGTTAACGGATATGAAAATGAAATATTTCTCACCGGAATAATGCCATTTTCATTTTGTGTCCATATCTTGAATTCAATTTAGTCCCCTTAGGATCTAGATAATATACAGTGAACGTCTCGGGGACAATAACTAGTAACTCCCAATGCATACCACTAGAGGTAAAAAAATTAAAAATTAATAACTCAAAATCCACAATAAAAATGTAATTTTCTTAAGTCCAAATTATAAGCAAAGTAAACATACTCAACATTGAATGGAGCTATTATTAATGTCTTCTTATTTTGAGCAAAACTTGTAAAAGAATCACAACAATATTGTTGAACTGATGGAGGGTCTTTAGCTACTAGACTAATCAAAGATGGAATCAAAAATCCTACATGTTCGAATGAAAAATCTGCACATATCTGGGCTAAGTAGCTGTAAAACATGTATTATGTGTGCATTAATAAATAAGAAACCAGATCACCAGATCCTACACAAGGTATATGGATGTATAAAGAAGATCTCACCTTATCCATAGCACTATCACAGTTGTATTCATCTAATCATATCAAAACAACTCCAAAATATCTTGTATAAATAGGTTTCTTTCGTATGATTGACCTGCACCATCCACATCTATAGAAACAGTTATAAGGCAATTTACATCATGTTCGCCTAACCATATTGTCATACCCCTACAATCAGGACCTAACGGGACAGGTAGGTCCTATGGAACCCAACTTGGTAATTTAGGAGGTGGAGGTGGAGGCCTAAGTGCTCTGGGTGTCTTCTTTTTAGCCTGTATATATATATATATATATATATAATTTCAGATCAACTGACATCATATACACACACTAACAATTTAACGTAATTTAAATTTACCATACAATTTCAGTATAGAGGACAGCTGCTTTTGGCCACAATATCACTCTGCCTTCTGCCTCACCAAGTGTTTCACAGTCTCGGTGGGCATATGGCAATGGAAGATCCATCCAGTTGGGGAATATATGTAGAGGGCTCACACGAACCCAAACATATGGTAATGGAGACCCATGAAACATTTCCACTGGTAGGGATGGGTAAGTCGATGCCTCTGCAATGACAAATTATTTACTTTTTAGAAGGCATGGCTTCAACCCCTACAAACGTTTGTGTAAAGAATGTTATATACATATATACATATCATCTTGAAAACATATCATCTTGAAAAGACTAGTTATTATGTCATAAAAATACTTACATTGGATGTGCTAGGTGGTGGGTCTACAGGATTACTCCCAACCTCTGCAGTAGGAGTAGAGCGGGACGCCATAGGTACTGTCTGCTGAGTGGAAGTCTGAGATGCCTGCCACTTGCTCAGTGCTTCTTTGAGTTTCCTATCAACTAGCTTATCTACCTATACATGGATAAATGAAATGTTAGCTTCTGATTATTGAATTCTCTTTTACAGTAACATTATAAAGAAAGAATAGGTTACCTCTTCTTGTGAAAGTCCCGCTTTTGGGACATGTTTGTGCTGGGATGGCCCAAAGAACGCTTTGATGCCCACACCAGTGCCTACAGCCCTAACACATCCAAGATGCTCTGGGTTACCCAGAGAAACTGTCAATTCATCCCTTGTGCCCTCAGGGATTAACTTTCCTTGTTTCCTCAGCTCATGTAGCTCCTGCTAATCGCCAAAAAAAAAATTGTAATTAAGTAAACACCACAAATAATCAATATTCAAACGATTGCTATAAGAATTGTATTTTACCATTTTTGCATCTGCCTCAGCAGTTGCGGGCGTCCTTATTTCTCCCTTCTTATTTTGCCTCCCAGCTATCCAGACATCATAGCGAGGCAGAGGTGTTCTACCTATAGTAGAGGACTCATGAGTAGTAGAAGACTGAGCATTAGCCTCAGACTGTAGTCTTTGGCGAATGCCTGCATACCCCTTTGGGCCCATTGTGTGGCCATGCACATTCAGTACATGCCTTACTTTTTGCGCCTCACTGAGGGCCTAGTTAGTATGCACATTAATGATTTGGTTAGTAACACTAAATGTTAATCTTGAATAGGTGAATACAATGTATATTAATTAAATTGGGGGAGATGCCTAATACCTTGAATTCAACAGTTTGTCTTGAAGCAACAAATGCATCCCATTCTTCTTGGTCCAGGAAGTTCCACTGTTTTGTGGCGGTCTTCTTCCTCTTGTCACCTTCTTTCATGTATTCTCGGGTGAGATTTGTCCTATAGTTCCTTGGGACTCTCCCACAGCATTGCATCACACATTTATGATGCATCTTTTCATCCAATTCAAATATACATTGCAAAATAGAATTGCTATTAACTAGTATCCAAAAAATTAGTAATCTAACAAATAGAATTGCAAATTAATAATAACTCACGCATAAATCCTTCCATATTACGTCTTTCTTCTCCTTAGGAACTTTATGCCAAGAATCTATCTTACAACTGCAATGTCTACGAGTAACATACCCAAGATATGAAACAAATGAATTGCTATTCACTCCAAGTGCATTTCTTGCATTATCAAAATCAACAACAAGTTTGGGTCCATTGCCCCTTTGTGCTATTAACTTCTTCATCATAGTGATGTCCCTTCTCTTGTCAACCTTTTGGTGCTGCTCATCAAGTGCCTCAAGTGCTTCAGAGGGTACATTTGCATCATCAACCTAAAATTTGACAAAATAAACACACTTATAGGATATAACTAGAAATAGACATATAGATATAAATATATGATATATATTTTTAAAACTTACATTGTGAGGCGGTGCATTGATGTCCTCACCCTCACTGTAATCATCAGCATGGTCATCAAGAGAATGCTCAGCCATCTGAAAGTTCACATACACATTGTAAAGTAATTCAAATTGTAAAGCTCACATTCTAAAGTTTACATTCACATTGTAAAGTAATTCACATTGTAAAGTTCACATTCACAGTCAATATTGTAATTAACATTGTAAAGTTCACATTCAGAAAAATAAAACATATAAAAAAATATAAACATGCCTCTCATATTGTGATTTTTTATCAATTAACAATCCTTCATTGTGATCTCCGCGCACATACAAGTCATCATTAGCTTCAATATTTGCTGGTGTTGGCAACCCAACTGAGAATGGACTGCATTCATCATACTTATCATAGTACTCATCTTCATCTATAGGATCTTCAATGAACTATCTTTTACCATGAAGAACAACCGACCATTTATCATTTGTAGGATCATTGATATAAAATACTTGTTTCGTCTGTGATGCCAATACAAATGGTTCACCCTTCTCGCCAATCTTTTCAAAGTTCACTAAAGTGAAACCCAATTCATCCACTATAAATCCTTTGGTGTTATCAACCCAATTACATTTGAAGAGAGGAATTCTGAAATCTATGTAGTCAAACTCCCATATGTCTTCAATGACACCGTAATATGACATTTTAGCTTCAGGTGGACTCTTATCCTTTGCACTTGCAAAAAACATAGTCGACACTTGAAGGGTGACCCCACTGTTTTGGACGACACTCTTATTATCTTGGTGCTTTGTGTAATATGTGAATCCATTAATGGCATACCCTTCATAAGACATAACAGTCAATTTCAGTTTAAAGGTGAGGCATTTGATAGTCTCAGTAATATCATCTGGTGTTTGAGATAGTTGATGTAAGACTTTCTCTTCGAACCACTTAATAAATGTCTTGTTATGCTCTCTAGCAAGCCACATTGTATTGGCTTGAGGATATTGTCTCTTGATGCAATTGGTATGTTCCTCGATATAAACACTCACTTCATCCATGTAGTGTAAAATATACAAGTGACCTTGTTCCAACTGCTCACGGCTGATTACTTTCACCCGTGATCCCAAAATTCCTTTGCCAAATTGCTCCTCAATATTCTTGTCATTACCAGGAATGTCATTATCACTGAGAAAGTCATTGCAAAAATCCATAACCTCTCTCACCACATAACCCTCAATAATACTCCTTTCAGGCCGATAACAATTTCGAACATCACTTTTAAAAATGCTCATGTATCGTTCAAAGGGATACATCCAATGCAAGAAAACTGGTCCCAACATTTTCACTTCCCTAATCAAGTGGACAACAAGATGTACCATGATATTAAAGAACGACAGAGGAAAATACATCTCAAGCTGACATAGGGTAACAACCACTTCTTATTGCAAATTATCAAGAGTATCAGGGTCAATAACTTTGTTGCACAGACTGTTGAAAAAGAAACAAAGTCTGGTGATTGCAAACCTTACATGTTCGGCAATATAGATCAAATTGCCACAGGCAATATTTGTTGCATTAGAGTGTGACAATCATGAGATTTAAGACCTGTCAACTTCATTTCTTTCATTGATACCAATCTACGGATGTTGGATGAGTAACCCTGTGGCACCTTAACATTTACCAAACATTCACAAAAAGCTTTCTTCTCCTTTCTAGACAATGTGTAACAAGCGGGAGGTAAGTATGTTTTCCGATTTCCCATTTCACGTAATTTAGTTAACTCTGACCTTATTACCATTTCACGTAGGTCCAGTCTGGATTTTAGCCCATCTTTAGTCTTACCTGGTATATTTAAAAAAGTACCAATGACGCTATCACAGACATTTTTCTCAACATGCATGACATCGATACAATGCCTGACTGTCAAAGAACTCCAATAAGGAAGATCCCAAAATATTGACTTCTTCTTGAATAAAGATTTGTCACTCTGTGTGTTCATAGTACATTGTGATCTATTACCAAATTCGTTGACAAAGTCTTTTACTCTTTCATAAACAACCTCCCCTGGTATAGGTTTAGGTGCACTTCATTCCTCATTCAATCCATTGAATGCTTTGCCCTTCCTACGATACAGATGGAATTTTGTAAGAAACCTTTGATGACAGAGATATATTGTCTTACCTCCATGTTTTAGTCTTGTTGAATCAGTGTTCTCTTCACATATAGGACATGCTTTAGCTCCTTTGACACTATATCCAGACAAATTCCCATGTGCTGGAAAGTCATTTATAGTGCAAAACAACATAGCATGCAAACGAAATGTCTCTCTTCGTGAAGCATCATAGGTCATCACACCTTCACCCCAAAGTTTCTTTAAGTCATCAATTAGAGGTTCAAGATAAACATCGATATCATTTCCAGGTTGTTTAAGCCCCGATATCAACAATGACAACATTGCATACTTATTTTTCATACACAGCCAGGGAGGAAGATTGTATATAACAAGCATGATTGTTCAAGTGCTATGTTGGCTGCTCAATGTCCCGTATAGATTCATCCCATCCGTACAAAGCCCAAGTCTTTGATTCCTGACATCTTCACCAAATTCAGGGTACAATAGATCCATCTTCTTCCACTGTGGGGAATCAGACGCATGTCGTAGGATTCCATCATTATTTTTCTTAACATCCGCATGCCACCTCAAATTCTTCACATCTATCGGATTGGAAAACAAGCATTGAAACTGTGATATTATTGGTAGATACCACATCACCTTGGCAGGAGAACCAGTTTTGGACTCCCTCGAAGTCATCAATTTATATCGTGATGCACCACATTTTGGACATTCTTTCAAATCCACATAGTATTTTGAAATAATACACAATTATTCGGGCATGCATGTATCTTCTTGGCATCCATTTCCATTGGGCACAACAATTTCTTTACCTGGTATGTTGAGATTCACAGCTTGTTTCCTTCAGGAAGCATTTCTTTCAACAAAGACAACAATGACGTGAAGCTTTTGTCGCTTCATCTATTGTTAGCTTTCATCTTATACAATCTCAACATAGCGCTAAGCTTTGTAAACTTAGTACAACCTGTATATAATGATATCTCAGCATCATGCACAATGTTTCTAAAAATGGGAGGTGGATCGGTGTGCTCTACCCCACAACTATCCAGCATCGCATCAACGATGTGTACTGGTTCATTCACATCTACATCATCGGAGGCAATTTCTTCTTCCACACAAGCACCGCTATCGACATCCACTGGTTTTGAGTTTGAAATCTCTCCATGCCAGTGCCATTCTGTATAGCCTTGTATAATCCCGTTGCACATGACATTACTTTTGATTTCGTCACCAGTGCTGACTTTCAAGTTGTTACAGCAATGCCTACATGGACAGTAGAACCTATCTCCAAGTTGTTTCCTATGTTCCTCGGCAAATCTAATAAACTGGTCAAGACCAGATATAAACTCTGGGGTGCAGTGATTATGAATGGACATCCATGATCTATCCATTCTATGATCAAAGAGAAAACAAGTATATGTTACAACAAGATTAGGGTCTAGGGTTAACAGATTAGAGTTTCTGCATGGTTAAAACTTTAGGCCAACAAATACATGTGTTTTCATTCTTATATATAATAAATCTGTACCACCTATCCCATTCTTGAACACCTAATCTCACTAGTAAGTGTATAATGTGTATTGGGTTTTCAAGAAAATTTCGACAACATTTCCCCATTGTTCTCCAAGTACATATGTACTTAGAGAACAAACGGGGAAATGCTGCCGAAATTTTCTTGAAAACCCAATACACATTATACACTTACATCCTAAGTGAGATTAGGTGTTCAAGAACAGTCCCAAACCAGGGACTATCCAAGATTGACTCCTAATGAGTAAATCTTGGATGAGTTTCTAGGCCAACAAATACAATGATAGATATGTAATGGGCATCAATTCTAAAAGTATTACAATTGAACATGGAAATGGGCATTCTGTATTATATATCATGTAATCGACATTCCATTCAGTTCGGGATCAATAAGATTGTTTCTCTTGTGATAAATTTTGAACATGCAAATGGGCATTAATTGTCTTGTATATTATGGAATAGGAGGGACAAGAACAAATATTGAGCAAGAATTCCTAAAGCATGACATCAAACAAATTCTAAGTTTTAGTAGATCAGCAGGGACAAGAAAAAATATTGAGCATCTAAATTACATAAACCAGCCACATCCAAATTTGAAGTAATAAAATCATGAACTAACAAAGGCATGATCAATCATGAAAAATCTGAATGACATAAGGTACAAGGTCCATTGAACACAATAAGTACGCTATCTAAGAAACTGACACAATACTTGCCTATGGGATATCACTACATGCTCATTTCTTGAACAACCATGGTCGTCAACTACTGGTTTTCAAATACACCACGACCTAACAAGCTACCA
This sequence comes from Alisma plantago-aquatica, assembly GCA_963693085.1. Taxonomy (NCBI): domain Eukaryota; kingdom Viridiplantae; phylum Streptophyta; class Magnoliopsida; order Alismatales; family Alismataceae; genus Alisma; species Alisma plantago-aquatica. Next base: position 50,390,053 of record OY856412.1, read on the forward strand.
ATCCACTCAAGTAATTAAATGAATTCCTAAAATGGCAGCTCCAATACATAGCAACAACAAGTTAATAATAAGGTTGTTTTCTAGTATGCTAGAAAAAATGCTCTGGTGGGCATGAGTTCATCAGCCAAGACCGAATCAGAACTATCCTGCATGCAAATTGAATTCAGAACTATCTTTGGGACACTAGAGGATAAAAGGATCAATGCATTCAACAATTCATTTAGAGTTGCATTTGTTTCCTTCATCCCATACATGGCTGGAAAACATCAAGACCTTATGAATAAGAGAAACCTAACTAAACAATCCACTAAGATTGTAATCCACCAATATACAACTACCTAGATGGAATATATAGATAATCAAAACAAATCAATGATTGATAGAAGAGGGGCATCGAGGAAGAAGAAGCGGGCTACCTATGGAGCAGCTAGCAGCGTGGCGAGAATCGAGCAGTGAGCTGGTAGCCAGAGCAACTAGGCGTGCATCCCACAATTGGAGCAGCTAGGCACAGGAGGTGTCTGGGCGGCGGAGGCAGAGGGCAGCAGAGAAGGAGAGGCACTGAAAGCAAGTAGAGAACGAGAGGTGGTGGCGCGATGGCGAACAGAGAAGGCAGGCGGCGGCAGAGGCAGAGGGAAGCAGAGAAGGAGACGCCGGTGGTGAGTAGAGAAGGAGAGGTGGCGGCGCGGCGACGAGCAGAGAAGGCAGGTGGCGGCGGTGGCAAGCAGATGCAGCAGTAGCAGGAGGCAGCACGGAGGCTGGCGACAGGTGACACAGCAGCAACAGCAGCAGCAGGCGGCGGTGACGGTTGGGAACAGAAGAAATCGATCAATGAAACAGAAGAAAGGGGAAGAGTATGTTGTGCGTGGGCGCTATAAGTTACTAAAAGGCGTCGGTTGTCCATCACAACTGACACCTTTATTATTAAGTGTCAGTTATCCAAATACAACTGACGTCAATTGGACATTCCTTTACTCTAATTTTTTTTGGTGGGGACGGCGCGCGCACCCTTATCACGTCAGTTATCCTAAGAAAACCGACGCCCATATTGGAACTTTTGGTGCAAATTTTATCTTCATTCAGCGTTGGTTATTAGGTAAAACACTGACGTTGTATCTGATTCTTTGGCACAATTTTTTTTGCTCGAAAAAATTGGATTTCGTGGGCTACTATAGGCGTCGGGTTCGTTTCTTCAACCGACACTGAATGAAAAGCGATACCAATGTCTGGCTGGTCTTCAAATATAGATGTCTGATGTCCTTATTAACCGACGTTTAATGTTCATAGCGTCGGTTTGACAAAACAACCGACACCTCTAAAAGCGATGTTGAACGTTGTTTCTGTAGTAGTGTTGAGTTTGATAACCAATAGGACGAGCTCAGAGTGTTCTGATGAAGATGGACTTAGAGTTTGGGATGAGATGATAAGTGAAATACATGGAAGTGTATGTCTTCAACATTACCAAATACCTAAGGATGTGAAGTGGTAATGGATTCTCTGGTGGAGATATAGCTACCTAATTTGGCTAGAGATTAGAAGAGGTTGTTAGGCTAACCCTAATTTTGGAAATAAGATAGGTTTGGCTAACCATCAGATGCAACGATATCAATTGATCAAGTTAATGGTTGTTTGGTTAGCCAGCCTAGTCTTTGATGCAATGAAAGTATGGTGGTAGAACTTCAGATACACTTTGTAAGGACCCTGACCCAGGTTTTGGTCTAACCCTATTTTCTTTGCTTATGAAGGGTGCTTATAACCTTAACCTAATCTTCTAAGATGTTTTGGTATCATGTGACAAGCTCATGTTTCCCGTTTGGTCCCGTTTGGATGTTGTTTGAGCAATGTTTGCTTGTTTTGGACCAAAGTGCAATTTACCCAAAGTAAGGGGTTATATTTCAATATGTCACATGTAAAGCACGCCTTTAGTTCTCTTGTATCATTAGAAAGAGAATGATGTCATGGGGAACCTTGTGGAGTACCTATGTTTCAAGTTTGAGCTTGGTTGGTTGATGTTTATGCTTTTTGAGCTAGTTTTGGTGTAAATTGCAATTTACCCAAAGTGGAGGGGTCAATGTGCAATTTAGCAGCTCTAGAGTCTTCTTTCTTGTGTGTGACATCATCTATAATGAGTATGGATGATGGGGCGCCATGTTTGGTTGATAGATGAGGAATGACATCCTTATATGGTCCTTATAACATATATGTGTTACATATGTCACCTTGTCCTTTAGTTTATCGGCTAGGACATGAAGGTGTGTCGCCCAACAGGGGTATGTCGGCCATGGAAGCTGCCCAACTACATGATACACTTCTTAGAGTGTATCACCGGGCCATGCATGAGCTGCTAGGGTGGCAACAAGTGGAGTTATGAGCTAGATCAAGTGGCACCTTGGTTTATGTGGTTATGATACCTCTCCCTTGCTACCTCTCTCTTCCTTGGTGTATATAACTCCCTTCCTCCTTAGCCAAGCAATCCTTTTTGGCTATCTTCCTTCCCCTATCTATATGTGACGAGCATGGGAGCTTGGGAGCTAAGGAAGACTCCCATGGAGCATGGAGGGGCGAGCTCCTTAGCCATGGAAACTCCTTGCTCAAGATCTGACCTTGGTGAGTCATGCTTCCTTGCTAGTTTTCCTTATTCTTACTTCTTCACCTTCCTCTTTCCCTCTCAGCCATGGATAGGCCCTTGATAAGTGTAAGCAAGGACGTGGTCATCGTCCCTCCTTTCTTCTTGAGCTATACATAACCATGGTTTCTTCTTCTTCTTCTTCCTTTGTTTCTTGAGGTGGTGATGATGGTGTCGAAGGCATGTTTGGAGCTTTGGATGGGTGTTGTTCTTGGAAGAGAACGTGTGTTTGCTGCTAGTATCATGGAGTTTTATGCCTTTCATGGAGATCCTATTAAGGCGGGTTACATAACTCTTAACCATTTCTATTATGCACACTCTCCCTATATGTATATGATGGTTCTTGTATTTAAACCGTTACCTTTTCTCCATGATATATATATATATATATATATATATATATATATGGAACTTGGAATATTATCTAATGGGAATGCTACGTTTTATTACTACCTTTAGCTTGTTTCCCTTGTGCAAGATGGTAATGGGTGGCTTGAGGTTGAAGATGACTTGCACAATATGAGTCTTTGGCTGATACAACTAGGTTGCCCGATATGGGCCTTTACCTGATACAATACTTTGTTCTATAGCCTATGCTTTGGTCGATGGTTATGGAAGCACCCCTTTCTCTCCTTTGGACTTGAAAGGTGAGCCTATAACCTAGACATATGAACGATATAATGAGTTGGTAATAGTTGTACCTTAATGCCCGATATCCCCTATCCACCCTAGAGACAAGCCTTGGACGACATGGTTGCTAGACCCTTGGATGGGCTCTTGGCCGATATGTTTCCATGATGAACCTTTGAGTGTGTTTCCCGATACCCCATTCTAGAGTTGATCCTTGGGTGATATGATGGGTGAACTCTTTAGTGACCTTGTGACCGATATGTACATCTACTCAAGATGATGGTGGTTGGACGACATAAAACCCTAACTCTAGAGTCTTGGACGACATGGGGCTTCAACCCTAGTTTGGACGATAGGGTTGTCTTGGGTGACATAGATGATCTACCCTTGTTTCACGACATGGTCTTGATGTTGATGGTGACCAACTTGGTGTGGTCCTTGTACCCTTGCACGATACACCTTTTTGGTTCCCTAAATGATACCCCCGCTCATCTAGGGTTTGCCTTGAACGTTATGTTGCCCGATATGACTCCTTACCGTGGTAGTATTTTTTGGGCGATATGGATAAGTCTTGAGCCTAGAATGATGAAACCCTAGGTGGGCGATACCATGACTGCCTCCCCGACCGATATGAGCGTGGTTGAGGGGCTTTTGTGTCGGGCATGTGGTTTGTGCTTGCACGACACTCTCTAAGTAAGTTGCCCGACATGGTGCCTATGGACGACATGGATCCTTGAACGATAAGGTTGCCCTAACCCTAGATGACTGACAGAGGGTGTTCTTGGGCGATATGGTTGGACGGCTACTTGTAGACCCTTCGCCTGATATGGTGCCTGATAGTTGAGTTAGTAGAGTGTTGCCTAATACGAGATGCTTCCCATTATGATGAGTTAGGCGTTATGGCCTTAGTATGCTTTGCATGATACTCTGGATGAAAGCCCCACTCTTGGTTAAGCTTTGAGTAATACTAGTACTCCTACCCGATATGCTTTAGTTGGTGCTCATGGGAGTTACGCCTTTGGTCGATAAGATGCACGATAGATATCCCCTTATATCTGGTTGCCGATACTACCATGCTCATGGATGCACGATACAACTTATAGCTCTAGTGGCACGATGCACCTTTGGTTCTAATCTACTGTTTCACCAAGAAGGTGTGTTGCCTGTCTCGGGGTGTTGCCCGATATAGATAGCATGACACAACGTTACATGTGGGTTCTTAGTTGTTGCTCGATATGACGTCTTAGACGTTGCACCTGCTGGGGGTGCTGCTTGGCATGGTGCCTTGGGGGCTTGGGCGATACGAAGGGGGCAATAGGGTTTGTTGCCTTGGGCGTCCCAGGTTGGCCGTTATGATCTTATCCCTAGAAGGGTGCTGGCCGACACAGGTGAAGAGTTGCGTGCTTAATCAATATAGTGGAGGGTGTTACACTCTTTAGTGAGAGATGCTATGCTTTTAGCGAGGGTTTGTTTGGTCGCTTTATGCTTTTGGTGAGGGTAGGCGACACCTTTAGTGAGGTTTGTGCCTAACCCGATATACCTATGCATGTTTCTTAAGCTTACACCTTTGATCATGCTGAGCTACGACAAGATAGGTTGTGAACCCTTGTATAGTGGTTACCTATGGTTAACGATAGATGAATCTCCGATAAAGTTGGATGGTGAAACATGGTGTATGATCCTTAAAGTTAATCCTTAGGGATGATGCTCATATGATTTGAAATATAGGGTATGATGGGATACCCATGATGTGGTAACAGTAGTATGTATTGATTTAACATCGGTTATGACATTAATCTGCATATGTTCATAATGATGGAAGAATATTCCAATGTTATAAACCTTAATCTTGATGACATGATAATTAAAGACATGTTCATGAGATATGGGGCATGATGGATGCTCACAGCTTGATAACAATAATCTAAATTAACTACAGACAAAGCTATGAACATGGATGTTGTTCCAATCCTATACATCTAAATCCTTGATAGCATGATAATCATAATATGTTCTCGAAAGGATCTATGTTCTATGTTTGGTGATCCAATTATCTCTTTCTTATGCAAGTTAACAATGCAGGTGTATTGAATTCATAGCCAAGTAAGAGATATGGTGATTATATGATTACGCACTTTGTACAACACTTGATATATGTGCAATATCTAAGTAATAATAATATGTCTTGTTGATGAGATAACATATATCACCAGTATAATGAGAAATGCATGTTGCGGTGTGATCCTCTAGTGATGACATGAGGGATTGATGTTCCCTAATGATGATGATGATGCCTTGAGAGGTACTGGTGTAATGTGATGAACTCAGGGATTGATATCCCATGATGATATGAAATGATGAAGCCTTGAGAGGAAGTAGCACTATGAGATGATGTGAGGGATTTATATCCCCTAGAAATTTGATGATTGTTAAGGGCAAATGAAATAGCAGTAGCAATATAACATCAATGTAATGAATCTAATGTTGTTCATGTTTTATATATGGTTTCTTAATACAACTTGATTGCCCCAACAATCTACTTAAAATACATTAACTAATTACAGATGAATCTCTCATGTAGTTTTCCCTAGCCATAAATCCATCATCGTCAGGAGCTGGTGATGGTGAAACAGGTTCTCCTGCGGGTTAACCCGGAGCGCATATTCTTGAATATGTGAGGTTTCTCCTAGCCTAAAATAGAGAGGATGTGTGTGCAACTGCGGTTGCAGACTCGGGATATATGTAGAGCATGGTGAATAGGCCCATGGCTCAGTGTGATAGAGCATGAATGCATTCATGGCTCAGGGAGCATGGTGAACTGGCCCATGGCTCAGATATACTAGCATCGAGACCTGTACCGAGGCGGGCTAGAGGAAGGGTAGCCTATGGAGCTGACCCTGTGGCTGAGGCCACTTAAACATGAGACTGCGGTCCTGCTTTGGTTCTCGTGCACTGACCACGAGGTGGGAGGTCGTGGAGTCCGACTCTTCCATTGACCTTGTATGGCACCAGCTCCGGGTTTTGTATCCGTCGGTTGGATTTGAGCAGTACTGCTCACTTCCTCCAGGCATAGTAATTTGTAAGCAAGATGTATAGTATCTTTGCTTAGGGAAAATACGAAACATTGGTTGAGGCCTTGTTTGTATAGTTGCTCTGGTTTTACACTTGCATTTTATCATATATTCCTTATATTATGTGATAAGATCGTACAAAGTTTATCTTGTCAATCATGTTCCATACAGAATGCTTGGTTATATGCCTCCAAATGTTTTCGTAAGATTGTAATTAAGTTAGCTCTGTTCACTATACTGCTCCTATAATCTTCTTATATTCGTTATCTGTGATTATAATAAAGTTGGTAGAGGGTTATGTTTCTCGCTGGGACTGTGTGTCTTACCCCACTGGTTAATAACCCTTTTTAGGTGGACGTGCCAAGAGAGATGCAGATCATGTGGCTGTGGATGTTATGCAGAGGTATTGTACCTGGTGGGATAGATAGTGTCTAGCAGTAGAAGTCCTATGTGTCATCCATGTACACTCAGGTCTTCGGGAGAGTTTTTCGATATTTCTCGTACAATGATCGATGTATGGTTTTTGATAGGTATCTTGATTTAAAGCATCCTACAACAGTTATTTCAAGTAACGAGATGATGCGAAATTATGTTGTAGCACCTTGGAAATATGCTATGATATGCAACGTGTTGGCTCAGATATTATATGTTTCAGCTTGTGGTGCTTGTTGTAAATCGGTTTTAATTTCCCATGTTTTTCGGTAATCCGCTGGTTAGCATGTAATCGTGTTTTGTTGAGGATGAGGTGTTGGAGTGTTGGTATCAGAGCTCTAGGTTCTCCGTGTCTATAGGGACACTAGGACTAGGATTAAGATGGTGTCTAAGGTTAGACCGTGACATAATATATGGTGCAGACTACCTAATCTCAATACTTGATGCCCTAGCCAGGTATTCAAATATTGAAGACAAAGGTAAGTATGGAGCAATAGATTGTTTCCTCCTTGATTACTCTGATCAATTAGTCATTCTGGAGCAATCTAAAGAGCATAACAAAATTAAGAATATGATGAGATAATTTCTTGAAACTGTAATCTCAAGAGATATATATGATAAAAGACAGATTAACTGGTGATAACAATGTAAGTTAAAACATAGAACTTACACAAGATGAAGGAAGTACCTGAAAGCAAAGATAAAGTTAGAAGAAAGAGAAGAATAAGTGATGAGTAAACAAGAAGGAACCTAAGATAATCTCAGACCAACCAATGAATGTAAGCAAAGATGTGAAAGAATAAAGTGCAAATTTGTGATAAGAAAAAGAGAACCAGGGAGATGATCCCTATTCAATAAAGAATATGTGAAGAATAACAATCTTTTTCAGAAAGAGAAAACAAAAATATGATATAAGCAGGAGCTAATCATGATTAGGATGAAATGATAACAAGAGAAGAAGAATAACGACATGTAATGGTCTTGATGTTTCCTGTGTTGATTGCAAGGAACCCAAGAAGATACAAGATAAAACCAGATGGAGCAAGGTTTAACATTGTATAAACGGTTGGAAACTCATGTAAGGGTCAAAAAAAGTGATAATATCCTCCCCTTTGATGTGAAACCATAGATGTTGATGGGTTGATGGGAAGAGTTTGTTCTTTTGCGTCCCTTCCTTTCAAGGGAGTGGCAGTCAAGTGGACCTTGTGTCACTTGATATGTGTGCCTTTGAAGTGATCAATGTTTGGATACTTTGAAAAGTATCAGCTGATCTTGGACTTTGGTTTCCAAGATGGGGATGTCTGTGATGGATGATGATGGTAGGATCCTCTTGGCATGCCTTCTGATAAGGGGTTGAGAATCAAGATTCCTAGATCATGGAGGTATGAAGGTGAACCGTATTGCTAGATCACCCTTGACCTTGAACCTACAAGTTGGAAGCTTGTTTTGGAAGTATGGATCTATGTGGTGACCCTCGAAGTAGCAATTCAACATCACAGAGGAACACTGATAAGGATAAGTAAGTGAGGACTGGATGGTTTGATTAGACGGAAGATGGCAGCAGGCCACAGTTAGATCTTGTGGCATGAGCTGACCAGAAACGGTAGAATGACCTGTGTGTGGTGACAGGTCGAATGGAGTCACTCCATTCTTCTTTGTCTTATTCTTGCCTCTTATCTGCTCTAGTTGATCCACTTCAGGATGTACCCTCCTTTGAGTGCTTATTGTACGTCTGACATATGTTTCCATCTTGTTCGTTAGAAGAGAGATAGTCTGTCGTCAAGCACCTTGTTGATGACCTGGTTGTGCAAGATGAAGTATACCCTTCTCCGTATCCTTTCCTTTCCTGGATGTGATATTCGGGTGAATCCCTTTCTGTGTGGCATGTCAATAATTGTTATGACCTAGGGAATGGACATCCTTGGTAAGGTGTGAAGTTGTCTCTAATGGAAAGGTCGGCTTTGGTTTGATCCGGGTAAGTGCCTATAGTGCGGCTATCATATGTTAGGGGTTTATGCTCCACATAAACATGACATCGGAAGGTATGCACCCAAGGAAAGGAAGCGATGTAGGGTCATCTTGGGAAAGTTCATCTAGTTGAGCCCTGTCATGTGCATACATGTGTTTTGTAGAGTATGTATCTTGTGATAACCTCTTCTGAGAAAGATCCCCCTAGAGTAGAGACATCCTTTGTGAAAAGAGAAGGAACAGTTGAAACATGTATAGTAGAAAGACAGTGATACAAGTTATGCAAAACTTAAAGTGCCAAGCTTGTGAGATTAGAGTAGCGCAGTGGAAACATAACGAGGAATATGATACATCAGTAGAAGGAATTGATACCTGAGTAATACGAATTGCATATAATGTTCCAGTATCTAAGAGTGTTACCAGGCAAAGGATGATGAGCTAAGGGTTTGAGTGTGTGACCCGTACAAGGAACTCTGAGTGGCTCTGGGAAAAGAGCAAGTATGTTGGTCTCAACTCGGTGACACCTGGGAGCTTGCGGAGTTGTTTGATGTGATGCACAAGTAACACCTGTCTTCTTACCGCTCAGGATTTCGGGGATGAAATCCTTGTTAGGGGTTTATGACTTGTAAGGACCCTGACCCAGGTTTTGGGCTAACCCTGTTTTCTTTGCTTATGAAGGGAGCTTAGAACCTTAATCTAATCTTCTAAGATGTTTTGGTATCATGTGACAAGCCCATGTTTCTAGTTTGGTCCCGTTTGGATGATGTTAGAGCAATGTTTGCTTGTTTTGGACCAAAGTGCAATTTACCCAAAGTAAGGGGTTATATTGCAATATGTCACATGTAAAGCATGACTTTAGTTCTATTGCATCATTATAAAGAGAATTATGTCATGGGGCACCTTGTGGAGTACTTATGTTTCAAGTTTGAGCTTGGTTGGTTGATGTTTATGCTTTTTGAGCTAGTTTTGGTGTAAATTGCAATTTACCCAAAGTGGAGGGGTCAATGTGCAATTTAGCAGCTCTAGAGTCTTCTTTCTTGTGTGTGACATCATCTAGAACTAGTATGGATGATGGGGTGCCATTATTTGTTGATAGATGAGGAATGACATCTTTATATGGTCCTTATAAAATATATGTGTTACATATGTCACCTTGTCCTTTAGTGTATCGGCTAGGACATGAAGGTGTGTCGCCCAAAAGGGATCTGTCGGCCATGGAAGTTTCCCATCTGCATGATAAACCTCCTAGAGTTTATCACCCGGCCATGCATGAGCTGCTAGGGTGGCAACAAGTGGCGTTATGAGCTAGAGCAAGTGGCACCTTGGTTTATGTGGTTATGATACCTCTCCCTTGCTACCTCTCTCTTCCTTGGTGTATATAACTCCCTTCCTCCTTAGCCAAGCAATAATTTTCAGCCACCTTCCTTCCCCTATCTATATGTGACGAGCATGGGAGCTTGGGAGCTAAGAAAGACTCCCATGGAGGATGGAGGGGCGAGCTCCTTGGCCATGGAAACTCCTTGCTCAAGATCCGACCTTGGTGAGTCATGCTTCCTTGATAGTTTTCCTTGTGCTTACTTCTTCACCTTCCTCTTTCCCTCTCGGCCATGGATAGGCCCTTGACAAGAGTAAGAAAGGACGTGGTCATATTCCTTCCTTTCTTCTTCTTGAGCTATACATAACCATGGTTTCTTCATCTTTGTCTCTGATCAAGAAATCTAACAAACTGTTTGATCCCATGCGGTCCCAAGACCGTTTGAGACCATGCGGTCCCAAGACCGTTTGAGCCCATGTGGTCTCAAGACCGTTTGAGCCATGCGGTCTCAAGAACATTTAGGCACCAAGGTCGCAAGACCGTTTGGCCACGAAGACCGTTTAGCTGTGAGACCGGTTGGAGCCAGACTTCGAAACTGTTTGCCAGAACAAGGAGACCGTTTGCTCCATTTTACTAATGAAATTGCATGATCTCACACGTAGACCGAGCACTGCCAAACCGAATGGCTGATGACCATTTTCCGAAACATGAAGACCATTTGAGAAATATACTCACGAAAACCGAATGATAAAGTAAATGCATGAAATTGGATGGTCACATGCACGTAAAGTCAAGACCGTTTGGTTATATACAACAAACCGTTTGGGGGAAAAATATCTTCGGACCATTAGTAAACCTTTTGGACTCACACCAAAAGCATGAGGGCCAGATATGTGCTTATAAAAAGGAACCCAAGGGTCCTCATTTGGGGCATCGATTCTGGAATGCCGACAGACTTCCTGTACAGAGGTTCGATCCAAAACCAGTCCAGTCCACACCAGTTTCATTTGACCTACTGCCCGTGTTGCAACCAAGGAGGCTGAGGAGAGAAGGGAGACAGAGTGAGGGAGATTGTTCGGTCTGTCTTGGCAACTCCCATTCACGCCCAGATCTGCTCCGACACGAAGTAGAAGGTTGTATTTTCTTCACCGAGTTTCAACTACCTTCTGCATCGAGTTCATGATGGATTTCTCTCTCTTTCTCATCCTTCTTGTTTCTCGCATCATGAGCGAGTAGTACCTTTTTGTCGGGGTGTGGGGACTAGCCCCGTTGCCCATGCAAATCATGTTCTTTTGTTAAACTCTCCATGGCAATGTATATAACTTTCCATTTCGTTGTTAGTTGGTATGTTTGTAGTTGATTATCTACTTGCTTTCATCTTGTTATTTCCTACATAGCGAAATCTTCTATATGTGGGGCGGAATGGCGATTTACAAGGTTTGACTCTTTGACGAGAACTTCTGATAAGATTCCTTGAGGTCGTAAGTGTATGATCTGTTACGGGATGAGACATCTAGCCTTCGGTGACGCTTCTATGGTCTAAACATCCCTCAGGGAGGACCACAACCTTAGTTGGATTTTATATTGTCTTTGTTTATCGTCGATGTTAGTTTGTAGATCTATCACATGCTTGCTTATCGATTAATGTGGTTGACTCCCAAACTAGAAATAGAATGGGATTTCTTCAGAGCCGTAAGTAAGTGATCTGGTTGGTGACGAGACATCTGATGCCTAAGGTGATTCTTACGCGAACCTAATGCCTTAACGGGGGGTTCAGCAACATTTCTATTGGGATTGATACATCTTGTCTGGTCTGTTTGTGATTGAATGTGTTTTCACGTGTAGCGGTGGTTAAACACGATACCATCCCAACGATTCCATATCATCGATCTAAACCCAACTTTAATTCAGCTTTTACTTTCTTGCAATTAGTTTAAGTAACCTCAAATCAACCAATCATTCTAAATATTAGTTCTACTTGAGCTAGTTTCGACTGGCAAGGATTCTTAAAAATGTTGTCCTTTGGGTGGTATTATTGCACTTTGGTTTTGGTAAAAGGTTGGGGATTTCAACCCCAAGTGAGTTTGTTAAGTGCGTTTAAGATACCACGTCAAATTCTGGCACAGTTGTCGGGGACAACGGAATCAACCAGTTAAATCTAGTTCTTTTAAGACTAATCTAGGATTTTGCTTTTTCTTTTGAGACAATCGATCATCTACTTGAATTTGACTCTACTTTCTGGATCTCATTTTTAAAATCATTGTATTTTCAGGCACAACCCAAGGTATAGTGTATGCACCGTTCGGACAACATCGGACTCACAGCAAGATTTGATCCCGAGATAGATAGAACTTTCCATCGTCAGATAAGAGAGAATAAAGCAAGGATGGCGCAAGAAGAAGAGGTAGCCCGAAGGGTGGCTCAAGCCATCAATGCACAAAGAGAGAGGCTCATGCAAGAAGCCAAGGCTGCGGTTCAGTAGGAAATCCTAACAGCACAAGCAGTTGAACTACAAAAGGATCTTAGAGAGTTCTCAATCCTGAAAGCTATGAATGTTCATCATCCAGGACAGCCTCCCCCCATCAATGCTGCCAATTTTGAGATTAGGGCACATTGGATCACATTGCTTCAAAACAACCCTTTCTATGGCAAACAAGTAGAGGACAGCCAAGAACATCTTCTAAGATTCATCAATCTATGTGCTATGACAAAGTTAAATGGAGTCACTGATGATGCCATTCGACTCCGTCTCTTCAAGTATTCCCTTGCTGATAGAGCCATAAGTTGGTACAATTCATTGCAAAGTGAAATACCCATCACCACCTGGGAACAACTTCAAAATGTGTTTCTGGAAAAATTCTATCCTCCATCTCTCACATATGAAATTAGGGGACAGATAACAAATTTCACTCAAGTCCCTGGAGAAACTCTCGCTGAAGCATGGGATAGGTACAAAGAGCTCCTACATAAATGTCCACACTACGGAATTCCTAAGAATCAACTCATAGAAATTTTCTATAGGGGTGTGGATGATGATATTAAGAGGTTTCTAGATTCCTCATCTAGAGGAAACTTCATGCGTCAAAGTTATGACAGCGCATGGAGAGTCGTCACTATGGGAGCAGAAAATCAAGCCAATTGGGGTAGATCTGTAGGTCAAGGAGTTTTGAAAGTAGCTATGGTCGAAGCTACTCCCGAGTACAAGTCTATCGCTGAAACCTTGAAGATCTTAGTTTCCAAGTAAGACCATATTGAATCATCTCTAGCTGCTATTGGAAGAGGACGTTCACCCACTCAACAACCGGAACAGGTCAAGTCCACTTCCCTATTTTGTGAAGCATGTAAGGGCACCGATCATTCCACTTTATCATGTAATGTTCTCTATGACGTTGTATGAAGAAATGTGTGTGGACAAGGAGATAATGGTCAGATGTAAAATCTTAATGTTATCAACACTATTCCTGGACAAAGTTATTACAATCTGAATCAGAATAGGAATCACTGAGGTTTTCAATATGGAAACCCCTCTAGAGCAGTAAACTAGCATCAATTTGGTTCGAACAATCAACCAAGAGGCCCACCAGGATTCCAGTATAATCAACAACATAATTTTGGGAATCAAGGAAATTTCAAAGGGAACTTTAAGAATAGTAACTACAATAATTTTCAAAACAACTCTCAGTATCAGAATCTTAATCAACAGCAAGGACAACAAGCATGACCCATCTCTTCTGATGACAAGCTATTAGCCATTGAAAAAATGTTGCAAACTCAGCAAACCATGATAGCCAACCAACAAGCTCAGCAGAAGGCTATTGAATCTCAACTAGCTCAACTTGCAGCTAGCATAAAGCCACCCACTGGAGTCTTTGCTGGCCAACCCGAGAACAATACCAAGCATCCTGAACAGTTGAAGGCAGTCACCACCAGGTCAGGAAAAGACTATTCAGATCCCCCAGTGAAGAAACTTGTGGTTATTACAGACAAAGATGAACCTATGATTGTCCAAAACTCAACAACACTAGACTCTTAGTCAAAAGATGATAAGATAGATAAGGGAAGTCCTGAGAAATCTACTGATGAAGAAACTGAAACACCAGAACCTGATATTCCTGCATATAAGCCTCGTATACCCTTCCCAGTCCGTCTAAGGCAAACCAAGCTTGATACTCGATTCAATAAGTTTAAAGAGGCTATGAAGAAACTTCATGTTGATATACCCTTCTTAGATGCTTTGGCTGAGATACGAGCCTGGATTAAGTACCTAAAGTCTCTCCTAACCAGGAAGTATATAACTGAAGAATATGAGACAGTAAAACTGGCTACAACTACATCAGATATCATATTGAGCAAGATGCCCAAGAAACAAAAAGACCCAGGATCCTTTGGAATTTCATGTCACATTGGAGACTCATCATGCAAGAAAGGATTGGCAGATCTCGATGCAAGCATCTCTATTATGCCACTTAGCCTTTTCTAACGACTAGGGTTTGTAGAATTGCTTCCTACTGGTATGACTATACAACTTGTAGATAATTTGATAAAACATCCGTTAGGAATCCTCGAAGATGTCTCGGTCAAGGTAGGCAAGGACACATATGTTCCATGTGACTTTGTCATTATGGATATAAAGGAAGATGCCAGATATCCTCTCATCTTTGGTCATCCATTCCTTGCCACTGCGAGAGCCCTGATTGATGTTGAAGCTGGTACCTTACTGCTCAGATTAGGCAAAGAAACCCTCGAATTTAAGGTTTTTGAAAGTATGAGAAGACCAAGTATGCAGGAAGAAGTCTATCTGGTTGACTGCATTGAACAAATGTCACTTCTGACTCAAGAGCATCATGAATCAAATGATCCCTTGGAAATTGCTCTAACAAACCCATAAGTGGATGAACCAATCGAAGAACGAGTAAAGGATTGCATCGAATCCCTCGACTCTGCTAAAGAAAATGTTGGAGCCAATAGTGAATAACTCAAGTCTATGAAAACTACAGAAGAAACAAGCGAAAGACCAGAGGCTCCCAAAATGAAGCCTCTGCCTGAAGTAATGATGTATGTGTTCTTCGATGATCTCAAGGTTTGTCCAGTTATTATAAATTCCGATCTAATAGCTGAACAAGAAGAGAAACTTTTGAAGGAATTAAGGGAAAGAAAGAAAGCAATCAGTTATAAAATGAGTGACCTCACTGGGTTCAGTCAAGCATTGTGTATGCACAAGATCCCTATTTTGGAAGATCACAAACCTACTATTGAGCATCAACGGAAATTGAACCCAAATATGAAGGAAGTGGTCCGTAGCGAGGTCATTAAATTGCTCACAGCTGGAATAATCTATCTGATATTCGATTTGCCATGGGTGAGCCCAGTGCATGATGTCCCAAAGAAAGGTGGAACAACTGTTATACGGAATGAAAACAATGAACTCATCCCCACTCGAACAGTCACACGGTGGAGGATGTCCATAGATTATAGGAAATTGAACAAGGCAACTCGAAAGGATCATTTTCCTATGCCCTTCCTTGATCAAGTCCTGGAAAGGTTAGCTCATCAAGAATATTTCTGTTATCTTGATGGTTACTCTGGATTCTATCAAATACCCATACATCCCGATGACCAAGAGAAAACAACCTTTACCTGCCCATTCAGAACATATGCGTTTAAAAGAATGTCATTTGGTCTCTGTAATGCGCCTGCAACTTTCCAACGTTGCATGGCTTCCATATTCACTGGTCTTAGTGAAACAATTATGGAAGTTTTCATGGATGATTTTTCTGTTTACGGAGATTCATTCGATTCATGTCTAAATCACCTCTCCCTGGTCCTCAAACGTTGTGAAGAAGCGCATCTTGTGCTAAACTAGGAAAAGTGCCATTTTATGGTAAGAGAAGGCATTGTCCTTGGTCATAGGGTCAGCAATAGAGGAATTGAAGTAGATAAAGCCAAGATTGAAGTGATTTCTAAACTGGCTATTCCAACAAACATAAAAGAAGTCCGTGCTTTTCTAGGTCATGCAGGATTTTACAGAAGATTTATAAAGGACTTTTCCAAGATAACGAAGCCAATGACGAACCTATTACTAAAGGGTATTGAATTCAATTTCAGTGAAGAATGTGTCAAAAGCTTCAACACACTGAAAAAGCCTTTACAACCACTCCCATCATTAGAGCTCCTGATTGGGATCACCCATTCGAAATCATGTGTGATGCCAGTGATTATGTTGTGGGTGTTGTGCTTGGACAATGTATAGAGAAGAAACATTACGTGATCTATTATGCTTCAAAAACTCTCGATGAAGCTCAGAGGAATTATGTAACTACCGAGAAAGAACTTCTAGCTGTCGTGTATGCCTTTGACAAGTTCAGATCCTACCTAATTGGTTCAAGGGTCATTGTCTACACAGACCACGCCGCCATTCGTTGCCTTCTGGCAAATAAAGATGTAAAACCCAGGTTGATTAGATGGATCCTTCTATTATAGGAATTTGATTTAGAGATAAGAGATAAAAAAGGTATATAGAATGTTGTAGCAGACCACCTCAGTCGCATCCACACTCAGGATACCGAGAAGATTCCGATTAATGATTCTCTTTCGGATGATCAACTAATGAAAATCTCAGAAGTTATATTGTGGTACTTGGATTTTGTGAACTACCTTGCTGCTGGAGTCATCAATCCTCAATGCACCAAGAATGCACTGAAAAAGTTCATTCATGATGTAAAGCAATATCACGGGGATGAGCCATATCTCTTTAAACTAGGTGTTGATGGCCTGTATAGACTATGTATCGCCGAAGAAGAAGCTCAACTTATTTTGGAACAATGTCACTCAGGACCAATGGAAGGACATATGAGCTCTAAAAAGATTGCATTAAAGGTTTTGCAATGTGGATTCTTCTGGCCAACCATATCCAAAGATTCCTATAATTTTGTCCTATCATGCGACAAATGTCAAAGAACAGGTAATATAACAAAGAGAGATGAGATGCCGCTAATTCTATGGCAAGAAGTAGAGATATTTGATGATTGGGGGTGGACCACATGGGTCCATTCCCATCTTCTCATGGATTTTCATACATCCTAGTAGCAGTAGACTACGTCTCGAAATGGGTTGAAGCTATACCAACCGTCACTAGTGATTCCAAACCCTTCATCAAATTATTCAAAGATATTATTTTCCCCCATTTTGGAGTGCCACGAATCGTGATATCTGACGGAGGGTCCCACTTCCTTGAAAGAAGCTTTCAAGCTTTACTGAGACAATACGGTGTAACACATAACGTAGCCTCTCCTTACCATCCACAAACAAGTGGATAGGTAGAGGTCTCTAACCGTCAACTAAAGGCTATTCTGGAAAAAACTGTAGGATGAAATCAAAAGGATTGGTCAACGAAAATCAATGATGCCTTATGGGCCTATCGAACTGCTTATAAAACTCCCCTTGGGACTACACCTTTTCGATTAATATATGGAAAAGCTTGCCACCTGCCAGTCGAACTGGAACACAAGGCATGGTGGGAAATTAAACAATTGAACTTTGATATGAAAGAAGCAGGCCAAGCCAAGATTCTGCAACTCCAAGAGCTGGATGAACTCAGGATGAAAGCTTATGAGAATGCATGAATCTACAAAGAACGTACAAAACTTTGGCACGATGGACATCTGAAAAGAAATGACATACAAGTGGGAGACCAAGTTCTTCTTTTCAACTCAAGGTTGAAGATATTCCCAGGAAAACTCTGTTCTTGCTGGTCTGGACCTTACATTGTCAAAAGCATCTCCCCACATGGTGCTTTCTCTTTATGGAATGAAAAGTCAGGCAAATTTATGGCAAATGGTCACTGCATAAAGAGATATCTTACCTCAACTGACATAGGCACTAAAGCAACACTGGAACTCACCAATCCAAAGGATCCACCGTAAAGCTAAGGGCTCAGTCAAGCCATCAACATAAAAGAAAGGCGCTTGTCGGGAGGCAACCCGATCAATAAATCCTTTTTACTTTTCATTTCAAATTAGAATGTTTCTTTAATTTTGTTTTTACCTTCTCTTTAATTTTTCATTAAATAAAATTGCATTGTGAGATGCTATTTTTAGATCTAATTGCTCTTTACTTTGAGATTTTCAGATAAAAGGATGCACGCTAATTGGAACGCAACCACATCTGGGGGTCAACCTGGCACAAATTTTCCCCTCCATCTTGGACTTAGGGTTTGCTCGGGATGAGCAAATTTCTATGTTTTGGGTGGAGGGTGGGTGGTATGTATCTTACTTTCCACCTACACCCATCCTTTTCATAGTTAAGTTTTCACTATCACATTCTTGATAATAAAAAATTCAAAATTTTCAAAATTCTTTAATGTTTTTTCTAAGAGATTGAACAAATACTTGATGAATTTTTGACACTTTTTGACACTTTTTGGTTTCATTAAAAGTCACTAACTAATTTTCTATGCATTTTCAATCATTATATCCTCCTTATTTGAAGCAAATCCTCAAAAGGACCACCTTTTGAAACAAGCCTTTTGATTGAAATCATCTTGTGAAGCTTATGATTCCTAACCTCATGATACTTTTTGCAAAGATGATAAGTGTCTGTCAAACTGATAGGGATCAAACACGTCGTGCTTCCTAACTGACTAGTGGAACAATAACATGGAATCTCCACTGGATCCTCATCAAGTCACTATTTGAGAAGAGTACGACAAAGGGAACAACCTGGTACATTGAATTGTAAATCAAGTTGCATTCTGATCTAAACTCTCTTCTACACATATTCTATCATCTTCGTATCCCTCCATTCATCAAAAAGAAGCAAAAATAGTCGAATATGTGCCAAACCCTAAGTTCGGGGTAGCACACCGCTTCCCTCTTTATCCTCTTCTTCCATACCCCTCGCAAATAAATAGGGGCGTACCACCAAAAATGCAATCTCAAGTCGAACATAGGAGAGATTCGCACCCAAAAAAATGCAATAAATGAAATTGCAAAGCAAATGAAAATCTCGAGTCGAATAGAGGAGAGATTTACTTCTTCCTTCCATACCGCCTTTCACTCCCTTTTCTACCCAATGGCACAATGATTGCCCACCCTATCCTGAAAAACACCAGTGTCAGATCAAATGCACACTTGTCATTCTGTGGGCGTCTCTGAATTCTTACAAAACTCTTTGACATGCTTTTTGTTGGAAAAAGGGAGGAGGAAGTGATTTTGGAAAATGAACTCAAGAACGAAGATATGGTAAGATGTGTTCAGTGATCTCAGGAGGTTGGGATACTGAGTCATATTGAGCTGAAAGAAAACATTCGTGATGTGAAGATGAAGCAATCACACGAATTGAAAGTATTCATTTGGCAACCGTTTCAGATTTTGAGTTACTCGAGGATGAGCAACGTTTAAGTTTGGGGTATTTTGATGAATGTATATTCATCATGAAATTCAATTATCACTTCGGGACCAATTCAACTCTATACATACTATCTCACTCAATATGAATCATAATGTGCAATATTACTTGGTTGATTCGATTATCAAGGTTCTAACTAAATATTGTTCATTTAATGCAGGTTTTGACAAAGCTTAAACAATTAGGCAGGGTCCGCCTTCATCTCTGGCTTTGATCAAGAAATCTAACAAACCGTTTGAGCCCATGCGGTCCCAAGACCGTTTGAGCCCATGCGGTCCCAAGACTGCATGAGCCCATGCGGTCTCAAGACCGTTTGAGCCATGCGGTCTCAAGACCGTTTGGGCGCCAAGGTCGCAGGACCGTTTGGCCAGGAAGACCGTTTGGCCACGAAGACCGTTTAGCTGCGAGACCGGTTGGAGCCAGACTTCGAAACTATTTGTCGAAACGCGGAGACCGTTTGCTCCATTTTACTGATGAAACTGCATGATCTCACGCGTAGATCGAGTACTGCCAAACCGAATGGCTAAAGATCGTTTGTCGGAATGTGCAAGATACTCACGCAGACCGAATGATAAAGTAAATGCATGAAAGTAGATGGACACATGCACGTAAAGTCAAGACTATTTGGTTATATACAACAAACTGTTTGGGGGGAAAATATCTTCGGACCAATAGTAAACCGTTTGGACTCACACCAAAAGCATGAGGGCCAGATCTGTGCCTATAAATAGGACCCCAACGGTCCTCATTCGGGGCATCGGTTCCGGGACGCCGACAGGCTGCCTGTACACAGGTCCGATCCAAAACCAGTCCAGTCCACGCCAGTTTCATTTCACCTACTGCCCATGTTGCAACCAAGGAGGCTGAGGAGAGAAGGGAGACGGAGTGAGGGAGACTGTTCGGTCTATCTTAGCAACTCCCATTCATGCCCAGATCTACTCCGACACGAAGTAGAAGGTCATATCTTCTTCACCGAGCTGCAACTACCTTCTGCACCGAGTTCATGGCGGATTTCTCTCTCTTTCTCATCCTTCTTATTTCTCGCATCATGAGCGAGTAGTACCTTTTCGCTGGGGTGCAGGGACTAGCCCCGCTTCCCATGCAAATCATGTTCTTTTGTTAAACTCTCCATGGCAATGTATATAACTTTCCATTTTGTTGTTAGTTGGTATGTTTGTAGTTGATTATCTACTTGCTTTCATCTTGTTTTTCCTACATTGCGAAATCTTCTATATGTGGGGCGGAATGGCGATTTACAAGGTTCGACTCTTTGACGAGAACTTATGATAAGATTCCTTGAGGTCGTAAGTGTATGATCTGCTAGGGGACGAGACATTTAGCCTTCAGTGATGCTTCTATGGTCTAAACATCCCTCAGGGAGGACCACGACCTTTATTGGATTTTGTATCGTCTTTGTTTATCGTCGATGTTAGTTTGTAGATCTATCACTTGCTTGCTTATCGATTAATGTGGTTGACTCCCAAACTAGAAATAGAATGGGATTTCTTCGGAGCCGTAAGTAAGTGATCCGGTTGGTGATGAGACATCTGATGCCTAAGGTGATGCTTACGCGAACTAACGCCCTAACAGGGGGTTCTGTAGCAGCTCTATTTGGATTGATACATCTTGCCTGGTCTATTTGTGATTGAATGTGTTTTCACATGTAGTGGTGGTGAAACCCGATACCATCCCAGTGATTCCATATCATCGATCTAAACCCAACTTTAATTCAGATTTTACTTTCTTGCAATTAGTTTAAGTAACCTCAAATCAACCAATCGTTCTAAATATTAGTTCTACTTGAGCTAGATTCGACTGGCAAGGATTCTGAAAAATGTTGTCCTTTGGGTTCGAACCTTAACTATACTGCGATAAGACTCATCTGCTTGTGGTTGGTATTATTGCACTTTGGTTTTGGTAAAATCTCTAGGATTTCAACCCCGAGTGAGTTTTTTTAGTGCGTTCAAGATACCAGGTTAGAATGCTATGTTTTATTACTGCCTTTAGCTTGTTTCCCTTATGAAATATGGTAATGGGTGGCTAGAGGTTGAAGAAAACTTGCACGATATGAGTCTTTGTCTGATACAACTAGGTTGCCCGATATGGGCCTTTACCCGATATAGTACTTTGTTCTATAGCCTATGCTTTGGTCGATGGTTATGGCAACACCCCTTTCTCTCCTATGGACTTGAAAGGTGAGCCTATGACCTAGACATATGGACGATATGATGAGTTGGTAATAGTTGTACCTTAATACCCGATATCCCCTATCCACGCTAGAGACAAGCCTTGGACGACATGGTTGCTAGACCCTTGGATGGGTCTTGGCCGATATGTTTCCATGATGAACCTTTGAGTGTGTTGCCTGATACCCCCTTCTAGAGTTGAGCCTTGGGTGATATGATGGGTGAACTCTTTAGTGACCTTGTGACCGATATGTACATCTACTCAAGATGATGGTGGTTGGCTGACATAAAACCCTAACTCTAGAGTCTTGGACGATATGGGGCTTCAACCCTAGTTTGGACGATAGGGTTGTCCTGGGCGACATAGATGATCTACCCTTGTTGCACGACATGGTCTTGATGTTGATGGTGACCAACTTGGTGTGGTCCTTATACCCTTGCACGATACAACTTTTCAGTTCCCTAAACGATACCCCCCCTCATCTAGGGTTTGCCTTGAATGTTATGTTTCCCGATATGACTCCTTACCATGGTAGTACTTGTTGGGCGATGTGGATAAGTATTGAGCCTAAAATGATGAAACCCTAGGTAGGAGATACCATGACTGCCTCCCCGACCAATATGAGTGTGGTTGAGGGGCTTTTGTGTCGGGCATGAGGTTTGTGCTTGCACGACACTCTCTAAGTAAGTTTCCTGACATGGTGCATATGGACGACATGGAGCCTTGAACGATAAGGTTGCCCTAACCCTAGATGACCGACAGAGGATGTTCTTGGGCGATATGGTTAGAGGGAACCTTGTAGACCCTTCTCCTGATATGGTGCCTGATACTTGAGTTAGTAGAGTGTTGCCTAATACGAGATATTTCCCGTTATGATGAGTTAGGTGTTATGGCCTTAGTATGCTTTGCACGATACTTTGGATGAAAGCCCCACTCTTGGTTAAGCTTTGAGTAATACTAGTACTCTTTCCCGATATGCTTTAGTTGGTGCTTGTGGGAGTTACACCTTTGGCCGATAAGATGCGTGATAGATATCCCCTTGTATCTGGTTGTCGATACCACCATGCTCATGGATGCACGATACAGCTTATAGCTCTAGTTGCACGATGCACCTTTGTTTCTAATCTACCGTTACACCAAGAAGGTGTGTTGCACGTCTCGGGGCGTTGCCCGATATAGATAGCACGACACAACATTACATGTGGGTTCTTAGTTGTTGCCCGATATGACGTCTTAGGCGTTGCACCTGCTAGGGGTGCTTCTCAGCATGGTGCCTTGGGGGCTTGGGAGATACAAAGGGGGCAATAGGGTTTGTTGCCTTGGGCATCATAGGTTGTGTGCGGAATGATACCGAGGTGATGATGGTTGGCCATTATGATCTTAGCCCTAGAAGGGTGCTGGCCGACACAGGTGAAGAGTTGTGTGCTTAATCGATATAGTGTCGGGCGTTACACTCTTTGGTGAGAGACGCTATGCTTTTAGCGAGGGTTTGTTTGGTCGCTTTATGCTTTTGGTGAGGGTAGGCGACACCTTTAGTGAGGGTTGTGCCTAACCCGATATACCTATGCATGTTTCTTAAGCTTACACCTTTGATCATGCTGAGCTATGACAAGATAGGTTGTGAACCCTTGTATAGTGGTTACCTATGGTTAATGATAGATGAATCTCTGATAAAGTTGGATGGTGAAACATGGTGTATGATCCTTAAAGTTAATCCTTAGGGATGATGCTCATATGATTTGAAATATAGGTTATGATGGGATACCCATGATGTGGTAACAGTAGTATGTATTGATTTATACATCGATTATGACATTAATCTGCATATGTTCATAATGATGGAAGAATATTCCAATGTTATAAACCTTAATCTTGATGACATGATAATGAAAGACATGTTCATGAGATATGGGGCATGATGGATGCTCATAGCTTGATAACAATAATCTAAATTAGCTATGAACATGGATGTTGTTCCAATCATGTACATCTAAATCCTTGATAGCATGATAATCATAATATGTTCTCTAAAGGATCTATGTTCTATGTTCGGTGATCCAGTTATCTCTTTCTTATGCAAGCTAACCATGCAGGTGTATTGAATTCATAGACAAGTAAGAGCTATGGTGATTATATGATTACGCGCTATGTACAACACTTGATATATGTGCAATATCTAAGTAATAATAATATGTCTTGTTGATGAGATAACATATATCACCATAATAATGAGAAATGCATGTTGAGGTGTGATCCTCTAGTGATGACATGCGGGATTGATGTTCCCTAATGATGATGATGATGCTTTGAGAGGCACTGGTGTAATGTGATGAACTCAGGGATTGATATCCCATGATGATATGAAATGATGAAGCCTTGAGAGGCAGTAGCACTAGGAGATGAAGTGAGGGATTTATATCCCCAGGAAATGTGATGATTGTTGAGGGCTATGGAAATTGTAGTAGCAATATAACATCAATGTAATGAATCCAATGTTGTTCATGTTTTATGTATGGTTTCTTAATACAACTTGATTGCCCCAACAATATACTTAAAATACATTAACTAATTACAGATGAATCTCTCATGTAGTTTTCCCTGGCCATAGATCCATCATCGTCAGGAGCTGGTGATGGTGAAACGGGTTCTCCTGCGGGTTAACCCGGAGTGCATATTGTTGAATATGCGACGTTTCTCCTAGCCTAAAATAGAGAGGATGTGAGTGCAGCTATGATTGCAGACTCGAGATATATGTAGAGCATGGTGAATAGGCCCATGGCTCAGTGTGATAGAGCATGAATGCGTTGATGGCTCAGGGAGCACGGTGAACTGGCCTGTGGCTCAGATATACTAGCGCCGAGACCTATACCGAGGTGGGCTAGAGGAAGGGTAGCCTATGGAGCTGACCCTATGGCTGAGGCCACTTAAGCATGAGACTACAGTCTTGCTTTGGTTCTCGTACATTGACCACGAGGTGGGAGGTCGTGGAGTCCGGCTCTTCCATTGACCTTGTATGGCACCGGCTCCGGGTTTCGCAGCTGTCGGTTGGCTTTGAGCGGTACGGCTCACTTCCTCAGGGCATAATAATTTGTAAGCAAGCCGTATAGTGTCTTTGCTTAGGGAAAATACGAAACATTAGTTGAGGCCTTGTTTGTATAGTTGCTCTAGTTTTACACTTGCAGTTTATCATATATTCCTTATATTATGTGATAAGATCGTAGAAAGTTTATCTTGTCAATCATGTTCCATACAGAATGCCTAGTTATATGCCTCCAAATGTTTTGGTAAGATTGTAATAAAGTTAGCTCTGTTTAGTATACTGCTCCTATAATCTTCTTATATCAATTATTTGTGATCATAATAAAGCTGGTAGAGGGTTATGTTTCTCGTTGGGACTATGTGTCTCACCCTGCTGGTTAATAACCCTTTTTAGGTGGACGTGCCTGGTGAGATGCATATTATGTGGCTGTGGATGTTATGCATAGGTATCGTACCTGGTGGGATAGATAGTGTCTAACAGTAGAAGTCATATGTGTCGTCCCTGTACACTCAGGTCTTCGGGAGTGTTTTTCGATGTTTTTCGTACAATGATCGATGTATGGTTTTTTATAGGTATCTTGATGTAAAGCATCATGCAACAGTTATTTCATGTAACAAGATGATGGGAAATTATGTTGTGGCACCTTAGAAATATGCTATGATATGAAAAGTGTTGCCTCAGATATTATATGTTTCGTCTTGTGGTGCTTGTCGAAAATCGGTTTTAATTTCCCATGTTTTTCGGTAATTTGCTGGTTAGCATGTAATCGTGTTTTGATGAGGATGAGGTGTTACGCACTTCTTTGGATAGGAAGGTAATTAAATCCTGATGAGATTGGTTTAGGGATTCTGAGGAATCGATCTTGAGGAATCATGACATACAGGAGATCATGGTTTTAAGATCACCATACACCATGATACTACAAAGATAGTAAGTGATAGTAGCACTTTGGATGCTTGATGTGAAGTTGCATGTGGCATGTGGCCATGCAAGCCGGGGGTGAAGGATGAACACCAGTAACCCAGTGCTTTGACATAGAGGATAAAGAGTCCCCGAGAGAGAATGGGAGTTCACCACTATAGATGTTGTGGTAAGTCTCCCCTTGACCAAGGAAGGTTAAGATACAATGTGGGTTATGGTAGATCGCCTTACCTAGATGAAAAGAGAAAGAAAGAGTATTGTCAAGGGATAGATTGGGTTGAACTACTTATAAGAGAGAGAGATGGTTCAGTACCATGATGCGAGTTCAAAAGTTCTTGAGTAGGACCTAAAGGTTCACTTTCATGAGGTGGAAGTATATACATGAAGAACTCAATGTCATTACAGTTTATCACCCCATACTAATGGTTAGTATGATCCTGACTAGAGGGTCTGATGAAAGCATGTGTGCTCATTCAGGGTGATACATAGAGACAGTTCTTAAGATGTGATGTTAACCACCATAGCCTTTATCGGGATGCAAGAAGTTCTATAGGGAGGTTGTGTCGGTCACCACTTCATTAAGATGATGTTGGTGAAGGAGGCCTTGCGAAGGTTAGAAAAGAACCACAGTGTGTGTAGATGAAGTCACTTTGATCGTGCAATGGCTGAGAGGGAGCCCATAGGCGACATGAGTCATGAGCTGATGCAAAGCAGACTGACATGCAGTTCACTATGGGAGACTATATGATGTGAAAATCCGACCCCTCTAAGCTACAGTTGAGGAAGTTGAGTCCCCGATATATGGGTCAATTTGAGATGGATTGGTGGAGATGGTTGTGTTTAGCCTTACCCCTCAGGATAACATCATGTATAATGTGTTCCATGAGTTTGATCTAGAGCATTGTGTGAGGTACCCAAGCCATGTGTAGAGCCCTGACCTACTCAACTTTTGAAAGGTTGAAATGTCCTGAGTCACCTACGAGGGTATGATATACCGAGGTAAGAAAGAACTCAGATGGAAGAATATGAGAAAATGAAGGTTCTTCGGAAGCACCATGGAAAGGGTGAAGCCACATGGGAGCCCTGATGGACATAAGAAAGGCTTATCCTATTAGTTTGTGTGCCTGGTGGAATTTTGAGGACAAAATTCTTATAAGAGGGGAAGGATGTTACAACCCCAATTTTTGGGTTCATTTGGTGAGAAATGTAATTTCTCATATTAAAGATATTGGAACAAATAATGGTACAATTTGTTTTGAATAAATGAGTTTCATTTAGAATAGCCTTGTTGGTTGTTTTGTGGGCTTTATTGGCTATTGTGCCTAATAACAAGGAAAAGACAAAACGAACTCCATTATTAATACAAAATGGAGAAAAGAAAGATGTAGAAACCTCTAGAAGGCAAAAGTATGTAACCCAAATATGGATTTCATGCCTCTTGAATTCCTTGGGTTCCAAGGAGTCCAAAGTTGCAAAGATAATGCAAAAAGAAAAGAAAAGACCAATTAAATATTTCTTTATTAAGAAAGAAATTGAAAACAATGATAAAATATGGGAAATAAGTGAAATGAGGTATAATTGAGTTATCTTTGATGGATTTTCGTATACATGAGGTTTCTTATGTTAACAGGAATTCCAATGAGGAAAATAAAAAGAAAAATAAAGAGAAATACTCAAAAAGAGATATTTTAATAAGAAATAAACAAGATAATGGGAAATAATGGAAATAGATGCATCTAGAAGGATAATGAGTGTCCACTAAAAAGGATTTCGAAATATTAGAGTTTCTTGGGGTCCAAGGAGACCCAATAAAGAGGAAGAAAGAGAAAATACCAATAAAGAAAAATAAGAGGGTAATGTAATACATTATTAATGAATTTTAATGGCATTGCTAAAGGAGGTATTTCCTAAATAGAAATTCGTGCCAATAAATTAAAAGGCAAGTAAAAAGAGAATAAGTGAATGGATTTTTGAAATCCTAATATCTAAGGAATAAAGATTTATCAAAAAGGTAATTAGGAGAGAGAGGAACTTGCTTCTCTTTGAAGGAAAAGGGCCTTGTTAATCTGTGAATAGCCAAACTGGGGCGTGGATACTCTCCCCTATAAAATGGGTAGAACCTCTGGTTTGAAGTTAAGAAAAGATCCCACGCTCTCCTCCTTGTTCTTCCATACAAACCCTAGCAAAGAGACTAGTTTGAATCATGAAGCAATGCGTGACCGTGGAGGAGTTACGGCGGAAGTGTGCTGCTCTCATGACATTGGGGGGAAGCTCGATGGAGGTTCCTCCACCCTAGCCTGAATGCAGCAGGAACAACATGGCTTCTTTGGCGGCCGCAAAGTGCAGGCTTGCCCAGCCTGAACCAGCCACTGTAACCACGGGCTGAGGGCACTCAGAGGTAAGGGATGGAGCCGACGTGGCTTTCAGGTCCAGAACTAGGAGCACGAGTCATGCCTAGGGCTGCGCTCGACGGCAGCAGAAGCATCGAGAGGTTGAAGACAACCTGTTGGCCGTTGGACGGATATACCCTCTAGGGTATGAAGCGTCGACGAACTTAAAGGAGGGCATAACAGACTTTTCAAAATGTTTCCAAACAAGTCAAGCAATGTTGCATGATAAAGGCTATGTGGCGCCTCCTTATTGACCCAAGTAAGGTTTTATTACAAAATTCATATCTCCTTAATAGTAGGTCGGATGAATATGCATAAAATATGAAAGTTGCTCAGAAAAATGAGAGGAATCCATTAAAATTATGATTGAAGCCTGGTTCGAATTGAAATTCGAAAAGTAATGGAAGTTATCAACTTTAATACTTTAATGATTAAGAAACCTTATTTTAAGATTATTAATGTGATTAGTAGGTTTTAATGGATGATTAAAGTTGATATTAACATGTTAATGGTAAAAAGGTACATTAAGAACAAAAAGGATGAACTTTGCATGTAATGGGTTTAATTTAGAGTTTCATGTGCATAAATATGCTTTAATGGGCCTTGAAACCCTAATATTGGTAAATGCGACTCTTAATAGCTTTAATTATTCAAAATTGTGAATAAAGCTAACATATGATGATTCTAAGCTATTTCGAGTATAAAATTTCCTAATTTTGGATAAATACCCTTAATGTATAAATTAGGGTTTCCTAGTGGATAAAAGGTAGAAATAATGATAAATAACGTTCATATGTGAATTAGACCATAATGAACTACGAATTGGGGATAAATGAGCATAATGACTTTGTCATGGATTAAAAGGATAAAAATGGTAGCTTTAATGAAAAAGAGGCTTAATGGACTTAATTGATGATTAATTGTGTTGTTTCCGAAATTAAGCTTATGTGTTGTTTAATGGTGACCTTAATAACTTTTGTGAAGGTTATATGAGAAAATTAGGGTTTAAAAGAGTAAGGGGAAGTAAAACCCTAATTGCAAAATAAACCCTAAAAAGAGGTAGAAATCCTAAAAAGGAATAGAAACCTTAAGTAGCAAGATTGTTTGGATAGATTTTGATAAAAAGGAATTGATTGTAATTTCAAGATTCTTGTACTTGCTTGATTGGATGTCTTGATTGATTGGACTATTCTATCTCAATTCAGCCTAACAGGTTTGTGGTTAATTATGGTTAATTGCATTGGTTTCCCGAAGGTTTTCCGAATGTTTCCTCACATTGAATGCAACCTAAACAGTTGGATGTTCATACTTGCAAATTATAAAGTCATTATGGTTATCACAATTATAAATAAGTGTGTATTCTCGCACCTACATTCCACCTTGATGGATGATGCAAAAAGGTCAAGCCCAGGAGGGAAGACCAATGGGAACCATGAGAGGTGACCCCACACACCAAGCTTGGGAATGAGAAGGTGGTCTATGTTGCATGACTAAAGGGCACCATGAGAGGTGACCCTAGGCACCAAGCTCGAGATTGAGAAGGTGGCCTTCAGTCAAACCATAAAGAGGGTATTCCAGGGTTAGGGAAAAAGTGGTGGAGATTGACACATTGAAAATGTAAATTGATTTGTTAATTTACCTTGGTTGTGATAATTAGTTTGTTAGCCATATTTGTGAACTTTTGGTTGTCCCCACGTACCAGCATAGTCCGGTATGCTGACCGACGTTTTGTTTGTCGGCAGTTTAGGTACAAGATTGAAAAGGATAAATAGTAAAGTGGCACATGTGGAATTAAATAATAATTAAATTACAAAGGAGGATTAGTTAGAATGGACTCCTAATGCGGATAGAAGTAGATATCCCTATTTTTGGAAAAGGTATGCGACGTTTTATTTTATACCAGTTTTCAGTTTAGTTGGTAAAATCTGATAATTGTTATTGATTATTTGTCGAACCTTTGATCCTGTTAATTGGGATAATGGCTCTGACCTCTTGGTCTCCCTTAGTTGGGGGTTACCGGGAGGTGGGGTCATTACAGGAATCTATTGCTACCTTGACAGGGACATCCTCAATGATTCCTAAAGGTAGAGTCACCGTGTTATCTACAAGTTGTATGGTCATGCCAGTCGGGAGAAGTTCAGCAAACCCTAGCCTTTTGCAAAGGCTAAATGGCATGATGGAGATATTGGCGCCAAGATTGGCCAATCCTTTCTTACAAGATGAATAGCTGATATGGCAAGAGATCCCAAAAGATCTTGGATCATTCTACTTCTTGGGCATCTTACTCTGGATGATGTCTGAAGTAGTTGTTGCTAACTTGATTGTTTTGTATTCTTTAGTTCTATATTTCCTGGTGAGAAGTGACTTCAAGTACTTTGTCCAAGTTGGTATCTCATCGAGCGCATCTAGAAAAGGAATATCAATATGAAGCTTTTTCATAGCTTCCTTGAACTTATTGAATCGAGTGTCAAGCTTGGTCTACCTCAAACGAGCTCGAAAAGGTGGACGAGGCATGTATACTGGTACCTCTGGCTCTGGTGTTTCAGTTTCTTCGTTAATGGGTTTTTTAGATCTTGGTTCGGCTGTCTTATCAGCAGTCACTGGTTCTTTTAGTTGAGACTCGGGTGTTGTTGAGTCTTGAACAATCACATATTCATCCCCATCTATAATAACCACATGTGTCTTGATAGTAGGATCAGAATAGTCTTTTCCTGACCTGGTAGTTATAGCTTTCAGTTGTTCGGGATGCTTAGGATTGTTTTCTGGTTAGCTAGCAAAGGCTCCAGCAGGTGGCTTCATACTAGCTGCCAGTTGTGCTAGTTGAGATTTAATAGCTTTCTGATGGGCTTGTTGGTTAGCTATCATAGTTTGCTAGCTAGCTATCAATGTTTGTTACAATTGTAACATCTTTTCAATGGTCTATAGCTTGTCATCAGGAGAGTCGGGGCTAGCTTGTTGCCCTTAGTGTTGGTTCTGGTAAGGGTCTTGGTTGGGGTTCTGTAATTGAGAATTTCTCTGATAATTGTTGAAGTTCCTATTCTGAAAGTTTCCCCTAAAGTTCCCTTGATTTCCAAAGTTTTGTTGTTGGTTATACTAAAATCATGGTGGGCTTCTTTGTTGTTTAGTTGAACCAAGTTGTCGCGAGTTTTCCGCTCCTGAAGGATTTCCATATTGAAAACTAGGATGGTTCCTATTTTGATTTGGATTGTAGTATCCTTGACTAGGAATGGTGTTGACGGCATTAAGATTTTCTAGTTGACTATTATCTCCTTGTCCACATGCATTGCTTAGAACAACAGCATAAAGAACATTGCATGCTAAAGTGGTATCATCAGTACTTTTGCATGCTTCAAAAAATAGTGAGGCTGACTTGATATGTTCTTGTTGTTGAGGGGGTGAATGTCCTCTTCCAAATGCAGAAAGGGATGATTCGATATGATCTTGCTGTGCAACTAGGAGTTTGAGGGTTTCAGCAATTGACTTGTATTCTGGAATAACTTCAGCCATAGCTACCTTCAACACTCCCTTGCCTATAGATCTACCACAATTTGCTTGATTTTTAGCTCCAAGGGTGACAACCCTCCATGCACTATCATAACATTGACGCATGAAGTTTCCTCTAGATGAGGAGTCTAAAAACCTCTTGATATCATCGTCCACACCTCTGTAGAAGATTTCAATAAGTTGATTCTTAGGGATTCCATGGTGCAGACACTTTTGTTGAAGATCTTTATATCTTTCCCATGCTTCAGTAAGGGTTTCTCTAGGGGCTTGAGTGAACATTGTTATACATCCCCTGATTTCATAATTGAGAGAAGGAGGATAGAACTTTTCTAGAAAAGTGTTTTGAAGATGCTCCCAAGTAGTGATGGGTTCACATTGCAGAGAGTTGTACCAACTTATGGCTCTATCAGTAAGTGAATATTTGAAGAGTCAGAGTCTAATAGAATCATCAGACACTCCATTTTGCTTCGTCATAACACATAGAACGATGAATCTCAGAAGATGTTCTTGACTATCTTCTCCTTTTTTTACCATAGAATGGGTTGTTTTGCAGAAAGGTAATCCAATGTGCTCGTATCTTAAAGTTGGGAGCATGGATGGGAGGAGGTTGGATTGGGTGGTGAACATCAGTAGCCTTAGGGATTGAGAATTCCCTAAGATCCTTTTACAGTTCTGCTGCTTGCGCTGCTACTCGTGTTGCTACGATTTCCTCTTGAAGTGAACCCTAGCTTCTTGCATGAATCTTTCTCTCTGTGCATTGATGGCTTGAGCCACCCTTCGGTCTATCTCCTCTTCTTGAGCCATTCTTGCTTGGTTTTCTCTGTTCTGACGATGAAAGGTTCTGTCTATCTCTGGATCAAAGTTGGCGGTGAGTTTGGGATTGTTCAAACGGTGCATACACCAGTCTTGGGGAGTACCTGAAATGAAAATATTTGAAGTAAGATTGATGGAGTAGAGTGAAATTTAAGTAGATGATCGATTGTATCAATAGAAAAACTAAATCTTAGATTGTATCAATAGAAAAACTAAATCTTAGATTAGCCTTAAAAGAAACAAATTTGACTAACTGATTTCGTTGTCCCCAGCAATGGCGCAAGAATTTGATGTGAAATATTATCGCACTACAAACTCACTCGGGGTTGAAATCTTCGATCTTTTCCCAAAACCCCGTGCAATAATACCACACGCAAGAGGACGAGTCTTATTGCAGTATAGTTAAGGATCAAATCCCAAAGGACAACATTTTTAAGAATCTTGGTCAGTCAAATCTAGCTCAAGTAATACTAATATTTAGAACGATTGATTGGTTTGTGGTTGATTAAACTAAATGCAAGAAAGTAAAAGATCATAATTAATGTTTGTTCTTGATAAATGATATGGAATCACTAGGATGGTATCGGGTTTCACCACCACTGCACATGCAAACACATCCAAACACATAACATCCAGGCAAGCATCTAACTATCCAAATGGAACTGTTGTGAACCCTCCCGGAGGGATGTTTAAAACCTCATAAGCATCCCCTTAGGCATCCAATTTCTCGTCGCCATCTAGATCATGCAGTTATGGTTACAAAGATACAACATCCAACTAAGGATGTGGTCCTTCCTGAGGGATGTTTAGACCAAAGAAGCGTCACCATGGGCTAGATGGCTCGTCCCCTCATGGATCATACACTTATGACCTCAAGGAACCCCATTCTATTTGTAGTCCGGGTGTCAGCAGTGCTAATTGACAAGAGAGCAGGTGATTAATCTACAACCAAACATCGACGATTAACAAAGAAGATACAGAATCCAACTAAGGTTGTGGCCCTCCCTAAGGGATTTTTAGGCCACAGAAGTGTCACTGTAGTCTAGATGGCTCATCTCCTCATGGATCATACACTTATGACCTCAAGGAATCTCATTCTATTTGTAGTTTGAGAGTCTACCTCATTAGTCGACATTCCACCCTACATACAGAAGTTCTCATAACATAGGTAAGAACAAGATGAAAGCAAGCAGGTAATCAAGCTACAAACATTATTAATTAACAACGAAATGGAAAGTTATATACATTGCCTTGGAATGCTAAATGAAAAGACATGAAAGCAAGAGCAGTGGGTCTAGTTCTTGCACCCCAGTGAAAAGTGACTACTCACTCATGATGCGAGAAGCAAGAAGAAAAAGAGAGAGGGAAGGTTCCTCCATGAGCATGATGCAGAAGGTAGTCACCGCTCGGTGAAGATGATGCGGTCTTCTACGTCGTGTCAGAGCAGATCTGGATGAGGAGGAAGAACCACCAAGGCGGGCTGGGTAGACCTTCTTCTCCACCTTTTTTCTCTTCTCAACCTCCTTATTTGCACCAGGAGGAGATGTGGGTGGTGTGGCAGTGGTTGAAGATGGTGGACGGCAGCATGGAGTATGAAGCTTGATCGAACCTTGCACTTAGGCATCCTTTCGGGGCCCTAGATCGATGCCCAAATGAGGACCCTTGTGCTCCTATTTATAGGCTTGGATGGGATCCTCATGTTTTTGCTGTGAGTCTACTCTGAACGGTTTAGAGCAACCAGTCTTGGAGACCGTCTGACAACCAAACAGTCTTGGAGACCATTTGACATGCAGACGATCTTGGAGACCGTTTGACATCCAAACGGTCCTGGCTTCTATCAGTTTGCTATTCCCAAATGGTCTTGAGTCCTGTCTTCATACGGTCTTGCAGACCGATCAAATGACCAAACGGTCTGGGGAAGGAACTGCCCATACGGTCCTGGAACTTGCCTTCAAATGGTATGAAACTGATAGGCACCAATAGGTCTTCAACTGTAGCTAGCCAAAGGGTCTTGGGATCGTATGACTTCATTGTCCAAATGGTCTTGAGGACTAAGCGGTCTTGCTCTTCATCAGTCTTTTCTTAAGTTTCCAAACAGTCTTCATCTAAACGGTCTTGGATCTTCATCGTCTGATGGCCTCCGATTGGTCTTCGTCATCCAAACGGTCTTGAAACTGTTAGGCGTCATACGGTCTTGAGACCATTTGGTCTCAAATGGTTTTGGGACCATTTAGGTAGAGTAGTGAGAGGAGGACTATGTAGGTGAATGTCAAAGACCGATAGGTCAAAATTGCATGGGTTCACCATTAGGGAAACTGTTTGGTCAAGATCGATTGGTCAAGACCAAAGTTGAGAGGATCTTGAGAGAATTCCATAAAATGGTTGAACCTAGTCAAGACCTACACAAAATCAATATAAATCTAGTTAATAATCTTGATAATTGAATTAGTTAAGAAATCTTGCATTTTGTGAGATTTAGGAGATGAAATCAAAAGTATTGAATCGAATTGATCCAAAAATGGCGATTGGAAATCATGATGAATATGCATTCATCAGAACCCCAACCAAGTCCCTTACCAGAACCAACAACAAGGGAAACAAGCTAACCCCAACTCTCCTCATGAAAAGCTATCGACCATTGAAAAGATGTTACAATCACAAGAAACATTGATAGCTAGCCAGCAAACTATGATACTAACCAAGAAGTCCATCAAAAAGCTATTGAATCTCAACTAGGTCAACTTGCAGCTAGCATGAAGCCACCTGTTGGAGCCTTTGCTGGCCAACCAGAAAATAATCCTAAGCACCTTGAGCAACTAAAGGTTGTCACTACCATGTCCGCAAAAGACTATTTGAGTCCCCCTATCAAGCCACCTGTGATTATTATAGACAAGGATGACTCTGTAATTGAACTAGACTCTACCACACCTGAGTCTCAACCAAAAGAAACAACAATTTCTGATAAGATAGACGGGCAAAGTTCTAAGAAACCAACTGATACTGAACCAAAAACACCAGAGCCAAAAGTACCAGTGTACAAGCCTCGTATACCTTTCCCATCTCGTTTAAGGCAGACAAAGCTTGACACTTGATTCAACAAGTTCAAAGAAGCCATGAAGAAACTCCATGTTGATATACCTTTTCTAGATGCACTGGCTGAGATACCATCTTGGACAAAGTACTTGAAGTCACTTCTCACCAAGAAATATATAACTGAAGAATATGAAATAGTCAAGTTAGCAACAACTACTTTAGACATCATCCAGAGTAAGATGCCCAAGAAGGAGAAAGATTCAAGATCTTTTGGGATCTCCTGCCATATCGATGATTCATCGTGTAAGAAAGGATTGGATGATCTTGGCACTAGTATCTCCACCATGACACTTAGCCTTTGCAAAAGGCTAGGGTTTACTGAACTTCTCCCGACTGGCATGACCATACAACTTGCAGATAACATTGTGACTCTACCTTGAGGAATCATTGAGGATGTCCATGTCAAGGTAGGAAAACATTCCTATGTTCCATGTGAATTTGTCATCATGAACATAAAGTAAGACGCTAGATACCCTCTCATCTTTGGATGACCTTTCCTTGCCACTGCAAGAGCTCTGATCGACGTTGATCCAGGAACTCTGCTGCTCAGATTAGGTAAAGAAACTCTCAAATTCAAGGTTTTTGAAAGCATGCGAAGGCCAAGCATGCAAGAGGAAGTCTACTTGCTTGAGTGCGTAGAGCAGATGTCACTCCTAACGTAGGAGGATTATGAACAAGAAGACCATTTAGGAATGACCCTCACCAATCTAAATGCAGAAACTTCAGATGACCAACAAGTGAAAAGTTGTGTTTTCCAACTCGATACTGCTGAAGAAGATCCTGAAGCCAAGATTGAGGAACTAAAAGTAGTGGATGTTACTGAAGAAGCATGTGAAAAGCCACAAGCTCTTGAAATGAAGCCCCCACCAGAAGGACTGAAATATGTGTTTCTAGATGAACTCAAGATCTGCCCAGTCATCATAAATTCAGATCTAACAGAGGAACAAGAAGACAAACTTTTGAAGGAATTGAAGGAAAGAAGAAAAGCAATCAGCTACAAGATAAGTAACCTCACTGGGGTTAGTCAAGCGTTGTGCATGCACAAAATCCCCATGATGGAAGATCACAAGACAACTATTGAACATCAATGTGAATTGAATACAAACATGAAGGAAGTAGTCCGTCATGAAGTCATTAAACTGCTCACTGCTAGAATAGTCTATCTGATATCAAACTCACCATGGGTGAGTCCCATGCATGTGGTCCCAAAGAAAGGTGGAACTGTTGTGGTACGAAATGAAAATGATGAACTCATCCCCACTCAAACGATTACAGGATGGAGGATGTGCATTGTGTTGGTATGTATGCCCCGAGAGCCAATCATGGCATGATTGGTGGGATACATTAAGATTGATTTCATAAACATCAAAAAGGAAAGCTTCCAATTCTTTCTGGTTCAGTCATATGAGATAGTGATAGAACAGATTGAACGTCTAGAGAATGACAGTACTCAATGACATATGCCTTTAGGTTCAAGACCGGAACGATGAGATCATACGGATGCTAAGAGTTTGTACATTCTTGTTATGTCCCTAGTCAGATGTCATTGTGGAAGGTAGATAAACAACAATGACACACAATACTAGATTGTTGTGTTGGTCGATGATAGAATCTCATTAGTCATGATATAGAGATATCAAACCAAACACATAGGTACTTGTTAGAGAACAAGTGTACCGGACAAACCCACCGTGAGTTTGACACATGGAACCATGACATGGTAGTCACAGTTAGTACCCACAGTGATGGTGGTGAGTGTGATTCTTTGACCTGAAATCACTACACTCAACACATGTCGTTGGGAACACTTTGACATCATCAAACGCAGTCCTGAAACATGGGTTGTTATAAATGTGATGATTGGGTGGCTTTGACACATGGGGCTTTTGAGGGGTGAGTGATAGATATGGGATTTGTCCCTCCTGAGGGAGTTTGATATCCCTGGCCACTTGATGAGTAGGATTGAGAAAGGCGTGCATGCATGTGTGAATAAGTTGGTGATATTGATGTCATACATATCTCTTCCAATCTACTCTGAGATCAAGAAAGTGAATGAACATTGACAGGATGATTGTTCCATGCTTCGAGTTCATTCGGGATATCAGTGACAAAGGAATTATACATTCACTGTAACACCATTCACAGATTGTAGGATTGAAAGTTGTTCTCCAACTTTCCATTTCACTTGGGTAGCATTGATGTGTGACTAGGCACCGCTCTTTGCTTGTGAAGTCATAAGTGTTATGGACTTTCACTGCCAATGTGAAATGGACCTACAGGGTCACACACATAGGATTTAATCGGGAAGAGGATTTTTTTCCACAAACAATGTTTAGATTGATTACTAAAGGAGTTTAGTAGTTCAATTAAACACTCAATCAATTGATAGCTCAGTATCATAAGGTTCAAGGTGTTGGATTGATTGATTAGAGTATCGGATTGATTGAAACTGCAATGACTGATTCTGCACAATCTGCACTCCCAAAGGATCGGCTCATATAATGAACCAATCGGCTCAGCTTGGTGAATCAGTTGGCTCAGGTGGTGAGTCGATCGGCTCATGGACAGGGTGAAACGATTGCTTGAAGTGTTGAAATGATCAATTCAACTGATGCACCCGAGCAAGTTGGGAAAGTAGGATTGGTGAGAAATTTCTTTTCGTTTCACTTGTCCAATTTGATTGGAACAAGGATTGGTATTTGATACCAATTAGAAACAAAAGATGAAAAGTCAATCAGGAACTGACCAGGACCACGAACCGATCGATTCAGAAGTGAACCGACCATTTCATGGGTCCCAACCGATCGGTTGAGGTGTCAACCGACCGGCTCAGGTCCCCAACCGACCGTTTCAGTTGTGAAACGATCGATTCAGGTTGCAAGTTGGTTGTTTTTGTGGAAAATCTTGAACCCTTCTACTCCTGCTTTTAGTCTCGCATTGCCCGGGATAGAGAACCCTGTCCCATGATCCTCCTATATATAGGGGTATTGGGGGCTTCTCAAAGTACAACTCAGTGCAACCAGTTGCTCTGTAAAGTTGTCGTTCTTTCTAGTTTTGGTAACCGAGAGAACCTGAGCAAGTGCTACCTGAAAAGGGAGGCACAATAAGGGAAAGACAACTGCAGAAAGTGACTGGTGGAAGGAGAGTGTGTCAGTGACTAGTACGCTGACAGGAGGGTGTGACTCCTTCCAATTACTTATGGGACAAGGAGATTGGAGTTCCAGGTGGTCCGTGTGGACTACTTCAGAGGCGGGATATTTCTACCGCTTGGAGGACTGTTGTCAATCCCGACAGTCCCGGTGAGACCAGGAGTCGTCAGTCCCGGTGCGACCAGGAGCTGCACAAACACCGTCCAAGACTGGAGGTGAAGACCGCGCAAGCCGTGAGGTATTGTCACCGAGAAAGCCTCGGGACAATGTATGATTCCACAAACCATCCCTTCCTATTGTATAGACGTTGACGCGTTTCCTTGTTCTGGGTTTGGGGAGGAGAATTTTTTTTTGTTTCTGTTGCCTTCTCTGCCTCCCCTAAAACCTAAAAGTGGTATCAGAGCCACGTCAACTGCTCTATACTTTAGGTTTATCGATATGATCGATTTTGGTTTGTCGCCTTTATTTATTGCATACGATGCGAATAAAATTGGCTTTATGCATGTCCAATCCTAAATCCACAAATCCCAATATACATATATGATATGTAATATGAATGCACTCGATATGTGTCACCCTTAAATGAGTTTTGTGGTGGATGTATAGCGTGGTTATGGCCAATAAACCCTATTTGTGTATGGTTGTATGTGGTTGCTTGCATCTCGGTCTGCGCACTGATCTTCCTTCTCCTATTCTTGATGTAACTCGAAATAATTCGAGATTTCTTTCCTACCTTTGCTCCCCTCAAATGTAACTCGAGGTTTCTTCTTTTACAATGTAAAATAGGATAGAATTTTATTTCTTGTTATGTCAAAGAATGGAGGACATCCTGACGACAGTTGAGACGATCAGTTCAAGGTGTGAACTGATCAGTTGACGTTCGAGATGATCGGTTCAAGGAGTGAGTCGATCAGTTGATGATCAGTCTGAGGAGTGAGATGAGTGGGTGGAGGTCATGATGAGATGCACGACGACCAAGCAAACTAATCGGTTGGAGGATCCAACCGATCGGCTGGTGGAACCCAGCCGACCGGCCTGATGGCGAGTCGATCAGTCATGTGATGAGTTGATCAAACCCAGAAAGGCAAAGCACAGAGTTCATCTTGTACGGGTTGGATGTGATGTAGACCTAGATGACCGTGATTCCTATTGGCTCGAGGAATCACATTAGGATGGCCATCATCATCGCTTTTATCATTTTGCATGTTTTCTGTGGGATATAGCATGTATATGATATGTACTATGTATTATGGTGATTGGATATGTATATGTATATAAAAACCAAATCCCTCATTAAATATTAAGTTTTAGATGCCTTCCAAATGCGACACACGTGAAAAGCTTGATCGACTAAGTGTGGGCACACCCTAGCATGGTGCACCGTCTATCTCGTGGAAGCGTGAAGGATGGATATGTGGGTCTGCCCTAGCATGGTGCATATTCATCGTGTTTGCTTCGGGTCGGACTTAACAAGGTGATCTAGATGGGATCTAGTACCTTGAGGCATGGAGATGATCATCGCAAGAAGTTGCATATGACATCTTATTAAGAGTTTCATATGATGCAATTGGGAAGAGTTGTCTACCTGAGAGATCTAAGTTGTGGGCGACAGCCCTAGCTGGTCCATGACTTAGAGGATTTTAGGATCTTGCCCACTAGAAGGTTGTACGCTGCAATATTCTAAATTGATGGTGAGGGCTATCAATTTGAACTAAAATAGTGGGAGCGATAATTAATTAAAGGCCTAATTATATCGTCAACTTTTTGAATCAATCAAATAAGTCAAAAATGAGTTTTTGGACTAAAATTGCATATTTCCTTTTGTAGTACAAATGACAACAAACAACAATCACTTTTCTTAGCGATCGGTCCTTGAAAAGGACAAGCTAAATGGGACAAACATCCACGACTGGTATAGGACATTGAGAATTGTTCACAATCAAGAGCGAAAGCTCTATGTCCTGGATACTCCAATTCTAGAGGAACCTGCTCCTAATGCACCAAAAAATGAAAGGGATGCTTACAAGAAGCATTTTGATGATGCCATTGATGCAAAGTGCTTGATGTTGTGCTCTATGAACCACGAGTTGCAGAGACAATATGAGAACATGGGTGTCATTGAGATGATTCAACATCTCATGAACATGTATGAAGATCAGGCACGGCAAGAGAGATACAATGTCTCAAGGGGACTGTTCAAGTGCGTCATGACAGAAGAAGATCCAGTTGGTCCTCACACACTCAAGATGATTGGGTATGTAGAGAACCTGACAAGACTGGGATTTCCACTGAGCCAAGAGTTGGCTACTGACGTGATACTGCAAATTTTGCAAGAATCCTACAATCAGTTTGTGATGAACTACAACATGAACAACTTTGATAGGCCACTGTCAGAGTTGTTGGGCATGTTGAGGACAGCTGAGATACATATGAAGAAGGACAAGCCTAAGTCTATGATGGTGATCACGAGCAAGAAAAGCAAGTCCAAGCGCAAGGGAAAGGGCAAAGCTAAGAAAGGTTATGATGCTAGCCAGGAGCCCAAGTCGTCTTCAGCTCTCAAGGCCAAGGGAGGCGTGACCAAGAAAGGAAATTGCCACCATTGTCAAAATCCAGGACAATGGAAAAGGAATTGTCATCTCTATCTGGAAGAAGAAAACAAGAAGGAGGCAACAGACGTCTCTACTTATAGGTGTCATGAAAGTAAACTTGTAACACTTTTGACGTATATGATACCAAGATGTAAAGTGTAAAGCACTCATAATTGGGGCAAGTGTTTCCGCCATATATAGGAGTACTTTAGTTTATTTTCAGCCTAAAAAGCATGTAATACAGTTATGAACTGCTATTTCATATTTGCCAATAGATAGAAACACTTTATTTTTGCATATTGTATGACAATGATGGCAATCAATAAAGAGATGTTTCAATTTCTAAAGATATGATCTTTGTGGAAATGCCTTGTTTATCTTGTGGTATTTGTTATGCATAAGATAAAATGATACCTAAGAGTTATAGATAACTCAAACAATCAAATTAGCATCAATCATGAGAAATTCATTTCTAGTTTCCATGTGATGGATAAATCTAGACTCTTTTGGTTAGAGAACCAGTAAGAGACATGAATATCTTGGACATGATTAATCAATCTTCACTAAAGGTAGTGGGAGAATGATTATCCTATTAGGTATGATACATGTGATGTATTTACATACCTATTGGAACAAATGCTAAATACTTCAAATGGTGTTTGGAGAAATACCAATATGAATATCTTGAAGTGTTCAAGATTATCATAGATGAAGTGCAAATTTGGTAAAGTGTTAATTGTTGATGAGCTCAATGAATGAAATACTTGGACCAAATGTTTGAGATCCTTATGAGTGATTATGATAGTGTATCATAGTGAACTCATGATTAAGGCATGGTGATGTCTAAATCAAGAAGGAATCATACTCTAAGGAGTTAGAGAATGATTATCAAATAACTGAATTCTTCTTAATAATAGAATACCCCACACTAATAAAGGACATTAAGAATCACAAGGAGTTGTAAGTTCTTATATCCTTGACGGATACACCTCATTTATCTATGTGATGAGTTGTTAATGTGATGAGTCAACTATCTAGATGAATATGAGGAACCGAATTTTGAGTTATGGTTTATGACCATTACATCCTAAATGACATCCATGTGAACCATAAGGTATGACCTTGATGCTAGCACCCATTGGATGAAATCCATAAGTGCAAATGAATCTTAAGTGTTAAGACACATGCA
Organism: Alisma plantago-aquatica; assembly: GCA_963693085.1. Taxonomy (NCBI): domain Eukaryota; kingdom Viridiplantae; phylum Streptophyta; class Magnoliopsida; order Alismatales; family Alismataceae; genus Alisma; species Alisma plantago-aquatica. The sequence goes on from OY856412.1 coordinate 50,432,371, forward strand.
TAACATTTTGAGAAGTATGATGCTTGTTGATTGAAACTTAATGACTAAGACATTTGGCATATGGATACTAAAACCGCATTCCTATGAGGAATAAAACAAGGATGTGTACGTGACACAACCTATAAGGTTTATCAATCCACTAATGCAAATGAAGTCTATAAGTTACAATGGACTAATCAATGTGATTGATTGAGTACAAGCAACTCAGAATTGGATCTTTACTTTGATAATATAGTCAAAGGGTTTGACTGATATGTCAAAGATAAAGAAGGGATTTGTGATTTAGTGGGAGCATATTCACATTCCACATATTGATGTGAAATGGAAATGTTCTAGAATGGAAATTCAAAAGTGGAAATTATCTTTAAGGAAGATAGAGATGTTTCATATATGATAGGAAAAGAGATCTATAGAGATAGTTCTCAAAAATCTCTTGACCTGAAAAGAGAAAGCATACATTGGCAATCTGTACTGAAGGGTTCAGTATGCACAAATTCAGTGGGAGAAAACTTGTCCATGTTACTTGGAGTTAGTATCCCAAGGCCAAGTGTCCAATTCTTATGAAGAATGGGAACAATTAAATAGATATGGATCTATCATGTATGTAATCATCCCATTATCTTTCATGTATCAACATGGCAAGAACAAAATGAATTCATCATCTTGTATGTAGGACATGGCAATATGATGTGCTCATCCTGATAACTCATATGTGAGACATGACAAGTGGATGTCTGTCTACTTCCAGTAAGGGTTGCTGGAATACCATGAGATCTTGATAAGTACTTGAGAAGTACTAGTTCTATGGAGATAAAGAAGAGTTCAATGTAAAGAGTTACATTGATGCAAACTTCCGAAAGGACAGAAAATTAATCGCAAAATATATATAGGATATATAAAAGTGAAAGTTTGTTGATAATTGGAAGTGTTCCAATAAAACCATTTAAAAGGAAATGTCGAGTGTCTATGCGTTAGAGAATAGTAGTGGATACTATATGGATCTAGAAGTTCATGAGATGAACTTATAGATATTCCGCTCATTGATGAAAAGTATGGAATCCTTGATCATGCAATGTGGCTAAAGGTTAGAAAAGGAATACTAGATCACATATTACGGAAACTCCATCTCATACGTGTGACGTACAGCGAAGAGATGAGAGATATGCAGTTAAAAACTGACTTTGGAAAGGTGTTGACATTACTCACTATGTTGACACTAGAGCACAATAACATGTGGGACATGTTTGAAGATCACTATGAATATGATTCAAGGGTGATTGGCTCGCAGTGCAAGTGGGAGTCTGTTGGTATGTATGCCCTGAGAGCCAATCATGGGATTATTGGTGGGATACATTAAGATTGATTTGATAAGCATCAAAAAGGCAAGCTTCCAATTCTTTCTGGTTCAGTCATATGAGATAGTGATAGAATAGATTGAACGTCTAGAGAATGACAGTACTCAGTGACGTATGCCTTTAGGTTCAGGACCTGAACGATGAGATCATACGGATGCTAAGAGTTTGTACATTCTTGTTATGTCCCTGGTCGTATGTCATTGTGGAAGGTAGATAGACAACAATGACACACAAGACTAGATTGTTGTGTTGGTTTATGATAGAATCTCATTAGTCAAGATATAGAGATATCAAACCAAACACATAGGTACTTGTTAGAGAACAAGTGTACTGGACAGACCCACTGTGAGTTTAACACATGGAACCATGACATGGTAGTCGCAGTCAGTACTCACAGTGATGGTGGTGAGTGTGATTCTTTGACCTGAAATCACTACACTCAACACATGTCGTTGGGCGCACTTTGACATCATCAAACGTAGTCCTGAAACATGGGTTGTTATAAAGGTGATGATTGGGTGGCTTTGACACATGGGGCTTTTTAGGAGTGAGTGATAGATATGGGATTTGTCCCTCCTAAGGGAGTTTGATATCCATGGCCACTTGATGAGTAGGATTGAGAAAGGTGTGCATGCATGTGTGAATCAGTATGTGATATTGATGTCATACATATCTCTTCCAATCTACTCTGAGATCAAGAGAGTGAATGAACGTTGACAGGATGACAGTTCCATGCCTTGAGTTCATTCGGGATATCAGTGACAAAGGAATTATACATTCACTGTTACACCATTCACGGATTGTAGGATTGAAAGTTGTTCTCCAACTTTCTATTTCACTTGGGTAGCACTGATGTGTGACTAGGCACCGCTCTTTTCTTATGAAGTCATAAGTGTTATGGACTTTCACTACCAACGTGAAATGGACCTGCAGGGTCACACACATAGGATTTAACCTGGAAGAGGAGTTTTATCCACAAAAAATGTTTAGATTGATTACTAAAGGAGTTTAGTAGTTCAATTAAACACTCAATCAATTGATAGCTCAGTATCATAATGTTCAAGGTGTTGGACTGATTGATTAGAGTATCAGATTGATTGAAACTGCAATTGACTGATTCTGCACAATCTGCACTCCCAACCGATCGGCTCATATGATGAACCGATCAGCTCAGCTTGGTGAACCGGTCGGCACAGGTGGGGAGTCGATCGACTCATGGACAGGGTGAAATGATTGCTTCAAGTGTTAAAATGATCGATTCAACTAATGCAACCGAGCATGTTGGGAAAGTAGGATTGGTGAGAAATTTCTTTTCGCTTCACTTGCCCAATTTGATTGGAACAAGGATCGGTATTTGATACTAATTAGAAACAAAAGATGAAAAGTCAATCGGGGACTGACGAGGACCACGAACCGACCGGTTCAGAAGTGAACCGACCATTTCATGGGTCCCAACCGATCGGTTGACGTGTCAACTGACCAGTTTAGGTCCCCAACTGACTATTTCAGTTGTGAAACGATCAGTTCAGGTTGCGAGTTGGTTGTTTTTGTGGAAAATCTCGAACCCTTCTACTCGTGCTTTTAGTCCCGCATTGCCCGGGATAGAGAACCCTGTCCCATGACCCTCCTATATATAGGGGTATTGGGGGCTTCTCAAAGTACAACTCAGTGCAACCAAATGCTCTGTAAAGTTGTTGTTCTCTCTGGTTTTGGTAACCGAGAGAGCCCGAGAAAGTGCTACCCGAAAAGGGAGGCACAGCAAGGAAAAGACAACTACAGAAAGTTACTGGTGGTAGGAGAGTTTGTCAGTGACTAGTACACTGACAGGAGGGTGTGACTTCTTCCAATTCCTTGTGGGACAAGGAGATTGGAGTTCCAGGTGGTCCGTGTGGACTACTTCAGAGGCAGGAGATTTCTGCTGCTTGGAGGACAACTGTCAATCCCGACAGTCCCGGTGAGACCAGGAGTCGTCAGTCCCGGTGCGACCAGGAGCTGCACAGACACCGTCCAAGACCGGAGGTGAAGACCGTGCAAGCTGCGAGGTATTGTCGCTGAGCAAGCCTCGGGACAAGGTATGATTCCACAAACCATCCCTTCCTATTGTATAGACGTTGATGCATTTCCTTGTTCTGGGTTTGGGGAGGAGAATTTTTTTTGTTTCTACTACCTTCTCTACCTCCCCTAAAACCCAAAACATTGATTACAGAAAGTTAAACAAGGCAACTCAAAAGGATCATTTCCCAATGCCCTTTCTTGATCAAGTATTAGAACGGTTGGCTCATCAAGAATATTTGTGTTATCTCAATGGTTACTCTGGATTCTATCAAATACCCATACATCCAAATGACCAAGAGAAAACTAGTTTCACTTGCCCATTTAGAACATACGCATTTAGAAGAATGTCGGTCGGCCTCTATAATGCACATGCAACCTTCCAGCGTTGCATGACCGCCATATTCGCTGGTCTCACTGAAATAATTATGGAAGTTTTTATGGATGATTTTTTTGTATATGAAGATTTATTCGAATCATGCCTAAAACACCTCTCCCTTATCCTCGAATGGTGTGAAGAAGCACATCTTTTATTAAACTGGGAGAAGTGTCACCTTATGGTAAAGGAAGGCATTGTCCTCGGCCATAGGTTAGTAATCGAGGAATTGAAGTAGACAAGGCCAATATCGAAGTGATTTCCAAGATCTCTATCCCTATCAATGTAAGGGAGGTTCACACATTCCTAGGTCATGCAGGCTTTTACTGACGGTTTATAAAGGATTTCTCAAAGATAACCAAGCCGATGACAAATTTGCTACTAAAGGATACTAAATTCAATTTTGACGAAGAATGCGTTAAAAGTTTCAACCATCTAAAGCATGCTCTTACAACAACACCCATCATCAGAGCCCTTGATTGGGATCACCCTTTTGAAATTATGTGTGATTCCAGTGATTATGTTGTGGGTGTTGTCTTGGGCCAATATATAGAAAAGAAACATTATGTGATCTACTATGCATCGAAAACCCTCGATGAAGCTCGGAGGAATTATGCAACTACCGAGAAATAATTTCTTACGGTTGTGTATGCCTTTGACTTGTTTAGATCCAACCTCATTGGTTCAAAATTCATTGTCTACACAGATCATGTCACTATACGTTACCTCCTGGCTAAGAAATATGTTAAACCTAGGTTAATTAGATGGATTCTCCTCTTACAAGAGTTTGATTTGGAGATAAGAGACAAGAAAGGTACAGAGAATTTTGTGCTAGACCACCTTAGTCATATCCATGGCCTGGAAACTGAGAAGATCCCCATCAATGATTCCCTTCCAGATGACCAGCTTATGAAAGTTTCTGAAGCTATCCCTTAGTACGTGGACTTTGTGAACTACCTGGTTGTGGGTGTCATTCACCCCGAATGCACCGGAAATGCACTGAAAAAATTCATGCATGATGTGAAGCAATATCACTGGGATGAGTCATACCTTTTCAAGCTCTGTGTTTATGGCCTATATAGATGATGTATCACCGAATAAGAAGCTCAACTTATTTTGGAGCAATGTCACTCAGGCCCAGTTGGAGGCCACATGAGTTCCAAGAAAACTGTCTTAAAGGTTTGGCGATGTGGATTCTTTTGACCAACCATATCCAAAGATTCCTATGACTTTTTTCTATCATGTGACAAATGTCAAAGAACATGTAACATAACAAAAAGAGATGAGATGCCACTAAACTTGTGGTAAGAAGTCAAGATATTTGATATTTGCGTGTGGACTACATGGGTCCATTCCCATCTTCTCATGGATTTTCCTACATCCTAGTGGCGGTGGATTACTTCTAAAAATGGGTTGAATCCATACCTACCATCACTAGTGATTCCAAACCTGTTATCAAAATGTTCAAAGATATCATTTTCCCCCGATTCGGAGTCCCACGCACTGTGATTTCCAAAAGAGGTTCTCATTTCCTAGAAAGAAGCTTTGAAGCATTGCTGAGGAAATATGGTGTAACTCATAAGGTAGCCTCACCCTACTATCCACAAACTAGTCGACAGGTAGAGGTTTCTAACCATCAACTCAAGGCTATTTTGGAAAAGACTGTAGGCCACAATTAGAAAGATTGGTCAGTAAAAATCAATGACACCTTGTGGGCCTACTGAACTGCTTTTAAAACTCCCCTTGGGACTACACCTTTTCGACTAATCTATGGAAAGTCATGCCACCTGCCGGTAGAATTGGAACACAGGGCATGTTGGGAAATGAAACAACTGAATTTTGATATGAAACAAGCAGGCCAAGCCAAGATTCTGCAACTCCAGGAGCTGGAAGAACTATGAATGATAGCTTATGAGAATGCTAGAATCTATAAAGAACGCACAAAGTTGTGGCATAATGGTCATCTCAAGAGGAAAGAAATTCAAGTGGGAGACCAAGTTCTTCTGTTCAACTCAAGACTAAGGTTATTCCCAAGAAAACTCCATTCTCGCTAGTCAGGACCCTACATCGTCTAGAGCATCTCCCCACATGGTGCTTTTTCTTTATGGAGTGAAAAGTCAGGCGAATTCGTGGCAAATGGTCAACGACTGAAGAGATATTTCACCTCGGCCAAAACAGGCACTGAAGCGATACAGGAACTCACCAATCCAACGTATCCACTATGAAAGTTGAAGAAACCAAGTCGAGCCATCGACATAAAACAAAGGCACTTGTCGGGAGGCAACCCGGTCAAAAATTTGTATTTACTTTCAATTTTGAATTAGAAATTTTTCTTGATTTTGTTTTTATTTTTTTAGATAATTTTGCACCAAATAAAATTGCATCGCGAGATGCTATCTTGAATTCTGAATGGTTATGTTTGAGATTTTCAGATGGAGGATGCATGCTGATTGGAACGCAACCACATCCGGTGGTCCAATCGGCATGAACTTCCCCTCCATCTCGAATTTAGAGTTTGCTTGGGACGAGAAAATTTCTATGTTCGGGGTGGAGGGTGGATGGTACGCATCTTACTTTCCACCTTCACTCATCTAATTCAGACTTAAGATTTCATCGTTGCATTTTTTGACCAAACTTTTCAAATTTTTCAAAAATTTTAAAGTTTTTCAAAGGAATTGCACAGAAACTTGATGAAGTTTTGACACTTTTCGTTTCAACCTCTATGCATTTTGAATAATTATACCCTCCTTATTCGAATCAGATCCTCAAAAGGACCTTCTTCTGAAAACTAGCCTTTTGATTGAAATCATCTTGTGAAGCTTATAAATCCTAACATCATGATTTTTATGCACAAATGGCAAGTATCTTTCAAATTGATAGGGATCAAACACATCGTGCTTCCTAACTAACTAGTGGAACAATAACATGGAATCCCCACTAGATCCTCATCAAGTCATTTTTTAGCAGAGTATGATAAAGAGAACAACCTGATGCACAGAATTGTAAATCAAGTTGCATTCTGATGTAAACTCTCTTCTACACTTCTTCTATCATCTTCGTACCCCTCCATCCATCAAAAAGAAACAAAAATAGCCAAAATCATGCCAAACCCTAAGTTCGGGGTGGCACACCACTTCCCTCTATATCTGCTTCTTCCATACCCCTCGCAAACTAATAGGGGCATACCACCAAGAAAAGATGCCAAAGCGCACACAAAAAAATGCAATCTCGGGTCAAATAGAGGAGAGATTCGCAAAAAAATGCAGTAAATGAAATTGCAAATAATATAATAAAAATCTCGAGTCGAATAGAGGAGAGATTTACTTCTTCCTTCCATACCACCCTTCACTCCCTTTTCTACCTAATGGAACAATAAATTCCTCCAATACCCTAAAATACATCAGTGTCAGATCAGATGCACACTTGTTGTTCTACGGGTATCTCTGGACTCTTATGAAACTCTTTAACATGCTTGTTGTTGGAAAAAGTGAGGAGTAAGTGAAGTTGGAAAGAAAACTCGGGAACGAAGATATGGTAAGATGTGTTCAGTGGTCTCAGGAAGTTGAGATGCTTAGTCATACTAGTAGAAAGGAAACAATCATGATGTGAAGAGGAGGCAATCACATGATCAGAAAGTATTCATTTGGCGACTGTTTCAGAGTTTTTGTTACTCGAGGATGATAAATGTTTAAGTTTGGGGTGTTTTGATGAATGTGTATTCATCATGATTTCTAGTCGCCTTTTTTGGACCAATTTGATTCGATACTTTTGATTTCATCTCCTAAATCTCACAAAATGCAAGATTTCTTAACTAATTCAATTATCAAGATTATTAAATAGATTTATATCGATTTTGTGCAGGTCTTGACTAGGTTCAACCATCATATGGAATTCGCTCAAGATCCTCTCAACTTTAGTCTTGACCAAACGGTTTGCTGTAACGGTCTACCCATGCAGTTTTGACCTATCAGTCTCTGACATTCACCTACATGGTCCTACTCTCACTACTCTACCTAAACGGCTACAAAACCATTTGAGCACATACAGTCCCTAGACTGCTTAAGCCCAAACGGTCTCAAGACCGTATGATGCCTAACATTTTCAAGACCAATTGGACCAAGGACCATTTGGACGATGAAAATTGATTGGAGGTCATCGATCCTCAAGACCATTTGGAAGACAAAGATCCAAGACCATTTGGATGAAGACCTTTTGGACACTCAAGAAAAGATCGATGAAGAGAAAGACCGTTTGGTCTCCAAGACTATTTGATCGGTCCAATCGGTCTTCAAAACTGTTTGGTCCCGAGACCATTTGGAGGCCATCGGTCCTCAAGACCGTTTAGTCATCAAACTGTCTCCAAGACCCTTTAGCCATCAAACGGTTTCCAAGACCAATTGGAGGATATTAACCAAGACCGTTTGAATAAAGACTCAAGTCTGATCAAGCGCAAGCGGTCTTCAAGACCGATCAAAGCCCAGCAGTCTGCAAGACCGTTTGGCCAGCTTCCGCTAAAGACCATTTGAAGCAAGCACACGTGAAGACCGATTAGCGTCTTTCAGTTTCAAACCATTTGAAGGAAAAGTTCCAGGACCGTATGGGAAATTCCTCTGCAAGACCGTTTGGTCATTTGATCGGTCTGCAAGCCCGTACGAAGATAGAATCCCAAAACCGGTTGGATCTATTCAATCTCCAAGACCGTATGGTCATATATTCTCAGACCATTTGGATGTCAAACGGTCTCCAAGACTATTTGCTCCAAACCATTCAAGCAAACTGGTTGCTCTAAACCTTTTGGAGCAAACTCACAGCAAAAACGTGAGGACCCCGTTCAAGCCTATAAATAGGACCACAAGGGTCCTCATAAGGGCATTGATCCAGGGACGCCAATAGGCTACCTAAGTGCAAGGTTCGATCAAGCTTCATCCTCCACACTGTCGTCCTCCTTCCACACCATTATCATGCCACCCACACATCCTCCTACTACGAGCTAGGAGGCCAAGAAGAGAAAGAAGGTGGAGAAGAAGGTCTGTCTGGTCTGCCTTAGTGGTCCTTTCTCCTCGTCCAGATCTTCTCCGATACGACATAGAAGACCGCAACATCTTCACTGAGCTACAACTACCTTCTGCATCATGCTCATGGTGGAACCTTCCCTCTCTCTTACTCTTCTTGCTTCTCACATCATGAGCGAGTAGTCACTTTTTGCTGGGTTGTGGGGTCTAGCCCCGCTGCCCATGCTTTCATGTCTTTTCATTTAACATTCCATGGCAATGTATATAACTTTCCATTTCATTGTTAATTGATAATGTGTGTAGCTTGATTACCTACTTGCTTTCATCTTGTTCTTCCCTATGTTATGAGAACTTTTGAATGTAGGTTTGAATGTCAATTAATGAGGTAGCCTCTCAAACTAGAAATAGAATAAGATTCCTTGAGGTCATAAGTGTATGATCTGTGTGGGGACGAGCCATCTAGCCTACGGTGACGCTTCTGTGGCCTAAACATCACTTAGGGAGGGCCACAACCTTAGTTGGATTTTGTATCTTCTTTGTTAATCGTCGATGTTTGCTTGTAGATTAATCACCTACTCACTTGTCGATTAGCGCGGTTGACTCCCTGACTAGAAATAGAATGGGATTCCTAGAGGTCGTAAGTGTATGATCCGTGAGGGGACGAGCCATCTCGCCCGCGGTGATGCTTCTGTGGTCTAAACATCCCTTAGGGAGGACCTCAACCTTAGTTGGATGTTGTATCTTCGGAACCGTAAGCGCATGATCCAGATGGCGACGAGAAATCAGATGCCTAAGGGGATGCTTACGCGGGCCTAAACATCCCTTAGGGAGGGTTCGCAGAAGTTCCATTTGGATAGTTACATTCTTGCATGGATGTTATGTGTTTGGATGTGTTTGCATGTGCAGTGGTGGTGATACTCAGTACCATCGTAGTGATTCCATATCATTTATCTAGAACAAACTTTAATTCTGCTCTTTTACTTTCTTGCATTTAGTTTAATCAACCACAAACTAATCAATCATTCTAAATATTAGTCTTACTTGTGGTCGATTCGACTAAGAAGGATTCTTAAAAATGTTGTCCTTTGGGATTTGATCCTTAACTATACTACGATAAGACCTGTTTGCTTGAGGGTGGTATTATTGTACAAGGTTTTGGTAAAAGCTTGGGAATTTCCACCCCGAGTGAGTTTGTAGTGTGATAATATTCCATGTCAGATCCCATCATTATTTTTCTTAATGTCTGCATGCCACCTCAAATTCTTCGCATCTATCGAATTGGAAAACAAGCATTGAAACTGTGATATTATAGGTAGATAACACATCACTTTGGCAAGAGAACCAGTTTTGGACTCCCCCAAAGTCATCAATTTATACCTTGACGCACCACATTTTGGACAATCTTTCAAATCCACATAGTCCTTTTGAAATAATAAACAATCATTCGGGCATGTGTGTATCTTCTTGGCCTCCATTCCCATTGGGCACAACAATTTCTTTAACTGGTCTGTTGAGATTGGCAACTCGTTTCCTTCAGGAAGAATTTCTTTCAACAAAGACAACAATGACATGAAGCTTTTGTCACTCCATCTATTGTTAGCTTTCAACTTATACAATCTCAACACAGCGCTAAGCTTCATAAACTTAGTACAACCTGTGTATAATGGTATCTTAGCATCATGCACAATGTTTCTAAACATGGGAGGTGGATCGGTGTGCTCTACCCCACAACTATCCATCATCGCATCAACGATGTCTATTAGAACTGGTTGGTTCACATCTACATCATCAGAGGCAATTTCTTCTTCCACACAAGCACTGCTATCGACATCCACTAATTTTAGGTTTGAAATCTCTCCATGCCAGTGCCATTCTGTATAGCCTTGTACAATCTCGTTGCACATGACATAACTTTTCATTTCGTCACCAGTGTTGAGTTTCAAGTTGTTACCGCAATGCCTACATGGACAGTAGAACCTATCTCCAGGTCATTTCCTATGTTCCTCGACAAATCTAATAAATTGATCAAACCCAGAAATAAACTCTGGGGTGCAGCGATTTGGAATGGACATCCATGATCTATCCATTCTATGATCAAAGAGAAAAAAAGTATATATTAGGGTTTAGGGTTAAAAGATTAGGTCTTATATATAATAAATGTATACCACCTATCCCATTCTTGAACACCTAATCTCACTAGTAAGTGTATAATGTGTATTGGGTTTTCAAGAAAATTTTGGCAGCATTTTCCCATTGTTCTCCAAGTACATATGTACTTAGAGAACAAATGGGGAAATGCTACTGAAATTTTCTTGAAAACCCAATACACATTATACACTTACATCCTAAGTGAGATTAAGTGTTCAAGAATAGTCCCAAACTGGGGACTATCCAAGAGTTACTTCTAATGAGTAAATCTTGGATGGGTTTCTAGGCCAACAAATACATGTATCTTGCCATTCTTATACCTACAATCCTAGTTTCATCATTCATATCCTATGTTTTGGGTAACATCATTTAATCATGCTTGTCAGTAAATACTAAACAGTAAATAAACCATGATTCCATATATCAAAGATTTGAATCAAAATGAAGCCTAATGGCACATTGGGAGAGTGAGAATATTATACCTCACTTGAAGGTTGAAGAAGAAATATATGCAAATCAACATCAAGTCAACAACACTTGAAACAACACAAATGCATGATTCAATTCTGTTATAATGTATTAATTAGGGGTCAATCTTGAAGTTTTAACTAGAGCTTCATATATCAACATACATACTATGTCATATTTCAAATCAAGATTTAGGCATTTAATCACCTTAGGGCATATACATGATTCACAAGCTATTTGGGTGCACAAAGAATAATATACGTTACTGATTTAGGAGTTCACATAATCATTTTAGAAATAGAAGACCCACATGTTAGCTTTGGGCATGGCCATTACGTGACAAACCATCACATTACTACTGATTTCAAGTATAAAAGGGGTTTGATATAATATAATACCAAGGTTCCCCAATTGACTTAAGGTATGACCATGCCTCACCATAAGGGGGTCATAATCACGCATATAAACTCATATAGACAAAATATCAATAAGGGAGATGAGGGGATGATAAGAGTGTCATGTATGACCACAAAGTTATTGTTCTTCAAGTTAGGGTGATTATTGATGTCTTTAGAAGCATGATTGGAAATCTAGGGTAAAGTTCATCATATACATTCTAAGCATGTCACATGAGTGCATTAGAGTTCATCATTAAACAAGAAGGGTGATTAGGATTCTCAATATATGTATTTGTTGAAAATAAGTTGTATTGGATAGACCCATAATGGAAGTGATCATTGAAAAAATACTAGACAATCATATTTTGTTCCATATACAATATTCAATTTAAATAAACACTCCCTTAGAGGATCCAATATTAGGCACAGAGTCTTGTCTTAAATACTCTAGAAAAATATCCTGAATCAAGATCACAACTCCCATGTAGGTGGACATCAAATCCACTTTAACAATGTTTAAGGGACTAATCCAGTAGAAATGACACCAATACTAGGGTCGGGTCAGATAAGAACCCCTACAGAAATCGGCATTGGATACAATAAACAGAGATGGAGACCAGATTGTACGGTACTGCTAGCTGCAATAGCACACACATAGAAAATAGGGGACCCTCAACGTCCAATGAATCGGGGCCAACGCCAGGCAATCTGAGAATGGGAAACAAACATCAAGGGAGGTTCCATTACCTTTGATTGGCCCGTGATCAACCACAGTAGCATCGATAGAGGGAAGAAGATGAGCGGTAGTGGCGATAGGAGCGGCAGGCAACAACGGTGGTAGGCGAGCAGTGCAGTGGTGGCAGGAGCAGTGCGGCGGAGAGGAATCGCCAGAGCCCTAACTCTTGAAATCAGGAATGAAATAGAGAAAGGGGAAGAGTCTTTCGTGCGGTTGCTATTAAGTTAACAATTAACGTTGGTTATTAAAAATAACTGACACTTAAAATAAAAGGTGTTGGTCACCACAACAAAACTGACACCTATGTTCCATCATAGTCTTCGGTTTCAACTAGAAATATTGACGTCTATCAACATATGCCGATTAAAAAAATGTTCTTGAATTATGACCATAATCGTCGGTTGCCATAAACAACCGATGCCAAAGGAGGGTAAACAAAATTGTGGGGACAGCGCAGGAAAACACATCTGCGTCGGTTGTTGCAAGAAAACCGATGACAAAAATGGGGCTGAATTCTATCTCGTGAAAAATCTTTAGTCGTCGGTTACTTGGTCAACAACCGTCGCCGTATGTGAAATTTTGGAGGTAATTTTTTTGCACTGGAAAAATTAGATTTGGTGGGCAATTTTACGCGTCGGTTTCTTATTGAGCAACCGACGCTAAATAAAAAGTGATACCCATGTCTGGTCGGTCTTCACATATAGATGTCAGTTGGTGTTTTTAGCTGACATTGTAGGGTTTAGGTGTCGGTTGTTGGGATACAACTGACGCCTCTAAATGTGAATGTATAAGTCATTTCTATAGTAGTGATTCCCAAATTAGTATTGATTTTAAAAATAAAAGTAGATAAAGAAACTAACATCACAAGAAGTAGGATTATATTATTATAATGGGCTAATATATATCACATCAATTTTGTATATATATGCACAATATATCTAAAAAGATTATGCCATTCTATCATGTAGACATTTTCACTTCTCTATACTTAATTAAAGTTTAAATCGTAAATAAAGAAAATGTATTTGTTTTCTATCAATTTCTTCAAAGTACCCTAAATATGGTCTAGTTAGAGGACAATTGATCCTTACAACCCAAATCAATTGGGTTGGAGTAATTATTTCACCTCCAATGGAACAATTCCCCACATTTTCCTTCTCCAATGGGGCATCCTAGATAATTTATTTAAAATTTTATTTTCTAATTTTTACTTCTCTTTATTTTACTGGATATATAAAATTATTTTCATCATAATTCTTCTCAACCATAATTAGTCTCTAATTAATACACTCATGCAATGAATAAGAAATGACCATAGTAGCATATGCAAGTTAATGAAAATATATAATTATTAGTTTCATGCATCAATCAAATTTGAAAATACAATATTCTATCCTTCTTTTTATAGCTAGGAGATATTTAGATTGTACAAATAAAGTGTCTATAAGACTTTATTCCTAAGATCTCAACATCAATCCATTAGTAAAATCACATCATGTAAATCTAATGAAGTTGGATGGTACTACTTGATTTTCATTATGAATATAGAAATTGCTAATATATATTGGATGTTCGCATGGAAAGAAAAACAAACTCAAAACATAAAGCTACAAACCTAACATGAAAATGCAAGAACAAATTTAAAATAACTAAAAGCATGAAAAAAGCACTTAAAACTATATATAACCTTACCCCCACCCCCTCAACCACTAGATTAAATCATGACTTGTCTTGAGTATGACCTAAGAAAGGATTAAGGGTTTCACTATTTCTCATTTGTTAATCACACTGTAGATGGGGATCTCTTGGATAGTGTGACATCTATTAGTACAATAGTTACACATTATAGAAAATCTTCTTTTGTGAAGTACTACTTCACCCATTTTCTATTTACCATTAAGGTGATCATGGTTTACTACAGATGCATATTGCTCCATGTATATAGACAATATTTAATTGGAATATTCTGGACTTCAATGAAGAAGATTCCCTAAGAAGGTTCGTATTAAAGAATCCTTGGTATCCATTCGTTATATGTGAGTGTCAGGTCATAGCTTAGTCTTCTAATCATAAAAATGAGCATCCTAATAAACTTGATACATGAATTTTGAGTCCCAAGAATGGGAAAAGGAACTTCTATATAGCTAGCACTACTACAGAAATGCCTTTTAGCGTTGGTTGTTTAACCCCCTTTGGCGTAGGTTTCCGAGCGACGCCTATGTGGGCGCCGCTAAAGGTCGAACACTTCGGCGTCGGTTTTTTAACCGACGCATATTTAACGTACAGGCGTCGGTTTTTTATAGAAAACCGATGCCAAAAGGGTTCACGCCACAGAAAATAGCGTCATCTAGGACACATTCTGCATCGGTTATCTACTAATAGACCGACGCCTATATGGCATATAGCGTCGGTGTTTAATTGGTAACCGACGCAGAAAGTGTCCTAGATGACGCCGTTTTCTATGGCGCGAACCCGTTTGGCGTCGGTGATCAACTAAACAACCGACGCGATATGTATTATAGGCATCGGTTTTACACTAACATTCGACGCCATTTCCAGTACGGCCGTGGCCACATTAGGCGTCGGTTTTGTTCAAAAAACCGACGTTGTAGGTCTTTGTTGACGGTTTTCTGTAAATAACCGACTCCTATATCTATTTTTTTTTCATATCAGTTTGCAAGCCTACTGTGGCTGGTCAGCAGGATGAGAACATGCAGTTCAGTTTTCTGAACTACAGGTTTACGACATCCATTGATATCAGCCTACAAACAGGCCACAAACCTGCAAAATTAACAAATATTCTTTTCACACATTCACACATAGGTAGATACATTTAGACATCAATTCAATTCTCACATTCACACATATAGAAACATTCAAATACATGTATTAACATTCAGAAATATTCATTTACAAAGTATCATTCATTATCGCTATCAACATCCCAATTATATCTTACAATTGCCACTGCTTGTATGGATTTTGCCCATTCTTCTCTTATTTCATTTAATGCTTCCATCGTAAATGGAGCATGTATATTTTTTAAGCATTTACCTGTAGTGTGGTCAGTTTTAAACACCTGCAAAGAGAATGATGTATATATATAAGTAATAATATAAAAATAAGATTGATATATTTCATACAAACTAATGAGACTATATATAATACCTCATGTATGGTATCGATGTCCAACGCGGCATGTCAGATAATCATCTGCATAAATCGCATTACATAGTATGTGCATGCCCAGTCGTTGTCTTGTGTAGCGCACTATAAATTTAAACATAAAAAATAATACAACTAAGCACAATTCACATCAATAATATATACATTGGAGTCGGGAACTTACTTGTACGTTCTGCCAATTTATTGGCTGGTTCTTTTTCCTTGGGACCATTCCTCCAGCCTTTTTGAATGCATCTAAACCCCTACATGTTAATATAACACAGTAAATTGCATAAGTAAATAGTAATGTAATAACAGATGTTAACAGATACAAAAATGAAATATTTCTCACCAGAATAATGGCATTCTCATTACATGTCCAATTTTAGTGTTTAATGTACTTCCCGCGGGATCTAGATAATAAACAGTGAACGTCCCGGGGACAATAACTAGTAACTCCCAATGTCTACCGCTAGAGGTAAAAAGTTGACAATTAATAACTCCAAATGCACAATAAAAATGGAATTTTCTTAAGTCCAAATTATAAACAAAGTAAACTTAATTGACATTGAATGGAGCTATTATTATCGTCTTCTTTTGCTGACCAAAAATTGTAAAAGCATCTATACAGTATTGTCGAACACTATTAGGGTCTTTAGCTACCATACTAATCAATGATGGAATCAAAAATCCCACATGATCAAATGCAAATTGTTTGCATTGATCTTCGACTAAGTAGCTGCAAAACATGTATTATGTATGCATTAATATATAAGAAACCAGATCATCAGATCTTACACAAGGTATATGGATGTATAAACAAGATCTCACCTTATCCATGTCTCTATCATTGATGTATTCAGCCAATCATACATAAACAACTCAATAATATCTTGTATAAATAAAGAGCTATCGTATGATTGACCTGCATAATCCGTATCTAAAAAAACAATTATAGGGCAATGTATATTATGTGCCCGTAGCCAACATGCCATTCCCCTACAAGCAGGATGTAACGGGTATGTTAGGTCAGTTGGAACCCAACTTGGTAATGCGGGAAGTGGATGTGGAGGCCTAGGTGCTCCTGGTGTCTTCTTTTTAACCTGTATATATAATTTCAGATCAGTTGACCTCATATATACACATTAACAGTCTAAATCAATGTAAATTTATCTTACAATTTCAGTAGTGTAGACGACATCTGCTTTGGGCCACAATATGACCCCGCCTTCTGCCTCAGCAAGTGTATCAATATCCGGGTGGGGATAGGGCTATGTAGCTTCCCTCCAATCGGGTAACACACGTAATGGGCCCACACGAACGTAGCCTTGTGGCATTGGAGTCCCGTGAAACTTTTCCCCAGGAAGGGACGGGTAAGCATGCGCCTC
Organism: Alisma plantago-aquatica; assembly: GCA_963693085.1. Classification (NCBI taxonomy): domain Eukaryota; kingdom Viridiplantae; phylum Streptophyta; class Magnoliopsida; order Alismatales; family Alismataceae; genus Alisma; species Alisma plantago-aquatica. Next base: position 50,449,469 of record OY856412.1, read on the forward strand.
TGCAACAACATATTCTTGCATTCTTAAGCGGCATGGCTTCAATGCCTACAAATTTACGTAAAGAATGTTATACATATATACATATCATCTTGAAAACATATCATCTTGAAAAGACTAGCTACAATGTCATAAACAATACTTACAGCAGACGTGTTAGGCGATGGGTCTCCAGGATTACTCGCAGTCTGTGCATCAGGAGAAGAGTGGGTCGCCATAGGCTGATTGGAAGCCTGAGATGCCTGCCACCGCAGCAATTCTTCCTTGACCTTCTCAGCAACTACATCGTTGACCTTCTTAGCAACTATATCCTCGACTCTCTTATTCTCCTATACATGGATAAAAGAAACATTAGCTTCTTATTATTGAATTTCCTTTTACAGTAACATTCTAAAAAAAGAATAGGTTACCTCTTCTTGAGAAAGTCCCGCTCTGGGTTTGCTCTGGGATGGCCCAAAGAATGCTTTGATGCCCACACCAGCGCCTGCACCCCTAACACGTCCAGGATGCTCTGGGTTACCCAGAGCAACTGTCAATTCATCCCTTTTGCCCTGAGGGATGAACGTGCCTTGTTTCCTCTGCTCGTGCAACTCCCGCTAATCACCATCAACAGAAATTGGTAAGTTAACACCACAAATAATCAATATTCAAATGATTGCTCTAAGAGTTGTATTTTACCATTTTTGCAGCCGCCTCAGCAGTTACGGGCTTCGTTATTTCACCCTTCTTGTTTTGCCTCCCAGCTATCCAGATATCATGGCGAGGCATGGGTGTGGCAGACTCCTGAGTAGGAGCAGACTCCTCAGTAGCCGCAGACTCTGCATGTAGTCTTTGGCAAACGCTTGCATAGCCTTTTGGACCCATAGTGTGGTCATGCACATTCAGTGCACGCCTTGCTTTTTGTGCGTCACTGAGGTCCTAGTTAGTATGCACATTAATGATTTGGTTAGTAGCACTAAATGTTAATCTTGAATTGGTGAATACAATGTATATTAATTAAATTGGGAGTGACGCCTAATACCTTGAATTCTTCAGATTTTCTTGAAGGAACAAAATTTTCCCAATCTTCTTTGTCCAAGAAGTTCCATTGTTCAAGGGCTGACTTCTTCTTCTTATCACCCTCTTTTATGTATTCTCTGTTCAGATTTGTCCTATAATTCTTAAGCATCTTTCCAGTGCGTTGCATCACAATTTTACGATGCAACTTCTCATCCAATGCAAACAGATTCTGTAAAATAGAAATGTTATTAACTAGTATCCAAAATAGAATTGCAAATAATAGAATTTGTAATCTACAAAATAGAATTGCAAATAATAATAACTCACGCATAATCCTTCCATATCAAGTCTTTTTTCCCCTGAGGAACTTTATGCCAATTATCATACTTAACACCACAATGGCTTCGAGTGGTACACCCAAGATAGTTTACAAAATTATTGTGGTTCACTCCAATTGCATTTCCTCCATTATCAAACTCCACAACCAATTTGGATCCACTGCCACTTAGCGCTATTAACTTCTTCAACAGAGTGATGCCCCTTTTCTTGTTAAGTGTTTGGTGCTGCGCATCAAGTTGCTCCAGTGCTTCAGTGGGTACATGTGCATCATCAACCTAAAATTTGACAAAAATAAACACACTAAATTAGCCCAATATATAAATATAGGATATATGACATAACTAGAAAATAATGAATTTTATAGAAATACAGGATATGTTTTTAGAACTTACATTGGTATCCTCGCCATGCTCGTCATGGACAGCATGCTCATCATGGACTTCATGCTCATCATGGACATCCTGCTCATCATGGTCAGCCATCTGAAAATGTCATTAAAATGGCAAACATTTAGCATTTGTATTAACTAGAAAAAGGCAAACATTTAGCATTTGTATAAACATACATGTCTCTAAAATTGTGATCTTTTATCAATTAACAATCCTTCATTGTGATCTCCGCGCACATATAAGTCATCATTAGCTTCAATATTTTGTGGAGTTGGCAACCCAACTGAGAATTGACTTTCAAGTTGTTACTGCAATGCCTACATGGACAGTAGAACCTATATGTAGGTTTTTTCCTATGTTCCTTGGCAAATCTAATAAACTGATCAAGACCAGATATAAACTCTGGGGTGCAACGATTACGAATGGACATCCATGATCTATCCATTCTATGATCAAAGAGAAAACAAGTATATATTAGGAAACAAGTATATATTAGGAAAAGATTAGGGCATACACTTACATCCTAAGTGTATAATGTGATGTCATTCTTATATATAATAAATGTGTACCACCTATCCCATCCTTGAACACCTAATCTCACTAGTAAGTGTATAATGTGTATTGGGTTTTCAAGAAAATTTCGACAGAATTTCCCCGTTGTTCTCTAAGTACATATGTACTTAGAGAACAAACGGGGAAATGCTACTGAAATTTTCTCAAAAACCCAATACACATTATACACTTACATCCTAAGTGAGATTAGGTGTTCAAGAACAGTCCCAAACCGGGGACTATCCAAGATTTACTCCTAATGAGTCAATCTTGGACGGGTTTCTAGGCCAACAAACACATTTGATGTCATTCTTATATATAATAAATGTGTACCACCTATCCCATCCTTGAACACCTAATCTCACTAGTAAGTGTATAATGTGTATTGGGTTTTCAAGAAAATTTCGGCAGCATTTCCCCGATGTTCTCTAAGTATATATGTACTTAGAGAACAAACGGGGAAATGCTACCAAAATTTTCTCGAAAACCCAATACACATTATACACTTACATCCTAAGTGAGATTAGGTGTTCAAGAACAGTCTCAAACTGGGGACTATCCAAGATTTACTCCTAATGAGTCAATCTTGGACGGGTTTCTAGGCCAACAAACACATTTGATGTCATTCTTATATATAATAAATGTGTACCACCTATCCCATCCTTGAACACCTAATCTCACTAGTAAGTTTATAATGTGTATTGGGTTTTCAAGAAAATTTCGGCAGCATTTCCCCAATGTTCTCTAAGTACATATGTACTTAGAGAACAAATGGGGAAATGCTACCGAAATTTTCTCGAAAACCCAATACACATTATACACTTACATCATAAGTGAGATTAGGTGTTCAAGAACAGTCCCAAACTGGGGACTATCCAAGATTTACTCCTAATGAGTCAATCTTGGACGGGTTTCTAGGCCAACAAACACAATAATAGATATCTATAATGAAGCCAGACTCCATACAAACTGTTACGACCCGGGTTGATCTTACCCTGAAAGTATGCTGTTAAGCATGTGTTTTAGCTGCTTTGCTAAGTTGTAAGCTTGCTTTTGTTAATAACGTTTAAAACATATATGATATGTGCGTAGTGTGAATCCTAGCCCTTAAAACGTGTAGGATCTTGCGCTTGAGGCGTTGCCAGAGAAATCGTCTGAAACTGACTTTCGAGTCAAAAGTTGTAAGTTTTTGGGCATGCAAGGACCTGTTTGTAGTTTTTGAAAGTTCTCGGACTTTACGTTTTGGTCCCTAGGTTTTTTCTTCTTATCCTTTCTTTCCCTTTTCTCGTTTCACTTTTCAGAAACGAGAGAAACGCAGAGCGTTTCTTCCCTTCTTCGCGTGAGAGAGATCTGAGAGAGAAGGGTGATTTGGAGCCCTAGCTCTGTTCCGGCCAACAGCTGCGACCCCTCCATCTTCTCCCCTCCTTCCTTCTTCTCCAACTGATCCAGCAGCAGCAGGAGTTGCGCTAGCAGCAACGGCAGCTAGGAGAGAGAAAGGATGTGAAGAGAAGCCCTAGCTCGTCCTCCTCCTTCCCTACAGCTAGTTCGTGGTTGTGTGCATCAGTTGCAGGTGATTTGCAGCGCAAATCTATGGTTTTGCCCGCCGATTCGAGTGAAATCGACATCAGCAGGTATGTTTAGGTTTACAGTCTGTGCACTATTCGGTCGAGTTGTGTGTGATTCGGTCGAGTTTCCTTAGCAGGAATCGAACAACAAGCTGATCGGTCGAGTTGCAAGCTGGTCGGTCGAGTTGTGAAGCAATCGGTCGAGTTTCTGACCAATCGGTCGAGTTTCAGAGTTGTGAGTGGCAGTTCATTCAGAAATCATTATTTAACTGGATTTAAGTGCTGAATTGCTTCAGTATCAGTTGGTATAACTCCTAAACAGTGTAGCACATACAATAGAGTATGATAGATTCATTGGAACTTGAAATACGTAATATGATTGATGAAAATGATAGAATTTCCTGTATTACAACTGCAATGTATACGTTGAGCATAAAATGGATGTTTAGCATCAAAATTGGATAAGTTGATACTGGGTCATATTTAAAGATGACAAATGATGTATATGTGTTTTCAAGTGATGTTCAGAATGTGAAATAAGTATGAATTGTGATATTCCTGTTTAAGTGTTTATATGTTAATCAGTTAATAGACTTAGGTGCCCTTACACCGTAAAACGCCTCGGGAGGTCTGCACCTTGGGGTGAAACGACCTACCTAGCGTGTGTCTAGATGGTCGGTGACTCATGTTCAACAATAATCCGTGCGTGTGTCACGGTGGCACGAGGACAGAGAGGCTGTGTTCAACAATAATCTGTGTGTGTGTCACGGTGGAACTGGAGTAAATAGGGGTTATTCAACAATAATTTGTGCGTGTGTCACGGTGGTAACCCAGACTCTCCGCCTGTGTGCTCGGGTTAGAGGAGGAGTCTAGAGTACACTCTTTTGAGAGTGCAGTGAGGCCGTGTGAGCCTGTGAGTCCTGACGCAGACCAGGACAGCAGTCAGACTTAGCATTCCCCGGAAGTGTCGCTAAGTCTTGTACGGTGGGATCGTAGTTTGCTACAGATCTTTGTATGCAGAGTACACTGCATATGATTGGGGCATAATAATATAAAAATGTAATCATATAGGATCACAGTAAATTTAATATGTTAAGAGATTTGAACTTCTGTGCCAATTCTCTATAACTGTTTATTTGTTTAAAATATTTGTTGTTGCATAGAAATGTGATTATTATCTGTAAATCTGCTATGTCATTAGAACTGCCCTGCTTAGTACTGCACTTATGCTTTATTTCAATTTTATATATCTGATGAGTTGTTTAGTGATAGCTAAATATAATGCTATTCACTGAGCGAGTAGGCTCACTCCTCTACTCAAACATTTTTCAGGCCAGCAACAGTTCCAGGAATCGGAAGGATCTTTTCATCCTAACGCTTAATCTGTAGAAGGTATTTGTAGCTAGTATAGTTAGAGGTCTCTTAGTCATTTCCCCTCGGTCCTTGGGACATGGTGTGGGTGACAGAGAGTGTGTATGTGGAATGTGTATAAAGTTGTAAATTAACTGTTATACTTTACTTTATGTCGAACAATGTAATATGTTGTAGACTTTGTTTATATTTCTAGTCAGTTTAATAAAAATGCTTCCACAGTTTGTTTAGCTTTAGTTTACAGCATAAATCAGGTTATCATTTTAATGTCTTTAAAATGTTTAAAAAGGTTATTAGTGGTTTGGCTTGTGTGTAAATCCCTTCGTCGCGCCCTAATCTTGTGGGTTGTGGTTAGTGTGAGATCGGGGTGGGACAGCTTGGTATCAGAGCATAGGTTGAGTACATAGATACTCAGAGTCCAGGTCAGGGGACGATAAGAGACCAATAGGACTAGGATTTAGGTGTCTTTATTCTATCTGCAGTTTTCTAATAGGAAATATTCTATTATATTACTGCAGATGGCAGGAAGAGGTTTTGGTCATGATGATCAGGCCGAGAGCCATGTTGGCCCTGATCCACAGGACATGGGTCCAGGTGGAGGTGATCATGTTGATGAAGCATCCCAGATGTATAGGATGTTTCTGGAGACCAGAGAGAGATACAAGGATGATAGGCGAGCTTCTACTTCTACCAGTAGTAAGGATCTGATGAGATCATATGAGCTTGTGAAGAAGCTTGGTGGTACATAATTCAGTGGTACTACAGATCCAGTAGAGGCTGATGAGTGGTGGAGGCAGATAGAGAAGGTTTTTCGCCTGATGGAGCTTCCAAAAGAGAAAAAGATTAATCACGCAGTTTATCTTTTGACAGGCGATGCAGAGTTGTGGTGGCACGGTGTGGAGGATAATAGGAGAGGTTCAGATCTTACTTGGCAGGATTTCTCTGAAGAGTTCCATCTTAAATATTATCCACCTACTTTCATTAATGAGAAAACAAGACAGCTGGAGAATATTAAGCAGGGGAACATGTCAGTTACTGAGTACGAAGCGCTTTTCACCAGGCTGGCGAACTTTTGTCCTCATCTTGTCCCTAATAACTTAGAGAGATGCAGAAGGTTTCAGGAAGGGCTAAGGCCAGAGATTCGGCATACAGTTTCTGCTACTAGTAGAAGGAACAGAGAGAATTTTGGTGAGTTCGTTGAGGCGGCCAGACAGGTTGAAGAATATGTGAATGCTGATAAGATACCTGAGACCAAGAAGAGGTCTGCATATTTTAGTGGAAGACAGTCCAGTAGTGGGTACAGAGGTGGAGGTAGAGGTTTCTTCTCCAAGCTGGGACGCAGTGTTGGTTGTTACAACAGACCAAGATCTGGTGACGTGACATCTTCTTCTAGTGGGAGGCCATCTGGATCATCTACCTCTGTGACTGGTCCACTGAGGCAGGAAACGCGAGTATGTAATACTTGTGGAAGATCACACTCTGGTCAGTGTCGGGGTTCAGATTTTCGAGGTTGTTATCACTGTGGTCAGAGGGGACATATAAAGAAGTTTTGCCCTCAGCTTCAACCAGCAACATCACCAGCTTCTCAGCCCCAGTTTTATGATGTCCAGAGACAACCTCTAGTGGAAGGACCGAGTTCTTTTGTGGCTTCTGGTTCTAGAGGTGGTGGTGTGCCCAGTGGCAGAATTGGTCAGAGAGGACAGCGTGGCAGAGGGAGAGCTTCAGCACGTTTCTTCTCTTTGACACCTTAGGAAGGTATAATCTCTTCACAAGTCGTTTCAGGAGAGATGCTTTTGTTTAATAGTATACCAGTTTCAGTTTTGATAGATCTGGGTGCTACTCACTCTTTCATACGACGTTCTTTAGTTGGTGAACTTAATCTATTAACTCAAGAGTTGGTAGATGAGTTAGTGTTGAGGGTTCCACTAGGTGGATGAATAGTTTTATCTGAGTTCTGTCCCGGATGTTTGTTATCTTTTGGAGGTTACACCTTTGCTGCTAATCTCATACCCCTGGATGTAAATACTTTTCAAGTCATCTTGGGTATGGATTGTCTTGAGACATATCGAGTGCAACTCGATTGTTGGAAGAAAGAAGCTACCTTTCAACAAGGTGAATTTTCTTGTGTCTTTACTGGAGACAGGAAAGTTCTGCCTACGTGCATTGTATCAGCTGCAGTAGCTGATAAGATGCTACAGAAAGGATGTGAAGCGGTCCTTGCTCATGTGGTTGACACTAGAGCAGAGAAGAGCACCGCCAGTGTTTATGATGTTCCGGTAGTTAGTGCATTTTATGATGTTTTTCCAGAAGAGTTGCCAGGCTTACCTCCTATTAGAGACATTGATTTTGAGATTCAGGTATATCCAGGTAGTCATCCAGTGGCACTGCCAGCTTATAGAATGGCACCTGTAGAGTTGAAGGAACTCAAGGTGCAGCTGTAGGAGTTGCTGGATAAGGGTTTCATCAGACCCAATTCTTCACCGTGGGGTGCTCCAGTCCTGTTTGTTAAGAAAAAGGATGGTACCATGCATCTCTGTATAGATTACAGGCAACTGAACAAGATCACTATTAAGAACAAGTACCCTTTTCTGAGAATAGACGATCTGTTTGATCAGTTGTGTGGAGCGACGATCTTCTCTAAAATAGATTTGAGATCTGGATATCATCAGCTCAGAATAAAGGCTTCTGATATTCCCAAGACAGCTTTCAGAACCAGGTATGGACATTATGAGTTTCTGGTCATGTCATTTGGACTGACCAATGCCCCAGCAGCCTTTATGGATATGATGAATCGGATTTTCAAACCGTTCCTAGATCAGTTTATTGTAGTCTTTATAGATGATATTCTGATTTACTCCACAGATGATGTACAACATGAGCAACACCTGAGAATGACGTTGCAGTTGCTGAGGCAACATCAGTTGTATGCTAAGTTTAGCAAGTGTGAGTTCTGGTTGGCAGAGGTAGCATTTCTTGGACATGTTATCTCGAGAGATGGAGTTAGCGTTGATCCTAAGAAAGTTGATTCTGTACTTCAGTGGGAACAGCCTAAGACTCCTACTGAGATTAGAAGTTTCTTGGGTTTGGCAGGCTATTACAGAAGGTTTATACAAAACTTCAGTGTGACAGCATCACCTTTGACACGCCTGATGAGGAAGAATGCACCGTTTGTTTGGTCTGATAACTGCGAGAAGAGTTTTCAGATTTTGAAGAAGAAGTTGACTTCAGCACCAGTGTTGGTTTTTCCAGAGGCAGACAAAGGTTATACAGTGTTCTGCGATGCTTCCAGGAGAGGTTTGGGCTGTGTGCTGATGCAGGAAGGCAAAGTTGTGGCTTATGCATCTAGACAGCTTAAGAAGAACGAAGAGAACTACCCTACTCATGATCTGGAGTTAGCTGCTATAGTTCATGCTCTTAAGACATGGTGTCACTACCTGTATGGTGAGACATGTCAGATGTTTACAGACCATAAGAGTTTGAAGTATATCTTCACTCATAAGGATTTGAATCTGAGACAGTGAAGATGGCTTGAGCTGATCAAGGATTATGAGGTGACAATTGATTATCATCCTGGTAAAGCAAATGTTGTGGCAGATGCCTTGAGTAGAAAGTCGAGTTCAACAGCTGATGCATTTTCTATGGCATGTTTCAAGAGAGACTTGCTTGTAGATATGCGGAAGTTGAACTTAGACTTGGAAGTGTCTGGACAGAGTGGGTTGATTGCACAGATGTAGGTCAAACCTACTTTCTATGATCAGATTAAGGAGTTGCAACAGAGTGATGACGAGTTGTGGCAGGTTATGCAGGATATGTCAGAAGGTAAAAGGTCAGAATTCAGGTTTTCTGACGATGGTGTGTCATATCTTCATGACAGGTTGTGTGTACATGGCAACAGTGAACTGAAAGAGTAGATTCTTGAAGAAGCGCATGCTTCTATGTATGCTATGCATCCAGGTAACACAAAAATGTACAAGAATCTCAAAGATTTGTACTGGTGGTCTGGTATGAAGAGAGATGTGGATGAGTACGTGGCTAGATGTGGAGTGTGTCAGCAGGTTAAAGCTGAGCATCAGAAACATGCTGGTACCTTGCAGTCGCTTCCTATACCTGAATGGAAATGGGAACACATCACGATGGATTTCGTGGTAGGGTTACCCAGGATGCCTAGAGGTTCAGACTCGATATGGGTGATTGTGGATAGACTAACTAAGTCTTCTCACTTTCTCCCTATCAAGTCAACCTTTGATGTTCCAAAGCTGGCCAAGATTTATGTGGATGAGGTAATCAGACTACATGGGATTCCAGTTTCCATTATTTCTGACAGAGAACCTAAGTTTACATCTAGGTTCTGGAATCAGTTACATCGTGCGTTGGGCACAAGGCTGAGGTTCAATACAGCTTTTCACCCGCAGACGGATGGTCAGTCTGAGAGAACCATTCAGACTCTCGAGGACATGCTGAGAGCATGCGTTCTGCAGTTCAGAGGTAACTGGGATGAACAATTAAGCCTAATGGAGTTTGCATACAACAACAATTACCATTCTAGTCTTGGATTGGCCCCGTATGAAGCTCTGTATGGCAGGAAGTGTCGATCGCCAGTTTGTTGGTATGAGGTAGGCAAGAAGGAAATTCTTGGACCTGAGATAATCGATATGACTACGGAAAAGATATATGTGATCAGGAAGCAGTTGAAAGCTGCTCAGGACAGACAGAAAAGTTATGCAGAGAGACGACGTCGACCTCTTGAGTTTGAGGTTGGTGACAAGGTTTATCTGAAGGTTTCACCGTGGAAGAGAGTGCTAAGGTTTGGCAAGAGAGGCAAGTTGACCCCTAGGTATATGGGCCCATATCCTATCGTTGAGAGGATTGGACCTGTAGCCTAATGGTTGGATTTGCCGTCTGAGTTGGCAAGTCTTCATGATGTGTTTCATGTGTCTATGTTGAAGAAGTGTCATCCCAGTACAGAAAAGATTTTAGATCTAGAACCGGCGCAGCTTAGGACAGATGTGTCCTATGTGAAAGGACCAGTGCAGATAGTTGATCACCGAATCAAGAAGCTTAAGAACCGTGAGATACCGTCGGTGAAGGTTCTGTGTAGGAATCATAACCTTGAAGAAGCTACGTGGGAGCTTGAGTCTGAGATGCGTAGCAAGTTTCCTTTTCTCTTTTAGGAATTTCGGGACGAAATTCTTATAAGGGAGGGAGATTGTTACGACCCGTGTTGATCTTACCCTGAAAGTATGTTGTTAAGCATGTGTTTTAGCTTCTTTGCTAAGTTGTAAGCTATCTTTTGTTAATAACGTTTAAAACATATATGATATGTGCGTAGTGTGAATCCTAGCCCTTAAAACGTGTAGGATCTTGCGCTTGAGGCGTTTCCAGAGAAATCGTCTGAAACCGACTTTCGAGTCAAAAGTTGTAACTTTTTGGGCATGCAGGGACATGTTTGTAGTTTTCGAAAGTTCTCGGACTTTACGTTTTGGTCCCTAGGTTTTTTCTTCTTATCCTTTCTTTCCCTTTTCTTGTTTCACTTTTCAGAAATGAGAGAAACACAGAGCGTTTCTTCCCTTCTTCGCGTGAGAGAGATCTGAGAGAGAAGGGCGATTTGGAGCCCTAGCTCTGTTCCGACCAACAGCTGCGGCCCCTCCATCTTCTCCCCTCCTTCCTTCTTAGCCAACTGATCCAGCAGCAGTAGGAGCTGTGCTAGAAGCGGCGGCGGCCAGGAGAGAGAAAGGACGTGAAGAGCAGCCCTAGCTCGTCCTCCTCCTTCCGTACAGCTAGTTCGTGGTTGTGTGCATCAATTGCAGGTGATTTGCAGCGCAAATCTGTGGTTTTGCCCGCCGATTCGAGTGAAATCGACATCAGCAGGTCTGTTTAGGTTTTCAATCTGTGCTCTATTCGGTCGAGTTGTGTGTGATTCGGTCGAGTTTCCTTAGCAGGAATCGAACAGCAAGTTGATCGGTCGAGTTGCAAGCTGATCGGTCGAGTTGTGAAGCAATCGGTCGAGTTTCTGTCCAATCGGTCGAGTTTCAGAGTTGTGAGTGGCAGTTCATTCAGAAATCATTATTTAACTCAATTTAAGTGCTTAATTGCTTCAGTATCAGTTGGTATAACTCCTAAACAGTGTAGCACATACAATAGAGTATGATAGATTCATTGGAACTTGAAATACGTAATATGATTGATGAAAATGATAGAATTTCCTGTATTACAACTGCAATGTATACGTTGAGCATAAAATGGATGTTTAGCATCGAAACTAGATAAGTTGATACTGAGTCATGTTTAAAGATGAGAAATGATGTATATGTGTTTTCAAGTGATGTTCAGAATGTGAAATAAGTATGAAATGTGATATTCATGTTTAAGTGTTTATATGTTAATCAGTTAATAGACTTAGGTGCCCTTACACCGTAGAACCCCTCGAGAGGTCTACACCTTGGGTTGAAATGACCTACCTAGCGTGTGTCTAGACGGTCGGTGACTCATGTTCAACAATAATCTGTGCATGTGTCTAGATGGTCGGTGACTCGTGTTCAACAATAATCCGTGAGTTGTGAAGCAATCGGTCGAGTTTCTGACCAATCGGTCGAGTTTCAGAGTTGTGAGTGGTAGTTCATTCAGAAATCAATATTTAATTCAATTTAAGTGCTTAATTTCTTCAGTATCAGTTGGTATAACTCCTAAACAGTGTAGCACATACAATAGAGTACGATAGATTCATTGGAACTTGAAATACGCAATATGATTGATGAAAATGATAGAATTTCCTATATTACAACTGCAATGTATACGTTGAGCATAAAATGGATGTTTAGCATCGAAACTAGATAAGTTGATACTGAGTCATGTTTAAAGATGACAAATGATGTATATGTGTTTTCAAGTGATGTTCAGAATGTGAAATAAGTATGAAATGTGATATTCATGTTTAAGTGTTTATATGTTAATCAGTTAATAGACTTAGGTGCCCTTACACCGTAGAACCCCTCGAGAGGTCTGCACCTTGGGGTGAAACGACCTACCTAGCGTGTGTCTAGATGGTCGGTGACTCGTGTTCAACAATAATCCGTGCGTGTGTCACGGTGCCACGAGGACAGAGAGGTTGTGTTCAACAATAATCTGTGCGTGTGTCACGGTGGCACTGGAGTAAATAGGGGTTATTGAACAATAATCTGTGCGTGTGTCATGGTGGTAACCCAAACTCTCCGCCTGTGTGATCAGGTTAGAGGAGGAGTCTAGAGTACACTCTTTTGAGAGTGCAGTGAGGTCGTGTAAGCCTGAGAGTCCTGACGCAGACCAGGACAGCAGTCAGACTTAGCATTCCCTGGGAGTGTCGCTAAGTGTTATACGGTGGGATCGTAGTTCGCTACAGATCTTTGTATGCAGAGTACACTGCATATGATTGGGGCATAATAATATAAAAATGTAATCATATAGGATCACGGTAAATTTAATATGTTAAGAGATTTGAACTTCTGTGCCAATTCTCTATAATTGTTTATTTGTTTAAAATATATGTTGTTGCATAGAAATGTGATTATTATCTGTAAATCTGCTATGTCATTAGAACTGCCCTGCTTAGTACTGCACTTATGCTTTATTTCAATTTTATATATCTGATGAGTTGTTTAGTGATAGCTAAATGAAATGCTATTCACTGAGCGAGTAGGCTCACTCCTCTACTCAAACATTTTTCAGGCCAGCAATAGTTCCAGGAATTGAAAGGATCTTTTCATCCTAACGCTTAATCTGTAGAAGGTATTTGCAGCTAGTATAGTTAGAGCTCTCTTAGTCCTTTCCCCTCGGTCCTTGGGACATGGTGTGGGTGAGAGAGAGTGTGTATGTGAAATGTGTATAAAGTTGTAAATTAACTGTTATGCTTTACTTTATGTCAAACAATGTAATATGTTGTAGACTTTGTTTATATTTCTAGTCAGTTTAATAAAAATGCTTCCGCAATTTGTTTAGCTTTAGTTTACAGCATAAATCAGGTTATCATTTTAATGTCTTTAAAATGTTTAAAAAGTTATGAGTGGTTTGGCTTGTGTGTAAATCCATCTGTCGCGCCCTAATCTCGTGGGTTGTGGTTAGTGTGAGATCGGGGTGGGACACAAACAGTATATAATTTAGTGATTGTTCATTCTAATTTATACCAATGTACAAGTAATATAAAGAACAATGATTGTTCACTTTCTAGGATCATACAAACAGTATAATAATCACTAGGATCATACAAGTAGCAATGTTGATTAAATCTATGTGATTAAAGATCAAGGAGTGTAATAAAATAGGATTTACCTCTGTTTGGGCGAGACGGAGGGTAGGCGAGTAGGCAGGCAAGCAGGTGAGCAGGCGACAGTCAGGGAGACGGCGGGCAGCAGATGATCAATTAATTCCTGAAATAATACATAAATAAATACAAATCAGTACATAAATAAACACAAATCAGTAAATAACTTAATTTAAAAAAAAATACACAGCAGCATTGTGCCTTGGCGTAGCCCAAGCATCGCCCAGGCATCCCAGAGGCCTAACTAGGCTGGGCGCCTGGGTAAACCCTAGGTGAACGCCTGGCCTCCTAGGTGCCTGGGTGCCGCCTGGGTAGGTCGGCAGGTACCTGCTTGAGAACAAGGCTGGAGGCAAGGAAGAAGACGGCGGCGCAGGGCAGGCGCGGCGAGCTCCAGGAAGAACACAGCGGCGGCGGCCGGAGCCAAGGAAGAAGACAACCGGCGGCGGCACCCAGGAAGGGAGGAAGCGGCGGCGGCGCAAGGAGCAGGGAGGAAGGAGCGGGCGGCGGCGGCGACGCAGACCAGCAGCACGGATCGTCGGCGGCGAGCGAGAAGCAGCAGGCGGCGATTTTGGGAGAGAGGCAACGAGCTGGTGCACAGAATCGATGAAATAGGAAGAAAGGGGGAAGAGTCGGGTGATCGGGCCTCTATTAAGTTGGGCAACGGCGTCGGTTATATAAGATAACCGACGCCTATTATCTTCAGCGTCGGTTGATAGTAAAAAACCGACCCCAAATTAGTTGGCGGGAACTATTATCAGTGTCAGTTATCCAAGGATAACCGACACCTAAAGTGGAACTTTTCGCACAAAATTTCATTTTAAATAGGCGTCGGTGAATAGTTAAAAAACCGACGCTGTATGTGGCCCAAACTTTTTTCGCTCGAAAATTGGATTTCGCTGGCGCTTTTAGGCATCGGTTGGTAATAGTAAGCCGACGCTGAATACAAAGCGGTACCCGTGTCTGGCTGGTCTTCGAATATAGACATCGGTTTGCCTAAATAACCGACGCCTGATATTATAGGCGTCGGTTTTCCTTAATAACTGACGCCTAGAAAAGCGATACTGAACGCTATTTCTGTAGTAGTGTAGCTCGGTATGTAAGTTAATGAGTTTCATATACCACCATACTTTGTGCTCCATCTCGACATGTAGATGGAATAACCTACCATAAACTGACCAATATTATGTGGTGTCTATAAGAGTCTTGAATTTACATCTTGTATGATAGACCAATAGTGTGCCATCAAGTTTCAACAATGAATCCTTATGTGTGTGGTTGATGACATTCTCAAGGATTTTTTTAATCTAGTAATAGATACCCCAGCATGGCCACTGTGTACGCATAGTATGGTGTGTTAACTTTGTGATGAACATTTTTCTTATGTAAGAGTACCTCAAAGTGGCTCTCTCGAAAGTGGGATCTTTAGTTGTTGAGCTATATCTATGGTACTCTAAACTAGGGAAAGATGATATTTGGAAAAATTTCATCATTAGTTTGGATTTGGATGTTAGGGTAAAAACTAGTTCCAATGAGAAGGGGATGTAACCCACCATGACAAGGATGTACTTGTAGATAAATGTTAGTGTAAAAGGTCATATTCAATCTATCCATCATACATTAAAGAGATTAACTTCTATCCTTATATTATGGGGTATCCCATCCTTCTTGCCAATAGTTTTGCACACTTGCAGTTGTTGCATGCATTGACAAAGACCTGCAAGTCCTTGAAGTTGGATGGGCAGAAAAAACTAAATTTGAGTACCTTTATGGGCATCATTTATGCACTTGTGTGCTCTTTATAGGTGTATGACTGCAAGTTCTCTATGATTCTATGGATTTTATCATTGTAGATGCATCAATAATACACTCCATGACACATTTGAAAAAATGATGAGGGTCATCCCAACAATAAGTGACAAATCATTAAACAAATTGTTGTATTTCATCTATGGATGGACCACACCACATGCAAGGTGGTTAAAAAGTATGCATACTATAGATAGGTCATGGTAGAAATACTCATGAGTTGATCATTAGGGTAGGAGTCATTGGTATGAGTTAAATCATCATCTTGGAGTTGAATGCACAGATGTGGTCGGATATTACATTCCCTCTTCCCTACTTGTTGTGTATCTTCAAGGTTAGGTCTTGGAGTAAGAGAATCCACCATATGAGATGGGGCATTGACTCCTTGTTTGTCATCAACTAGCAAAGAGTTGTGCGGTTGATGTAGATGATCATTTTAGACCCATCACGGTAGGATATTAGTTTCTTGAAGGCATACATGACATCTATAAACTCTTTACCAATCATGCTGTGATTCGAATAGGCTTCCTATAAGTTCCTTCTAATATAGTATATTATGTAGTACTTATACTCATTTGTTTGACCAAGAACCCTATCACATAGTAATTCGTGTCATATATTATTTTGAATGGGAGCACCCAATCTGGTGCTTAAATTATAAGAAAGGAGATGAAAGATTTCTTCAATGTATTGAATTCCTTGTGGTACTCGTCGGTGAAGGTGAAAATCACATCCTTTACAAGTAGGTTAATGAGAAGCTTAGGGACCTTTACTACTCTTGTATGAAGCATATGTAGAAGTCATTGTATCCTAGAAAGCTAATAAACTCTCAAACTAAAGCTCGAAGCATGATGTGGGATACTATGTTGACTTTTTCTTTTTCTAACGTGATGTGACATTGTAAGATGAGTTTGTTGAGGAAGATTCCCAATCAGATCCTCCAATTAAGTACCAAGTTCATTTCTTCAAGTAGATGAAGAAAAGGGAGAGGTTTTGTAGGCATAGTTAAAAAAAATATCGATGGATAGAGAAATCATCCATGAATGAATCAGTTAAGAATTTACTTAAAGGCGATGGTCGTCATGCACCTTTGTAATGTAGTAGGGGCGTTGCAAAGTCCAAGGGGCATGCATCAGTAGACAAAGATGCCACAAGGGAACATGAACATAGACTTCTATTGATTATCTTGGTGAATAGGGATTTGGAAAAGCATGGAGTTGCTATCTATGTAGAAAGATAATGATTGGTGACAAATCATATGAGGAAGGGGAGAGAGAAGTGGTATTTTGTTTTATATGCATTAGTCGATGCACATGCTCCACCAAGTGACAATCTAAGAGGGGATAGTTTTTTTCATTCTTCATGATTGTAGTACCCACCCCGTGGTACCATCTACACTAGGATGACCCTAGGTTGTTGGAGATGAGGTATATGATCTTAAGATATTGTAGCTTCATCACTCACCACCTCCTTCATAATTGGGTTTATTCTTCATTGGTTATCAATTGAGGGATTGCTATTCTCCACCATATGTGTGCAATGCATACAATTAGTGTTAGTGATTCCTATGTGGTCCGTGTTAGGGCCCATCACCTTCTTGTGATGATAGAAAATTTAACGAAGGTGTTCAATATGATCTTCTTTGAGAGTGTCATTGATGATGAAGTGGTTTTTCTTGACACTGTTAAGATATGAACATTTAATCCTAGAACAAAGACACTATCATTGATCCCAGGATGTGGACTTTGGCCAGAGAGGTTTCCTTTAACTCCTTTGTCATCATGAAGGGAACACTAGAGGATGTAATCTTGTGAAATAGTAACAAAATGTATTGTTAGGGACATTAAAAAATTCTAAGGGAGTTACAATCTAATAATAAATGAATTACTAATATTTCTTAACTAAATTTATGTTAAACTAATTAAATAGATACCACCAAATTAGTCTAAGAAATTATATAAAATCAAGCTAATAAAGTTGATGTTGCATATTTAATTCAAGTTGATTTCTTAAAATCCTTAGTAGATGTGGCGACCCACCATGCTATATGAGATTAGTCAAAACCAAAATGTAGATCAAATCTAGTTAAACATATTACCAAAAAGGTACAGATTAAAACAAAACAAAAATTCTAACATTACATAAGAAACATTTTACATAGAGGTCCATCCTCACATATATTCATACTAGATATCTTTACATAAGTTATATGGCCTTGACCAAAACATGTATACAAAAGATGATATCCACATAATTATAACATTTACACTGCTCAGGGCATACAAGAAAAATCTCAAACTGATATACATGTTATAAAAGACCGCCCACCTGGACATGAGAGTATAGTGATGGGTCTAGGATTCTATACTAGAAACCAAGCTTTTGCCTCCATAGATCTTCAAAATACACCTCCTCATCTCTCTGCATCCAACGATGTTGTAGATCACCTAAAAAGATATGGTTATTGACAAGGTGAGACCCATGTCCCAGTGACAGATATAATTTCAAAGCATCACTTGCTTACTGGGGCTAAATACTTTAAGCAGTATAAGTTGATAGTATTCTTATAGAGTCAAAAGACTATATAACTTGCATCAAGATCATGAATAGATAGATTCAA
Source organism: Alisma plantago-aquatica (assembly GCA_963693085.1). Classification (NCBI taxonomy): domain Eukaryota; kingdom Viridiplantae; phylum Streptophyta; class Magnoliopsida; order Alismatales; family Alismataceae; genus Alisma; species Alisma plantago-aquatica. Next base: position 50,467,400 of record OY856412.1, read on the forward strand.
AAATACAGTTGATTTCTCTTACCACATTAAAAGTCATCCACAAATTAAGGGAAACAAGGCAGGAATCATCATCTAGTGTGATTTTTTAAGTAATGCTCACAGTTATGCTACAACACTGAGTTATATATTTTTTTAATCCCTAGGAAGTTTAATGTGTTATACTCAAACTATTAGTTGACCACTGCAAAGTCAAAATCAGCCCCATATAAGATCTAGGATGATTGGACTCCTAAGATTATCTTCCCCTCGATCAATATGAATAACAATCTTAGTAGCACATTGGTCCAACTACTAAACAACCTAGTCTGTCCTGGATATACAAGCCACACCACTAAAAATCAGGGCATACAAACCTTAGTCAAAGTATGATCACAGTTACTCTCAATACATATCATCCCAAAGACACAACCTCGACCACTCTCTAACGCCATGGAATTAGGATGTTAGATATATACTCTCCTTGCACCCGCATATACTCAATAGTATACAACTTCAAGCTCCTTTTGGAATACTTGTCTCACTATCCAACATGTCCTAACACTAGAATAGTTCTTCATACTCAGGGCACTACTTGTTCAGGGTAACACTTGATTAGTTAAGTCAATTAATTGTATTTTGACTACATCAATCTAGTTAGGTCTAAACACCAAAAAGATTCTTATAATGGACATTGGGATTCACAATCTTAGAAGATATAAAACATATTAAATGGTTTCATGTCACTCTAGAAATAAGTGTCCATACACTCAAACTCATTAACAAAGAGTTGCTTTATATACTAGGGTAAACCATTATTACAACATCATAACAATAATTTCAGTTTCCATTAGTCAAAAGTTGTATGACATAATATGTAGATCATGTTGCCTTACCTATTTGGTACCAAGATATGACATGCATGGTATTTTGGGAGTTTAAACACTATATCTCAAGATTCCAGACCCTTCACACTCAAGGAAGGTTTACAATACCATAAGAAAATGTTCATGACAACTAAGTGTAGCTTAATGATTTGTATCATCATCATTTTTTCTAAAGTAAACATGGAAAATACTATGTTCTTACCATTTTAAGAATTCTAAAGTGAGATTAATGAATTCATGCAAAAGGTAGGCAAGGAATGCAAAAGGGTTACATAACTCGCTTGATAAAGAGAAAGAAAATCAAAATCGAGGTGGAAACTCTCAAGGTCAGTAGTAAGGTGTCAAGCTTGACCCACCATAACTTACAAAAATGCCTCCAATCACTACTACCAGGGTGTTTCCAGAGCAAGGAAGGAAGAAAAGAGCATTCTCAACCATTATACGTAGGTTTCCATCAAGAAAACACATGAAACTAATGGAACTCGGTCACAAGAGGAAAGAGGATGAAGACCAACAATAAAATAAGTAAACGAGAAAGGATCTTGCATGATAAAAGCAAGGAAAAAGGTTCTCTCAATCCTATCACATGCATCCATGAAAACCATATGATAGACAACCTCGATTGACCCTCATTGACATTTAGTCTCTAGGAAAACTCATCAAGATTCTCTAGTCGCAACTAGAGCTTCCTCAAAATGAGAAGGAGGGAGAGAGGGGGTAAATATAGTGGGTAGGTTAAGAGTTTGACTTCCTATCAGCCACTGGACCCATTTGATAGTCACTCAATAAGTTCGTCGGGCACTACAAACTCTTTGGTCAGAAACTCCATCATCCAACTCTCTAAATTTTCATTGGGAAAATTAAAAATCCATTGGTCACTGCTGAAACCTCGACCACCAAATCACGTCAGTCAAATCTCATCGATCATCAAGACACCATCGATCAACCTATCATAAAATCTATTGACTCTTGAATGTCATCAGGAACCAGGAAATCCAATGGTCATCGAGAGATAGATGGTCACCAGAAAACCACCAACCGCAAGAAACAACATGGGTCTCTGAGAAACCATCAGTTCATGAATGCATAGTGTGACCTTATCACTTACCTTATGAATACTTCATAAAAGCAAGGTTCAAAAGAATTCAAAGGAGAAGTAAATCATAAAATTCTTATGTACATCATGAAGCAACTCAAGCAAGTGTCAGAATTATGTTCACATCACCAAGAAAGGGTAATATACATAAATGTCCACAAGCTACATGAAGTTGTATAAATAGACCAAATAGAGTTTAAATTGATTCCAAATTCAAACACAATTGCATCATTTAGTGTTAACATCCCAAATCAAGGTATATTTCAAAATTAAACATTTGATCACTCCAATTAGGCCAAACAAACTAGGTTTATGAATTAAGCAGGCTTTGGGGCCTTACAACTATAAAATCCTAATAAGGATTTCGCCCCCGAAATTAGGTGCAAAGAAAGAAGGGTCTTCCTATGCATCTCATCCTCAAAGTCTCACATGGTTTCCTCAAAACCACAGTGATTCCACACCACATTTAGTAAAGATATATCCTTCTTCTTAAGCTTCTAAACATGCCTATCTAGGATCAACACTGGACCCTCAACATATGTAGCATCCTCCTCCAACTCTACCTTTATGGGCTATATCATCTAATTTGTGTCCGGATGGCTCTTCCCCAAGACTACGATATGGAAACATCATGTAACCTATGCAAATATCGTAGTATCTCCAACCTATATGACACCTTCCTAACTCGTGCGATGATAGCCAATGGTCCCACAAACCAAGGGGCCAACTTACCATTCTTCCCAAACCTCAGAAAACCCTTCTCAAGGGAAAACTTTAAGATATACACAGTCTCCAACTTGCAACTCCAAGGGTCTATGGCAATTATCAGCATATGACTTCTACCTATCCTGAGATGTCTTCAATTGTTACTTAATCACCTTGAACTTCTCATTAGTTTGTTGTACCAACTCAGGACCCAACAACTAATACTCACCTACTTCATACCAACAAAGAGGTAACCTACATCACCTACCATACAAAGCCTCATACGGTGTCATGTCTATTCTCCTTTAATAATTGTTGTTGTAGGAAAACTAAATCAAACTCAGGTGAACATCCTAAATTCCAAGAAACTAAAGTATACATGCCCTCATAAGATCATCTAGTGTTTTATGATCCTCTCTGACGGACCATCTATCTGCAAGTGAAAGGATGTATTGAACCACAGTTGTGTCCCCAACTCTATATATAGAAGCTCCCAAAACCTACTCATAAATTAGGATCTCTATCATACATTGTGGTAATAGGAATTTCATACAAATGAACTATCTCATCAACGTAGATATGTTCCAACTTCCTAGATGTATATGTGGTTTTAATCGACAAAAAGTGAGCTTACTCTATCACCCCGTGAACGATCACCCAAATGGAATCATGACCTTTGTCTATTCTAGGAAGACCAACCGCAAAGCCCATGGTTATGTGATCCCATTTCCATTATGCAATTGGCAAAGGATGCAACTTCCTTATAGGCTTCTGATGTTCTACTTTAACCTACTGAGAAGCTGGACAGCTGGCAACAATCTTCATGACGTCTCATTTTAGACTTGGACTCCATTACAAATCCTTAAGATTATGGTACATATTTATACAACCAAGATGCATCACGTACATTGAGGAATGAGCTTTCTCAAGTACCATCTCCCTCTTACCTCTGACATCATGAACTGTCATCCTATTGTGAAAATGTATAGTCCCATCATCTATATCATGGAATACATCCTTCTTATTACTTCCAAACTCTGATCTGATGTTCTGCATCACAATATCATCCTTCTACACATTTATATCTTCCTTATCAAAATAGAAATGTCTAATGTGTCTACACAACCCTACTCTTATCAAAGACAATGATAATAAAGTAATACTTTTGGGTTAAACCAAGAAGAGAAAATTGACCTATGTAAATATTAGCAAACTAATTGAGTAGTTAAAATATTGATTATTGGCTTTAAAAAGAAAAAATCAATAAACAAAAATGGAGCAATTAGAAAAAGTCTGGCTAATCATATCTGGATACAATTAGGCTAGGGGTTTAGCAGACTTGAAAATACAATGTAATCATATTAATTCCTTCATCCAACACAACATAGATATAATTGGGTCTTCCATTTATCTTTTATATTTCTCTCTCGATGCTCAAAAAAACATGTCATGAATGGACACTATTAAACTTTGAAATTGGATAATAATAACAAACAATCTAATCATGCAGTCTCACATATGGATCCCTCCTTACTCTCATGACAAAGATCATCGCTCATAGTTTCTTGTTTCAAATAAAATTAACTTCTCTAAAGAAATAATCTATTTAAAAATTCAATATATTGTGGTAATCAAGAAAACCCATGGAAATGATATGGAGAACTAAAAATTCCACAATTAAGGAAGTGTATTTAGTCAAGAAACTAAACTTCAATCACATCTTGTTCAAGGGGGTACTCCCCTAGCCTAATTAAGAGACTACTCTATCTTATACATAATCATGGTAGAAAAAATAAGAAAATAATGAGTATACATATTTATAACAGATGCAAATACGAAAAGATGAAAGAATTTCATGGTGTAGAGGATCTTCCAATTCCCTCATCATGGTTGTTGGACAATACTCTGCTCTGAATCTTTTGGTTACTTCTCTTCTCCTCTCCCAATATCTTCATATTCTCTTGATCATTAATACATGTGATTTGATATGAATTGCTACACCTCCAGTGTCATGAAGGGGGGTCTATTTATAGTGTTTGAAATCTTGGGGCCTAAAATATAAATTAGTGTTGAAATCTATATCGCTTGAAATCAAGTAGTAGACTTTCCAAGTAATCAATGTTTCTAAGTTGATCAATTGACACTACTTTCCTTCATTGGATGGCCTTTCAATCAGCCAATCATAAATGTAACTAATCATTTGGTGTTATGGGTTGATAAAATTGTAGGTAGTTGATTGAATGTTGTCTTGTGGTAAGTTGTTGGAAAATTGATCAACCAATCAATGGCCCAAAAACTGATTAATTTATTCTAGATGAATTCCATGGTCAAAAAAATCTCCTCAAAAGTCAACTGACCGAATCTATTTGTGTGTGATACTTTGATATTGATCATTTCTTACCATTTGATTGACAAATTTCAATCAATCAATAGGGAACCATGATCATTGACGGAGTATTTCTGTCATGAATAAACCAAGTATTGACTATGTTGATCAATAGATTCTTTATATCTGGGTGAGCTTTAGCAGTACCCAACCCATTTATTGGGTACCCAATCAATTGTCCAAGCAGTGTAAACATGCTCTTTTTGTCTTAACTTCAAAATTTTAGGAATTTATGGGTCAAAATTGATTCCATTCCCAAATCATCATCATGGAGTGCTTGAGAACTATATGAAGAGGTCATGGGTTCTTGATGCCAAAAATAAAATTCATTATTTACTATGAAACTTGATTTGACCTACAAAATGGATAAAAGAGTAGGATAAGTCTAAATGCATGGAAAACCTAATTTTAAGTAAAATATGATTAAATATCTATTTTGAGAGAAAGTAGACCAAATCAACAAATTTATCATGTATCACCCAACTAAAACCATCACAAGATGAAGAAATCACTCATAATCTTTCAAAGGTGTGCTAAAAACAAGGGGTAAGGGTTGTTTGGCATCAGGATGCCCATGTACATCCTTGTATAGGCTAATCTAAATGGAAAGGGCTCAATTAGGTGTCACACTAGATCATGTTATGACAGGAGCCACATTGGGATTATTGTCTAGACTATTTGTGAAAATTTTGTCCCATTCTATTGGATTACAAATAGATTACATGCATCATACTATAAGCCATACATATTTAGATATCCTTGTTGACCTATTACATGGATTTTTTTAGGTCTTGATTCTCAAACATAGATGACTAAATGTGATGAATTCAAAAAAAGTATATTGGGTTGCACAAATATCCTATTTCTATTATATCCTTCAATGTTTGTCAAAATTTATGTTTTTTTCCCACTTAAAGTATCAAGAAATATAAAACAATTCCTAGTTTACTCTATTGATTCTACTCTAATATTTCAACACCTCATTCAAATTTCACATTATCCAAGGGATTTTACGTTATTTCATTCACATCATTCATGTTAATTAAAATATCTCTATTAAAATTTAGAACAAATAATCATATATTTTGAATTCTTCAACCAATAAAACTACCTTTGATTTCTCGTGGGCCTGTCCTAGCATCATGCTACTTATTTGGATGAATATCTAGGTTGAAATGATGTCTGGTCCTCATTAAACAACTTGATCTAACAAGTTTTAATACATCTAAATTTTCGTTAGTCACAAATCTAATCGAAATGATCTAATATATGAAAGATATCATTAATTTATGTATTATAATAGTCTTAATAATTTTTTATATCAAATATCATGACTTATACTAAATTAATGATTTATTCTAAACTACTAAACTGTAATGGATCAAACAATACCATATAAGAATACAAAAGTGTTTCATTATTTAACAGAATATTAACTTTATATGATCATGATATGAAAATTGAAACTATTAAAACATACTTTTAAAATATGACATACATGAATTTAATAAAAGAAAAATGGCACTTGGTACATGTACATGTTTTCAATCTACACTTTGATGGACATGTGTTATGTTTTGATTGTTACCCTAGTTGATCTATTATATCAAGTACCATCACACAAATTTCATATGAATATCAAATCTTACATGTGTCACATATTAGAAATGGACAAACTAATGTACTACATAACTCTATCTTATCTTTCTATTGAAGAAAATTACATGCCCATCCAAACTTGATTGTGACTTTCTCTACATGATGTTGTTGAGTCTGTCTTTTCATCATGATTTTGATGTGTGTCTTGAGAAAATAACATTGGATGATGAATGTAACATATCGAATTATGAAATTGTGTCTTTTAACCCTCTTTCCCATCTTTTCCTTTCATTTCTATCCTTATTGGCCTTTCTATTTAATTAGTGGAATTTATAGTGGTCTGTGAATATTTATTCACTGATTATACCAATGGAAGGGTTTATGCACAAATACCTCTATGAAATCTTATTTAAGGATCTAAAATGTAAAATCACCGCTTTAGTAGAATAATGGTATATTAATTTTTGCTAGAAGTCCAAGGCCCTAAACCATGATTAATGTATTAAACAAGCTTAGTTAAGTGCTATAAACCTTACTCTAACTTTTTTATATGATTTGAAAACATAAAATGAGCTTACGTTTCAAATTTGATTCGATTTGGATGTTGTTTGTGCAAGTTATGCAATTTTAGGTACATTTTGGACTTTTATGCAATTTACTCAATTGGGAGATTTTCTTTGCAAATTATCGCCTGAATTTTAATCCTGAGATATTCCCTTGCCAATCACGAGATTTTGAACCATGGGGAACCTAGTTGAACCTTGGTTTGAAGGTGTTTCTCTCCAAGGGCATTATAGGGATTACCCTCTTTATAAATGTGCTTATCTTTAAAAGCTATCAACCAATGGGGTTATTTCTTTGTTTGAAGGACGGTGGGGGTGGCCTATAAGGATATAGGGTCTCTTAGGACCTTCCTTTGGTACACAAGAAGAGTCTATAAGCTGTCCTCTTGCATGGCCATGAAGCCTTAGCCTAAGGACACATGGAAAGTCACATAGACACCTCATGCTTGCCCCCTTCTTTATAAAGCCATGCCTACCCCTTCCCACCTCCCAATATAAGAAGTAATCCTCTCCTTCTCTTTCCCACAACTAAGAGCATCATTCCTTCTATTTTTGTCCACGAATTTTTTGTCCCAAGGTAAAATAGGATGCCTACCTTGGTGAAGAAGGCTCCTAGAGTTCCAAATTTCTCTATTTAGGATTTCTTATGCTCCTCCTTGGTGATTTTGACCAAAACTATTAAGAATCCTACTTTTCTTCCCTATTTTCATATTGTTAGTATTCCTACCACCTTCTTATAGGTTAGAACCATGACCTTCCATGGTAAAACTCCACCTAGAACCCCAAAACATCTCATCTCCATGCTCTTTTGTTAGGGTTTGCACCTCTAAAGTGGAGAAGGTGATCTTTGCTCAAGAAAGGAGCTTGTCTTGGATCAACCATACCTTCTAATCTCAGTATCCTTTCTGTTTGGACCTTCTTACCTTACTATATGCAAGTTTTGTTAACCCCCTTCTCATATATTGCTTACTACATGCTTAAAACTCATGCTTCTATGTTTAAAATCGATGATTTCCATCTCTTTTTACCATGTTCTTCTAGGGTTTTGGTTTCTTGCTATTTTACCTTCTCTAGAAGCTCTAGTTTGGTTGCCTATGCAACTTCAAACCTGATCTTTGGTCAAATGGTGTTTTCTCCCTCTCCCTCTCTCTTCAATTATCTCGATCGGTTTGATGATGTGGCAATTTCCTATTGGTCAGTATTGAAAAATTTATATCTTCTAATCTGCGTATCCAAATTTGACAAATAAATATGTTTGGAATTGTAAAATTAATCTCTATCTAATAAAAATATTTTCAAGGTCAGATTTCATAGTTTTACGATGGGTAATTTTTGTAAAATGAATTTAATGCATAAAATCCATAAAAATTACTTCCTAATCATCATAACTCCAAAATTAACAGAAAAATATGTTTTCTTCATTAGGAGAACCTAATAAGTTCATTGGTGATATTTTCAAAAGTTGAATCTGATTCTTTTCTAAAAAGTTCTGAAATTAGGGTTTCTATACATTAATGTGCATTATGTACTCTAATACATGTTAATACATTGAAAATAGGCAAAGTGGAACTTGGACTCAATTAAAGTGGTGAAAGTTAGTAATTGATATTAGTAAGAGAGGCATGTGCAATTACACCTTAAGTTGGTAATAATTGTTCCTTAACATATTTTTCTATAATGAGGCTTTATTAAACCCTATTTCATATACTCTTGAATCTTTTTATATACTTGCCTCATAAATTAGTTTTGGAACATTATTCTAGGGTCTTGGTACCCCATTGCCATGATTATTGTGTCATATGATTATTCTTGCCATGACTACTTTTTCTAGCATGTGGATTTATGCTCTATTTAATTTAGAATAGTGGTACTTATGTACAAACACCCACAGAGGGCATGTAAATAATTGCCCTGGGGAATGTCTTATTCTCCGCATAATATTGTAGGCGATTGGGAATGTCTTATTCTCCCCTTACCTAAGGTTAGAGGTCTGGTAGGTACCTCAACTCTACTTAGTTAGGTATACATAATTACCTTACATGCAAATCCTTTTTATTATATTTGTTAATGGCAAACTTCTTTGATATATAGCCTCATACTCTTGTTATCTTCATCATATGATAAACCCTAGCCTATTTTTATTTTCTTTACTTATCTTGATATCCTAGACTAGTTTTGTGACACATACCTTTCTTCCCTTTCCCTTTTTGTTGGGTGCCTTCCCAACCACCCAGGTGTTGGACAAGGTGACGAATAAGACAAGAAAGATCTTAGCTTTTGGCTTGGACTCAACTGATGGAGATGTTGCTTGGGGACAAGATTGTAATAGTTTAGACTTCCCTCTACTTAGATTCTTATGTTGTATCTTGTTGTAAACCCTAATGGGATATTTTGATGTATTTTTGTAAACCTTTTATCAAAATTGAATATAGTCAGTTTTTTTTTATTCTACTACTTTCTAATGGTCATTTGTATACCAATGTTTAATTAATTTGGAAAATGTATGCTCATTCCATCAAACCTCTGAGAGTGTTTGGAATGGATGTCAATTCTTCAAATTTTTAGTAAAGGGGTGATTTCGCCCCTTTACAATGACAGTGTGAGAAACCAGATGTCCCATCTTACAATTAGTTTAGTCCAACTACATGGTGAGTAATGGGGTGCTTTTACATGAGCATTTATAATAAATATCATCCCTTTAAAACTATAACGTCTTCCATTGTAAATGATATTATAAATCGCAACATCAATTCAATGATAGTGGAATTTGTGAGTAGGAGGAATAAAACAAATATCAAGGTATTGAACTTATTTCATACATAGATGATGAGCATCTTAACCATTATCTTTATTGTGTCACATATAATATTTCTAATGGTGTGTTTCTAGCTCAAGTTTTACATTCATTGTATTTTTAAATGATTGAGTTGCAAGACTTATTTAACAATGTCGTTACACGATTATTTTAAATCAATATCAGACATGAAATAGTATAATAACTTTCACTGTAAATAAACATGATCCATCTCAACACTATGGCAATGATAAATGAAACTAAAAGTAGGAGGAAAAACACAATCATAAGGGGTTGATTATGTAAAAAAATCATGAGCAACATTGATCTTGATTTATTCTTATAATCATTGATCATAGTGTTTTACCTTTAGTTATATACTCATTACATACATTTAAATTAATTAAAAAATGCATACTGAGTAGTATTCATCTTTCCATGACTATAAATGGGTGGATTAATTTTAAGATCATGTTGATGTATTGAACTCCATACATAGTGAAGATATGCATCGGGGTTCTTTTTTTAATTAAAAAAATACTTTCTATAAAAAGGTTTTACACATGGTCAATAGAGGCAATACTAAGGAATGTAGCCCAACAATAAAATTTTCTTTCTTCTCTATCTACATGATCAACAATGCCCATGAAGTTTCTATTCTTTCCTTTCCAAAATCATTGGTGGAAAGAGAAACATAACTCATTATTATAGTGAACACACTTGTCACCTTTATATAATGATTGAGGACCAACACCAAGGATCAACACCAATCATTTTCCCAAATAATTGTATAGGTTTCAGTAACAAGGTTGGATATGTCAATTAAATACATGACTGAGTAAATGTTGAACAAAATATGAAGATGTCATATAGGAAGGTATATTTAGAAGGAAGAGAAGTTTTCATTATATATATCGAGATTTGTAGTCATACCAAATCATTATTTTCATTATTGAGTTGCCTCACATTATATTTTGGGAACTCATATGTTTGGTGACTATTCTAAATCCAAAGAAAATTTCCATAGAGTATGTTGGAATTTTGGCCCTCCAATCATAGGTTAAATACATTTTCAACCTATTTATATGGATCAAAACTATTGATCATCAGCAATATTTGAATGGGTTCTTAAATGTATAGAAAGTGCACACACATGAACTTATTGTTTCAATAAACTACCAAATGATATCAGTATTACATGTAAGGCACAATGAGTCCCTTAAAACTTTTCAAGAGGGCAATAAATTCCTTCCCAAACTTTAAAAAAAAACTTGATAATGCCACCAAATCTTCTATAAATCAATGAGTGACACTCTAAGGTAACAACTATAAGTTACTAGAAGATAACATATATGTCCAAAATTATTCGAGTTACAATTGAATTGTGTTTAATCTCTGCATATTTTATATCCTTCAATAGTCACACCTACCATTCCCATAAGTTTTGGTTGTGATCATGTTGTAGTCTGATACTACACAACTGTAGTTATTATGACTCATGTATGGATGAACTTCATGCTTAACATTACAAGAGATGTTTGGCCACCATTTTATGAGAGAAAAGGGATTCACCAGCTACAAATACCACTTTTATCTATATGGAAAGGAATATCCTAGATTAGAATAAATTGTGTAACTATCTATATAGATCCATGTCACAAATCCTACTAGTATTGTAGTGTGGAAAAAAAATCATGATAAAAATATCTACCCCATCTTGAATGTCATGTCACATTGGTCTTGTACTTTCATGTAATTATATGTTATTTTTGTGTAATCTCTCTTAAATGTTACGTCTTGCTAGACAAATGATAATAGTCCTTTGTTGAGCTTATGAAAATTTACTTATGCATCTTAATGTTGTCATATCATCAAAATTAATGTATACATTATTTTGTATTATCCCTTGAATGAAGATGTTTGCATATTTTTAGTAGTTCTAACATAGTATGGATTCAATTTATTGTAAGTATATTTATAACAAACATCAATCCATGGTTCATCAAATTCCATACTTGTCATACATTTTGATTTGTTTATCATGTTTTTAGATAGATAAAAATCCCAGACATATCTTGTTCTATTTCTCTCATCACCACCATGATTTGTTCAAGTGGCTAGTTGTTGATCCTAGAATTCTATGTACCATTCTCTTAGCATGTGTTGGCGAATCAAGAAACTAAGACATTCAAGTTAGATTCCAAGCTCATCCTCACCCTAGTACAATTTGGAAGACAATAGTAGAAACATATTTAAGTTTCCTTACGTTGAGATGAATCTCATATTTCATACACTAATATTTATTTTAGTTTTGAGGGTACATATATATCATGTTGTAGAATGATATAAAATAGATACAAACCACATAAAATTACCATCCTTGCTTATTATTTATGACCATTTTTGGGTAATGTTTGAAGGGGATGAACAAATCCACATTATCTTAACTTGTTTGCATGAGATATTTCACATACGGATTACACACATAGGAATTCTAAGTTCTAGATAAAACTCATAGTTTTGTCAATTAGAACCTATTTTAGGTACTTGTTAGAGCACTCCCTTAAGATTGATAGGATTGGAGACCAGGATCATAAGCATTATGTTCCCCTCCTAGAGGACTTTGTGAGTTGTAGCATGTTGGTCTAGGTGTTTCAATTTGAATTATTTGTAATAGGATATCTATAGGTAAATAGTAAGGTCTAAGATGAGGGACCTTTTAACTTCTTGTGTGTGTCAATTAAATATCTACTGCTAGGAAAGATAAGAATATGATGTCAATGTTGACTGAACATGATCTAGGAACACTACTCAAAATATTCCCGCTTAAAGTTTATGCATATAGATAGGGAATATGATGATTCTACAAAAACACAATACAAAATTAATTTTAAAGTTTTTTCATTTTATACGTATGGAAATGATTTCTTGAATTTTTCATGAAGGGCCCTATCCTTTTGAATGACCTCAAATTTGAGCAAATACTTTCATGGTAGGTTACATGTTTAGTTTTCCAATAATAACATTAAAGTATAACTTTATTTGGTATATACAAGATGCTTTCTAATTTCACTCTTTGTTTTAGGGAGGTGTTACATATACTTCATATGAAGTGTCGACATGGAGAACATTTGGTAGACAGAGATACTTTTTATGTGTTAGTTATACATTATATATTTTTTAAGTTTAAGTAGTGTCACCATGTCGTCAACCCCATGGGTTAGGGAAGCAACTTTATGGTACCACCCTTTAACTACTACAAAGTACTCAACGACCCCTCACACTGTCTCCACATGTAGTTTGGGACAAAACATAAATGACATCAATTTTTGTCTTTCATAACTACCCACACTTCTCAAGATTATCTTTCATATATCAAAGTTTGAGGAACAAATACTAGAATAGAGACAAGGAAGACAAAACTACATTGCTTAGTTATTATGTGATGTACAATTTATATTTTCTCAGTGGTATATGTTGATTTGTATGAGGATATTATACATCATATTTGTTTCTATTTAGTATATCATTCTTGTATGTTGATTTATTTAGTTTGTAGGTCATATTTCTCAACTTCATTCTTGTATGTCAGTTTAATAAATAAGTTTCATGTATTTCTTCAACGAGGATAGTAGGATGAATAAACAACCTCCCTATTTACATCATATACAAGTTACCCAAATTATTAGGAAATATATCAGTGATTCCTCACACTTTCCCTGCATGTAGACAATCCAAAACCTCAACGACCTTAGTCTATGTTGTTGATAACTGTTGCAGCTTCCTTAAATGACCTCTTGACATCAAGGTTTAAGGTACAAAGACTAGGTTAGACAAGGATGAAAATGTGGATGGGGACATGACGCTGCTTAGTTTTCTACAGCATTTTTGTATGGCTTAACATTTATATTACTCACTCATGCATGTTAATGTTGTACGAGTATGTTAGATATTATATCAATATTGTTGAATACGTCATCCGTGAATCTTGAATATATTATTAAGTGTGTAAGTCACCTTTCTTGACTTAATTTGTGTGTGTCAGTCATATAAACTTGTTTCATTGCATTTCCTAAACGAGGATAGGAGGATAATTACACAACCTCCCGAATTATGTTTATACAAGTAATTCAAATTATTAGAAAATATATACATAAATTATAACTTTTAAGATAGAATGCATCTAGTGGTAATTTTTTTTGATATTTAGTTCCTTGCATTGATACTGACTTATGCATACCGCAATAAGTCCAGGGAAAACATAGGCATTCGAACCAATGGAAAATAAAGAGTTCCTACTTAGTTACATATCGCCAAATGGGGGAATCATTGACTAGAGGTGTATCCCCAGTAGAGAGAGTTTTAGGATAATACATATGATCTACATCAAAAATATATCAGCCTCTAAAATGTCCATCACCAATGGGTGGTATGTACCCCCACGTTGCATGTATGATGGATCCTTCAATGTGCTTTATTTTCATCTGCTCCCTCCATTTGTCCAAGTGTTAGTGCTCTAGTGATGCTCTGGTCATGTGCCTGGTAGTATGGGTCCTTGCGTGTTCTGTCTCCGTTCCTGTTGTTGAAACCTGATATGCAAAAAATCATGATATGTTGAATCCACCTGTTAACTAATATACTATGTAGATATGGAGTGGTTTTCAAGCATAACTTTATTTCTGGTGGTTCATATAACCCATTTGATGACCACCATCAAGATGTCATGCTTGGAGTATCTATCAGTTCTTCTTTTAGTGTGGTGTATCATATGCATGGTATTCTGTAGGTGTCTACTAGAATCGTGGTGGCTGTGGTGTATTGTTTCCATATCCTTCTCGATGTGTGGCATTCATATAACAGATGTTGGGTTGTTTTCTTGTTGTTTTTACAAAGAGAGAATCTAGATGACCCCCAAAAACCTTTGTCTCGTCATCAAGTCCATGGGTAATTTATCAAGACAGATGAGCCAGAGCAGAATGTGTAGTTTGGGTGGACATTTGATTTTGTCAGATCTTATTGTATGGCCTTGTTTTGCCTCTATGTGTAAAGTGCTTATATGCTAGTTTGGTCGTGTATTTAGGACCCCAAATGCATTTGGTGTGTCTTCTGATGTTATTCTCCACTTGGTTCAAGATGTCTAAACATGTGTCTAGGTCCATCCATTTTCCAAGGCAACATTCAAGGATGTTGTCTCTATTGGATCCCAAATTGGTTAGTGCTAGGCAGTTGTTGTAGTTGTAAATCGTGTTGGGTATGTGTTTGTCTGGGAGTTGAAGGTATATAAGCTTTTTCCCATGCCACCATGGGTCATGCCAGAATTTGGTATTATTCTATAAGTGAGGTTGTATTTGGATGGTGTTTGATATGATGTGAATGGTGTTGGCTAAGGATTTCCATAGTGGTGATGTTGTTCTGTTAGTTTTGATGGACCACTGTGCTTGTTGTAGAAGATAAATGTCTATGAAGATGTTAGACCATAGTTTTCTTTTCTATTAATAGATGTTGTCATCTTATGTATGAGGCTGAGACTGTGTATTTTGATGTTGATTATTCCCCACCCCCCTCATCCTTAGGGCAGCATATATTGTTTCATTTGGCCAGATGTAGTGTCTTGCCTTTGTGATCCCATAGGAACTTCCTACGGATTTTATCAATATTTTTTATTACCATGCTTAGAAGTGGGATGCATGATAGATAGCATATGATGATGGGTGTGAGGGTTGCATTGATAAGAGTAATGCATCCAACTATGGATATGAAGTTGTTTTCTC
The DNA here is from genome assembly GCA_963693085.1 of Alisma plantago-aquatica. Classification (NCBI taxonomy): domain Eukaryota; kingdom Viridiplantae; phylum Streptophyta; class Magnoliopsida; order Alismatales; family Alismataceae; genus Alisma; species Alisma plantago-aquatica. The sequence continues at coordinate 50,483,177 of OY856412.1, forward strand.
ATGTGTTGACACGGTTATTTGGTTTGTTAATGATCGGGTTCCATGCATTGACTGGCAGCCGAGTTGGGGTGAGTTGGAGTCCAAGGTATGTGAATGGAAAAATTTCATGTCGACATCCCAACATACATGTGCATCTATATTCAACATAGTCACATATGATGGTGGATTTAGTGAAGTTGATTTTGAGTTTGGATAATTTGTTTAATATTTCTAGAATCTTGATCATATTAATGACACTAGAGTCACTTGGTTTGATGATGATGATGATCACTACAGCAAACATACTCATTAGTGGCCTTTCATAAATGCCACTAACAAAAAGCCAGTAAACAGGTTTAGCGGCATTTGCTGACATTTAAAAAAATGCCTCTAGCGCCAATACCACTAGGAAGATAGTGGCTTAGGTTGTAAAAGCCACTAAAGGTTTGTCTTTAGTAGTTTTGAATAAATGCCACATAAAGGCCACTAAACCATCATTTGGCATTTATAAAAAAGCCACTATCCATCATTTGGCTTTTATACAAATGCCACTGATTTGTATAATGTTGTTGTATAAAACGGTTTTGATTGAATGTAGTGGCTTATGAAAAAACCCAGTAATGACATACTAGTTCTGCATTACTAATTTTTTATGGATTTTAGTCAGTTAATTTTTAGTCCATGATCAAGTTTTCAAATTGAATGCCAATTGAAGCCGAACACATTTTTCCAGAAGTATTGAACTTTTTAATTTATAATCAAATGACAATTACATGGGGAGGACATTTTACCTTGCCCCTTATATTCAATATAACACCATCACATATGACTATATATGGTACATATTCTAGACATGATCACTAACTGGATATCAACTCAATTTGCACTTGGAGACCCCCCAAAGGAACACAAACTCATTTTCTTACAAAAACATACAGCTCCATTCTAGCATTCCAAGTAGTTGTGAGCTTCTACAGGATTAGATCAGCTACACTGCAATGAAGGTTCATCCTTCTTCTCAGCTCCAGTGATAGCATATGATAATTCTGTTGGTGTGTATGCCCTGAGAGACAATCATGAGATGATTGGTGGGATTCATTAAGATTGATTTGATAAACATCAAAGGCAAGCTTCCAATTCTTTCTGGTTCAGTCATATGAGATAGTGATAGAATAGATTGAATGTCTAGAGAATGACAGTACTCAATGACGTATGCCTTCAGGTTGAGGACCTGACCGATGAGATCATACGGATGCTAGGAGTTTGTACATTCTTGTTTTTTCCCTAGTCGGATGTCATAGTGGAAGGTAGATAGACAACTATGACACACAAGAATAGATTGTGGTGTTGGTTGATGACAGAATCTCATTAGTCATGATATAGAGATATCAAACCAAACACATAGGTACTTGTTAGAGAACAAGTGTACCGGACAGACCCACCGTGAGTTTGACACATGGAACCATGATATGGTAGTCACAGTCAGTACTCATAGTGATGGTGGTGAGTGTGATTCTTAGACCTGAAATCACTACACTCAACACATGTCGTTGGGCACACTTTGACATCATCAAACGCAATCCTAAAACATGGGTTGTTATAAAGGTGATGATTGGGTGGCTTTGACACATGGGGCTTTTGAGGGGTGAGTGATAGATATGGGATTTGTCCCTCCTGAGGGAGTTTGGTATCCAAGGCCACTTGATGAGTAGGATTGAGATAGGCGTGCACACGCATGTGTGAATCAGTATGTGATATTGATGTCATACATATCTCCTTCAATCTACTCTGAGATCAAGAAAGTGAATGAACATTGACAGGATGACTGTTCCATGCCTCGAGTTCATTTGGGATATCATTGACAAAGGAATTATACATTCACTGTAACACCATTCACGGATTGTAGGATGAAAGTTGTTCTCCAACTTTCTACTTTCACTTGGGTAGCACTGATGTGTGACTAGGCACCGCTCTTTGCTTGTGAAGTCATAAGTGTTATGGACTTTCACTGCCAACGTGAAATGGACCTGCAGGGTCACACACATAGGATTTAACCTGGAAGAGGAGTTTTGTCCACAAGCAACATTTAGATTGATTACTAAAGAAGTTTAGTAGTTCAATTAAACACTCAATCAGTCGATGGCTCAATATCATATGGTTCAAGGTGTTGGACGCATTGATTGGAGTATCGTATTGATTGAAATCGCAATTGACTGATTTTGCCCAACCTGTGCTCCCAACCGATCGGCTCATGTGATGAACCAGTCGGCTAAGGTTGCTGAACCGGTCGGCTGGAGTGTCCAGGACGATCGCCTCATACCCAGGTTGAAATGATCGGTTCAAGAGTTGAACCGATCGGCTCACTGGTGCAACCGACCAGTTGGGAAAGTCATGTCGGCAAGACTTTTCCTTTGGTTTCAAATTGCCCAATTCGATTGGGAATAACATTGGTATTCGATACCAATTGGGAACGAAACAAGGAAAGTCTTTTTGAGCCGGATTAGGACCATGAACCGATCGGTTCAGGGCACCAACTGATCGGCTGGAGTGCCCCAAACGATCGGCTCAAGTCCAACCGATCGGCTCAATGGCCGAACCGATCGGTTCAGTTGTGAACCGATCGTTTCAAGTTGCGAACCAGTTTCTTTTTGGTGGAAAATCTTGAACCCTTCTACTCCTACTTTAGTCCCATATTACCGGGGCAAGAGAACTCTGTCCCATGACCCTCCGATATATAGGGGTATTGGGGGCTTCTCATGGTACACTTTAGAGCAACCAGTTGTTTTGTAAATTTGTCCTTCTCTCTGGTTTTGGTAACCGAGAGAGAGCCCGAGCAAGTGCTTCCCGCAAAGGGAGGTGCAGCAAGGGAAAGACAACTGCAGTTGCAACTGGAGGCAAGAGAGTGTGTTGGCGACTAGTACGTCAACAGAAGGGTGCGACTCCTTCCACTTCCTTGTGGGACAAGGAGAGTGGAGTTCCAGGTGGTCCGTGTGGACTAGTACAGAGGCGGGAGGACACTGCCACTCAGGAGGACAACTGTCATCCGACAGTCCGGTAGGAGGAGGAGGAGTCAGTCCCGGTGCGACCAGGAGCTGCACAGACACCGTCCAAGACCAGAGTTGAAGACCGCGCATTGCACGAGGTATTGTCGCCGAGCAAGCCTCGGGACAAGGTATGATTCCACAAACCATCCTTTCCTATTATATAGACGTTGACGCGTTTCCTCGGTATGGGTTTGGGGGATAAAATTTTTTGTTTCCGCTGCCATCTCTGTCTCCCCTAAAACCCAACAGTGGTATCAGAGCCACGTCAACTGCTCTATATTTTAGGAATATCGATATGATCGATTTTGGTTTGTCGCCTTTATTTATTGCATGCGATGCGAATAATATTGGCTTTATGCATGTCCAATCCTAAATCCACAAATCCCAAATTACATATATGATATGTATTATTAATGCACTCGATACGCGTCACCCTTAAACGTGTTTTGTGGTGGATGTCTGTAACATGATTATGGCCTATAAAACCCTATATGTGTGTGGTTGTTTGTGGTTGCTTGCATCTCGGTCTACGCACCGATCTTCCCTCTCTTATTCCTGATGTAACTCGAAATAATTCGAGATTCTTTCCTACCTTTGCTCCCCCCGAATGTAACTCGGGGTTTCGTTTTTTTAAGCAATGTATTAATAGGATAGATTTTTATTTCATGTTATGTCGAAGACCGGCGGACATCAAGATGACAACTGAAATGATCGGTTCAAGGCGTGAACTGATCGGTTGACATTCCAGACGGTCGGTTCAATGAGTGAACCGATCAGTTGATGGCCGGCTCGAGGAGTGAGACGACCAGGTGGCGGACATGACGAGATGCACGAAGACCAGGCAAACCGATTGGTTGGAGGAGCCAACCGATCGGCTGGTGGCACACAGACGACCGGCTGGAGAGAACAAATCATTCAGGTAATGAGATGATCTACTCGGATGGCAAGGCACAGATGTTCATCTTGTACAGGTTGCATGTGATGTAGACCTAGATGACCGTGATTCCTCTTGGCTCGAGGAATCACATTAGGATGGCCATAATCATCACTTTTTATCATTTGTGCATGTTTTCTGTGGGATATAGCATGTATATGATACGTACTATGTATTGTGGTGATTGGATATGTATATGTATATAAAAACCAAATCTCTCATTAAAATATTAAGTCTTATATTCCTTCCATTAGCGGCACACATGAAAAGCTCCATCGACCAAGCGTAGGTTATGCCAAAGCGTGGTGCGTCGTCTATCTTGTGGAAGTGTCAAGGGTAGACATGTAGGTTCTGCCAAAGCAGGGTGCATGTTTACCGTGTGGGCTTTTGGGTTAGACTTAACTGGTGATTCTTAGAGAGTCTAAGCCCAGAGGCAAGGAATGTTCATGGCAAGGTGTTGTGCATGTTCATTCAACAAGAGTTGCATATGATGCAATTGGCAAGATTTGCCTACCTGAGAGATCTAAGTTGTGGGCGATCAGCCAAAGCTAACTCAAGACTTAGAGGATTTCAGGATCTTGCCCACTAGAAGGTTGTACGCTACGAATTGATGGTGAGGGCTATCAATTTGAAGTAAAATAGTGGGAGAGATAATTAATTAAAGGCCTAATTATATCGTCAAACTTTCAAATCAATCAAATAAGTCAAAATGAGTTTTGGACTAAAATTGCATATTTTCCTTTTGTAGTGGCAACAAACAACAACAACTTTTCTTTGCGATCGGTCTTTGAGATCAACAAATTAAATGGGAATAATTCCACGATTGGTTAGGACGTTGAGAAGTGTTCTCATTTGTAGAGTGAAATCTCTATGTCCTAGTTATACCAGAACCAGATAAACTTGATCCCACCACATCAATGGATGAAAGTATGCTTATGGAAGCATACCGAGGATGACATTGATGAGGAGTGCTTGATGTTGTGTTCTCTGAACTATGAGTTGCAGAGACAACATGAGACATATGATGTCTCCAAGACACTGTCCTAGTATGTCATGATAGAAGGAGATCCAGTAAGGTATTCACACACTCAATGTGATTGGGTATGTGGAAAACCTGACTAAGAAGGATTCCCTCTGAGCTAAGAGTTGGCTATTGGTATGATACTACAAATGTTGTGAGAATCATACAATTCATGATAAGCTACAACATGAACAACTTTGACAAGTGTTGACAGAGTTGTTGGACATGTTGAGGATAGTAGAGGCAAAGATGAAGAAAGACAAACCATAATCTTTGATGAGATGGATTAAAGGTAAGTCTTAAGGGTAAAGGCAAGGGCAAAGCTAAAAAGTGTTCTGATGCTAGCCAGCAGCCCAAACCGTCTTCAGCCTCAAAGGCACATGGGGAAAGGGTGTATGAGGGAATTGCCCTCTATATCTGAAAGAACAAAAGAAGATGAAGGAGGGGATGGAGATCTCCACCTAAGGTATCATGAAATGAACCGCTTCTTTATCCGAGGTATATGATACCAAGATATGGATATGTCATATATGATATGCAATATCTGCAAAGAAGTGATGGCCTTTGTGAAAGGACCAGGAAAGAAGTACCCATCATTGGAGCAAGTGTTGCTGCCATGGAAAAGGAGTACCTTTCAGTTTATTTCAGCCTAAAGGGCATGAAGTAGAGTTGAGAACTGCTATTTCATATATTGCCAATAGATAGAAACACTTTATTTTTGCATATTGTATGATAATGATGGCAATAAATAAAGTTGATGTTTCAATCTTAAAGATATGATCTTTGTGGCAATGCCTTGTTTATCTTGTGGTATTCGATATGCATAAGATAAAATGATACCTAAAAGTTATTAGATAACTCAAACAATCAAATTAGCATCAATCATGAGAAATTCATTTCTAGTTTCCATGTGATGGATAAATCTAGACTCTTTTGGTTAGAGAACCAGTAAGAGACATGAATATCTTGGACATGATTAATCAATCTTCACTAAAGGTAGTGGGAGAATGATTATTCAATTAGGTATAATACGTGTGATGTATTTACATACCTATTGGAGTAAATGCTAATACTTCAAAAGGTGTTTAGAGAAATACCAATATGAATATCTTGAAGTGTTCAAGATTATCATTGATGAAGTTCAAATTTGGTAAAGTGTCAATTCTTGATGAGATCAATGAATGAAATACTTGGACCAAATGTTTGAGATCTTTATGAGTAATTATGATAGTGTATCATAGTGAACTCATGATTAAGGCATGGTGATGTCTAAATCAAGAAGGGATCATACTCTAAGGAGTTAGAGAATGATTATCAAATAACTAAATTCTTCTTAATAAAAGAATACCCCACACTAATAAAGGACATTGAGAATCACAAGGAGTTGTGAGTTCTTATATCCTTGACAGATACACCTCAATTATCTATGTGATGAGTTGTTCATATGATGAGTCAACTATCTAGATGAATATGAGGAACCAAATTTTGAGTTATGGTTTATGACCATTACATCTTAAATGACTTCCATGTGAACCATAAGGTATGACCTTGATGGTAGCACCCACTGGATGGAAATCCATAAGTGTGAATAAGTCTTAAGTGTTAAGACACATGGATGACATTTTTAGAAGGATGATGCTTGTTGATTGCAACTTAATGACTAAGACGTTTGGCATATGGATACTAAAACTGCATTCCTATGAGGAATAAAACAAGGATGTGTATGCGACACAACCTATAAGGTTTATGAATCCACTAATGCAAATGAAGTCTATAAGTTACAATGGACTAATCAATGTGATTGATTGAGTACAAGCAACTTAGAATTGGATCTTTACTTTGATGATATAGTCAAAGGGTTTGACTGATATGTCAAAGATAAAGAAGGGATCTGTGATTTAGTGGGAGCGTATTCACATTCCACGTGTTGATGTGAAATGAAATGTTCTAGAATGGAAATCCAAAAGTGGAAATTATCTTTAAGGAAGATAGAGATGTTTCCTATGTGATAGGAATAGAGACCTATAGAGATAGTTCTCGAAAACCTCTTGACCTGAAAAGAGAAAGCATACATTGGCAATCTGTACTGAAATGTTCAGTATGCACAAATTCAGTGGAAGAAAACTTATCCATGTTACATGGAGCTAGTATCCCAAGGCCAAGTGTCCAATTCATATGAAGAATGGGAACACTAAGAATAGATATGGATCTATCATGTATGTAATCATCCCATTATCTTGCATGTATAGACATGGCAAGAATAAAATGCATTCATCATCTTGTATGTATGACATGACAATTTGATGTGCTCATCCTATTAACTCGTATGTGGTACATGACGAGTGGATGCCTGTCTACTTCCAGCAAGAGTTATTGGAACACCATGAGAACTTGATAAGTACTTTTGAAGTACTAGTTCTATGGAGACAAGGAAGAGTTCGATGTAAAGAGTTACATTGATGCGAACTTCTGAAAGGACAGAAAATTGATCGCAAAACATATATATATAGGATATATAAAAGTGAAAGTTTGTTGATAATTGGAAGTGTTCCAATAAAACCACTTAAAAGGAAATGTCGAGTATCTGTGTGTTAGTGAACAACAATAGATACTATATGGATCTGGAAGTTCATGAGATGAACTTATAGATATTCAGCTCATTGATGACAAGTCTGGAATCCTTGATCATACAATGTGGCTAAAGGTTAGCAAAGGAATACTAGATTGCATATTATGAAAACTCCATCTCATACGTGTGACGTACAGCGAAGAGATGAGAGACATGCAATTTATACTGACTTTGGCAAGGTGTTGCCATTACTCACTATGTTGGCACTGGAGTAGAATGACATGTGGGACATGTTTGAAGATCACTATGAATATGATTCAAGGGTGATTGGCTCGCAGTGCAAGTGGGAGTCTGTTGGTGTATATGCCCTGAGAGCCAATCATGAGATGATTGGTGGGATACATTAAGATTAATTTGATAAACATCAAAGGCAAGCTTCCAATTCTTTCTGGTTCAGTCATATGAGATAGTGATAGAACATATTGAATGTCTAGAGAATGACAGTACTCAATGACGTATGCCTTCAGGTTGAGGACCTGAACGATGAGATCATACGGATGCTAAGAGTTTGTACATTCTTGTTTTGTCCCTAGTCGGATGTCATAGTGGAAGGTAGATAGACAACTATGACACACAATAATAGATTGTGGTGTTGGTTGATGACAGAATCTCATTAGTCATGATATAGAGATATCAAACCAAACACATAGGTACTTGTTAGAGAACAAGTGTACCGGACAGACCCACCGTGAGTTTGACACATGGAACCATGATATGGTAGTCACAGTCAGTACTCACAGTGATGGTGGTGAGTGTGATTCTTAGACCTGAAATCACTACACTCAACACATGTCGTTGGGCACACTTTGACATCATCAAACGCAGTCCTGAAACATGGGTTGTTATAAAGGTGATGATTGGGTGGCTTTGACACATGGGGCTTTTGAGGGGTGAGTGAAAGATATGGGATTTGTCCCTCCTGAGGGAGTTTGGTATCCAAGGCCACTTGATGAGTAGGATTGAGATAGGTGTGCGCACGCAAGTGTGAATCAGTATGTGATATTGATGTCATACATATCTTCTTCAATCTACTCTGAGATCAAGAAAGTGAATGAACGTTGACAGGATGACTGTTCCATGCCTCGAGTTCATTCGGGATATCAGTGACAAAGGAATTATACATTCATTGTAACACCATTCACGGATTGTAGGATGAAAGTTGTTCTCCAACTTTCTACTTTCACTTGGGTAGCACAGATGTGCGACTAGGCACCACTGTTTGTTTGTGAAGTCATAAGTGTTATGGACTTTCACTGCCAACGTGAAATGGACCTGTAGGGTCACACACATAGGATTTAACCTGGAAGAGGAGTTTTGTCCACAAGCAACATTTAGATTGATTACTAAAGGAGTTTAGTAGTTCAATTAAACACTCAATCATTCGATGGCTCAATATCATATGGTTCAAGGTGTTGGATGCATTGATTGGAGTATCGGATTGATTGAAATCGCAATTGACTGATTTTTCCCAACCTGTGCTCCCAACCGATCGGCTCATGTGATGAACCGGTCGGCTGAGGTTGCTGAACCGGTCGGCTGGAGTGTCCAGGTCGATCGGCTCATACCCAGGTTGAAACAACCGGTTCAAGAGTTGAACCGATCGGCTCAACTGAACCGACCAGTTGGGAAAGTCATGTCGGCAATAATTTTCCTTTGGTTTCAAATTATCCAATTTGATTGGGAATAACATTGGTATTCGATACCAATTGGGAACGAAACAAGGAAAGTCTTTTTGAGCCAGATTAGGACCATGAACCGATCGGTTCAGGGCACCAACCGATCGGTTGGAGTGCCCCAAACGATCGGCTCAGGTCCAACCGATCGGCTCAATGGCCGAACCGATCGGTTCAGTTGTGAACTGGTCGTTTCAAGTTGTGAACTAGTTGCTTTTTGGTGGAAAATCTCGAACCCTTCTACTCCTGCTTTAGTCCCATATTGTCGGGGCAAGAGAACCATGTCCCATGACCCTCCTATATATAGGGGTATTGGGGGCTTATCATGGTACACTTCAGTGCAACCAGTTGCTCTGTAAAGTTGTCCTTCTCTCTGGTTTTGGTAACCGAGAGAGAGCCCGAGCAAGTGCTTCCCGCAAAGGGAGGTGCAGCAAGGGAAAGACAACTGCAGTTGCAACTGGAGGTAGGAGAGTGTGTTGGTGACTAGTACGTAAACAGGAGGGTGCGACTCCTTCCACTTCCTTGTGGGACAAGGAGAGTGGAGTTCCAGGTGGTCCGTGTGGACTACTACAGAGGCGGGAGGACACTGTCGCTCAGGAGGACAACTGTCATCCGACAGTCCGGTAGGAGGAGGAGGAGTCAGTCCCAGTGCGACCAGGAGCTGCACAGACACCGTCTAAGACCGGAGTTGAAGACCGCGCATTGCGCGAGGTATTGTCGCCGAGCAAGCCTCGGGACAAGGTATCATTCCACAAACCATCCTTTCCTATTATATAGACGTTGACACGTTTCCTTGGTATGGGTTTGGGGGAGAAAATTTTTTGTTTCCGCTGCCATCTCTCTCTCCCCTAAAACCCAACAAATTCGGCCATAAAGTCATCAGCTCAGTAGGTTCTTCCTTCTTCTCTTCCACCTTGGCAGCAGAAGTTGCATGTGCAACTGCATAGCCTGAAGCAGCAGCAGGGGCAGAAACAACTGCAAACTTGATAGGATCCTACCATGAAGTGAGAAAAAAGTTGAGCACTTGCATGCAAATATAAGACAAAAAAACTTACAACACTAGCATGCAATAAGATAGTATCAGGGAAGATTCACCATTGCCAAATTTATAAATAAGTTCATCTTCAGTAAGGTCAATGACCTCAGGGATGAATACAGATCCACTGTCATAAATTGACATCACAACCAGTCCATATGAGAAGGGCCTAATGTCGAGCTTTGCAAGAAGGGAAGCCTCACAAGAACCCACCTTCTCACCTAATAAGTTCGACAGGGGTGATAATTTCAAAGGTACCATTGACATTATGTCAGCTGAATAGAGTTTTCCACGTAGCAAAGCTTTAGACTTTTAGCTAAGCACACAACTAAGCAGATTATAGAAAGGGGCCAAAGCTGACAATCTTGACAATTATGTAAAAGCAAAATATTATAATCAAACTCAATCTCGTCTAGTGTTCTCATAAAACTATAGTCTATACATAATAAGTTGAAAGAATTTTAGTAAGGTAAGAAAGCATAAAATGATTAATAAGAACAGAACCTGGTGAAGGCCTTCATGTTGTTATAGATAGATCTTCCTTCGTCAACTACAATAAATATTGTACTGAAGTTATCATCAGCAAGAACCATGTCTGAAGCCTTGTTGGCAACTTGGACTGACACATAAAAAGAGAATAAACATCATTATCGATAATAATTACTAAAAGACAAGAAGATAGATATACAAATTCCCATATAGAATATAATCACCTCAGTTCCAGAAATTCCCATGGCAATACCAATGTCTGCCATTTTTAGAGAAGGTGCATCATTGACACCATCACTAGTCATGGCAACCACCACATGTAAAAAACAAGTAACTATAAAACATGCAAGAAAGAGTAGGAAGCAAAAAGACATTTACAACCTTATCTCTTGAGAATGGCCTTTAATCTCTTGGAGAAACCATTCTTCCTTGAGGCTTCTTCGTAGACTTCTCCACCAGAGCATAGTTCTGACATGTTGACAATGACTTCATGTACCTCTGTAGAGAAATTAGGATGCAAAATTGTAGAGATACACGAAGTCATTGTTAACATATCAGTAACAGCAGAACTAGCAGCAGTGTTAGTGAATAGGATTGCATAAAAATGAAACTCTGATTGCATACACCTACATTAAGGCAAGGCAAAAGGTAATCATCATTGTTAGTAAGTTTGACATCCGAATTTAAGTAGAACATACTACTTTAGATACTACTTTTAGATACCACTTTGGCAAGGCTGTAATACATCGAAGGACCTCAGGGATGAATATAGATCCACTATCATAAACTGACAGCACAACCAGTCCATATGAGAAGGGCATGATGCCGAGCTTGGCAAGAACGGCAGCCTCAGAAGAACCCACCTTCTCATCTTTCCTAATAAGTTCGACAATGGTGATAATTTCAACTGTACCATTCACATTATGTCAGCTGTTACGACCCATATCAGGGTTAGTCATTAAATACCTCAAATTACGTGAAACACCTCAATTAGTGCTAAGTTTTTGTTAAACATCATGAATAATCAAGATAAGACAACATGTGAATCAATAGTCAAGATTTAATCATCTGAGGTAATTAATGGTAATGGAAATGATGATCGTTAGGTTAATTAAGTTAAGTGCATCATCAAGCTGATTAAGTTGAATTAAATATATAGGATATAATTAGTGCTTAATTAAGATGATTAAGTAAAGTTAAGTGATCACAGATGCGGTTAGAATTTTTATTAGCTGGGACAAGATAAATAACATGATTTCTTGCTCTAAGGTTGTAGAGAATTTCATGCTTGAAACATTGCAAAAAGAATCAGTCGATTTGGACTCTCGAGGCGAAAGTTATAACACTTTTGTTTTCCTTGGATCTAATATGCAATTTTCCCAAAATTATTTGATACCCTTTAAAGTGGGTTGGCTACTTATTCCTTATCTCCTTCCTCGTTAAACCGATAAAACAGTAGAACAACCGCAAAAGCGGCGCACGGCTGCGCCTGATCGAGCAACAGCACGGGGGGGGGGGGGGGGGAATTAGCGGGCGACCTCTTGGTTTTTTAGCTCCGATGAACAGAACCCCACCTCCCTTTCTCCTTCCCCATCCTTCCTACCTCCTCCTCCTTCGTTTCCCTTTCCTAGTCTAGGGCGGCGCCCCATCTGCAGCCGACCTGCTGCTCAGGGCTGCGGCTAGCAGCTAAGGGGGAGAGAGGGGCGGCTTCGCAGCACCATCAAGCCAGCAAGGCGTCACCAAGCACTATCTCCTCTCCTTCCTTTCTTCTTCCTCTAGCTCGCCCTAGCGGCGCCCAGCAGCAGCCTGACCTGCTTGGGCGGCCGACCTATTGCAGGTGCGGCGCCCAACATTGCTGCTTGACTAGAAGAGGAGGAAGGACGGTCGTCTAGGGCTAGAATGGGAGCAGCGTTCATCTCCTACCTCGCCCAAGGAGCGGCGCCCGACCACCAAGGAGTGGTGTCCAAGCAATAGGGGCAGCGCCACATCCAATTAGAGCAACATCAACTGCTACAATAACGACCAGGAGTCGATTGGGCGAGCAAGCACCACCAAACGGCTGCCCCGACTCCGTCCTTCAGGTCTAGACATGAAAACGCAGCACCCCGCCTCCATTGCGCCACCTGCACCTCAACCTAGCAAGGGGCGGCACCCCATCTTGCAAGAGCAGCAACAACTGCAACAATGGCCAGGAGGCCATTTGGGTGCGAGCAGCAGCACCAAGCAACACCCTTGAGTCCAATTTTGAGGTCCAAGTAAGCTTCTGCAGTCCCCTAGCTACGAGCAAGTCATAGTCCTTGATTCGGCTTTAATCTAGTTAATCTTCAATGAGTTTTTCTTTTCTGCACAGGTTGCACGGCGTGCAAATCAATTTGCACGGCGTGCAAAGTTACAGATAGCAGAACGAGTTTCTGCCCAGGTGCACGGCGTGCAACCCAGGTGCACGGTGTGCACTCTACTGTAAAGGGCAGAATTAGGCATGGTTGTGGACGTCTTTCGGTGTATACGAACACACCGAAGTGGTTGAGTAGTAGTTCATTTAGTAATCATTATTTAACTCAATTTAAATGTTTAATTGTTTCTGTATTAGTTAGTATAACTTCTAAACTGAGTAGTACATACAATAGAGTATGTTAGTCTCATTGGAACTTCAAATACCTAATATGCTTAGTGAAAATGATGAAATTTCCTGTATTATTGTGGTAATGTATTAACTGATTTAAAAATAGATGTTTAGCATCGAAAGTGGATAAATGGTATTGAATCATGTTTAATGATGATAAAAGATATATATTTGCTTCATGCGTTATTCAGATTTATGCAATATGCTTGAAATGTGATATTCCTGTTTAAATGTTTATTTGTTAATCAGTTAATAGACTTAGGTGCCCTAACACCGTAGAACCCCTTCTGAGAGGTCTGCAATCAGGGGGGTGAAACTCGTGTTGCAACAATAACTGTGCTTGTGTCACGGTGGCACTGTGGATAATAGGGGTTATTCAACATTAATCCGTGCTTGTGTCACGGTGATAACCCGGTAAGACTCTCCGCCTGTGTGCTCAGGTTTGAGTAGGAGTCTAGAGTTCACTCTTTTGAGAGTGTAGTGAGGCCTTGTGAGCCTGAGAGTCCTGCAGCAGACCAGGGCTGGCAGTCAGACTTAGCATTTCCCGGGTGTGTCGCTAAGTCTTGTACGGTGGGACCGTAGCATGAACTTGCTGCGGATCTTTATATGTAGAGTACACCGCATATATTTAGGGCATAATAATAATAATATGAATAAGTAATCATGTAGGATCACAGTAAATTTATATAACTGTTCATTTACCTGAAATACCGGTTGATGCTTAGAAATGTGATGAATACCTGTATATCTGCTATGTTATTAGAACTGCCTTGTTTAGTTCCGCATTTATGTTTAATTCAATTTATATACCTGATGAGTTGTTTAGTGATAGCTAAGTGAAATGCTATTCACTGAGCGAGTAGGCTCATACCTCTACTCAAAACATTTTCAGGTTATCATCAGCAGTAGGAAATCTGAAGAATCGTTTCATCCTAACGCCTAGTCAATAGAAGGTTCGTAGTTAGAAGTTAGAGGTCTCTTAGTCCTTTCCCCTCGATCTTTGGGACAAGGTGTGAGTGAGAGAGTGAATGTGTATAAAGATGTAATTAACTGTTATTCTTTATTTTATGTCGAACAATGTAATATGTTGTAGACTCTGTTTGTATTGCTAGTCAGTTAATAAAGATGCTTCCGCAGTTTGTTTAGTTTCATTTTACATCTTATAATCAGATTTTTCTATTAATGTCTTTAAAATGCTTTAAAAAGGGAAGAGTGGTTGGCTTATGTGCAAATCCCATTCTGTCGCGTCCTAATCTTGTGGTTTGTGGTTAATGTGAAATTGGGGCGTGACAATTTTGGTATCAGAGCCTTGGTTTGAGTACGTAGTTACTCAAGGTCAGGGGACGATAAGAGACCAATAGGATTAAGGTTTAGGAGTCTTTCTTCTATCTGTAATTTTCTAACAGGAAGTGTTCTGTTATACTATTGCAGATAGCAGGAAGAGGATGTGGTCACGAGAATCAAGTAATGAGCTTAAGATGAGTTGTTAAGAATCATTAGGGTCAAAAGATAAAGTTATAAATAAGGCGAATAATGAATGGTGTGTTTTAGCTATGGAAGGTCTGAGTGTTTAGATACCCTGGCCAGGTGTCTGAATACTTAGATTGACCCGTATCAAGCTACTCTGTTTGTTCTTCTCTGGATGCCTTGGCCAGGTATGCAGAGGAAGGATAGGCTAGAGAGAAAACCCTAGAAATCTTAGGGTTAAGAGATAAGAAATTAATGTAGGAATAAGAGATTACATATAAGATGCGATTCAACTTTTGTCTATCATTGTTTATTTGATTTAAGTATCACTAGAAATGCTCTTATATGCATGAATTTACACTTTCAATTTGTACAATAAGTATGATTCTTTTATATTGTTGTGTCATGAAGTGAAAAGTTTAATGTTTGTTTTCTTTGTATTCAAGTAGATCCGAAATCATGTATAAGTAAGTTGCCCTAAGTGGATATTCTTTCCACATGTTTAAGGTTAATAGGGGTTGATTAATCTCGAGTATCTCTTGGCTTCAGGACTACAGGTTCGGCCTGGTCCGGCTGGCAGGATGCGATACTGGGATCTAATGACTCCTATTAACAGTAAAATAAGAATAGACTCTGGATGATTTAGACCCGTAACCTAGTGAAAATGTATATACACTAGGATGATTTAACTATGATAAGAAGTCTAATGTATTCTTTAATCTTGAGAATTAGGGCTTAAGAAGCATAGGCCCTAACCGGCCCAAAATAGGGTTTTGATGATACATAAATACAAATTTGATAAGTAAAGTGTTTTAGTAAATGATTTTTAGTATCTTATGTGTAACTCTAATTTTGCTAAATTTGGGATATGATTTGAATATATAAAATGTGAACAACATTGGAAGATATCAGAATTTTTGAAGAATGTTCTGACCTGTTCATCGGCTGAGTTTCAAACTCGACCGATCACATTTTCTGAATGATATAGCAGTGTGGTAATTGAATTTTATCTTTTTATTGGTACGTCCAATTGATCTCAAATTTTAACTATGTTTGAAAATCATAAATTTTAGACACTCTATTAATTTGGCATAATTTTTGGATGACTTTTGATCTCTACAGTAAGGTGTCGGTCGAATTGCAACTCGACCGAATCTGCTGCAGACTGCTATATAGCAGTGCACTGTTAGATTTTTAATTAATTATTGGTAACTTGCAATGACCTGAAATTTTTATTGGAGGTCTAAAACTTTATTAGGCACAACATATAAAATTTTCAGAATTTTTGGAGTTTCTGTTAGCAGTTTAATAAACGAATTACAGAAACTATTGTGAAAACTGAATTTTCAGCTAATGTAATTAAAGTTGAGTGTTGGGTTAATATGTTATTGACCCAAGAAACTCAATTTGATTTACATAATCGATTACACACACACAATAATTCTATGCTATTAATAAAGGATCAAACCCTAGAATGACTAAAGTTGTAGTAGTTTAAGGGATCTCATTAGTGATTAAACCTTGAATGCTAGTATCTCTGTAAAATAAGATATTGAGATTTGTTCTATGAAAAGTAAACCGGCTTTGATAGTGACCTAGGGTTTTGAAGTAGATAATTTGATCGGTACATGAACAACATGAAATGATTTAGAGGAATGAGTAAGACATAAACCTAAAATGTAACAATAAGTAAGTAACATAGAAAGCGGAGTATTATCCGATTATGATCTAAAGATAGTTGATGTAGTTCATGTTTTTAAGACATGGTGTCATTATCTTTATGATGTGACAATAGATTACCACCATGGTAAAGAGAATGTGGTGGATGATGTTTTCAGCAGAGAGTCAAGTTCAACAGCCAATGCATTCTCTATGACAGGTTTCAATAGAGACCTGCTAGTAGAAATGTGGAAATTGAACTTAGACTTAGGGGTAATAACACAGCGTGATTTGATTGTACAGATGCAAGTTAAGATTACTTCTTATGATCAGATCAAGAAACTACAATAGGGTGATAGTGAGATAAACCAGACCATGTATGACATGATAGGAAGAAAAGAAACTAGAGTTTAAGTTTTTAGATGATAAGATGTTGTATTAGCATGACATGCTGTGTGTACCTCGTGATAGAGTAAAATTCTTTTAAGGGGAAAAAACTGGAAAAAAAAAGATTCTTGTGGAAGTGCATGTATGCTATGCTATCAGGAAACACTAAGATGTATATGAATCCCAAGAAATTGAAATGGATGGTCATATATGCAGAAGGATGTAGCAGAGTACATGGTTAGAAGTAGTGTGTACCAGTAGGTTAGGGCTGAACCCTAGGAAAATCTATAGCTACCTTGTAATCTTTTTCTATGCCTGAATGGGAATTTATCACAATGGATTTTGTGGTAAGATTACCCAGGACACCTAGAGGTTGTGATTTTATATGAATGATTGTGGATAGACTAATTTAGTCTGCTCGCTTTCTTCATATTAAGTCGACCTTTGATGTCTTGATATATGACTAAGATATACATGGATGAAATAGTTAGGTTTCCTGGTAATCCAGTTTCAATCATATCATATTGAGATTCTAAGCTCACATTTAGAATTGTAGAAGCGGTTGCATCGTGCTTCGGGCACAAAATTAAGATTCAGTATAATCTTTTCATCCGCAGATGGATGGTTAGTCTGAGAGGACCATTCAGACTCCTAAGAACATGCTGAGAGCATGTGTTATGCATCTCAGTGGAAGTTGGGAAGAACATTTAAGTCTTATAGAGTTTGCTTAATGTGAATGTTGAGATTAGAAATACACAACTGGTAATGGTACGGTTTGATTATAAACCCAGGCAATACAAATTTGGTAAACCATTAGGTGCATGATTTCAAGATAGTAAGATAGCATTAAAATATGCAAATAAACCTAGTTGCATGCTTCCTGTTATGTTAATGGGTATGACTTAAAATTTACATGAATTGGCACATTTCTCTGAGATATCGTTAGAAATTCTCAAGTACTATTAATTATTTGTGTTATGATATGTAAGCAACTCTTAATTGAGTCATGTGATGCACAAACCAGGAATTTGGTTGACATGCACGTACTTCGAGAAATTTCAGACAATTGAAAAATATTACAGATGGTTTCTTATAGGTGAAGTAGATTACTCTTATTAATGTAATAAGATGTTCAGTTACATGAATTCAGTATGTATATGCCAAAATTGATTCGAGTTTGGAATATTTATGAAATTTTAATCTACCTACATGCATGATATAAAGATTACTCAGTAATTGTAATGATTTTGAATATACTGCTCTGCCACTTCTAGAATGATACCGTATTGTGATTTGAACTGCAATCAAACAGATGAGATAACGGAAACCCTAAGAGTAGGGTGTTGCCATGTGACTAGTGAATGAGATAACCCTAAGAGTAGGGTGTTGGCATGTGATGAATGAATAAGGCAGATCAAACCCTAAGTATAGGGTGTACGATGAATCAAGTATTTTGATATCAATTCTCAGTATGATATGTAGTGATGTTTAACAGTTAAATTGCATGAATTTATTTTAGTACCAAATTGACATGCATTCTGCTTATTTAAGAATTTTAGTTTGTCTCCATGAAGAGTATAATAATTTCTCGGTAATTACCATAAATTGAGACACTATTATAACAGTTCTACAAAGACAATGTTTTATGGTTTGATCTGGGATCAGATCAGATGTGTCTCATGTTGAGGGACCAATATCGATAGTTGATCAGTGGATCAAGAAACTTAAGAATCGTGAGATACCTTAGAGAAGGTTTTGTGTATAAACTACAACCTAGAAGGAGCCACATAGGGAGTTTTGGGTCACATATGTGTAACAAGTTTCCTTTTCTCTTTTAGGAATTTCGGGACAAAATTCTTATAAGGGAGGGAGATTGTTACGACCCATATCAGGGTTAGTCATTAAATACCTCAAATTACGTGAAACACCTCAATTAGTGCTAAGTTTTTGTTAAACATCATGAATAATCAAGATAAGACAACATGTGAATCAATAGTCAAGATTTAATCATCTGAGGTAATTAATGGTAATGGCAATGATGATCGTTAGGTTAATTAAGTTAAGTGCATCATCAAGCTGATTAAGTTGAATTAAATATATAGGATATAATTAGTGCTTAATTAAGATGATTAAGTAAAGTTAAGTGATCACAGATGCGGTTAGAATTTTGATTAGCTGGGACAAGATAAATAACATGATTTCTTGCTCTAAGGTTGTAGAGAATTTCATGCTTGAAACATTGCAAAAAGAATCAGTCGATTTGGACTCTCGAGGCGAAAGTTATAACACTTTTGTTTTCCTTGGATCTAATATGCAATTTTCCCAAAATTATTTGATACCCTTTAAAGTGGGTCGGCTACTTATTCCTTATCTCCTTCCTCGTTAAACCGATAAAACAGTAGAACAACCGCAAAAGCGGCGCACGACTGCGCCTGATCGAGCAACAGCACCGGGGGGGGGGGGGGGGGGGATAGCGGGAGACCTCTTGGCTTTTTAGCTCCGATGAGCAGCACCCCACCTCCCTTTCTCCTTCCCCATCCTTCCTACCTCCTCCTCCTTCGTTTCCCTTTCCTAGTCTAGGGCGGCGCCCCATCTGCAGCCGACCTGCTGCTCAGGGCTGCGGCTAGCAGCTAAGGGGGAGAGAGGGGCGGCTTCGCAGCACCATCGAGCCAGCAAGGCGTCGCCAAGCACTATCTCCTCTCCTTCCTTTCTTCTTCCTCTAGCTCGCCCTAGCGGCGCCCAGCAGTAGTCTGACCTGCTTGGGCGGCCGACCTATTGCAGGTGCGGCGCCCAACATTGCTGCTTGACTAGAAGAGGAGGAAGGACGGTCGTCTAGGGCTAGAATGGGAGCAGCGTTCATCTCCTACCTCGCCCAAGGAGCGGTGCCCGACCACCAAGGAGTGGTGTCCAAGCAACAGGGGCAGCGCCCCATCCAATTAGAGCAGCATCAACTGCTACAATAACGGCCAGGAGTCGATTGGGCGAGCAAGCACCACCAAACGGCTGCCCCGACTCCGTCCTTCGGGTCTAGACATGAAAACGCAGCACCCCGCCTCCATTGCGCCACCTGCACCTCAACCTAGCAAGGGGCGGCACCCCATCTTGCAAGAGCAGCAACAGCTGCAACAATGGCCAGGAGGCCATTTGGGTGCGAGCAGCAGCACCAAGCAACACCCTTGAGTCCGATTTTGAGGTCCAAGTAAGCTTCTGCAGCCCCCTAGCCACGAGCAACTCATAGTCCTTGATTCGGCTTTAATCTAGTTAATCTTCAATGAGTTTTTCTTTTCTACACAGGTTGCACGGCGTGCAAATCAATTTGCACGGCGTGCAAAGTTACAGATAGCAGAACGAGTTTCTGCCCAGGTGCACGGCGTGCAACCCAGGTGCACGGCGTGCACTCTACTGTAAAGGGCAGAATTAGGCATGGTTGTGGACGTCTTTCGGTGTATACGAACACACCGAAGTGGGTGAGTAGTAGTTCATTTAGTAATCATTATTTAACTCAATTTAAATGTTTAATTGTTTCTGTATTGGTTAGTATAACTTCTAAACTGAGTAGTACATACAATAGAGTATGTTAGTCTCATTGGAACTTGAAATACCTAATATGCTTAGTGAAAATGATGAAATTTCCTGTATTATTGTGGTAATGTATTAACTGATTTAAAAATAGATGTTTAGCATCGAAAGTGGATAAATGGTATTGAATCATGTTTAATGATGATAAAAGATATATATTTGCTTCATGCGTTATTCAGATTTGTGCAATATGCTTGAAATGTGATATTCCTGTTTAAATGTTTATTTGTTAATCAGTTAATAGACTTAGGTGCCCAAACACCGTAGAACCCCTTCTGAGAGGTCTGCAACCAGGGGGGTGAAACTCGTGTTGCAACAATAACTGTGCTTGTGTCACGGTGGCACTGTGGATAATAGGGGTTATTCAACATTAATCCGTGCTTGTGTCACGGTGATAACCCGGTAAGACTCTCCACCTGTGTGCTCAGGTTTGAGGAGGAGTCTAGAGTTCACTCTTTTGAGAGTGTAGTGAGGCCTTGTGAGCCTGAGAGTCCTGCAGCAGACCAGGGCTGGCAGTCAGACTTAGCATTTCCCGGGTGTGTCGCTAAGTCTTGTACGGTGGGGCCGTAGCATGAACTTGCTGCGGATCTTTATATGCAGAGTACACTGCATATATTTAGGGCATAATAATAATAATATGAATAAGTAATCATGTAGGATCACAGTAAATTTATATAACTGTTCATTTACCTGAAATACCGGTTGATGCTTAGAAATGTGATGAATACCTATATATCTGCTATGTTATTAGAACTGCCTTGTTTAGTTCCGCATTTATGTTTAATTCAATTTATATACCTGATGAGTTGTTTAGTGATAGCTAAGTGAAATGCTATTCACTGAGCGAGTAGGCTCATACCTCTACTCAAAACATTTTCAGGTTATCATCAGCAGTAGGAAATCTGAAGAATCGTTTCATCCTAACGCCTAGTCAATAGAAGGTTCGTAGTTAGAAGTTAGAGGTCTCTTAGTCCTTTCCCCTCGATCTTTGGGACAAGGTGTGAGTGAGAGAGTGAATGTGTATAATATTGTAATTAACTGTTATGCTTTATTTTATGTCGAACAATGTAATATGTTGTAGACTCTGTTTGTATTGCTAGTCAGTTAATAAAGATGCTTCCGCAGTTTGTTTAGTTTCATTTTACATCTTATAATCATATTTTTCTATTAATGTCTTTAAAATGCTTTAAAAAGGGAAGAGTGGTTGGCTTATGTGCAAATCCCATTCTGTCGTGTCCTAATCTTGTGGTTTGTGGTTAATGTGAAATTGGGGCATGACATCAGCTGAATAGAGTTTGCCATGCAGCAAAGTTGTAGACATTCAGCTAAGCACACAACTAAGAACATGATAGAAAGGGTGCAAAGCGGACAATTTTGACAATTATGTAAAAAGCAAAAGATGGTTATCAAACTCAATGTCGTCCAGGGTTCTCATCAAACTATAGTCTATACATAATAAGTTGAAATCTTTTTAGTAAGGTAAGAAAGCATATAATGATTAATAAGAGCAGAACCTGGTGAAGGCCTTCATGTTGTTATAGATAGATCTCCCTTCGCCAATTGTAATAACTATTGTACTAAAGTTATCATCAACAAGAACCATGTATGAAGCCTCCTTGGTAACCTGGACTGACACATACAAAGAGAAGAAACAATCATTATCGATAATAATTACTAAAAGACAAGAAGATAGATATACAAATTGACATATAGCAAATATACTTACCTCAGTTCTAGCAATTCTCATGGCAATACCAATGTCTGCCATTTTTAGAGAAGATGCATCATTGACACCATCATCAGTCATGGAAACCACCACATGTAATAAAAAACTAACAGCAAAAGATGCAAGTTGACTATGTAGATCAGCAGGAGGCTTCAGGTCTTCAAATGTATACTAACATGGCCACTAGGAATAGATTCACTATCCCCTGATAAGCAAGAAGAATTTCCAGAACAGATTCACTATCCCCTTCAACTGAAGAAAAAAAAAAAAGCAAAGTGAAATATACCTTATCCAGGAATCCTTAAAACAACCCAAAGCAAAATTGGAAACCAATGTTGGCTAGGCTGCAATACATCAAGAACATCTAAACATTCACCATTTTGTTGGATTGCATGTAAGACCATATCCAGGGTGAGGAATCCCATCTTTGAGTCCTAACATCAGCTCTGTTCATGGAGATTAAAGGCCAATCACAAGAGCTGAGCTGAAGGCTTTCGCAAGAGATGAGTTGATAACCTTAGCTCTCGAGAGTGGCCTTTGATCTCCAAAAACATGCCTTTTTGTGTCCTAATAGTAGCTCTGTACTTGGATATTTAAGGTCATTGTATGTACATGATCTTAGAATAGGAACCTTACCATAGTTATTGGCTCTTAGGGCCTGCATCACAACCACATGTTACAAAAAGGGTATTATTGTAGATGTTGTTTTAACAATTAAGGGAACATGGAGGAACCAATATTACTAAGAGCACCCATTATTTCTTGAGGCTTCTTCCTTGACTTCTTAACCAAAGCAGAGTATGGAAATGTTGAAAATGACTTGTTGTACCATGGAAATGTTGAAAATGACTTGATGTACCTCTGCAGAGATATTAGGACGCATAGAAGCATGCGACTAAAATATCTCAGTTACATTTCAGACATCTTCATAGCCTAAATATTGAGCAATCATAGAAGCTCAACTACAAACCATCTTGAGGCGAATCACCACAGCAAAATATGTTGTGTAAATCTCACACACAAGATTCCAAAAACACTGCTCATAGCTAAAAACCATTTTGGCTAGGCTGCAATACTACCTTAGATACTACTTTTAGATACTACTAGCCTTTTACGTAGTGACATGTTGTTTGTTGTGGAAGGCACAAAATGCACAATTCTTCATAGAGATATTGACTTAGTAAGCTATCATGCAACATGTGATCAAGTTATGAAAGAAAAATTTACAGAGAACTATTGACTTAGGAAGCAAAAAAAACATTCACATTCAGCAGGTCAAAACAAAATATGTTGTGTAAATATCACACACAAGAAGGTAAGACACTACTCATAGCTAAAAGCAAAATAGGATTGTCATTTGGCAACATTGTCTACGAAAATGGACATGAAACAATAGTATATGGATCGTTATGTACTAATAAAAAAGTGGACCAAAGAAACACAACTATAGCTTTCATCTCTCTACACAGTATCCAAGAATGCAATTATCTATCTTTACGCTTCATGACCTGCAACAAATGGAAATGACTTTAGATACTAGTTTTGTTTTCAATTATGTCATATTATAAGCAATACTATATGCTCACTTTGGTAGTAAATATGATTTCGGCCATGCTATGACATTGCCAATAATTTCATCCATATATTGATATTGCTCAGAAGGTCTGACTAGAGGTTCGTTGGCCATCACCACAACCTCTACATAAACACCAACACATGATGAGCCTAAAATTGCACCTCCCACCATTTGCAAGGGGTCAACCTCAGATACTTGACCGATTGCAACTTTATCATCTGCATCTGCGATACTCATCACATACACTTCCTATAAACAAAATACAATTTAAATAAAAACATTATATAAATGTAGAATGATGTGCAATTTACACAAATACAAACATACTTGTCCCTTATAAATTGTTGAATGTCTCATTCCGATCTGCAAAATTATTTTATCTTTGTCATAAGGCCAACAAAATTCAACATGGAAAATAATTGATACCACAAATCTCGTATAAAATGTATTCATACCTGGCCAGTGTGTACATGTTGTGCTGATTGACTATTTCCTGCTCTAGACAAGGCTAGTATCTACTCTATTTTTGCATTTTGTTCTTGAATTTTAGCTTCAAATTCCATCCGTTGTTGTTTAAGCTGATCCTGGAAATGCCTCCTTTGCGCTTCATCAGCTTCTCGGGATTTACGGTTCTTACCCCAGATATCAGAAGGTGATGATCCAAGTCCATAACCATGAACATATCTTGGTCTCTCTTCTCCCATAACCTGCCTATAAATTTCAGCTGAAGTAACATCAGGTTGGTTTCTTCACAACTCGTCACCTACCTCAGAAAATTTTTCCTACACAACCAAACATAGGAGATGAATTTTATACCAAACATATAAATGTTTCCATGTAGTAAATGTAACATAATACTATAGGATAGGAATCCTTGTACCAAAATTTTGGCAGATTCAATATCAACTATGCTCCCATCTTTTTTACGATGAGTTTTCTCAAAAAACTCAATGGGATCAACTTCCCCGCCTATTTCCTTCTCCAACGGTATCATTCAAACAAGGTTATTGCTAACATCATTTAAACGGATGTCTCCAAATTGTCCAATTGGATCACAATATTGACTAACTTACATCATGTTTCAGACAAGCAAATGACTTGGTTCCTGTCGTGTGGCTAACCTTTTGAAATTTTCTGCTTGTCTTGTTAGTTATATACTTCCTCTGTAAAAAAAAATTGTAGTATTGTCCATAGTAATTATCTGTGAGGTAAATTAAATATCAATTAATGATACAAAAAATTACCTTTCCTTTATTGATCCTCCAGTAATCCACAAGAAATTTCCATTGAGACATTTCCACGCGGGGAACAACTTGTTCAAGTTGTTGTTCATATGGACTATCTTCTACGAAGTATAGTTTCTGTAACTCCCACTTGTGGTCCTTCCATTTCTTTCCCAGTCTCTTCATTGTCCACTCCTTTAATTCTATGTCCATCATGAATTTACTCTACTGACAATAAGGATATCAATTCAAAGCTTCATTTAACCATTTAAAAATAAATTTTAATATTTACCTTAACAAAATTTCATATGGATTCTTTTTTATTTGCTGGAAATTGTCTCCAGTCCTCGAAGTTTAATGGACAAAGATTGAGATCTCTTACAATGGTTGTCAAAAACTTGATAAGTGACATTGGGTTTTACCCACTTATTGTCCAAGTTGATTTATCTCAATGGAAATTCGATCGCCGACCTTTCTTTTCCAGACTTGCAAACATTGTGTTCGGCCATGTGTGCGATGTCTTTGACCTAAGCATTCATTTATATATCATTAGATGAATCACTATAAATGCAATGATATGAATAAACCGAATACCTAACACATCAGTAGGTGTTGGCGTAGCATTCAATGACTCATCATGGTGATCAGAGACGTCATTTTGCTCCATGGTTTCTTGAAATGCATTGCTATTTTGGCTATTACCAGCTCTACTCTCTACTCTTCTTAATTGATTGGATACGGGAACATTGACAGTAGGCACCGGGGGTCGATGTCTTTGACCTGAGCATTCATTCATAAAGGATACAACATAAATGGAAATTATATATCTTTAGATATAGCACTATGAATGCAATGATATGAATTAACCAATTACCTAGACCATCAGAAGGTGTTGTTGTAGCATTCAACGACTCTTGATGGTGATCAGAGAGGTCATTTTGCTCCATGTGGTCATGAAATGGATGGCTATTTTGGCTATTGGCAGCTCTACTGTCTACTCTTCGAGAATGTTTGGACACCGAAGCATTGCCATTAGGCACCCGTGGTCGATGTCTTTGACCTGAGCATTCATTCATAAAGGATACAACATAAATGGAAATTATATATCACTAAAGGTAGCACTATATATGCAATGAATCAACCGATTACCTAGCCCATCAGAAGGTGTTGTTGTAGCATTTAACAACTCATCATGGTGATCAGATAGGCCATTTTGCTCCATGTGATCATGAAATGCATGGCTATTTTGACTATTGGTAGCTCTACTGTCTACTCTTCTTGAATGATTGGACACCGAAGCATTGCCATTAGGCACCTGTTGTCGATGTCTTTGACCTGAGCATTCATTCATAAAGCATACAACATATATAGAAATTATATATCATTAAATGCAGCACTATAAATGCGATGATATGATTACCTTGTCCATCACAAGGTGTTCTTGTAACAGCAGAGCTAGCAACAGTGTTATTGAATTTCCTTGGTCTATCATTTTGAACATTAGGTGGAAGGGAAGCTAATTTTTTTTTGGAGCGATTACTGGATGACAGGTTCAAAGCTTTCCAACAACCTTGTGGAGTAATGCTAGGTAAATGAGTCCTTGTACAAGAGTCAATGATGTTGTTATGATCATTCCTTGTAGCTGTCTTATTATGGAAGTTGTCACTTAACTGTTCTCTCATCCTGAGTATATCAAGTCACACAAAAATGAAGACACTTAAAACAAAATTGAACTACATAAAAGGTATTAGGGTTTAGGGTTTAGGGTTTAGGGTTTTTACTACTAAAAGGTATTTACTACTCGTTCGATCATCCTCTGCGCCATCCAACAATTATCCATTACTAAAAATAGTAAAAAATATAACTTTTATGAGTAAGTATGTCATACAAACAACATAGTTATAATAAGGATAAAAGTAGAACATCACTTTGAGGCAATCCTCAAAGAAAAACATCACTCAAAACCACACCCAAGAAAAACATTTGCAAGCCATCATCAAGATCACATTGGGTACCTTAAATTCACAATACTTGATTGATTACTAATGTTCATTAAGTAATACAACACAAATTGCATTTTTTGATTATTTCCTAATTTAAAAGTTAAAAAATTCATCAACAATTGTGACAGTCATTATGACTATGACGTGTCCATTTTGTTGATGATGTTGTGTCAAGGATGGAGTTGATGGAAGACGAATCTGAACTGATGGTCATGGGGTACAAGGCGGTACCAACGGGCAAGGATTGCATCTCAGGCATGTTGAATTCATCGAATGACGTCTCCTCAGATTCGGTACAACCTGGCTCGTGTATATACCATCTCAGGTGAGAAGGAAAATTGTTGTTGTAGTTATGTATATAAGCTTGTATGGTATTGTCACCAATCGGACGAAGCAAAACCTGGTCTGTACGGCCAATTCCCATTCTCCCAATCCACCCACGCCAACTGGTTGTGGATTCCAGATTGCCGTCACCATCATTCTGAACCTCGATTACATTTGTCGAGCTTCCAAACTTTAAGGTCATTTGACCAGCCGTGTAGCGTCTTCCGTCTAGATGATGCCAATGTCTGGGAATGGTGAGTTGTGCAAGTTTACACTCGTCTAGGGTGATGTCCAGCTTTTCTGCTTCAGGGAAAAGGAGCGGGGGGTAGACGCCCAGGCCATAGTTACTGTTGTGGGTGAACAGAGACTACAAAATATTATTACTA
The DNA here is from genome assembly GCA_963693085.1 of Alisma plantago-aquatica. Lineage (NCBI taxonomy): Eukaryota > Viridiplantae > Streptophyta > Magnoliopsida > Alismatales > Alismataceae > Alisma > Alisma plantago-aquatica. The sequence continues at coordinate 50,510,935 of OY856412.1, forward strand.
ACAATTGTAAGTATATATAACGATATTATAAATTTTCAAAAAAAGTAGTATAAATTTGCAAAATATAGAGCAATATATTTTTTAAAGTGAAGCAAGTAGTCCATAAACATATTCCCCATGGTTTCTATCAATATCGACAGGAATGAACCCATTAGAGAATGGGCAACATCATTATCTAGTTTGATGAAACATGGTCAGGGACCATACAAGTGTACAACTTGTATAAGATCTGAGTGTAGAAGACCTAGAACTTGGAGGAACTGGTGTGCCAGTGAGCTGATGGTTCCTGGCCCAAGGCGAGAGGTTGGAGTACATATATAGTAAAGATGTATAATTGGCTATAAACTTCTTGAGTAACAGAACATGCTATCAAAAGATAAAATTTGATTTAGGTTATGGAACTGAAGTAACCATAATGCAATGTGTTTACATTAAAGCAGTACTGAGATAAGACATACACTCCAAAAAAAACATGAATCAACCATTATGTAAACATCACTGCATAGAATCCATATAATTTCTTTCAATATAAAAATCAAGAGGGCAAACTAGACTTCCTATGGCAAAGAAAAAATTATTGTAGTTCCACAATGGAACCCCTACATTTTGTGCAATCATAGCTTAGTGTTAATAGCAACTTGTCTGCATGCCCTTGGTATCTTGCTTCATTGTTTCTTAAAGACCCTAATTTTCAGGGATGGTGAAGGTTTTAGTCAATTGGTAGTGCAGAAGAATATAGACCATTCAAGTTTACGGTAATCAAAGGAAAATTGAAGAAACCACACCCAAAAAACAATGTATACTATAAGTAATTATACAAAGGTCTTATTCTTCCTTAGACATTTCTGAATCCTAGAATATTACACAAGAAATGACCATTTCATAAACCTTGTTCTCTCCTTAGCCTCTTCCTACATACATAAAGATGAGTATCTCTCCTCTTCATTAGCCTAATTGTGGGAACCCCTGTTCTCATCAGAGAGCGCCAACCCACCAAAGTGGTGGCCTAGGTAAGGATACATTACTTGCCTATTCGTTAATGATTTACAAACAAAGATATAGGAGATGTGCAGACATCACATGAGCACCTAAGCGACCACTTTTTAAAAAGTTGATGCTTCATTTTCCTTAGAATTTAATACAACAATCATTTTTATATGAATACACTAACATTTAGCAAACTTGTATACATAACCAAAACCAATGTGACACTGTAAAATAAAACAACAGAATCATCATATTTCAAGACTGTAAAATAATCTAAGTTTAAATCTAACAAAGAAGGATGGTCGATGGCTTGATATAAATGATTAAGGAAGTGATTTCTGGATATAAAATAACGGAATCATCATATTTCAAGACTATCTTCATAAATCGATTATGATATATACCTTGATAGAATGGAAACTACGAGAATGGATGGGAAAGACCATGTGTGTTTATTGTTTCGTGGGGTGTACTTACCTGTCGCGCGCTGAAGCAGCGGGGTGGCAAACCGCCGCAGTCCTCGCCGGCAAGTTGGGAGACTGATCTCTTCCAAAGCGTCCCCTCCAACCCTTGGCAACGTCACCGGCAAGTTGGGAGACTGATCTCTTCCTCGGCGTCCCTCCAACCCTTGGCAATGTCGTCGGCATCTTGGAGAAGAGCAGAGAGCATTCCAGCAGGTAGCGACCACGATCAGGCAGATTAGGGTGAAAAGGCTAGCTAGTTCAACTTCGCAGTTTCTACGAGCAGAGCAAATGTCGGGAGTAAATGTCTCTGCCCAGCGCGTGGAGAAGAGGAACCATTTTGCATGCTGGGGGAAGCCACACGGGAACAGAAAAATTTTAATAATTGTGGCACGCTCATTTGATTTGACAATTTTGAAATGCCACTAATTAATTATAAAAATGCCTTAATTAGTAAGTCTTTTATATAAACTCCATAATACGTGGTTTAGAGGCATTTAAATTACAAATGTCACTGCATTACATAGATAGTGGCATTTTTCTAAAAAAGCCACTGGAATAAAAGCCACTAATAGGTATTTTTGCTGTAGTGGATGGTGTCATCTGCGTATTGTATCACATTGTGTGTGCATCTCCTGGGCTTGTTGACGTACCCAACATAGTAGCAATTATGGTGAAGATCATATTAAATTTTAAATCAAATGTGATAGTCTTAAGTTGTTATTGCAAAAGAAACAATGGATAGAAAGAGCTAGCACGTGTGAGGGCAAATAGGGACTTGTAGGAAAACTGTGGATAAAATCAATTTTTAATTTATGCAATGCATGTTTTTTTCCATAACATCGCTCTATTTAGAACAACTGTAGTAGAAGAAGCAAGCAGCGTCCTAGCCGCCTCAAAATAAAGAAAACTTGCCGGAGCATTTTGGCAACTCTCGGGGGCTCGCACGCTCCACCTCGGGTTTAGATCTGCTGTGCTGAGGCCGCTGCCTCGGTGCTATCCCATCCATTCACAGTCAAACACCTAACATCCAATTGACAAAGAGAGCGATGTTGGCTGACCCGGCTGATTCGTTAACCCACGACCAGAAAAGACCGAATCATCATTAAATCCTCATGTCAGCCTAAACACATAACGGAAAGACAATAGACTTGTTGCCATTAGACTAATAAAGAAAATATATTAATTTGCCGCCGCAGCTGGAACATTATATCCTTCCACAACGTGCTGTCAGCCAAAAGTCATAATCTCTAAAAGAAAGAAAATGTATATTCTATTGGATCCTACTAAATTTATATAACACGTGTTCTATAATAAAGGTTTCCGGTCTTGTCATAGATGGCAATAATACTTTTTGTTGCTCGTGTTCTAAAAAATTGATTAGTATAAATTTTCAATCTTTGTTTACGGGTGTTAGATAAATGTAGCATTTGACAAAATGCTCGGTGAGCCCACGCTCTGGTATGAAGATGATGGATCATCTATGAATTTTTATATGTCAAAAGAGCATCCGCGAACGCTACTCATTGTTGTATAAATATAAAAAATTATAAAATACCAGTAGTGGTCAACCTAATGTTTGGTAATAATAGTTGTAAACCACTACTACAGAAATGACTTATAATGTCACATTTACAGACGTCGGTTGTATACAAGAAACCGACACCTAAACCCTACAACGTCGGTTTATTACAAAAACTGACATCTATCTGTGAAGAGCGGCCAGACACGAGTATCGCTTTTTATTTAGCGTCGGTTCCGTAATACGTAACCGACGCCTAAAATTGACGCCAAATCCAAATTTTCCAATAAAAAAATTACCTCCAAAATTTAACATACGGCGTCGGTTGTTAACAAAACAACTGACGACTAAGGTTTTTTGCGAGGCAAAAATTGGGACCATTTTTATCGTCGGTTTTCTTGCAATAACCGACACCAATGTGTTTTCGCGCGCTGTCTCCGTGAAAGTTTTCACCCCCGTTTGGCATTAGTTTTCTACGGCAATCGACGACTATGGTCAGAATTCAAGAACATTTTGTTTTGACAGCATATGTAGACAGACGTCGGGTTTTCTAGCAGAAACCGACGACTATAATTGAGCATAGGTGTCAGTTTTTTTGTGGTAACCGATACCTATTGTTATAAGTGTCGGTAGGTTTTAATAACCTATGTCGATTGTTAACTTAATAGCACCCGCGTGAAGCAGACTCTTCCCCTTTCTCTCTGTTTCATTGCAATCGAATGCCGATTTTAGGGTCTGGCGATTTCGCCCCTGCTCCCTCCTCCTTGTGTGTCGCTGTCGACCGCTCCCTGCTGCTCTCTGCTCGCCGCCACTGTGTCAGTCGTTCTCTTTGCTCGTCGTCGTCGCCACCCTTCTCCTTGCTCACCGATGTCGCCGTCATCGTTTATTCCTTCTATGCTCGCGGGTCGGCTGCATGCTCACTACCACCCTTCTCTCCTTGCTCACTCGTTGGCTTCCTGCTCGCCACTCTTCCGTGCTCGCCTGCCCGCTCGGCTTCCACATGCACCCCTCCATCTCGCCCTCTCTCCCTGCTCCAGAGCAAGACGCCTGACTGGACTCAAATAGAGGTAAACATCCCCAAAAACCCTCTGTCTTGTCCTCTCTCCCTGCTCCAGAGCAAGACGCTCGGCTTTCCAATGATGATGTCTATTTCCCTTAATTGTGTTCATATTTTCTCTGAATCCCTATTCTATTACACTACTTGATCTTTAATCACACAGACTTAATCAACATTGCTACTTGTATGATCCTGGTGATTAAAAGCACTCTTTCCTGATACCTCAGTAACTAATGTTCTCTTGAGATGAGTGTTAATTGATCTAGTTTGCTTACTTTCCTTCTAATGTCATCTTTTCTGTGCTATGACCCACTAGTCACCTTTAGAGTATTAAAATGATGCAACTTGTACACTTGTTAAGTTTGAATCAATAAATCCCATGAAATGAAATCACCCCACAAAATCAGTAGTCACTATTATGTCTTGTACACTCTAGAATCAAGATCTAATACTTTTATGCTATTTTAACACCATGAGACCACTTTTGCTCATTCTAGTGGATTATTATGACCTATGATGACCTAACATGAAACCATGCTCTTAGTGATATGATTTTGTTGGCCTAGAAACCCGTCCAAGATATACTCATTAGGAGTAAATCTTGGATAGTCCCCGGTTTGGGACTGTTCTTGAACACCTAATCTCACTTAGGATGTAAGTGTATAATGTGTATTGGGTTTTCAAGAAAACTTCGGTAGCACTTCTCCGTTTGTTCTCTAAGTACATATGTACTTGGAGAACAACGGGCAAATGCTACCAAAATTTTCTTGAAAACCCAATACACATTATACACTTACTAGTGAGATTAGGTGTTCAAGAATGGGATAGGTGGTACACATTTATTATATATAAGAATGACAGCACATGTATTTGTTGGTCTAGAAACCCGTCCAAGATTTACTCATTAGGAGTAAATCTTGGATAGTCCCCGGTTTGGTACTATTCTTGAACACCTAATCTCACTTAGGATGTAAGTGTATAATGTGTATTTGGTTTTTAAGAAAATTTCGGTAGCATTTCCCCGTTTGAAAACCCAATACACATTATACACTTACTAGTGAGATTAGGTGTTCAAGAATGTGATAGGTGGTACACATTAATTATATATAAGACCTTAAACCCTAAAGTTTTAACCATGCATAAACTCTAATATGTTAACCCTAGACCCTAATCTTGTTCTAATATATACTTGTTTTCTCTTTGATAATAGAATGGATAGATCATGGATGTCCATTTCAAATCACTGCACCCCAGAGTTTATTTCTGATCGTGATTAGTTTATTAGATTTGTCGAGGAACATAGGAAACAACCTGGAGATAGGTTCTACTGTCCATGTAGGCATTGCGATAACAACTTAAAATTCGGCACTGGTGACAAAATCAAAAGTCATGTCATGTGCAACGGGATTGTATAAGGCTATACAGAATGGCACTGGCATGGAGAGATTTTAAACTTGAAATCAGTGGATGTCGATAGCAGTTCTTGTATGGAAGAAGAAATTGCCTCTGATGACGTAGATGTGAACGAACTAGTTCCAGTAGACATTGTTGATGTGATGTTGGATAGTTGTGGGGTAGAGCACACCGATCCACCTCCCATGTTTAGAAATATTGTGCATGATGTTGAGATACCGTTATACACAGGTTGTATGTTTACGAAGCTTAACACTATGTTCATATTGTATAAACTGAAAGCTAACAATCGATGGAACGACAAATGCTTCACGTCATTGTTGTCTTTGTTGAAAGAAATTCTTCCTGAAGGAAACGAGCTGCCAATCTCAACATATTGGTTAAAGAAATTGTTGTGCCCAATGGGAATGGAGGCCAAGAAGATACACACATGCCTGAATGATTGTGTATTATTTCAAAAGGACTATGTGGATTTGAAAGATTGTCCGAAATGTGGTGCGTCAAGGTATAAATTGACGACTTCGGGGGAGTCCAAAACTAGTTTTCCTACCAAGGTGATGTGGTATCTACCTATAATACCACAATTTCAATGCTTGTTTGCCAATCCTATAGATGTGAAGAATTTGAGGTGGCATGCATATGTTGAGAAAAATAATGATGGGATCCTACGACATGTGTCTCATTCCCCACAGTGGAAGAAGATTGATTTATTATACCCTGAATTCGGCGAAGAAGACAGGAATCTAAGACTTGGACTTTGTACAGATGGGATGAATCCGTACGGGACATTGAGGAGCCAACATAGCACTTGGCCAATTATGCTTGTTATATACAATCTTCCTCCCTAGTTGTGTATGAAAAATAAGTATGTTATGATGTCATTGTTGATATCGGGCCCTAAACAACTTGGAAATGATATCGACGTTTATCTTGAACCTATGATTGATGACTTGAAGAAGCTCTGGGGTGAAGGTGTGATGACCTATGATGCTTCATGAAGAGAGACATTTTGTTTGCACGCTATGTTGTTTGCACTGTAAATGACTTTCCAACATATGGGAATTTGTCTGGATATAGTGTCAAAGGATCTAAAGCGTGACCTATATGTGAAGAGAACACTGATTCAATACAACTAAAACACGGTGGCAAGACTGTATATCTTGGTCATCGACAGTTTCTTCCAAAATTTCATATGTATCGTAGGTTGCACAAAGTATTCAATGGACGGAATGAGGAACAGAGTGCACCTAAACCTATATTAGGAGAGGATGTTTATGAAAGAGTAAAATACATCACCAATGAATTTGGTAAGAGATCACAAACTACGATGGCCACACAGAGTGACAAGTTTTTATTCAAGAAGAAGCCAATATTTTGGGATCTTCCTTATTGGAGTTCTTTGACAATCAGGATTGTATCGATGTCATGCACATTGAGAAAAATGTATGTGATAGCGTCATCGGTACTATGTTGAATATACTAGGTAAGACTAAAGATGGAATAAAATCCAGAATGGACCTACGTAAAATGGGAATAAGGACAAAATTAACAAAAGTAGTTAGTAGCGATCGGAGAACATACTTACCTCCTACTTGTTACACATTACCTAGAAAGGAGAAGAAAGCTTTTTGTGAATGCTTGGTAAATGTTATGGTTCCACAGGGTTACTCATCCAACATCTGTACATTGGTATCAATGAAAGATCTGAAGTTGATAGGTCTTAAATCTCATGATTGTCACACTCTAATGCAATAAATATTGCCTGTGGCAATTCGATCTATATTGCTGAAGCATGTACGGTTTGCAATCACCAGACTTTGTTTCTTTTTCAACAGTCTATACAGCAAAGTTATTGTCCCTGATACTCTCGATAAATTGCAAAGAGAAGTGGTTGTTACCCTATGTCAGCTTGAGATGTATTTTCCTCTTCGTTCTTTGATATCATGGTGCATCTTGTTGTCCACTTGACTAAGGAAGTGAAAATGTTGAGACCAATTTTCTTGCATTGGATGTATCCCTTTGAATGATACATGAGCATTTTTAAAGGTGATGTTTGAAACCTTTATCGGCCTAAAGGGAGTATTATTGAGGGTTATGTGGCGAGAGAGGTTATGGATTTTTGCAATGATTTTCTGAGTGGTAATGATGCTCCTGTAAATGACAAGAATATTGAGGAGCATTTTGGCAAAGGAATTTTGGGATCAAGGGTGAGAATAATCAGCCGTGAGTAGTTGGAGCAAGGTCACTTGTATATTTTAAACAACATCGATGAAGTGAATGTTTATATCGAGGAACATACCAATTTCATCAAGAGATGATATCCTCGATGCAATTCAATGTGGCTTGCTAGAGAGCATAACAATACATTTATTAAGTGGTTTGAAGATAAAGTCTTACATCAACTATCTCAAACACCAGATAATCTTACTGAAACCATCAAATGCCTCGCCTTTAAACCAAAATTTAATGTTATGTCTTATGAAGGGTTTGACATAAATGGATTCTCGTATTACACAAAGCGTCAAGATGATAAGAGTGTCATCCAAAACAGTGGGGTCATCCTTCAAGTGTCTTCTTTGTTTTTTTCAAGTGCAAAGGATAAGAGTCCACATGAAGCTAAAATGGCATATTACCGTGTCATTGAAGACATATGGGAGTTTCACAAAGTAGATTTCAGAATTCTGCTCTTTAAATGTAATTTGGTTGACAACAACAAAGGAGTTATAGTGGATGAATTAGGTTTCATGTTAGTGAACTTTGAAAAGATTGGCAAGAAGGGTGAACCATTCATATTGGCATCACAGGCGAAACAAGTATTTTATATCGATGATCCTGCAAATGATAAATGGTCAGTTGTTCTTCATCGTAAAAGACAGTTCATTGAAGATACTATAGATGAAGAAGAGTACTATGATAAGTATGATGACTCTAGTCCATTCTCAGTTGGGTTTCCAACACCACCAAACATTGAAGCTGGGGATCACAATGACTTGTATTTTGACGGGGATCACAATGAAGGATTGTTAATTGATAAAAGATCACAATATTAGAGGCATGCATGTTTATATTTTTTATATGTTTTATTTTTCTGAATGTGAACTTTACAATGTGAACTTTACAATGTGAATGTGGACTTTACAATGTGAATTACTTTACAATGTGACTGTGAACTTTACAATGTGAATGTGAACTTTATAATGTGAATTACTTTACAATGTGAATGTGTACTTTACAATGTGAAATTTACAATGTGAATTACTTTATAATGTGAAATTTATAATTTGAATGTGAACTTTCATATGGCTGAGCATTCCCATGATGACTGTGCTGATGATCACCGTGAGGGTGAGGACATGCATGTGCCGCCTGACAATGTAAGTTTTAAGAATATATCCATGAGGTTTCTATCTATATGTTCATTTATAATTATATCATGTAAGTTTTTTTTTATCAAATTTTAGGTTGGTGATGTACCCCCTAAAGAAATTACAACACTTGATGAGAAGCAAAAGAAAATTGAGAAAGTGAGGGGCATCACAATGATGAACAAGTTACTACAGCAAAGGGGTAATGGACCCAAATTGGCTGTGGATTTCGATCATGCAGGAAATCCATATGGAGTGAACCGCAACTCATTTGTTTCATATCTTGGGGTTCTTACTTGCAGCCATTGCAGTCCTAACCTAGAATCCTGGCATAAATTTCCTAAGGGGAAGAAAGACCATATATGGAAGGAACTATGCGTGATTTATTATTATTTGTAATTCTATTTGTGTAGATTACTAATTTTTAGGATACTAGTTAATAGCAATTTCATTTAATTTGCAGAGCATATTTGATCTGGATGAAAAGTTGCATCGTAAATGTGTGATGCAACGTTGTAGGAGGGTCCTAAGGATATATAGGACCACTCTAACCCGAGACTACATACGCGATGCTGAGAAGAGGTTCTTGATTGATTTCCAATTCTTGACAGTGATCACTATTTGACTAACTCTACACTAATAATTTTTTTTTGTATTCTCTTTAAAAAATAAATTTAGGCAGAAGGAAGCCACACAGCAATGGAACTACCTAGACCCCAAATACTGGGAGGAGTTTGCTACCCAAAGAAAAATAGATGAATTCAAGGTATTAAGTGTCACTCCCAATTTAATTAATATAAGTTCTTATATATTCACCTATTAAAGATTAACCTTTAGGGTTACTAACCAAATCAATGTGCTAACTAACTAGGCTATCAGTGATGCTCAACAAGCAAGGCCTGCACTGAATGTGCATGACCATATAATGGGTCCAAGAGGATACGCAGGCATTCTCCAAAGACTACAGGCTGAGTCTGCTCAGTCTGCTGCTACCCAGGAGACTACAAAGTCCTCTACTATTGCTCCCGTACCTCTTCCTTGCCATTCTATGTGGATAGTTGGGAGGAAAAACAAGAAAGGAGACATACCGAAGCCCGCAACTGCTGAGGCGGCTGCAAAAATGGTAAAAATCAACTCTTATAGAAATCGATCGATATTGATTATTGTTACTTACTAATTTTTGTTGATGGTGATTAGCAGGAGTTGTACAAGCAGAGGAAGGAAGGAAAGTTCATCTCTCAGGGCACAAGGGATGAAATGGCAGTTACTTTGGGTAACCCAGAGCATACTGGACGTGTTAGCGGTGCAGGCGCTGGTGTGGGCATCAAAGCGTTCTTTGGGCCATCCCAGCGCAAACCTGTCCCAAAAGCAGGACTTTCACAAGCTGAGGTAACCTATTCTTATTTTAGAATGTTATTGTGAAAGGGAATTTAATAATCAGAAGTTAGTGTTTCTTTTATCCATGTATAGGTATATGTATTAATTGATAGGAGAGTCAAGGAAGCACTTGATAAGAGATTCCATGATGCAATTAGCAAGTGGCAGGCATCTCCGACGGCCACTCATACAGTATTTGTGACGTGTCGCGCTTCTCCTACTACTTCTACTACAGAGGTTGGGAGTAATCATATAGACCCACCACCTACCACGTCGTCTGTAAGTATTTTTATGACATAGTAGCTAGTCTTTTCAAGATAATATATTTGTGTATATAAGAATATAACATTATTTACGGTAAATTTGTAGGGGTTGAATCCATGCCGACTAAAAAGTCAAGAATATATCGTTGCAGAGGCTTCGGCTTACCCACCCCTTAAAGGGTGCATGTTTCATGGGTATCCAATACCAGATGGTGTGGTACGTGTGAGCCTGATACATGTACTCCCCGATTGGAGGGATCTTATACTGCCTCATGCACACCCAGATGTTGAAACACTTGGTGAGGCAGTAGGCGGAGTGATATTGTGGCCCAAATCGGATGTCCTCTATACTAATATTGTATGATAAATTCCATTATGTTAATTTTTTAGTGTGTATGTATGAGTTAATTGATCTGAAATTATATATATAGGTCAAAAAGACGAGACCTGCTACATCTCGGCCTCCACCTCTTCGAATACCAAGTTGGCTTCCAAGGGACCTACACGCCTCAATAAATCCTAATTGTAGGTGTGTGGCAATATGGATTGGCGAACATGATCTAAATTGCCCTATAAATGTTACTATTCTAGACAATGTTGCAGGTAAATCATAAGATAACAATCTATTTATACAAGATTAGCATATGTAATAATGCATACATAATATAAGTTTTTCGTACATATTAATGCATATGTATTAATGCATGTCAATCATATGAAAACAAGATATGTATACAAGATATTTTGGAGTTGTTTCGTTATGATTGGTTGAACACATCTATGATAGCGCTATGGATATGGTGAGATCTTCTTTATACATCCATATACCTTATTTTATATACGGTGATCTGGTTTCTTATATATTAATGCATACGTAATACATATTTTACAGACACTTACACATGATATGTATAAATTTTGGGTTTTCCCATGTGGGATTTTTGTTCCATCTTTGATTAGTCTTGTAGATGCAGACCCTTCTTCAGTTACTTCTACTTTTGTTATGCTTTTCAATATTTTGGTAAAAATAATAAGACGGTGATAATAGCTCCATTCAATGTCGAGTAAGTTTACTTTGTTTATAATTTGGACTTAAGCAAATTACATTTTTATTGTGGATTTTTTGTTATTAATTTTTTACTTTCTTACATGTAGTGGTAAACATTGGGAGTTAGTAGTTATTGTCCCCAAGACGTTCACTGTCTATTATCTAGATCTTGTGGGGAATGAGTTGAATACATTATATTGACATGCAATTAAAAGGCCATTAGTCTCGTGAGAAATTTCATATTTTTATATCCGTTAACATCTGTTACTACATTACTATTTAATTATACAATTTAATGTGTTACATTAATATATGTAGGGCTTTACAAGAGTACAAAAAAGCTGAAGGAAAGGTCCCCAGGAAAAAGAATCTTTCACTAATTTGGGAGAATGTGAAAGTAATTTCCTGACTCTAATGTATATATTATTTATGTAAATTGTGCTTCTTTGTATTTTTGAATATTTTGTATGTTCAATTTATAGTGTGCTACACAAGACAACGGTTGGGCATGCGCATACTATGTGATGTGATTTATGGACCTAATCATCAAACATGTCGTAATGGAAATCGATACGATACAACAGGTATTACACATAGTCTCATTAGATAATATGAAATATATCAATCTTATTATATAATATTAATTATATATAAACGTAATTCTCTTTGCAGGTCTTTAAAACTGACTTCAGCATAGGTGAAAAGCTATTAGATGTACATACTCTCTATACAAGAGAGGAATTAGATGTTGTAAGAGAAGAATGGGTAAAATCCCTACAAAGAGTGTGAATTTTTAAATATAATTTTATTGGAAATGATGACGATGATGAATAAAGAATAACTTTGTTCTCATTAATATTTTTGTGTGAATGTGAATGACTTTTTATGAATTGTCATATGTGTGAATGTGAATGTGAATGACTTTTTCTAATCAATACATGAATGTTTCTATGTGTATGAATGTGAAAAAGATGAAATGAATGAAACTGAATGTGTATATAAAAAACTTTGCAGGTTTCTACATGTATCTGATCAATACATGTGTTTGAATGTGAATAACTTTGCAGGTTTGTGGCATGTTGTATGGCTGATATCAATGGTTGTTGTAAACCTATAGTTCAGAACTGAACTGCAGGTTATGCATCCTGCTGACCAGCCATACAACAGGCCTGTAAACTGATATGATAAAAAAATAAGCAAATAGGCGTCGGTTGTTTATAAAAAACTGACACCAAATTCGTACGACATCGGTTATTAGCAAAAAACAGACGTCTTTATCCCGTCCTGGTGTCGATTGTCGGTAAAAACTGACGCCTATTACCACGGCCGTGTTGGCCCGTGCTGGCAGTGATATGGCATCAGTTTTATGCATAACATTGACGACTTTATCAAGATATAGTGTTGGTTATATACAAGAACCGACGTCGATAGTGTCGTTGTTGGCGCTTTATTGATGGCGGGAAGGGTGATGGCGTCGGTTCTTTTAATAACCGACATTTGTAACCACTCTATAGTGGCAGTTTTCTTAAATAACTGACGCCTATAGTCCCTTTGCTGGTGCATTTTCGGTGGTGGTAAGTATTTTGGCGTCGGTTCCGATTAGGGAACCGACGCCGAATAGGTCCACCTTTAGCGGCGTCCACTTGAGTGTCACTTGGAAACTGACACTAAAGGCCTTAATTAACCGATCACTACTACAAAAATAGCATTCAGTGTCACTTTTCTGGGCGTCAGTTATTAAGGAAAACTGACGCCTATCATATAAGGCGTCGGTTGTTTAAGAAAACCGACGTCTATATTCGAAGACCAGCCAGACACGAGTACCGCTTTGTATTCAGCGTCGGTTGACAATAACAAACTGACGCCTAAAAGCTCCCGCGAAATCCAATTTTCGAGCGAAAAGAAAAAGTGTCACATACAGCGTCGGTTATTTAAATAGCCACCGACGCCTATGTGTGATGAAACTTTGCGCGAAAAGTGTCACTTTCAGCATCAGTTATCTGTTGATAACCGACGCCGAAAGTGGTTCCCGCCAAACAATTTCGTGAAAATATCATCCAATTGAGCGTCGGTTGGTTCAAACAACCGACGCTAAAGTTGTTTAGGCATCAGTTGTGACAAACAACCGACGCTATAGGTGAACTTTATATCCTGCGATCACCTGACTGTTCCCCTTTCTTCTGTTTCATCGCCTAAACAACTTTAGCTCCCGCCGCAACTGCTGTCGCCCGACCCTCCACTCCGCCGCACCCCTCCATGACAGTGCCGCCGTGCCGCCTTCTCCGGCGCAACCTTCTCCTCCGGTGCCTCCACACCACCTTCTCCTTCGGTTCCACTACCTCCACGCCACCGCCGCCAGGACGACAGAAGCTGCTCTCCACCGCCGTCGCGCCGCCGCCAGGGTTTAGGGCTGCTAGCTGCTTCTCCGCCGCGTCGCCGGTTCGACCACAGCTCCTCTCCACCGCCGTCGCCCACTCTGTTCCGCCATCTGCAGAGCACAGCTCTTCTCCAGACTGGTATGCCCTCTTCTCTGTATTTTATTAGAGCTAGGAGGCAGAGGTTGTGTGTTAGTGAATGAAGTCTAAGGCTCTTTCCTCTCTCTCAAGCTCATGAAATGTGATTCTTACTGAAATATGATGATGGGACAATTTTTTCTCTGCCATAGTTGAAATTTTCCTACTTGAAAAGGTCAACTTACCGAAAAGAATGCTCTTCTACCTTTTATTTTAAAGATGCATTCTATATACAATTTTCATGTACCCACAATTGCTGATTAGTTTTCTTGTACAACTGGATTCTTCAAGGAAATAGCTACAGCTAGATAAGATCGTGTACACTCTCTATTTTTTCCCATCCTTTCTACAACTGGATTCTTCAAGGAAATAGCTACCTTGGGTCTTTATAGGTTATTTTAATGTTGTCCGAAGGAATTATGAAAAAATTAGTAAACAACCTCCTACAAAAAAGTCTATGCAGGACTTTAACATGTGTGTTATGAATTGTGGATTGTTGAGTTAGAAATGAATGGACCCATCTTTGCATGGGACAATCATCAAGAAGGGAAGAATTTCATTACATCTGAAATTGATAAAGTAGTTTACAATGATAAATTCCTTGATATTGTTTCTAATTTGCATAGGAAAGTTGATAAACATGTACATGCGGAAATATGGTTATTAAACCAATGGTTATAACATATAATGTCTAGTAAAGATTCCTAGACCTTTTGTTTGAAACTATTGATTTCTTGATTTATGATTTAATAATGCTCTGTTGATTAGGATTAACCATGTTGCCTGTAGTTTATAGACATTTATTATATATAAGAATGACAACACATGTATTTGTTGGCCTAGAAACCCATCCAAGATTGACTCATTAGGAGTAAATCTTGGATAGTCCCCGGTTTGGGACTGTTCTTGAACACCTAATCTCACTTAGGATGTAAGTGTATAATGTGTATTGCGTTTTCGAGAAAATTTCGGTAGCATTTCCCCGTTTGTTCTCTAAGTATATATGTACTTAGAGAACAGCGGGGAAATGCTGCCGAAATTTTCTTGAAAACCCAATACACATTATACACTTACTAGTGAGATTAGGTGTTCAAGGATGGGATAGGTGGTACATGTTTATTATATATAAGAATGACATCAAATGTGTTTTTTGGCCTTGAAACCCATCCAAGATTGACTCATTAGGAGTAAATCTTGGATAGTCCCCGGTTTGGGACTGTTCTTGAACACCTAATCTCACTTAGGATGTAAGTGTATAATGTGTATTGGGTTTTCGAGAAAATTTCGGTAGCATTTCCCCGTTTGTTCTCTAAGTATATATGTACTTAGAGAACAGCGGGGAAATGCTGCCGAAATTTTCTTGAAAACCCAATACACATTATACACTTACTAGTGAGATTAGGTGTTCAAGGATGGGATAGGTGGTACACATTTATTATATATAAGAATGACATCACATTATACACTTAGGTAGGATGTAAGTGTATACCCTAATCTTTTCCTAATATATACTTGTTTCCTAATATATACTTGTTTTCTCTGATCATAGAATGGATAGATCATGGATGTCCATTCGTAATCGTTGCACCCCAGAGTTTATATCTGGTCTTGATCAGTTTATTAGATTTGTCGAGGAACATAGGAAAAAACCTACAGATAGGTTCTACTATCCATGTAGGCATTGCGGTAACAACTTGAAAGTCAACATTGGTGAGGAAATAAAAAGTCACGTCATGTGCAACGGGATTGTACAAGGCTATACAGAATGGCACTGGCATGGAGAGATTTCAAAATCGAAACCAGTAGATGTCGATAGCAGTGCTTGGGTGGAAGAAGAAATTGCCTCCGATGACGTAAATGTGAACGAACCAGTTCCAGCAGACATCATTGATGCGATGCTGGATAGTTGTAAGGTAGAGCACACCGATCCACCTCCTATCTTTAGAAACATTGTGCATGATGCTGAGATACCGTTATACACAAGCTGTGCTAAGTTTACGAAGCTTAGCGCTGTGTTGA
The DNA here is from genome assembly GCA_963693085.1 of Alisma plantago-aquatica. NCBI lineage: Eukaryota > Viridiplantae > Streptophyta > Magnoliopsida > Alismatales > Alismataceae > Alisma > Alisma plantago-aquatica. Next base: position 50,526,960 of record OY856412.1, read on the forward strand.
GATTGTATAAGTTGAAAGCTAACAATAGATGGAGCCACAAAAGCTTCACTTCATTGTTGACTTTGTTGAAAGAAATGCTTCCTGAAGGAAACGAGCTGCCAATCTCAACATACCAGGTAAAGAAAATGTTGTGCCCAATGGGAATGGAGGCCAAGAAGATACACGCATGCCCGAATGATTGTGTATTATTTCAAAAGGACTATGTAGATTTGAAAGATTGTCCAAAATGTGGTGCGTCACGGTATAAATTGACGACTTCGGGGGAGTCCAAAACTGGTTCTCCTGCCAAGGTGTTGTGGTATCTACCTATAATGTCATGGTTTCAACGCTTGTTTGCAAATCTGAAAGATGCGAAGAATTTGAGGTGGCATGCAGATGTTAAGAAAAATAATGATGGGATCCTGTGACATGCGTCTGATTCCCCACAGTGGAAGAAGATTGATCTATTGTACCCCAAATTTGGTGAAGAATATAGGAATCTAAGACTTGGGCTTTGTACAGATGGGATGAATCCATACGGGACATTGAGCAGCCAACATAGCACTTGGCCAGTCATGCTTGTTATATACAATCTTCCTCCCTGGATGTGTATGAAAAATAAGTACGTTATGTTGTTATTGTTGATATCGGGCCCTAAACAACCCGGAAATGATATCGATGTTTATCTTGGACCTTTGATTGATGACTTAAAGAAACTTTGGGCTGAAGGTGTGATGACCTATGATGCTTTAGCAAGAGAGACATTTCGTTTGCACGCTATGTTGTTTTGCACTATTAATGACTTTCCAGCATATGGGAATTTGTCTGGATATAGTGTCAAAGGAGCTAAAGCGTGTCCTATATGTGAACAAAACACTGATTCAATAAGACTAAAACATGGTGGCAAGACTGTATATCTTGGTCATCGAAGGTTTCTTTCAAAATTCCATCCATATCGTAGGAAGCGCAAAGCATTCAATGGATGGAATGATGAACGGAGTGCACCTAAACCTATACCAGGGGATGTTGTTTATGAAAGAGTAAAAGACATTTTCAATGAATTTGGTAAGAAATCACAATGTAGTATGGCCACACGGAGTGACAATTCTTCATTCAAGAAGAAGTCAATATTTTGGGATCTTCCTTATTGGAGTTCTTTGACAGTCAGGCATTGTATCGATGTAATGCACGTTGATAAAAATGTCTGTGATAGCATCATTGGTACTCTGTTAAATATACCAGGTAAGACTAAAGATGGGATAAAATCCAGACTGGACCTACGTGAAATGGGAATAAGGTCAGAATTAACAGAATTACGTGAAATGGGTAGTAAAAGAACATACTTACCTCCCACTTGTTACACGTTGTCTAGAAAGGAGAAGAAAACTTTTTGTGAATGCTTGGTAAATGTTAAGGTGCCACATGGTTACTCATCCAACATCCGTAGATTGGTATCAATGAAAGATCTAAAGTTGATAGGTCTTAAATCTCATGATTGTCACACTCTAATGCAACAAATATTGCCCGTGGCAATTCGATCTATATTGCCGAAGCATGTAAGGTTTGCAATTACCAGACTTTGTTTCTTTTTCAACAGTCTATGCAGCAAAGTTATTGACCCTGATACTCTCGATAATTTGCAAAGAGAAGTGGTTGTTACCCTATGTCAGCTTGAGATGTATTTCCCTCCTTCGTTCTTTGATATCATGGTACATCTTGTTGTCCACTTGACTAGGGATGTGAAAATGTTGAGACCAGTTTTCTTGCATTGGATGTATTCCTTTGAACGATACATGAGCGTTTTTAAAGGTGATGTTCGAAACCGTTATCGGCCTGAAGGGAGTATTATTGAAGGTTATGTGGTGAGAGAGGTTTTGGATTTTTGCAATGACTTTCTCAGTGGTGACACTCCTGATAATGACAAGAATATTGAGGAGGGCAAAGGAATTTTGGGATCACGGGTGAAAGTAATCAGCCGTGAGCAGTTGGAACAAGCTCACTTGTATATTTTACACAATATGGACGAAGTGAGTGTTTATATCGAGTAACATACCAATTTCATAAAGAGACAACATCCTCGAGCAAGTTCAATGTGGCTTGCTAGAGAGCATAATAAGACTTTTACTAAGTGGTTTGAAGATAAAGTCTTACATAAACTATCTCAAACACCAAATGATATTACAGAAACTATCAAATGCCTCGCCTTTAAACCAAAACTGAATGTTATGTCTTATGAAGGGTTTGACATTAATGGATTCACATATTACACAAAGCGCCAAGATGATAAGAGTGTCGTCCAAAATAGTGGGGTCACTGTTCAAGCGTCGACTATGTACTTTGCAAGTGCAAAGGATAAGAGTCCACGTGAAGCTAAAATGTCATATTACGGTGTCATTGAGGACATTTGGGAGTTTGACTACATAGATTTCAAAATTCCGCTCTTTAAATGTAATTGGGTTGATAACACCAAAGGAGTTATAGTGGATGAATTGGGTTTCACTTTGGTGAACTTTGAAAAGATTGGCAAGAAGGGTGAACCATTCATATTGGTATCACAGGTGAAACAAATATTCTATATCGATGATCCTGCGAATGATAAATGGTCGGTTGTTCTTCATGGTAAAAGACAATTCATTGAAGATCCTATAGATGAAGAAGAGTACTATGATAAGTATGATGACTCTAGTCCATTCTCAGTTGGGTTGCCAACTCCACAAAATATTGAAGCTAATGATGACTTATATGTGCGCGGAGATCACAATGAAGGATTGTTAATTGATAAAAGATCACAATTTTAGAGACATGTATGTTTATACAAATGCTAAATGTTTGCCTTTTTCTAGTTAATACAAATGCTAAATGTTTGCCTTTTTCTAGTTAATACAAATGCTAAATGTTTGCCTTTTTCTAGTTAATACAAATGCTAAATGTTTGCCTTTTTAATGACATTTTCATATGGCTGACCATGATGAGCATGATGTCCATGATGAGCATGAAGTCCATGATGAGCATGTTGTCCATGACGAGCATGGCGAGGATACCAATGTAAGTTCTAAAAACATATCCTGTATTTCTATAAAATTCATTATCTTCTAGTTATGTCATATATCCTATATTTCTATATTGGGCTAATTCAGTGTGTTTATTTTTGTCAAAATTTAGGTTGATGATGCACATGTACCCACTGAATCACTGGAGCAACTTGATGCGCAGCACCAAACACTTAACAAGAAAAGGGGCATCACTCTGTTGAAGAATTTAATACGCTAAGTGGCAGTGGATCCAAATTGGTTGTGGAGTTTGATAATGGAGGAAATGCAATTGGAGTGAACCGCAATAATTTTGTAAACTATCTTGGGTGTACCACTCGGAGCCATTGTGGTGTTAAGTATGATAATTGGCATAAAGTTCCTCAGGGGAAAAAAGACTTGATATGGAAGGATTTATGCGTGAGTTATTATTATTTGCAATTCTATTTTGTAGATTACAAATTCTATTATTTGCAATTCTATTTTGGATACTAGTTAATAACATTTCTATTTTACAGAATCTATTTGCATTGGATGAGAAGTTGCATCGTAAAAGTGTGATGCAACGTGCCGGAAAGATGCTTAGGAATTATAGGACAAATCTGAACAGAGAATACATAAAAGAGGGTGATAAGAAGAAGAAGTCAACCCTTAAACAATGGAACTTCTTGGACAAAGAAGATTGGGACAATTTTGTTGCTTCAAGAAAATCTGAAGAATTCAAGGTATTAGGCGTCACTCCCAATTTAATTAATATACATTGTATTCACCTATTCAAGATTAACATTTAGTTCTACTAACCAAATCATTAATGTGCATACTAACTAGGCCCTCAGTGACGCACAAAAAGCAAGGCGTGCACTGAATGTGCATGACGACACTATGGGTCCAAAAGGCTATGCAAGCGTTCGCCAAAGACTACAGGTGGAGTCTGCGGCTACTCAGGAGTTTGCTGCTACTGAGGAGTCTGCCACACTCATGCCTCGCCATGATATCTGGATAGCTGGGAGGAAAAACAAAAAGGGTGAAATAAAGAAGCTCGTAACTACTGAGGCGGCTGCGAAAATGGTAAAATACAACTCTTAGAGCAATCGTTTGAATATTGATTATTTGTTAACTTACCAATTTCTGTTGATGGTGATTAGCGGGAGCTGCACGAGCAGAGGAAACAAGGCACGTTCATCCCTCAGGGCACACTGGATGAATTGACAGTTGCTCTGGGTAACCCAGAGCATCCTGGACGTGTTAGGGGTGCAGGCGCTAGTGTGGGCATCAAAGCATTCTTTGGGCCATCCCAGCGCAAACCCAGAGCGGGACTTTCACAAGAAGAGGTAACCTATACTTTTTTTAGAATGTTGCTGCAAAAGGAAATTCAATAATAAGAAGCTAATGTTTCTTTTATCCATGTATAGGAGAATAAGAGAGTCGAGGATATAGTTGCTAAGAAGGTCAACGATGTAGTTGCTGAGAAGGTCAAGGAAGAATTGCTGCGGTGGCAGGCATCTCAGGCTTCCAATCAGCCTATGGCGACCCACTCTTCTCCTGATGTACAGACTACAAGTAATCCTGTAGACCCACCGCCTAACACGTCTGCTATAAGTATTGTTTATGACATTGTAGTTAGTCTTTTCAAGTTGTTATGTTTTCAATATGATATGTATATATGTATAATATTCTTTACGTAAATTTGTAGGCATTGAAGCCATGCCGCTTAAGAATGCAAGACTATGTTGTTGCAGAGGCGCAGGCTTACCCGTCCCTTCCTGGGGCAATGTTTCACGGGACTCCAATGCCACAGGGCTACGTTCGTGTGAGCCAGATATGTGTGTTACCCGATTGGAGAGAAGCTACATTTCCATATCCCCACCCGGATATTGATACACTTGCTGATGCAAAAGGCGGGGTGATATTGTGGCCCAAAGCAGATGTCGTCTACACTACTGAAATTGTAAGATAAATTTACATTACTTTAAATTGTTAATGTGTATATATGAGGTCAACTGATCTGAAATTATATATACAGGATAAAAAGAAGACAAACGGAGCACCTATGCCTCCACCTCCACTTCCCGCATTACCAAGTTGGGTTCCAACTGACCTAACATACCCGTTAGGTCCTGCTTGTAGGGGAATGGCATGTTGGCTACGGGCACATAATATACATTGCCCTATAATTGTTTCTTTAGATGCAGATTATGCAGGACAATCATACGATAGCTTTTTATTTATACAAGATATTATTGAGCTGTTTATGTATGAGTGGTTGAATACATCAATGATAGAGACATGGATAAGGTGAGATCTTACTTATACATCCATATACCTTGTGTAAGATCCGGTGAGCTGGTTTCTTATATATTAATGCATACGTAATACATGTTTTGCAGCTACTTAGTCGAAGATCATTGCAAACAATTTGCATTTGATCATGTGGGATTTTTGATTCCTTCATTGATTAGTTTGGTAGCTAAAGACCATGATAATGTTCAACAATACTGTATAGATGCTTTTACAATTTTTGGTCAGCAAAAGAAGATGATAATAATAGCTCAATTCAATGTCAAGTAAGTTTACTTTATTTATAATTTGGACTTAAGAAAATTCCATTTTTATTGTGCATTTTGAGTTATTAATTGTTAACTTTTTACCTCTAGCGGTAGACATTGGGAGTTACTAGTTATTGTCCCCGGGACGTTCATTGTTTATTATCTAGATCCCGCGGGAAGTACATTAAACACTAAAATTGGACACGTAATGAGAATGCCATTATTCTGGTGAGAAATATTTCATTTTTGTATATGTTAACATCTCTTATTACATTACTATTTACTTATGCAATTTACTGTGTTATATTAACATGTAGGGGTTTAGATGCATTCAAAAAGGCTGGAGGAACGGTCCCAAGGAAAAAAGGACCAGCCAATAAATTGGCAGAACGTACAAGTAAGTTCCCGAATCCAATGTATATATTATTGATGTGAATTGTGCTTAGTTGTATTATTTTGTATGTTTCAATTTATAGTGCGCTACACAAGACAATGGCTGGGCATGTGCATACTATGTGATGCGATTTATGCAGATGATTATCCGATATGCCGCATTGGACATCGATACCATACATGAGGTATTATATATAGTCTCATTAGTTAGTATGAAATATATCAATCTTATTTTTATATTATTACTTATATATATACATCATTCTCTTTGCAGGTGTTTAAAACTGACAACACTACAGGTAAACGCTTAAAAAATATACATGCTCCATATACGATGGAAGCATTAAATGAAATAAGAGAAGAATGGGCAAAAGCCATACAAGCAGTGGCAACTGTAAGATATAATTGGGATGTTGATAGCGATAATGAATGATAGTTTGTAAATGAATATTTCTGAATGTTAATACATGTATTTGAATGTTTCTATATGTGTGAATATGAGAATTGAATTGATGTCTGAATGTATCTACTTGTGTGAATTATTTTTTGTGAATTTTGTAGGTTTGTGGCCTGTTTGTAGGCTGATATCAATGGATGTCGTAAACCTGCAGTTCAGAAAACTGAACTGCAGGTTCTCATCCTGCTGATCAGCCACAGCAGGCCTGCAAACTGATATGAAAACAAAAATAGATATAGGCGTCAGTTATTTACAGAAAACCGTCAGCAAATACCTACAGCGTCGGTTATTGGATAAAAACTGACGCCTAATAGTACAAACAACCCGACCGTGCAGGATAGCACGGCCGTGGTGGAAAAGGCGTCGGTTATTCATATAAAACGGATTCCTATAGTACTAAACACGGCCGTGCAGGGAAGCACGGCCGTGTCGTCTTGAAGTATAGGCGTCGGTCTTTTAGTAGATAACCGACGCAAAATGTGTCCTAGATGATGCCATTTTCTGTGGCGCGAACCCTTTTGGCGTCGGTTATCTACTAAAAGACCGACGTCTATATGTTAAATAGGCGTCGGTTAAAAAACCGACGCCGAAGTGTTCGACCTTTAGCGGCGCCCACATAGACGTCGCTCAGAAACTGACTCCAAAGGGGGTTAAACAACCGACGCCAAAGGTTGTTTCTGTAGTAGTGGATGCTAAAGGCATGTTCTGTAGTAGTGAACTAACTACCTGTACCCAACAAAATTTAATCGCTACTCGAACAATCACCATCACTTTGCCAAACAAAATATAGTTGTTGTTTACTCATATTTGTCACCACCTCGCCACCAAAAACTTTTCAAATAGATGCACATTGATGTAAAAAAAGTAAGTGACAAGCCAACTAATTTTTAAAGCATGATACAGCCAACACAATCAAATTCTCAAAGTATACATGATCCTTGCAAAATAAAGAAATAATCTATGAAAATTTAGGTACTATAATAATCTCAAAATAAGATATGAAGTTGCTATTTAAATCTATTTTGATACACTTCACATATGATGACCGATGACATGATCATCTTCTCTATTGTCTTAAATCATCCACCTATTGAAAAAATGCTTCAATAAATTTATAAAATTATATGTCAACTATTTATTATAAAAATATTTTTAAATACATCCATTAAGAGTTGCATGAAACTTTTGGATGATGTAGCTTTAACATTAAATGTGGAGTCCAAACATCCATTCTGAAAGTAAGAATGTCAAGAACCGTTGTTAGTATATAGTATGTATATATGTTGTCTTGGAATTTTTATTTATAGTATAGTTTCTTCATTGGGAACATTACCTAATTAATAGTCTCTCTATAAGCATCATTGGTTTCATGCTATTCATTATTATTTATAATAGAATAATCACCATTTGCGTCCTAGAAAATAAATCTATGAGATCTTGTATTAGAAATAATAAAAAATAATGTAATATATAAACTTACCTTTGCAAATCTGGTCAACTGAGAAAAATGTTGGATATTTTTTGCCACGCTTTCTTTATGATGTTCACATTTTTGTAAATTAATAACAATATATATAATAAAAAATTAACAACTCTTACGATTACAATATATTTTTGTTGTACCTTCACTTGTTTTTGAATTGTCTTTGTATTTCCCAATCGTTTCCTTTTGCAAGCTCTCTCCAATGCACTTGTTAACATCTTAGGAGACTTTGCTCTGCACAACTTTTGTATTATTCCTTTTGTATTCTTTGTACTGCAAATGATAATATCATGCTCGCTTTGGCAGGTGTTTTTGTCATCATTTGCACTATGATCAATATTTTGGTCTCTTTTATGACCGTCAATAGAAAATTCTTTCAATTTAGATTCTATAAAATTTAACAAATCTGCATGGTAGCTTGAAGCAAGTTCATATGTTTCTTCAGTCAATGAAGCCCGTCCTGCTAATTGCATATACATTTGACATATTTTCTTGTATCGCAATGTTGTAGTCAATTTCTAATCTGGTGATGTATGGCGCATGATATTCTCCTTGGCTAAATCAATTTTTTCCTTTTTTGTCTAGCATCTCAATATATACTTATCAGGAACCCTCTTCAAATTTTGAAAAGAAAAAACTTTCAATGCATGTGAGCATAAGATTCTAGCAAAAGTAAATTTCTTACAGCTACACTCAATACTTTCCTTTTCAGAGTCAAATTCAACAATGTGAAAAAGTGACTTCTTGGGAGGGACAATCTTATAAGTTGAAATTGATCCACCAACACTAAGAAGATGGTGTTTGCAATCCCACGTTAAACACAACTCACGCCGAAATATTTTAAAAATCGTAGGAGTATATACTTTACTTGCATGTACTAAGATTTCAACTTGATATGGAATTGTGGGACTGGTTGGGTCTGCTTTAACATCTGCCTTCATTTCTTCATACCTTCTATCATCAACTAAGTCTTCAAAATTTTGGAAAAATCGTAGTAAGTCATATTGATAGCCAATATATCTCTTTACTTGAGAGTTCATACTTTCACTATGTTGTGTGCTAAACATGTCAGCACAAAAAGTTTCTCTTCTATAAACCAAGGCCCATTTCTCTTTCAAATCAAACTATTGTTGTAGCCATGAATTATCTCTTTCAAATCAAAATATTGTTGTAGCCATGAATTATCACTTAAGTTATATTTGTCAAGTATTGAATTCCAAGAATCTAAGAACTCTACTTCGTCATCATGTTCATAAATATAACTACTAAAATATTTAACAAAATCATGAAATTTTTCAAATACATCACTAAGGTGCTTAGCTGCATTTTGATACATATGCCAAATGCATAAGCGGTGGAATGTTTTAGGCCATTCTGAAATTAACGCCTTTTTCATAGCTGAATCTTGATCTGTGAGGATAGTCTTTGGTTTCTTTCCTGACATTGTATTAGTAAAAGTATTGAATAGCCAAGTGAATGTTTAAAAAAATTCATCATACAACAAGGTAGCCCCAAATACGATAGTTTGTTTTTTATTATTTGCACCAACAAAAAGCGTAAATGGGTGACCTTCTTTATTTTTTTTGTATGTTGTATCAAAACAAACAACATCTCCAAAATAAGAGTAGTCCAGTTTCATTCCAGCATCAGCCCAAAAGATAATAGTTATAAGATCATCTATATCAACTTGAATAGCATATGAGAAATTAGAATCATTCATCTGTCTATTTTGCAAATACTCCAATACACCACCAGTTTCTCCAATCATCATTTGCATAGATCATTTTTTAGACAAATAATTTCTATAATCTTCTGCAATAAAACCAAGATTCTCTCTACCACCAACTCTTTTAGCCATGAGAGACATGCTTTCTTTTGGCACTATGCCAGACTGGTCAGCCAAGTCAGCCTCAATAGTTTGTGATAACTTTAACTTTCTATGCAAGCGCAATATGAAGCTTTTACTAGGGGAGACCAAGTTATGAGAATGTCCTAGAATGAAGTTTACAATCCAATATTTTCCATTTGAATGTTGAATTTTCATATGAGCCAAACAACCATATCTACTTTCTGGAGGGGTATTTTTGACATCATCTTGCCTTTTATCTGGTCCATGACGACCTTCACAAGAGCAACAATATATTCTATAAGATTGTAAGTTTGATTTTTATCTTGTTGGTTTTTTCATCACCATACTTTTAATTATTTGTTATAGTTGTATTTTTATATTTTGCAAGGGTGCTCTATCTAAGGAAGTTTCTGAGGGAATCATTAGTGAGAAGGGATGTAATGACGTGCTAACTATGGCATTGGAAAAAAAGGACAACCCAGTTCATGGTAGAGCAACTGGACCTGGGATAACAATTATAAAATATTATAATCGTGCGGCTCCAACAGATGACCATTCATCCCATATGATGTTACAAATGCAAAAGACTATTGAAGCTTTGGACTTAAAGATCAAGTATTTTGAGGGAAACAATCAGAGAAAAGATCTAGAAAATGTAGGGGAGACAAATTAGGACCCTACTTCCAAATCTAGTTGCCCACATAAACAATTTTCATATCTTCCTGTGGTAAGCAACAAGTCCATTATCTAGCAAATTTTGGAGACAGTGATTGCTCATGTTGTACTTGTTATTGACACTATCCATAACTGATTTTTCTAGGGCTATCACAAGTGTATTTTGATGTTGGATAATCCATTACGTGCAGTAGCTAATGGAAGGGTGTACATATCTCATGAAAATGAGCCAATTTTCCTTCACAATGTGGCATTGGATCTAAAACACAAAAAAGTGATAATTGATACCCCGTTGATGCCAGAAGAAAGTGTGCCAATACCTTTGGATATGGCAGAAATTTATCAAGTTTTCCAAGGCATAGGCACCTACATTCCTTAGCCTGCAGAATTGATCAAAATAAATATGAAGGTACATGTGACAACATGGCTATATTTTTTATAATTTCTTGAAATGTATCATGTATTAATAAATTATTTTTAATGTTTCTCTAATCATATTCAAGGAATCCCAAGCCTCAAGTCTCAAAGAAATGTGAGAGAATCAATAAGCACACAAACAAGCAATTCAAAAACTAGGCAAAAGTGCGATGAAGTCTCAAGCCCCGCCAAGCCAAGACCACTTCTTTAAAAGCAAGCATGCAAAAAGCATCCACTGAAGCTAAAATTGTTAATGGTGTACATGGAAGATGATGGTAATCATATCATTTCTATTCAGATATCTGAAGATGTAGTAGGTTACACACATGAACTATCTATCACACCTGAATTGGTCAAGAATGCCATGATCAAGATAGAAGCCTCACATATATCAGTGTACATAAAGTAAGTTTCTATACAAGTTATTATAAGATTATTATATTCAAAGACTAAATATTTATTTTTTGTTGTAGGCATTTATTCAACAAACTTGGTAAATTTATTTAATATATTTGGATTTATATGTCCACATCATAGATCTATTTTACACATAAAAAGAGGAGTCTCGGGTGCAATATATAGAATATCAATTCATTAGAGGAAAGAAGCAAATACTAGAATTGTTCTTTTTACCTTATAATGTGGGGTAGGTACATATTTTTGCAATTATATGGTGTTCATCGATTTTTTTAGAAGCAAGGCTAGAAAAGGTTCTGGTTCGGTCCACTACTATGAAAAGACTGGAAAATACAATTAGCGAGTAGTCTGCAGACGTTGGTGGAGATCTAGACATGGGCCACAACGGCTTAGCCATCTTATTCCGAATGCGGAAACAAAAATTTTGTTTTAATGTTGTATGCAATCATCTTTAAAACGCAGTAGCACCTCTGCTAAGGGCGATCGATGGACACAGATTTAACTCCAAAAAGTAAAAATTGAGAGACTTCATGCAGTCGCTTCCTTGAGATAGGAAATGAGATATGTGCATTCTTGAGGCTTCTTTAGACTTGGGAACACCATCTTTGTGCCAGAAATGTACTTCTTTGGGTTCAAAAGGTAGTCATAAAGAGTTTTTTCTTCCCACGTCACATCCATGTTCTTGTTGGCAGCTGAGTAACCATACTCAGCAGTTGTTCCAGACTGACATCCAAAAAGACCATTCAAGTTGGGTCCTTGCTTATATGATCTGCCCTTCTCGACGGTGTGGCACTGCGTGCACTTGTCCTGAAGATCTTGTCCCCGGGCTTGGTGTTCATCTATTTTAAATGTTGCTGAAAGTATATTATCTTAAATGTAATGTTTTGTATACATAGGGGACATCAGATACTTTGTGTCTTTGACCCTACATGGGGTAGATGCTACTATCTTGATCTATTAAGAGGAAAATTACATGGGAACGTGGAAAAACTCATGGATTTGTAAGTACTTCACATAATTTTTTTATTACATAATACATGTTTCAAGACTACCATATACTTTTACTAATGCATAGATGTCTTGATATGAATTTTAATAGGACTCACAAATTGTATCAAAAGAGAGATGTGCAATATAGGAAGAATTTGAAATGGGAAATTATCAAGGTAAGACACCATTTTCTTTCTTTGTTGTTGTAAATTTGGATACTTACATTATACTTACACTATCTTCTCCCACAAATTAGAGAAAATATTTATTCAATGATGCCCTATCTAGTAGTTTCATAATCATTTCTTACTTAACAGTGACATGTAGTTTAGTACGATACAAAACAATAACCAATTACTATTTTATGGACCTGGTCACATCTTATATCCATATCTTGAACCATTAGCACATCAAAATGTTATTTCTATTTATCTCATATTTATTTTATATAGTATCCAAAGCAGTCGAACAACACATATTGTGGGTATTATGTATTGAAGTACATAAGAGACATCGTTGATGCAAAAATTAGAAATATTCCTGAATGTGTAAGCTACTTTCCATTATATTCTTTTAGTTTGTTCAAATTTCTAAATACATTGTATAAATGATAATATGTTGGTATCTTTGACATATGATTGCAGTATTATTCAAAATATATTGGTCGCTGCTTCAACCAAGAGGTGATCGATGAGGTCCGAAATGGGTGGGCGACGTGTGTTCTTGAGCACACATCAAATTATGTGGCATGAGGAGGAGACATTTGTTCTTTAGCATAGACCAATGTGTGAAACCATTGTAGTTGATTTTTAGTTCAACTCTAGAGTACATACTCATCACTTTATATTATTGAATCTTTTTATGGATGATTGATTATTTATTAAATACACTGCAAGTTTTTTTCAAGGTTTGATGAAAATTTTGTTCAATGTTGTGCTTGTTAGTGAAATAAAAAAAGTATAATTTTGCATTTATTGATTTTTTTTAAACATGGTTAATTTGATCAATAAAATTGGTTTGGTATGACCTATCAAACTCTAATCTAATACAACAGTTAATGATATGTGGTAAAAGATGTGAAACTACAACAAACAAAACATGTTGTATTATCAACACCTATTACAACGGGTGTGTTTGGAAAATGGACCCCTATTACATCAAGTGTGTCTAGTGTATTACAACATGCACCACCTGTTGTAAAAAATGTGTGTATTACAACAAAAACACCACATGTTGTATAAACACCCCTATTACTACAAGTGTATTTATCGAAAGACAATATTCTTTAATTGTTGTATAAATATATATATTTATATATATTACAACAGGCACACTACATGTTGTAAAAACACCCCTATTACAATGAGTGTTTATATATTACAACGGGTTTATCGCATGGTATAAAAAATACACATATTACAACATGTGTATTTAGTGAAAGAAAACATACTTCAAATGTTGTATAGTATATATTACAACAGGTGTACCACATGTTGTATAAAATACCCATATTATAATGGGTCATTCATCGAAACACAACATGTTTCAACTATTGTATAGAATACATGTATTACAACATGTGATCACATGTTGTATAAAGAATCCCCCATAAGACCACACAATCTAATACGATGATTAACACCTATTGTAAAAGATGTTTTTTGTAGTAGTGGATGTAAATGAACAACCAAATGGTTCTAATAAGAAGTCTAAAATAGTATATTATCAATGAAGAACATGAAACTATATATTATGCATCTCTGATGTCTAATTGTCTTAATTCAAATATGTATTGATGCAAAACAAAACCATATATACGACAACAAAATGAAGATTTATTTTGTTAAATTACACAAAACAGTAATTACAAAACTACATATCACAATTTTTTTAAGTAAAAGGAAGATTACCCAAAATAGTATTTAGTGGTCTTGCAACGCTCTACACAAGGTGAATTTCAATTTCATCTTTATTGCCAGGTAAAATCCAATGTCCAGACAGTAAGTCTAATGACTCCAACTACAATAAAGGATTTGAAAGTCAACATGTAGAATAAGTAATGAATGTTATGATACTCCTCTTAAAAATAATGATTTTGTCATAAGAATTGTATGTAAAGAAAACTAAGAAGGCATCTCCATGCAAAGAACATTGAAAAACCACAATTTAATTGTGTATGCGTTCACCTTTCTATCTACTTTCTGTCATTGTCAGAGAGCATGAGTTTTGACTGGCAACAGATGTTGGGGGAAGGGTCGTTGACATGAAAGAAACTCGATAACCAGAGGATTATCAGCAGCAGCGGCAAGGCATGCGCTTTAAGTTATTGACGGCGGCAGATTGAAAGGTTACACTACTAAAATATAAGGCATAGGTGACATTCAAATATGTATTCTATAAGTGAAAAGGTGACACAGGAATCCATCACCAACAAAATCAATGTCACCTAATAAGAGTGGCCTTTGTGCAGTGTAGCCTATGTGGAATGAATGTCACCTATTGGTGGTTCTCAAATTCTATAACCAACCAATAAGTGACATCAAAATGCATCATCTATCTTCAAAATATCACATCCATTCTTGTCACCCATTTCAGTACAATGGTGTCAAAATATCACATGCATAGATGTCACATATTTCAGATTAACCTTCGTACAAAGAAAATGCAAATGCTACCATAAATCTAAAAACATACACCACATGCTCAAAAATATGGAAGTGCAAAAACTTATACACAAAGTCAGAAATTTAATTTTATTAATATAGCAAATATACATTTACAAAGGGAGGATATATGCCTTATCCCTTGACATATTTACAGAAAAATAACTATTTTCAGTTGACCACCTTATTACAGGCATGTTTAGTTGTGAATGCATTCAAAACATTATTGCTCAATATATGTACATCCAACTTCTGCATAAAAATGAGTCTTCTGTCCCATAGCTTGAGGGGAGGTGGTATACAACTGTTTTAACATGCATGCCCCATAACTTGTTGCTGAAAGGCACATAACTAAGAACTACATGAAGAAATCTGCCATTAGAACTTTGGTACTTTTGTTGTTGTTATGTAAGAAGCATATAACCCCGTTCTGTTTCACCCCAGATTTCTGGCTGTGCTTCCCAAACTAGATTCCTGGCTGTGCTTTCCACACTAGATTTCTAGTTGTGCATTCTATTTAAGCTTGAAGGTTGTATGATGTAATTCAATCTCGAAAAAGACTAATCATATCTAGAAATCCACTTATCTAATGACTGCATTTGATGGTTGTCACCAAGCTATCCAGTTCTAGTATGCCGCAGCTTCACTTGTGCATTAAGATTAGGAAAAATACGTGATTGCCAATGACATTCTATAGAAGAACATTGAATATCCAGCCAAGTTGATATTTCTTGTAATAAGTCTTTCTTGATACACACAATAACTCCAAAAAAAACAACATTAAAGAAGTGTCAAGATCTTGGTATTATGATATTTCTGCAGAAAGAACTACCATACAAATACGTTAGCACCTTGGTCAGGAAATCATATAAGGAGAAAGGATCTCACGAAAAAAGATATTCTATAAGAAAATGCGACAAAATTCCACATGTCAACACACAAGAAACAATAATTTAAAAGACTACAACAAAACCATAATAGCTACTTCTTGGAATATATATTATAAGAATCTAGTAGATATTGGAAACAAGGTGATGTATTAATCTCCAATAATTAGCATAAAATTCTCAACTTACTTCTCTATGGAATATAAATGTATAGACATATAGATAAAAATGGCTAGCAGGAGGTACATAATAAGTTGCATTAGACATTAACTTCATTATAAATTTAACTCCTGAGCTAGACAACAACTAGCTTCAAGATATAAGAATTGAGTTTTAAGAGATCAAGTAAAGCAGGTTATGGATGGAATATTATCCCCAAGATTCAAACAATCATGCAAGTGGTAATTAATCATGAGGAAATACAGTGAACTTAATGTTACTCGATCATCCACAAGCACTAGTAGTAAAAAGTTGACAAGAAACTATGTAGTTTTTCCCTAGATACAAACATAGAGAAATTTATCTATTCACACATTCTAGTGATCCGTTTTCAATTATAGCTTTCAATTATAGTAAGATCTCAACCAAGTCTTGATTTCTTTCACTAAAATCTAGCTAATTGGAAAACACCATTTTCATTATAAACCTGATCATAATGTGAAGCAGTATACTAACAACCCACCACCATTTTTTGGATAGAACATAACACACCATCTCATTGTTTTTCCTCCTTATGAGAAGAAGAACAAAAGACACATGGTTGCTTCTGAAAATGCCAACAACAACTACAAACAAAAATATTTTGATTGTTGTTTGGTTCCCTCACTATTCATGCATGGGGGCACTAGATAACGTTGAGCACGGTAGTTTAATAGTCAGTATCTATGTGAAAAAAAACTGTTGACGACAGGTCTTATGAACACATGATATTTGTGTTCCAGGGAAGCCATTTTCTACTCTGGAAATGGCCTCTCACATACTCCCCTCACCTACTTTACTCATCATATTATTTTTTCTCATACTTCTATCTCTCCATCACCTCTAATTTTATGCTAGGAAAATGAGCAGACTTCCAAGTTTTAAGTCAGATTTAGATTAGAACACATCTTCAACAGCCATTCGTCATATATTAAAGATGATGCATAATAGCATACACCTTGAGACAACCACTGGAGAGTGGCAATCACAAAGGAATTGCACAACTAGAGGAAATGATCACTCTAGAAGCAACACAGCTTATATTTCAAGAAATACCACAACTAGGAAAAATCACCTAGGTACTAATCATTTGTTTTAGTACAATACAAGTAAACTTACCTCTGTTTTTCATGAAATGTTGATCAACAAAAGAGAAAATACAGGACGACATCAGAGGTGTCAATATGCTTTTTGTGGTGAGTCTCACTGTTGCAAGCACAACAGAAAATAAAAATAGCACACACAAACACACAATATCATTTCTTTGTCATGATCACAAACATAATATTTTATTTAGATCATGTGCATCATCCAAAGGGAGTTTGGATATCAATGCTAAAAAGCCACACATTCAACAATCTGGAAACATACCTACAGCCAAATATAGTAATAATAGTTGCAAGTAGTCAAAGATACCACATATGGACGACCCCTTCTAGAAAATGATTCTTCTCATCATCAGAACGACATCAAAACCATCAATTATATGACTAGAATTACCTGAAACAAAGAGTACAAACACATTATACAAATATTACAATAGGAAATATATTTTCTTTTCTTTGGTAGATATAAAAATATTAAGTCCCCAGGTAAATGAAGTTTCAATGATATCAAGTTGCTCATTACGCTAGGATTCCTTGAGACATCAGATACAAAGAACCCTTGAAATGATATTCATATTGGGAGAGAGACGTTTCTAAAACATTTCTTCGAGAACATCTCCTACGTTAGTGACACCATAAATGACAAAGAAACAAATCGAATATACTATACATATGCAGAGAAAATAGAAGGATAAGCATCGAAAACAAGCAAAAGCCCAACCTCGAGAGCCCTCAAACTCGCACAGAGCTTTGAGAGTGGGGAGCAGTGCCTACACCTCCATTCCCATGCCAAAAGGAGTTTCTTTGCAATTTACTAGGCTTAGAGGCATCTAGGGTACTTGCTTCTGCTGATTACCCCTATAGGTTCATCCCTCTGATGCAGCTACAGAATCAATGATGCCGCCATTACAGAGTTCACGCTCGGGAATCCCACGCCCGCTCTGTGGACCACAAAGGATAGGAAGCAAGAATAGAAAGGGGTGGTGGAAGAAAAACTGGAAGTGGGAGGGTGCAGAGGTCAGAAGAGAAGGCCAGGGCGGGGGCGCAGAGGCCATAGAGCCAGAACTAGGATAGGGGCGCGAGGCAACAGAGCCTGAAAACCACACTTTTCAACATTTTAGTGGGAGATACCAGTCTTCCACAGATGCGGCAGTCCTTGAGGTTGATGGTGCAGAGGAACCTATCTTGGACGCTTGTACGGGAGTCATACACCCACAGCGACCGTGAGGGAAATAGAGGGGAAGCAAATTCGGGGGTGCGCTAGGGTTTGTGCAGGTGTTTCACCTGAAATGATAACATAATTTGGGGATGGGGCATTGGCGGCGAGTCGAGGACTCGGGGGTGGCCGTGTGAAGAGTGTAACTGTGCATTTTACCTAGTGGGGTGGGGGAGTGGGATTGACTATGAAAAATTGCATCCTCTAATCTATATTTTAAGTTTATTATGGTGACATCCGATATCTACACTTAAAACAGGGGTAAACCTTTTTTATCTAATACCTTATGAATACCCTTAAAAAATTATAATATCCTAGGATTCATCTCTTAATTTTTCAATATAAGTCCCTTGCGACCTGAATAAAATGTTCAACATGATGTTCGTTTACCTACCTAGTACTTAGTTCAATACTTTTTTTATTAAACTTGAATATATAGAAACAAAATATTATTATAACTTCGTGAGGATGTATCGAATAGAACAAGAAACTACTATAAATGATGATTTGATAATTAAGATCATGATTTGATGATTTAACAAGAGTGTTGTTTGCTATATTCTTTCTTTCATAAGATACCTTATAATGATGATGGGAACAATAATCTAAGGGTGGTTGTTGATTCAACCTTATAACCCTAATTGATTAAGAAGAACTCTAACCTTAATGATGTAATGTGAATGACATGAATCTTATTATATGGTAATGTTGATGATGTATTATTCTTCTTGTTACCTGTCTCTAACCATGCAGGTAACACCAGTTGATATGCATAGCCAAGTATGAAATATGGTGATTATGATATGTTTGAATGAGCCTTAAGAGGCATGTGAGATTTTGGTATCGTTGAAAGAGGAGAAAAATGGTCTTATGACCTAATGATAGCTTATCGCCTTATATGATATGATAATTTCCTCAATGATGATATGAGGGGTTGTTACCCCAAAGTATGTGGTTCTTGTGGTGAGAATTATGGTGAATGACAATATCAAGTGATGATGTGATGAGATCACACCTTATATGTTCCAATATGTTACGGTGATGTGTTATGCCTCTCTTTTGGAGAATTTGTTTGTGGCTTATACATTATTTGGGAGGTGTCACGACCCATATCTCACAACGCAACATCGTGACGGTCTCCACGACCAGTGTTACACATAGGCTTCGCTAGCAACCCACAACACAACTTCGTGACCCACCCTCACAGTCACAGCACAATGTCATGACCGCAACAAATGCAGCGTCGCGACCAAACCAAAACAAAGTGTCACATCCAGAAGCAGAACGGACCATCACGATTGAAACAAAGCCAACCATCACAACCGAAACTATCCCAAGTCCTTGAAAATACATTTGGGAGGTGCCATGGGACAAATTATGATAATTTCATTTCACAGTAAGTTCTTAAAAATGCATTTGGGAGGTGTCAGGTCCCATATCATGACAACGTCCTCTCAAAACAAGTCCATGAAAATGCATTTGGGAGATGTTAGGGGCCATTTCAAAACAAATGTTATCTCACGTAAAGTCCCTAAAAATGCATTTGGGAGGTGTCACGACCCATATCATGATAGTTTCCTTTCACAACATGTCCATTCAAATGCATTTCGGAGGTGTCAGGGCCCATTTCAAGACAATTCTTATCTCACATCAAGTTCCTAAAAATACATATGGGAGGTTCCACGATCCATATCTCACAGTGTAACATCGTGACTGTCTCCATGACCAACGTTACACACAGGCTTCGCGACCAACCCACAACACAACGTCACGATCCACCCTCACAACACAACATCGTGACCGCAACAAATACAGCGTCGCGACCAAAACAAAACAAAGTGTCACGTCCAGAAGCAGAACGGACCATCATGATTGAAACAAGGCCAACCATCACAACTAAAACCATCCCAACTCCTTAGAAATACATTTGGGAGGTGCCATGGCACATATGATGATAATTTCATCTAACAGTAAGTCCTTAAAAGTGCATTTGGGAGGTGTCAGGTCCTATATCATGATAACATCCTCTCACAAAAAGTCTATAAAAATATATTTGGGAGGTATCAGGGCCTATTTCAAGATAAATGTTATCTCATATCAAGTCCCTAAAAATGCATTTTGGAGGTTCCATGACCCATATCATGATAGTTTCCATTCACAACATGTCCCTTCAAATGCATACGGGAGGTTTTAGGGCCCATTTCAAGACAAATGTTATCTCACATCAAGTCCCTAAAAATGCATTTGGATGGTGCCACGACCCATATCATGATAGTTTACTTTCACAACATGTCCCTTCAAATGCATTTGGGAGGTGCCAGGGCCCATTTCAAGACAATTGTTATCTCACATCAAGTCTCTAAAAATGCATTTGGGAGGTGTCACGACCCATATCTCACAACGCAACATCGTGACTGTCTCCATGACCAACGTTACACATAGGCTTTGCGACCAACCCACAACACAACATCACAACCTACCCTCACAAAACAACATTGCGACCACAACAAATGCAGCGTCGCGACCAGACCAAAACAAAGTGTCACATCCAGAAGCAGAAAGGACCATCATGATTGAAACAAGGACAACTATCACAACCATAACCATCCCAAGTCCTTGAAAATACATTTAGGAGGTGTCAGGTCCCATATCATGATAACGTCCTTCACAACAAGTCCATGAAAATACATTTGGGAGGTGTCATGGACCATTTCAAGACAAATGTTATCTCACATCAAGTCCCTAAAAATGTATTTGGGAGGTGCCACGACCCATTTCATGATAGTTTACTTTCACAACATGTCCCTTCAAATGCTTTCAGGAGGTGTCAGTGCCCATTTCAAGAAAATTGTCATCTCACATCAAGTCCCTAAAAATGATTTGGGAGGTGCCACAACCCATATCTCACAATGCAACATCGTGACTGCATCCACAACCAGTGTAGGCTTCGTGACCAATCCAAATGTCACGATCCACCCTAACAACACAACATCGTGAGTGCAACAAATGCAGCGTCGTGACTGGACCAAAACAAAATGTCACGTCCAGAAGTAGAACGGACCATCACGATTGAAACAAGGCCAACCATCACAACCAAAACCATCCCAAGTGCTTGAAAATATATTTGGGAGGTGCGATTACCTTAAAATGCATTTGAGAGGTGTCAAGTCCCATATCATGACAACGTCCTCTCACAACAAGTCCATGAAAACACATTTGGGAGGTGTCAGGGCCCATTTCAAGACAAACGTTATCTCACATCAAGTCCTTAAAAATGCATTTGGGAGGTGCCATGACCCATATTATGATAGTTTCCTTTCATAACATGTCCCTTAAAATGCATTTGGGAGGTGTGAGGTCCCATTTCAAGACAATTGTATCTCATATCAAGTCTCTAAACATGCATTTGCAAAGTTCCACAGCCCATATTTCACAATGCAACATCGTGATTGTCTCTACGACCAAGGTTACACATAGGCTTCACGAACAATACACAACACAACGTTGTGACCCACTCTTATAGCACAACGTTGCGACCAGACCAAAACAAAGTGTCATGTCCAGAAGAAGAATAGACCATCACGATTGAAACAAGGCCAACAATCACAACATAAACCATCCCAAGTCCTTGAAAATACATTTGGTAGTTGTCATGGCACAAATGATGATAATGTCATCTCGTAGTAAGTCTTTAAAAATGTATTTGGGAGGTTTCAGATCCCATATCATGACAATGTCCTCTCAAAACAAGTCCATGAAAAAGTATTTGGGAGGTGTTAGAGCCCATTTCAAGACAAATGTTATCTCATATAAAGTCCCTAAAAATGCATTTGGGAGGTGCCACGACCCATATCATGTTAGTGTCCTTTCACAACATGTCCATTCAAATGCATTTGGGAGGTGTCAGGGCCCATTTTAAGACAATTCTTATCTCACACCAAGTTCCTAAAAATACATATGGGAGGTTCCACGATCCATATCTCACAGTGTAACATCGTGACTGTCTCTAAAACCAACATTACACATAGGCTTTGCGACCAACCCACAACAAAACCTCACGATCTACCCTCACAACACAACGTCGTGACCGCAACAAATGCAGCGTTGCGACCATACCAAAATAAATTGTCACGTCCAAAAGCAGAACAGACCATCACGATTGAAACAAGGCCAACCATCACAACTAAAACCATCCCAAGTCCTTAGAAATACATTTGGGAGGTGCCATGGCACATATGATGATAATTTCATCTAACAGTAAGTCCTTAAAAGTTCATTTGGGAGGTGTTAGGTCCCATATCATGACAACATCCTCTCACAACAAGTCTATATAAATATATTAGGGAGGTGTCAGGGCCCATTTCAAGACAAATGTTATCTCATATTTAGTCCCTAAAAATGCATTTGGGAGGTTCCACGACCCATATCATGATAGTTTCCATTCACGACATGTCCCTTCAAATGCATATGTGAGGTTTTAGGGCCCATTTTAAGACAATTGTTATCTCACATCAAGTCCCTGAAAATGCATTTGGGAGGTGCCATGACCCATATCTCACAACGCAATGTCGTAACTGTCTCCAGGACTAGTGTTACACATAGGCTTCACGACCAACCTACAACACAACGTCACGACCCACCCTCACAAAGCAACATCACTTCCGCAACAAATGCAGCATCGTGACAAGACCAAAACAAAGTGTCACATCCAAAAGCAGAACAAACCATCACGACTGAAACAAGGCCAACCATCACAACCAAAACCATCCCAAGTCCTTGAAAATACATTTGGGATGTGCCATGGCCTTAAAAATGCATTTAGGAGGTGTTAGGTCCCATATCATGACAACGTCCTCTCATAAGAAGTCCATGAATATACATTTGGGAGGTGTCAGGGCCCATTTCAAGACAAATGTTATCTCACATCAAGTCCCTAAAAATGCATTTGGGAGGTTCCACAATCCATATCATGATAGTTTACTTTCACAACATGTCCCCTTTAAATACATTTGGGAGGTGCCAGGGCCCATTTCAAGACAATTGTTATCTCACATCAAGTCCCTAAAAATGCATTTGGGAGGTGTCACGACCCATATCTTACAACACAACATCGTGACTATCTCCATGACCAGCATTACACATAGGCTTCGCGACCAACCCACAACACAACGTCACGACCCACCCTCACAACACAACGTTGCGACCGCAACAAATGCAGCGTTGCGACCAGACCAAAACAAAGTGTCATGTCCAGAAGCAGAATGGACCATCACGATTGAAACAAGGCCAACCATCACAACCAAAACCATCCCAAGTCCTTGAAAATACATTTGGGAGGTATCATGGCCTTAAAATGCATTTGGGAGGTGTCAGGTTCCATATCATGATAACGTCCTTCACAACAAGTCCATGAAAATACAATTGGGAGGTGTCATGAACTATTTCAAGACATGTTATCTCACATCAAGTCCCTAAAATGTATTTGGAAGGTTCCACGACCCATTTCATGATAGTTTCCTTTCACAACATGTCCCTTTAAATGCATTCGAGAGGTGTCAGGTCCCATTTCAAGACAATTGTCATCTCACATCAAGACCCTAAAAATGCATTTGGGATGTGCCACAACCCATATCTCACAATGCAACATCGTGACTGCATCCACAACCAGTGTAGGCTTCGTGACCAACCCAAAAGTTACGACCCACCCTAACAACACAACGTCGCGAGTTCAACAAATGCAGTGTCTCGACCAGACCTAAACAAAATGTCACGTCCAGAAGCAGAGCGGACCATCACGATTGAAACAAGGCCAACCCTCACAACCAAAACCATCCCAAGTGCTTGAAAATATATTTGGGAGGTGCCATTACCTTAAAATATATTTGGGAGGTGTCAGGTCCCATATCATGACAACGTCCTCTCACAACAAGTCCATGAAAACACATTTGGGAGGTGTCAGGGCCCATTTCAAGACAAACGTTATCTCACATCAAGTACCTAAAAATGCATTTGGGAGGTGCCACAACCCATATCATGATAGTTTCCTTTCATAACATGTCCCTTAAAATGCATTTGGGAGGTGTGAGGGTCTATTTCAAGATAATTTTATATCACATCAAGTCCCTAAAAATGCATTTGGGAAGTTCCACGACCCATATTTCACAACGCAACATTGTGACTATCTCCATGACCAGCATTACACATAGGCTTCACGAACAACCCACTACACAACGTCACGAACCACCCTTACAGCACACTGTTGTGACCTGACCAAAACAAAGTGTCATGTCCAGAAGAAGAATAGACCACCACGATTGAAATAAGACCAACAATCACAACATAAATAATCCCAAGTCCTTGAAAATACATTTGGGAGGTGTCATTACACAAATGATGATAATGTCATCTCACAATAAGTCTTTGAAAATGTATTTGGGAGGTGTGAGGTCCCATATCATGACAACGTCCTCTCAAAACAAGTCCATGAAAATGCATTTGGGAGGTGTTAGGGCCCATTTCAAGACAAATGTTATCTCACATAAAGTCCCTAAAAATGCATTTAGGAGGTGCCACGACCCATATCATGACAGTTTACTTTCACAACATGTCCATTCAAATGCATTTGGGAGGTGTCATGGCCCATTTCAAGACAATTCTTATCTCACATCAAGTTCCTAAAAATACATATGGGAGGTTCCACGATCCATATCTCACAGTGTAACATCGTGACTGTCTCCACGACCAACATTACACATAGGCTTCATGACCAACCCACAACACAATGTCGCGATCCACCCTCACAACACAACGTCATGACCGCAACAAATGCAATGTCGCGACCATACCAAAACAAAGTGTCACATCCAGAAGCATAATGGACCATCACGATTGAAACAAGGCCAACTATCACAACTAAAACCATCCCAAGTCCTTAGAAATACATTTGGGAGGTTCCATGGAAGATATGATGATCATGCCATCTAATAGTAAGTCCTTAAATGTGCATTTGGGTGGTGTCAGATCCCATATTATGACAACATCCTCTCACAACAAGTCTATGAAAATACATTTGGGAGGTTTCAGGGCCCATTTCAAGACAAATGTTATCTCATATCAAGTTCCTAAAAATACATTTGGGAGGTTCCATGACCCATATCATGATATTTTCCTTTCACAACATGTCCCTTCAAATTCATCTGGGAGGTTTTAGGGCCCATTTCAAGACAATTTTTATCTCACATCAAGTCCCTAATAATACATTTGGAAGGTGCCACGACCCATATCTCACAACGCAATGTCGTAACTGTCTCCACGACCAGCATTACACATAGGCTTCACGACCAACCTACAACACAATGTCATGACCCACCCTCACAAAGCAACGTCGCTTCCGCAACAAATGCAGTCTCGGGACAAGACCAAAACAAAGTGTCACGTCCAGAAGCAGAACAGACCATCACGATTGAAACAAGGCCAACCATCATAACTAAAACCATCCCAAGTCCTTGAAAATACATTTGGGAGGTGTCATGGCCTTAAAAATACATTTGGGAGGTGTCAGGTCCCATATCATGACAACGTCCTCTCAAAACAAGTCCATGAATATACATTTGGGTGGTGTTAGGGCCCATTTCAAGATAAATGTTATCTCACATCAAGTCCCTAAAAATGCATTTGGGAGGTGCCATGACCCATATCATGATAGTTTACTTTCACAACATGTCCCCTTCAAATGCATTTGGGAGGTGCGAGGGCCCATTTCAAGACAATTGTTATCTCACATCAAGTCCCTAAAAATGCATTTGGGAGGTGTCACGACCCATATCTTACAACAAAACATCGTGATTGTCTCCATGACCATCGTTACACATAGGCTTCACGACCAACCCACAACACAACTTCACGACCCACCCTCACAACACAACATTGCGACCGCAACAAATGCAGTGTCATGACTAGACCAAAACAAAGTGTCATGTCCAGAAGTAGAATGCACCATCACGATTGAAACAAGGCCAACCATCACAACCAAAACCATCCCAAGTCCTTGAAAATACATTTGGGAGGTGCCATGGCCTTAAAATGCATTTGGGAGGTGTCAGGTCCCATATCATAATAACACCCTTCACAACAAGTCCATGAAAATACATTTGGGAGGTGTCAGGGACCATTTCAAGACAAATGTTATCTCACATCAAGTCCCTAAAAACGTATTTGGGAGGTGCCACAACCCATTTCATAATAGTTTCCTTTTACAAAGTGTTCTTTCAAATGCATTCAGGAGGTGTCAGGGCCCATTTCAAGACAATTTTCATCTCACATCAAGTCCCTAAAAATTCATTTGGGATGTGCCACAATCCATATCTCACAATGCAACATCGTGACTGCCTCCACAACCAGTGTAGGCTTCGTGACCAACCCAAACGTCATGACCCACCCTAACAACACAACGTCACGAGTTCATTTCTACTTCATGAATAGGATATTCACTACCACTATCAGGAAAGTTTGTGTTCATTTCTACTTCATCATAGCATGCATCATTTATCAACCCCTCCATATAATCAAAAGAGTTAGCCACATGTTGATTGACCATATGATCTATTTTTTCAATATGATCATGATATTCCCAATCAGTGTAGGTCGATAGAAATCTAGATCTGATAATATGCCATGTAATTGTCACCCTATAATGAAAGAATTTGTTCTCACATTTCACACATGGACATCTGACCTTTGTACGATTACTAAATACAAAATCCAAAAATAAGTTAAATCCTTGCATGAATGCCTCTTGGCAACGTTCATGCTTAGATTTTCCTCTACTCATCCAACTCTTATCCATGGCTTCCTAAAAAATGATCATGTAATTTTGTTAAATTTTCAATTATGTATAAGAACCAATTGTTGTTAATGTAAATTAGGCTTGAATTAGGCCAAATCATGAATGTAAATACTTAATTATTAACACCTTATCCAACGCCTAACCACCTTATCAACTATGCCTTAGCTATAAAGGTGCTCTTAGGAACCCTACGCTCTAGGCGGGCCACCTTAAACTGGGCACCTAGGCTAAATACATCTATTTTTGTAATTTCCATTCCTCTTCCTTTCAATTAATATTCTTAAAAAATATTATCAATTTTTATTATAACTATATTGAAGAGGAAATCAATAGAAAGCAGAACCAAATAGAGAATCTATTTCACCAAAAAGTGTTGGGTTTTAGAGGAGGTAGAGAAGCAGCGGAAATTTTTTTTTCCACAAAACCCAGAACAAAAGGAATCGCATCAACGTCTATACAATAGGAAAGATGGTTTGCGAATTCATACCTTGTCCCGAGGCTTGCTCGGCAACAGTACCTCACGCCTTGTGCGGTCTTCACCTCCGGTTTTGGACGGTGTCTGTGCAGCTCCTGGTCGCACCGGGACTGAAGACTCCTGGTCTCACCGGGACTATCGGGATTGACAGTTGTCCTCCAAGCGACAGAGGTCTATCGCCTCTGTAGTCGTCCACACGGACTGCATGGAACTCCGATCTCCTTGTCGCACAAGGAATCAGAAGGAGTCACACCCTCCTGTCGGCGTACTAGTCTCCAACACACTCTCCTACCACCAATCGCTTTCTACAGTTTTCTTTCCCTTGATGTGCCTCCCTTTTTGGGTAGCACTTGCTCGGGCTCTCTCTTGGTTACCAAAACCAGAGAGAACAACAACTTCATAGAGCAACTGGTTGCATTGGGTTGTACTTTGAGAAGCCCCCAATACCCCTATATATAGGAGGGTCATGAGACAGGGTTCTCTATCCCGGGCAATGTGGGACTAAAGCAGGAGTAGAAGGGTTTGAGATTTTCCACAAAACAACCAACTCGCAACCTGAACCGATCATTTCACAACTGAAACGGTCGGTTGGGGATCTGAGCCGGTCGGTTGACACCTCAACCGATCGGTTAGGACCCATGAAACGATCGGTTCGTGGTCCTGGTCCGTTCGCGATTGACATTCCTTATTTTTGTTTCCAATTGGTATCGAATACCAATACTTGTTCCAATCAAATTAGGCAAGTGAAATGAAAAAGAAATTTCTCACCAATCTTACTTTTCCAACTTGCCCGGTTGCAACAGTTGAACCGATTGTTTCAACACTTGAAGCAATCGTTCACCCTGTCCATGAGCCGGTCGACTCACCAGTTGAGCCAATCGGTTCACCAAGCTCAGCCGATCAGTTCATTATATGAGTCGATCGGTTGGGAGTAGAGATTGTGTAGAATCAGTGAATTGCGGTTTCAATCAATCTGATACTCTAATCAATCAGTCCAACACCTTGAACACTATGATATTGAGCTATCAATTAATTGAGTGTTTAATTGAACTACTAAACTCCTTTAGTAATCAATCTAAACATTGTTTGTGGACAAACTCCTATTCTAGGTTAAATCCTATGTGTGTGACCCTGCAGGTCCATTTCACGTTGGCAGTGAAAGTCCATAACATTTATGACTTCACAAGCAAAGAGCGGTGCCTAGTCACACATTAGTGCTACCCAAGTGAAATAGAAAGTTGGAGAACAACTTTCAATCCTACAATCTGTGAATGGTGTTACAGTGAATGTATAATTCCTTTGTCACTGATATCCTGAATGAACTCGAGGCATGGAACAGTCATCCTGTCAACATTCATTCATTTCCTTGATCTCATAGCAGACTGGGTGAGATGTATGTGACATCAATATCACATATTGATTCACACGTGCATGCGCATGCCTTTCTCAATCCTACTCATCAAGTGGCCAAGGACATCAAACTCCCTCAGGAGGGACAAATCCCATATCTATGACTCACCCCTCAAAAGCCCCATGTGTCAAAGCCACCCAATCATCACCTTTATAACAATCCATGTTTCAGGACTGCGTTTGATGATGTCAAAGTGTACCCAACGACATGTGTTGAGTGTAGTGATTTCAGGTCTAAGAATCACACTCATCACCATCACTGTGAGAGCTGACTGTGACTACCAAGTCATGGTTCCATGTGTCACTCTCACGGTGGGTCTGTCTGGTACCTTGTTCTCTAACAAGTACCTATGTGCTTGGTTTTATATCACTATATCATGACTAATGAGATTCTATCATCAACCAATACACAAGCTAGTCTTCAGTGTTATTGATGTCTATGGTTATTTCCACAATAACAACTGACTAGGGACTAAACAAGAATGATTACTCTTAACATCCGTATGATCTCATCGTTCAGGTCCTCAACCCAAAAGCATACATCATTGAGTAAAGCAATTCTTTAGACATCTATCATGTTACACTATCATCTCAGAAACAGTTTAAACATATAGATCGAAAATTGCCTTTATTATTATTCAAATCATTTACAAAGTATCCTATTACAATCATCATATGACTTTCTCTATGGGCATACATACCAACAGACTCCCACTTGCACTTAGAGCCAGTCACCAAGGAACCTCAGTCCTTGTGACCTAGCATGACCATCATGCGTCTGCTGAGAAAGGGCCTTAGTTAGTGGATCAACTATGTTGTCTTCAGTTGGTACTCTGCAAATCTTCACATCTCCTCACTGTACGATCTCTCATATGAGATGGAAGTGCCGTAGTATGTGCTTGGACCACTGATGTGATCTGGTTCCTTAGCTTGTGCAATAGCTCCATTATTGTCACAATAAAGCTCAATTGCATCACAGTTACTGGGAACTACACCAAGTTCAGAAATGAACTTCCTGATCTACACAGCCTCCTTTGCTGCATGTGAAGCAGCAATATACTCAGCTTCTGTCGACAATTGTTTCTTGCTTGGAACTCTTCCAGCTCACATCTCCATTATTAAGGCAAAATACAAATGCTTACTGTGATCTGTAATCATCTTTATCGGTTTGGAAGCTTGCATCGGTGTAACCCTTTACAACCAGCTCTTCCTCACCGCCGTAAACCAGAAACTGATCCTTAGTCCTTCGCAAGTACTTGAGGATGTTCTTCACGGCTGTCTAGTGAGCATCCCCAGGATCTGACTGGTACCTGCTCGTCATGCTGAGAGCATACGAGACATCTGGGCGTGTGCACAACATAGCGTACATGATGGATCTGATAGCTGATGCATATGTGATCCCATTCATACGCTCCCTCTCTTCACAAGATTGGGGACATTGACCTCTAGAGACGGTGACTCCATGTAGCATGGGGATGTTGCCTCTCTTTGAGTTCTCCATGTTGAACCGCTTCAGCACTTTGTCAATGTACGTGCTCTGACTTAGTCCGAGAAGCCTTCTAGATCTATCTCTATAGATATTAATTCCTAGAATGTAGGATGTTTCTCCTAAGTCCTTCATTGAGAAAGTATTCCCAAGCTAAGTCTTTACCTTCTCTAAGGCTAAGACATCATTCCCCATCAAAAGTATGTCATCCACATACAATATGAGGAATGTGGTCGAGCTCCCACTAACCTTCTTGTACACACAAGGTTCATCTTCATTTTGAATAAAGCCAAACACTTTGACTTCCTCATCAAATCAAAGATTCCAACTCCAAGATGCTTGCTTCAATCCATAGATTGACCTTTGCAGCTTACAGACTTTATTGGCATTCTTTGGATCTACAAAACCTTCAGGATGTGTCATGTACACATCCTCATTTATATTCCCATTAAGGAATGTGGTTTTAACAACCATCTGCCATATCTCATAGTCATAATAAGCTACAATAGCAAGCATGATCCTGATGGACTTAATCATGGCAACTGGAGAAAAGGTTTCGTCATAGTCAACACCTTGAACTTGTCGAAATCCCTTCACAACCAATCTGCCTTTATAAGTTTGCACATTGCCATCCATGTCGGTCTTTTTCTTAAAGACCCACTTGCACCGTATGGGTTTTACCCCTTTGGGCGGTTCCACCAAAGTCCATACTTTGTTGGAGTACATGGATTCCATCTCGGATCTCATGGCTTCAAGCCATTTCTCATAATTTGGTCCCTCCATAGCCTCTACGTAGGTAGTTGGATCATCATCTATGATCAACTCACCACCTTCCTGAGTCACAAGGTATCCAAACCTCTCAGGTTCAAGGCGGGTCCTACTAGATCTATGAGGTCCTTGTGTTACCTGAGGAGAATGAGATTCCACAACACCTTGTGAATCTCCATATTCCTCTCGTACATCTATCGGTTCAATGTTTTCTTGTTGGGCTTGAACCTCTTCAAGATCTATTTTCCTCCCACCGTTTGCTTTGGAAATAAATTCCTTCTCTAGGAATACAGCATCCCTAGCAACAAACACTTTGTTGTCAGTAGGGTGGTACAGATAATATCCCTTGGTCTCCTTGGGATATCCAACAAAATAAAATTTATCAGATTTGGGTCCAAGCTTATCAGGAAACATTTTCCTAACGTAAGCCTCACAACCCCAAATCTTCATAAAAGACAAATGGGGACGCTTCCCGGTCCATATCTCATATGGTGTCTTTTGAACCGATTTAGATGGTACTCAGTTAAGTGTAAACGCGGCAGTTTCAAGAGCATAACCCCAGAAAGAAATTGGAAGATCAGCAAAACTCATCATTGATCGCACCATATCTAACAATGTGTGATTCCTTCTTTCAGACACACCATTATGATGTGGTGTTCCAGGCAGACTCCATTGTGATACAATACCACGGGCTCATAGAAGGTCCTCAAACTCCTGGCTTAAGTATTCTCCACCTCGATCGGATTGAAGTGCCTTAATACTTTTACCAAGTTGGTTCTGTACTTAATTCATGAAATCCTTGAACCTTTCAAGGATTTCTGACTTATGTTTCATCAGGTACACATAGCCATACCTACTGAAGTCATCAGTAAAGGTAATGAAGTACTGATACCCACCTCTGGCATTAGTTCTAAAAGGCCCATATACATCAGTATGTATGAGTCCTAATAGATCACTAGCTCTCTCACCTTTACCTGAAAAGGGAGTCTTGGTCATCTTGCCCAATAAACAAGATTCACATGTCTCTATTGATTCATAATCAAAAGAGTCTAGATAACCATCTTTATGGAGTCTAGAAATGCGCTTCTCATTTATGTGCCCTAGACGACAATGCCAAAGATATGTTTTGTTTGAGGCGTTGATTTTTTGCTTTTTGGTGTTTACGTTGTATACATTTATCTCCAAATCTATCAAGTATAGACCATAAGACATTGGGGCACTGCCATAAAAGATCCCATCTTTAGAAATGGAACAATTTCCATTCTTAATAAGAAATTCAAATCCATCCTTGTCCAAACAAGAGACGGAAATGATATTCCTATTTATGGCAGGTACATAATAGCAGTTCTTCAACTCTATTATTAGCCCACTAGGTAGAGTTAACTCATAGGTTCCTACGGCACTGGCGGCAACTCTTGCCCCATTAGCTACATGTAGCTCAACCTTGCCTTTTCCTAAAGGCCTACTTCTCTTAAGATCCTTCACATTTGAACAAATGTGAGATCCACATCCGGTATCAAGTACCCATGACAAAGAAGTAGTAAAGTTAATCTCTATCACGTATACACCAGAAGTAGAGATCTCTATCTCCGAATTCTTCTTCCATCGTTCCTTCCATCCTTTCCATGTAGAAGAAATTGGTTTGGCGAGAGAACCCTTCTCTCCCTTACCTTTCGTTCCATTGATCTCTATCAATGAACTTTCTTTCTTCTTCACCAACACATTAAGCGTACATAGAGTGGATTCAAAGGCTCCTGGTATATCTGGATTGTGCAGAACACTTCTCATAGTCCTCAACCAATTATGGAATTTGTTCTCAATTAATTTTCCCATTTTAAAAGATGATTCTTTTGCCATTCTACAAGAGAAAATTGCATTTTGTCAAAACTCCTTTTGATTTGATTTGAATAAAATTTGATGATAGTTAATTAGGCCTTTAATTAATTACCGCTCCCACTATTTTGACTCAAATTGATAGCCCTCACCATCAATTCGGAAGATTGCAGCGTACAATCCTCTAGTGGGTCAAGATCCATATTTCATCAAGTCATGAGTCAGCTTTGGTTGATCGCCCATAATCTTGACTATTTAGGTAGGCCATCATGCCAATTGCATCATATGCAACTCTTGATGAATGAACATGCGCAACACCTTGCCATGAACATTCCGTTCCTCTGGGCTTAGACGCTCAAAGAATCACCAGATAAGTCTATCCCAAAAGCCGACACGGTAAACATGCACCCTGCTTTGGCAGAGCCTGCATGTCGACCCTTCAAACTTCCACAAGATGGACGACGCACCACGCTTTGGCGTAACCTACGCTTGGTCGATCGAGTTTTCCATGTGTTTTGCTAATGGAAGGCGTATAAAACTTAATATTTTAATGAGGGATTTGGTTTTTATATACATATACATATCCAATCACCACAATATATAGTACGTATCATATACATGCTATATCCCATAGAAAACATGTGAAATGATAAAATCAATGATTATGGCCATCCTATTGTGATTCCTCGAGCCAAGAGGAATCACGGTCATCTAGGTCTACATCACATGCAACATGTACAAGATGTAATTTGTGCCTGCCTTTCTGGGTTTGATCAACTCATCTCCATGACTGATCGGCTCGCCATCAAGTTGGTTGTTCGAGTGCCACCAGCCGATCGGTTCATCGGTCGTCGTGCATCTCCTCAGGTTGCCACCCGCTCATCTCGCTCCTCGAACCGGTCGTCTGGAACGTCAAGTGATCGGTTCACGCCTTGAACCGACCGTCTCAGGTCATCCGCCATTCTTTGACATAACAGGAAATAAAAGCTATCCTATTTACAATTGAATTTTGAAACCCCGAGTTACATTCGGGGGGAGCAAAGGTAGGAAAGAAGTCTCGAATTATTTCAAGTTACATCAGGTATAGGAGAAAAGGAATCGGTGCGCAGATCGAGATGCAAGCAACCACATACAACCACACACAGATATAGGGTTTATAGGCCATAACCATGCTACACATCCACCACAAAACTCATTTAAGGGTGACGCGTATCGAGTGCATTAATATTACATATCATATATGTATATTTGGGATTTGTGGATTAGACATGCATAAAGACAATTTTATTCGCATCGTATGCAATAAATAAAGGCGACAAACAAAAATCGATCATATCGATAATCCTAAAATATAGAGTAGTTGACGTGGCTCTGATACCACTGGAGGGTTTTAGAGGAGGCAGAGAAGCAGCGGAAACAAAAAAATTTCACCCCAAAACCCAGAACAAAAGGAATCGCGTCAACGTCTATACAATAGGAAAGATGGTTTGTGAATTCATACCTTGTCCCGAGGCTTGCTCAGCGACAGTACCTCACGCCTTGTGTGGTCTTCACCTCTGGTCTTGGACGGTGTCTGTGCAGCTCCTGGTCGCACCAGGACTGAAGACTTCTAGTCTCACTGGGACTGTCAGGATTGACAGTTGTCCTCCGAGCGACAGAGGTCCCCCGCCTCTACAGTCGTCCAAACGGACTGCCTGGAACTCCGATCTCCTTGTCGCACAAGGAATCAGAAGGAGTCACACCCTCCTATCGGCGTACTAGTCGCCAACACACTCTCCTGCCACCAGTCGCTTTCTCCAGTTGTCTTTCCCTTGTTGTGCCTCCCTTTTCGGGTAGCACTTGCTCGGGATCTCTCTTGGTTACCAAAACCAGAGAAAACGACAACTTCACAGAGCAACTGGTTGCACTGGGTTGTACTTTGAGAAGCCCCCAATACCCCTATATATAGGAGGGTCATGAGACAAGGTTCTCTATCCCGGGCAATGTGGGACTAAAGAAGGAGTAGAAGGGTTCGAGATTTTCCACAAAACAACCAACTCACAACCTGAACCGATCGTTTCACAACTGAAACGATCGGTTGGGGATCTGAGCCGGTCGGTTGACACCTCAACCGATCGGTTGGGACCCATGAAACGGTCGGTTCACTTCTGAACCGATCGGTTCGTGGTCCTGGTCAGTTCCCGATTGACTTTCCTTCTTTTTGTTTCCAATTGGTATCGAATACCAATCCTTGTTCCAATCAAATTGGGCAAGTGAAACGAAAAAGAAATTTCTCACCAATCTTACTTTCCCAACTTGCCTGGTTGCAACAGTTGAACCGATCGTTTCAACACTTGAAGCAATTGTTCACCCTGTCCATGAGCCGATCGACTCACCAGTTGAGCCGATCGGTTCACCAAGCTCATCCAATCGGTTCATCACATGAGCCGATCAGTTGGGAGTACAGATTGTGCAGAATCAGTCAATTGTAGTTTCAATCAATCTGATACTCTAATCAATCAATCCAACACCTTGAACACTATGATATTGAGCTATCGATTAATTGAGTGTTTAATTAAACTACTAAACTCCTTTAGTAATCAATCTAAACATTGTTTGTGGACAAACTCCTATTCCAGGTTAAATCCTATTTGTGTGACCCTACAGGTCCATTTCACGTTGGCAGTGAAAGTCCATAACATTTATGACTTCACAAGCAAAGAGCGGTGCCTAGTCACACATCAGTGCTACCCAAGTGAAATAGAAAGTTGGAGAAAAACTTTCAATCCTACAATCCGTGAATGGTGTTACAGTGAATGCATAATTCATTTGTCACTGATATCCGGACTGAACTTGAGGCATGGAATAGTCATCCTGTCAACATTCATTCATTTCCTTGATCTCAGAGCAGACTGGGTGAGATGTGTGTGACATCAATATCACATATTGATTCACACGTGCATGCACATGCCTTTCTCAATCCTACTCATCAAGTGGCCAAGGACATCGAACTCCCTCAGGAGGGACAAATACCATATCTATCACTCACCCCTCAAAAGCCCCATGTGTCAAAGCCACCCAATCATCACCTTTATAACAATCCATGTTTCAGGACTGCGTTTGATGATGTCAAAGTGTACCCAACGACATGTGTTGAGTGTAGTGATTTCAGGTCTAAGAATCACACTGACCACCATCACTGTGAGAGCTGACTATGACTACCAAGTCATGGTTCCATGTGTCACTCTCATGGTGGGTCTGTCTGGTACCTTGTTCTCTAACAAGTACCTATGTGCTTGGTTTGATATCACTATTTCATGACTAATGAGATTCTATCATCAACCAACACACAATCTAGTCTTCAGTGTTATTGATGTCTATGGTTATTTCCACAATAACAACCAACTAGGAACTAAACAAGAATGATTACTCTTAACATCTGTATGATCTCATCGTTCAGGTCCTCAACCCAAAAGCATATGTCATTGAGTAAAGCAATTCGTTAGACATCTATCATATTACACCATCATCTCAGAAACAGTTTAAACATATAGATCGGAAATTGCCTTTATTATTATTCAAATCATTTACAAAGTATCCTATTACAATCATCATATGACTTGCTCTATGGGCATACATACCAACAAAAAGAACCGTTGAGGTCTAGTTTAGGTGTTGTTTAGCCTAGATACTATTCAGCCTTCTCTTTTTTTGGGCAGGATTTATTTTAGACTTAGATCTGATTAGGTCACATAATGTAAAATCAGGTTCTAATTAGGGAAAATCATGCAAATATGGACAATAAGGTCTGATTTACGAAAAAAAATATCTAATTTGAGGCAAATAATTGGGATTTGAGGATTTTAGGTCCTCATTTAATAGAAAGTAACATATATCATTCATTGGGATTTAGGACTGTTTGGTCTGATACTTTCTTGTTTTTCACATGCCCTCAAACATGTTCTTGAAGGCCGAATTGCTACTCAGGTTTTACTTTTTTGGGTAGGATTTATATAAGAATTAGATTTGATTAGGTCATGTAATCTAAAATCAGGTTTAAATTAGGACAAATCATGTCAAATTTGGGAAATTAGGAATGTATTGTGAAAACAAACCTGATTATTACAACAACAAAATTTGGTGAAGTTGAAGGAGATATTAGATTCATTTATGTCAATAAAGGAAAAGTTTGGAGAGCTTAGGTCTGATTAGTAGGCCATATTATATAAAATCAAGTAACCCACATTGCCCTAGGGTGTTTCAACATCTACGAGAGAAGCAACCAAAGATGTAACTAAATCTAATCTAAGAAAAATAATCCTGATTTGAGGAGTTTCACCATAAATTGTGTGGGATGTTGGATGAGCACCATTTAGGTGTCAGAAAATCTCAACAGGACATTCTTACTTTACCTCCTAAATACCTAGGACATGGTACTCTAGTTTAATCCATCTATTTAGACATCGAGGCTAGATGGAAAAATTCATTATAGACCAAGGAGACAATTACTTAGTCTAATAGGTCCATGGTTTACCTTTACACTGGTATGGTGAATCACCAAGTAATTTGAGTGGAATAATCTTGGCTACTATAGTTCACACGAGTTCAACAAAATATATAATAGAAACAAAAAAACATGAACAAATATGAATGCAAAATCAACATAGCATAATATTTAGAGTAAGGGGCATAATCATTAGTGAATATGTCTTTGACTAGTTGTATAGAAAATCTAGAAAAGTTAGAATATTGCATATAAAGGAGGAGTTAGAATATTGCATATAAAGGAGGAGGAAGCTGGTGAGAAATACACTTGATTTGAATCCATCATCTAATAGCAGAAAACTTGCCCGTCATATCATAAATTATATATAAATAAAGTGGTTGAAAATGCCCATCATAATATATAACCCTACAACACATATTCAACCTGGATATAGAGACACTTAAAGAATAGAATGGAGTCAAAAATTATAAAGAGGGATAGATACGTTTTGGTTGGGTGGGGGTATAGATTAAGAAGACAGTATGTTCTGCTTACGAATTCTAAACAAAGCAATGGTAAATCCATGAAATCAGAGCAAAGCAAGAAGGAAAAATGTGAACTAACTCTGAATGGCGATGAACTTCAATTGGGGCGACGAGCTCTTTCTGCTTGCAACTGATTTGATCAGTACATGTGATAGCTAGAAGAAAAGGAAACTCCATTAATTCAGAACAAAGGAAGGAGAATGAGGAACGAGGAAAATCAATTGGGCCTCACTGTTGCTTGAGTTACCTGCTTGTGGCCAAGAATTTGTAGGGGAGACTGAGGAAGAGGGGCGAACGAGAAAGAGGCAATTGAGAAAAGAAGAATGAAGATGAGGAACTAACCTGTCCCGAAGGAGAACAATGATCGACTGGGCAAGCTCCACTAGTGACTAGGGCCGAGATTCAACAGAGTGATCACGTTCTAGCTGCTTGAGGCCAAGACTAGGGGCGAGATAGAGCAGAGAGATTGAGAATCTAGACCCGAAGGAAGATCGCTGAGGAACAACGATCGACGGGGCAAGCTCTACTGCTGACTAGGGCCGAGAAACAACAAAGCGATCACTTCTAACTACTTGCAGCCAGGACTAGGGGCGAGATAGAGCAGAGCGATTGAGAATCTAGACCCCAAGGAAGATCACTAATTGAAAACTGCTGTGTGTGATCAACCCTGAGGGATTCCAAGCCACTGAGAAATAGGGGCAAATGGTATCAAGCTCTCACCGTCGAGCGGAAGAAGGACCTGACCATGAGGGAAATGAAAGGTTAACCGGTAGGGGTTTGGGGATGCGGTTGGGGAAAAGGAAAATTTCGCGTTGACTTGTATTCTCAGAGCGGGTGTTTTAGGAAGCGGTGAGATTAAGTGGGGGGAAAGTTATTACATGTGATATTGTTCATCTTTTTTATTTATGTGGGGTTTAGTTCTCTTTCTTTAATATTTAAAATTCAAAAAATTGATATATGTATGCAACATGTGTAAAAAATAAAAAACATGGCCATATTATGTTGACTATCAATTTCTTGGTTGGAATTAAATTCATATTGGAATTGATTAGTGTATAACACTAAATATACGAACAAACACATCAAAATTATATTTAAACATTTAA
Organism: Alisma plantago-aquatica; assembly: GCA_963693085.1. Lineage (NCBI taxonomy): Eukaryota > Viridiplantae > Streptophyta > Magnoliopsida > Alismatales > Alismataceae > Alisma > Alisma plantago-aquatica. Next base: position 50,566,198 of record OY856412.1, read on the forward strand.
AATTTATAAAATTGATACATGACTGGAACATGTGCAAAAAAGGAAACACGGCTATATTATGTTATTTGTACTATAATTGATTAGTATAAAATTTTAAATATACAGACATACACATCAAAGTTAAATTTAAACATCTAAAATTTAAAAAATTGATACATGACCGTAGCATGTGTGATAGCATCCTTTCACAATATGTCCCTCCAAATGCATTAAGGAGGATACATAGCCCATATATTGGCAGTGTCCTCTCATAATAAGTCCCTAAAATGCATTTCAGTGAAGTTTGGGCCATATCATGACAATTCCCTCTCACACCAAGTCCTTGAAAATACATTTGGGAGGTGTCATTGTATATATGATGACAATGTCATCTCAAAATAAGTCCTTAAAAATGCATTTGGGTGGTGTCAGGTCCAATTTCATGACAACGTCCTCTCATAACAAGTCCATCAAAATACATTTAGGAGGTGTCAGGGCCCATATCATGACAAATGCCGCAACCAATATTGTGATAGTCCTTTCACAACATGTCCCTTGAAATGCATTTTAGTGAAGTTTGGGCCCATATCATGACAACCTTCTCTCATACATGTCCATAAAAATGCATTTGGGAGGTGTCAGGGCCCATACCATGACAAATGTTATCTCACATCAAGTCCCTAAAAATTCTTTTGGGAGGTGCTACAAACAATATTGTGATAGTGTCTTTTCACAACATGTCCCTTCAAATGCATTAAGGAGGATACATAGCCCATATATCAGCAATGTCCTCTTATAATAAGTCCCTAAAAATGCATTTCGATGAAGTTTGGGCCATACCAAGACAAATGTCGTCTCACGCCAAGTCTTTGAAAATACATTTGGGAGGTGCCATCACACATATGATGGCAATGTCATCTCACAATAAGTCCTTAAAAATGCATTTGGGTGGTGTCAGCCTGTCAGGTCCCATTTCATGACGACGTCCTCTCATAACAAATAAGTCCCCAAAAATTCATTTGAGTGTATTTGGGGCCCATATAATTACAAATGTCGTCTCACAGTAAGTCCCAAAAAATGCATTTGGGAGGAGCCACAACCCATATCATGATAATGTCCTCTCATAAAAGGTCCATAGAAATGGATTATGGAGGATCCAAGGCCCATATAATGGCATTGTCCTCTCACATAAAGTCTCTATAAATGCATTCAGGAGGAGACATGTCACATATCATGACAGTGTCCTCTCATAGAAAGTCCCTAGAAATGTATTAGGGAGGACCCACGACCCATATCATGACAATGTCTACTCACAACAAGTCTATAAGAATGAATTTGTGAGGAGTCACAACCCATATCATGATGTTGTCCTCTCACATAATGTCCCCAAAAATGCTTTTAGGAAGAACTATAGCTCATCTCATGAAAGTGTCCCCTCATAACAAGTCTCTGAAAATATATTTGGGAGGTGCTTGGGCCCATATCATGACAAATGTCATCTCATAGCAAGTCTTTAACAATTCATTTAGGAGGATCCACAACCTATATCATGGCATTGAGCTCTTACAACAGCTCCTTAAAAATGCATTAAGGAGGATCTAGTGCCCATATCTTGACAATGTCATTTCACAAAAAAATCTTTACAAATGCAGTTGGGTAGATTTGGGGGCCATATCACCACAATGTCCTCTCACAACAAGTCCCTGAAAATGCATTTGGGAGGTGTCATGGCCCATATCATGATAGTATCATCTAACAACAAGTCCCTCAAAATGCATTTGGGATGAGCTAAGACCCATATTATGATAGTGATGTCTCACAACAAGTCCCTAAAATTGAATTTGTGAGGGGTCAGGGCTCATATCATGATGTTTTCTTCTCACAAAAAGTCCCTAAAATTCTTTTGAGAGGAGTCATTGCCCATGTCATGAAAGTGTCCTCTCACAGCAAGTCTCTGAAAATACATTTTTGAGGTACTTGGGCCCATATCATGACAAACGTTATTGCATATCAAGTCTCTAACAATTCATTTAGGAGGATCTATGGCCTATATCATAACATTGAGCTCTCATAGCCTATGAAGTGTTCCACTCTATGAAGAGAGAAAAGGGGAAGAAAAATGCAGTCTTGCTATGAAGTTGGACATGTTCAAAGCATACAACATGGTGGAGTGGAGTTTCCTTGATGTGGTGCTGGAGAAGATGGGTTTTGGGATGAATTGGAGGAGTAAAGTCAAAGATTGCATCACATCCGTCCATCACACTTTTGCTATAAATGGGGATCGGACCAAAAGCACAAAGCTTGCATGTGGACTTCACCGGGGTGACCCTCTAACCCATATCATGAGAATGTCCTCTCGTAGCATGTGAATGGAGGTGTATATGGGAGGATCTATGACCAATATCATGTCAGTGTGCTCTCATGGCAAGTCCCTAAAAATAAACTTTTGAGGAGCCATGACTGTCCTCTCACAGGAAGATCCCAAAAATGCATTTTCGAGGAGCCACATCACATATCATGAGAATGTCCTCTCCCAACATGTCATTGTAATTGCATTTGGGAGGATATGTAACCATTATCATGATAGTGTGCTCTCACGGTAAGTCCCTAAAAGTAAATTTCTGAGGAGCCAGGGCCCATATCATGATGGTGTCGTCTCACAACATGTCACTGAATATGTTTCTGGGAGGAACCAGGGCCCATATCATTATGGCATCCTCTCACATCAAGTCTTTGAAAATGCATCTGAGAGGAGCCACCTCCAATATCATGACAATGTCCTCTCCCAACATGTCATTGTAATTGCATTTGGTAGGATATGTGACCAATATCATGATAGTGTGCTCTCACAGTAAGTCCCTAAAAATAAATTTCTGAGGAGCCATGGCCCATATCATGATGGTGTCGTCTCACAACATGTCACTGAATATGTTTTTGGGAGGAACCAAGGCCCATAACATTATGGCATCCTCTTACATCAGGTCTTTGAAAATGTATTTGAGAGGAACCACATCACATATCATGAGAATGTCCTCTCCCAACATGTCATTGTAATTGCATTTGGGAGGATATGTGACCACTATCATGATAGTGTGCTCTCACAGTAAGCCCCTGAAAATAAATTTCTGAGGAGCCAGGGCCCATATCATGATGGTGTCGTCTCACAACATGTCACTTAATATGTTTCATATAATTTCTCAAAAGATTACATAAAAGCTCTCACAGAAGCGCAAGCAACAAACTGGGTTGCCAATCCTTGTTGGATGGTAAAACCCAAGGACCCAAAAATAAAATCATTACATGTAGATGAATGCATCATACAATTCCTATTTATATATGTTGAAGGTGTCGAAGAAGAGAAACTACATCGTCGGTAGGCACCCCAAAGGTGTCAAAAGTGAAAGGTAGAAAATGATGTTGATTGGCCTCACATGTTGTTCCATGTTTATGAACTTTTTGTATTGCTACCTCGGACGCTGCCTACCCTGCTTTAAAGTTTTTTGAAAGGATACCTGTCAAGGGAGAAACTCCTGTTAGGTCAACGCAGGCATGTTTTCCATTCATCTAGTGAAATAAAAGAATGTCTGCAGGTCGCAACAAATGAACACCATCAGATTGAGTGCCAAGGAAGGCCAAAGGAGCTTCTTTCAATACCTTTAACCCAGATCGAGTGTCAACATCATGACAAAACTTATAACCAGGCCGCGAGCGGCAGTGCACTACATGACCACCAAAGGCATCAAGATCTGTGATGTTGCAAATTAGACAACGTTCATCACCTAGATACAAGGGAATCATAAGCCAATACTGAAGGATAGCTCGATACTCAATGGGTAACATAGACAGACCAAGGCCATCAATAGGAACAACCCTCAAAAAAATTTGTGCATGATCGGCTTGTAAAGAAGTGAGAATAACATGTTTTTGTAAGGATAGGTCACTTGCCATGATTTGTTGGATGACCGTATTGTAGTAAGCATCTACCTAAATAGACTAGGTCTTTGGGGTGGTAGAATGCGTACTTGTCAACATATACCAACATAAAGATAGCAAGATATTTCATATGCCATCATGTGCTTGGACAAAGGGGAGCCCTACAGGCACACATGTGACCTCACACAACATATGGTCTTGGAGATCTTTAGTGTGTATCTGAGAGGAAACAAAAGCAAATTTACTAACATCATGAGAGGACTTGGTCCCCAATCCCCCTAGATGCATAGGAAGTGTAGCCAAACACCATTGTAAATCACCAAAACATGGGCTGTCACCAACCACAATACGCTCCAGACAACAACGAAGACCGTGATAAAAAATATCCAACACAGGTGTGATAGAAGAAGGAGGTGTTGTACGAAGATCAAACAACAGTTTGGGCATCCCAACACAAGACCTAAGAAGAAGAAGATCACACTATGGGTCCTGGAGTTAGGACATGCGATCCATAATATCAAGGGTCTTCATCACACGTTTCTGGATAAGTTCCTTTGCAAAGGATGCGTCTGTAGAAAATTGGGCCACCTAGAATCTTCACTCCATGCTCTGGATGAGAGATGTCAGTTGGAAATAATCCCACACTCAAGCTTCATCTAGGGTCATCAGATGGCCAAAAATATGTCTTCTTAGTATTGAGATGAAGACCATACATCGGGCCTCGCTCCAGAATGAGGGATAGAGCCTTCAAAACAACCTTTGTGTCCCCAATGAGGGTACCATCATCAAGGTAGAAAGAAAGGAGGTCAAATTGACATGCATCCTTTGACTGTAAAATAAGAGGGTGGAGTCCCAAGGAAAAAAGTAGGGGGCCTAATGGGTCACCTTGTTGTACCCCGACAGAAGAAAAAAGAGGCTCGCCATAATCCATATAGAGAGGAGATGGAGAGCTATAGAAAAAATCAACCCATCATATAATAGAAGGGCAATGAAGACGAACCTATCAGAATATGGTAGATCTATCAACCATGTTGAAGGCATTGTTGAAGTCAATAAGAGCCATGGTGACTGTAGCGTGGTGTTGTTGTTCATAGACAAGTCGAGTGACAACATGTAGAAGGGCCTCAACACCACAAGAAATACCAACATCATATTGATGATCCATAAGATAAGGGACAACATCAGAACTTACACCCTTTGCCACAACTTTGGATACAAGGCGCTGCCAAATAGTACCCATAGCAATAGGCCGAATGCCATTGTCTGGTTTGAGAAAAGGAGTCAATGGAGCACTAGCAATGTAGGGAGCTAGGGAATATGGACAACGACCAGTGAGCCAAAGATTGACCATAGTTGAAACTGCATTAAAAAATCATCTTTCACTGCAGTGGTAACCCCACACATATAATTAATAAGATGTTGTGATCGTAGGCCATCACATGCGCAAGTGGTCCCTTTCTTGAATGATTAAATGGCTTCTTCAATCATAGAGCAAGAAGCAACAAATGGAGAGCTAGAAATTTTAGACTGAGGTTGTACCAATGGCAGTGGAGGTTGAGGGTGTTTAGCTTAAAGATAAGAATAATTAGCAGCTTTTGTGGGGGTAACACCACTAGAGGATAGAATATGGATGGCAGTAGAAAATTGGCTATCTTTGATCTTAGACTTGGCACGTGAAATAAAAGCTTCAGAAGAATGTTCTCGCCCGGTAGGACATCAATGAGCCAAAATCTGAGATAGGAGTTGTTGAATGCCATCAGGTCCTGAATTCCAAGTCTCCAAAGCCTTAAGGATCATAAGTTGTTGTAGAGATATGCATTTTTGAGAAAACTGTTCTTGAGCAGACTTAGTGGAGAAGCGATACAGAACACATGCTGGAAGCAACAAAAGATGAATCCATGCATCAATAGAGCGTGGGCAAGAAGCCACCTAGAGTAAGAAAACACAAAGAGTGTCGGTAAAGGGCAAACGATAAAGAAGATGGATGCTCTTTACGGTAGGGACACCTGTGCGGAAGACATAATCTAGAAGATCTGTGTCGAGCTATAGTCGGTCAACAGGCAGAGGCAGTGGCTCAATACGCTGATGAGATGAAAGGGTGCAAGGAACAGAATCTGGAAAGCCAGAATTGATGGGAGCAGGCAAACCAACTATCACATTGAATGATGTCTCACCAGGCTATCGAGGTAGAGTGGTAGTAACATCAGAGCCATGAGAAGCTTGATGAGGACATGCTTTAGACCATGGCACGATGCCAAGGCATACACCACACGTCCAATGCTTGCAAGAACAAAGAGCAAACACCAAGCCCTCCCAAACATCCGCATACTCCAACGCCTTATGGATTCCATCAACACGACTCAGTGAAGATAAATGAACAACCTGAAGATGATTACCAAAACTATTAGCTGCTAACAGTTCGCCGCAACATGTATGGAGGCTCCTAAAAGGACATGAAACTTGTGCAGCAGGTCCAACCATGCATGATGTAGACCCCACGCGGTAAAGGACCACAACAACAGCCTCATGACTTTTCACTTGTGACGCAGCAAGACGGTCATAATGTGTCATTGTCGATGTGGGAAAACTGAATTTTTCCATTAAAGAGAGCGAAACTGAGATATGGAGGGAACCCTCTCGTGTATGGCGGCCAGTAGGGCAGTCCTTCCTGCTGGGTTGACCAGTGCCAATCCTGCTTAACACACGACTGTAGGGAACTGTGTATGGGTTGTCGCCTCTGGGGATCGATGTTGGACTTTATCGTATCGATCCTCGATGTGTTGAGACCTGGACGGCTAGGCACCAGGGACGCTCCGAGCGCGTTCTTGCCCTAATTCCTTGCTGATATGGATGTGGTTGTCGAAAAAGGGCAGCCACCATCGGTATGGCCACGTCCAACACAAGTTGATAAGTTGAATCAGACTTGAAGTTATCACCAAACCTTTCTGGTCTCCTTCCGTCCGCATTTGGGAGACACTATGGTAAGTCGGATCTAGATACTATGGTGTGGGGGCCGGAACAAGACGAGCAGAGAACCCCTACCATCAACGACACTGGGGTAGGTGCAATAATTAATCAGAGGTAGGTGTGAGCCAAACAGAATCGTCGTTGGTGCCATGTCACGTGTAGCGGCTCGACGCCCTCACATCGCATCATCGTCCAGCGCACGGTGACCAAATAAGTGTTGATATATTCCAACAAAAATACACTCGGGAGGAGCCATGACACATTTCTTCTTATAAAAAGTCTCTTTCAATGCATTTCTTAGAAACTGGAGCCCATATAGTGACAATGTCCACTCACAACAATTATCTGAAAATGCATATGTGAGGGTTGGGGCCCATATCATGAGAATTTCCTCTAACAGCAGGTCCCCGTAATGCATTTGTGAGAATTCAAGACCCAAATCAAGACAATGTTCTCTCATGTAAAAATTCTAAGGTTAGGTGACATGAATTTATGTCATCTATAACTTTGGTGACACACATACATGTCACCTAAATGTTATGTCTCATTGTATATTACACTTGACTCATATACATGGGTAAACCCCCATTAGAACATAGGTGATTCAAATGTATGTCATTTATATTGCACAGACTACACGTGACATACATGCATGTCACCTAAAGTATGTCACCTTTTCAAATATACAAAAATGTATGTCAACTATTTTACATAGGCCTACACAGATTATAAGTCATGTACAAACATGTCACATAAAGTGCGTAACTTTTTACATCACTGTCATCTATACTATATTTTTTGGTAGTGTTATATGACGGCAAGTCTACTGTCTTTCCGCTATGGATGGGACAGCACCGAGACAGCAGCCTCGCACAGCAGATCTGAACGCCTCCACCACAGCAGCCCAAGACTAAAAAAGACTGTTCGCGTGTGAAAATCCCCCACAATGGCAGCTGTGCGAGTGCTGCTGATTTTCTCATGTACATGGAGAAGTCAATTACAGCGGTGTGACGGGAAAAAGAAACTTGGCTAGGGATTCCCACTCGGTGGAGCGCACCTGGGATTCCAGTACCGTTTCTGAACCATATCGTCATGTCTGACTCACCACCACGTCTGCGGCCGCTTTTGTGTGCAGCCACCAAGGCAAACGGCCATTTATCTAGTAGCTAGAAGCACCGACCTGTAGATCGAGCGGTATGTTCTTTGCACTGTCTTAGATGTTGGGTTGCTGTGCTCCAACAAAAAATAGCGAGCCCAGCTCACCGCTGACTCCAATGGATCAGGTGTGTGAGAAGCAGATTCCAAGTCCCCTCAGGGCGAGCGTGCCCAAGAAGAAGACGAAGAAGAACATCATCAACTTTGAAGAAGAGGCGGACGTAAAGCACATTGCCGACGCCAGAACTTGATAATCTTTCTAGGGGGAGGCCAACGTCTTACCAACGTCATCCAATGACTATGCATGCAGTTTCTTTCCGTACACATTCGGCCATAGTTCGTTACATCTTTTAATTCTTCATCCAAGTCACGGCCACGTTGGAGAATGGAGACTATATGTACCTTATTCCGGACTTTTGCAAGAAGACGAACCGACAAGCAAGACGACGCTTCTTAGGAGATCAGCAGCTACTGAGCACGGTAAAACTGCCCAACGTGCTGATTCCGGCCAGTTGCTTTCGTGGAGATTGCCTGCTAAAGAGCTTGTTCACATAATCGTCCACCGACCGGTATAAACCTCTACTGTTTTCTGCCGAGTCTCTATCCAATACAGTTTCGACCTCCTCGTTCATACTACCAAGAACAGCCGGTACGCCCAGCTGGTCCGAGGGGACAGAACCGTCATGCACCATCGCCATTATTCTCCACATGTACCAGCGTTTACCATATTTATTTGTCTGGGTGAAGCATTCCGACTACATGAACGCTAAGGGCTAGTTAGATTGATTCAGTGAAGTTGGGTATAGTTGTGCTTGATGTAAAAGTACACATCAAATTCAAATTTCGTTACCGAACAACACCTTACCAAACCTACCCTAAAATTAAATGCAGTTGTCGTTGCTAATTTATAAATCAAATGATTTTTTTACCAATCATCATAAGTTTGATATGATCCATGTCAAACTTCCTTCTTACACGCGCTCCCCCGGAAGTACACACAATAATAACATACATCGTAAGCTAAACCCGTACTAACGAATAACCAACCCGCAAACTTGGTGGTTAAACTCTACTGCGGTGATGAAAAAAATAATGCTTTCAAGCCCCAACTTAGCTGGAATCGCATACAATGCCTCTTCCGCTTTGACTTTTCCGCCAAAATCTCCTTCCATCTAAAACAAAACTCCAACGCTGACAAATGTTCAAATAATTCCTACATACAAACTCACCATATTCAATAACCACACTTGACGGTTTATCTCTATTTTTTCGATTTGAATGTGGATTTACCCTTTTTTTTATATTTCCAAAACAATACCTTCCTTTGGTATAGTTAGGTAACTCTTTTTAAAAAAAATTCTTCTTCTACTCCTCTATTTTTTTTTAGTTTAGGCCAGGAGTCAATTCCATTCACCCCACACTTCTCATGTGGGCTAAAAAGGATTACATCAAAAGACATCCGACCAGGTCCCTACACGGACCAACCAAGGTGGGTTACATCCTCCTATACATCATTCAAAGATGTATCAACAACTTAAAGGAAAAACACACATCCCGCTATCACACTAACTATTCTCTATCACTCTAACTATCCCTTCATCTGTGCAAAAAGTATGGTATTTTTTTTCTTTCCATCATCATCATTCTTTGGACTTATACTGGAAGGATACATGGCTCATGTGAGACCCAAACGTCCCCCCTGCAACCCTCCACTACGAACAAGGTTACATGTTACCATGTTAGCCTCCTCGAGAATGATAACCCCTGCATCATCCTCCCTTCCACCTTCAGAACCACCTCATGAATAGCCGCCATATGCCATGGAGCCCGCTTGTATCCCCAAAGGTGGTCATACAACCTCTCATCATCTATCTCAAGGTAGTTTACTTTTATCCCCCAGTATCCCAATATTTTTAAGATCACCAACATAGCCCTCATTTCCAAATTAATACCTGATAAGAACTGGATATCCACTTTACAAGCTACCACCATCCTACCAAGATGATTTCTAGCATACATGCCATCCATCCTACCTTCATGTCTCTCGACCTGCTCTCCACTCGAAAAGTGAAGTTTTCTTTTAAATTATGCAAATCTGGTGGAATCCATATGAAGAGTTGTAGTTGTATCTCTCTCCTCTTCAATCGTACACCATTGTTGTCAATATTCTCCTGTCAACTCATATCTTCCCTATTTATCTTGAATGATTTCGCCCCACTGACCCTGCTGATCGCCTCCAATGCTTCCATCCAACCTCTCTCCCCATCTACCATCTTCCTATTGTATCTGGCTCTACATGTCATCCTTCAGATTACCCAAAGTATTACCATTGGTAGAACACTGCAACACCAGCCATGGAAAGTATCATCCCATGCTCTATCCCTAAAAAACTTCACCACCTATTGCAGATTTACACCATACAAACTGATCATACCCAACTCAAGCATATTGGCTACTCTTTCCCGCATCATCCTCCCTAGGTCTCCTACAATGAGGAGTTGGTCCATTTACTCTAGTTGTGGGCTTCTACAACATTCACATTTTGATATTATTAGGATCTTGCATCTAAATATGTTATCATCAGTAGGTAGAGCTCAATTCACCACCTTCCACATCATAGTGTTGACTCTCAGTGGTATGTCATGCTTACACATCCATTTCTTATCTTCCATACTTCCTTCATTGCATCTTAGAAGGTTTCTAGCAAATTTGAATGAGAACCCACCCATCAGCATGTGTCCCCAAATAGGCCACTCATCCTCTTCCTTCATCACTACTGTACTGTTAGCAACTAGATCCAGGCCATCTTCGTCTAGGAGAATGGTCAACATTTCAAAATCCCACTCACCCCTTTCCTGCCATAGATCTTTAACCAGGATGTGTTTGTTCACATCATGATGTCTTATCACATGATCAAAAAATGGCTCATCACACCATCTATTACATAAAAAAACAAGTTCCCTCTTCTCACTTTCCATCTCAGATGATCCATAATTTTTAGTAACATCCCCCACATTGATCGCCACATCGGTGATGACATTGCCGATAAACCCACTAACCAAGGATGATCCCTATCATTGTTCACTCTCCGTTTCTGATATTTCATCCTGCAAAACTTTGACCAAAACGATACCCCTTTGTGGTATTCCCAACAGGCCTTTATCACATATGCATGGTTAGTTATTTTCAGGTCGGGATCCCCAACCCATCTCATATCTTTGGTTTCACCACCTTTCCCCATGCCACCCATGCTCTTCTCTTTCCTCTGTCCCTCGTCTTTCATAAGAAACTAGCTAAGACCTTCTCTATCTCCCACATCACCTTCGTCAGAGCTAGTGTTGCTGCCAAAATGTAGAGTGACATGGAGACAAACTATGCTGGATAAGAATCGTCCTGTCAGAGAATGATATAAGATTGTTCTTCCATCCAGTCATCTTCCTTTTCATCTTCTCCATGATTGGCTTGAAATGGTGGTATTTGATTCTATTCCTCTCTAAGGGAGCCCCAAGATACGTGATGTCATACCCAACATCCTATATGCCCATCATAGTCACGACATCGTTGTTGCTAACATACCCTCTACCGCCCATCACAAAGTATGATTTCCTTCTATTCACCCTTTGTCTTGTATCTTCCTCATACACCTAAAGAGTCACTACAAGTCTCCTCAGCTACTCCTTCTTTGTTGTTGTGAAAAGGATCACACCATTTGTGAACATAAAGATAGGAGGGGCTAGTGTTGCACCCCTAGTTTGGTATCTCTCAATCTGCTCCCCTTCCACTTTCATCTTTATCTTCCTACACTGGAACTCTTCACAGATCATAAAAAGTGACAGAGACAACATGTTTCCTTGTTTCAACCCCCTCTTCATCTGGAAGAAACCTTCTCTAAACCCATTCAACACCATTGTGATCCATGCCTCTTTGAAAAAGCACATAAAGAGATGTATCGTCCTTGTTATGAAGACAAATCTCTCCAACACCTCCTTCAAGAATCCCCAATAAACCATATCATACGCTTTTGTCATGTCGATCTTCATAATGAGATTATTGTCCTCTTTCATCTAGTCGATAGCATACATCAATTTTCTAGCCATCCTAATCTAAGAGTGGATATCCCTCCCCTTCATGAAAGCATCTTGTTCTGAGGGAATCAATTTTGGAAAAAAAAAACACGCAAGTCTATTATTCAACATATTCTCTAGATGCCTGGCTGATACATTCTCTATAGATATTGGACTAAAATTGGCCCCCAAATCCTTTGGGCCATCTACCTTTGGTATCAAAATCAAATTACTACGAACACGATGGATCACCTTGCATGTGAAGAACACTTTATATAACCCCATAGGTCTTGTTTGATTATCTCCCACGATGAAATAAAAAAGGAAATAGAGAAGCCATTCCATCTGTGCATCATGTTCTTTTCCATCTCTTTTAGAGTGCTCAAGATTTTCTCAATCTGAGGTGCACCTGATATTATTATATTGTCTATGTTATTGATCACTTCCGTTACCCCCTCGAGAAAAATAGAGTTCCTCAATCCTTCTGGTCGATTACTGTCTGCATAAAATTTAGAGAAAAATCTTACTGCTTTACTTCTCATCTGGGTTGGTTCATCCACCACCGTTCCATTTCGGCATCTAATTTTCTCCACTTTCTTCTTCTTGTCTTTCATCTTACTACTAAATTATAGACATTGGTATTTGTCTCACCATTTTGTAACCAATTCACGTGTGATTTTTCCTTCCATATCTCCTCTTCATATGACCTCCACTCCTCAAGTTCCTCTTTCGTAATCCACAGATCCCTAGCTCTATGACCATTAGGATTATTGTCATGATCTATTTGTAACTGTGGACTACCTCCTCCAAGTGTTTAACCTTCTAAAAGATTTCCCCAAACACTTCCCAGCACCACGTCACCAGAGCCTTCCTCAGATTCTTCAACTTTAGGTACATCCTAGTTGATGGTTCGGCCCATCCCTCATACATCCATCCTTTTCAAATTACCGCAATACATTTTAGGTGATTTAGCGGGATTTTTTGCAAGTAAACGACACCTTTGGATACACATTTTGAGTCATTGTTTCCATTACCAAAAGAGGATAGTGATTTGAATATCTATCTCTGGTGAGGTGCTTGATTATGGTGTTGTACGACCTCTTCCATCAGACATTGGGATAACCTCTATCCAACTTCTTCCATTTCTTTGAAATCCCCTTTTGTTTATCAACCCCAGTTGTAAGAGCTTCCTTCAAAACCCACCTTCTAAACTCCCATTTCCTCCAACCCATTCATTTAACTCCTTCTTAGGTCTCATCTTCGGCCTAATGGGTCCTCTATGTCCATGTTCAAATCTCATCACATTGTAGCCACCACCATAATCCATCTATCATTGCCCACCACATCTTTGATGTCTAGCATATTCAACCACATCCTTCTCCTCTCGTACATGTCGCATTTGGCATAGACATCTGAAACTACCATCTCAAGGAAGACAAAGAGGATGACCCAGTTGACATAGATGTCCTAGAGATTTAATTCTTGGTCTATAACTTTCTTATTTAGATATATTTTTGTAGACATTTTTATGCATTGAACACTTGGACACTGTAACTGAGGCTTACTATTTTTCATATATTGTTGTTTTCTTTGGTGCTTTGTATTTTTCATCAGGAGAGGACATATGTAGTGTTGTAATATGATCTTTGGCACCTTAACTCTATGGTTGGCTATATTTTATGAGTTCTTGGTATGTGCTTCCATATTTTGATAATGACACTAGTATGTTTGTTCTCTCTAGTCTGTCGGTTGGTACTTTCTTTGGTGGTTGTTGTGTAGTTTGCGCCTATGTATTAGACCTGTGTTTTATAGATATTATACCCCCTACCTTTTTGAAATGACAAAGGGGGAGAGAAAATAGAGCTCATGTACTACATATACCACTTGGGAGATTCTAACCTCAAGTACATGTTGAATTGTGATCTATTTCTAGTTGATTATGTGTTATATCATGTAACTATGCAAAAGCACTCAATATATATGTGTGTTCTCTATGTTTGTGCTTTTTGGAAAACTAACCATACATGTGAAAGAAAAGAGAAATTGAGGTAAGCAAGAATTTTGGGGGAGAAATTGCAATTGTTTAATCAAGTATGTTATGAAAATTCATAAGGTAAATGTTTTAAATTCTAAATACTTTTCAATATATTGAGGAATGGTTTGTCATCCTCAAAGAGGGGGAGAATGTTGACCTAAGTGTTACATATTGTCCATATTTTGATGATGACTTAACCATTCCAATCATATGTATCCAATATGTCTATTTGAGAATGAATTCAGGCATTAGGTACAAGAAAAGGATCAATTCAATCAAGCCCTAGCTTGATCTAGTTCAAGTCAAAAGCAATGCAAATGCACTTTCTTGGAAACCACCCTAAAACCCTTAAGAGAACTTTTGTAACCATTTGTATTAATGATATGACTTGTAACTAAGATGAGAACAAATCAGGAATGCTTAATTCAAATGTTTAATCACTCTAATGACATTTTCAAAAATTGATTACATGTTGTATGATCGATCAAGTTTCCTTCCTAGAAACTCGACTAATACCTTGGATTGATCTTGAAATGCCCAGGTTTGACCGAATTTATCTCAGGACAAACTCAACTGACTTTCCACATTGAAAAATTATATTTAAGCGATCGGTCAAGTTTCATCAAGGATAAACTCGACCGATGCTTCAAATTTTCTTTGTCGTATAGTGCAATCAGTGGAGTTACCTTTATTGAAACTTGACCGACTGCACTGTACCAAGTGTGCAAAAAAAGTGATTCTAACCATTGAAGTATTGCAAACTCGAATCCCATGCAACACCTCAAATGGCTAGAAAATGTTCCTTAGTGCTCCTAGTCTCTTGTGGACATCCCCAACTATAAATATGACCTCTTGGGGTTCATTCAAAGTTTTCTTCTTCATTCTATTCAAGATCCTAGCTACAGTTGAGTGCATGCAATCCACTTCATCCCCTGTATCTCTCTTGTTTGCAAATCAAAATGTCCATATGAGTGAAATAGGATATGTGTGAGAGAGATACTCCATTATAGTCTTGTAAAGATCTCAAAGCTTCCCTTTCCCCAACCCCTTTCTTGAGATCAAGTTGGAGAAAGCTTCTCCAAGTGAAGGAGAAGGTGCAAATCTTCTCCAAATGGAAGGAGAAGGTGCACAAGCTTCTCTAAGGTGAAGGAGAATGTCAAGTATGAAGATCCAGGAGTAGAGCGGATGAATCCTTCAAGGCACAAGACTCAGTGCAAGAAGGAGATGTCCTTGGCGAAGGCGTCCAATTGCTTGCAAGAGTGGGTAAGACCTTGCAGAGGTAGAAGATTCTAGCTCAAGGGATAGGTAAGTCATTGGTTGGTTTATTGGCTCCTTTTGGCTGTTAAAAAGGAGATCGGGTATCCTTGGTCCAGAAAAGGAAGGTCATATTGTATGTATTATAATGAAATATAAGTATACATTGGTTGTAAAATCCTAGAGCTTGACATCTCTAGTTAGGGACTAACTTTCTCCTAGTTTAGATATTGGAACCACTATACATAGCTTGTTCTGGTGTTTGCTCATTTCTCTCATCCTTGATATGTATGCTTAGTTGCACTGCAAATTCAATATTTGCAATCCCATATCTTGAAGTAACATGAAGATTTCACGAATCTTGTTTAAGTGCTTTTTAGCTCTATTCACACCCATCTCTAGAGCCCATTGATCCAACACTTTATGCTTCTAGCTGCTTAATCCTAGTGAGATGACCTGGTTATGCCGGACCCAAAAGCAAACATGATAGAGTATGTACCCTGCTTTGACAATTCTACACACCTACCATCACACTTCCACGAGATAGACATCACACCACACTTTGGTCTAACCTACGCTTGGCCGATCAAGCTTTTCATGTATGTAACTTATAGAAAGCATCTTAGACTTAATATTGTATTGAGGAATTTTATATATAAATGCATATACATATCCAATCACCACATATTTATAGTACGTATCATATACATGATATAACCACAAATGAGAAATATGTAATATAAAACACGAATGATGGTTATGGCCATTCTATTGTAATTCCTTGGATCCAGAAGGAATTACTACCACCTAAGGTCTAAATCACTTGCAACAACATGTTGTTGGTGAAGATTCATACTTGAACCAATCTACATTGATTAGTTCAACTCTTGAATCGGTCAACACACCTCCTGGTCGCTCAGTTGGGCTCTTGAAATGGTCGTCTGGTCTCAGGTTCAATCATCATCTGGACTCCTCTAGCCAATCAATTGGGCCACTAGTCAGCTGGTTCATCATCTTGTCGTCTGGTCTCCTCGGTCCTCCACTACATCAGTTCATCTCATGAGCCAGTCAGTTTGTCTGGTGCAGAACTTCTTCTCACCATGAAACATAAATTAAAACTATCTTATTTCTCATTAGATTGTAAAAGGGAAAACCTTGAGTTATATTCGATGAGAAATAGAAAGAAGAGCATCAATTTACATTTTAAAGGAGGATAGAGGCTTGGTATGTAAACCAAGATATAAATAGAAATAAACAACCACAACCATGCACATTCATATCTAGTGTTATTGGCCATAACCATGCTTCACATCCACCATCAAAACTAACTTTAAGGGTGACACATGTAAATTGTGTGTGTGTATACACTAGTAAATGCACACATGCACATGAATGTGCCCATTTTAAATATAAACAAATGTGTTAGAGTATTTTAAATTTTGAAAAGGTAAAATACATATGTTTTTCTAATAAATCGTAAGTAAACACATGTAATTGTATTCGAAATTGTATTTATAAAATATTGAACAGGTTCTATGAGAGTATTATTGATGAATGAGCTAGTTTATTTAAGAACTATCAATGTGTAGGGTGAAATAGAAAGAGGGAGTGTAGAAAAGTAATTATTTTTCACAATTAATGTAATGTTTTGAGAAAAATTGTCAGCAAAAAGACCGTTACAAATGTACAAGGAAATAAATCATAGCAAAATGAAAATATCAATATAAACAATTATGATTAACAACATGCGCCATGTCTAACATGATGAAATATGGCTGACGTGTGGTAACTACCATGCATGGAGACAAAAAGACATATAATAAGTAAATAAGAGACATGAGAGAGAAAAAAATGAGAAATTGGTGAATAAATGTGTGATGAAAGAAATAGAGTTGAGGATGGTGCTTATTTTTTAAATCTTCCACCTGTTTTGTTAAAACATTAAAGTTATTTTTAAATTTCAGTAAGTAATTATTGAAATTTGCTTCTTTATAGTGGTATATATATGGGTAGAAATTATTTTTTCCTTAATATTTAGGAATGTAAGAGTGGGAGAAAATTTGTGAAAAGTGTAATAAACTGAGTTAAAATAACTAGCAAATGCTTGGAAAAAGTTTGAACGAAGAAAAATTAGATGTAGTGTATTCAAATTGTAACAACCTGATAAGTTTTGGAATTTTTTTACAAAAATAAAAATAACATTTTAGGAGTTTGTTTATTAAACTCACTCTCCTTGTAGTATATAAATTTAATGTTTCATTGTCTGTTTGATCGATCATGTGGTTTTTTTTACATAAGAGAGCGAGTACTACAATTTTTATATGAACTGGATAGAACAACATTTGATATAAACATGTGAGTGGCAAGAGAAAAAATTAGAAGAGTGAGAGAAAATAAATAAAAAATAGAACATGGCATGACATGGAATCTAGGGCTTATCTCAGATTTGTTCATGAAATTTGTTTGGCTAGTTTTCAATATTGGATAATTGTTGTAAAATATTTTTTAAATGATAAGGGATATGTTACTTTCATCGGTGTGAGAGAAATCAATGCGAAGTATGAAAGAAAAAAGTGGTAGATAAAAGGAAACATTATTTATTCTTGAAAAATTTACCCAATATGATGTTAATTACGAAGATGAAGAAAAAAGGAATATATTATGTAAGAGATGTGATATATCTTAAATAGAGAGACAAATAAGGTACAAGGTTGAAAAGGAAAGAGATAGAAATATTGGTGTATTCATTTATATAGATTAGTGTGCATATTATTTATTTAACGTATACATGCACAATACCTAAGATTCTAGAATCACCACAATGGTAATTTTTTTAAAAGAGGGGGCAGAAAAATTAAGCGAGGATAACAATAGAGAGTTTCGTGCACAATGCTAATCAAATAAGGAACAAAAGTGTTTCTATATCCTGCTACAACATGACATGCATGTTTTATGCACCAGACGCAAAATTTGAATTGTACATGCAGAAGCATTTTAGTATCTCCTAATGCTAAGAGCAAAGGTGAAAGACAAGAAGGATATCAGTTTATCTCAGTTGAAGATATGGAATAAAATAAGGCACATGTCGCTTCAGCCTCAAGTATTGGTGGGGTTTCCCATAAAACTTCCTAGCTTGCATATGGGAAAGTATGAGACTGCATATCATAAATGGATTATTCATGCTTAGAGCTGGCAAAAGTTGACCTGACCTGAGAAACCTGACCCGTCCTATCCACAACCCGACCCGATTAAACCCAAAGAAAATATATACCCAAACTCAACCCGACCTGACCCGATGTTTATCCAAAACTCAATATGACCCGAAATTCTCAGACCCAAACCTGACTCGACACCCGACCTGATGATATCACATGACCCGAATCAACGTAAAAAAATCACAACCGACTTGACCTGACTCGATATCAACCTGACCTGGCATTGACCCAACCCGACATCAACCCACCTAACACCAACACAACCTAATGTCAACTCGATCCAACACCAACCTGACCCTATATTAACCCAATTTAACGTCAAACCGACCCTATACCGACCAACGCAATGTCAACCCAACCCAAAATCAATCCAACAGAACACTGACCCGACCCAATGCCAACCTGACTGAGTACTAGCGAATAGCAACTAGTGAGAAGCTGAGAGGTCTAGTTTTAGTTTTACAATAGATTTTTTATGGCTTTATCAGTATATTATTTATAACAAATAGTTTGCTTGATAATTTTATTGTAAGGAAAAGGAAGGGGGAATATATGTAATGAATAGTAAAAGAAAAAAAAATAACAAGTTAAAAATATTTTCTTTATTTTTTAATTAATGAAACATATTAGTCATTACTCATTATCACAACTCACAATGTGACCTGAATGAGGTCCAACTCAAAACAACTTGATTATACAAATATACAACCCAAGAAACCCCAACTTGATAACTACCCAATTCAAAATGACTAGATTCAAACTCAAGTTAGCCACAGGAAATAGTGTAAATTGAAACGACCTGAAGTGATTTGACGTGAACCCAAACCAACCCAATAAATGAATCTGAACAAACTTGTATAGAAATTGACTCGATCCGAACACGAGTTGACCCAAAAAAAATGAACAGAAGGGACCAAATGGATACTAACCCGACTCGACATGAAAGGAAAAAATAACCTCAATTATCTTCAACCCATAATGACTATGGTCAAACCTGAACTGACATGTCTGATTGCCAACTCTCTAATCTAAATAGACTGAGACCCAACCCAAAACAACTAGACGTGAACAAAAAACACAACCTAAGAAGACCTGATCAAATTACTACCCAACCTGAAAATGACTCGACCCAAAACCAAAGTAGACCAAGGAAATAGTTCAAAGTGACCCGACTCGATATTAAGACGACTCAAAATGATTTGACTTGAACTCAATCCAACCTAACCCGATAAAGTAACCTGAAAAAGTCTATACCTAAATTGACCCGACTCGAACCTGAGTTGACCCAAAATTACAAAATGACCCGAAGGGACCCAACCCGATACTAACCCGACCCAAATCCGACCAACTCAAAAGAATAAAATAACCTGAATTATCTCTGACTCGTAATGACCCGACCTAAAATGACCCGACCCAAACCAGACCCGACCCACCCGGTTTCCAGCTCTATTCATGCTATGTCAATATTGCCCATGTTTATTTACCTCTATAGAGTGAGAAATATGCTTCAAAAGGGCAATCTCAATTAACATAAGTGGCTCCCAGAACTAAGTTTGTGCTTTGTACAACACATACATAAATGGCATACACAAATAGATGCATGGTTAGTACATGTGGATGACAAAACAAAAACTCATGTACAACATGGAAAGAATAATAATTCATCATTTTAAATAACAATCTGGATATAGTTAGAATAGTCTTGATCACAATCCGATTAAATCTTGAATTGCACTTAATGATCCAGTTAGTGTTAGATTCAATTGTGTGGAAAATTATCATATACTTCATTAGACAAGCATGATTTTTTTCTTCTAGAAGAGTTGTTCTCGCAAAGAGTTTGAGGTTGTATAATTAACTCAAATGTAGCACCAATCATTTTTTTGAATTTCTATAAAAATTAATTTCACCAATACAAGTAACATCATCCAATGTTTTTCCTCTTACACTAAATTAAAAGACTAATTTCATTTTTTAACAATAAATGTCAGAAAAAATAAGCTGGTAGGCTATTTTGGACAAAGTTATTATGCAAAATAGAGGCATGTATATCTCAAATAGAAATGAAAACACAGTTAAGGATATGTTCACACTAAACAACACCTTCGACACCAAGCCAATTCTTTAAACCAATGAGATTCATGATGGGATGAATAGCCTAGTTCAAAACAACATCAATTATTACATGATCTAACATATGACACTTTTCACAACTTATGTTGAGTATGGTATGCACTATAACCACTATGAGAATAGTAGTGCATATCTACCAAACTATAAAATGAAATCATGTATGCACAAGTGCATGATGATTATGTTACTTTGTATGCCCCAGTCTTCTACAACAAGGAAGATGATGAATCCCATGTAATATGGCGAAGGTTTATGTTATTGGGCTTAATTGAGTCATACACTTTTCCCTCAAGAAAGTGTCAAATGCTCAAACTGAGGTGCAGTTCTTCTCCCTGCATTTCAAACAACAACACTCTATATGAGACGGAAGGGTGACATATGGCCATAGTTTATTCTATCTTAAGTTGCTTCAAATTTTCAAACAATTCAAATTGTATACCAGGCTAATGTGCATCCTCATAATAATATAATAAGAATGAGACAATCTCTTAAGCATTAATCCGGCTTTCATTTCCTTAGGAAAAAATAAATACCTTGCCATGTTGAGATAGGCATCATGGTCAAACTTGCCCCGGCCATAAGATATTAAAGTCCCAACATCGCTCATCTTCTATATATGTATGATTACTGGTCGAAGAACAAATGATCCAGTGGCAGAAAAAAGAGGACGAGCATATTGAACCATACTTAAGCAGAGAGAAGAGATCAACAAGCAAATCCATTAGAAGCTTCAATCTCCCGGGCTAAGAGTTACTATTTAAATGGTTGCATACTTAGGGCTTTAGGGCCTCCCTAAGGTTTTGCTCTATCTTGTAAAAACTGATGCCAAAGAACTGACTTTACTGATACCTAACTTAGAGTGCTCATCCACCAGCAAAAAGATTTGAGCTAAAACATAAAGTATACCAGACAAGATCAATTCGTTACTAAAGAGAGAATAATAATGGTGATCTGCACCTCTACTGTGAGAGGATGCAGGTCCCAGAGGCAGTTATTGCTGCATCAGAATGCAAACTCTCACGTGATCAATGCATATTCCCTAGATAACTCAACAAGAAGCTCACATCATCCCTCACTAGTGAGGTTCTATCATGCCTTCATAAGAATAATGGGGTAGTCAAAAAAGTAAAGTTGCAACCCAACTGTACTGCATTATTCGAGAGAATGGGGGAAGATGTGTGATTGTTCATAGCAATCACAACTCAAACTCATAAAACAACCTTAAAGAAGGCATTGAGGCTCGTGTCCACCGGGTCCGAGGATGATCCACTAATCTCAAAATAGACTGCAATAACGACGTGACAACTTTGATAGTGAAATGAGCCCGCATATTTCATCAAAAAGAACAGAACAAATTCTTGAAGTGCAGCGATAGCGTAAGTCAAAGAAAAGATACATGATTCAAGGCTGACCTGTCATCGACTTCCAAGCTGTTGGTGCCTGAAGGAGAGTGTAGAATGGGGAAGGATGTGATTCTTCATGCACAAAGATACCATGTCAGCATAGGCAATACTATACATGTAACATGCTCAGACTAGTCTAGAGAATTGTAGCAAGAAAACATCAATGATTTTTTAGCCAAGAAACCATTACTTACAACATGATATGGCAAGAATTGGGTGAGGCATAGAGAGAAAGCCTGCAAGTCAGAAAGTTGCTTCTCCATTGCTGCATCCGCCACAACGAAAACTGCAGAAATTGGAGTAGAATTACAAGACTGGGAGCACTCATACGGGAATGCATCAACAATGCCAGTGCCTCCTCAGCCGGCTCATTTGTGGTTTGCTTTCCTTCCTCATCAGAAAGTTATTGCTTGGTTGGACAATAAAATTTTTGACATGCGAGATAACTCCCTAGAATGGCGGTTGTGAGGCCGACAATAGAAAGTTTGTTGGGTTTTATGCCACAGACAGTTATTCATCTGCCCGACAATGCAGCGATAGATGCTATTTATGGGATGGTGGGGGAGTTTTTTGGGGTGAATTATAATCATGGAGATACATGTGGGAGGAAGTTGAGTAGTTTGTTTTGCTTGGATATGTAGTAGTGGGCAACCAGAAGAGTTGATGGATCCTTTTTGTGCGGTATAAAGATATGCAATGGTGTTGGAGATAATTACATAAAGGGTCAAAACAAACAAAAGATAGATGTAGTTAATAGAATAACATTTAATAAGACATAAGAAAAATAATTAAAAATGTGGGCAAATGAGAAATCATCAGAAGAAATGGGAAAAGTGGACGGTTTACGGCCCCACTTATGGCATTATTTTGACTCATTTAGTCACAACATATTGTCAAGATAATTGGAGTGTAGAATTAAGGTGGACAATAGTAGAGATAATTGTATGCAATTAGAGATGACACATCTAGAGAGAGAATTACTATTGGCTGAAATTGTAGATAGTTACTTGAAAGGGTCAAAGAAACGGGAAAATGATTAGATGAAATTAATAGAATAATAATTAATAAGAGTTGAGAAAACTGAAAGAATATAAAGTTTGAAATGTGTGTTTTAATTGCACTATTTGAGTAGTATACAAATATGCATGCTCTAGAAAAAGGAAATTTGAAATGTGCACGTATCATATACCGTATTAAATGAGAAAATAGTTAGAGAAGGAGTGAGAAATGTGGATGTGTTATATGTGAAGAGCACAAAAAGTGGGGGAGCATTTGGAATAACAGACTCCACATCGTGCATGAACAAAACGTTTGAAAATTCAAGGGAAAAAAAGGATAGAGTGGAGAGAATTTGTGAGAGTTCAACATTTTGAAAATGCTTTGATCTCATTGGTCAGTGGCATAATGGTAAATAAAAGTAAACATTCACTCTTTTTATTGTATATATATATATATATATATATAAAAGAGAGAGAGAGAGAGAGTCAGGCTAGAATACACTCGAGTGTATAGATCGCACGATTACACTCAAGTGTGTTTGCATATCAAGACTATTTTTGGCAAAATATAAACCATGGATCTTCACTGTCATACTATAACTAGTCTACATACAATTTTTGATACCATTTGGATAGTTTAAGTCACTCATCCAAGAAAAACAAAATTGACGCGAGAAACTAATTTGAAATGCATAACTTTTGCTGTCTTTATAACATGACCTATAAATGTCTAAATGTGCTCAAAGTTTGTATATGAGCTATTCACAATATGTTTAAGAAGATCAATGGATTAGATTTTTGAAAAAAATATTGCATCATGAAAAACTACTTGAGTGTATTCTGCTCTGAATACACTCGAGTGTATTCTATCCTATCCTGACTATATATATATATATATATATATATATATATATTAGTTTGTGGAGTCATATGTGGTATTTCATCAAATATGCACATTAATCAGTTTAATATTCACATTGTATGCAATAAAATAAATCTGATCATATTGATTTAAATCCAGATACACCATTAATTGGTGTGGCTCTGATAACACTATTGGAAAATTGGGGCAATAGATAAGGTAGTAGAAAAAAAATGAAATCCCAATTCTCCTTAACATCAAGATCACATCAACAACAATGTATCTAAGAATAATGGTAACAAGAGTTATACCTGGTCCTGGAGCATGTTCAGTGACAACTCTTGTTGCAGTACTATGCTTCTTCTCTAAGCAACAACGAGCTTCTTCTTCAGGCAACAACATGCTCCTTCTTCTATAACACTTGAACAATCATCACCAACGAGCTCTTAGTATGGCACCACAAACGGCGGTTGATGGTGTCCTCCTAGAGACAGGCAACAATGTCCCACCTCTAAAGTAGTCCACGCGGACCACCGGGAACTCCAAGTTGTGATACCAGAGTCAATGGGAAGGATTCGTCCCTTCGAATGTCAACTTACTAGAGTTGATTCTCTCTTCCACAATTATCCCTCCCTTGCTATCCCTCTCTTTATCATGTAGGACTTTCACATACTCTCTATTGGTTACCACAATAAGAGAGGACAACAATTGTCAAAGCTAATTGTTGTGTCTAGGAGGCTCCCAATACCCCTCTATTTATAGGAGAAGGTAGGGTCAGGGTTCCCAATCTATGAGGGAGTTGAAGGAATTGAAAATTCAAGAATGTTCTAGAAACTTCAGATGTCGAACGGGTCGGTTCACATGCCCAACTGGTTGGTTCACGTGTGAACCAGTCAGTTCATGCAGTGAACCTGTCAGTTCATGTAGTTTGCCATTCTAAATTACAAGGTACTCAATGCACAATTAATACAAAATATGATGCCAATATTAATCCTTGATCCAACCAAATTGACCATTGAACCAGGTGGTTCATCCCATGAACCGGTCGGTTGGGACCTATGAACCGGTCAGTTCAACATGTAAACTAGTCATTTCACCCCCTCGTTTAGCCATTGATTTACCAATGTTGATTCTAATTGACCTGACACTCCAATCAATCGGTTAAACACTTGAACTGGTCGGTTCAGAGTCCAGTCAGTCAACTTTGAATACAATTGTTTAATTTGAATATCAAAACATTTTTTGTTATCAAGTTAAACACCAATCATGAATAAACTCCTATCTCAAGTGTATCATATGTGTGTGACCCTGTAGGTCCAAAATTATATTGGAATTGAATATCCATAACCAACTTATGACATCACAAGTGAAGAGTAGTGTCAAGAAATACATCATTTCTACCCAAGCAATTCAGAGAGTTGGAGAATAACTTCAACCTACAATATGTGATCAGTGTTACAGTGATCATATAGTTTCTTTATCTTTGATATCCAGTTTGAGCTCGAGGCTTGGAATCGTCATCCCCTCAACATTCACTCCATGTTCATTGAACTAGAGAAGACTGTCTGAGATGCATGTGAGCTCACATATCACATATTGAGTCACATGAGTATGTTCATACATTTTTCAGTCATGCTTATCAAGAGGCCTTGGATATCAATCTCATGTAGGAGGGATAAATCCCATCTACATCACTCACACTCGATCCTTATGTATCATAGTGCATCGAAGCATCACCCTTATGGCAACCCTTATTCAAGGTTATGTTGGATGTGGTTGTAATATACCAAACTACATGTGATGAGTGTAGTGACTTCAAGTGTAAAAACTACAATCACCACTATCATTGTGAGAGTTGATTCTGACTACCATTCCATGGTCTCCATGTATCACTCTCGTGGTGGGTTTATCTGATACATTGTTTTGTAACATGTACCTGTGTTCTTAACTTGATATCACATATCATGACTAATGAGATTCGGTCATCAATCAACACACACTCTAGTCTTATGTATTAATGTTGTTATTTTTCTTCCACAGTAATATCTGAGTATGGACATAACAAGAATGAATGTACTCTTATCATACATATAATCTCATCATTCAGATCATCAACCCAAATACATATGTCATCGAGTAATATCATTCCTTAGACATCTACTTATGTCTGTGTCATCATCTCATGACTAAGACAAACATAATAGACAGAATTAACTTTATAATTATCAAATCAAATATCGAATGCCAAATTCCAATCATCAAACGATAGTCTCTTTGGGCCTTACATACCAACACTTATTATTATCAATTGGATGTAATATTCACTATATATAAAAATATTACTTTATAAAACTAGTTTATTTTTGTAATTGTTATTGTTAGAACGATGTAACATTGATTATTTTAAGTTATCTTGCATCTTAAACATTCAAAATTACACTTGTCGTTGATTATTTCATAGGTTTTTAGGAGATAAAATTTGGGTAGGTTGTAAGGAAGACAAGTGCCATGTACATCTAAAAACTATCCAAATTGAAATTGGGCCTTTAAATGGATGTACAAACATTGGTATTCAGTCAATTTTATTCAAATGCAATAGAAATTTGTGTAAGGATGTTTCTAAATGGATTTAGGATCAAAACTTTGAATGAAATGTTGGTTATTAGTTTATATATAATATGGAAGAAGCCCAAATTTACAAGTGTGTGCATATATTACTAAATAATCTTATGAATTTTGAAGAATATTATTATATAGATTCAATTTCATAATTATGTTTAAAATAAAATATACTTAATACTAAATGGATATTAAGTTTTGATCAAATAGTTATCTTGATCCATACAATCTCGAGTTGGATAGGATTTGAGTGCTACGTCAAGATATTCATTAGTTGGATAGGATTTGAGTGCTACGTCAAGATATTCATTTAATATTTGATCTACTAAGTATCATGCATTTTTGTCAGGTTCTAGTTAGAGTACTACATTATCTAGCTTGAATTCTAGCAATGTAGATCAAAATTGATTTTTGAACATTGTTCTAAGCCGTATTTGGGCCATGTGCCATTGTAACCAAGCCATGTTCTATAACTTACCCAAAAATTCAAAAATATTTGAGCAACGAGCTTAAGAAAAGAATATTAGAAAAAATAAAAAATAAATCTTATGCAACCAAGTAAATGCCCATAACAAATGGAAAATGAAGAACAAGTTACTCAAGTAATATTATAGTTTTTTGTCTTAGAACCTTCATTTGTCAACAACACATCTTAAAAAGAACCAATCACTCAACCACCATCACAATCCACAGTTTATCCATTTTTAACTTGAATGTGCCCTTTTTTACATATCTTTTATGGAACCATCTCTTGATTCATTCCATGATTATTATTTCATTTTAATTTTTTATGCTCATCTAAAATATTAGGATCACCGACAAAAGAACCAGTCTAGTTTAGTTGTAGCTAGTTTGGTATCTCAATTTAAACAAAATGATCATTCCAGAACTAAGTTTGACTAAAATGTTTTGAGAAATTCTCGCTCACAACATATCTTGTGGGAATTCCTTAAATTATTATTCAGTAAATATTGAAATGATGGAAAAATATTTATATCGTTTAATATGTTTGCAATCTAATTATTCAATCAAAATGCATATTAGGTTTCTTATGGGAAAAAAACTATATGTGTTGATTACGGTTAGTTTTTGGTATAGGATTTTGAAAAGGAAAATTCATATTATATTCAAACATGATTTTATTTGATTTTATAAACCAAAATAAAACTAATATATACATAAATTATTAAAAAATACTACAATATTACAATGCAAAAATATGAACCATTTTTATTGCTTGAAATTATAATACTATCACATTTTTATTACATTTATTAGCCTTAAAAGTGTTTATTATGCATGGATTACATCATTATGAGAAATTAGATGGTGTCTACCTAGATTATAGGGGATGTCGTATTATGATATCCATGTGATTTTGAATAAGAAATCTGAATCATATTTGTTATGAATATTGCAATTACTCAAAAATTTGTGTAATTTAAAAATCATTACAATATATTAAAAAATCTACTTCTATACTTTTTTTTTTGTAACTCTACTTATATACTAATATGCACTTTTTTTACATAAATGTATAATTTACCATTCTATAATTGTAGTCGAATCTGGATTCTAGGTCAGACCTAGTCATATTCAAGTCTTAGGACATATTTTCTATAGGCCAAATATTCAAACTTGAATACTTATACATCACGTGAATATTCATTCCATAGTAATCAAATCAAAATTACATACAACAATAGCTTGGGGTTTCAACCGGGTTTACAAATTATGGGTATGGATCACATTTCAATGTTTGGTAAGAAATCTAATAGAGTGAAATATCAACTAATTTGTATAAGTATGCGGCCCAAGCAAAATGAATACAATAAAGGTGGTATTTTTATGTTGCATTTAAATTGTACTTAATATATTGACTTAATAAATACATAATGTGTATTTGTTTATTTGTTTTCTGTTTCAAACACGAGGAAGTGTGTTTCCTGATTGCATAAAACTTCCGGTGAAAAGTCATTTTCAAGGGCACCTACAACTGTACGTGCGGTCGTAGTTTTGACGGATCAAACTTAGACCTTGTTTGGTAGGATGTGTTCGTGCTTCATTACTTTTATATTTTGAATGCAGTTGGTAGAATTCGTTTTCCTTCCAGCTTCATTTTTAATAGCGAACTCACGGAATTGGTACCGCGCCTAATCTGCGCGGTCAGGTGTAAGAACCATTGCTTTTTCTGGTTCTCCCGTTCCCACCATGACCGGTACCCCTTTAACCGGCCGGGACAGCTGTTTTCTGTCAACGTGCCAATGACTTGTCAACCAGGACAGCTGTATAAAACAGTGCCACTCTCATCATTGGACTTCTGTCAACCGGGTCATTGGACTTCTGCCTCAGCGTGCCTGTTCTTGCTAGTACGAAGCAGCAGGTCGAAATTGTACCAGAAAGAGACACCGAGGGCACAACCGGTCTTAGCCGTCAGTTGATGAATAATACAACAATCTCTCTAGGACAACCACTCTGAATTAGTACACGGGGAAAGACTTAACTTTGGAAACGCTTGGGCAGTTTCACGCGTCCCGGACGCGGCGGTAAACCGTCATCCCCTGCCCAGCTGGCACTGCCCCTCACGCGGGTCCCGTTTTTTTTTCCTTTTTTGATTTTCCGGGTGGAAATCCGCTATTTTGTTTATAACTTTTATTCCGTAATGATTTTTTTGACGAAACAAAATGCACCAGATTCGTTATAAAAAATACATTTGAACAAGACTAATATTGATATATTTTTGAAAAAAAATCAAATAATAAATAAGTCAAGTGTGAATGCGCCTACTTATGGTGTGAATGCGCCCATAATTAATTTTTTAACGAAATAAAACCACTGGACTAGTTACGTAAAATCCAATCTAATAAGACCAATATTGATATATTTTAAAAAATAATATACACGTTATTTTACAAATAGTGTGCACATTATATTAAGATTTATGTTAATTTATATTTATGCACAACATCTAAAAAGTAGATACATTCGCACTATAATTGATACATTAACACCGTAATTGGGTATTTTTCTACAAATACCCAATTTTATATTTATGCGCCCACTTATGACGCACTCACACCATAAGTGGGCGCATTCACATCACAACTAGGCACATTCACACATTCACAACATAAATGAGCGTATTCACAATATAAGTGGACACATTTACATCATAAGTGGACACATTCACACCATAAGTGGGCACATTCACACTATAAGTGGGCACATTCACACATTCACACCATAAGTGGGCACACTCACACCATAAGTGGGCGCACACACACCATAAGTGTGAATGCGCCTACTTTTGCTGTGAATGCGCCTACTTATGGTGTGAATGTGCCCACTTATGGTGTGAATGTGCCCACTTATACTGTGAATGCACCCAATTATGGTGTGAATGTGTGAATGCGCCTAGTTATGGTGTGAATGCGCCCACTTATGGTGTGAATGAGCCCACTTATGTTGTGAATACGCACAGTTATGGTGTGAATGTGTGAATGCGAACTTATGGGGTGAATGCGCCCACTTATGGTGTGAATGTGTGAATGCGCCCAATTATGGTGTGAATTCGCCCACTTATGGTGTGAATGTGCCCACTTATGTTGTTAATGCGCATAATTATGGTGTGAATATGTGAATGCGCCCACTTATGGTGTGAATGCGCTCACTTATGGTGTGAATGCGCCCACTTATGCTTTGAATGCGCCCACTTATGGTGTGAATGCGCCTACTTATGCTGTGAATGCACCCACTTATGGTATGAATGTGTGAATGTGCCCACTTATGGTGTGAATGCGCCCACTTATGGTGTGAATGCGCCCACTTATACTGTGAATGCATCCACTTATGGTGTAAATGTGTGAATGCACCCACTTATGGTATGAATGCGCACACTTATGTTGTGAATGTGCTCACTTATGGTGTGAATGTGCTCACTTATGTTGTGAATGTGTCCACCTATGGTGTAAATGTATGAATGCACCCACTTATGGTGTAAATGCGCCCACTTATGTTGTGAATGCGCCCACTTATGGTGTGAATGCGCCTACTTATGGTGTGAGTGCGCTCACTTATGGTGTGTATGTGTGAATGCTCCCACTATGGTTTGAATGTGTGAATGCGCCAACTTATGGTGTGAATGCACACACTTATGCTGTGAATGTGTGAATGAGCCTAGTTATGGTGTAAATGTGCCCACTTATGGTGTGAGTGTGCCCATTTATGGTGTCAATATTTCTACTTAACGCGCCAAATACTAGTAGTAAACACACACTTATGGTGTGAATGCGCCCAATTATGATGTGAATGCACCCACTTATGGTATGAATGTGCCCTATATTTGTAATAAAAGTTTATTTATGACAAATACGTCTACTTTTGATTGAATGTATATTTTTGATTGAATGTGCCCACTTATGGCAAATGAGTCTACTTGTATGGCAAATGCGCCTACTTATCACAAATCTTAAACAGAGTATGTGCATAAATAACAAATTAACACAAATCTTAACACAATGCGCCTACTTTTTAGATGTTGTGCATAAATATAAATTAACATAATCTTAATATAATGTGCACACTATTGGTAAAATAGCGTGCATATTATTTTTTTCAAAATATATCAATATTGGTCTTGTTAGATTTCATTTTTCGTAACGAGTCCAGTGGTTTTTATTTCGTTAAAAAATTCATTATGGATTAAAAGTTATTGACAATTTTTATTTTTTGTATTCTTTTGTATGCAGATCTGCCACGTGATAAAAAAAAAAGAAAAAAAAAGGACGGGGGGTCCCGGCCGGGAAAACAACCCAGCCAAGCGGCAAAACTGCCGCGTCCAGGACACGTCATACGCTAGCCGCGTCAACATAGCATTTTCGCATTGAGACTTAACTTTGGAAAATCTAGAGTCCTGGTCCGCTAAGAAGCGTCGCCTTGCCTGTGTCATTGGAAAAGTCCGGGATATAGTAAATGTAGCTGAATAAGACTTACCCATCAGTGAATATGTACAGATGGTGCACCGTGCAGTTATGGATGGGTAAGTCTCCAACGTGGCGGTGACTAAGGATGAAATGAAATGATGTTAGGAATTGTCACTGCCGCCTCTCCAGTTTGGAAACCACCAGGGGAAAATCTGGCAGGAATGTGTACGGAAAGAACTTGTGTAGTCCTGTGAAGCAATGACGTTGATCCAAACTTCATTCCAGAATCCCACGTACAAAGTTAGGACCCAACCTGTTGGGATTAGGAATATAATCCAGCCCATATCTTAGTATGATTTGGACTTGGGAGAGGGTTGGTTTGTGCTACCAATCCTAATAAGAGTCAAATCCAAGAAGATAAGATGATAGTTCTCTATCCGCATAATGGAGTTGGATTAGAAGTGGGTCTAGGATTTGGATAAGGATTCTTGGTTCCAACTACATACATGGAGGCCTATAAATAGAGGCATATGCGGAGACCATTGAGATCATCCCACCATCTACCAGTTGAGGTGTGATTCCTTTAGTTGCTTGTTGGTGCTTTCTGTGATAGAGGGTGTCAAAGAACAAGAACAACTGAAGGAGTTCTCTTGGTTGAATAAGATAGGGTCAGCGACTTTGCCTTGAAACAAAGTAGCGGCTGACAGTCGGTGACACATTGAGTGCACTGACAGAGCATCTCTCTCTTAGTTGATAAGAGAGAGCCAGCAACTTTGTCTTGAAATAAAGTAGCGGTTGGCGGTTAGTGTTGCCATAGTGGCAACGGTATGACCCAGTCAACGGTCACAACGACATCAAGCAGTCCCCAGCAACGACAACGGCCTCGTTAGGAGATCAAGTAAATGTTGAGGTTTTGTACATACTAGGTGTGATTCTCTTCTTCTTCATCTTTGTTCTCGTGTGGGGAGGGCTACCTGGATTTAGGGGGTAATTAAATCTAGGCAGTGTGAGTTGTAATCTTAATTACATAATGCTTTTTGGCCGGTATTGCCCAGTGGTTTTTCTCTCCTTGTCTTGGGGAGAGTTTTCCACGTTAAATCTAGTGTTTCTTCTTTGGGTTTATACGGTTGTCGGTAATGCTTCAGCAACAAGTTTTCGTCACATCCGGGACTGTATCGGTACAACATCCCCAACAAGTGGTATCAGAATGCAGGCTACAGATACAAGTCCAGATGGGGAAAGATGAAGATGCGACGATGATAAAGTTGACAATCACAAATTGACAGGTTTGGAAACCCAAGATGAAAGATATTCTCTATTACAAAGATCTATACGATCTGATAGAGGAACATCTTGATTTTGGTGGTGGTAAATGCAAGATCACCAAAGGGGCTTTAGTTATTGTACGCGGCAAACTGTCTCGTACATTGTACAAGACCCAGCTTAGAGTGCTCAGAGACGGAAGTATACATACAATTGAGGATAACCACATAGATCTATGGCACAAACGGTTAGGACACATGAGTTGAAAAACCACTAGAGGGGGGTGAATAGGGTTTTATAAATTTTTTAATAATAATTCAACTCAAACAACCACAATTGAGATAATAAGAAGGAGGCAAGGTGTTTAGAGTGGTTCCACCTTTAGCAAAAACTAAAAGAGTCAGTCCACTATCCAATTGTTTCCAATTGGAATTTTGAAAGTATTTAAATTTTATTACCTCGCAAGGATGTTACATAAAATTACATATACTTTCACCACCCTTTGGACAACCTTCACCTTGAAGTAGTCCCACCAACCTTGAAGCAGCCTTCCTTGAAGTAACTTCAAGCTCCCCCTTGAAGTAGCCTTCCTCTTGAAGTAGCTTCCCGTTGAGACAACCTTCTTGAAGTAGTCCAAAGTCCTCCTTCTCCACCGAGAAGATCAAACTCTCTCCAATCCACAGCCTCCAACCCTAGGAGTAGCAAGGAGAGTACAAGCAATAAGAAAGAACAAGAAGGGAAAATGGAAATTACAATTACTGCTTGTAGCACAAGGCTTGATTTCCTATATAAAACGTTTTGATATCCTAACCAATGTGTATGGAAGTGGAAGTGCAAGTGCAGTGGGTAGGAGATGCTAGCCTATAGAACACGAATTTGGAGTAGTGGAAATGAATAGCAAATGCTAGAGTTGCTCAATTGCTCACAAGAAATGATTATCAATTGCAAGTAGTATGCTCAAGCATTGCACAAGTGTGTTTTGGGTGTCCTAAGTCATGTCCTATTTATAGAAATGGCCTATGAGTGCTTAAGGATATTATAGACACTTTCTAGGGGGTTCTTAGTACTTAATTAGCAGTTAGGTATCCACTAATTGCTTTAGCAACGACTAGTTAATTAATTCTGAAAAGTGCAGACAGAGCTCTTCTTAGTCGAGGAATTGTCGACCGAGAGTCCTGTCGGTCGAAGTTTTTTTCGACCGAGGGACAGTCTGGAGCAAGTGTGTATAACGTTCGATTCCAACTCCCAACTACCTTGTCTACTGTGTCTAACGACTACTTGGGTCAATTCTCATTCGAGGAGTTTTTCGACCGAGAGTGTCTCAGTCGAGAAGTTTGTCGACCGAGAATAACTCTGTTTCAATGTTTTAAACTATGTACTAAGTGTGTGTATCAGTGTGCAGTTGTGACACTATTGTAGGGGATTACCTATCTAAGTGTTGTGTGTGGCTAGGGAAGATCAAAATGATTGATTTACATGATATATAAGTACTTGTACATTATATACTTGTACAAGTTTTTACATTTGATTAAAGTCATGAAATTAAAACATTTGAGCATTTAGATCTTCCAAAGGTTTGTCATCCACCTAGTTCCTGTAACACTCAAGTAGCACATTAGATCCACAAGAATGAAATGTTTGTCATTATCAAAACAAAGAGATTTAAATGATGTCCATTTAGCCAACAATCTCCCCCTTTTTGAAGATGACAAATATTTCCAAAATATAAATCAAATAGTCTTAAATTGAGTTGAGTTTCATACCTGAGATTTACCTTGTATATTCCTTCTCTTGTTTATGAAATGTATGCTTATTATTCCCTAAGAAGTATGGAACATAAAATCCAACTCTTAGAGAATATAGCAACTTTTAATGTAAAACCAAGAGATTATGAAACTTATTGATTGAGTATTTAAGATTTACTTTTTTAAGATTTACATTATTTAAGATTTACATTATTTCTCCCCCTTTGACATTTTAAAAAGATATCCATTAAAATCATGTGTTAAAACTCCCCCTTAATTTGTTCTCCCCATAAAAAATTAACCATCAAATCATTTGAAAAGATGTCCATTTGAAGCCAAAATGTAAGGATTAGAAAAACCAACCAATTTAAGAAGCAAAAAATGTCAAGGAAAACATCTTCTAAGGGAGTAATGAGTAGTTGCTTCCTTACTTTATTGAATTGATCTAATGGAAGTAGTTTTGTGAAAATATTAGCCAATTGATCTTCCGTATCAACATGATGAAGGGATACATGGTTGTTAGAGATATGATCCCATAGAAAATGATGATAGATTTCAATATGTTTGGCACGGTTGTGTAAAATAGGATTATTTGCTAAGTTTATAGCGCTTGTATTGTCACAAAAGATAGGCGTGGATGAAAAAGTAAAGCCATATTCATTTCAAACTTGTTGCATATAAAGCACTTGAGCACAACAAGATCCGGCTGTCATATATTCAACTTTAGTTGTAGAGAGGGCAACCGTGTTTTGTTTCTTGCTAAACCAAGATACTAAGGCTCTTCCTAACAAGAAACAACTTCTGCTTGTGCTCTTTTGATCAATTCGAAAACCAGCGTAATCGGCATCGGTATAAGCTTTAAAGTCCAAAGATTGTCCTTTAGGATACCATAGACCATAACTTGTAGTGCCAGCTAAATATCTTAAAATCCGTTTGACGACTTGAAAATGAGTTTGCATAGGTTGTGATTGAAATCTAGCACAAAGTCCAACGGAAAACATGATGTCCGGTCTAGAAGCGGTTAAGTAAAGCAAACTACTAATTATGGCCCTATATAAGGAATCATCAATAGGTTCCCCATTTTCATCCTTATCAATTTTAGTAGACATAGCCATTGGAGTGGTAGCATGTTTGCAATGTTTCATCCCGAAACATTTTAAAAGTTCATTTGTATATTCCCTTGGCTTATAAAAATCCCGGTGGGCGTTTGCTTTATTTGAAAACCAAGAAAGAAAGTCAATTCTCCCATGAGACTCATTTCAATTTTTTTTTTGCATAATATCACTAAATTGTTTGCATAAGGATTCATTTGATGCACCAAAGATAATATCATCAACATAAATTTGAACAACTAGAAAGTTGGATTCATATGTTTTGAAAAATAAAGTAGAATCTGAATTTCCAATGAAAAAATTGTTATCAAAGAGATAGTTTTTGAGCCTTTCATACCAATTTCTAGGTTCTTGTTTTAAACCATAAAGTGCTTTCTTAAGTTTGTATACATAGTCACCTTTTTCCAGTATCTAAAAACCAGGTGGCTGGGCAACATATACTTCCTCTAGTATTATTCCATTTAGAAATGCACTTTTGACATCCATTTGGAATAGCTTGATGTTTTTGTGGGCAGCTATAGCTAGTAGCATTCTAATGGATTCAAGTCTTGCCACTGGAGCATAAGTTTCATCAAAGTCTATTCCTTCTTGTTGATTATACCCTTGTGCTACCAACCTAGCTTTATTTCTTACTACATCCCCAACTTTATTTAACTTATTTCTAAAAACCTACTTAGTTCCAATAATGGTTTTATCTTGCAGTTTAGGAAGTAAGTCCCATATATCATTCTTAGTGAATTGGTTTAATTCTTCTTGCATTGCCATTATCCAATAGTCATATTTTAGAGCTTTAGTCACCTTCTTAGGTTCAATTATGGATACAAATGCTATATTTGCAACATCTCTAAAAGATGAACATGTTTTTACTTTGTCATTAGGATTTACAATGATTAGTTCTTGAGGATGATCCTTAATGTGTCTAGAAACAGGTTGTTGTGTCTCAACTTCTTGATCATTTGTAGCATTTTGATCATCTTTAGTTGATATGGTTAGATTTTCTACTTGATGAGTAATATCAACTACATCATAATTTTCAGTTCTTAGTTCTTCATGAAAAGTAATGTGAATTGATTCTTCAACTTTTCTAGAGATAGTGTTGTAAACTCTAAATTCTTTACTAGAAGTTGAATATCCCAAGAAAAAGGCTTTTTGTGATTTAGAGTCAAACTTTTCTCTATCATCTTTTGTGTTTAAGATATAGCAAGTTGAGCCGAAAGTATGAAAATAGTCAACCCTTGGTTTCTTAGTATACATGATTTCATATGGTGTTTTCTTCAAATAAGAGTGTACAATTACTCTATTTAGCACATAGCAAGTTGTGTTTACTGCTTCAACCCAAAATGTTTTAGGTGTACTATGTTCAAGCATCATAGTCCTAGCCATTTCTTGTAATGACCGATTTTTCCTTTCAACTACGCCATTTTGTTGTGGAGTGCGTGGAGTAGAAAAATTGTGAGTGTAGCCTTGAGATGTGCAGAATTATTCAAATAGATGATTCTCAAATTCTCCACCATGATCACTCCTGATTGTGAATATTTTGTTTTGTAATTGATTTTCAATCTTTGAACAAGATTGTATGAAAACTTGAATAGAATCATCTTTATTTGCAAGAAAATGTACCCATGTATATCTACTGTAATCATCAACAATAACAAAGCAATATCTTTTCCCACCAATAGAGTGTGTCCTCATAGGTCTGAACAAATCCATGTGAATAAGTTCTAGTGATCTACTGGTGCTAAGCATGTTTTTAGGTTTAAAAGAAGTTTTAGTTTGTTTACCAAAAGTATATGGTTCACAATTTTCAGATTGATCAAAAGATAACTTTGGCAAACCACGAACAAGATCATATTTAACTAGCTTTTTGATCACATATGAACTAGCATGACCTAATTTTCTATGCCATAGTTGTAAAGAATTTTCTTTTGCAAGTAAGCATTTTTCAACTACATATTGCATAGAGTTAGGTCTAAGAATATAAAGATTTCCAACTCTTTTTCCTTCATAATCAACATTTGTAGTATTTTCTATTAGTAACTTGTAGTAATTATTGTTGAATAAAATATCATATCCACTATCACATAATTGACTAACACTTAAATTATAGTGCAAACCATCAACAAGTAAACCATTCTTTATTTCAAGGTTTGTACCAATATTACCTATTCCAACAATTTTACCTTTTCTATTGTCTCCAAAAGTGACTGTTCCGCTTTTCTTTTCCTCAAAAGTTTGAAATGCATCTTTGTTCCCGGTCATGTGTTTGGAACATCCACTATCAACTACCCAATCCTCCAATAAAATATAGGTTTTGGTACCCATGTGATGGTCCATTATGGTTAGGTACATTTAATAACAAATTGAACATGTTTTAACAATGTAAACTGAACAGAACTTCATTCGGTCGACGAATAGTTCGACCGACAGATGTCACGGTCGAACAATTTGTCAATCGAGAAAGTTGTTGTTTTATAGGTTAAAACTGAATTAAAATAGAAATTCACTTGGTCGACAATTTCTCGACCGATTTTTGCTCCGATCGAACAATCTTCGACCAGAATAGTTACAATTTTCACTATAAATTTCCTGTAGATTTCAGATTTGTCACAAGCATTCTCTCGGTCGAATATTTTCTCAACCGAGGATGTCTCGGTCGAACTATTTGTCGACCGAGAATGTTTCTGTTTGTTTCAGTAATTTGTTTATATCATTTTTGAGTTTAAAGCAGTACATGAAGCTATCTACTTAGTTGAGATAAGACATTTATATGTTCAAAAGAAGTATTAGATCATATCCCAACTAAATTACATTCAAATCTTCTAAGTTTGAGGTTTGGGGACCCAAACTAATTCAGAATCCTTCTTCTTATAAGGGCATGAAAAAGAGTAATGTCCAAGATGCAAGCAATAATGACAACAAATAGAGTCAATTTGATTTCTCTTTCTAGGATTTTGAGTTGTGTTCTTGGGTACAAACATGATCTTGGTCTTGGATGCTTGAGTTCTCCTAGGTTTAGGTTGATAGGATTTTTCTTTTGGAACATATCCTAAACCTCTTCTTCCATTGTAACTAGAAGAATATTTCAGAATATTATCAAGAACATCATTGCCCCTTAAACCATTAATTTCTCTCCGTAGTTTAGCAATCTCATCCATCTTCTTATTGATATCTACCCTTGCTTGATCTAGATCAGATAATAAAGAGTTTTTTTCCTTAACAACAACATCATAATCTAGATGATTACATAGAATAGGTTGAGTCTGAAAACTGTTTAGTTTTGCAAGCAAATCAACCTTTTCTTGAGAAAGAAGATCATGATTTGTTTCTAAAGTGAGCAGCTTCATATTGCAATCATTTAAAGATGATTTCAAAGTCAAGTTTTCAGAAGCAATATTGTCCTTTTCAAAAGAAAGATTATTCAATCTAGCATATCGATCCTCATTAGTTCTAGTAACCTTCTTTAGTTTCTTTTTACAATCAACATATTTGTCATGAGTATCTTGTAGACTAGCAATTAGATCTTCTTTTGGCAAATCAAGAAGGCTTACCTCTTGAGAATCATCACTATCATCTTCTTTGGCTATGAGACACTCCACATTCTCTTCTCCACTTTCACTATCACTTGACTCATCCCATGTAGCTTTGTATGCTTTTTCTCCCTTCTTCTTGGATGAGCTTTTCTTTCCTTTCTTTGCTTTTGGACATTCATTTTTGATATGTCCCTTCTTTCCACATTCAAAACACCTAGGGGGGAAGAAGAAGAACCAAAAACTTTGTTAGATCTAAATCTTCTATATTTCTTACCATTAACAATTAGAGCTTCTTATCCTTCTCCATCACTTGTTTCATCACTTTCTTGTGTGATGATCTTTGAAGATTTTAGGGCCATATCTTTCTTTCTTCCTTGTTGAAATTCACGATCTCGTTGTTCTTCTTCCTCCAAGGTTGCCTCATGTGCTTCTAAGTTTCCAATGAGTTGCTCCATCCTTAGTCAGGTGAGATCATTTGCTTCTTCAACGACATTCACCTTGGGCTTGTACTTGGGAGGAAGAGACTTAAGAATTTTTGATACTTGATCTTCTTCACTGATCACTTTACCTAAGGAATTTAAACCATTCACAATAGAAGAGAATTTTGCATACATTTCACTAATAGACTCATTTTGATCCATATGAAACTGTTCAAATTTTTGCTTAAGCATTCCGATTTTAGAATTCTTAACTTGAACAGTTCCTTCATAGGTTATGGAGAGTCTATGCCATATTTCATATGTTGTTTCACAATTTGATATTCTATTGAATTCACCAACTGAAATTGAACAATAGAGTATACTTACAACTTTTACATTCATTTGGGAAGATCTTACCGTATTAGCATCCCAATTTGCATACTCTATTTGAGGAAATTCATATGGATTTGATACCATGCTCCAGAGATCCCAACTAATTCCTTGAAAGTAGAATTGCATCATCCTCTTCCAGTAAGTGTAATTAGTGCCATCAAAAGGTGGAGGTCTAGCCACGAGTGTCCCTTCCAAGTTGAGGTTGTTGAGTACGTCATCTCCCATTCTTCAAGACTTTGTTAGAGTTCCTTGAAGCCTTTCTCTGATACCAAATGAAAAACCACTAGAGGGGGGGGGTGAATAGGGTTTTATAAAATTTTTAATAATAATTCAACTCAAACAACAACAATTGAGATAATAAGGAGGCAAGGTGTTTAGAGTGGTTCCACCTTTAGCAAAAACTAAAGGAGTCAGTCCACTACCCAATTGTTTCCAATTGTGATTTTGAAAGTATTTAAATTTTATTACCTCACAAGGATGTTACATAAAATTACAAATACTTTCACCACCCTTTGGACAATCTTCACCTTGAAGTAGTCCCACCAGCCTCGAAGCAGCCTTCCTTGAAGTAACTTCAAGCTCCCCCTTGAACTAGCCTTCCTCTTGAAGTAGCTTTCCATTGAGGCAACCTTCTTGAAGTAGTCCAAAGTCCTCCTTCTCCACCGAGAAGATCAAACCCTCTCCAATCCGCAACCTCCAACCCTAGGAGTAGCAAGGAGAGTACAAGCAATAAGAAAGAACAAGAAGGAAAAATGGAAATTACAAGTACCGCTTGTAGCACAAGGCTTGATTTCCTATATCAAGCGTTTTGATCTCCTAACCAATGTGTATGGTAGTTCAAGTGCAGTGGGTAGGAGATGCTAGACTATAGAACACGAATTTGGAGCAGTGGAAATGAATAGAAAATTCTAGAGTTGCTCAATTGCTCACAAGAAATGATTGCCAATTGCAAGTAGTATGCTCAAGTATTGCACAATTGTGTTTTGGGTGTCCTAAGTCATGTCCTATTTATAGGAATGGCCTATGAGTGCTTGAGGACATTCTAGACACTTTATAAAAGGTTCTTAGTGCTTAACTAGCAGTTAGGTATCCACTAATTACTTTAGCAATGACTAGTTAATTAATTCTGAAAAGTGCAGATAGAGCTCTTCTCGGTCGAGGAATTGTCGACCGAGAGTCCCGTCGGTCGAAGTTTTTGTCGACCGAGGGACAGTCTGGAGCAAGTGTGTATAATATTCGATTCCAACTCCCAACTACCTTGTTAGCTGTGTCTAACGGCTACTTAGGTCAATTCTCAATCGAGGAGTTTGTCGACCGAGAGTGTCTCGGTCGAGAAGTTTTTCGATCGAGAATGACTTTGTTTCAATGTTTTAAACTATGTACTAAGTGTGTGTATCAGTGTGCAGTTGTGACACTATTGTAGGGTATGACCTATCTAAGTGTTGTGTGTGGCTAGGGAAGATCAAAACGCTTGATTTACATGATATCTAAGTACTTTTACATTATATACTTATAGAAGTTTTTACATTTGATTATAATCATGAAATTAAAACATTTGAGCATATAGATATTCCAAAGGTTTGTCATCCACCTAGTTCCTGCAACACTCAAGTAGCACATTAGATCCACAATAATGAAATGTTTGTCATTATCAAAACAAAGGGATTTAAATGATGTCCATTTAACCAACATGAGTGAGAAGGGCTTGAATCTTCTATCCAAGAAGAGGTTGATTCCCTGTGTCAAGGACAGTGGTCTCAGTTCATGTGATGAATGTTAGATAGGAAAGAATCAGTGAGTTTCTTTCAAGACAAGGTCTGTGGTGAAGTCAAAGCTTCTATAGTTGGTTCATTCGGATGTTTGCCGTCCATTTGAGGTGGCTTCATCGGGTGGAAATAAGTATTTTGTCACATTCATTGATGATGCATCTAGGAAGGAGTGGGTCTACTTGCTGAAGACCAAGGATTAGGTTTTTCAGTGCTTCCAGAAGTTACATGCCATGGTAGAGCGAGAGACCAGTGAAAAGTGGAAGTGTCTTCAGACGGACAATGGAGGAGAGTACACCTCTAGGGAGTTACATGTATACTGCACGTAGCGTGGCATACAACATGAGAGGACAGAGCCCGGAACACCACAACACAATGGTATAGCTGAAAGGATGAACCGTAATATTATGGAGAAAGTCAGATGAATGTTGAAGCCTACACAGTTGCCAAATACATTCTGGGGTGAGGCAGTGAGTACTGCATGCTATCTGATAAATAGATCTCCATCAGTTCTTTTGGGGTTTGATATACCTAAGAATTTATGGACAGGAAAGGATGCATCCTACTCTCATCTCTGAGTGTTTGGATGCAAGGCATATGCTCATGTTCCCAAGGAAAAGAGGCAAAAAATGGATGATAAAGGGGTGTAATGTATCTTTCTTTGCTATGGATATCAGCAGTTTGGGTACATGTTATGGGATCCAGTGAAAAATACCATGACCAGACACAACGATGTGAGTTTCTGTGAGAGTCAGACAGTGACAGAGCCTGATGTTGATGATGCAGAGGCTGTGGGATTAGGTGACAATTTTTTAGATGACGAATATGAGGATGCTTCAACTTCTTTACAGGTGCAGACTTCTGATGATGAAGAAGAGTAGCATAATCACCCTGAGCAGTAGAGTGATAGCATATCGAGTGGTCCAATTCCAGATGCACAAATAAGTGATTCAACTTCACAGGCAGAGACTTCTGGGTAGTGGGAGCAGAATCAGGATCAGGTAGAGTCCTCAAAGCAGCAGTTGAGGAGGTTTAACAGAGTTTGTCATCCTTCATCTAGATATTCAACATCTCTATTTATATTTCTTACTGATCAGGGGGTTCCAGAGACTAGAGGTTTAACAGATTTTTTCATCCTTTATCCAGATATTCAGCATCCCTATTTATATTTCTTATTGATCAGGGGGATCCAGAGACTATTCACGAGGCACAAACTAATAGAGATAAAACATAGTGGCATCAGAAGATGCAGGAGGAGATGTCTTTTTTGTAGAAGAATGATACCTATGAGCTTGTGGTGCTTCCCAAGGTCTAGAAAGCACTTAAGTACAAGTGGGTCTACAAGATGAAGAGACATGACAGTAGCAAGGATCAAGCTTTCAATGAGAAGCTACATGGAGATGGGCATCATCATCAGAGGATTTTTAAGCCTTGGTACAGAAGGTGAGAAATAAGGTTTTTATCTAGGATGGCTTGGCATACCATTCAGGGGGAGCCAACAAAGTTCTAAGTGTGGGCATGGAGAGAGAAGCGGCGAGGTAAAGATACTTCTT
Source organism: Alisma plantago-aquatica (assembly GCA_963693085.1). Classification (NCBI taxonomy): domain Eukaryota; kingdom Viridiplantae; phylum Streptophyta; class Magnoliopsida; order Alismatales; family Alismataceae; genus Alisma; species Alisma plantago-aquatica. The sequence continues at coordinate 50,609,518 of OY856412.1, forward strand.
CTCAGTTGTCTGGGAATAATGTGAAGTCAAGGTGTTACTTCAAGAAGATGGATGGAAACAACAGGATGTTGCAATGTGTGAAGAGAATGGACCCATCACTTGTGATGATGGGATCCACACACTACTCCAGATGATCGCTGAAGACCACGTCTCCCTCATAGGCTGAAGTGGGAGATTGTTGGGATTAGGAATATAATCCAGCCCATGTCCTAGTGGGATTTGGACTTGGGAGAGGGTTGGTGTGTGCTACCAATCCTAATAAGAGTCAAATACAAGAAGGAAAGATGATGGTTCCTTATGTGCATCATGAAGTTGGATTAGGAGTGGATCTAGGATTTAGATAAGGATTCCTGGTTGCAACCACATGCATGGAGGCCTATAAATAGAGGCCCTGGGAGAGGCCATTGAGATCATCCCACCATCTGTCGGTTGAGGTGTGAACCCTCCAGTTGCTTGTTGGTGCCTTCTATGGTAGAGGGTTCTAGAGAACAAGAACAACTAGAGAAGCTCTCTTGGTTGAATAAAATAGGGTCAATGACTTTTCCTTGAAGAAAAGTAGCAGTCGACATTTGGTGACACATTGGGTGCACTGACAGAGCAGCTCTCTTGGTTGATAAGAGAGGGACAGTGACTTTGCCTTGAAGCAAAGTAGTGGTTGGTGGTTACAGACACAATGTTGCCATAGTGGCAACGGTACGACCCAATCAACATTCACAACAGCATCAAGTAGTCCCCAGCAATGAGAATAGCCTCGTGAGGAGATGAAGTAAAGAGGGAGGTTTTATACACACTGGGTGTGATTCTCTTCTTCCTCATCTTTGTTCTTATGTGGGGAGGGATATCTAGATTTATGGAGTAATTAAATCCAGGAAGTGTGAGTTGTAATCTTAATTACATACTGCTTGTTGGCCGGTATTGCCCCGTGGTTTTTCTCTCCTTATCTTAGGGAGAGTTTTCCATATTAAATCTGGTGTTTCTTCTTTGGGTTTATATGCTTGTCGGTAACGTTTCTGTAACATTTTCATCACATACGAGACTGTATCGGTACAACACCCAACACAACTGCTGGCGTCAACAATGAGCTTCTTATCCAGTCTTTTTTTTTTAATTTCCCAGTCTCTTCTTGTTATCCTTCTCCTCCAGCGCTGCCACTACAAGAGATGTAATTTGTTTCTCAGACACTTGATCAGGTGACATCAACGGCTGAGAAGATAGTAGAGAAAAACCAGTGCGTTGCGCTACTATTGTTGGAGCAAAGCAACCAACCACTAGGTCAGTGCGAAGAATCAAAATGCTCATACCTACTTATGGGTGTTTCTTCTAGAACTCAGATGTGGATCGAAGACGCTTGGTGTTATGACCCACTCCATGAATAACTAATAAATACCTTAAATTATGTGAAGACATCTCAATTAGTGTTGAGTATCAAATTAAATATCATGGATAATCAAAATAAGTTAATATGTGAATCAATAGTTGAGTTTGAATCACCTGAGGCGACTAATGATATCAATGTTGATTAATTAGTTAATTAAGTTGAGTTGAGTACTCACTGTTGCAATTAGTGATTTGACCAGTTGTAACAAGCTAGTTAACATAATTTTATGCCTTGGGATGATAGAGAATCTTGTGCTTGAGAGCTTGCAAGAAGAATCATTTGAATCGGACCCTCGAGGAAGAAGTTATAGCCTTTTTAGTTTTCTTGGACTTGGATGCAATTTTACCATTAATAGATTTTGTTTTAAGTGGGTTGGCTACCCTTTCCTTTATTTCATTTCTCGCTTATCCGCTTTCTTCCTCACGCGATGAATGGAACAGGACCCTGCGCAGTGGCGCCCAGGTCCAGGTCGACCGACCTGCGATTGAGGTTGAGGGGGCGGCCGATTTAGGTTCCTATACCTCCGTTTAGCTGTGCCCAACCCTCCTTGCCGTCTTCCTCTTCTTCCCCTTCCACTTCCTTTCTTCCTCATACCCTAGCGGCACCCTGTAGCAGACCGACCTGCTAGGGCGGCCGACCTGTTGCAGGTGCGGCACCCAGCAGTGATTGCTCGACCACAGTGGAGGAAGGACGACCATCTAGGGTTGGAAAGGGAGACGCGCTCACCTCTATCTCGCCCAGCCATCTAAGAGCGGTGCCCAACAGCAAGCTGATCGGGTGGCTGTGATTGGTAGAGAAACAGGAGCTCTTGCTCCGGCCAGCAGCAAAGCAGCTGCAGCAATGGCTGGGAGCCACCTTGGCATGAGCGACGGTCGCCTTGCCTCCGCCCACCTTCCATCTCCTCCCTCCGTAGCCTGCAGCTGAGCTTCATGGCCAAGCGGCCGATTTGTAGCCAGCCAGCTACTGCAGCAGCAGCCGGCTAGGTCGCTAGGACATGCCTTGCAGCAGTAAAAGCTGCTCTCGAGCTCGACTAAAAGGTTAGGATACAAATCCTTGGCAATTAGTTCGATTTAGCATTCGATTGAAGCTTAATTAGATTTACAACTAGATCAGTTATTAATCGGCCGAGTTATGCAATGATTCGACCGAGTTTCTTTATTAGGATTAACGAACAGCGTTTTGATCGGCCGAATTGGATGTGATTCGGCCGAGTTTCCCTTTTAGGAAAATCAATCAGGGTTTGGATCGGCCGAGTTGCGGGTGGATCGGCCGAGTTGTCAGCCGATCGGCCGAGTTCCCAGTTTGGTCGGCCGAGTTCCAGAAGTGAGTAGTAGTTCATTCAGTAATCATTATTTAACTCAATTTAAATGTTTAATTGCTTCTGTATCAGTTAGTATAACTTCTAAACAGTGTAGTACATACAATAGAGTATGTTAGTTTCATTGGAACTTGAAATACTTAATATGCTTAGTGAAAATGATGAAATTTCCTGTATTATAGTTGCAATGTATTTGCTGATTTAAAAATAGATGTTTAGCATCGAAAGTGGATAAATGATACTGAATCATGTTTAATGATGATAATGAATATATATTTGCTTCATGTATTATTCAGATTGTGCAATATGCATGAAATGTGATATTCCTGTTTAAATGTTTATTTGTTAATCAGTTAATAGACCTAGGTGCCCTAACACCGTAGAACCCCTAAAAGAAGGTCTGTTTCTTAGGGGTGAAACTCGTGTTGCAACATCATCCGTGCTTGTGTCACGGACAAACGAGGAAAGAGAGACAGTGTCTAACAACAATCGTGCTTGTGTCACGATGGCACTGGGAAAAAGAAAACTTGGTTATCTAACACCATTCGTGCTTGTGTCACGAAGGTAACCCTATGAGACCCTCCGCCGGTGTACTCAGGTTAAAGGAGGAGTCTGGAGCACACGTGGTTGTGCAGCACACGTGGTTGTGCATTGAGGCCGTGGAGCCTGGGGTCCTGTAGCAGAGTAGGGCTGGCGTCAGACTTAGCATTTCCCGGGTGTGTCGCTAAGTCTTGTACGGTGGGGTCGTAGCATGGACTTGTTACGGATCTTTATATGCAGAGTACACTGCATATGATTAGGGCATAATAAAATAAATATGAAATCATATAGGATCACAGTAAATTTAAAGTATTCGAACTTGTGTGCTATTTTCTTTATATCTGATTATCTGTTCAAATTATGTGCTACTGCATGGAAATGTGATTATATTCTGCAAATCTGTTATGTTATTAGAACTGCCTTGCCTAGTTCTGCATTTATGTTTAATTTCAATTTATAAACCTGATGAGTTGTTTAGTGATAGCTAAGTGAAATGCTATTCACTGAGCGAGTAGGCTCATACCTCTACTCAAAACATTTTCAGGTTATTATCAGCAGCAGGAAATCTGAAGGATCCTTTCATCCTATCGCTTAGTCTGTAGAAGGTATATGTAGTTAGTAGTTAGAGGTCTCTTAGTCCATTCCCCTCGATCTTCGGGACAAGGTGTGAGTGAGAGAGAGAATGTGTACAGAGATGTAAATTAACTGTTATGCTTTATTTTATGTCGGACAATGTAATATGTTGTAGACTCTGTTTATATTGCTTTTCAATTTATTAAAGATGCTTCCGTAGTTTGTTTAGTTTCATTTTACAGCATAAATCAGATTTTTCTATTAATATCTTTAAAATGTTTTAAAAAGTGAAGAGTGGTTGGCTTATGTGTAAATCTCATCCTGTTGCGTCCTAATCTTGTGGTTTGTGGTTAATGTGAGATTTGGGGCGTGACAATTTTGGTATCAGAGCTTTGGTTTGAGTACATAGTTACTCAAGGTCAGGGGACGATAAGAGACCAATAGGATTAAGGTTTAGGTGTCTTTCTTCTATCTGTAATTTTCTAACAGGAAGTGTTCTGTTATATTATTGCAGATAGCAGGAAGAGGATGTGGTCACGAGAATCAAGTAATGAGCTTAATATAAGTCGTTAAGAATCATTAGGGTCAAAAGATAAGGTTATAAGTAAGACGAATAATGAATGATGTGTTTTAGCTCTGGAAGGTCTGAGTGTTTAGATACCCTGGCCAGGTGTCTGAATACTTAGATTGACCAGTATCAAGCTACTCAGTCTGTTCTTCTCTGGATGCCCTGGCCAGGTATGCAGAGGAAGGATAGGCTAGAGAGAAAACCCTAGAAATCTTAGGGTTAAGAGATCAGAAATTAATAAAGGAATAAGAGATTACATATAAGATGCGATTCAACTCTTGTTTATCATTGTTTATTTGATTTAAAGATCACTAGAAATGCTTCTATATGCATGAAATGAAATTTTCAGTTTGTAAAGTAAACATGATTCTTTTATATTGTTGTGTCATGAAGTGAATTGTTTAATGTTTGTTTTCTTTGTATTAAAGTAGACCCAAAATTATGTTTAATTGAGTTTGCCCTAAGTGGATATTCTTTCCACATGTTTAAGATTAATAGGGGTTGATTAATCCCGAGTAGCTCTTGGCTTCAGGACTACAGGTTCGGCCTGATCCGGCTGGCAGGATGCGTTACTGGGATCTAATGACTCCTATTAACAGTAAAATAAGAATAGACTCTGGATGATTTAGACCCGTAACATAGTGAGAATGTATATACACTAGGATGTTTTAACTACGATAAGAAGTCTAAATGTTCTTTGTTCTTGAGAATTAGGGTTTGAGAAGCATAGACCCTAATCGGCCCAAAATAGGGTTTTGATGATACATAAATACAAAATTTGATAAGTAAAGTGTCTCAGTAAATGATTTTTAGTATTTTATGTGTAACTTTGATTTGGCTAAAATTGGGATATGAGTTGGATATATATAATGTGAGAAACATTTGGAAAATATCAGAATTTTTGAAGAATGTTCTGACCTATTTATCGGCCGAGTTTCAAACTCGACCGATCACATTTTCTGAATAATATAGCAGTGTGGTAATTGAATTTTATCTTTTTATTGGTATATCCAATTTATCTCAAATTTTAACTTTTCTTGAAAAACTCCATTTTAGATACTCTATTAAATTGGTGAAATTTTTGGATGACTTTTGACCTCTACAGTAAGGGTGTCGGCCGAATTTGTAACTCAGCCGAACCTGCTGCAGACTGCAATATAGCAGTGCACTGTTTGATTTTTAATTAATTATTGGTAACAGGAAATGATCTGAAATTTCTACTGGAGGTATGAAACTTCATTAGGTATAACATATAAAATTTACAGAATTTGTGGAGCTTCTTTTAGCTGTTTAATAAACGAATTACAGAAACTATTGTAAAAAAAAAAAAAAACTGAATTTTCAGCCATATAAATAAGTTGAGTGTTGGGTTAATATGTCATTGACCCAAGCAACTCAAATTGATCTATATGATCGACCACACATACACACAATAATGCTATGTTACTGATATAGACCAAAACCCTAGAATGATTAAAGTTGTAGTAGTTTAAAAGATATCATTAGTGATGAAACCTTGAATACTAGTAACTTTGTAAAATAAGACCCTGAAATTTGTTCTATGTAATGTAAACTGGTAGTGATAATGATCTAGGGTTTTAAGGTAGTTAATATGAACGGTACATGAACAACATGAAATGACTTAGAGAAAAGAGTAAAACATAAACCTAAAATGTAATTATAAGAAAGTAGCATAGAAAGCGGAGTATTTTCCGATATATGACCTGAAGATAGTTGATGTAGTTCATGTTTTTTTTTATAGACATGGTGTCATTATCTTTATGATGTGACAATAGATTATCACCCTGGTAAGGAGAATGTGGTGAATAATGCTTTCAGCAGAAAGTCAAGTTCAACAACTAATGCATTTTCTATGACATGTTTCAATAGAGACCTGTTAGTAGAAATGTGGGAGTTGGACTTAGACTTAGGGGTAATAGCACAGAGTGGTTTGATTGTACAAGATGTAAGTTAAGCCTACTTCTTATGACCAGACCAAGGAACTACTATAGGGTGATAGTAAGTTAAACCAGACCATGCATGACATGTTGTGTGTACCTCGAGATAGTGTAATTTTCTTTTAAGGGGAAAAGGCTGAAAGAAAAGATTCTTATGGAAGTGTATGTATTGATGTATGCTATGCTTTCAGGAAACACTATGATGTATATGAATCTCAAGAAGTTGAAATAGATGCTCAGATATGCAGAAGAATGTAGCAGAGTACATGGTTAGAAGTAGTGTGTACATGGTTAGAAATCTATAGCTACCTTGTAATCTTTTTCTATGCCTGAATGGGAATGGGAATTTATCACAATGGATTTTGTGGTAAGATTACCCAGGACACATAGAGGTTGTGATTTGATATGAATGACTGTGGATAGATTAATTTAGTCTGCTCACTTTCTTCATATTAAGTCGACCTTTGATGTCTCGAGACTTGACTAAGATATACATGGATAAAATAATTAGGTTACTTGGTAATCCAGTTTCAATCATATCATATTGAGTTTAAAAATACACAACTGATAATGGTACGGTTTGAGTATGAACCCTGAAAACACAGATTTGGTAAATCATTAGATGCATGATTTCAAGCTAGCAAGACAGCATTAAAATATATAAATAAACCTAATTGCATGCTTCCTGTTATGTTAATGTGCATGACTTAACATTTACATGAATTGGCGCATTTCTCTGAGGTATCATTAGAAATTCTCAAGTACTAATAATTATTTGTGATATGATACGTAAATAACTCTTAATTGAGTTATGTGATGCATAAACCAGGAATTTGGTTAATATGCACGTACTTCGAGAAATTTCAGATAATTGATAAATTTTACAGATGGTTTCTTATAGGTGAAGTAAATTACACTTATTGGTGTAATAAGATGTTCAATTACATGCAATTCATTATGTATGTGCCAAAATTGATTGAGTTTGAAATATTTATGATTTTTTTTTAATCTGTCTGCATGCATGATATAAACATTACTCAGTAATTACAATGATTTGAAATATACTGTTCTGCCAGTTCTAGAATGATACCGTATTGTGATTTGAATTGCAATCAAACAGATGAGATAATGGAAACCCTAAGAGTAGGGTGTTGCCGTGTGACTAGCGAATGAGATAACCCTAAGAGTAGGGTGTTGGCATGTGATGAATGAACAAGGCAAATGAAACCCTAAGGATAGGGTGTACGATGAATCAAGTATCTTGATATCAATTTTCATTATAAGATGTGATGATGTTTAACAGTTAAATTGCATGATTTTAATTTTAGTACCAAATTAACATGCATTCTGTTTACTTAAGAACTTTAGTTTGTTTGCGTGTATAGTATAATAATTTCTTGGTAATTACCATAAATTGAGATACTGTTATAATAGTTCTGGAAAGACAATGTCTTGTGGGTCGATCTGGAATCAGATCAGATGTGTCCTAGGTTGAGGGACCTATACAGATGGTTGATCAGAGGATCAAGAAAACTCACGAATTGTGAGGTACCATTAGTGATAGTTTTGTGGAGAAATCTTAACTTAAGAGAAGCCATGTGGGAACTTGAGTTTGAGATGCATAACAAGTCTCCTTTCTCTTTTAGGAATTTCGGGACGAAATTCTTTTAAGGGGAAAAGGTTGTTATGACCCACTCCATGAATAACTAATAAATACCTTGAATTACGTGAAGACATCTCAATTAGTGTTGAGTATCAAATTAAATATCATGGATAATCAAAATAAGTTAATATGTGAATCAATAGTTGAGTTTGAATCACCTGAGGCGACTAATAATATCAATGTTGATTAATTAGTTAATTAAGTTGAGTTGAGTACTCACTGTTGCAATTAGTGATTTGACCAGTTGTGACAAGCTAGTTAACATAATTTTATGCCTTGGGATGATAGAGAATCTCGTGCTTGAGAGTTTGCAAGAAGAATCATTTGAATCGGACCCTCGAGGAAGAAGTTATAGCCTTTTTAGTTTTCTTGGACTTGGATGCAATTTTACCATTAATAGATTTTGTTTTAAGTGGGTCGGCTACCCTTTCCTTTATTTCATTTCTCACTTATCCGCTTTCTTCCTCACGCGATGAATGGAACAGGACCCTGCGCAGTGGCGCCCAGGTCCAGGTCGACCGACCTGCGATTGAGGTTGAGGGGGCGGCCGATTTAGGTTCCTATACCTCTGTTTAGCTACGCCCAACCCTCCTTGCCGTCTTCCTCTTCTTCCCCTTCCACTTCCTTTCTTCCTCATACCCTAGCGGCACTCTGTAGTAGACCGACCTGCTAGGGCGGCCGACCTGTTGCAGGTGCGGCACCCAGCAGTGATTTCTCGACCACAGTGGAGGAAGGACGACCATCTAGGGTTGGAAAGGGAGCAACGCTCACCTCTATATCGCCCAGCCATCTAAGAGTGGCGCCCAACAGCAAGCTGATCGGGTGGCTGCGATTGGCAGAGAAACGGGAGCTCTTGCTCCGGCCAGCAGCAAAGCAGCTGCAGCAATGGCTGGGAGCCACCTTGGCGTGAGCGACGGTCGCCTTGCCTCCGCCCACCTTCCATCTCCTCCCTCCGTAGCCTGCAGCTGAGCTTCATGGCCAAGCGGACGATTTGTAGCCAGCCCGCTACTGCAGCAGCAGCCGGCTAGGTCGCCTAGGACATGCCTTGCAGCAGTAAAAGCTGCTCTCGAGCTCGACTAAAAGGTTAGGATACAAATCCTTGGCAATTAGTTCGATTTAGCATTCGATTGAAGCTTAATTAGATTTACAACTAGATCAGTTATTAATCGACCGAGTTATGCAATGATTCGACCGAGTTTCTTTATTAGGATTAACGAATAGCATTTTGATCATCCGAATTGGATGTGATTCGTCCGAGTTTCCCTTTTAGGAAAATCAATCAGGGTTTGGATCGGCCGAGTTGCGGGTGGATCGGCCGAGTTGTCAGCCGATCGGCCGAGTTCCCAGTTTGGTCGGCCGAGTTCCAGAAGTGAGTAGTAGTTCATTCAGTAATCATTATTTAACTCAATTTAAATGTTTAATTGCTTCTGTATCAGTTAGTATAACTTCTAAACAGTGTAGTACATACAATAGAGTATGTTAGTTTCATTGGAACTTGAAATACTTAATATGCTTAGTGAAAATGATGAAATTTCCTGTATTATAGTTGCAATGTATTTGCTGATTTAAAAATAGATGTTTAGCATCGAAAGTGGATAAATGATACTGAATCATGTTTAATGATGATAATGAATATATATTTGCTTCATGTATTATTCAGATTGTGCAATATGCATGAAATGTGATATTCCTGTTTAAATGTTTATTTGTTAATCAGTTAATAGACCTAGGTGCCCTAACACCGTAGAACCCCTAAAAGAAGGTCTGTTTCTTAGGGGTGAAACTCGTGTTGCAACATCATCCGTGCTTGTGTCACGGACAAACAAGGAAAGAGAGACAGTGTCTAACAACAATCGTGCTTGTGTCACGATGGCACTGGGAAAAAGAAAACTTGGTTATCTAACACCATTCGTGCTTGTGTCACGAAGGTAACCCTATGAGACCCTCCGCCGGTGTACTCAAGTTAAAGGAGGAGTCTGGAGCACACGTGGTTGTGCAGCACACGTGGTTGTGCATTGAGGCCGTGGAGCCTGGGGTCCTGTAGCAGAGTAGGGCTGGCGTCAGACTTAGCATTTCCCGGGTGTGTCGCTAAGTCTTGTACGGTGGGGTCGTAGCATGGACTTGTTACGGATCTTTATATGCAGAGTACACTGCATATGATTAGGGCATAATAAAATAAATATGAAATCATATAGGATCACAGTAAATTTAAAGTATTCGAACTTGTATGCTATTTTCTTTATATCTGATTATCTGTTCAAATTATGTGCTACTGCATGGAAATGTGATTATATTCTGCAAATCTGTTATGTTATTAGAACTGCCTTGCCTAGTTCTGCATTTATGTTTAATTTCAATTTATAAACCTGATGAGTTGTTTAGTGATAGCTAAGTGAAATGCTATTCACTGAGCGAGTAGGCTCATACCTCTACTCAAAACATTTTCAGGTTATTATCAGCAGCAGGAAATATGAAGGATCCTTTCATCCTATCGCTTAGTCTGTAGAAGGTATATGTAGTTAGTAGTTAGAGGTCTCTTAGTCCATTCCCCTCGATCTTCAGGACAAGGTGTGAGTGAGAGAGAGAATGTGTACAGAGATGTAAATTAACTGTTATGCTTTATTTTATGTCGGACAATGTAATATGCTGTAGACTCTGTTTATATTGCTTTTCAATTTATTAAAGATGCTTCCGTAGTTTGTTTAGTTTCATTTTACAGCATAAATCAGATTTTTCTATTAATATCTTTAAAATGTTTTAAAAAGTGAAGAGTGGTTGGCTTATGTGTAAATCCCATCCTGTTGCGTCCTAATCTTGTGGTTTGTGGTTAATGTGAGATTTGGGGCGTGACACTTGGCCTTGGTGGTTGCACCAAATTAGGGTTGGTTTCGTTGGGTATAGTGAGGTGTAGTTTGGCGAGTTGGAAATATAAAAATGTACATTTAAAACACACTTTATCCGACTGCATCCTATCAAACATGCTTTAGAGGAAAAAGAAGTAGCGTACTTCTTATAAATTCAGGAACAACAAATCCAACCTCCACTATAATAACATATTATATATGCACCATATCATTGTGATTTAACAACTGAAAAACAAGTCCACACCATAAAATAAGTGTGGCATACCACATTATAAAAATATATAGTAAAAGTAACACAAGTGAAAAATCAGATTAGGAAAAATATACTAAAAAATAATATTGCACATTGTAAAAAATAATAAACTAACTCGATTATATAAAAAATGTAAAATATAGATATCACAAGTATACTTCATACATAAAATCAAAATTTTATGATGTGATTTTTAACTACAACACTTTTAGTAACATCGTCACCACACTGCACCATAATAAGTTTTTTAAGGTAGATACACCTGTTTAGTTGCCATTTGGAGAGGTTAAAGTTGTTGAAAACTATTGTGATTATCTATATATGTGATTTTTTTCTTATATGTTTGTCTTTCCTGTTAATTACAATATTATATTGTACAAATAAAAATATTTTTTAAGAATTTTTACATTTACATTCACAGAAAAACTATCACTTGAAAGTGAATTGAAGTTAAGTAAATAAAATAGAGTTTTCAAAAAGTGAGTGCATATAAATATTGACTTAATAGGGTAAATGAACTTATTAAGTGTTCTAAGTAATTGAACTGACTTCATTTTTTCTATAGCCCCTAAACTTACTTGATACCATCAAAGTGAAAACCACTACAATGAAAGTCCTAAACTATAATCCATGAACCATGAGACTTCTAATTGAAATAATCTTGTGATGTAGAGATCATGCCCTGTAAGTCCTAGTAGAAGATAAACAATATCCACATACTATGACCCCATTATACAAGATACTAACTAGACCTATAAAATTGGGTCAAAATCTACCGACACTCATATGTCGTCCCATTTAAGTTGGATTAGGGTGATAAAAATTTCCACCCTTTAGAAATTACCCAGACCTATACTCACCCATCTAATTACAAGATTTCAAGGGTGACCTATGGGCATCCACGGACGACCCGATTAACTAAAATAAAAGTATAGTAATATAAATAAAATACATGTATATGCCACACCCACATATTAGAAATAATTAAATGGCTAATGTGTAATGTATATAGTGCAAAAATACAAAGCCTTTGTGATTAATATATTTTTTCAGAACTTTTATTCTAATAGAAACAAAGTAGCAATGTTGTACATTGTTGTTTATGTTTATGAACATGTAGTGTGTTGTATATTTTATTACTAGTTGCTTCAATTATATTCATGTGATGTTCACTTTGTATAATACATAAAAATTAGAAAAAAATATATTAGTGATTTTTAATGTTACTTAATAAAAATAGTGTTAGATATAGTGATATAAATTATATTTCTAGCATTTACATCATTTATTTTTTAATTATACGTTATAACAACAATTGGGGTGTTTTATCTTATAATTTTATGGTAAAACAAAGATATAGGTAGAACATTGTGTTTGACATAAAATATGTTGAATGGTTTCTTTCATCATCCTAGGTTTACATTAAAATTTATTAATGAACCATTCTACTTTTTGTTGTAGTTCGACAACTATCAATATGTTTACTGTACACATATTATATGGACACCCATTGTCAGGCCCCTAAACTTGCTTAATGAATTGAATAAGCTTAATTATCATTATTTAATTCTAATAACCCTAATAAAACCTTATGATATGATTTTAAATCATAAGACTAGATTAAGTTTCAAATTTGGTCCAATTTGGACACTGTTTGAGCAAGTTATGCAATTTTATGTACATTTTGGACTTTTCTACAATTTACCCAATTGAGAGGCTTTCTTTGAAATTTATCACTTTCATTATGTTCCTTGGATATTATATCATCATCCTTGAGCTTGTTGATCCATGGGGCGCCTATTTAAACCTTCGTTTGAAGGTGTTTTCTCCAAGGGTATATTAGGGTTTACCCCTTCATGGATGAGCTACTTTTTTTGGTCGGTCAAAAAGTGTGTTACTATTAATACCAAAAACATTGGGCACTAAGTACCCCATTACATCAACAGGAGCTAAAGATCTCATTTAATGGTCAAAATTCCCACGTAGGGGGACACACAAGATGTCTAGGCGAAAAACAAAGATAAGAAAACCAATCTAACTAAACAAGCTAGGTCGAGGCGGTCCAACCAGAAGAAGACTACTACAAGCCACTATTACATGCATTCAACATACCCACAAAAAGTAATAGCAACTTGACATAGAACAAACACTAGCATTCCTTCCTGTAGCTAGTCATGAAGTTTCTGACCTTCTCAGCTATCCAATTCCAGGTTTCTAAATGGGTGAAATACTAAAAACAGGAACCCCTGCAATGGTCCTTGATCTTCGGAAGAAGCTGTTTACACAACAATAAACACAAACACCCAAAAGGTGTTTCATGCATGCAGCAGCAACATGGACAAAGAAGAAGAGAAGGGGAATATGCCCCCTCTTAAGCCCAACCCCTCATGAAACTATGGAGAGCCTGCCACAAACGGAGAAGCTCACCACTCAGAAGCTATCAAAGGGTTCAAAGACCCCCTGTCCTACTTATGGTCAATTAAGGACTAATCCATCTCCATGCAGGGAGAGTTCTAAACCAAAGAACAACAATCCTCCACATCCTAAGACAGGGAACAGGAAGAATGAAGGGACAAAGAGGAAGCAAAGCTGCAGACCATCCATCCCAAAAGATCCATTCACCATGCATTAACCGCACCCACAAAGGGGCAAACGATCACCTGTTTAGAGTAGAAAGCAGCATACACCTTGCCTTTAAGACACACTAAATTCTTCCCATAACTCTCAACCAGTATCAGATCTATTCTCAAGTACCAGTGAAGTCATGAGCTACCACGTCTGTGGGAAATAGGGGATCAAGAGTCGAAGCATGACGAGGCTTCAAGCCTCACTTCACTGCCATAACATCCACCCACAAAAGGTGAAGCAAAGACACTAAGAATCATCCTAATCTTCATCTTTCTCCTCTGTGACAGTGGCGATCTCCCTATATAGGGAAGTTACCACCAGACCGCACCTCCCTTGAGGAGAATGGTCTTAGCCACCAATCGTGAAGACCTTCCACTGCGGGCCGTATCATCCAACACCTTGTAGGTGTTCTTCTCAAGTGCTTGGTAACCACCCTACCATCGAACACCTAGCCTACACCCACAGGCGAGATGATAGGAAGCCCACAAGATGCAATGCCTTCTTGCTGAATCAAGCAGCGAACGCTGCCTGAACAGAGAACCTGTCCAGGAATCAAACAGGGAGACCCGTCACACCTCTGCAGCATCGTCCAATGTCGGGGACAGAGACCCCAAACAATAGACGTTGCAAAAAACTTGGAGGAGGAACCTCCATCAAGCATCAGGGATCTCCCAGCCACCCATCGAGGAGCTGCCACCAAGGTGCCAAAGCAGCGTCCAACCGCAATTGAGGGTCGCATCAACCTGGCTAACTAGGTACTCAGGAGGAGGAGACAAGATGCCAGATCAAGAGGGGTGAAGCACCCCTTTCTTCACCAGTGATGGCAGTAGCTCGCAACCTAGGATTAGAGGGAACGACTCCTCTCCAACCATCACTTTTGAATGGTGTGGAGTCGACCAGGTCGACATGCCACTGTAGTCCCAAGTCTAGACTCCTCACACACCCCCATCTTTCGTTCTCCTGGAATGTCGAGGAGGGCCCGTAGATTTGGGCTTGACATCTCCCTAACTCCATTAAACCATTGCAACCTTCAACTACAAGCTTTGACCAAGGCCGTTGGAGTCCAGGAGGAGGGACGCACAGAGGCAGCGTACCCTCCCCCCAGTGGCAGCCACCAGGGAGAGGCTAGAGAGAAGGCAGAGCGGGATCTAGAGAGAAGGACTAGAGAGCATGGATGAGATACCTTTAGTAGCTATCAACTAATGAATTATTTGTTTTGCTTGGAAATTCATGAAACGAAGGATAAGCATGTCTCTATGGATGGTGGGAGAGCTGCTTGTATGTGTGCTTGTATATTCTTAATGGTTTAAGGCCATGGACACTTGGAAAGATACTAAAACTTCAACTTTTTCTTTTTCTTTATCTTAAAGTTTCATATACTTAACCCCAAGCACCAAAATGAGCAATTTTCTATCCACCACTTCCCTCCTTCTCCCAACCTTGTTCTCCCTCTGTGGCGCTACAAATTTTCCTGTCCAAGGAAGAAGAAAGTGGGGACCTTCTTGGAAAAAGGATCTAGAGTTGCAATTGACATCCTTTTAGAGTTTAAAAAGCTTCCTTCTAGTGATCTTGACCTAAAAGAGTAAGAATTCCCTTCTTTCCTCCATTTATTTCTTTGTTATCCTTCCTCCTATCTTTATGCAGGTCAGAACCTTGGTGTTCCATGGTAGAAATTACTCTAAAGCTCTAAGACCCTACCTTTCTTGCTCCTTATGCTTAGGGTTTGCTCATTTGATGAAGAAAGGTGCTAGATGGACGAGTTCATAGTTTATGCTTAGATTTTCTACCCTACCTTCTTGAGTTTTCTTCTATTTGGGGTTTCATCTTCTCATTTAAGGAAAGTTTTATAACTTGATCCACATTTATTGCTTACCATAAGCTTGCTAGCTCATGTTCTTGCTTGAAAATGATGATCCATGCACTAAAAAGCTATGCTTGACTTGGATTTCGATTTTTATAATGTTCCCTATTCTGATTTCAGTTCTAGATGAACCTGTGATCATGTGTATGTTATTACTAAGGTATAATATGACTTGGATAAGGTTGGTTTGACAACCTATGGTGCTAAGCACCTATCAACCAATGGTCAATTTTAGGGTTTAAAGCTGATTTCTTCTATAAACCCATGACCCGATAATGGTACCATTGCAACAACCCTATGGTGTAGTCTTCATGACAACTGATGGTTGAGATCAAAGGTGTCTGATGATAATGAAAACCTATGGTCCACCCCTTAGGTCAGGGTTTGGATCAATTAGAAGTTTAATGATCAACCATTAAGTACCTTACTGATGTTATCAATCAATGATGACATTAGCTTAATATTTGATGATGATTAATTAATATAGTGTTGATCTAACAACCTATGGTGATTTAATGGTCATTAATGATGGTGGACCAGTTCTCTACAACCTATGTTGAGTTAAGCATTGTAGTTGTAGCATCAATTATGCCTTAGACCAATGGTTTCTTGGGTCATTTGATGCAATGGTCTGACCTATACTGTAATTGATGGTTTTAACATATAAACTTGACCTAATGGCCAAGATCTAATGTTTATTCCTCCAATAAAGTGTAATGATGGATAATTTAATATGTTGGTACTAATAATATGATTTATATGGTTTCCTTTATATGATCCACTTAAGGAGCTTACTTGTTGACAATGGATGGCGTGTTTTAACTGAACAGTCGATTGTGGGTTTTACCCTACTCTTAATGGAACTTTTTGTGTTGCTAATAAAGGGATGTCTAGGGTTATATGGTGAAACTTTTTAGATCACAAATCAAGGAATTCATAGGTGGTTTGTCCAAGGTGTTTACTTATGTAAACAACCAATGGTTTTACCTTTTAAACATCCAATGGTTCTGGGTGACATTGTGGTATATGATATGGGTTGAATGATGATGGAACAAATGGAGGGTTACCCTTAATAAGGTAGTCTTATCTATTCACTCATATGAATAGAAGGGATGATAACCGTATTGTGTTGATATGTAACCCTAATGAGGTATAGCTTGTTATACCTAGCTTTAATATAACTAAATGATGGTAATTGGGTATGAATAGTCCTTGAATGACTAATGCAATCATGGGGTACTCTCTTATTGTTGTTGAAACCCTAGTATGCTATAACTCGATGGTTACATCTTGATTTATGTGTGGTTTCATACTTGAGAATAGTATGGAATGTGATGGTGATGCTTCACCTTATGCATCCATGATCCAATGGGGATGTTGTGAGTTAGGGTTTGGGTATAAGTGTTGATTAGTAACATTGATATAATTTAATATGTTGAACCTAACTCTAATGAAAATAGAGAAAGATGAGTATTCATGTTTAACATTCTTATGTGATGTAATGATGGTGGAATAACCTCATTAATATGATCGTAATCTTAATATGTTAATTGGTGGTTATCATAGCCGCATGGTTGATACTTTCTTATGCTAAACATATGCATTATGAATATGATGAGGGTTAATCATATCTAGATTCCTTGCATGTTGATGTAATAAAGGAATGTTCTTTACGTTAATATAACCCTACTATGATCATTTATGAATATCTCCTAGCTCATTAATGAAATATTGTGTTGATCCAGTGTATTATATGTAAGTGATGTTGTTGAGCCTTATTATAAGGCATGCAAAGATAATGATGATCTTGCAGGGAATAATAAGATGGTCTTAATGAACTTTGGGCATGGTTAGCTTAATATTTGATGCTGATTAATAAATATAGTATTGATCTAACAACCTATGGTGATTTAATGTTCACTAATGATGGTGGATAAGGTATCTACAACCTATGTTGAGATAAACATTGTATTTGTAGAGTCAATTAAGCCTTAGACCAATGGTTTCTTGGGTCACTTGATGCAATGGTCGGACCTATAATGTAATTGATGGTTTTAACATATGAACTTAACCTAATGGTCAAGATCTAATGTTTATTCCTCCAATAAAGTGGAATGATGGATAATGTAATATTTTGGTCCTAAAAATATAATTTATATGGTTTCCTTTATATGATCAACTTAAGGAGCTTACTTGTTGACAATGGATGGCTTGGTTTAACTGAACAATCGATTGTGGGTTTTACCCTACTCTCAATGGAACTTTTTGTATTGTTAATAAAGGGATGTCTAGGTTTAGATTGTGACTCTTTCTAGATCAAAAATCAAGGACTTCATAGGTGGTTTATCCAAGGTGTTTACTTGTGTAAAAAACCAATGGTTTTACCTTTTAAACATCCAATGGTTTTGGGTGACATTGTGGTATAGTGATATGGGTTGAATGATGATGGAACAAATGGAGGGTTACCCTCAATAAGGTAGTCTTACCTATTGACTCATATGAATAGAAGGGATGATAACCATATTGTATTGATATGTAACCCTAATGAGGTATAGCTTGTTATACCTAGCTTTAATATAACTAAATGATGGTAATTGGGTATGAATAGTCCTTGAATGACTAATGCAATCATGGGGTACTCTTATTGTTGTTGAAACCCTAGTATGCTATAACCCGATGGTTACATATTGATTTATGTGTGGGTTCATACTTGATAATAGTATGGAATGTGATGGTGATGTTTCACCTTATGCATCCATGATCCAATGGGGATGCCCTGAGTTAGGGTTTGGGTATAAGTGATGATTAGTAACATTGATATAATTTATCATGTTGAACCTAACTCTAATGCAAATAGATAAAGATGAGTATTCATTTTTAACATTCTTATACGATGGAATGATGGTGGAATAACCTCCTTAATATGATCATAACCTTAATATGTTAATTGGTGGTTATCATAGCCGCTTGGTTGGTACTTTCTTATGCTAAACATGTGCATTATGAATATGATGATGGTTACTCATATCTATATTCCTTGCATGTTGATGTAATAAAGAAATGTTCTTAATGTTAATATAACCCTGCTATGATTGCTTATGAATATCTCCTAGCTCATTAATGCAATGTTGTGTTGATCCAGTGTATTATATGTAAGTGATGTTGTTGAGCCTTGTTATAAGGAATGCAAAGATAATGATGATCTTGCATGGAATAGTATGATGGTCTTAATGACCTTTGGGCATGGTTGAGCCCTGAATGAGGTGTAATCATCTTATGTTGATAAGGGTTGATACCCTGTGATATTGTGAAAATGATTTATATCTTGTGATAGTATGATGACAAGTGTGGTCTCATAAATGGCAAGTGAATAGTACCATGTGATGATGAGATGAGAAATTATGTTTCACATATTTTATATCTTTTAATAGTTGTGATACTAATATGCTTGCTAGAAGTGAATTGGGATTTGTATGTCCACTTGCTTGATGAGATATGTTATCAAGTGTGATAAATAGTCATCAAGGAAGGAGTGATGAGATATGTTAATCATGATGATTCCTATGCTAATGGCAAGGAACGTAAACTGAAAAGGGTAAAATGATACATCAGAATCTGTAAATCGCATAATGAAAATAGAATTGATTACCTTTTTACTAGTGACCCTTGAATAATGTTGCTATGGTATGGGAAGTGTGTTTCACTCTGTGTCTTTCCTTTATAGGGCACAACTTTAAAGTGGAATATTGCCACTTGGTATGTGTGGATTGATTGTAAACATGAAGGTGGATAGCTTATTATTGCATCAGGTTGTTTGGACTATGGTTCCAAGATCATAAAGTTTGTGATTATTTTTCTTTTGAGCCTTCTAATAATTAGAAAGACTCCTCTTATATGTCTTGATATTTTTTATGTTGGTAAAAGTAGATGATATAAGGATGTGAGTTACTTATAGCACATGAGGTGGATACTAAGGTAATGAATCCTAGTATCCAAGATGTATCAGTGAAGGTTGGAGATGTTTATTAAATGAACATTCCAAGTGTTCCTCTCCCTTAGAGAGAGAAAGAGAGTTCATGATGACCCTCTAAATGTTTTTTGGAAAAAAGTGATTCTATAATGTTGTGTATGGTTCAGTGATAGCTGGGCAAGACCACTATCAAGGATAGATGGTTTGTTGGTCAATAGATATGTGATGGAATGAGTATTCATGTTTAACATTCTTATGTGATGAAATGATGGTGGACTAACCTCCTTAATATGATCGTAACCTTAATATGTTAATTGGTGGTTATCATAGCCGCTAGGTTGGTACTTTCTTATGCTAAACATGTGCATTATGAATATGATGAGGGTTAATCATATCTAGATTCCTTGCATTTTGATGTAATAAAGGAATGTTCTTAATGTTAATATAACCCTGCTATGATTGCTTATGAATATCTCCTAGCTCATTAATGCAATATTGCGTTGATGCAGTGTATTATATGTAAGTAATGTTGTTGAGCCTTGTTATAAGGCATGCAAAGATAATGATGATCTTACAGGGAATAGTATGATGGTCTTCATGACCTTTGGGCATGGCTGAGCCCTAAAACAGGTGTAATCATCTAATGTTGATAAGGGTTGATACCCTGTGATATTGTGAAAAGGATTTATATCTTGTGATAGTATGATGACTAGTGTGGTCTCATAAATGGCAAGTGAATAGTATCATGTGATGATGAGATGAGAAATTATGTTTCACACATTTTATATATTTTAAAAGTTGTGATACTAATATGCTTGCTAGAAGTGAATTAGGATTTGTATGTCCACTTGTTTGATGTAGCCTTAATTTACCCAATTGGCATAACTAACCAAGTGTAACTATAATCATATAGTGCCATGTGTCGTAGAACCATCTTCAGTGTCAGAACTTGCTGGATGGTGAAACGAGTATGACTAAGGGAAACTTACAGTGCATACTGTTTAGTATGTTGGGGTGGCAGGTTGAGGATATATCCTTGTCATCCACAATGCAGATTGTAGAGGTTGGATATGGTCATGCCTCATACATCTGATGTGATTGAGAACTGTTGTGGTCGTGTCTCGGTGATTATAACATGATCTGATTAGAGGACAACTATAATTGTACATTAGTGATTGGGTTTGTATACCCTGGTTTTTAGTGTCGTGACCTATACCAAGGGCGGACTAGTAGTTAGCAACTTGACTATATGTCACTGTGGTGACAACTTTGACTGATATGTCACTGCCTTTTTTACTCATACTAACCGAGGGGAAGAGATCTTAGGATATCAACACTCCTAGATCTTGTACAGAACTGAATAACCCTTCACAGGGGTCAGTAGGACTTTGAATGGTACGATTCAAATTCCCTAGGGAAAAATAAAAGATGTAATACAGTCATATAGAATATCTATTTAGGGTTATACATGATGCTTCACATTGGATGATAACCCTTGTTTTTTCTCTTTACATAAAGATGATGCTTAGTACAATTTAGAGATAGTAATTATATTTATGTTGTGGATATGCATAAGATTGTAAATGTGTACATACAATAGTCATGCTTATTTGATATCTATACTTCTACTGCTGATTATAATTAGGATGCTAGCTATATCATGTTGTTAGTTATGTTTAGCATGCTAGCCATGCCTCTATAATTAAAAATTCCTATACTTCTAATCATGCGTATGCAAATACTCATGCTTATGCTGATAGATCTGCTTATGATATTAATATGTTCAAACTATTAGGTATGTTAATGTTTTAGATATTCTTATGATGCTAGACTTATTCATGTTAATCGAGATAATATGCTACTAGACTTGCTTAGCTGGTTATGCATATGCTATTGAATCTCTTATACAGTTAATAAGGAAAATGATGATAGTCAGCTTGATGATGATAATTGTTATTAGCTCCTTTATGTATTTTGTTAATCATCAATGTTGTTGAGCCTATTTTTTGTATATGATTAAACTTCTTAAATTGTCTCATTACCTAACATGTTGTAATCAATAAGCATTGTTGGAGGTTATATCTCTTTTTGGGACATAGGTCTCACCCTTGTAGTTTGCCACATTTTTTTAGGTAATCAAAAGTGGTGAAAATAAACATGTGGCAGATTCTAGGAGCTATAGTAATTAATATTTGAGAAATTTGATTAAATTTCTAGTGTGTCCTAGAGTCATCCCTGTACTCTCAGGTCCGAGCGAGAAAAAGTTTGTTTATGGTGTTTCAAACAAATAAGACTTTTGTTAGCATATTAATGCTTGTTTGTGTGGAATATACGAATATTGTTATCCTATGTATATATGTGGTGGCTAAGATGATAGAACAATTTGTATCAAATTCTTGGCATCATATGGATATAAGAAAGATTTCGGGTTCTTATGCAAATGTTTCTGTGCTGGTGTTGACATTGAAATTAGTTTTAATTTACCCATATTTTTGGGTATGTGATTAATTAGTGATTGACTATATTTTATGTTTAGAGTAATCTCATTTAGTGTAACAAGTTCTCACACCCATGGTGGATTTGCAACCAATTAGGTCAGGTGTGGGCATGATATTTCCCCATATGTTTAAGATTACATCTTTTTAATCATCACCTATGAGACCCAAACCCATAATGACCTAATCCAAATCTGAACCACCTACCCATTCGAAAACTCTTGTACTAAGGGAGGATTTATCTAGAAAGGGAAAGAGCCAAAGGAATGCAAGAGAGAGACACACTACTCCCTCCAAATATTTCAAAATCATGTATACATGTATATGTATGCATATATATATATATATATGTATATATATATGTATATATATGCTAATTACTACATAGATAATCTGGATTGCAATGAAAATAAAGTTGTATATATGAAAAAGTGACTTGTATTGGTTGTAGTGGGACTCCTAGATTGTTAGTCTTGATTCCACTCTTAATCTCAGTAAATTTTCATTTTTTTTCTCACGGTTCCTTACATATTTATAATTTATTCTTTAAAATATTATATATAAATAATATATAAGAACCTCTAATAATTTAAAAGAAGTAATATATATTTCACATAGCTTATATGTGTCTCTATAACTAACAATAAATCAAATTTTAGAAAGCATTTTTTAAATATAGTGATAACCTTTCGTGCCACTTAGTTTAAAAGTCAATAAAATGACTCATCAATTGATATGATGTTATGTTACTTATTTGTCAAAAATAATAGAACAATCCATTATCCTTTTATTTTAGTGGTAAGTTTAACCTACTTGTGACCCCTCCCACTGTCAAGAATTATGTAGGTGAAATTTCCTTTACGTGGGTAACTATATTATTAATGATTTTTTAATGTTTATTTTCTTTACTACTTATTTCTGATTTTTGTGTCATATTTTTGAAATATAGTTAGATTTTTTATTGATTGTAAAATATATAGTTTCTTCTATAATTATGTCAACAAATCCAATCACTTAGTTGTGCTTAAATGTCATATTTTCTACCTAACATTGGATATTTTGTCACAAAATCATAAATGTTATACAATAAAATTGAAGGTTCTAATTCAAGTAAATAATAATTGGTCAACACATTCATATATATATATATATATATATATATATATATATATATATATATATATGTATATGTATACATGTGTGTGTGTGTGTATATCTGTGTGTGTGTGTTCCATTATTTTTTATTTTGTTTATCTATATCTTCATGCACCAAAAATTAAATTATTTACATGGTTTAGAAATATTTATTATTTGTATTTTCCTTTAATATTGAGTATTACAAGGTGTAGTTTTCATTTTAGTCCATAACTTTTTATTCACGTAGTTTTAGGTAATAATATCATGAAGGTGTTAAATTCACAACATCTGTGTGGAACATGTTATACAATTTTATAGAGCCAAATTCATTATTTGCAAAATTTGATCTTACATATTATTTACATGTATAAATAAACATATATAGCTATTTCATATTTTTTTACTATACAAAAAATACCTATATGTACATTTACATCTTTAATCATTTTTATTTTTAATAAAACATAAAGAGACATGATGTACCACTTTATAATTTAGCCTAATTTGTACCATTTTAGCTTGACTGATACTATGTGTTTCCATTTTTACTTTCATTTATAAAATATCACATATTTTTGGGTCTTGTACTTCAACATGTGAATGAAAAGATCTACAGGGAGTTTGGGTAGATTTCAAAGCAAATTATAATACTTAGCTCACAATATGAGAGACAAGAAAACAGTCACAAAAGGACATGAATATTTAAAGTGGTTTTGTAAAAAGACATCAGTCCACTACCTAGTTATTTTCAACCTGGATTTTTATCGTGTATATCATTCCTTCTATATACCGACACACAATATTAAAAAAATTACCAATTTCTTTTTTGGCCCAAAGAAACCCTCTTTTTATGCTCAAGGAGAACTCCCACCTTCTTTGACAAGATGTGGACACTCACCCTCTTCACCTCGTCTTTGATGGATGCAGAAGAGCATTATTGCTTAACCTCTTCTTCAACGACCAGTAGAAAAACACCAAGTTGAGAAGACTCCTTCTTGCAGGTTCTTAGATAGCCTTTACTCCAAGAAGTAGTCCAAGAGGAGTACACCAAAGTAGAAGTAGGTTGGAGAGATGAAAAATACTATATATCTCACAAGATTTATAATTAATCGCTATTGGACAAGTGATAATGCTGGCACTCCACAAAATGTTTAGGCAAGGTTGTATTTAGTTGAGAAGGATTCTAGTATAGAGTTAATGCTTGGTCTAGTTGGTTGACAACTTGAAGTGTAAAGCCTAAGCTTGTTGAGAAATAATGCAAGTAGTGTTCTCAAGTATGTGAATCAATGTGTATGTAATTATATGTGCAATTCATGTCTCCAAGTGTCCTAAGACCACTTCTATCAATAAGAAATGTACGCAAGTGGTTAGGGTACTTGTTTGAAGTGTCTAGAGTGTTCTAGGATGCTAATAGACATTAGAATATAGTTAATCAAGTTACAATGGTTAATCTGATCGTTAATGAAATAATTTTCAAAACCTTCCTCGGTCCAAAATATTGTTGACCGGGAGAGACTCGATCGAAAAACTAGTCGATCGAGAAGAGTCTCGGTCTACAATATTGTCAACCAGATAGTTTCTTGGGCTCCAACAACTATGTGTCAGTCTATATCCTCGGTCAACTAACCACAATGACTCTTTCCCGATTGAACATTTCTTCGACCAACTTTCTTGATCGACAATATTGTCAACCGAGAATGACCCAGAACTTAAGATATGCAAATCCATTTTTTGATTATGTGAGTCATTGTCCAAGTGTGTCTCGGTCGACAAATTTGTCGACCGATAAGGACTCTATGCAAAGATTTGCAATGTATTTGAGCTCCTATTAATCACTCATATGAAACCTATCAACCCTAAAGTCTTCATGTGAGTGTAGGATAGGGTTTTGGGTAGGTTTTGTAGGATCATGACTTGTCCTTACATCATTTCTATCAAGTTGTTCAAAAACACACGTGTACAAACAATTACATAGATACATGGTATAACTTGATTTGCAAGTATATAAATATATATATTTGGAAGGTCTTTGTAGTTGGATCTTGACTTAGTTCCTTGATCACCTGATATACTTAATACATATGTCAGTGACATAATTTCATAAATATTCGCATCATCAAAATATGAGTGTGCCATATAAAAAAGTCAACAATCTCCCCCTTTTTGAGGATGACAAATATTTCCATAAGATACATTGAAAGTAGCAAAATTAGAACTTCATACCTTTAATTTTATCTCATGATGAATATTCTCCCCTTTTTAAATTGCTATGATGATAGCCAATCTATCTCATGGATTTTTCTCCCCTTTTGTGATCTCAAAAAGTTAGAAAATCATAAAGATGACACGCCCTTAGCAAGATACTCCCCCAAAATATGATTCTCAATTTGGAGAGGGAAAAACTTATAACTGAAGAAATTTAAAAAAGATTACCAATTGATGGGGAGACTCAATAACAAAGATAGACATAGATCACATTATGACACAGTCAAAAAGTCATTTATGATCAAGAATGATATTAAAATATTGTCTAATTACCAATAAGAGGAATGTTAAGTCCTTCACAATAAGAAGACCCAATTAGTACAATTTAAAAATGATATTCTAAACCAATGGTAAGGAATGTTAAGTCCACCATGGTAGAGAGATGCCATGAAAAACACTATTTTCTAAAGAATATCTCAATATCAATGTAAGGAATGTTAAGTCCTCCATTATATAGAGATTTTCCACAAAAAATAAAAGACAAAGATAAATTTGATTTCTCAATCATTTTCAAAGGGTGTTAAGCCTAGAAATGATTAGAGAATCCTTTAAGCACAAAAAGAGATCAAGAAAATAATCTCTAGATTGAACATAGAGGATGTTAAACACATATTGGTATAGAGAAGCCACTAAGCATCATAATAACAAATCCAAAAGAATCTCAAAATCAAATGGCAAAGGATGTTAAGGCTTTATCGATATAGAGAATCAATTAAGAGTAGAAAATATACTTAAGATATATTTAAAAGATTTCAAGCCCCCCTTAATCTTATACCAAGTAAAATGAGCTCAAAAATAAAAATATGCCATTTAAGAATCCAAATACTATGATAAAGTATTCATATCAGATACATAAACCAAGAAATCTATAAAAAGTTTGAATTCGTAAATCAAGTTTAAAGAAATCCAAATAATTTGTGTTATTGATGAGTTCTCATTCGAGAACATTGTTGATTGAATTTTTGTTTGGTCCAAGAGTTAGTCGACTGAGGTAATTTAGGCACATATTATTCATCTCCATACTAAGATCATAAAGATATGTAAATAAGGCTCATGATCTCTTTACTTCTTATCATGTTTAGAAATAAGTCCCATGAGTACCATCTTTTTTATGAGAACACAATCCATTTCTACTATTAGAAATTTTATCCAACGATAATTTTAACTTTTTACTTTCTTTAGCACGTCAGTGAGGAAAAAACATTTTATGCACGTGAGTGAGGAAAAAACATGCAGTTAATACTAGTGGTGGTCTATGGGGCCAGACATCATTCCTTAAATCTTGCTAGATCCTTGGATAGTTGGCTCAAGCCTTATAAATGGTATCAAAGCCAATTCCCCTCAAGTATATGGGGCCCACTTGGGTCTGTGGCATGCCAGTCTTTGAGATGTGTGGTCTTGGCATGTTGGAAAGGGCTATCCTAGTTGATGGAGCTACCCTTACAATGGTAACCATGATCGAGAGATGTGTTTACATGGGCCATTTGGGTCTTCACTAAAATGGGGATAGATTATAAGGCCATATTGTTGAGCCTTGACAAGGACCCCAAGTGTCTAAGTGGGGGAGATTGTAACGTCCCAAGACTTGAGGCCTTAGATAAAATTATTTTAAAAGGAATAATTGGAATTCCCATATCACCAAGGCACACCTCCTTTTTAGGGATCCTATTTCTAAAGAGCTTTGTGGTTAAGCATGCTCATCCCAGAGTAACATTAGGATGGGTGACCAGTCAGTAAGTATATTCTGGCTTGTGTGTGAGTGAGTACAAAGCACACAATTAAGGCTAGTGGTGGTCTATGGGGCCAGTCATCATTCTAAAAAACTTGCCAAATCCTTGGGAAGTGTGCCCAAGCCTTACATCCCCTCTATGATAGCACGACATAAATCCAAGGGAGTTGGAGAGGTTCCAAAGTGAAGGATCCACTCCTGAAGTAAAAAAGATGTCACTTTCTCTCTAGATCTTTGTCCTCCAGAAACCTTCAACCATTTCCATCAATTGACGAACATCAACCTAGGAGCCTTTCACCTTTACTACCATAAAGGTTCTAAGATCCAGACCCTAAGAGAGTCATGTCTTGCAAAACTTTTTTCCATCAACTGATGATTTTTTCCTTTATCTTCATGTTTCTCACTCCTCATAGTGATTAGATCCGACTTTGGTGAAGGAATATGATGTTGCTAAGTCTCTCCCCGATGAAAAGATAACATTAATGAGAAAAACTTGTTTCCATGCCAAATGTCATCACCTTTGACATTGAATACATGAATCTAGACATCATGGATGCTCTTTACTTGTCTATTACGATGATGGTCTTCATCTCTTCTTCCATTGGTTAATTTTATCTCTATTTTCATGAGCAAGTTGTTCTCTCACTAGGATGCGGGGAGTAGCCCCACTACATGATTTTGTTTTCTTCATTCCATCTATTACTATATGGACCATTATATGTTTATAATCATTCATTTTATTCTTGTATGCTTGTCTTATCAGCAAGTTTACATATTTGTCATGATTCTGGATACTGAGAAATTTGAACCCAAGATCTAGGATATCGATTGTTTCTTGTTAAACCCTTAATGAGAATTTCATATATATGTTTTTTGAGGCAGTATATGTCTACTCTCTAGGTAACTCAACAATGAGCTTTGCTTGATATCTATCTGGGTTAAATCCTAAATGGTGACAGAGGTATTTTCCTAGCCTTAAGGTATGTATTTACATGCTTAATAGTAAGAGAGTGAACTATAGGTAGGGGTGGTGAAACCTATTCCATACTAGTATTTACATTATTGATAATCAACCCTTAAGCAAACATTTTATTATTTTCATCTTAGTCTAATCAATAAATCTGACCTTTATGTTAGATAGTAATTCTCATGAATTTACTTTGATTTGTTAGCTTGTAAATTTTGTCCTTTGGGTTTGATCATGAACTATACTACAACAAGATCCATCTTCTTTCCGATGGTGATTATTTTACGTTGGTTAAGGTAAACTCTAGGGATCTCAAAACCCTAGTGAATTTGCTAATGTGATAAATCACACATCAAATTTCGATGCCATCAATGGGAAAAAATAAATTTCTGATAATTTTAACCAACATGGATTTAGGATTTTATACATCAATTGATACTATTGAATATAATCTTGAATTCAACTTTTCTTCAACAATCTAAAATTGGTGGTTTCCACTTCTCATGTGATATCAGATGTGTATGAAACATTTTTCAAGCGTTCACTTCATCATAGACCTTGAACCTGAAATCAAAAGGACCTAACATATCTCCTTTGTAAATACCAAAATAGGATGATGAAGAGGAAATCAACCATAGAGTTCAAGTAGCACCATCATCATAAAGAGATAGACATCATGAATGCCAATTTTAAAATTGCATAACTATGACTATATGTTTATTGGGTATCTCTATTATGCACACCCAATGTTGACTTTTTTAGATATTTTTTACTAATTTATGTCATTCATAAACTTAGATTAGGGCCTAATAATCATATATTAACTCAAATATTGGATGCTCAATTTATTCTTATAGTATACAGAAGTTTTGAACTTGATTATGCTCAACTAGGGATTAATATTAGTTAAATATTGGTGAATAGGGCTTTATGCCAAACCCTATCTATGACATTTATCTATAAGAAACCATACAATAATCATAAGGAGTATCAATGATAGA
The DNA here is from genome assembly GCA_963693085.1 of Alisma plantago-aquatica. NCBI lineage: Eukaryota > Viridiplantae > Streptophyta > Magnoliopsida > Alismatales > Alismataceae > Alisma > Alisma plantago-aquatica. The sequence continues at coordinate 50,638,686 of OY856412.1, forward strand.
CTAATGTAGAATTAGTGTTCTAAAACCTGAGATTGTATTACAAGAAAGAAAATGTTGTGACATGGACAACTAATATTTGAATGATCATATCTAATTCATATGGATATGTGGAACACATGTTGTACAAGAAACATCTCTCTAACTTAACCTATTTCACTTATCTTTGAGGGACCGACCCTGGAATTTGTACAATAACATCTGAAAAACAACATCTAGACATGGGAGGATCTAGTCATGACCTTTAATACACCATAATTATTAACCTTACTACATCCATTTTGGGCAACCACATTGATTATCACAAATTACCATCCTTTACTAACAATAATATCCAAACAGACTTTCCTCTAGAAGGCTTGCAACTTCTCCATGTCCTTAATAATAAAAATATCATTATTAAGATTCATATCTCTTCTAGTCTAACATCCTACCTAGTCGTTAAAATCACAAAGTGGATCACTAAAATGCTACCAATGGTAGAGAACCTAAACCAAACCTGATCCATATTAGACTCCAAGATCTTATACCTGTCTACTTGACATGTTTTACATAATTGTGGGTGGATCTACGTTTTTCATACTTATAATTGTTGTCTCAAAGATGCCACATTAAAATGGGATTATATATTTGGATTAAACTTTTACTTAGTAACTTTTATGTGTGTTTAACCTCTCCAAAATACCATCCCATTAATATATTGTTCACCTATTTAGAAAAATCGCACTAATGTGGTTCTTACTTGGTGGTGTTTTATAAATAAATTGTCAACTCACCTGACTTTCTTCATTACAAGCTTTGTGTTTTGGTAGAAAAAAGTTTTTACTTTCCCTTCAACATGTAGTCTAGTCCAGGGGTCACCACTCATACTCAATTAAAGTCATAACATTAATGAATTATATAATGATATTGATTTTGGATTCATTTTCTTCATAGAAAGACCTTTTTATTTAGGGTTAAACCAAAATAGAATCAAACTATGATGAGGCACACACTTCATTTCAACCACAAAAACAATAGATCCACTTGCGTCTTTGATAACTTAAGATAAGGCAAATCAACAACATCCATAAAGTCCATGATATGGGTTAGGAAATGTTGTGATCATTTGTCCAAGAATACTTCCTCTACATAAGATACATTTGTCCATGACCACAACTTATATTTTGAGGCAATAAGCCTCAACGACTATTACTTAGCCCACTCATATCATCACCCAAACAAGATTACTCCAAGCCAAAAATTCTACATATAATATAAACCTTCACAAGACACATTTAGATATTAAAACCATGCAAAAAACTAAAGAACATTCTTTCACCTACTCACTCCATCGTTCTCATGTTACCAAGTTATCTCAAAAACTATTCCAACGATGAAAATTTGTTTATTATTCTCAAATAATACCCACCTAGTATTGTTTCACTCCTAAATAACCCTAAATGCTGATTTGATATACATAATTTTCTAAATCCATAAATTGTATCAAAATTATTAACACCATCCATAAATCATAGGTGATATCTTGATTCACCTTCACATCTCTAGGGACGGTCTCACTAGTTAGAACAAGTATATTTAATAAAGAGTTCAACAACAAGACTAATAAATCCAACTTTTTAACCAATCTCAAAAACAAACTCAATACACCACACTTCTTGTATCCAAACATGTCATGATAAAATAATTTCCTTTATTTCAACATACATTTTATTCGGTATTGTCCTTTTTATTCTAATAATGCTTGTTTATCATAGTATTATTATATAAACAAAGTGAATAATGACTATTATCACTTAGACATCAATGGTTTACCTACAACAAACTAAATGGTATAGATAATTTATCTCATTTATGAACACAAACTAGTCACAATTACTATACAAGACACAACAAATCCCACCAACATCAGGCCAACCTTGTCACCTTAGCTGGTTACGATCTCAATTCTTTGATCCAACCACTTTCACTAAGAAACATTGGGAAAATTCTCAATGGAAAATTCTTATCACATTTTACAAGTCAATGTTTGATCAAATTCACAACGAGATTTTGTTTTTCTAGATTTTGAATACATATTCTTTGTTGTTGGCTCATACTTATGCCGAATGATTTATTAACAAAGTAAATTTCCTTCAGGTCCATTTAGACCTCAACACCACATTATCAAAATCTTTATGGCTCCTTGTATCTAGGTATGTATGAGGATATGAGTATACCCTTATATACTTTATCCATACCACGTAGTATAAGGGTAAAAGTAAGGTTTTTTATAGCCTATTATCCATTTATCAATTATACTCTTACTCATTCTACTAATAATGAAAGTTAAGACATAGACATTATCCATACGCATTTCATGTTCCACACTATTATTTAGAATAAAATACTAAATATATACTACATGGTTACCCATATAATGAAGACATTCCTAATATTCCCAAAACATATCTGCTCATCATCAATGAAATGCTACATATCAGTGCATATAGGTGCCACCCAAACCTAACCTTCATATATGCAACTTAGGATGGCCTCCATGTGTGTACGCAAACTATTACTAAAAAAGACAAACATCTTGTTTGTATGTGGTGATCAGTGACTGTCGGCACAGATGGAAACCACTACTCCAATTCTAATGGGGACTTAGTAGTGCTCCCCTAAGATTATGAGCACCAATATTCCTTTTAATATTAATCTACACATTAGCCATCCACACTACCCATCCATTCGAGGTATGACGTCGTTCTTGAAGTGGTATAATTATACATGTGTCTTATTTGGTACATCTCTTATGGAAATAGTGGCCTTTGCATTCAACACAAAATTTTAGCACACTGCCACCTGACACTTTTTAATGACTAAACTCAACAACCTAGATATTGCACTCAGGTCAAGTGGTAATCAAATTTGTTCCAAAAGGTATCCACATCCCTATTGTTGTATCCCCATAAGAAAAAATATAGGTTGATAATGGATGATAGGAAGAGAGAAAATATCTCTTGTCCACACAAGTAGATTACAACCTCATACTATGGTATCCTTGTTCCAATATGTAGGACACATCTTCTTATATTCAATCTTATTTGAGACAAAAATAGAATTTATAGAATGTAAAGAAAATATATTCAATAGTTTCCATTTGTTTTATTATGAAATTGTTGAAAAACGTTTTTGTTGCGTAGTATATTTTTTGTATTATAAAGATATATTTAGTAAGGTCTAAGTTAATGCTCTATTCTACTTTAAGAAATATTTTATTTACATTGCGTCATGAAGGTTTCACTCCTTTCTATTGTATAAAAACTAGCAATTGGTGTATTTGTAACTTATTTCTTGTTGTGAAAAACATACATTTTTTGCAAATAGAAGTTGGTATTGATATGTAACCTTATAATTTAGAGGTTTTTTGTGTTATTATAAACATATGAGTATTTCAAATTGTGTTAAGAATTTCTATGTGAAAAAATATATTTCTACCTTTCCCTCCTCATTTACCTATTGTGGAAGTAGGTAAGGTTGGATAAGAGTTTGGTAATGGGATGGTTGAGTCAGGTAATTACCCTTACCCTTAGTCACTACAATGTGGTGGGTAAGGGTAAGGATAAAACCTTTACCCGCACAATATTGCATTGTACTTGTGGAATATTTTAACTAGACCAAATTCCTTCATGAAAGATCCAAACATATAGATAATATCACTACTAAGATGATAAGGTTCCAAGCATTCATATGTTCCAATGTCCTTAAATAATACCTATAAAAGAATAATCCATACACTTGGAACAATTATAGAACTTCAAATTTGCATGTTAAACTTTATAGATTACATAACTCAACTTCTTAGTATGATAAATGTCCTCTGGCCCCATGTGCCATCTCTTCCTAGAGTCATATTATAACAAAAGCAATATTTTCTATCAACAAAACCTTACTTTTAGGGCACCAGACCCATTTATTCAAGAAATACTAGACCAATTATCATATATTCTACAATAATATTATGTTGATACAATCTACCAAAATTCCATACAACCAAAATCTACATTTCATTATCTATAAAAAATTCAAATTATTTTTATATAGACAAGAACATGATATTTCAACATATTCGATGCTCTAGATAAATTAATTAATAGATAGTACAAACATGTCAAATCATTTGAGATGATAGACTCATCAAACTAAAACTGAAGCATTTATACCTTTTACATTGGTATCTATCAACTAAATTCATTAACCATTAATATATCTTGATTCTAGCATAATTGGTAACTCTAGGTTATATAATTATTATCTAATCTTATGATTTTTCTAGTTGTATTTCATCATTTTTATTCAGTTAATGCTTGGTATCTTATGAAAATTTGACTCATCTAACTCAAAATTTTGGTTTATCTATAAATCAAAATTATTCTTTAATGGAGGTAAAAGGAAATAGAGAAACTATATCCTTCCATTCGATCGACATCTTCAACAGACTTGAGAACGTCATAGAAGCCGTCAGACTATAGAAGATTTTCTTCAGCTACTCTACCTCCTACACCAAGCTCACCAAGGAGTTCATCTCCTCCCTCCGCTGAGTCCCAAATAACCCTGAAGAGACCAACATGTTCAGTGGAGCGGACAGGCTACAAGGGGACCACTACAATGCCGATCATGACATCTCAGAGAGGCTTCTCAATGAGATATTCTCTTCCAGTGAGGTTGAGAGAGAGTTGTTGAATAAAGGTGCCCAGATCACCGAAGGTGATGACTTTGACCCAATCACGTTGTAGAAGAAGTTGATCGGCGAATCATCCTTCAAGCTGGGGAGCAAGGTGGCGGTTGTTCACTCATTCTTGTGGATGATTATACATAAGATCGTGGCAAGCCTCCTCTTCAGTAAATATAAAACCAACAACTTATATATTGAACATCTCCATCTTATCTGGTACATGATGGAGGGCAAGATGATCAACTTGGGGCATTTCCTACTAAACTGGTTGCACCCGATAAAGGACACCACCAAGGAGTACAACATGGGAGGGATAGTCAACCTGATCGTAGTAGGACTGGGGTACCTGAAGGAGCCGCTCAGCATGTCGCACACTCATGGAGATGACAAGATCGACATCAAGTTCCTCACGAGGGCGAATATCATCAAGAAGGACGTTCATCGCTTCTTCTACAAGTTCATGAGGATAGACACCCTTCTGCCCCTCCCACTCTGTGTCAACTACGATGCAGAGAAGCTGGTCTTCACAGCAGCAGAGATCAAAGCTGTGATTGTTGAAGCCGCTTACGCCAGCACCTGGACCATCCAAGAAAGGATGGCCTCTACAGGGAGGCCCACACCCCTCGACGCTCGACAAGACAAATCATCGGCAGTCATCGTTAAAGACTCGTCTGTCGCCACCACCACTGAGCCGACCGCCATCACCACACAGCCAGTAGCTGCCACTCCAATGGCCACTGCTACCACCATCGAACTAGCCGCAACAACCACAACAACGCCCGTCATGGCTATAGAAGAAGTGTCGACCATCGGGGAGGTCGTCGACACCACTGGGGTCACTATAACAGTCATAGCCCCAAAGTCTATTGTGGCAGATGAAATAGCCACAACCATGAAGCTTCAGCCCTACCAGAGACGGCAGAGGCATTGGTGCGGCCAGATGCCCCCCACAACATCGACAAGGTGTTCACTGAGCTATTGGAGGAGGAGCTTAGGGTCATACAACTGACACGACACCACCACCATCTACATCGGTGATCGCTATGGAGGAGGACGTCGAGAGTCAGATAATCAATCACCATTCACCTACTCCGCAACCTTATCCATGACCCCAAGCTGAAGAAACAGAGGTGACCACCAAGGTGCCAACACCCCGTCCAGAGGCTACGCCCTCACGGATAGTCCAGGTGGACTCGACACCGATAGATGATGCTTATTCATTGGGTCATGCCGCCAATACAAGAAGCACATCGTGAAGTCGAAGCCGGTCAGTGGTAGTCCCCTCCTCATTGGGACAGGCCTTCGGTTTTGAGTTTGACAACTTGTGGGAGGTAACAAGCAATCACACAGCTACATTTACTTCCCTAACCTGCAAGTTTCAGGTCTTCTAGAGGAGGTTGAATGAGCTGGAGCATCAACTACTGACTGTAGTTGGTCTCCCAGCCAACTAGAGGCATTGAATAACATGATGCAGATGATGCTCCAATGGCTCGATGCCATCGAGCAAAGTCTGGATGAAAGGGGCGACCACCACCGCTTAAGGCACCCTAGGAGATTGCCATCACCGCCAACCTTCGGCTCTCCACCATCATCATCCTCTAGTTCATCGCCATCATCCACCTCCAGCGGGCCCTCCACAATGCCCGAGGAAGAGATGATGAACAAAACTGCCGACAAGACTCCTGTAGGACACGAGAGTGCCCGCGGCATCGACACATCTACTCCCTCACCCCCTAGACCCAGTTGAAGACATAGAAGAAATATCTATAGGATGAGCGGAGGGTTCATTTGAGGAATCTGAGGGAGAAAGGGGAGATCTTTATAGCTTGTTTGTTGAGAAACCCCCTAGGGTGAGGACTTCAATGGCAGATGCATTTTCTACACCGTCAGAGATCCCTATCTTTGAGATGGCTGATTTTGATAGGTGCGGCATCAGCTACCTATCGATTCGGGACCAAAAACTACTGAATATGATCCTGAGACCATAGGAAGAAGAAGAAGTCGTCATCTAGAGTTACGGATACTTCTCAGTATGACATAGAGCACTTCAAGGCATGTTCTGCTCAGAAGTCGTCGTAGGGAAGATTCTATTCAGGGTGCTAGAAGGCGTGATGCTTGAGAATGTCGCCATTAGGATAGGCTGAAAGCCATTCTACAATGCCACCCCGGCCTTGGCAAGAAGATTACTAGCATGGGTGTACGATTCAAAGTAGGTGGCCGACATGTTACAGCATATCAAAGAGTACAATTCAGGCCTGGTGCTGGCCCCTTACAAGCTTTGAAAGCATTAGTTCCTCTGTGTGGCAGACCTTCGCAACCATGATCTCACACTTCTCAACTACTACACTACGGAGGACCCACACAGAGGGCATATCTTCATACACCCCGAAGACAAGAACCTCAGACTTCTTCTTATACATATTCACCGTGTAATCAAGCAAGGAATCTAATGCCACAGCGGCGTCTGGATCTTCTACGCCATCCGAGACTTCCCAGTCCAAGAAGAGTCGGGAAGAGGAAATAGCATCTTCATCATCCTGCATGCCATGGAGCTGCTAAACATCTTCCGATATGTAAGGCAACTCCAGGACCAAGACTTCTATCGACTAAGAAGCATATACGCGCTGTTGTTGATCAAGCACAAGTGCTATTTCTGAGACTTATAGCTTACAGATGAGCTACTAGAGACAGATACTAAATCTGAATCTTCTCAACTAGGTAGCCCTCCAAGGGAAGAAGTCAAGAGCGCAGACGTCTATGAGACAGGCAAGCGGATAGAAAATTTGTGAACTACACTCACCACTGAAGGCGACGCTACTGAAGGTGAGTCTGCTTTACCTGCTGTCTCTGAATCTCTAATTAGCAATTTTGACTATTCCACATGCACTTCTCTATCTCAGGAATAGGTTAATGAAATTCTTCTCAGACTCGCTGATTCAAACACCGTAGACGTCATATATGAAAAAGAGAACCCAGTAGTCCCCCTCGACAATCTACGAGACTTAGTCAAGGTAGGAGGATGTCTAGCAATGACGGTGGTGTCAGCTTACATCCCCATCCTATAGAAGAAGATTGAACATGCCTACATCACCCATCTGATGTTGTTCAATGATGCCTTGCTGACAAAATAGGAGCGCGCCAACTGTTTTAGCTCCAAGTAAAGAAGTGTATGTTGTGTGTCATCTTCCTACCTATGTTGTACGACAACCACTAGACGCTCCTGATGATATACACACGTCCACACACCAGTTTCTTCTACAATAGCTCTGATGCCAACAACGACTATCTGACGAAGTGTACATCTACACCGGCAACACCCCTCGAGCGACTATCGAGGAAATATTACATCGAGGTGGTGTCTCTAATCCAGCCATATCTTGAAGACCCGGTGGACAAGTGGCACGAACTTGAATACTACCACCGCAGTCCACAACAAGCTAAGTTATCAAATGACTATAGTATCTACGTACTGCATTGGGTCTATTGCACGGTAGCCCTCAAACAAACGCCAGATAAGCTGTACCACCTAGGCTACCACAACCAATGCAGAGAGTATGTGATGGAGCTCTTATCTTCCAAGGGCACACCCATCTACTTAACCCTCACTGATCTATGCCTATCCTTTCCTATTTATCTCACAACTCTGGGACAGAGTGTGAGGTATGTTTGGGGGGTACTCCATAGTATCAGTGAGGGAGGTACTCAAAATTTTTCCCTTTTCACCCTTTTCCTTTTCTTACCCTACTCTGTGTATACAAGTATATATGATCCATAGAAAGAAATACATACACAACTGCTTATTTATCAAAAACTATACAAATCAATTTATAAAAAATATTTGGTACAACTTCTTCCAGTCTGTTCTCTCTGTATCTAAGGCGGTGCATATTTGTGTTTTGCCCTTTTGAAAACACAATATCAAATGACAAAGGCTACAACTTTTCTATGCCAGCTTTGAAAAATAATCTCGCAACAGCTAAGAGATGTGCATGTGAAGGAAAAAGCTGCCCAAACAACAAACTCCCATTTACCTACCCATTAAAATCCCAAAAAGAGAGGAAATCCTTATGAGAGAGAATAAAAGCATGAGAGTTGTGCCCAAAAAAAAACACTTGTCTCCCCAAAAGTACCCATCTTTAGGCATGTTAGATCTTGGGAAGTGGTACATAGGATGCGAAATCCCTACTCTAAAACCAACTAGCTTGGACTGTAGGGACCACTTACCTGTTAACGGACCCAAACCTGGATGGACCAATGGGAGGCAAGAAAAACCCAAAAAGCCTTAAGCCTTCCGAAAAACCCCACCTTCTACCCCCAAGATGTTTGGTGCGAAAGCTGACTTTGAAATCATGCACTGAAGTCTCGTAATAGCTGAAGAGAAATTTTTATTCTTAAATAAGGCAGGAAAAATAAAGTCCATTTTTCATAGTCAGACGTAATTTTCCTCAGGACATCTCAAAAATTTACTTAACCCCTTGTCTGAAGACTACGTCTGGTTTGGAAAAGTACCATAAATAGAGTTTTAAAATAAGTATAGATTGATTGAGGAAAATCAAAAGGCTAAGTTTGGGGGAGTTGATAACACCCATTTTATGGCTGCTAGAGCTTATATTTTACCATCAAAACTGCCTCCAAACCTTACTTCCTCTCTATTTTATCTTATCTATTGAATAGAAATAATACCCACTATGTTCCTAACAACATTTCCTATCTTTTGTATGGTTTCTCTTATTTTCCCATCAAAAGAATGCTAATGGGCCCGTCCCAACCCATCCACAACAAGGTAACCCCCCCATCAAGCGGCGAAGCGACACGCTCCTTACCTGTCACGGTCATTGCCCGATATGGTAGCAACCTGACACGGGTGTGTCGTGCGGGAGCCTTGGAGGACTGCATGCTATTACCCGACAAGGAGCCTTGCCCGCCACGGTCCGTCGACCGATAGAGTTGATCGCGTGACACGGCCACCCCTCAGTGCAACAACCTGCCAGATTCTTTACTCGACACAATTGAGCGTAATTTACTCACAACCCATCGCACGACAACCCCCGCCAACCGTGTCGGGCGACGGACCGTGGCGGGCAAGGCTACCCAAATCCATGTGAACGGAGCAGACAAAGGACACGTGGCCCAATGAGGGCCGCAATTCTCACCAGCCGCTTCTTATAAATATCAGCTATAGGACTCTGATGGGATGGGTCAGAACCGTAGGAGAGCTAACTCTTAGAGAAAAAAGGAGCTAGTGCATCGAGTTCCCAGGCATGTCGGGCGATACTAGGTGAGCACACCCCAACCCAAGAGGGACGGGAGGAATTCACTTAGAACTCGACTCGATAGCAGTAGCAGCGTGACACGACCTTCAAGGCTACTTCAAACATGTCAGGTCTCTAGTTGGGCTTCAACCCGAGACGGCTCACCCATCTATACCTGATACGAGGAACCGAGAACCTAAGATAAAGCTAACCCGACACATGTCCTAACACGACATGATACCAAATAGGGCCAACAGCCCAACACGGCCATATCGGGCAGGGTTCCTTTCCTGATACGCCCATTACCCATCACAGTTCATGATCCGACACGATCAAGAACCCGACATGGTCGTATCCCAATAGGGCTCCTGCCCCGTACCAGGTTAGCATTTATCTTAGGGGTCCACCGCTATGTATATCGACCTTCTACATCAAGGAGGCCGATACCTATCTTCCCTATTTCAACAACTTACTTTCATTTACTATTGCATTGAAACTAAACCTTTTTACCTCTTAATGCTTTTGGAATCTATGGAGTTTATCTCATATTGTTCTGTGTTTGGTTCCTTTTTGTTGGATGATTTCTTTATAGCATCTAAACTCTAGTCTCTTCTGTTTGGATCACGCTTTTGACTAGCTATCAAATTGTGTTTCTCATTTTGACTCCTTTGAGAGAAGGATGTCGTAAACTCTAGAGTTTGGTCTGATTCAGGTGTATGAGAGTACCCAGTATCGGGGTTGCCCTGACATATCTTTCTGCTCTAGTCTATGTCCAATACTCTTGAGAGAGAGAATTTGTGCATAGTCAGAGGTATCCTCTTTGAGAGAAGAGGGTGCATGATGTATTCCACTATTGCTTGTTATGATTAAGTTTTCCTCCTTCGTGCTTTACTCCGACGATAGTTTCATCTCCTCAGTTTCCAATACGCAAAACCTCTATAAAAATTGCTAAACCTTAAAACATTAATTCTTCTAGTAACTCCCTTGGAGATAGGCTTTTTGTTTGATTCTTCATAATTCTTTCTCATTATATCCAAACCTTATCCTTAGACCTTTTCGACGTGCTTAGACAAGTAAAACTTGAGATCTAAAGCATTGTTCTTCCTATCCCTGTGTTTGACCCCGAACTATTTCGACCTTGTGCTAGTTGCAGGATGTCTTAAACATTCGGGTATTATAAATTTCTAAAGTCCGATAACCTACACATGACTCCATTCTTGGACCCATGTTTAAGGCTTGCCAAGCAATCACCTATAATTCCTCCCTTTTTGTCTTTGAGAAATATACCTTACGCGGTTCCTCTCTTTTCTAAGAATTTATTTCATGAGTGATTCATGTGACGTACTGAACTTGATGGATATTCATTTTGGAGAGTGATATATATATATATATATATATATATATATATATATATATGTGTGTGTGTGTGTGTGTGTGTGTGTGTGTGTGTGTGTGAGTGTGTGTGTGTGTCATCTTTTACATGTGGAAATTCTATTTTGAGAAATTGACTTCAATGTAACCTTATTCTCCAATGTGGTCATCTCTTGTTGTCTTTATGATGTATCTTGAGTGTAGAAATTAATATACATTTGGTTATGGGTCCACTGACCCCACATTATAACTATTGGATGTTCTCATCCCATTATTTAAGATTGACTAAAATTATTATTGCCTTTATATTATCTACTTGTACAAGTAGACCAACTTTATTTATAGTAGGTTGTACATTTGTACTACCATAATACTTGGGTGCGCCTTTCCACCCCGAGTGCACCTTTCTACTTGTATTATATATATTGGATGTTCCTTTCCACCCAAGGTGCTCCTTTCCACCCAACTTAGGCTTGATATTTCATGGGTCTTGGCACTACATAAGTAAAAGTAATCAAATTGTTTTACCCACACTAATTATGATTTATTAATGTTGTTATATGACAAGAATTATTTTTTTAATCATATCCTATATATAAATGCCTCATCTATTCACTTTCTTGTCATCATTTTCAAATTCATATTATTATTGATATCCACCTAGATAGTAATTTTCTCTTCTATAGGCTGCCTAGTTATAATTGATGTGTTTTTTCCATTATATTGTTGCATTCCCAATTAATATGCACATACCAACTTTTATGCTGACAACTACTATTTTGTTGAGTCTTGTGGGTATGCTTCCAACCCCTAGCTGAAGGACAAGGAGGACATGACATGCAGACATAGACCTGGCTTAGAGTTGATGCTTTGAAGACAAACTTGAGATGGTATAGATATCCCTCTACTTCAATCTTAATGTTGTTTCTTTCATGTAAACCCCAAGTGGAAGAATATAATGTAATCTTGATAAATTGAATATAGTCATGAAATATTATTCCCCTTCTATACTTAGGTCTTTTATATCCATCATTTGAGAAATGAAAATTCTATATCTATTCCAACACGCTTGTTGGTATGGTTGTAATAAATGGATTTATTCCTCAATTTTGTAGGTAGTAGAACTCCTCTTGAGTCCCACTTCTTACATGCACAGTAAATAAAAATTCACAAGGTAGACAAGATTATCCAAATATATTTAATTAAGCAGATTAAAATATTATAATATAAGAAAGAAACTTAAATATCAAATTAATGGATAATTTTTAAAATTATTCAACATGCTATGAATATTTGGATTGACTACAATATTATATACACGGTAATGATTAATTATTCTCTTATTCATGCTATTAAAGTCATTGACCATCATGAAGTGTAATACAACATGTGAAAGTAAAGTAGAATGTCAAATTCTTACCATATAAGTCTAACAAATGACTTAAGATTTTGTGTCTGCTAAACTAGCTCCTCGGTCTAAAGCAAGTTTTACCTTATTTGGCATTGGTAGCAATATAATTTGGCTAGATAAACTTATTTTCTTATCTAAATTTAGGTACAATTGAGGAGAGACAAAACACTTTGTCATTTAATAATGGTCCCACAATGAGTGACCCACTAATTATTATGTTACTTGGGGACTGTTGGGATCTTCATGCAATGTTAAAACATAAATTAAACTTCACTAAAACTTGGTACCACAAGAATTTAATATTATTGTTGGATAGGGAGGATATCACCATACTCTATTGTCTATGTTAGACACCCCTAATATTAGTTAAGAGATCATCATGCATGGGTTTAAACCCCTCATACCCAGCCAATAGGATCCAACTGCCTCTACTTACTCTACTAGTGAGCATACAATTTTCTTTATTTGGACATAGACCTCTTCTTGGCTCTACAATGTTCATTACATCTAATGTCTAAGTGTATCTTTGATTTTATTGCATAATGATAAACCAAACCCGTCTGAGTTTTCATGTCGATAAATCATCTTGTATTCTTTATATAGTTTGTACTTCATATGAGCTACTAAAAATCATGTCATATACTATACAACCTGAACTCATTAAGAGATTTAGAACAATATTCATTGTGACATAGATACACAGACTTATATTTCATATTACTCATATTATAGTATATACCAATATTTTCAAAATAGTGACATGACATATTATAATCTAATTTTTAACTTTCCATAGCGTATTTTTGTGTGCACTAAATAAAGTGATTGTATATGAAAATACTAAAGGAACCCTACATTTATCGTCTTTATTCATATGAAGAATTCAATCAATTTTTTTGTTATTGTTTTACTTAAATGGATTTATGGAAAACCTAGGTACAATGATGGGTTACATATATCATTATATCATATTACTATTATATTCACATGCAAGAAATCAAAGGCTAAATACAATTATCTTTCATGACGAGTTACCTACTTTTTTTAATCATGCAAGTATAGGTTAATATTTTAGTCTAACTAGTTCAAAGATGACAAAAAAGGATACATGGAATTCATTGTTATTTATATATTTTTTTATATTCTATAAAACATTAGTTGATAGTGATATCCCTCTTGCCTCTAATTGGATTCCAAATACTACATTTAATCTAGGGTATCATAAAACAAATCTAGAATGAAAACTTCTACACATCCACTTCTTACCACAATTAGTTACTCCTCGTAGGGCACACCTACTTGAGATAGGAGGGAGAGTAAAGAGAACATAAAACCTTGATTCATTACATATAAGTGATTTATCCCAAGGAAAATGGACATAAAGTAATAAGAATTGACTAACACAAGTTTTCTTTAAGTGATCTTCTTACATTTATTGTTTCTTTTATTGTTCTTCACAATCCCTCCTTTTCGGCACCCCCCCTGCAATAATCATTACTTGGGATTTGGACTTTGGTACCTTTATATTAATATTACAATCTAACATTTTAAATTCTATCATGTTTTATTGACTACAAATCAAGAAATTTAAATTTTTGTGATTAGTTGTTCAGAATGCATTGAAAGTAGCCACATCAACCACTCATAGAAGAGCTAAGTTGGAACTCGATGCACCCAAAACATTAAGTTCGGACCACTCTTCGATTGATGGATGGGTGTCGGAAGGACACTGAGATGCTTTAAAGCACTCTAGACATTTTTGAAGTTAGATAAACATGCTTGAAGTAGCCTACTTTTGGTCAATGTGGTCCAATCAAATTGTGCCACTTTGACCCAAGAATACAAACTTCAAGTCAAAGTGGTCAATCCATGTGTCATGATTCAAATCCATGCAGCTATCTATAGTCCCTTTAGTCTGACTGAAAGCACTCATTGATTGATGCCTCCCTTGCATTAATTGATCTAAACATTTTCTTTGAAGTCTACAAATTTTTCTAGGAATCGGGTTGGCTGGTAGACTTTTATCACCAACTCCGTGTAACGTAGTTGGTGCTCCTCACCTCTAGCAACAAACTGGTCTGGCGAGTGTGCCAAGACTTCCGGTTTGGCTGTCGTTGTTGGGACCGGTGCTACTTCCATTCTAGGCCACTTCTCGGCCTTAGAAGGCCCAGACGTCTCAGGGTTTGGGCATTTTTTTCCCGGTGGTAGCTTCGTTTGTGGCCTCAACGTTGATCCTCAGGCCTTGGTCGTAAACTTGGATGACAGTTTGTTTGGTGTGGGCCATTTTCTACAATGATTAAACAAAGGGATTAAGTAAAAAGAAGTTGTTCGATCAAACTGCATTTGCTCGATATCGACCAGAAGGCGATAATGAGTGTGTCACCCAATATAGGTTGGGCGATACACTTAAAATCGGTATCGGGTTGGACACTTATAGAAAACATGACACGTGATACGTAGGTGCCTGATACCAAAAGACTGATACGTTTTCAAAGGGTACTCAGGGCAAACTGATATCGGGTAGAAGTCAGCATCGAGGAAACGATAAGGTTTTGTCGATACGGTCTATGCGACAAACTAGTATCACGTAACTCCTCTAATGGGCCATTATGAGATGATCGGCAGATGTGTCGCATGATATGAGTGTCACACGGCTAAGGTGAAAACACGATAACATCTCTACATGATAAAACAAATGACACACGATGCATCATGTCGCGCGATATGGTTGTCATGCGGCACGGATGAAAGTGTTGCTAAACAACCTGAGAGACACAATCATCATTGCAAGCTCAAGTTCATTACCCAATAAGATGTTTTGGTCATTGTGTCACGTGATATGGCTGTCATGTGGCACAGGGAAAAGACCAATGTAAAACAAAGCGGTAAGGAAAATTGACACGCTTATTGCGCGTCAAGTAAAAACACGATATGCATTAAAATGTTCTGCTCGACACTGCAAACAACGCGATAAGGTGGCACGCGATAGGGTTTGGTCGATACGGTCTGTGCAACACAAAGTCACGTGATAAGCAAGGCGCCACTGATTTTACCTGTATCAGGCAAGAGGATCTTGAATGCGACACGAAGGTTGGTAGGCAAAGGCCGCCACAAGAGCTTCAAAAGTGGCATAAAATGGACAATATGGGAGCTATAGAAGGTAACTCGGTAACCCGCCACGGTTAAACTTGAGTTACTATATATAGCCGACTGCAAGCGGAGTAAAAATGGGTAAAAGCTAGGACACGTGTTGCACATGCACAAGAATCATCTTCTCAAGCACGGTAAAACCAGTCTAATTTATCACGTCCTGAGGATTTTGAGAAGGCTCGTGTGGAACGCGTGTCATGCGACAAAGACGTGTCGCCTGATATGCTTCGCCCATTGCACTTCTTTCATGACAAGGGTCTGCTCGAGATGCGCGTCACATAGTGCGCGATGTGCTAAGTGATAGGCCTACTCGGCACGTGTGTCGAGAATCCACTTAAACTTTATGAGCGTGGGCATGCTAGCCGATACAACCTAGGTGATAAGGAAGCCCATGCCACCTATCGCGTGGTACATCTCTTGCCCGACACGCCTCTACAAAAATCATGCAAAACTAAAACCGAGGGCTCGCCCGATACACATCAAGGTGGGTTGGGTGACACGGGTATCACAAAACTTGTCACGCTGAGCAAAGGCAAAGAAAAAGTATCATGCATGTTCAATATGCCAGCAAAAGGGCTTAAAGGAAAAACAAAAACAAGGATAGAAAAACTAAAGATCATAAGGCACTTGATGGGTAAAACATCATTGGCCTAACGGTAAACTTTAGCCTCAAATAGTATTACTCACCAAGTCAATAAAACTAAGTTGGTGACCCATGAAATAGAGTCTGCGCTCGTGGCGTGAGCACATACTCGGGCCTTATTACAGTGAGATTGTTCATAATGTTCTTTGCAGGAAAAGGAAATAACATCGTATCCTATGAAAGTAAAGCTCAGGTTGCCTCCTGAGGAGCATTGCGGTTCACGTCATTATCTCGACATGTTTGAATCCTACTGTGTTTCTTTGGTAAGTGCATCTTTAGCATCCTCCAGGGGTATCTCAGATCTCCTCACAAAGGCTTCATCTTCATAGAACCTTTTGACCCGGTGTCCGTTGACTGAAAAACTTTCATTGGATCTTCTTTATCATATAGCTCCATCATCCCAGATGGGTATATCTTTGCTACTATGAATGGTCTGGACCACCTGGTCTGCAATTTTCTTGGAAAAGACAAATAGAAGATTTAAACAATAAGACTTTACCACCTTCCTTGACATCCTTTACTCACAGATGGGAATCATTCCAGACTTTGGTTCTTATCTTGTAGATCCTTACATTTTCATAGGAGTGAAGCCTAAGCTCTTCAAGTTCTTGGAGTTGAAGAAACCTTTTCTTTCTAGCTAGCGTTGGGTCCATGTTAAGGCATTTGATGGCCCAGAACGCTTTATGCTCCAACTCAAAGGGTAGGTGGCAAGCTTTCCCATATATTAGATGATACGGTGTAGTGTCGAGCAGTGTCTTGTAGGAAGTCATGTATGCCCAGAGAGCATTATCTAACTTGGATGACCAGTCCTTGCGAAACTTGCCAACCATTTTTTCGAACATCTACTTGATCTACCTATTAGAAACTTTGATTGTCCGGACATCTGCGGGTGGTATGGTGTGGAGACTTTGTGATGAACACCATATCTGCGCAAAAGTGATTCAAATTGCCTTTCTGCAAAGTGAGATCCACCATCACTGATGATGGTTGTCAACACTCCAAACCTTGGAAAGATTATCTTAGTAAAGAGATTTATCACTGATTTGGCATCACAAGTGGTGGTGGGTACATCTTCTACCCATTTGGAGATGTAATCTACTGCAACAAGGATGTACTTGAAACCATAGGAAGAGGGGAAGGGTCCCATATAGTCTATCCCCCACACATCAAAGATTTCTACCTCAATCCATTCTGAAATAAGCATCCCATTTTGACAGGAAATATTCCCGGTTCTCTAACATTCATTGCATGCTTTGACATAGGTGTGTGCGTCTTTGAAGAGAGTCGGCCAATAAAAGCCTGACTGGAGTACCTTAGTTGCGGTCCTTTCACCTCCTAGGTGCCCTCCATAGGGGGAGGAATGTCACACAAACAGAATCTTTGGAACTTCATCCTCAGGTATACACCTCCTATAAAAGCCATCAGTGCAACGCCTGAACAACAAAGGGTCATCCCAGTAATAGTTCTTCAAATCAGAGAAGAATTTCTTCTTCTGATTGTAGGACATTTCCGTGGGTAGTTGTTTGTAGGCCAGGTAATTATAGAAGTGTAACATCCTTGACCTGTGTTATGGCTTAACCCTAGAAGTTTTGTTTAAGTAAGTTGTTTACAAACTTGTTTTAATCTTTTGAAAAGTAATTAGGACTCTTGTAGAGTTTAAATTTCAAGCTTGAGCTTATTTGCAAACTATTTGTGCATTATATGATAGTTTGGGCATAAAGTGAAATTACACAAGATGAGGGGCTATATTGCAAAATGTCACATGTTGAATGTACCTCATATGTTTTATCATCATAATAGAGAGAATTATGTTGAAGGATGGCTTGCGGAAAGCCTAAATTTCAAGTTGCAACTTGTTTGAATAATGTTAGTGCATTGTGCACCTATTTTGGTACAAATTGTATTTTACCCAAAATGTAGAGTTAATATGTAAATTACCACCTCTAGAGTGTTACTACTCCATACAAGTATCATATAGAGGATATAGAAAGGAGGAGACACCATGTTTGAATCGATTTTGAGTGACAGTATACTTGGTGATGAAATGACCAAGAAAGGGGTTGAATGTGAAACCCTAACTTGAGTTGTATCAAGTTGAAAAGCTTATATCTGAGTGCCTATCGGCCAAGGAGCCATAGGAGGAGTCTCATATCGGTTTTTGGACTCTTGGCAAAGGCCATGACGTGCAAAGAACCTCAAGGAGGTGAAGTTTATCGGTTTACAAATTCCTTAGAGAAGTTGTATTGGGTTGTGAATAAAGTGGTGATTTTGTTGATATATCTTATTCAAAGAGATAAGTAATGGGAAAAATTTCATCCCTAGATTATCCTCAAGTGTTTTTCATGTCAAGATAATTGTTAATGCATGCATGTACATGTGTCAACCATGCATGGACACGTGGCACCTAGTAGCTTAAATTAGTGACACCTCATTTACACACTTTTTCATGAACCTCAAGTATATATACCCCTATTTTCACCCACTAGTGAAATGTTTCAAATCTTACCACACTCCTTCCCTAAAGTATCATGCATAGAGTCCTTGTATCATGAAAGAGTGAAGTGGTATCATGCATAGGGCCTTGGGTATCATCCATAGCAAGTTCATATCGGCCAAGTAAGGTGGTATCGGCTTAGTAAGGTGATATCGACCATAGTGGGGTGTTTTGACCACAAGTGAGAGGGATATCGGCCAAGGGTGGTGGCATATCGTGAATGAGTAGTGGGGTATCGTGCAAAGGTGCCAAGGAGTAATAAGAACTCATAACCCTAAGGTGAGGCCATGATCATCTTCAACCTTGGATTGAAGCATGAATCTAGGGTTATGATCTTCCTTTATTTTCTTCTTCACCAATTGCTTATCAATGGTGATTCTTTGCATATAGAGGATTTGTGTAGTTTATCTTCAACCTTGGGAACATGATGCTTTGGAGCTTGGATATTTGAATTAGTTCTTGAGGTGGGTCATATAACTTGAACCCAATTATATTATTATACACCTTCAATTTTGTCATATTTGTTGATATACTTGCAATTTCAATTTCTCTTGTATATTTGATGATTATTTGAGTTCTAAAAGCTTCATGGGACTGTTTTCCATGACTTAGAATAGTAAGAACAAAGGTCTAGAGGTTGATGGTGATGACATCATCAAAGGAAAAGTGATATCGGGTTGAAGCACACACCACAAACCCGATATGGTGATGTAACCCTATATGATAGGAAAACTGATATACCTTGTAACCCCACATCCCTATCGGTTTGTACAATGGGTTGACAGATGTTTAACCAGTTGTCTAGCCTATCACATAACCCATGGTGAAGCGTAGGTTGAAGCCATGACGGTTTGAAGGGGCATGAGCATAAGGGTCTAACCCGATATGGTGTGAAGCACACACACACCTCTTTGCCCGATATGGTGTGAAGAACACACACACCTCTTTGCCCGATATGGTGTGAAATGCACAAACACCTCTTTTCCCGATATGGTGTGAAGCACACACACACCTCAACAGTGATATGGAAGCAAACACACACCTCTATGCCCGATATGGTGTGAATCACACACCTCAAACCCAATATGGTGTGAAGCACACACACACCTCAAACCCGATATGGTGTGAAGCACACACATACCTCTTTTCCCAATGTGGTGTGAAGCGCGCACACACCTCTTTGCCTGATATGGTGTGAAGCACACACACACCTCTTTGCCCGATATGGTGTGAAGCACACACACACCTCTCTGCCTGATATGGTGTGATGCACACACACACACACCTCTTTTCCCGATATGGTGTGAAGCATACATACACCTCAAGGGTGATATGGTTAGGGGTGGCAAAAAGTGACCACCCGTGTCCATAGCAAGACACCCAAACCGCTCAGGCAGAATTTTATAGTACTGGATCCCCACACCATTCAAACGGGTGGTATGGATTAAAAAAGACGGGTCCCTACAGTACTCCCATTTTAGATCCATCCCGCTCTGGACATGCAGCTGCAAGTCCAGAAAATTGCACTAAATCTCCTGTATTTTATACAGTAACCCAGAAATAATTTATTTACCCCAGAAATTGTAGCACAGACCCTATATTTGACATATTATCTTTAAATAAGATACGTTTGGCCCTATATTTACCTCAGAAATCGTAGCACAGACCCTATATTTAACATATTAGCCTCAAGGAAGAGACGTTTGGTCTAAAACAAACTTGTACTAGGAATTGCACAAAACCCCTACACTTTATACTTAACTCGAAAATGATTCATTTTATATAGAAAAGTTTTCACGTCAAGCCATTTTGCTCCAAGAACATTGCACAAACTGCATGAATCATTTCCAACAACAAATCCAGATCGACAGAAGTATCAAAATTATAAATGTTTCACCACATTCATATTACGACTTTTTTTGTTTCACCACATTCAGATTACGACTCAAAACAGCTGCAGTCTGGCATACAACTATTCATATTTAACTGCATGAATCATTTCCAACAACAACTCCAGATAGATAGAAGTATCAAATTACAAATGTTTCACCACATTCAGATTACGATTCAAATAACTACAGTCTGATATACAACTATTCATATTTAGTTGCACAATACATATAGTTTTACTGCTGACGACAAAATATTGCACAAGAACTTCAAGTTCAAATTCACACAGTTGTTTAACTTCAGCCTCCAATAATGGTATCTATAACTTGAGTACAGCAGATTCACACAGCCGCTCACATTTTCCAATATGTCCCACCTAAAATAGATCAATAAGATGAAAACAACAAATCAATAAGATAACAAAATATAGCCTTAAGAAAAAACACATCAAATAAGGATGCATGCCTTAAATTTCCGAAACTAATGCTTAATGCATAAACAAAGGCATAATAGATGCCTTCACTTTTAGGATCTGAAGAATTTAATACTCATCGAGACAACCAAGTTCAAAACATGCGAGAACAGACAAAATTAGTTGATGTCCAAACTGGAGAAATCAAGAAGTGAGCTAAATAAAGTTTGTGAAGAAAAAGCTAACCAAAACTAAATACTACCCAAATTTACTGCTGCATTTTCAACCCATGTGCCTGAAACAAACACAACAGGCACATAAAAACATCACAAAAGGTTGAAGCAGTTTACCTTCATCCAGAAACCTTCACAGAAAACTTCTACTGTGTCTGAAAACTTTTTGAAAATAAGATATTAAACTGAGAATAATAAGATATCAATGGAAAAATGTTTACTATGTGCAACAAAATCCATGGAAAATATTGAATAAAAAATCAATGAGACTAAGAATTAGACGTGTTACCATCTAAGAATTAGATGTGTTACCATCTAAGAATTAGATGTGTTACCATCTTCTTCAACTTCTTCATCCTCCAAAAAACTAGCTATAAAAGATTAAATGCACAATTATCAATTAAGAGAATCTATTTAAATAATAAATCACTCCAGCTAGATAAGATCAAATGGAATACTATATACTACCTTGCATTTGGTTATTTCTAAGCCAGCTTTGGGTGCACATCAGAGCTTCCATTGTAGTGGGGTGGAGTCTACTACGATGTGGATCGATTACCCTCCTTGACATACTAAATGCCGACTCTGAGGCCACAGTGGAGACTGGTACGGCTAAAAGATCCTTAACAATGGATTTTAGGATAGGATGAACATCACCATTCATTTTCCACCACATTAGTATATCAAAATCTGAAGATTGAGGCAATATATCAATTTCCAAGTACTTATCAAGTTCAATTTTGAAGTAGCTTGAGTTTCTCCTTTGCCTCTTCACAAAGGCCTCAAATTCTAGCAAATCATCATCAATGTCCTCTTGAGAGGAAACCAGTGGACTTGAAGATGGCCAGTCACTGTCCAATTCATCTTGCGTCTTTGCTCTATCTTTATAGTCATTCAGCAGATCAACACAAGCATCACGGACATTTTTAATGTGGTCTGCAGCCTTATCTCCATATATGATGTCAAAATAATACTCAACCATCTTCATTTTATATCTTGGGTCAAGTACAACAGCAACTCCCATTGGAATGTAAATGTTATCCCAATATTTTTGGAACTTCTCCAACATATTTTTAGCCATTCCCACGATTACCTAATTTGGGGATTTTTGCCAATTGTCTAAAGACACTCTGATTTGACAAAGTTTAGGAAAACACAAATTGGCAGTCGGATAACTTGTCCCAGAAAACACCTCTGTAACTTTGTAGTAGATCTTCAATTTCTCACAAACTTCTAAACAGAACTGCCAATCTGAATCAGTTGGTATCGCCTTATAGTTTTTATCTCGTTGCCTTAATACAGTAAACACATCTTTATACATAATTGCAGTCCTAAGCATTAAGTAGGTAGAATTCCACCTAGTTTGGCAATCTAACGATAATTTCTTTGAAATGGGCATCTTCAATTGCCTCGCAGTTTCCTCAAACCTCTCTACTCTCTTTGGAGTTGCAGTCCAGTATGCAACATTGTCTCTTATCTTTTCAATTCCATCTTTGATTACTATTAAACCATCTTTCACAACAAGATTTAATATATGTGCAGTACATCTCATGTGCAAAAATCTACCACCCAAAATTGTGGAATTTGGATACAATTTCTCTTTGACTAAGGTAATCATCAGATCGTTTGTGGAGCAGTTGTCAACAGTGATACATGACAATCTTTTTTCAATCTTCCAGTCAGTCAGACAATTCATCAAAACATCACATAGCACATCACTTGTATGTGGACAAGGGACGTAGGCAAACCTAAACACACAAGTGTAGATTATAAATATAGGTAGAAGGAAGGAAATGATATCATGTATTCATCTAACATTCAGATTGTAAAGAGAATACCTTAGTATTTGGCTCCTTAAAGACCAAGAGGAGTCAACATGATGTGCAGTAATAACCATGTATCCCCGCATTTGATAATTTGATGACCACATATCAGTTGTCACAGCTACTCAAAAATCACAATTCCTTAAGAACTCCATTGCCTTCTTCTTCTCACCACCATATAACTTCAGAATATCACTCTTGATGGAGTTCCTTGTTGGGCTGTTAAACAAAGGCTGGATAACATTAAGCATCTTTCGAAATCCAATGTGTTCTACCATGTTTAAAGGGTAGTCATGCAAAAGGATCATATCCACGACTGCCTTTCTTCCACTTTCCTGGTTGAATGCAAGTTTAAGTGCCTCTCTTGTGCATATTGCTCTCCTAAGACTATCTCCATTCAAAGCCTGGCATCTCAGATTCTTATGATCATGAAGATGAGATGTCCCATGCTTGGGATTTGCTCCGTACACTTTATGGCAATATATACATTCTGCTTTCCAACGCCCTTCCACCTTCTTCCTCTTATAATAGTTCCAAATCTTGCTCCTAAGAACTCTAGATGGTGATGAAACGGCACTGCTTTCATTAGGTAAGGTCTCTTGATTAGCAGGGCATGAACTTGGGTTGGGAGACCTTGATTCTTCATAAATGGTTACCATTGTGTATGAATTCCTAAATTTGGATTAGTATTTATATGCTTCCTCACTATGGAAGTGCCAATACTTCCTCACTAAGATATCATGTATACACATTAGACATTACATAAAGCGTATAGTGAACTACTAACACGTTTACATAAGATTCACTTTTCACTAGTAAAGTACAAACAATTGATTTTATATATGTTACCATCTCAAGTAAATCATTCATATGTACGTAGGTACTTATCTGATTTTATATATGTTACCATCTCAAGTAAATCAGTCATATCCCCACCAGTTGCGCATGGAGCCAAGCATTGGTTGGCGTTTAAGTGCATAGCACCATTAATAATAGGTACTTTTTTTATTATAGTCACTACCTTTCCTCCCAACCCAACTGTAGCCTGGAACAGCTGACCCCGACGCATGAGAAGCAACAGACGAGCAATGCAGATACAATACAAGAACCCAGCATTAAGAGGAAAAGTTTTCATTACACTTACCTGCAGTCTATGTACCAGAGTAGAATAATTGTTGATCACTGGTAGCTATGGATAGTCGCCCACGGAGCCACTTATTTCCGGAAACCAAGCCAGCAGCTAACAGAAGAGTAGAAGTTGTTGATAATGACGATGCACAACTCGTTGATCTCTTCCCAGAATGGATAAGCTGCGAAGGATATTGAGAGGATGAGATCTGAATCTAATAGATTGGGGTAAATGAACAAAATTGCAAGCACATTTCCATCGCCAAGGAGAAAAGATCGAGGTGGATTCTTACCCGCGATACCACTGTGAGTTGCTCCTCCCTTCGCCAAGCACGACCGATCTCTGACTCTGCTGATTTCTGAGATCCACGACGGTAAGAAGCTGGCTAGCGGAGCGGAGATTCCATCTGCCACCTATTTGAGGAGACAAGCTCCATAGCCGGAAGCGGTGTTGCAGCGATGGAGCGGCAGTGAGATGGAGAGGGTAGGATCTCTGGCTTTGCTGATTTCTAAGATCCACGACGGTCCGAAGGTGGCTAGCTGAGCGGAGATTCCATCTGCCACCTATTTGAGGAGAGAAGCTCCATAGCCGGAAGCAGCGTTGCAGCAATGGAGCGGCGGCGAGATGGGGAGGGTAGGTTTTCGCGAGATGGAGGAGGGTTTCGCGAGATAGAAATTTGGGACTGAAAGCGTCGGGGTGGTTTGGTTACCCGATTATACTGTAGTAGATTTTAGACTAACCAAACCACCATCCATATCCGTGATGGATATACCAATTTGGTGGACCGGACCGGGTGATGGTATATAGGATTTTATTGCCATGACCAGATATGGTAAGCACACATACACCTCAAACCCCATATGGAAGCATACATACACCTCAAGGGTGATATGGTAAGCACACATACACCTCAAACCCGAGATGGTAAGCATACATACACCTCAAGGGTGATATGGTAAGCGCACATACACCTCAAAACCCATATGAAGGAAACCACCATAAATGAAATGTATTTGATGGAGTAACACAGGAAGTGTTTTATATCAAGTCATACATTAAGAGGTATGGAAATTAATGAATAATGATTAAGTAGGCTAATGTACCTTGAAGGAAAGGTTGAGCCAACTTAATAAAGTATGGAGTTATCAACATCCTAGTTAGGATGAGAGAGAAAATCATACTTTTGTGATAAACATGTAATGGGCATACATTAATATTTCTAATATGTGTAGGATATGACTTAGGGTTTGATCCTTGATAATGTGATCTTGAAACCATAAATGGTTAATAATGGGAAACCCTAACCCTAATGAAGGATGAGGATATGTAATGTGAAATCCTAATCGATAAGAAAGGGAAACCCTAAACCTGATATTGGGATCATGGTATTACCTATGTATTGAATGGTGTTGATATGTATTTGATATGGTTGTTTTCATGAAATACTAACCATGAAGGTATCATGAGATGATGAGCATATCCAGGTATGAGCTATGATGTTCATATTGATACATATTTAAATGGGCCTTGTGAGCCATGTGAGATGCTTGTACAATAATTTTCATGTATACCTTGGTCTGAGGACCTAGAGAAAATAGTTACCTGATAAGTGGTAACAGTGTTCAGTGATGAACTAAGGGTGTGAATACCCAGATCTAGTAATCATGATGATGATAATGTTGAGGGATGAGAATCCCCAATAATGAGATAAGGGATTAAGATCTTAAATGTTATATGTGTTCTAAAGATTTGAAAAGTACTTGATAGATGTATAACACCTTTCATTGTAGCATCTATTATAATAATTCATGTTTGAAACTTGACTGATGCTAAAAGATATGGTAATGCACTTAATTAATGAAGTGGAATCTTATCATGTAGCGCCCTAGCCATAGATCAATAAGTGTCAGTAGCTGCTGAATGATGAAATAGGTTTTCCCACATGATCTCCTAGAGGGCATATTTTTGAATATGTGGGGGTGATGGGCACAAATATCCTTACATCCTAATCAGGGATTGATGTGAGATCTCCTTCAATATAAATGCCAGGATGGATGTATCACGAATCTCCCGATGATGATGAATTCTAGAATTGATGGTAGATAACTGAAATCTCTCAATCCTGAAGAGAGTGCATGGCTGTAGCTCTATAGCAAAGTTGCCAGTATACCCTAGAAAGATATTTAGCAGTTGACACGAGATGTCCTGCTTGGGGTCTCACATTGACTAAGACAAGTGAGTTCATGGCAGCTAGCTCTTCCATTGACCTTTTATGGTACCGATTTTGACTTCACAGTGGTCAGTTGGAGTATGAGAAGTATACCTCATCTCCTTAGGGCACAAGTGTGATTGTAAAATGTAATCAGCCGTGTAGTGTATTTTCTTAAGGATGGAATACGAAAATCATTGGTTGATGTTACATTTCTTATTGCATCTTAAATGGATAGATGTTATACATGTTCTTCGTATTCCTTATAAAATGAATAGATGAATTACTGCTTTATCAAATATAGATGCAATGCTTCATAAGATGATATTGCTCTATTATGCTTAAACAGTGATTAAATCCTGCTTATTAATATAAAAGAATCCTTTGCTCAGTTTATTACTATTTATCTGCAATGATAATATTGTTGGTGGAGAGTTATATATCTCACTGGGACATGGGTCTCACTCCATTGGTCACCAACATTTTTAGGTTGACGCATACGAGTAGGGACCATACAACAGAGGGAGGACAACAACATCAGGGGCAGCAATAACATCTCAGGTTGAGTGTATTGTCTGTCGTGTCTTGAAGATATATGTCTTATGTGTCATCTTTGTACTCTCAAGTCCTTAGAGTTAGTACGTAACTATTTTATGAACGATTTAAGATTTTGTCTTGTACTCCTCGTGGTTTTATGTTGCTTATGTATAGTTTCAACAAAGCAATTGTTTTATGTAACCCTTGAGATGAGTTGGTACATGATATGTACAATGTGAACCATGATGTATGTACTACTTTGGTTCTCTTCTTAAGAGTTTCCTAGAAATGGATTGCTTTGCAAATGGTATTAATTTTAGTGATTCTTGTTAATCTGCTTCTTATGGTTATTCTGCAATTATTTACTAGTGACGGTTTGATTTTTTGTCAGATCGTCACAAAGTTTTGGTATCAGAGCCTAAGGTTTGTTGAGTCTATAGAGACATAGGATTAAGTTTGTTGAGTCTATTCTAAATGTTATCCATTTTATCTAATAGTGACCTCTGCTCATATAGGAGAAGAAGTAAAGCTTAAAGATGGTTGGATCACACGAAGAACATGCAGCTAAAAGCAGTGTTGCTGCACCAGGAGCAGGCGCAAGGGATCAGGCTAGAGAGGAATTAAAACTTGAGAATCCCTAGCTTGGCCAAGCTTTGATAGAAAACCCAGCTTTTCATGCTCTATTTGGACAGTTCATGAATACAATGATGCATATGGAAGATCAAATGTTAGCACCTGCACCTAGGGCACCAACTCCCAATGAGGGGCATGGATCTGGTAAGACCTTTGAACGGTTATGTCGATTATGAGCCAACAAATATGGTGGTATAAATGACCTAGTAGATGCAGATTCATGGCTCACTGAGTTGGAGAAAGCCATTATAATCCTTAACATTCCAGAAACTGAGAAAGTTAGGCATGTTGTGTACTTGTTAAAAGGGAGCACTGGCCACTGGTGGGCCATTGAGGAGGAAAAATGACTAGGTGTTGAGGTCCAATGGAGAGAGTTCTAATGTGAGTTTGTCAGTAGATACTTTCCCAAGACCTACCTGGATGAGAAAATCTCACAGTTTGAGCAGATTAGGCAGGGACCAATGAACATTAGTGAGTATGAAGCAAAGTTTATGGAGCTTTTGTGGTTTTGTCCACACATGGCTACTACAGATGAAGAGAGAATTCAGCATTTTGAGAAGGGTTTGAATGCTGAGTTAACCACACTTGTATCTTCTCTAGAGAATAGAGAGAGGTTTTCCACCTTTATCGAGTTAGTTAGGCAGATAGAAATGTCTGTGACTGAGAAACGTGAAGCCAACAATAGGAAAGTGCCTACACAGTTTCAGGGACAGAGGTATGAAAGTTTTAAGAAACCAAAGTTTTCTGCACCAATAGCACCACAGAAGTTCAGTGCTAAGACGTAGTGGACATCCAACAAGGGTAGAGGCCATAGTCTACCACCAAGTAGAGACCATAATTTAGCATCAATGTCAGTAACAGGACCATCTAGGCTGAAATGGGAAAACCTAAGCTGTTACCAGTATGGGAAGCCATGACATATGATGAGGAATTGTCCATTTAGAGACAAGAGTGTAACCCAACCACTGAGGCAGAGTCAACAAGGTTCTCAGAAGCAACTGCTTAGCAGTGGCGCATGAGGATGTGGACAGGCATCCCAAGCTGGTTCATCTGCACCCAACAACAGGATGCATGGCCGACAACCAACAATGGTGAGATTCTATGCTATGAATCAGCCGGAAGTAGTAATCAACCCATGAGCTTTGATATGTCAGATGGAATTATTTCATTATGATATGTCTTCATCCTGCTTCGTATCTGTTTTGATTGATCTAGGTGCTACACATTCCTTTACCACTCGAGAAGTGATTCATGACTGCAATATGACTATTAGTTGTAGAGAAGATAATATGTTATTAGAAACTCCATTAGTTAGATATGCGGTGTTGCGGGAGGTATGTTCTTTCTGTGTTCTTTCCTTTTCAGAACACATCATTTAGGTGGATCTTATACCACTTGAGATGCATGGGTTTGACATAATTCTTGGGATGGACACCCTAGAAAAGTATAAGGTTGTCTTGGATTGTGGTTCCAAGCAAGCTATGTTCACAGACAATGGTGAGACATGGGTCTTTCAGGGGGATAGAATGATTCTTCCAACCTGTCTAGTATCAGCAATGATAGATGAGAAACTAATGCAACAAGGATGTGAAGCATTCTTGGCACATGTGGTAGATACTCGAGCAGGGAGTCTTAGTCTTTTTGAAGTTCCTATTGTCAGGGAATTCGAGGATGTGTTTCCTAAAGAATTTCCAGACATTACTCCACCTCGAGAGATTTATTTCGAGATTAATCTAATTCTAGGTACACAACCTATAGCTCAAACACCTTATAGGATGGCATCAACTGAGATGGAAAAGCTTAAGAAACAGTTACAGGAGTTTCTTGAGAAAGGTTTGATTCGACCAAATACTTCCCCATGGGGTGCTCTAGTTCTTTTTGTTAAAAACAAGGATGGATCTATGAGATTATGCATAGACTATTGACATCTTAACAAGGTGACTATTAAGAACAAATATCCTATGCCAAGGATAGATGATCTGTTTGACCAGTTGCATGGTGCAACAATATTATCTAAGATAGATTTAAGGTCAGGATATCATCAGTTACGTATCAAGGAGAGTATTATACCTAAGTCAGCCTTTAGGATAAGGTATGGTCATTATGAGTTTGTAGTTATGTCGTTTGGACTAACTAATTCACCGGTTGCATTCGTGGAGCTGATGAATAGAATCCTCCAACCATTCCTTGATCAGTTTGTAGTAGTCTTCATAGATGACATCCTGATATACAGTAGAGATGATCAACAACATCAACAACACCTTCGTCAAGCCTTGACATTGTTGAGACAACACAAGCTATATGCTAAGTTTAGCAAATGCGAGTTTTGGTTGTCAGAAGTGTTTTTCTTGGACATTTATATCTTCTTCTGGTATTAATGTTGATCCACAGAAAGTGGAATCTATTTTAGAGTGGGAACAACCGAAGACACCAACTGAGATTCATAGTTTCTTAGGCCTCGTAGGTTATTATAGGAGGTTTATTAAAGACTTCAGTTCTATAGCCTTATCCCTAACCAAGTTGTCCAAGAAGGAAGTTCCTTTTGTCTATAATGAAAAGTGTCAACATTCTTTCCAATTGTTGAAAGAAAGGTTGACCAGTGCACCTGTGTTAGCTTTACCTAACTAGGGAAAGGGATACATTGTTTTCTGTGATGCCTCTAAGAATGGTCTAGGATGTGTGCTGATGTAGAGTGATCATGTAGTTTCTTTTGCTTCCTGACAACTGAAGAAAGATGAGGATAATTATCTGATGCATGATCTAGAATTAGCTGCACTGGTTCAAGCGTTGAAGATCTGGAGATATTATCTCTATGGAGCACATTTCATATTTTCACAGACCATAGAAATTAAAGTACATCTTCTTACAACATGAGTTGAATATGAGACAACGCCGCTGGATGGAACTAATCAAGGACTACGATTGTACTATTGATTATCATCCAGGAAAGGCTAATGTAGTGGCAGTTGCACTAAGTAGAAAATCATCATCGCCACCCATAGATAAAGCACAATTGAACTCTTTAGTGTGCTTTAAACGAGACATGTTTGTCTCTTTGAGGCAAAACAATGTCCAGCTTAAAGTATCTTTGTTAGATGGATTGTTAGCTGAGATGCATGTGAAGCCTACTCTGAAACAACAGATCAAAGAGGCACAACAGGCTGATACTGTGATTCAACAGATCAGGTCAGAGTATGGTAGTGAGAAACAAGACAGTTTTCATGAGTCAGAGGATGAGATAGTCTGTTACCATGGTAGGATGGTAGTACCTGATGCCAATGACTTAAGGAATATAGTCATGGAGGAAGCTCATTCGTCCATGTATGCAATTAATCCAGGGAGTACCAAAATGTATCATAACTTAAAAGATATGTATTGGTGGCCTGGTTTGAAGAAGGATGTAGCTGAGTTTGTTACGTGGTGTCCAATATGTTAGCAGGTTAAAGCTGAACATCAGAAGCCCGCAGGAAAATTCCAACCTTTAACCTTTACCTATACCACAGTGGAAATGAGATCACGTGACTATGGACTTTGTGGTTGGTTTACCTAGAACATCCAAAAGTCATGATTCAATTTGGGTGATAGTTCATAGGTTGACTAAGTCAACACATTTTCTTCGTATCAAAACAACATATACTATTGAGAAACTTGCAAATATCTATATAGATGAGATAGTACAATTACACGGGGTTCCAGCAACAATTGTATCTGATAGAGGTCCCCAGTTTACAAGTCATTTTTGGGAACGACTACATAAAGCCTAGGGTACTCAGTTGAAGTTTAGCACAAATTTTCATCCTCAGACATATGGGTAGTCTGAGAGAACTATACAGACTTTGGAAGACTTTGCTTAGAGCATGTGTTCTTCAGTTTGTAGGAAGTTGGGACATACACTTGAGCTTTATAGAGTTTTCCTAAAACAACATTTACTATATTAGTATTTATATGACACCATATGAAGCCTTATATGGTAGACGGTGTAGATCTCCGTTATGCTAGTATGGAATAGGAGAATACCAACTTCTGGGTCCTGAGTTAGAGAAACAAACAACTGAGAAGATTAAAGTAATACAACAACAGTTGAAAGCTGCACAAGATAGACAAAAGTCTTATGCAGATAAGCGTCGTAGACCTCTAGAATTCCAAGTTGGAGACAAGGTGTATCTCAAAGTCTCTCCTTGTAAAGGTGTTCTCAAATTTGGGAAAAAGGGTAAGCTAGCCTTAGATTTATGGGACCTTATCTAGTGATAGCACGAATGGGAAAGGTAGCTTATAGGTTGGAGTTGCTACCTGAGCTACGTAGACTACATCCAGTGTTCCATGTATCTATGTTGAGAAAATGTCATCTCAATACAGAGTTTATGTTGCAACTTGTAGAGGTAGAATTAAATGAGGATATATCCTATGTGGAAGGTCCAATGGTGATTCTTGATAGAAGAATCAAGAAGTTGAAAAAGAAAGACATACTTCTTGTGAAAGTTCTATGGCATCACCGTGGCATTGAAGAAGCCACATGGGAGCTAGAGGAAGATATGAGGAGGAAGTACCCTTCTCTTTTCTCTTGAGATTTCGAGGATGAAATCCCTGTCAGAAGTTGATAATTGTAACATCCTTGACCTAGGTTATGGCTTAACCCTAGAAGTTTTGTTTAAGTAAGTTTTTTACAAACTTGTTTTAATCTTTTGAAAAGTAATTAGGACTCTTGTAGAGTTTAAATTTCAAGCTTGAGCTTATTTACAAATTATTTGTGCATTATATGATAGTTTGGGCATAAAGTGCAATTTACACAAGATGAGGGGTTATATTACAAAATGTCACATGTTGAATGTACCTCATATGTGTTAGCATCATAAGAGAGAGAATTATGTTAAAGGATGGCTTGTGGAAAGCCCAAATTTCAAGTTGGAACTTGTTTGAATAATGTTAGTGCATTGTGCACCAATTTTGGTACAAATTGTAATTTACCCAAAATGTAGGGTTAATATGTAAATTACCACCTCTAGAGTGTCCTTAATTCCTCCTAGTATCATATAGGGTAGATAGAAAGGAGGAGACACCATGTTTGAATTGATTTTGAGTGATGGTATACTTGGTGATGAAATGACCAAGAAAGGGGTTGAATGTGAAACCCTAACTTGAGTTGTATCAAGTTGAAAAGGTTATATATGCATGCCTATCAGACATAGAGCCATAGGAGGAGTCTCATATCAGTTTATGGACACTTGGAAAAGGCCATGACATGAAAATATCCTCAAGGAGGTGAAGTGTATCGGTTTACAACTTCCTTAGAAAAGTTGTATTGGGTTGTGAATAAAGTGGTGATTTTGTTGATATATTCTATTCAAAGAGATAAGTAATGGGCAAAATTTCATTCCTGGATTATCCTCAAGTGTTTTGCATGTCAAGATAAATGTGAATGCATGCATGTACAAGTGTCAACCATGCATGGACACGTGGAACCTAGTAGCTCAAATTAATGACACCTCATTTACACACTTTTTCATGAACCTCAAGTATATATACCCCTATTTTCACCCACTAGTGAAATGTTTCGAATCTTACCACCCTCCTTCCCTAAGTTATCATGCATAGGGTCCTTGTATCGTGCAGTAGTGAAGAGGTATAGTGCATAGGGCCTTGGGTATCATCCATAGAAAGTTTGTATCTGCCAAGTAAGGTGGTATCGACCTAGTAAGGTGATATCAGTCATAGTGGGGTGTTTTGACAACAAGTGAGGGGGATATCGGCCAAGAGTGGTGGCATATCATTCATGAGTAGTGGGGTATCATGAAAAGGTGCTAAGGAGCAAGAAGGATCTCATACTTAACCCTAAGGTGAGACCATGATCATCTTCAACCTTGGATTGAAGCATGAATCTAGGCTTGTGATCTTCCTTTCTTTTCTTCTTCACCAATTGCTTACCCATGGTGACTCTTTGCATATAGAGGATTTTTGAAGTTCTTCTTCAACCTTGGGAACGTGAAGCTTTGGATCTTGGAGCTTTGAAGTCGTTCTTGAGGTGGGTTATATAACTTGAACCCAATTATATTATTACGCACCTTCAATTTTGTCATACTTGTTGATCTACTTGCAATTTCGATTTCTCTTGAATAATTGATGATCCTTTGAGTTCTAAAAGCTTCATGAGACTGTTTTTCATGTCTTAGAATAGTTAAAATATAGGTCTAGAGGTTGATGGTGATGACATCATCAAAGGTAAAGTGATATCGGGTTGAAGCACACACCTCAAACCCAATATGGTGATGTAACCCTATATGATAGGAAAACTGATATACCCTGTAACCCCACATCCCTATCGATTTGTACAATGGGTTGACAAAGGTTCGACTAGCTATCTAGCCTATCACTTAACCCATGGTGAAGGGTAGGGCAAAGCCATGAAGGATTGAAGGAGCATGATCATAAGGGTCTAACCCGATATGGTATGAAGCACACACACACCTCTTTGTCTGATATGGTGTGAAGCACACACACACCTCTTCGTCCGATATGGCGTGAAACTCACAAACACCTCTTTGCCCGATATGGTGTGAAGCACACACACACACCTCAAAAGTGATATGGAAGCAAACACACACCTCTTTTCCCGATATGGTGTGAAGCACACACACACCGCAAACCCGATATGGTGTGAAGCACACACACACCTCAAACACGATATGGTGTGAAGCACACACGCAACTCTTTGTCCGATATGGTGTGAAGAACACACACACCTCTTTGCCCGATATGGTGTGAAGCACGCACACACCTCTCTACCCGATATGGTGTGAAGCACATACACACACCTCTTTGCCCGATATGGTGTGAAGCATACATACACCTCAAGGGTGATATGGTAAGCACACGTACACCTCAAACCCGATATGGAAGCATACATACACCTCAAGGGTGATATGGTAAGCACACATACACCTCAAACCCAAGATGGTAAGCATATATACACCTCAAGGGTGGTATGGTAAGCACACATACACCTCAAAACCCATATGATGGAAAACACCTTAAATGCAATGTAGTTGATGGAGTAACACATGAAATGTTTTATATCAAGTCATACATTAAGAGTTATGGAGTTTAATGAATAATGATTAAGTAGGCTAATGTACCTTGAAGGAAAGGTTGAGCCAACTTAATAAAGTATGGAGTAATCAACATCCTAGTGAGGATGAGAGAGAAACTCATACTTTTGTGATAAACATGTAATGGACATACATTAATATTTCTATTATGTGTAGGGTATGAATTAGGGTTGGATCCTTGATAATGTGATCTTGAAACCCTAAATGGTTAATAATGGGAAACCCTAACCCTAATGAAGGGTGAGTATATGTAATGTGAATCCTAATCGATAAGGAAGGGAAGCCCTAACCCAAATATTGGGATCATGGTATTACCCTTGTATTGCATGGTGTTGATATGTATTTGATATGGATATTTTCATGAAATACTAACCATGCAGGTATCATGAGATGATGAGCATAGCCAGGTTTGAGCTATGATGTTCTATGTAATACATATTTAAATGGGCCTTGTGAGCCATGTGAGATGCTTGTACAACAAGTGTCATGTATACCTTAGTCTGAGGACCTAGAGGAAATTGTTGGTATGTATGCCCATAGAGCAAGTCATATGATGATTGTAATGGGATACTTTGGAAATGATTTGAATAATAATAAAAGCAATTTCCGATCTATATGTTTAAACTATTTCTGAGATGATAGTGTAACATGATAGATGTCTAAAGAATGATTTTACTCAATGATGTATGCTTTTAGGTTAAGGACCTAAACGATGAGATCATACAAATGTTAAGAGTATACATTCTTGTTTGGTCCCTAGTTGGTTGTTATTGTGGAAATAACCATAGACATCAATAACACTAAAGACTAGATTGTGTGTTGGTTGATGACAGAATCTCATTAGTCATGATATAGTGATATCAAACCAAGCACATAGGTACTTGTTAGAGAACAAGGTACCGGACATACCCACCGTGAGAGTGACACATGGAACCATGACTTGGTAGTCACAGTCAGCTCTCATAGTGATGGTGGTGAGTGTGATTCTTAGACTTGAAATCACTACACTCAACACATGTCGTTGGGTACACTTTGACATCATCAAACGTAGTCTTGAAACATGGGTTGTTATAAAGGTGATGATTGGGTGGCTTTGACACATGGGGCTTTTGAGGGGTGAGTGATAGATATGGGATTTTTCCCTCTTGAGGGAGTTTGATGTCCTTGGCCACTTGATGAGTAGGATTGAGAAAGGCATGCACATGCACGTATGAATCAATATGTGATATTGATGTCACACACATCTCACCCAGTCTTCTCTGAGATCAAGGAAATGAATGAACGTTGATAGGATGATTGTTCCATGCCTCGAGTTCATTCAAGATATCAATGACAAAGGAATTATACATTCACTATAACACCATTCATGGATTGTAGGATTGAAAGTTGTTCTCCAACTTTCTATTTCACTTGGGTAGCACTGATGTGTGACTAGACACCACTCTTTGCTTGTGAAGTCATAAGTGTTATGGACTTTCACTTCCAACGTGAAATGGACCTGCAGGGTCACACACATAGGATTTAACCTGGAATAGGAGTTTGTCCACAAACAATGTTTAGATTGATTACTAAAGGAGTTTAGTAGTTCAATTAAACACTCAATCAATTGATAGCTCAATATCATAGTGTTCAAGGTGTTGGACTGATTGATTAGAGTATCAGATTGATTCAAAATGTGATTGACTGATTCTACACAATCTGCACTCCCAAACGATCGGCTCATGTGATGAACTGATCGACTGAGCTGGGTGAACTGATCGGCTCAACTGGTGAGTCAATCATCTCATGGACAGGGTGAAGCGATTCATTCAAGTGTTGAAGCGATCGGTTCAAGTCCAACTGAGCAAGTTGGGAAAGTAGGATTGGTGAGAATTTTCTTTTCATTTCACTTGCCCAATTTGATTGGAACAAGGATTGGTATTTGATACCAATTAGAAACAAAAGATGGAAAGTCAATTGGGAACTGATCAGGACCACGAACCGACCAGTTCAGAAGTGAACCGATTGTTTCATGGGTCCCAACTGATTGGTTGAGGTGTCAACTGACCGGATCAGATCCCAAACCAACCATTTCATTTGTGAAACGATCGGTTCAGGTTGCGTAGTTGGTTGTTTTTGTGGAAAATAGCAAACCCTTCTACTCATGCTTTAGTCACACATTGTTTGGGATAGAGAACCATGTCCCATGACCCTCCTATATATATAGGGGTATTGGGGGCTTCTCAAAGTACAACTCAGTGCAACCAGTTGCTCTGTGAAGTTGTTGTTCTATCTGGTTTTGGTAATCGAGAGAGAGCCCGAGCAAGTGCTACCCGATAAGGGAGGCACATCAAGGGAAAGACAACTACAGAAAGCGACTGGTGGTAGGAGAGTGTGTTGGCGACTAGTACGATGAAAGGAGGGTGTGACTCCTTCTAATTCCTTGTGGGACAAGGAGATCAGAGTTCTAGGCAGTCTGTGTGGATGATTGTATAGGCTGGAGACCTCTGTCACTCAGAGGACAACTGTCAATCCTGGCAGTCCAGGTGAGACCAGGAGTCTTCAGTCCCGGTGCGACTAGGAGCTGCACAGACACCGTCCAAGATCGGAGGTGAAGACCGGGCAAGGCGCGAGGTACTATCACCGAGCAAGCCTCAGGACAAGGTATGCATCCACAAACCATCTTTCCTATTATATAGATGTTGACACGATTCCTTTTGTTCTGGGTTTTGGGAGAAAAATTTTGTTTCCGCTGCTTCTCTACCTCCCCTAAAACCCAACAGTGGTATTAGAGCCACGTCAACTGCTCTATATTTTAGGATTATCGATATGATCGATTTTGGTTTGTCTCTTTTATTTATTGCATACGATGCGAATAAAATTGGCTTTATGCATGTCCAATCCACAAATCCCAAATATACATATATGATATGTAATATTAATGCACTCGATGCACGTCACCCTTAAACGAGTTTTGTGGTGGATGTGTAGCATGATTATGGCCTATAAACCCTATATTTGTGTGTGGTTGTATGTGGTTGCTTGCATCTCGGTCTGCGCACCGATTCCCTGTTCTCCTATTCTTGATGTAACTCGAAATAATTCGAGATTTCTTTTCTTACCTTTGCTCCCCCCGAATGTAACTCGAGGTTTCATAATTCAATTGTAAATAGGATAGATTTTATTTCTTATTATGTCAAAGAACGGCGGACGACCTGAGACGATTGGTTCAAGGCGTGAACCGATCGGTTGGTGTTCCAGATGACCGGTTCAAGGAGCGAGACGAGCGGGTGGTGACCTGAGGAGATGCACGATGACCGCTGAACTGATCAGCTGGAGGCGCCATTCGATCGGCTGGTGGCACCCGAACAACCAACTTGATGGCGAGCCAATCAGTCATGGAGATGAGCTGATCAAACCCAAAAAGGCAGGCACATATTTCATCTTGTACAGGTTGCATGTGATGTAGACCTAGATGACCGTGATTCCTCTTAGCTCGAGGAATCACAATAGGATGGCTATAATCATTGTTTTATTGTTTTGCATGTTTTTTGTGGGATATAGCATGTATATGATACATACTATATATTGTGGTGATTGGATATGTATATGTATATAAAAAACCCAAATCCCTCATTAAATATTAAAGTTTTAGATGCCTTCCAAATGAGACACACATGAAAAGCTTGATCGACCAAGTGTGGGCCCGCCCAAGCATGGTGCACCATCTATCTCGTGGAAGTGTGAAGGATGAATATGTGGGTCTGCCCAAGCAGGGTGCATGTTCATCGTGTTGGCTTTGGGTCAGACTTAACAAGGTGACCTAGATAGGATCTACCACCTTGAGGCATGGAGATGATCATGGCAAGGAGTTGCATATGACATCTTTCAAGAGTTGCATATGATGCAATTGGCAAGAGTTGCCTACCTGGAAGATCTGAGTTGTGGGTGATAGACCAAGCTGGTCCATGGCTTAGAGGATTTTGGGATCTTGACCCACTAGAAGATTGTACGCTGCAATCTTTCGAATTGATGGTGAGGGCTTTCAATTTGAGTCAAAATAGTGGGAGCGGTAATTAATTAAAGGCCTAATTAACTATCGTCAAATGTTATTCAAATCAAATTAAAAAGGAGTTTTGACAAATGCAATTTTCTCTTGTAGAATGGCAAAAGAATCATCTTTTAAAATGGGCAAATTAATTGAGAACAAATTGCATAACTGGTTGAGGACTGTGAGAAGTGTTCTGCACAATCCAGATATACCAGGAGCCTTTGAATCCACTCTATGTACGCTTAATGCGTTGGTGAAGAGGAAAGAAAGTTCATTGATAGAGATCAATGGAACGAATGGTAAGGGAGAGAAGGGATCTCTCGCCAAACCAATTTCTTCTACATGGAGTGGATGGAAGGAATGATGGAAGAAGAAGTCAGAGATAGAGATCTCTACTTCTGGTGTATACGTGATAGAGATTAACTTTACTACTTCTTCGTCATGGGTACTTGTTACCGGATGCAGATCTCACATTTGTTCAAATGTGAAGGATCTTAAGAGAAGTAGGCCTTTGGGGAAAGGCGAGGTTGAACTACGTGTTGCCAATGGGGCAAGGGTTTCCGCCAGTGCCGTAGGAACCTATGAGTTAACTCTACCAAGTGGGCTAATAATAGAGTTGAAGAACTGCTATTATGTACCTGCCATAAATAGGAATATCATTTCCGTCTCTTATTTGGACACAGATGAATTTGAATTTCTTATTAAAAATGGAAATTGTTCCATTTCTAAAGATGGGATCTTTTATGGCAGTTCCCCAATGTCTTATGGTCTATACTTGATAGATCTAGAGACAAATGTATACAACGTAAACACCAAAAGGCAAAAACTCAACAACTCAAACGAAACATATCGTTCTAGACTCCATAAAGATGGTTATCTAGACTCTTTTGATTATGAATCAATAGAGACATGTGAATCTTGTTTGTTGGGTAAGATGACCAGGACACCCTTTAAAGGTAAAGGTGAGAGAGCTAGTGATCTATTAGGACTCATACATACTGATGTATGTGGGCCTTTTAGAACTAATGCCAGAAATGGGTATCAGTACTTCATTACCTTCACTGATGATTTCAGTAGGTATGGCTATGTGTACCTGATGAAGCATAAGTCAGAAACCCTTGAAAGGTTCAAAGATTTCATGAATGAAGTACAGAACCAACTTGGTAAAAGTATTAAGGCACTTCGATCCGATCGAGGTGGGGAATACTTAAGCCAGGAGTTTGAGGACCTTCTGCGAGCCCGTGGTATTGTATCACAATGGACTCCGCCTGAAACACCACACCATAATGGTGTGTCTGAAAGAAGGAATCACACATTGTTAGATATGGTGCGATCAATGATGAGTTTTGCTGATCTTCCAATTTCCTTCTGGGGTCATGCTCTTGAAACCGCCGCGTTTACACTTAACTGAGTACCACTAAATCGGTTCAAAAGACACCATACGAGATATGGACTGGGAAATGTCCCGATTTGTCTTTTCTAAAGATTTGGGGTTGTGAGGCTTATGTTAGGAAAATGTTTCCTGATAAGCTTGGACCCAAGTCTGATAAATGTTATTTTGTTGGATACCCCAAGGAAACGAGGGGATATTATCTATACCACCCTACTGACAACAAAGTGTTTGTTGTCAGGATAGTTGTGTTCCTAGAGAAGGAATTTATTTCCAAAGGAAGCAGTGGGAGGCAAATAGAGCTTGAAGAGGTTTAAGTCCAACAAGAAAACATTGAACCAGTAGATGTATGAGAGGAAAATGAAGATTCACAAGGTGTTGTGGAATCTCATTCTCCTCAGGTAACACAAGGACCTCGTAAATCTAGTAGGACCCGCCTTGAACCTGAGAGGTTTGGATACCTTGTAACTCAGGAAGGTGGTGAGTTGATCATAGATGATGATCCAACTACCTATGTAGAGGCTATGGAGGGACCGGATTCTAAGAAACGGCTTGAAGCCATGAGATCCGAGATGGAATCCATGTACTCCAACAAAGTATGGACTTTGGTGGAACCACCCGAAGGGGTAAAACCCATAGGGTGCAAGTGGGTCTTTAAGAAGAAGACCGACATGGATGGCAATATGCAAACTTATAAAGGTATATTGGTTGATAATGGATTTTGACAAGTTCAAGGTATTGACTATGACGACACCTTTTCTCCAGTTGCCATGATTAAGTCCATTAGGATCATGCTTGCTATTGCAGCTTATTATGACTATGGTATTTGGCAGATGGATGTTAAAACTGCATTCCTTAACGGGAATATAAATGAGGATGTGTATATGACACAGCCTGAAGGTTTTGTAGATCCAAAGAATGCCAATAAAGTCTGTAAACTGCAAAGGTCAATCTATGGATTGAAGCAAGCATCTCGAAGTTGGAATCTTCAATTTGATGAGGAAGTCAAAGTGTTTGGCTTTATTCAAGATGAAGATGAACCTTGTGTGTACAAGAAGGTTAGTGGGAGCTCGACCACATTCCTCATATTGTATGTGGATGACATACTTTTGATGGGGAATGA
The DNA here is from genome assembly GCA_963693085.1 of Alisma plantago-aquatica. Classification (NCBI taxonomy): domain Eukaryota; kingdom Viridiplantae; phylum Streptophyta; class Magnoliopsida; order Alismatales; family Alismataceae; genus Alisma; species Alisma plantago-aquatica. Next base: position 50,680,233 of record OY856412.1, read on the forward strand.
TGTCTTAGCCTTAGAGAAGGTAAAGACTTGGCTTGGGAATACTTTCTCAATGAAGGACTTAGGAGAAGCATCCTATATACTAGGAATTAAGATCTATAGAGATAGATCTAGAAGGCTTCTCAGACTAAGTTAGAGCACGTACATCGACAAAGTGCTGAAGCGGTTTAGCATGGAGAACTCAAAGAGAGGCAACATCCCCATGCTACATGGAGTCACCGTCTCTAGAGCTCAATGTCCCCAATCTTGTGAAGAGAGAGAGAGTATGAATGGGATCCCATATGCATCAGCCATCAGATCCATCATGTATGCTATGTTGTGCACACGCCCAGATGTCTTGGATGCTCTCAGCATGATGAGCCAGTACCAGTCAGATCCCGGGGATGCTCACTGGACAGTTGTAAAGAACATCCTCAAGTACTTGCGAAGGACTAAGGATTAGTTTCTTGTTTACGGCAGTGAGGAAGAGCTGGTTGTAAAGGGTTACACCGATGCAGGCTTCCAAACCAATAAAGATGATTACAGATCGCAATCAGGATTTGTGTTTTTCCTTAATAATGGAGTTGTGAGCTGGAAGAGTTCCAACCAAGAAACAGTTGCCGATTCTACTACAGAGGCCGAGTATATTGCTGCTTCACATGCAGCAAAGGAGGTTGTGTGGATTAGGAAGTTCATCTCTGAACTTGGTGTAGTTCCCAGTAGCTGTGATGCAATTGAGCTTTATTGTGACAATAATGGAGCTATTGCACAAGCTAAGGAACCCAGATCACATCAGCGGTCCAAGCACATACTGCGGCGCTTCCATCTCATATGAGAGATCGTACAGCGAGGAGATGTGAAGATTTGCAAAGTACCAACTGAAGACAACATAGCTGATCCACTAACTAAGGCCCTTTCTCAGCAGAAGCGTGATGGTCATGCTAGGTCACAAGGACTGAGGTTCCTTGGTGATTGGCTCTAAGTGCAAGCGGGAGTCTGTTGGTATGTATGCCCATAGAGCAAGTCATATGATGATTATAATGGGATACTTTGTAAATGATTTGAATAATAATAAAGGCAATTTCCGATCTATATGTTTAAACTGTTTCTGAGATGATAGTGTAACATGATAGATGTCTAAAGAATGATTTTACTCAATGACATATGCTTTTAGGTTAAGGACCTAAATGATGAGATCATACGGATGTTAAGAGTATACATTCTTGTTTGGTCCCTAGTCAGTTGTTATTGTGGAAATAACCATAGACATCAATAACACTAAAGACTAGATTGTGTGTTGCTTGATGACAGAATCTCATTAGTCATGATATAGTGATATCAAACCAAGTACATAGGTACTTGTTAGAGAACAAGGTACCAGACAGACCCACCGTGAGAGTGACACATTTCATGACTTGGTAGTCACAGTTAGCTCTCACAGTGATGGTGGTGAGTGTGATTCTTAGACCTAAAATCACTACACTCAACACATGTCATTGGGTACACTTTGACATCATCAAACACAGTCTTGAAACATGGTTTGTTATAAAGGTGATGATTGGGTGGCTTTGACACATGGGGCTTTTGAAGGGTGAGTGATAGATATGGGATTTGTCCCTCCTGAGGGAGTTTGATGTCCTTGGCCACTTGATGAGTAGGATTGAGAAAGGCATGCGCATGCACGTGTGAATCAATATGTGATATTGACGTCACACACATCTCACCTAGTTTTCTCTGAGATCAAGGAAATGAATGAACGTTGACAGGATGACTGTTCCATGCCTCGAGTTCATTCAGGATATCAGTGACAAAGGAATTATACATTCACTGTAACACCATTCACGGATTGTAGGATTGAAAGTTGTTCTCCAACTTTCTATTTCACTTGGGAAGCACTGATGTGTGATTAGGCACTGCTCTTTGCTTGTGAAGTCATAAGTGTTATGGTCTTTCACTGCCAACGTGAAATGGACCTGCAGGGTCACACACATAGGATTTAACCTGGAATAGGAGTTTGTCCACAAACAATGTTTAGATTGATTACTAAAGGAGTTTAGTAGTTCAATTAAACACTCAATCAATTGATAGCTCAATATCATAGTGTTCAAGGAGTTGGACTGATTGATTAGAGTATCAGATTGATTGAAACTGTGACTGACTGATTTTGCACAATCTGCACTCCCAACCGATCAGCTCATGTGATGAACCGATCGGCTGAGATGGGTGAACCGATCGGCTTAACTGGTGAGTCGATTAGCTCATGGATAGGGTGAAGCGATTCGTTCAAGTGTTGAAGCGATCGGTTCAAGTCCAACCGAGCAAGTTGGGAAAGTAGGATTGGTGAGAATTTTCTTTTCGTTTCACTTGCCCAATTTGATTGGAACAAGGATTGGTATTTGATACCAATTAGAAACAAAAGATGGAAAGTCAATCGGGAACTGATCAGGACCACGAACCGACGGTTCAAAAGTGAACTGATCATTTCATGGGTCCCAACCGATCAATTGAGGTGTCAACCGACCGGTTCAGATCCCCAACCGACCGTTTCAGTTGTGAAACGATCATTTCAGGTTGCGCAGTTGGTTGTTTTTGTGGAAAATCTCGAACCCTTCTACTCCTGCTTTAGTCCCGCATTGCCCGAGATAGAGAACCATGTCCCATGAACCTCCTATATATATAGGGGTATTGGGGTCTTCTCAAAGTACAACTCAGTGCAACCGGTTTCTCTGTGAAGTTTTCGTTCTCTCTGGTTTTGGTAACCGAGAGAGAGCCCGAGCAAGTGCTACCTGATAAGGGAGGCACAACAAGGGAAAGACAACTGCAGAAAGCGACTGGTGGCAGGAGAGTGTGTTGGCGACTAGTAAGCTGATAGGAGGGTGTGACTCCTTCTGATTCCTTGTGGGACAAGGAAATCAGAGTTCCAGGCAGTCCGTGTGGACGACTGCAGAGGCGGGAGACCTCTGTCGCTCAGAGGACAACTTTCAATCCTGACAGTCTCGGTGAGACCAGGAGTCTTCAGTCTCGGTGCGACCAGGAGTTGCACAGACACCGTCCAAGACTGGAGGTGAAGACCGCGCAAGGCATGAGGTACTGTCGCCGAGCAAGCCTTGGGACAAGGTATGCATCCACAAACCATATTTCCTATTATATAGACGTTGACGCAATTCCTTTTATTCTGGGTTTCGGGAGAAAAAAATTGTTTCCGCTGCTTCTTTGCCTCCCCTAAAACCCAACAGAAATAGTTACCTGATAAGTGGTAATAGTGTTCAATGATGAACTAAGAGTGTGAATACCCAGATCTAGTAATCATGATGATGATAATGTTGAGGGATGAGAATTCCCAATAATGAGATAAGGGATTGAGATCTTAAATGTTATATGTGTTCTAAAGATTTGAAAAGTACTTGATAATTGTATTACACCTTTCTTTGTAGCATATGTTATAATAATTCATGTTTGAAACTTGACTAATGCTAAAAGATAAGGTAATGCACTTAATTAATCAAGTGGAATGTTATCATGTAGCACCCTGACCATAGATCCATTAGCATCATTAGTTGTTGAATGGTGAAATAGGTTTTCCTACGGGATCTCCTGGAGGGCATATTTTTTATTATGCGGGGATGATGGGTGCAAATATCCTTATGCCCTAATGATGGATTGATGTGAGATCTCCTTCATTATAAATGTTAGGATGGATGTATCATGAATCTCTCGATGATGATGAACGTCAAGATTGATGGTAGATAACTGAAATCTCTCAATCCTGAAGAGAGTGCATGCGGTGGCTGTAGCTCTATAGCGAAGTTGCTAGTATACCCTGGAAAGCTATTTAGTAGTTGACACGAGATGTCCTGCTTGTCGTCTCGCACTGATCGAGATAAGTGAGGTCATGGCAGCTGACTCTTCCATTGACCTTGTATGGTACCGATTCTGACTTCGTAGTGGTCGGTTGGAGTATGAGCGGTATACCTCATCTCCTCAGGGCATAAGTGTGATTGTAAAAAGTAATCAGCCGTGTAGCGTATTTGCTTAAGGATGGAATACAGAAACCATCAGTTGATTTTACATTTCTTATTGCATCTTAAATGGATAGATGTTATACATGTTCTTTGTATTCCTTATAAAATGAATAAATGAATTACTGTTTTATCAAATATAGCTACAATGCTTCATAAGATGATATTGCTCTATTCTGCTTAAACGGTGATTAAATCCTACTTATTAATATAAAAGAATCATCTGCTCAGTTTATTATTATTTATCTACAATGATAATATTGTTGGAGGAGAGTTATATCTCTCACTGGGACATGGGTCTCACCCCATTGGTCACCAACATTTTTAGGTGGATGCGGACGAGGAGGTAGGGACCATACAGAAGAGGGAGGACAACAACATCAGGGGCAACAGTAACATATCAGGTTGAATGTACTATCTGTTGTGTCTTGTAGATATAAGTCCTATGTGTCATCTCTGTACTCTCAGGTCCTCAGAGTCAGTACATAAAAGTTTTATGAGTGATCTGAGATTTTGGCTTGTACGCCTCGAGGTTTTATGCTGCTTATGTATAGTTTTGGCAAAGCAATTGTTGTATGTAACCCTCAAGATGAGATGGTACAGGATATGTACAATGAGAACCATGATGTATGTAGTACTTTGGTTCTCTTCTTAAGAGTTTTCTGGAAATGGATATCTTTGCAAATGGTTTTAATTTTAGTTATTTTTGTTAATTCTCTTCTTATGGTTATTCCACAATTATTTACTGGTGACGGTTTGATTTGTTGTCAGATCGTAACAAAGTTTTGGTATCAGAGCCTAAGGTTCTTTGAGTCTATACAGACATAGGATTAAGGTTGTTGAATCTGTTCTAAGTGTTATCCTATTTATCTGATAGTGACTTCTGCTCATATAGGAGAAGAAGTAAAGCTTAAAGATGGTTGGATTACACGAAGAACATGTTGCTAAAAGCAGTGCTGCTGCACCAGGAGGAGGTGCAAGGGATCAGGCTAGAGAGGAACTAGTACATGAGAATCCCCATCTTGACCAAGCTTCGATAGAAAACCCAACTTTTCATGCTCTGTTTGGACAATTCATGAATACAATGATGCATATGGCAGATCAAATGCCAGCACCTGCACCTAGGGCACCAGCTTCCAATGAGGGGCATGGATCTAGTAAGACCTTTGAACAATTATGTTGGGTAGGAGCTACCGAATATGTCGGTACAACTGACCCAATAGATGCAAATTCATGGCTCACTAAGTTGGAGAAAGCCTTTAGAATCCTCAACATTCCAGAAACTGAGAAAGTTAGGCATGTTGTGTACCTGTTAAAAGGGAGCGCTGGACACTGGTGGGCCATTGAGGAGGAAAAATGACCAGGTGTTGAGGTCGAATGGAGAGAGTTTCGACGTGAGTTTGTCAGTAGATACTTTCCCAAGACCTATCTAGATGAGAAAATCTCATATTTTGAGTGGATTAGGTAGGGACGAACATTAGCGAGTATGAAGTTATGTTTATGGAGCTTCTATGGTTTTGTCCACACATGGCTGCTACAAATGAGGAGAGAATTCGGCATTTTGAGAAGAGTTTGAATGATAAGTTAACCACACTTATATCTGCTCTATAGAATAGAGAGAGGTTTGCCACCTTTGTGGAGTCAGTTAGGCAGATAGAAAGGTCTGTGACTGAGAAATGTGAAGCCAACAATAGGAAAGTGCCTACACAGTTCCAAGGACAGAGGTCCAAAAGTTTTAAGAAACCAAAGTTTTCTGCACCAATAGCACCACAGAAGTTCAGTGCTCAGACACAGTGGACATCCAACAAGGGTAGAGTTCATAGTCTATCACCAAGTAGAGCCCATAGTTCAACATCAATGTCAGTAACGGGACCATCTAGGCCAAAATGGGAAAACTTAAGCTATTACCAGTGTGGGAAGCCAGGACATCTGATGAGGAATTATCCATTTGGAGGCAGGAGTGTAACCCAACCACCGAGGTAGAGTCAACAAGGCTCTCAGAAGTAACAGTTTAGCAGTGGCACACGAGGACATGGACAGGTGTCCCAAGCTGGTTCATCTGCACCCAACTATGGGACGCATGGCTGACAACCAACAGTGCCAATATTCTATGCTATGAATCAGCCAGATAAAGTGATCAACCCATGAGTCATGATAGGTCAGATGGAATTATTTCATTCTGATATGTCTTCATCCTGATTCGTATCTGTTTTGATTGATATGGGTGCTACACATTCCTTTATCACTCGAGAAGTGATTCATGACTGCGGTATGACTGTCAGTTGTAGAGCAGATAATCTGTTATTAGAAACTCCACTAGTCGGATCTACGGTGTTGCGGGAGGTATGTTCTCCCTGTGTTCTTTCCTTTTTAGATTAAAACATTCAGGTGGATCTTATACCACTTGAGATGCATGGGTTTGACATAATTCTTTGGATGGACACCCTAGAAATGTATAAGGTTGTCTTGGATTGTGGTTCCAAGCAAGCTATGTTCACAGACAATGGTGAGATATGGGTCTTTCAGGGTGATAGAAAGATTCTTCCAACCTATCTAGTATCAGCAATGATAGCTGATAAACTGATGTGACAAGGATGTGAAGCATTCTTGGCACATGTAGTAGATACTTGAGCAGAGAGTCCTAGTCTTTCTGAAGTTCTTGTTGTTAGGGAATTCGAGGATGTGTTTCCTAAATAATTTCTAGACATTCCTCCACCTCGAGAGATTGATTTCGATATTAGTCTAATTCCAGGAACACAACCTATAGCTCAAACACCTTATAGGATGGTTCTAGCTAAGATGGAAGACCTTAAGAAACAGTTACATCAGTACACTTGAGAAAGATTTGATTCGAACGAGTACTTCCCCATGGGGTGCTCTAGTTCTTTTTGTTAAAAAGAAGGATGGATCTATGAGATTATGCATAGACTATAGACAGATTAACAAGGTGACTATTAATAAAAATATCCTCTGCCAAGGATAGATAATCTATTTGACCAGTTGTGTGGTGCAACCGTATTCTCTAAGTTAGATCTAAGGTCAGGATATCATCAGTTACGTATCAAAGAGAGTATTATACCTAAGTCAGCCTTTACGACAAGGTATGGCCATTATGAGTTTGTAGTTATGTCGTTTGGACTAACTAATGCACCAACTGCGTTCATGGATCTGATGAATAGAATCTTTCGACCATTCCTTGATCAGTTTGTAGTGGTCTTCATAGACGACATCCTGATATACAGTAGAGATGGTCAACAACATGAACAACAACTTTGTCAAGCCTTGACATTGTTGAGACAACAGAAGCTATATGCTAAGTTTAGCAAGTGTGAGTTTTGGTTGTCAGAAGTGTCTTTTATTGGACATGTTATATCCTCTTCATGTATTTGTGTTGATCCACAGAAAGTGGAATCTGTATTAGAGTGGGAATATCCCAAGGCACCAACTAAGATTCATAGTTTCTTAGGCCTGGCAGGTAATTAGAGGCGGTTTATTAAAGAGTTCAGTTCTATAGCCTTACCCCTAACCAAGTTGACCACGAAGGAAGTTCCTTTTGTCTGGAATGAAAAGTGTCAGCATTCTTTACAGTTGTTGAAAGAAAGGTTGACCAGTGCACCTGTGTTAGCTTTACCTGAGCAGGGAAAGGGATACATTGTTTTCTGTGATGCCTCTAAGAATGGTCTAGAATGTGTGCTGATGCAGAGTGATCATGTAGTTTCTTTTGCTTCCTGACAACTTAAGAAACATGAGGAGAATTATCCGACGCATGATCTAGAATTAGCTGTAGTGGTTCACGCGTTGAAGATCTGGAGACATTATCTCTATGGAGAAACATTTCATATTTTCACAGCCCATAAGAACTTAAAGTACATCTTCTCACAACACGAGTTGAATATGAGACAATGTCGTTGGATGGAATTAATCAAGGACTATGATTGTACAATTGATTATCATCTAGGAAAGGCTAATGTAGTGGCAGATGCACTAAGTAGAAAATCATCATCACCACCCATAGATAAAGCACAGTTGAACTCTTTAGTGTGCTTTAAATGAGACATATTTGTCTCTTTGAGGCAAAACAATGTACAACTTAAAGTATGTTTGTTAGCTGGATTGTTAGATGAGATGCATGTGAAACCTACTCTGAAACAACAGATCAAAGAGGCAAAATAGGCTGATACTATGATTCAGTAGATCAGGTCAGAGTATGGTAGTGAGAAACGGGATGGTTTTCACGAGTTAGAGGATGAGATAGTCTGTTACCATTGTAGGATGGTAGTACATGATGCCAATGACTTAAGCAAGCTAGTCATGGAGGAAGCTCATTCGTCCATGTATGCAATGCAACCAGGTAGTACCAAAATGTATCATAACTTAAAAGATATGTATTAGTGGCCTTCTTTGAAGAAGGATGTAGCTGAGTTTCTTATGCGGTGTCCAATATGTCAGTAGGTTAAAGCTGAACATCAGAAGCCCATAGGAACATTGCAACCTTTACCTATACCACAGTGGAAATGGGATCACGTGACTATGGACATTGTGGTTGGTTTTTCTAGAACAGCCAAAAGTCATGATTCCATTTGGGTGATAGTTGATAGGTTGACTAAGTCAACACATTTTCTTCCTATCAAAACAACCTATACTGATGAGAAACTTGCACATATCTATATAGATGAGATAATACGATTACAAGGGGTTCCAGCTACAATTGTATCTGATAGAGGTCCCTAGTTTACAAGTCATTTTTGGGAACGACTACATAAAGCCTTGGGTACTTAGTTGAAGTTTAGCACAACTTTCCATCCTTAAACAAATGGGCAGTCTAAGAGAACTATACAGACTTTGGAAGACTTTCTTAGAGCATGTGTTCTTCAGTTTGTAGGAAGTTGGGACATACACATGAGCTTGATAGAGTTTGCCTACAACAACAGTTACCAGACTAGTATTGATATGACACCATATGAAGCCTTATATGGTAGATGGTGTAGATCTCCGTTATGCTGGTATGAAATAGGAGAATACCAACTTCTGGGTCCTGAGTTAGTACAACAGACAACTGAGAAGATTAAAGTAATACAACAATAGTTGAAAGCTGCACAGGATAGACAGAAGTCTTATGCAGATAAGCGTCGTAGACCTCTAGAATTCCAAGTTGGAGACAGGGTGTATCTCAAAGTCTCTCCTTGGAAAGGTGTTCTCAGATTTAAAAAAAGGGTGAGTTAGCCCCTAGATTTATGGGATCTTATCCAGTTACAACACGGATGGGAAAGGTAGCTTATAGGTTGGAGTTGCCACCTGAGCTATATAGACTACATCCAGTGTTCCATGTATCTATGTTGAGAAAATGTCATCTTGATACAGAGTTGGTGTTGCAACCTATAGATGTAGAATTAAACAAGGATATATCCTACGTGGAAGGTCCAATGATGATTCTTGATAGAAGACTCAAGAAGTTGAAAAAGAAAGACATAGTTCTTATCAAAGTTCTATGGCATCACTTTGGCATTGAAGAAGCCACATGGGAGCTAGAGGAAGAGATGAGGAGGAAGTACCCTTCTCTTTTCTCTTGAGATTTTGGGGACAAAATCCATGTTAGGGTTGATAATTATAACATCCTTGACCTGGGTTATGGCTTAACCCTAGAAGTTTTGTTTAAGTAAGTTGTTTACAAACTTTTTTTAATCTTTTAAAAAGTAATTAGGACTCTTGTAGAGTTTAAATTTCAAGTTTGAGCTTATTTGCAAATAGTTTGTGCATTATATGATAGTTTGTGCATAAAGTGCAATTTACCCAAGATGAGGGGCTATATTGCAAAATGTCACATGTTGAATTTACCTCATATGTTTTAGCATCATAAGAGAGAGAATTATTTTGAAGGATGGCTTGTGGAAAGCTTAAATTTCAAGTTTCAACTTGTTTGAATAATGTTAGTGCATTGTGCACCAATTTTGGTACAAATTGTAATTTACCCAAAATGTAGGGTTAATATGTAAATTACCACCTCTAGAGTGTCCCTACTCCCTCCTAGTATCATATATAGGAGATATAAATGAGGAGACACCATGTTTGAATTGATATTGAGTGATGGTATACTTGGTGATGAAATGACCAAGAAAGGGGTTGAATGTGAAACCTTAACTTGAGTTGTGTCAAGTTAAAAAGCTTATATATGAGTGCCTATCAGCCAAAAAGACATAGGAGGAGTATCATATTTGTTTTTGGACTTTTGTAAAAGTCCATGACATGCTAAGCACCTCAAAGAGGTGAAGTGTATCAGTTTACAACTTCCTAAGAAAAGTTGTATTGGGTTGTGAATAAAGTGGTGATTTTGTTGATATATCTTATTCAAAGAGATAAGTAATGGGCAAAATTTAATCCCTAGATTATCCTCAAATGTTTTGTGCGTCAAGATAAATGTTAATGCATGCATGTACATGTGTCAACCATGCATGGACACATGGAACCTAGTAGCTCAAATTAATGACACCTCATTTACACACTTTTTCATGAACCTCAAGTATATATACCCCTATTTTCACCCACTAGTGAAAATTTTCAAATCTTACCACACTCCTTCCCTAAGGTATCGTGCATAGGGTCCTAGTATCATGTAGGGGTGAAGTGGTATCGTGCATAGGGCCTTTGGTATCATCCATAGCAAGTTCATATCGGCCAAGTAAGGTGGTATCGGCCTAGTAAGGTGATATCGACCATAGTGGGGTGTTTTGACCACAAGTGAGGGGGATATCAGCCACGAGTGGTGGCATATCGTTCATGAGTAGTGGGGTATCTTGCAAAGGTACTAAGGAGAAATAAGGAGCTCATACTTAACCCTAAGGTGAGGCCATGATCATCTTCAACCTTGGATTGAAGCATGAATCTAGGGTTATGATCTTCCTTTCTTTTCTTCTTCACCGATTGCTTATCTATGGTGATTATTTGCATATAGAGGAGTTGTGAAGTTCATCTTCAACCTTGGAAATGTGAAGCTTTGGATCTCATAGCTTTGAAGTTATTCTTGAGGCGGGTTATATAACTTGAATCCAATTATATTATTATGCACCTTCAATTTTGTCATACTTGTTGATCTACTTGCAATTTTGATTTCTCTTGAATAATTGATGATCCTTTGAGTTCTAAAAGATTCATGGGACTGTTTTCCATTACTTAGAATAGTGATAACAAAGGTCTAGAGGTTGACGGTAATGACATCATCAAAGGTAAACTGACATCGGGTTGAAGCACACACCTCAAACCCGATATGGTGATGTAACACTATATGATAGGAAAACTAATATACCTTGTAACCCCACATCCCTATAGGTTTGTAAAATGGGTTGACAAAGGTTTAACCAGTTGTCTAGTCTATCAATTAACCCATGGTGAAGGGTAGGTCAAAGCCATGAAGGTTTGAAGGGGCATGAGCATAAGGGTCTAACCCGATATGGTGTGAAGCACACACACACCTCTTTGCTTGATATGGTGTGAAGCACACACACACACCACTTTGTCCGATATGGTGTGAAACTCACACACACCTCTTTGACCGATATGGTGTGAAGCACACACACACCTCAAAAGTGATATGGAAGCAAACACACACACACACACCTCAAAAGTTATATGGAAGCAAACACACACCTCTTTGCTCGATATGTTGTAAAGCACACACACACACCTCAAACCCGATATGGTGTAAAGCACACACACACACACCTCAAACCCGATATGGTGTGAAGCAAACACACACCTCTTTGCCCGATATGGTGTGAAGCACACATACACCTCTTTGCCCGATATGGTGTGAAGCACACACACACCTCTTTGCCCGATATGGTGTGAAGCACACACACACCTATTTTCCTGATATGTTGTGAAGTACACACACACCTCTCTGCCCGATATGGTGTGAAGCACACACACACACACCTCTTTGCCCGATATGGTGTGAAGCATACATACACCTCAAGGGTGATATGGTAAGCACACATACACCTCAAACCCCATATGGAAGCATACATACACCTCAAGGGTGATATGGTAAGCACACATACACCTCAAACCCGAGATGGTAAGTATACATACACCTCAAGGGTGATATGGTAAGAAGACATACACCTTAAAACCCATAAGAAGGAAAGCACCTTAAATGCAATGTACTTGTTGGTGTAACACATGAAGTGTTTTATATCAAGTCATACATTAAGAGGTATGGAGTTTAATTAATAATGATTAAGTAGGCTAATGTACCTTGAAGAAAAGGTTGACCCAACTTAATAAAGTATGGAGTAATCAACATCCTAGTGAGGATGAGAGAGAAACTCATACTTTTGTGATAAATATGTAATGGGCATACATTAATATTTCTAATATGTGTAGGGTATGAATCAGGGTTTTATCCTTGATAATGTGATCTTGAAACCCTAAATGGTTAATAATGGGAAACCCTAACCCTAATGAAGGGTGAGGATATGTAATGTGAAATCCTAATCGATAAGAAAGGGAAACCCTAACCCTAATATTTGGATCATGGTATTACCCTTGTATTACATGGTGTTGATATGTATTTGATATGGTTATTTTCATGATATACTAACCATCCAGGTATCATGAGATGTTGAGCATAGCCATGTATGAGCTATGATGTTCTATGTAATACATATTTAAATGAGCCTTGTGAGCCATGTGAGATGCTTGTACAACAAGTGTCATGTATACCTTGGTTTGAGGACCTAGTGGAAATAGTTACCTAATAAGTGGTAATAGTGTTCAATGATGAACTAAGGGTGTGAATACCTAGATCTAGTAATCATGATGATGATAATGTTGAGGGATGAGAATTCCCAGTAATGAGATAAGGGATTGAGATCTTAAATGTCATGTGTTCTAAAGATTTGAAAAGTACTTGATAGATGTATTACACCTTTCTTTGTAGCAATAAAAAAATAAAGTATAAAAATATAAAAAATAAAGAAATCAAAAATGAAAATATTTCAATAATAAATATTTCAAGAAAACATTTAGAAATTAGAAATTTATATCTACATATATATATATATATATAGGTTAAATCAATTATAATAATTCATGTTTGAAACTTGACTGATGCTAAAAGATATGGTAATGCACTTAATTAATCAAGTGGAACCTTTTCATGTAGTGTCCTAACCATAGATCCATCAGTGTCAGTATGTGCTGAATGGGAAATAGGTTTTCCATTGGGATCTCCTGGAGGGCATATGTTTGAATATGCGGGGGTGATGGGCGTGAATATCCTTACTCCCTAATGAGGGATTGATGTGAGATCTCCTTCATTATAAATGTCGGGATGGATGTATCACGAATCTCCCGATGATGATGAATGCCGAGATTGATGATAGATAACTGAAATCTCTCAATCCTGAAGAGAGTGCATGCTACGGTTGTAGCTCTATAGTGAAGTTGCCAATATACCCTGGAAAGATATTTAGCGGTTGACACGAGATGTCCTCCTTGTGGTCTCGCACTGACCGAGACAAGTGAGTTCATGGCAGCCAGCTCTTCCATTGACCTTGTACGGTACTAATTTTGACTTTGCAGTGGTCAGTTGGAGTATGAGCGATATACCTCATCTCCTCAGGGCATAAGTGTGATTGTAAAATGTAATCATCCGTGTAGCATATTTGCTTAAGGATGGAATATGGAAATCATTGGTTGATGTTACATTTCTTATTGCATCTTAAATGGATAGATGTTATACATGTTCTTCGTATTCCTTATAAAATGAATAGATGAATTACTAATTTATCAAATATAGCTGCAATGCTTCATAAGATGATATTGCTGTATTCTTCTTAAACAGTGATTAAATCCTGCTTATTAATATAAAAGAATCCTCTGCTGAATTTATTACTATTTATCTGCAATGATAATATTGTTGGCAGAGAGTTATATCTCTCACTGGGACTTGGGTCTCACCCCGTTGGTCACCAATATTTTTAGGTGGATGCGGATGAGGAGGTAGGGACCATACAGCAGAGGGAGGACAACAACATCAAGGGCAGTAGTAACATCTCAGGTTGAGTGTACAGTCTATCATGTCTTGTAGATATAAGTCCTATGTGTCGTGTCTGTACTCTCAGGTCCTTGGAGTCAGTACGTAACAGTTTTATGAGTGATCTAAGATTTTATCTTGTACGCCTCAAGGTTTTATGTTGCTTATGTATAGTTTTCGCAAATCATCTGTTGTATGTAACCCTCGATATGAGATGGTACAGGATATGTACAATGTGAACCATTATGTATGTAGTACTTTGGTTCTCTTCTTAAGAGTTTCCTGGAAATGGATCTCTTTGCAAATGATTTGAATTTTAGTGATATTTATTAATCCTCTACTTATGGTTATTCCGCAATTATTTACTGGTGACAGTTTGATTTGTTGTCGGATCATCTCAAGAAGTCTGCATACCATGGCCCTTCAGGGTTGGCCATCTGGGCAACATAGATAGATTCATCTGCATAACTTTCATTGATTGGCAGTGGATGGTCGTCCTCCACTCAGATCCTCGAAAGGTGGTCGGCAACCACATTTTCAGAACCTTTCTTATCTATTATTTCATGATCAAACTCTTGTAACAACAACGCCCACTGCAACAACCTAGGATTCACGTCTTTCTTTTGCATTAAATACTTGATAGCCCCATGGTCCATGTGAACAATCACCTTAGAGCCCACGAGGTAGGATCGAAACTTATCAAAAGCATATACAATTTCCAGCATCTCTTTCTCAGTAGTAGTATAATTCAGCTGTGCCTCATCCAGGGTCTTACTTGCATAAAAGATCACGTGGTGCTTTTTATCTTTTTTCTGGCCAAGGACTGCACCTATGGCAAAGTCTCTGGCGTCGCACATGAGCTCAAAAGGAAGATTCCATTCGGGGGACTGGTGAATGGGTGTGGATACCAAAGCATCCTTTAGAGTGGAGAATGCTTTCATGCACTCATTCGTGAAATTAAATTTCACATCTTTCATCAACAGGTTGGATAGGGCCTTTGCTATCTTTGAAAAGTCTTTAATGAACCGTTGATAGTAACTGATATGACCTAAGAAACTTTGGATACCTATAACAGATGTGGGAGGAGGAAGCTTGGCTATCACCTACACCTTGGATCGATTGATTTTGATATCTTTGCTAGACACCTTATGTCCTAGGACAATTCCTTCTTGCACCATGAAGTGGCATTTTTCCCAATTGAGAGTAAGACTTTGCTCTTCACATCTCTTCATCACCAGAGATAGGTTATTAAGGAAATCATTGAAGGAGCTAGCATAAAAACTAAAGTCATCCATAAAGACTTCCATTTTATCCTCTAGAAAATTGGCGAAGATGGCATTCATGCACCGCTGAAAGGTGGAAGGTGCATTGCAAAGCCCAAAGGGCATTTTATTGAAAGCAAAAGTTCCATAGATGCATGTAAAGGTGGTCTTTTCCTGATCGTCAGCGTGAATAGGGATCTGATAGAACCCTGTGTTGACCTAGGTGTCGCACATTGCCCATATTTTGATAATGACTTAACCATTCCATTCATATGTATCTAACAAATCTATTTGAGATCATTGCAGATATTAGATACAAGAAAAGAATCTCCTTTATCTCCAAAGCTACTCTTCCGGCACATGCAAAACATGTGACTTTTAACCGCTTTGTAATATAGCCCTTAGAGGCTTAGAACATTTTATGTAATCACTCATAATCATGTTTTGCATTGTATCTAAGATGGATAAAATGATTGGGACTCAAAAATCCATCGTTTGTACAGTTTATGAAAATTCCAAAATACCCTTAACAGGGATTTTGTCGGCCGAATTACAAACTCGGCCGATCCTTATATTCTGGAATTTTCTGGGCTGTCGGCCGAGTTTCCAACTCAGCCGACCCCTGTTCGGTCGAGTTTCAATGGTAGGAAACTCGGCCGATCCACTGGTTGGTCTAGACTGAAGGTCGACCGATCGGTCGAGTTTCCCCATGGAAACTCGGCCGACAGTCTGCCTCTCAGACTTGTCGCCTAGTGTGTCGGCCGAGTTGCCTTTAATGAAACTCGGCCGATCAAACTGTACTGGAATGCAGAAAAAGCAATTCCAACCGTTGGAGGAGTTGGTGGGACTCAAAATAGATCCGTTGCAAGTTGTAAAACGGCTAGTTTGTGCCACTTAACTCACCCAACCTCAAAGGGACACCCTCAACTATAAATAGGACCTCTTGGACTTCATTCCAAGGTTGCTCATTCACATATGCTTGGTCCTAGCCTTAGTTGAGTGGTTTCTAATCCTTTGAGCCCCTTTCTCTCTCTACCTTCAAAGAAAATTCGTGAGTATGAGTGAGTTAGGATCCCATGTATGAGAGCTATCATTTGTAATCTTGTAAAGCTCTCATTTCTACTTCTCCCATCTCCATTCTCTATGAAGATTGATTGAAGTTTCTTCTCCGAGTGAAAGAGAAGAAGGTTGCTGTTCTTCCCCAAGTGAAGGAGAAGAAGGCTAGCTGCTCCAGGCCTCCGAGTGAAGGAGGAAGGTGCTAAAGCTCTCCAAGTGAAGGAGAGGTGCAAGGCAAAGCTCAAGCAAGATGGGTAATTCCTGCAAGGCCGAAGACTAGAGCAAGAGTAGGTAAGTCCTTTGAAGAAGGCTGAAGACTACTTGCTTGGTGGGTAAGTCCTTGGTGAGGTAGAAGATCTTAGCTTGATATATAAGTCCTTGGATGGTTGGTAGTTGTAGCTTGTAATCTTATTGTGTGATATATATAAGAGAACCAAGTTACAAATCCTAGAGCCTAACCAACTCTAGGTAGTGGACTGACATTGCTCCTAAGTTTAGGACATGGAACCACTCTAAACCACCTGTCCAAGTGCATGCTTTCCTTGTCTCTTATCCTTGCTTTGTATGCTAGTTTAGGACATCAAATTGCTGTTTTGAATTAAGTTCTGCACTTAATATAATTTGGTGGTCTAATCACTTTTGTGAAGTTTGTGAAGCTCTATTCAACCCCCCCTTCTAGAGCCCATTGATCCAACAAGTGGTATCAGAGCAGGTCTTCTCCAAGCTACTTCAACAAGTAGGAGAAGATGGGCGATTCAGCTCTTGGGTCACTCAATCTTGAGGGAAGCTACTCCACGAGACCCCCGGTCTTCGACGGCACAAACTTCCTATATTGGAAGAGAAGGATGCAATTCTACATCCAAGGCGTGAGCTACGAGATGTGGAAGATAGTTCATCTCAAGTATGAAGAGCCGAAGGGGAACATCACCACGTGGACGGAAGATGAGATGAAGCGTGCTCAACTCAATGCTAAAGCTGTGAGCATCATCTACGCCGCCCTTTCACCATCGGAGTTCAACCGCATCTCTTCTTGGGACACGGCGCATGAGATTTGGCATAAGTTGTTTGTCACCTATGAAGGGACGGAGCAAGTCAAGGAGGCCAAGGTCTATATGCTCGGCGGCCTACTTGAGAACTTCAAGATGGGGAAGAATGAAAGAGTTGCGGACATGTACACAAGGTTGAATGTCATCTTGAACAGTCTTGCAGCCCTTGGAAGTGTCATGGATAGAGGTACCATCAATGCAAAGATCTTGAGATCTCTTCCAAAGAGATGGGAGCCAAAGGTCACTTCAATTGAAGAAGTCTACAAGCTGAGCGAGTTGTCAACCGAGGAGCTGGTTGGTAATCTCCAAGCACATGAACCAAGGCTCGACAAGCAAGAGGAAGAGGAGAAAAGAGAAGAGAAGGAGTCCAAGAAGATGAAGGACACAGCCTTCAAAGCTCAAGTTGAAGAAATGATGCGGAAACAACAACTTGCCATGAAGTCTCCCTGCCCTTCCTCAAGCGAAGATGAAGGTGCAAATGATCATGAAGCCAACTACTCAAAAGGAAGACACTTCAAGGGCAAACCATCATCCTCCACTCCTAGATGCTACGAGTGTGGTCAAAAGGGCCACTACAAGAATGACTGCCCAAAAGCCAAGAAGGGCTATCATAAGAGCAGCCACAAGAAGGATGACAAATACAAAAGAGAAGCCAAGTACAAGAAGAAGAACAAGAAGGAGAGAAGACCCAAAGATGCAGCTCATGCGGCATGGGAGGAGTCCTCTACTTCAAGTTCCTCAAGCTCCGAGGATGGTGAATGTCACCTTGCACTTATGGCTTCTACTAGTGAAGAAGTAATTGAGGTAAGTGAGGTAAGTAAGGTAAGTGACGAAAGTTTACTTGATTTATCTAAGGAAACCCTCATTGAAATGCTTAATGATTGTCAATCATCTTTTGCTAAATGCAAAGCTAAAAGAAAAAGATTAGGAAAGATAGTTGATGATCTCTATGCCAAGATTGACATTCTAGATCAAAATGAGAAATTACATCTTGATAGCATAGATTCTTTACAAGGGCAATTTCTAGACCTTGAACTTCAATACAATGGAGTAGAGGTTGAGAATGGTACTTATCTTAAAACTATTGAAAATCTTAAGATAGAGAACCAAAATTGCCTAGATGAGCTAGATGTTCTAAAAACTAAAAATGTTGAACTTAAGCTTATTGATGATGCTAGGAGAGATGAAGTGTATGCTTATCAAAGGGAAATTGTAGTCCTTAAATCTGAAAATGCTAAACTTCTTGCACAAACAAATGATTTATCTTCTAGACCTATCTTGCCTAGAAATGAAGTTGCAAACTTAACTCTTGAAAAAGACTCTCTTCTTACTAAAGCCCTCTGTCTTGAGGCCGACCTTTTGCATGCTAGAGAAGATCTTGCTAGTTTATCTACTACCATTACAAATCTTAGTGATGATAATGCTAAATTAAGATCTACTTTGCAAAGGTTTCTTTCGGGTAAGAAGTCTCTAAATGATGTTCTAGAGCACTCTACCAAACAAGTTGGTACTAGTGGTCTAGGATACAATGCGACTACTCCAAAAGGTAAGAAGAAGAAAAAGGGTAAGAAAAAGAGTGTGGAAACTCCAATTTTCAATGGAGAGTCTTCCGGCTCTAAAAATCCCATGGTATGTATGCATTGCAAATGTGATGATCATTATTCCACCTATTGTCCTTACAAGCCTAAGGGGACCAACCCAAATATGAAATGGGTCCCTAAGCTAACCCCGGACCCCAAAGTTTGAGTTGGGTTCCGACATCCTCTTTTCTTGCAGGTCACAAAGAAATGGATTGTTGATAGTGGCTGCTCTAAGCACATGACTGGAGAAATCAGCCATTTCAACAAATTTGTGAAGAAGAAAGGAGGATCGGTAACCTTTGGGGACAACAAAAAGGGTAAGGTTATAGGTGAGGGTGATGTAGGTAATGATTTGTGCATTAAAAATGTTTTGCTTGTTGATGGCCTACATCACAACTTAATCAGTGTTAGCCAATTATGTGATAATGGTTATCTTGTGCTCTTTACTTCATTAGAATGCTTGCTTCTAGATTCCCTGTCCTATAATGTCATATATAAGGGAATTAGAAATGGTAATCTATATGTGATTGTTCTTGATGCTTTAAAGCCCATACTAAATAGATGCTTAGTCGTGGATAAAAACGATCTTTCGCTTTGGCATCGACGTTTGGGTCATGTGAACTTGCATCAAATGAAGAAACTGAACAAAAAGGACTTGGTCCGAGGACTTCCCAAATTTGATTTTGAAAGGGATGAGGAATGTCAACCTTGTACTCAAGGGAAACAAACCAAATCCTCCTTCAAATCCAAAGGAGTCATGAGTACCAAGAGAGTTCTAGAGCTTCTTCATATTGATCTTTTCGAACCTATGAGAACACAAACGCTTCGCGGCTCCAAGTATTGTCTTGTTATTGTCGATGATTTTTCTAGATTTACTTGGACTTTCTTTCTTGTTTCCAAAAGCGACACACTCGATGTTTTCTCGAGCTTTTGTAAACGAGTTGAAAACGAGGCTTCTTGTCATGTTGTTTCCATCCGTAGTGATCATGGGGGAGAGTTTGAAAATGATCTTTTTGAACGTTTTTGTGAAAAATCGGGTTATTCGCACAATTTCTCTTCTCCTCGCACACCCCAACAAAATGGAGTTGTTGAGAGGAAGAATAGATCGCTACAAGAGATGGCTAGGACCATGCTTCTTGAGTATGACACTCCTAAGAAGTTTTGGGCTGAAGCCGTTAGCACCTCATGTTTTGTGCAAAACCGAGTTTTCACTCATCCGACTTTTAAGAAAACCCCCTATGAACTATGGCGTGGTAGGAAGCCGTCAATTGATTTCTTTCATGTGTTTGGATGTCCATGTTTTGTTTTGAACACCAAGGACTCTCTCGACAAGTTTGATCCGAAATCCTACAAGGCTTTCTTCCTAGGCTATAGCACTACTAGCAGGGCTTTTAGAGTGTTTAACATTGAACTATCTAAAATAGAAGAATCTATAAATGTTAAATTTATTGAAACTAACCCTGGTATTGGCAAGCATTTGGGTGATGATGATGTTGCAGATGAAATCATTCCTATCTTAAAAGAGCTCAACATCAAAGACAAAGGCAAGCAGGTTGAAGAAGAAGAAAAGGAAGAAGAAAGGAAGGATCCCACTCCCCGCTTTGCAAAGAATCACCCCAAGGAGTTGATCATTGGCAACCCGTTTGAAAGAGTGAGGACACGAGCTGCACACAACAAAGAACAAGCAGACAGTGCCTTCATCTCTCAACTGGAGCCAAAGAACATCAAAGAGGCCCTTGGCGATGATGAGTGGATCCTTGCCATGCAAGAAGAGCTTGAGCAGTTCGAGAAGAACCGTGTGTGGACCTTAGTGCCAAGACCAAATGATAGAAAGATCATTGGTACCAAATGGGTCTACCGCAACAAGCTTGATGAGCAAGGAAAAGTGGTAAGGAACAAAGCAAGGTTAGTAGCACAAGGTTACAATCAACAAGAAGGTATTGATTTTGATGAAACCTATGCTCCTGTTGCTAGATTAGAATCTATTCGTATGCTACTTGCCTTTGCTAGTTATAAAAATTTCTTGCTTTATCAAATGGATGTTAAAAGTGCGTTTTTAAATGGTACAATCGAGGAGGAAGTATATGTTGCTCAACCTCCAGGCTTTGAAAATGATAAGTTACCCAATCATGTCTACTTCTTGCAAAAAGCTCTCTACGGACTCAAACAAGCACCTCGAGCTTGGTATGAGAAACTAAAGAACTTTTTGTTAGATAACGGGTATATCATGGGCAAAGTTGATTGTACTTTGTTTCTAAAGCACACTTCTACCCATTTTCTCATAATTCAAATATATGTTGATGATATTATATTTGGCGGAACTGACCTTGATCTTTGCAAAGAGTTTGGTTCTCTTATGCAGAGTGAATTTGAGATGAGTATGATGGGTGAGCTGACCTTCTTCCTAGGCTTCCAAATCAAACAAACCAAGGAGGGTAACTTCATCAACCAAGGCAAATACACACTTGAACTTCTTAAACGCTTTGGGATGGAGAACATGAAGCCAATGGATACACCCATGTCAAACACTGCAAAACTTGACAAGGATGAAGAAGGTGAGAAGGTAGATGAGAAGCTCTATAGAGGTATGATCGGAAGTTTACTTTACTTAACTGCCTCTAGACCTGATATAATGTTTAGTGTTGGCTTGTGTGCCCGCTTTCAATCAAGCCCTAGAAAATCACATCTTATTGCTGTCAAGAGGATTTTGAGGTACTTAGCCAAAACTCCAAATTTTGGACTATGGTACCCTAAGTCAAGGGACTTTACTCTTGTAGCGTATAGTGATGCTGACTACGCAGGTTGCTTGATTGATAGAAAGTGCACAAGTGGCACTTGCTTCCTCTTGGGACCATGCTTGGTGTCTTGGTTCTCCAAGAAACAGAGCACAGTGGCATTATCAACTACCGAAGCTGAATACATTGCAGCCGGAAGTTGTTGTGCCCAGGTCCTATGGATGAAGCAAATGCTCCAAGACTTTAACATTCATTTTGATGCTTCTCCTATTTACTGTGATAATACTAGTGCAATAAATCTTTCTTATAATCCAATATTGCATAGTAGAGCTAAACACATAGAAGTTCGCCATCATTTTCTCCGTGATCACATTGTCAAAAAGGATATTTATATCACACATGTGGATACGGAAAATCAGTTGGCGGACATTTTCACTAAACCACTTGCTAGAGAACAATTTAATTTTATTAGATCAAAATTGCTTATAACCTCTCTTGATGATGTTGAATTGCTCTCTAATTAGTTGGTTACATCTTATGTGTGTTGCTCTTGCTTATAAATGCTTTGTTTGCTCAAAATGCTTGTTTTTGATAAAATTTATCTTGTTTCTATCTCTTCTTCGGGCTTTTCTCGCAAATCGGGTTTTAATCGACAAATAGTACCCTATGATGATGGGAATGTGCCTAAATATGCTTAATATAAAATCTAGTCCAACCAGAAAAATTGCTTTAGGTCATTTGAGGATAGGACTAGAATCTAGGTTCTTCCCACATCAGGGATTCTGTCGGCCGAGTTGGAAACTCGGCCGATCGGTCGGGGACAGGGCACCTGTGTGTTCTGTCAGCCGAGTTTCCTCTCCCTGGAACTCGGCCGATCGGCGGCAGACTGGTTTAATATATATAGGAATCGGCCGACTTGCTCCCTCTCAACTAGAGCAAAGTCGACCGAACCCTAGTCGCCCAGCCCGACCCTTCCTCCCCTGGTGCTTCTCTCTCTCTCTCCGGCCGATTTTCTTCCCAAATCGACCTGTTCGTGTGTTCTTGCTGCTCTTGGCGTGCTTCCTGCTCTCTCTCTCCGCGTGGATCGGCTCCTTTCTCTCCGTTCTCCTCTCCAATGAGGTCCCAACGCCGGAAACGTGCCGTTCCCGCCCCTGCTCCTGCGGTGCCTCTTGCACCTAGGTATATGGTGTTTGATAATCTTTCTTTTGTTGACAATGCTGCTATTGCTCGCTACAAAGAGCTCCTTCCTCGCTCTCCCTTTCCTTTTCGAGCTCTTTATCAGCCCCATAGCTATCATGCCGACCTTTACGAAGCTTGTCAACTCTTTCGCACACATCATCTTGAAGCTCTTAGTATTGAGGATGCCCGTTTTTATAACCTAAAATACAGCACCAAAGCTGTACGTCAATTCTACGCTAACTTGCGGTGGAATTACGACTCTTTGGTTCCCCCTTCGGACACCTCAATCGTTTTGACGTCTATGATTGCCGGCCAACCTTTCCATATTACTGAACGATCTTTCAATCTCTATCTCAATGGCAATGTTGGCACGACGTCGTGGATTACCGATTACCCTGCTTATCTTGATCTCTTGTATCCCGAGGACGTCTATAAGACCATCGAGGTTGACTTGACCGATATTCATAAGTTTCTCAAGAAACCCGATTTTCCTTATAGAAAGAAGGGCACTCTGCCATCTTCTACCCTGTCCTCTCCTCGCCATGTTTTGGCGTTCGTTCTCAGTTGCAATGTCCATCCAAAGAAAAACCAAACGGACATCGCTGAGAACACAGCTATGATGATGTATCTTCTTTTGAACAACCAAGGAGTCAAATGGGCTCGTTACATCCTTCACCATATGACTTGTTTTGACTCGGGAAAGAACACCAAGGGCACGCATCTTCCATATCCTGCCCTAATTTGTGGACTTTTCCAGCATGCCACTGGAAAATCTCTCTTTTCCGATTTTCTCTACCGCCCCGATCATAAAGGGGTTTATATCAGTGAGACCACTCTTCAGAAGAGTGTCCCTACCTCTGGTGCATCATCTTCTTCTGCTCCACCTCCACCTCCATCATCATCTGCTGCACCACCTCCTCCACCCTCCACAGCTGCACCACCTCTTGAGCCATCTTTCCGACCTCCTCCGCAGCCGGCTTTTGCTGACTTCCATGTCTCCAATGAGGCCCTCATGGGGTACCTCATGCATCAGCAAGCCTACAACATGCAGGTCCAGCAACATCACCATCAGGATCTGTGCCACATCATGTCATCCATGTCTTTATCTTGCCCGCAGCCCTACCCCACCTACGAGCCCTACCCCGGTGGTGACTACGCTTCTTATGCGTATAGTCAGTTCTACCCACCTCCACCACCCTCTGCTTCCGCTGATCACTCTGCAGGTGGGTACACTCACTCTTCTCCGGTTCTGGCGCTCCCAGGTGGCCGTATGTCTGAGCTTCTGGCCCAGTACACTTCTTCTGCTCCCCCTATTGAGGTTGCCTATGAGTTACATGCTCTAGGCATGTCTTGGGCCGAGCAGAGTGCGAGGTGGCCCGGGCATGCTTTTGGTCCTCCAGACGAGGATATGGCTGACCAGGACGATGTTGAGACTGACGCTGATGAGGCTACTGCGACGGATGCCGAAGACGACGATGACGATGCCGATGCTGAAGACGAGGCTACACCAGCTGCTGCTCCTCCTTCAGATGATGGAGATGAGGACTACCAGCCCGACGAGGACATGGAGGCTGCCGTTGATGATGTTGACATCGATTAGTGTAGCTTAGAGTTGATGTGTCTAGTTTAGTCTCGGATGACCATGATATTCTTTTTTGGACTATGATTGTATTATTTACATTAGGCACATCATCTGAGTTGTACTATTGCTACTCCGTTTGTCCGTGTAGTTTTTGTCTTATGTTTGGTTTTGGACACACTTGGTATGGCTTATCTTATAGTGTGTTCCATATTTTGATGAATGATAGGTTTTTGCTTTAGTGCTTTATCTTGATATTTTATCTCTTTCTCTGTGTTTTTGGTTGATTGAGTGTTTGGAGAAGACCTTGCTTTTATGCTCTTCTACCCCCCCTGCCTTTTTGAGATGACAAAGGGGGAGAAAGCTCTCAATCATATTGTTTTTATTGCTTGTATGGTTCTTTTCTTGTCTATAAACTGAAATGCATCTAGACTTGTTTAGAATCATATAGTATCTATATATGCTATGTCTGCTTGTGTGTTAACTAACTATGCAGGAACGAGTAAGCATGAATTGAGGGGGAGCACTACAAATTGATCATATTTGCATCCCCTTGCAATTCCCTAAAGAAAAGGTATAATTTTCACATTCTTTTCAATATGTTGAGGAATGGTTTGTCATTGTCAAAAAGGGGGAGAATGTTGACCTAGGTGTCGCACATTGCCCATATTTTGATAATGACTTAACCATTCCATTCATATGTATCTAACAAATCTATTTGAGATCATTGCAGATATTAGATACAAGAAAAGAATCTCCTTTATCTCCAAAGCTACTCTTCCGGCACATGCAAAACATGTGACTTTTAACCGCTTTGTAATATAGCCCTTAGAGGCTTAGAACATTTTATGTAATCACTCATAATCATGTTTTGCATTGTATCTAAGATGGATAAAATGATTGGGACTCAAAAATCCATCGTTTGTACAGTTTATGAAAATTCCAAAATACCCTTAACAGGGATTTTGTCGGCCGAATTACAAACTCGGCCGATCCTTATATTCTGGAATTTTCTGGGCTGTCGGCCGAGTTTCCAACTCAGCCGACCCCTGTTCGGTCGAGTTTCAATGGTAGGAAACTCGGCCGATCCACTGGTTGGTCTAGACTGAAGGTCGACCGATCGGTCGAGTTTCCCCATGGAAACTCGGCCGACAGTCTGCCTCTCAGACTTGTCGCCTAGTGTGTCGGCCGAGTTGCCTTTAATGAAACTCGGCCGATCAAACTGTACTGGAATGCAGAAAAAGCAATTCCAACCGTTGGAGGAGTTGGTGGGACTCAAAATAGATCCGTTGCAAGTTGTAAAATGGCTAGTTTGTGCCACTTAACTCACCCAACCTCAAAGGGACACCCTCAACTATAAATAGGACCTCTTGGACTTCATTCCAAGGTTGCTCATTCACATATGCTTGGTCCTAGCCTTAGTTGAGTGGTTTCTAATCCTTTGAGCCCCTTTCTCTCTCTACCTTCAAAGCAAATTCGTGAGTATGAGTGAGTTAGGATCCCATGTATGAGAGCTATCATTTGTAATCTTGTAAAGCTCTCCTTTCTACTTCTCCCATCTCCATTCTCTATGAAGATTGATTGAAGTTTCTTCTCCGAGTGAAAGAGAAGAAGGTTGCTGTTCTTCCCCAAGTGAAGGAGAAGAAGGCTAGCTGCTCCAGGCCTCCGAGTGAAGGAGGAAGGTGCTAAAGCTCTCCAAGTGAAGGAGAGGTGCAAGGCAAAGCTCAAAGCTCGCCCAACTCAAATGGGCACATCCTCAACTACTCCGACTGGCCTGGTAAAGGTGTGATCGGCTAGCTGAATGCTCATGTTGGTGATTACCATATCACTGAGTCCAATCCTCTCAATAAGGGACCAGGGCATTAGGCTGATGCTTACACCCAGGTCTTCCAGACCTTTGCGGGT
This sequence comes from Alisma plantago-aquatica, assembly GCA_963693085.1. NCBI lineage: Eukaryota > Viridiplantae > Streptophyta > Magnoliopsida > Alismatales > Alismataceae > Alisma > Alisma plantago-aquatica. The sequence continues at coordinate 50,706,603 of OY856412.1, forward strand.
TATGTTATCCCCAATTTGAAAGGGGGTGACAAAGGCACTATGATATTTCTTCTTTGACGGCATACTTGCTTAGAAGAAGGAGCTGGATATATGTGCTAGCTTTACGGTCTCCACATCTTCACCTCTCTACTTCCTTGAAATCAGATCCTTCAGAAACTTGGCGTAAGTAGGCATCTCCTCGATGGCATCCAAAAATAGGATGTCAAGGTGCAACTTCTTTACTGTAGCCATAAACGTCTCGTATCTCTTTTTCAACTAAGTTTTCACCAACTTATGCGGGAAGGGTACGTGGGGTGCGTACTTGTCCGGATGCTCTTTAGAAGAAACGTTGTTGACTCTTTCTTTGGTCACTTTCTTTAACTTTGCGGGAACTTCTTCTTCAGCTTCCTTGGGGCTATCATCTTTACCCAGTGATGTCGCTGCTGTTACTTCCTTTTCAATGGCTGGTCATACCACTGTACCTAACCTTAAGACGGCCATTTTTGCGGTCTCATGCACAAGTGGATTCTCTTCGGTATTGGAGGGGAAACACCCCACATGATGATTGATGCTCAGGGCAAGGCTCGCCAGCTGTTGGTTGATCTGTTTATTGTGCTGCTGGAGCTCCCCTATCTGGGCAGAGAATCCTCCCATATGCTTCTGCATCAACTTAATCAGGGTCGTGCTATCCATAGAGCTTCTATGCATCTTCTCATTCAGGTCACAATGCTTTTTGGCAAAGGACATCAGCTTTGTCATCATAGACGGTCGCTGCGGATGGTTCTGCTAGAAAGTCTGGTGCTGTTGGAACCCTATTTGATGTTGTTGATTCAACGGTCCTCCCGAGGGATTTCTACCCACCAGCTGATGAGAGTTCTCAACTGCGCTGGTGTTTCCATAGGAAAAACCAGGGTGATCAGGGCATCGGTACTGGACATAATTGATGTTTTTCGTATTGTCCTCATGAAGATCTCCTTGAACAACAGTGTGCGGGCAGAAGTCAGATAGGTGGTCTGACTCTCCACAGGTGATACAAATTCTCACTACCTCCGGCCGAACTTTTCCTTTATACCCCTGCTCCTTCAGGGTTTGGATGTTGGTTACAATTTTATCCAACTTAGCCATAATGGCTTCCATCGCTTTGGATTCTCCCGGAGTGGTATGGCCAATAGACTCCCAGTCATAGTCACTATCATGCTGATTTGTAGCCATGTTGTCAATAATTTCTCTAGCCCTCAGAGCACCGAGTCCTAAGAGATCATTGCCAGCTGCAACATTCAGGGATTTCCTTTCTACGGGACACACCCCATTATAGAATGTAGTGATCAACTTAGGTTCAGAAAAACCATGGTGTGGGCACTCCCTCTGATAACTTTGAAACCTCTCCCAGGTCTCATGCAGGTTCTTTGAGGGTTTCTGCACGTACCTCATTATCTTGGTCTGGCACTTAATTGTTCTTTCTATGGGGAAGAATTTGGCGATAAACGTGTTGGCTAGGTGGTCCCCATCGGGAAGGCTCCCATCTTGCAGACTTGTGTACCACTCCAACACTTTGTCTCTCAGAGAGAAAGGGAAGCATTGGATGTAGATGTGGGATATCAGAACTCTATTGATCTTGAAGGTATTGCAAGTCCTCTTGAAAGTTGTGAGGTGGTTGTACAGGTTCTCTTCAATAGTATTCCTACCAAACCGGTTATGTTGTAGCAGCTAGAGGAAAGAAGGCTTCAACTCGAAGTTGGTAACATTGAGGGGTTGCACAACCACTGGATTCCTCTCTTCATTTGCCTGTACTTGGACAAAAGAGCGTAGGGATCAAGCTTCAGGAGGTTGCTCAGCCATGACTTGTCAGACAAAAGGGATGACTAGAAAAGGTGAAGGAGTACATGGGAAGAAAGAAAAGTGTAAAAGTAGTAGTATGCTGTATAAACAATATACTATAAATATTTACAGTATTATATGCATATGTACAAGGTTTTTGGTAAAGTGCAAGCAAAACTCAAGTTTGTAGAATGGTTTTCGTTGTCTATCCTTGGCAACGGTGCCAAAAAATTGACAAGCTTAAATGTGGGTCCAAGAATGGGGTCATGTCTAGGTTATCAGACTTTAGAAATTTAAAATACCTGAATGTTTAAGACATCCTGCAACTAGCACATGGTCAAAATAGTTCGTGGTTGAACACAGGGATAGGAAGAACAACACTTTAGAGCTCAAGTTTTACTTGTCTAAGCACGTCAAAAATGGTCGAAGGATAAGGTTTTAATATAACGAGAAAGAATTATAATGAATCAAATAAAAATCCTATCTCCAAGGGGAGTTACCAGAAGAATTAATGTTTTAAGGTTTAGCAATTTTTATAGAGGTTTTATATATTTGAATATGAGGAGATGAAACTATTATTGGAGTAAAGAACGAAGGAGGAAAACTTAATCATAACAAGTGGTAGCAGAATACATCATGCACCTTCTTCTCTCAAAGAGGATGCCTCTGACTATGCACCAATTCTCTCAATCAAGAGTATTGGACATAGACTAGAGTGAAAAGATATGCTGGGGCAACCCTAATCCTGGGTACTCTCATACACCCAAATCAGACCAAACTGTAGAGTTTACGACATCCTTCTCTCAAAGGAGTCAAAATGAGAAACATGATTCAATATCTAGTCAAAAGCATGATCCAAACAAAAGAGATTAGAGTTCAAATTCTATAAAGAAATCATCCAACAAAAAGGAACCATACATAGAACAATATGAGATAAATCCGTAGATTCCATAAGCATAAAGAGGTAAAAAGGTTTAGTTATAATGCAATAGTAAATGAAAGTAAGTTGTTGAAATAGGGAAAATAGGTATCACCCTCCTTGATGTAGGAGGTCGATATACATAGTGGCATACCCCTAAGATAAATGCTAGGGTAGGAGCCCTACTAGGATACTACCATGTCAAGTTCTTGACCATGTCGGGTCGTGAACTATGACGGGTAATGGGTGTATCCAGAAAGGACTCCCTGCCTGATATGGCCATGTCGGGCTATTGGCCCTGTGAGGAAGCAGCCTTGACGGGTAAGCCATATTGGGTTCGGTATCGTGTCATGTTAGGACATGTGCCAGGTTAGCTTTATCTTAGGTTCTCGGTTCCTTGTATCGGGTATAGAGGGGTGAGTCATTTCAGGTTGAAGCCCAGCAGAGACCCATCATGTTTGAAGTAGCCTTGAAGGTCGTGTCGCGATGCTGCTGCTACCAGGCCGAGTTCTAAGTGAACTCCTCCCGTCCCTCTAGGGTTGGCGGTCTGCTCACCTAGTGTCGCCTGACAGGCCTGGGAACTCGACGCACTAGCTCCTTTTTTCTCTAAGAGTTAGCTCCCCTAGGGTTCTGACCTGCCCCATCAGAGTCCTGCAGCTGCTATTTATAGGCAGCGACTGGTGAGAGTTGTGGCCCTCATTGGGATACATGTCCTTTGTCTGCTCCGTTCACATGGCTTTGGGAGAGCGTCAACACGTCTGTCGCCCAGCACGACTAGCAGGGGCCGTCGTGTGCTGGGTTGTGAGTAAACTGCGCTCGATCATGTCAGGTAAAGACTCTAGCGGGCTGCTGCACCGAGGGATGGTCATGTTGTGTGATCAACTTCGTCGATCGATGGACCGTGGCGGGCAAGGTTCCTTATCCGGTAATAGCATGCAGTCCATCAGGGCTCCCGCGTGACACACCCACGTCGGGTTGCTGCCATATCGGGCAAGGACTCTGATGGGTAAGGAGTGTGTCACTTCGCCGCTTGATAGGTCAAGGCAGTTAACTTGTTGTGGATGGGCTGGGACAGGCCCATTAGCATTCTTTTGATGGGAAACTAAGAGAAACCCTACAAGAGATAGGAAATGTTGTCAGGAGCATAGTGGGTATTATTTCTATTCAATAGATAAGATAAAACAGAGAGGAAGTAAGGTTTGGAGGCAGTTTTGATGGTAAAATATAAGCTCTAGCTGCCATAAAATTGGTAGTATCATTGCTCAATGTGAGTAATAGGGTTGCAACATGCCTCAAAGATGTTTACCAACTTTTCACAGTGTCTAAACATTTGATTAAAGTCAAGGTTCCAAGGTTTGAAATACCAATGGTTGACAAAAGATTAAAATATGAATTGGTTTATGAGATTACTAGACTTTGATGGATTTTTCAAGTAACTTGAATATGAGGATAAGAAAGAAGATTAAGAGTCATGTCCTAATGTTCAAGTGATTTCTATGTGTTTTAAGGCCATGGGGAAGGGTATACATATATAACTATTTGGCTTGAGTAGTAAGAAACTTATCTTTTTTTGTATACTGGGGAAGATATGTTATGTATATTGTAGACGGAGAAAACTTAAGCATTTGCTAAAACATATCAAGAAAGAATACATATAGAAAAAAAGGTCATTCCCCTTCCATTTCTTCATGTCTACATATTTTGATATATTTCTCTTTTTTTTCCAAAAACTTGCTCACATAAACATTTCCTGCTAAGTTTACAATTAAGAGAATTCTTGTTGTGTAATTATTTACTGATTGTAAATGTCTATAATAATTAAATGTATAATTGTGTAGAATATATATATTACATTCCTTTTCTATGATTTCATTTATAAACCTCTTATATATACTTTGTATTCCATTACAAAATAACTTTCTTACAATGTTTCTCTTCTCATTTTTTAGTCATTGAAAACATGTATGAAATTTTATTTCAATAGAAGGCATATATTTAATTAATATTAATTTAGATTCAAATTTCCAAAATTTAGACAATCATATATATTTCTATTATATTTTACATTAATTATTTATAAAGGTGACATGTGTTAATAAATTTATATATCTAAAACTAAATATTATGGAAATATGAATTTCAAATCAAAAGGGTGAAAACAACATCTATCAAACCATTTTCCTTTCCTTTCTTGTTATTAACAATTTGAGGAGGTAATATGGAGGTTTTCTAATGAAATCATTTTGTCAAAATTATTATTATTTCTTATTTGGGTTAAGTCATTGACTTTATAAGTTTGGGAATGCTTATTTGTTTCCAAATAGATATATAATTAAGTTAGATTTTTTTTTCATTGATGATATGCTAACATGTTTATTTTCATTTATCTATTGCTTTCAAACACTAATGAGAGAGTATTAATTCCTTAAAGTTTTTCTACTTTATTGAAATATCTTGTGTATTCCACATTGTACAAATTATTTCAGTTTATATTTCTATAACTCATAGTCCATTTGAAGATTTTCAACCATCGCAAATTTTCCATATGTTTATCATGCTTGTACAACATTGTTTCCCTTTATGTTATACCACCAAATTATTTATTTCAAATTCACATAAATTATATATGTATAAACCATACAAGTTGTTTATACTATTTATTTAACATATTAGATGTTTTTATTAATAACTAGTTTAATATTGTTGGCCTTATCTTATATTTTTAAATGAAATTAGGATAGTTATGATTGTTAAAGTAAGGTGAAACTTGGCATCCAAGGTAAATGGTACCCACTGAACACACTTTTACCATTATATTTGGGTTTCAAAGATTACTTCTATGAGTTGTAGTACAATTAGATTTTTTGGCTCATCACCATTATATTATTATAAATTTACAACATCACCATCATTATTTATTATTTAGAGTCAGATATCTTCTCACTACTACCAAAAGAGTTACCTTCGATTATTCTGCACAACATTCCATATTTTAAATATTTAGTCCGTTAACCTTTACTTAGATGACTATACATGAAAAATCCATTTGTTATTCTAATACATATTTTAAGTACATTATACCTCTTATTTAGCAATTATATAAATATTAGTTAGAAAAGGTAGCATTTGTGACATATTTAATGAACTTACTCACATGTTAGCACATATACATGTTATTAAGTTAATATGCCACTTAATATGTTATATTTACTTTCATGACTATATATTTTGTGGGTTACCATTGATCTATTCATGTTATATGTATTAATAATGTACATTAAGGTATAATTTTATTCTTGTTTAGAAAAATCTAAAGGACAAAACATTCTAATCTCCTAATCATGATAATATGATTTCTAGAGCCAAGATGATATGTTTTGGTATGTTACATCAGTCACTCCTTAAAGAGGATTTTGTCCCCCAAATCCAACCATCCTTATACTACCAACGAACTTCCCTCCACCCCTTAAAAGATTTAACCTAATAAACCAATCTAAGGAACATCAAGGTACTAGGGTTACTTATATTTTAGTTGTGAATATTTTAGGGTTTTATGTTGTTCATAGATCATGCATCCAAGTAATAGGTCATACCCACCTAGGGTTGAGTTTCAGGTCCTTCTTTTACTAACCCAACAACCCTAAGATCCACATTAGAATATAAAAAGTCATAGGGTACGAAGGGTAGGTCAACTAAACCTTTTTCACAAGACATATTTTCCTAGTCATCACTCCAAACACCATAACTAGGGCTTAGGATATATATTCCAACTAATTCTAGGGTTTCATTACCAATACTTCATTCATCTCCACATTATGACTTCATTCTAGAAAGCATTAACAAAACTAAGGAATTTTTTTGTACAAGTAGTAGTACAACGGAAGATAGATTTTGCTTCAAAAAATCATAAGAAATAAAACAAAATGAGCTCAAAATCCATGGGAGAAACCAAGTCACAAATTTTCCATGTCAGGATCTCCTTATCACGCTACACTAACATCCTCATGTAAACCTCATCATTATCAAAGATACTTGTCACAACTACCTACATCATTGTCTATGAGCAAATAGAGTCTCATCTCAAAATGTTTTAGTATTCATGATTCTTATGTGTACCTCATATGATTCTGGATTGACCATTCATTATCTCATGAAAATCATATGTCAATTATAGGGTAGAGCATCTCACTTAGAGGGTGACTATGAAAGGTAAGGGTTCTAATTAGGGAGAGAAAATTGAATATTCAGATTTTGATTACCATAGCTTTGATACCATCTTGTAAGGAGTGGGACCTGAGAGGGGATCCCCTTCCTACTAAATTTGAGGAATAAATACATCTATTCCAGTCATACTAACAATCATGCTGTAATAGATATAGCTTTTTCACTTCTCAAATGATGGTATATGAATGACCAAAGTATAGCAGCAGAATAATATTTCTTGACTTCAATTTATCAAGATTACATAATATTTCCCACTTGTAGTTTACATGAAAGAAACAACAACAAGATCCAAGTAGAGGGATATCTAAACTATCTCAAGTCTGTCTCCTGAGAATCAACTCCTTAATTGAGATCTACATCTACATGTCATATCGTCCTTGCCTACATACCCCAAAAAAGAAGACAAAATGGAAGTTGTCAACACAAAAACCGGTATGAGCATATTAATTGGGAATTGATCAATGCAATGGAAAAAGGACATCATTTATAATAAGGATTCCGATATAAGAGAAAAGTACTATCCAAGTGTATATCCCAAAGTAGAAGAATTTCAAAATGATGATAATAAAGTCAATAGATGAGGAATTTGTTAAAAGGATATGATTAATAGAAAGAATTATTGTCATATAACAACATTAACAAATCATAATCAATGCATGTAAAACAATTGACTACTTTTATTTATGTAGGGTTGAGACCCACAAAATCTCAAGCCTAAGTCAGGTGGAAAGGCACACCCTAGGTAGAAAGGTGTGCCCAATATGTATAATATGAGTGGAAAGGTGCACTCAGTGTGGAAAAATGCACCCAAATGTTATAGTAGTACAGATGTACATGCTACTATTATCAAATATAGTCTAATTGTACAAGCACAATTTATAAAGGCAAGAAGAGTTTTAGTAAATCTTAAATAATAGGATGAGAATATCCAACAATTATGAAGTGGGGTCAGAGGACCCATACACAAATATATAATCATGTACACAATCAAGATACATCATTAAGATTACAATAGGCCACCATATTAGAGAACAAGATTCCATTTAAGTCAATTTATCAAAATAGAATTTCCACATGTACAAGATGATCAACATATCTATCGGAGGTAAAAAATAATATCCATCAATTAGTAGCTCACAAGAACCGCTGACCAATTAAATTCTCATAAAAGAGAGAAACTATATAAGGTATATGTCTCAAAGACCAAAAGGGAGGAAATATAGGTCATTTCTCAATATGAGTAATAGAGATGCAACATATCTGAAAGATGTTTTTCAGCTTGTCAAATTCCAAACAATTGATCCAAGTCAGGGTTCCAAGGTTTGAAATACGATGGTTGAGAAAAGATTGTCATGTGAATTGGTTTATGATATTATAAGACTTTTACAAATTTTCCAAGGAACTTGAATAGGAGGATAAGGGAGAAGGATAGGAGTCATTTCCTATTAGTCAAGTGATTTTTATGTGTGTGAAGGCCATGGAGAAGGGTCTATATATAACTATTTGTCTTGTATGGAAAGAAACATATCTACTTTTGTATACTACGAAAAATATGTAATGTATTTTTTAAAAGGAGAAAACTTAAGCATTCACTAACACATAACAAGAAAGAATAAATATAGAAAAAAAGGTCCGTCCCCTTCCATATCTTTATGTCTATATTTTTAATATATTTCCCTTTTTTCCCAACAACTTGGTCATATAAAAGTTCACTACTAGATTTACAATTAAGAGGCTTCTAAATATCTCGTTATGTAATTATTTACTCTATGTAAATGTTTATTATAATTTTAATGTATAACAATATAGGATATATATATTGAGTTTCTTTTGTATGATTCCATTCATTCCCATTACAAAATAACTTTCCACAATGTTTCTCTTCTCACTTTTTGCTCATTGAAAACATGTATAAAATTTTATTTCAATAAAATGCATACATTTAATTAATATTAATTTAGATCCTAGTTTCTAAATTTTATGTAATCATATATTGCTATTATATTTTACATGAAATTTTTTCATGGGGCATAGGTTCTACTTAATATTATATATCCAAAAATAAATATTATAGGAACATGAATTTCGAATTGAAATGGAGAAAACATTATCTATCAAACCATTTTCCTTTTCTTCCTTGTTGTTAACAAATTTAGGAGGTAATGTGGAGGTTTTTTGAGGAAACCATTTATTCAAGATTATTATTATTTCTTATTTGGGTCAAATAATTGATTATATAAATTTGGATTTTTTTAGTTTTTTTCTAAACAAATATATAATTGAGTTAAAATATTTGTTACCTTAATGATATGATAATGTGATCATTTTCATCTATTTATTGCTTTCAAACATTAAGGAGCGAGAAATAGTTCTTTAAAGTTTTTTCTACTTTATTAAATGTCTTGTGTATTCCACATTGTTGCAATTACCTCAGTTTATATTTTTATAACTCATTGTCCATTTTAAGATTTTCATCCATAATAAATTTTCCATATATTTATCATGCTTGTACAATATTGTTTTCCTTTATGTTATACCAAAATTTTTATACAACTTCACCTAAATTATATATGTATAATCCACACAAGTTGTTTATGCTATTTAATTAGCATATTAGATGTTTTTTATTAATAAATAATTTAATATTGTTGGCCTTATCTTACTTTTTAATGAAATTAGGATAGTTATTATTATCGAAATAAGGTGAAACTTGGCACCCAAGGAAATTGGGACCCAAGGAACACATTTTTACCATTATATTTGGGTTTTGATGATTCCTTCTATTAGTATTAGTACAATTAGAGTTTTGTGCACATCACCATTATATTATCATAACATTACATTATTATCATCATTATTTAGTACTTAGAGTCTTATTATATTGACAATATTACCAAAAGAATTACATATCATTATTACATAAAATTCCATATTTTACTTATTTAATATATTTCATCTTTTAATTCATCTTTTACATAGATGACTGCCCATGAAAAATCCAATTGTTATTCTAATACATATTTTAAGTAAATTATACCTCTTATTTAGCCATTATATGAAGATTAGTTAGCAAAGGAAGCATATGTGACATATTTTATGAAGTTACTCACATGTTAGCACACATACATGTTATTATGTTAATATGCCAATTTCTAGGTGAAGATACTAATTATGGAGATAAAAATGCTAGTCTCAAATCTAAAGAACCAAACATACTAATCTTCCAATCATGAGAATATGATTTTTGGAGTCAAGATGATAGGTTTGGGTATGTTATATATTGAGTAGTGCACACTATCCTAAGCAAATTTCTAGGTGAAGCTACTAATTATGGAGACAAAAATACTTTAGCTGAGTTATGCCACCCAAAGTAGTTAAAATAGCATTTCGTGTAGAGTTAGTCTGTCTCGGTCCTTATTTAATGTAGAACCTTTAATGTGGTAAAGTAAGTGTCATATTAGTCAAGTGTTGAAGCAATAATGTTTCTATTACTGCTTTAAATTAGTAAGTAAAAGCTTCATGTGTCATGTCATCTTGTAACTATCAAATGGTAATAATAATAGTTCTTGTGTTCTGGATAAGTGTTGGAAGTATATGTGAAAATATTCTCATCTATGTCCTAATTTTTAGGGATAAGATAAAAAAATAAGATGTGTTTGAGTTAGCTAGCTTGATCACCTCATATCCTAATTGTTATAATCTAAGAGGAGATGATGAGATTACATGTTTGTTCCTCAATAAGAATTTCATTATATATACAATCAACATTTAAATGTATTAAAAAGGGTTATTACAACATTTTCCTTTCATAATATCTCTCATAAAATAGTAGACTAAACAAAATAAACACATAATTTCGTAATGGATAACCTAACAAAAATAATGATGACTTCATTAATCATACAATTAACCGCTTATGAAAAAGATTGCTTACTCAATGCATAGACACATATGCCATATAGTTTTTATAATCAACACCCTACCATCTTCATTAACTAGTTTGGTTCATAATTTTTTAGCCTCTCCAAACCTTCTACCACTAATAACGTTTCATCTTCTATGAAGGTATATTTTCATGATTGATTGCCTACACCTGGTAGATCGTCAAGCTTGATCTACCATTCATGTATTTTCACTGATCTAATGGGTTGTGAACCCAAAAGTTGGGTTGAGTTGAACATTAGTCTTTTTACTATACCATTGGAACTTATATATACTTTTATGAGAGGGCCAAACTAGACTTTGGGTCATTGGGACCAGAGAGATCATATTTTACAAATGTCATCCAATGAGTTAATAAACTAGGATAATTTTAACGTACAATTTGGACCGACTTGTAGGCATCAATCTAAATTTTGTTTTTAATAATCCAGACAACTACTATTTTGAACCCCAGTGACCCCTAAAGTATTATTCACTGCGCATGAAGTCATTTAACTATTACTTTTATTGTAATTAAATTGGAAACATGAAATGAAACAAAACTAAAATCTATATGTATATATACTCATTAAATATGTTTGACACTAGAATGTTCATGTCATTTTTTATCACACAAGAACTTCCCTAAGATAATTCAGACTTATGTTTTATTAGTTTTTCCATATGCAATATAACTAACCCATAAGAAAATTAGTCTATCAAAGTATAGATAAAAGGTCAAACCTAAAGGGTAACATGATTAAGAAATCTCTTAGAAACCAATTGTTGAGAACAACATTTATAGATGATTCTTGAGAAAGTTTAGTTCACTAAGGTAGAAGTAATGATTTCAATGCAAGGAAACAATTGAGAGATGATTCAAAACACTATTGAGAGAGCATTGACATTTGAATTTCACCATCATTAACCTATAATAATACTAAATTTTACAACTTACTAATCACAGCTAATTAAATAAGACCATGTGAATCTGTCTACTCTCAGATCATGAATTATGAAAGGATTGAATTCCCCCACACACTTGAGGTTTTGTTACCCACATGTTATCACTCAATTATATTTTATATCCCCTTTGATGATTTCATATTGATTTTTATTCCTTCAATGTAGGATCTAATCTAAAATTTCGTGATCTCTATTTTGAGGACTATATCAAACATGCAAATTTGACAATTAATTCAACAAGCAAGAAATATATGAATAAAAACATTCTAATTGTCTAAAATGTTGAGTTTGGCTATAATTAGAACAAGATACAGACAATGTGGTTACTCTACATGCCCCAATGAAGGAGTCTACTCGCTCATACCACGGAGAAAGCACATATACAAAAGTGGAGAGAAAAGACCATGAAATAAAGATGGCGAGGAAGACAACCACTAGTCGTTGACTACAAATCTTCACACTAGAAGCAGTAGGTCTACCAAATATCGATGAAGATGATGAAGTTCTGTTCTATTTTCCCAAACTCTTTCACCAAAAACAACATTGGAACTCCCTATAAACAACCTCCCTACATGTTGGGTCAAGTTTTCTCCTTTTATGCAGATGTCTCCTGACCCACCAAATCTAGTTTGGTTATCCGATGGATGTCTTTCTTGTACTAGTCTATCATGCCAATCACCCTACTGGTAAAACATGTCGGTCGATTGGCCTTTAAGTTACATGTCTATTGTATATCTAATCAACCAACTGGGATATTGGGTTAGCCAACTATCGTGTAGACATAGCTTCAGTTGGTTGAATAGTGAGGCTTGTTGGGTTGATGGGTCATGAAGAACACTAATTGTTATTGACTATGTGTGCCAATTGGGATCACTTCCAATTGGTCAAATGGTAAAGTGTGCCAGCTGATTGTGCTTCTCTCATAGGCACTATGCTACAAGAAAGTCGGCCGATCAGTGAGGCGAGTCAGCCAATTTTCATGCCTCCAAAGAATGTTGATGGTTACTTACTTGGGATGAAATTATAATTGATTTTCAATTAGCCAACTAGTAGAACCAATCAATCGAATGTCGAGTCGCCAAGACTTCTGTTCATCACTAAATTTGGAAGAATTGAATTCCAATCGGTCGACTCGAAAGGTGAGTCATCCAATTGAAATGTCACTAGACCATAGCTAGGTTATAATTATGAAGGGCTTGTATTCCAATCACCACACCAGTCGGCCGATTGGAGTATGCTTGGAAAGCACTTTTGGTTGGTTGGGCCAATCGGCCAACTAGGGAACCCAGTCACTCGACTAGCCCTAGATAAAGTGCTTAATTTCTTCCTTTTTCCTTCCAATTGATTCTTACCTTGAGAATTAGAATAAGAGAGGACCATTATCATGATTTGGAGTTGAGTGTTGCCTTTCCCTACATAAGAGTGAGAAGTCTTATTAAAATCCTAACTTTTTGAGAGAAAAAGCAAAATAACAAGAATTAGCTACTTCAAATGAGAAAAAGTAATCTAAGATGTGAAACACAAATGTGGTGAATAGACAATCATCAGAATACCCCTAACTTAAACATTTCTCGTCTTAGAGTAACACAAAATCAAAGCAACCTACCAAATAAGAGAACCAGCCTGTCATCATCTCCTTCATAACATCATTTGATCATTACAACCATTTATGGCCAAACAACCTAATTTCCCTAAATCACAATACTCAACTTCTAATTCCCTTTCCTCACATTGCGTTCACAAACATATTTACATGCCAAACTATGCATACAACAATTATAATATCATTTCTACTCTAGAAAATTCCACATTTGTCTATGATATCAGCACAAGAATAGTGTTCTACTGTGGAGGGAATGTTTTTGGGTTGATTGTTGAACTTTGGAAGAAATGGAATGAATGGGGGAATAGAAGGAATGATTGCAAATATCTTCTCTATGTCTCTCAAGATTGTTTTTCTTACTGCAATTTTATTGAGTGCTTTCTTTTTCTTTTTGGTGTGCACATTGGGATCTTATATTTTGTGAAGGGCCTCTATTACATAAGATGTGTATGGAAGAAATAGAGTAGAGGGAGGGGTTGTGCCACCCCAAACATGGAGTTTGGGAAATCTTTTTCTATTTTTGATTGTTTATGGTGAATGTTGGGAAAGAATGTGGTGGAAGACATGTCAAAGAGGTTTAAACTTATGCATCTCCTATTTTGGAATTTGGAGCATATGAACAATCTTGACAAAAATAACATTACATCATGTGATTTGCAAAAAATGCCATTTCCATGAGAAGTTATCCTAATTATGAGATAACATGTTGCATTTGTTTGCTCTCAATGCCATATGATTTTCCATCCCCGCAAAGGAATTATGTTAATCGAGATCCTTGGTGACATGATGGGTTCTAACAATGCCATTTCATGATTCATCATTGCAACAGATGCACGTCATTCAGATGCGTACATAGATGATTGATGCATAAACAAGGATGAAACATGAAATTTAGTTAAGACTGACTAGGTTATGGTCAAATACATGCAATCTAATCATTAAAATTTAAGAAAATAGATACAAAGAAAACAATATGCAAAAGGTAATTGTAAAACAAAAATAAAAAATATAATGACATAGTGGGTGACGTAGGGACATACCACCCACCCCAACCCTGAACTTACAAATATGCTCATTTTTAAGAAAACTCTAGGTCCACAATGGAGGGGAAGATAACTACTAGAATGGTCATAAGGAATCCATTATTCAGCCTCCTATCAAGATGAATCTTCACTATGTAGTAAATTTCAACAAAAAGTGTGGATTTGTTTATCCTCCAACTAGGAATTGCAAGCTAAGAATATAAAGGATTTGAATTGAAATGTAATCCAACTAGTCAAAGTGAAAAGAAAATCAATGTAGTTAAAATTAATGTCATGTTGCCTCCCGACAAGGACCATGTTTTATTCTGTTGTCTCAACACATGAGTTCCATTAGAAACGGGGAGCAATGGTTGCTTCCATTGTAGAAAGATAATCATAAGTCAAGTATCGCTTCAAACTATCCTTGTTCACCATGAATATACCTTTTTATTTATCCCATAAGATGCAACCTTTGTGTGGGAATATCTTCTTCACTAGATATCATCCATGCCGGTGGGATCTCAGCTTCCTGGTAACAACCTCAATTGGGAATTCTAAAGAAAGACTTGATCTTCCATTTGGATTTCCTTTTGTTTTATGTGACCACCATGGCACATCTTCATACACTCCGTATTGATTAGTGCATTCTTGTAATTGGAGGAATAATTTCTCTCTAGTTATCATAAAATCAAAATTCTAGAATCAAATCACCCTTCTAGCATTATTTCCATCTCAATTGGGAGATGAAATGATTTTTTGTAGATTAGACAGAATGGAGTAGTTCCCAACATGATTGAATGTTTCCTGGTATGCCCAAAGAGAATCATTAAGATTCAACACCCAATATTTCCTTCTATGTCCCATGGTCTTTTCAATGATGTCCTTGATTTGTTTATTTTTAACTTCTAGTTGGCCACTATTTCCTGGTGATACTGTGAAGCAACTCAATGATAAATACCATATTTCTTCATAGAATGTTTGAACTTCTTCACCAGTCGCTACACCACATGTTTCCCTCCAAGATTTCTTTTCCGCCAACAAATTTTACTTCCCACCAAAACTTATTTTTCTTTAAATACTATTTATATATATTTTTTTGAACAATTTGTTTCTCTTTTTTTTATTTGTTAATGTATCCATTACCAACAAAAAAATTTATTTATCATTAAAAATATCCCTTCTATTAGAAATTTTTTTCACTATAACGTATCTCTCCTAGACAAGTTTTCTCCCTCCAACACCAAATTTTCACCACATTTTTTTCTCCACGACACCTTTTTTTTCCTTCCAAGATGACATTTCCTGCCACACCTTGTTCCCTCCAAGATAAAGTTTTCCACTAAATCTTTCTTTCTTACAAGATAACGTTTTCCGTCAAATCTTTTTCTGTCCAAGAAAAAGTGTCCCGCCACACCTTTTTCCTCTAAGATATCTTTTTTCCTTCAAGACAACATTTCCCGCCACACCATTCCCCCCCCCTCAAGATAAAGTTTTCCATTAAATCTTTTTCCTACAAGCCAAAGTTTCCCGTCAAATTCTCTTCTCCTTCACAATTTTTTTGTCACACCTTTTTGTCAAAGGCATCTTTTTATCGAAGACAAAGTTTCTCGTCAAATCTTTTCTCCCATACTAAAATTTGATGATAGAATGTTTGTGTTATTCATACCATAAGAAATTTTCATGTATGAGGTATTTAATAAATAGAATTTATATATGTACGAGGTGTTTTCTATAAAAATTATTCCCTATCCCCATCACCGTAACCATGTAACAAACAACAATTCTTAAATATTTCGCATCCCGTTCACCATCACCATGTATGTTTTACCAAACAACAAATTTTAACAATTTCACCATCATTGTCATTGTCATTGTCACCGTCACCATCAGTGGCCAGGAATCAGACATTGGGGAGGCCAAACAATAAGAGCAAAAGAATCATAGTAGTCATATAAACAGTACATTTGTAAATTTGACACCCAAAATTATGAACTATAGATTACTCTATATATGTTCTTGGACACTCATTCATAGAATAAATGTGCATCACAACATCAAGGATACGTAAAAGAGGATATAATTTATGCTTCACAAAAGTAACATCAGTCCCAACATTCGAAGTGGATATAATTTATGCTTCACAAAATTTCTTTAAATAGAAGGACTAAATTATCCTCTTCTTCAACATGAATTAGACATAGCTATCAACTAACCAGGAATCTATTAATTTTATAACATACCTTTAATAGTTTTTTTGAATTTATATTTAATATTATTGTAAATTATCTAATGTAGCAAAATGATTATCAACATCTGCTAATATTGGACAAGTTAAGATAATGTTATTCTTTAGGATACTAAATATTAAAAATGGTTAACATAAAGTTATTTCAACTATCTATTGAAATACAAAGGAACGAATTGTAGGTGTTCAACGAACAATTAACAATTGAAGAATGATGAGACCGCAGTAGTAGGGTATACCTCGGCCATGGCTTCTGAACCCAGTCTCTACCTTTGTTATCATCCTCATCGCTACTCACGTCTTTGTCCTGGTGTACTAGATATACCGATTGGCAATGGACTGATGGCCTTGGAGTTTTGAAAAGAATTTGATATGTTTCAGATAGATCAATCATATTCTACACAGTTTGAGTATAAACTGACAGTTCCATTTTAGGGCCTCTTACATTACGCATAGAAATGGTTCTTCACAAAGATTTCTTGTTAAATGTACTCATATCTTTGTCCACTAATCAGCAACTGCCTACTTGACATCATTGTAGATGAAGGGTCTGCGAGTGAATGTTAATGTGTATTTTCTATCAAAATAATTGAAGAACCTGTCATGTTGAATAACATTGGACTAATGTATGAAAACTCTACATTCTCGCACTTGCAAACAAGCATATTTTAAAAAGAAAATATTATATGGTTGGGTCGAAGAGGATATAAGTTAAAATAAGATACATGTCATGCCAACTAAACTACTGTGAATGTGATGAAAAATACCAAACAAATAACCCCAAATAAAGCTTACTAGCTAGATCAAGCCAAATAGATGAACCCCGAACAAAGCTTCTTGTTTGACTATCTATGAAGCCGTGAGAGAAGGGTGTGGCGCTAGCAAATTAAAGTAAATTGCAGATTGATGGATCTTCTCAGTTGAAGAGGACTCATCGTGTGCCGCCCAGGTGTCTATTACTTTGTAACGACGGAATATTATCTCTCAATCTTTGTGATTCTGTAAGGAATAATTGTGTGCTCAGTCAAAAACTGCATATTAATGAACCTCCAATCTTGCCGCAATGTCAATGTGAAACGAAAAACGGATATAACGGAAGGGTTGAAGATACTTACGCATACGTGAGCGCGAATGAATCCTGCTTTCACGGAACGGAAAACTATCTATGCGATTTGCATTGATTATCAAATATGGATAAAACTGTTGGAGAAAAACTAGGATGACATAAATGTGGAACGATTAACACGGAACGTGAGGGCAATTTAGACGACATATTGGAATTAGGAAATGCCGACAAACTTTGGGGGGCCATGGCCCCTCCCCGGTCACCATACATATTTTGTCATCACATACCAAACACAACCTAAAACTCATTTTTTTTACATCCGGGTAAACCAGCTGGTGGATAAGTGATTGTCCTTTCTTACGTGCTTTTATCATCATTCAAGAAAGGCTGTCGAATGACCAATATGCTTTTCCTCCGTTCTAGGAAACCATATGAATGCGGTTCAGATTTAAGGTCCCCGAAGATTCCTACAACCCCCTTTTCACGTTTTCTTGGCCACCGGTGTTTGTATCTTCCTCTTCGGTCCATTACAATGGGGTTTACTGACTGCGACGTGGCAGGGGTGAGGTAAAAGACTCCCAAACGGTTGTCCAATTGAGCTCCGGCGGCAGCCGTCAGTGCTTTGGGCTCTAGGGAAGTATTCGAACCCAAATTGTCTTGGACTTTGTCAAGTAGAATTTTTTGCCATACATACATTAACTCTCTTTTTTGACAATGCCACCCAGAATTGTAGAATTTACCATATCATATGCATGATGTATTTGCTTACGCATTAATTCAGCTTGACAATATGGATTGGCATGAATTGAAATGCTATCTCATGCGCTAAAGTCACGTCACTCAAAGTCACTGATTCATTAGAGCCCCTACCACTATATCAAGTACCAATTGGGGAAAATCAACAGGAGAATGGAGAACTTAAGCGTTGTTGACAAGAGCCGGCCATTTATTAGCCGTGCGTTTGAGATCCTTATCTCGTGGAATCAGACGATTAAGCTATCTTTGTCACCAGACTCACCACATACCCTGCTATAGACTGCAAGGTAATGAAAAGACAAGCCGTTATGACACGTTGCTGTGCATGCTGGAAAAGTGCCAAGTGTATGATAGGGAAAGCCAGGAGAGTGGTTTGCCAGACCGTGACGACGAGAAGCGAGGGCATAAGGCTATAAACATAACATTAGTTTTTGTATGTTTTCTTGTTTCTGACTTTCGAATCAACGCATATAAAAATAGCCGTAAAACTAAACCCACTTTTGTTTTTTACCATATGTCGCAAAGTAGTTGCTTAATTTATGAACAATAACTATCACTTGATCATCGCTATGCACAACATTAATTAAAGAATAATTCTACTCATAACCGGCCATATACCCGGGGTCCTACCCGAACATCGGTAATGCCCACCTACTCGCCCAACTACCTGCTGCGCCCCCATCCATATTTAAAGCAATGTTTGCAACACCGATTCTCCATGTTCCTACATGCAAAAGCCATGCATGAAATTATTATCTCGCCACCAAATATAAATCTACCACCTCAATTTTCGATTTTCCTGTAATGATTCCCTCCATTTTATTTCACATTTCGTATATAGCTGCAAATCATCTCAATCATCTCCCTCCTTATTCATTTCCGCCCAGAGTAAGTACTGTACGTGCTATTTGTTCATGTTAAACCAGTTCCGCCCAACACTGAGTAAGTATTGTACGTACTATTTGTTCATGTTGAACCAGCTCCGCCCCTCTGATGTAAATAATGGGGTACTGTATTTTTGCTTCTTACAGAAATGATGAAAATCAGAATGGGGTACTGTACTTACTAAAATGATTTGATTGATAATGTACTTCAAATTTGACAAATTTAAATCAAGAGTAAGGGAGTGAGTACTGTACTTGGTAGAAATTAATAGGGAGGGGTAGTGAGTACGGTACTTAGCGGAAATGATTTGGTAGGTGTTGTACTTCATTCTGATTTAAGAATAATAATTAGGTATTGTACTTATTGTTGAATTGTATAAGTGATTAATGTTTTGTTGAGTACTGTACTTTTGCTTCTTACAGAAATGAAAATCATAATGGGGTATTGTACTTACTGAAATGATTTGGTAGACATTGTACTGTAAATTTGACAAATTTAAATCAAGAGTAAGGGAGTGAGTATTGTACTTGGCGGAAATAAATAGGGAGGGAGAGTGAGTACTGTACTTAGCGGAAATGATTTGGTAGGTACTGTACTGTAATTTTGACAAACTTAAATCAAAAGTAAGGGACTGAGTACTGTACTTGGCGGAAATGAACAGGAAGGTGGATGTTTGAGGAGATTTGCTACTATATACGAGATTCAAAATTATGAATTTGAATGTTTTTACAAACTGTGATGGAATTAAATATCTGTAGGTGGGTGGATATATTCTCTGCATTTTGCATGTGCTTTGCATGGATTTTGCATGACTTTTGCATGAGTAGTAATACAAAAATAGCTGCAGGCTGCTGGTTACATGTTCCCGAGATCCGGATGGACTGGGGGGTGGGGCTGCCGGGTGTGGGTAGCGTTACTCTAATTAAAAGAGGAGTGCATTACGATATAGGCATTCACAAGACACAACGCTAGCGGGCGTGGTATATGTTTTGGTTGTGTGAAGTATTTGGGCTTCCCAACGACATTGGTTAGGTCCAAACAATAGGTCTTCAGTTTCATTTAAGAAAGGATAATAAAGAAGCTGGAGGGTGGAATGAGAAGCTACTCTCTAAGACGGGAAAAGAAGTTTTGATAAAGGTAGTGGCACATTCGATTCTCAATTATATAATGAGTGTCTTCTTACTCCATGCATGCATAACAGACGTCATTAACATTGCAATTGCTAGATTTAGGTAGGGTGGAAAAGAGGGAGAAAAGAAGTTGTCATGGGTCAGTTGGGCGAACATGTGCAAACGGAAAAGCCAAGGTGGTATTATTTTAGAGATATTAATATTTGGCCAAAAAACCTAAATGACACATTTGCCATATTTAATTCCCTAAATGGCACGTTCTTGAACTTAATGTCTAAAATGGCACATTTCCAGATCAATGTGTCACCTTCAGGGACGCATTATTCTCCCGCGAGGCAATGCGTCTCAGAAAGAGACCCATTGGTCCCACTAGAGGGCAATGCGTCCCAAACGCATTGCCCTCTTTTGGGACCAATACGTCTGCTTCTGGGATGCATTGCACCAATGAGTCTCATTCGGGGATGCATTGCTGCAATACGTCCCCATACAGGACACATTGCACCAATGCGTCCCCATGCAGGACGCATTGTACCAATGCGTCCCCATGCAGGACACATTATTTTTTTTCAAATATGTTTGCAGTCACTGATATTCTTTCATGGTTATTGATATATATATTAACAATATTGATTATATTTGTACATTTACAAATCATTCACTTATATTTGGATGTCTATAATATACCCAATTATTATAATTTTTTCAATTTCAATAGCTCATAACATGCATATGGAATATCTAAGTGGTATTGCAATCAACATCAATTGGTTCCTAATTGATTATATAATAAGAACTTAATCCAAAAAAAATGAGATAGCAATTAAAAATAAGGTTAAAACATAAACCAACATGACGAGAAAATAATACACAACAAAACAATATAATAGATCCAAAATGAGCCAATGTGATATCATAATATGATAGATCCACATACAATAGATGCCTTCACAAAGGCATAAATACAACACAGTACAATATATAAAAACCTAAGCACGTCCTCTTCGTCCACAACGTCCTCGCCCACCTCCCTCTACATCTGGCTCCAATATACCGATGACATCTGGAGACGCCTGAACTGGGGTCAACTGCGTAGGAGGATGCTGGCGAGCATCAAGGTAGAAATGAAAAGGTGGAGGTGGGGTGAGAGGTCTCTGAAAACCAGGATATGATGCATCAGGTGAGGTGCATCCTGAGAAATCAAATGGAGTAGGTGAATCTCTGGCATAAGGTGGTGGTCGGCTCTCATGAATAATTGGTAGTGGGAATGGAGTGTATGGAACAGAAGAAGAACTTGCTCCATGGTAGGATGCTGGTTGAGGTGGTGTGATGAATGAAGAATAAGAATCAACTCATGAAAAATATGGGCATGTATGTCCCCATCCCATGAACTGAGAAGTGGGAGTGAGCTCGGGAGCAGTAAGTACAGGAGTAGGAGTAGTAGTAGGAGTAGGAGTAGGAGTGGGCTCAGGGGCTGTGGTATGAGTGGGTATGGAATCCCACGGCCGAGCATAGTCGGGAAGACTGTCAAAGTAAGCCCCCTGGATGCTATAGATGTTGTCTCTGATCTGTGTAGGGGCGTGCTCTAAGGCCGCTCGGATTGCTGTAAAGAAGTGAAACCACTTCTCTACTAAAAATTTGAACAATAGAACCTCCAATCCAAACACAATCAGAAGGTATGTTGGAGTGGGTGTAAAATTTTCAAATCTTTATATAATGGTAATCAAAAGACCAAAGTATAGCAGCAGAAGAAAATATTTGACTATTCAATTATAAAACAAAGGGTTACAAATTTAAACTTACATCACAAGGATCTATGTAGAGGGAATCTAAACCACCTCAAGATTGTCTCCAAGCTTCATCATCACAAACTAAGTCCAGGTCCACATGTCATGCATCCAAGTCCTCCACCTAGGGTTGGAAGCATACCCCAGAAAAAGAGAAACAAAAGGAAACATCAGCAAAGGCTGGTATGTGCATACTAAAAAGCAAATTGAGCAATATAAGGAATAAGGAACATCAAAATAAAAGGCTTCCCAAGCAAGAGATAAGTATCACCCAAACGGGTATCAAGTGAAAGATCACAACAAAAAGGGATACTTGCCAAAAGCAACAAATAATAAGAATGTGCTATCAATGTAAATATCCACTACCATGGTGGCAAACAAAGCACAAGTAGGGCACACACCCCTTAATCAATATCCTGCATGCATTGTGAGATAAACATAACACTAGAACAATATAAACACAGTTGGTGACCAAGCACACACTTGAACCTGATAGAGAAAGGAATACTGCCAATCTCCCAAATATATAAAATTTGAGCATGGATTACTGCCATACTCGATTTACAGAGGAATGGTATACTGCCACCCTCCAAATAAACAATAGGGGATTACTGCCCCAAAACCAATGTAATTACACTACTCTAGTGCTACTGAATCACATAGCATGTATAATGTAGAGGCAAGTAGAAATGTATAGTCAGAATTATCAAGGTTGCCATCACACAATGGACAACTCAAACATATAAGCAAATCCACTTCAAAGTGGGCATACATCAACAAGTAAAAATCCACATCACAGTGGGCATATAATATCAAAAGTCCAACATGCACCAAGGCATATGAAACAGAGTCAAGAGAATATCCTATGATCATAAGATCAATAACAAATAGATAGTTCACAAGAACCAAAAGATAAGAGCAATGTGTTTAGGCTATTGTCCATAGGACCAAGAGAATGATAAAGACAGGCTATTGCTCAATATAAAAATAATATGGGATGCAAGCATACCTCCACTTCAGAGTCAAACAGATCCAAAGTCACTTCTAGGTCCAAGCCTAGGCTTCCAAAGAACCTATTAAGCATATATGTGGAATTAGGGTTAGGTTTCCATTAATATACAAAACCCTAAAAACTACCTTTTTATTATTATGTGAATTAGGTTTCCAAAATGATTCCATATTTTAGATTATATTTTCCTGAGTTCAAAACATATTTTATTATATTTTTCTGACTTATAAATTATTAGTTATGAATTTTAGAAGTTAATTCATTATTAATTAGATTCATTAAAAACACATGTTTAAAACAACAGATTCATACGATAAAACCAACACCAAACGAAAGCTTGCATTTTTCTGAATCCAACGAATATTTTCCCATAATTTTCTGATCATCCGATAATTAGTTATCAATTTTTAACTACAGACCAATCAAATAAATACATAATGCAACATAGGCGAGAAAATCCACAAAAACAGACTGGGCCCGCATGACATGGCCTAATCAGGGATGAACAAGTCACCGCGTCAACCCATGGCCCTGACTCGCCTAAGCAAAGGAGAAGTAAGCAAAATGACGGAAATACCCCTGGGCGATAAAACAAAAATGAGAAGAGAAGCAGGGCAAAGCCGACCATTGCCAAAGGGGATTCATCCCCGACGCTGTGAGCCAGCCATGGTTCCGAGCAGAACAGAAGCAGGGCAACCAAAGAAACAAACTCCACGATTCCTCAACAAAACGCCAGAAGAAAACACCAACAAGTTCTTGGGACCTAGCCGAAACCAAGAGACCCAACATTCGGACCAAAAGCAGAAGAATCAGAGGAAAAGACACACTGCCATGGAAACGGAAGCAGGTAGGAGCTCAAAAGGGGGAAAACGGATGGTCACCTGATTAGATCAAATTGGCGAAATTTTCGGCAAGACGAACCAGCTGGGAGGACGTCTTGGTGTTAGGAAGGAACTCTGAAGGTCTGCCCTGTGTCACCGAAGTCGCCGGTGACGAACCAAGCAGATGGAGAAGGGAGCAACAACTGTAGGGCAATCGGGGCCGAAGGAGCAATTGCGAGCAATTTCTGTGGGTTCGGGGTTCATGGAGGAGGAGGTATATATAGGGGACATACCCAAGGTTCGATGCAGCAAACCTCAAAAACCGGAAACAGGGCCGATAGGGAAACTATCTCGTCGACTGATCGATTGGTAGAAGGAAACCCACCCAAACTAGGGGTCCCTGAAAAAGGAAAGTCGAGGCGATGGCAAAAATCAGAACATAAGGAAACAATAAGGGAAGTAGAGGAAGACACCATTGCGCCAAAATCGCTGCTACTGTAGCCGGAAAGAACAGTCCGATTGGAGGTAGGAGATGACTCCTCTTCCGTCAGATCTGATCCAACGGCTTCATAACAACCCCACATAAGTGGGCCGTGTGACAGCCCAAAACTGAGAAACTATAGGAAATCTGAGGAAAATCGAATTAAATCAAAGTGAAAAACCAATTAATGCATATCTTTTCTCTTTCCTCAAATAAGGGTACTATACTTATCCAAACTAAACCAAATTTTTCACAGAGACAAATAAAAGCATGTAGATTCTGAAAATAAAATTAGATTTGCCTTTTGGAAACTTTTAATGTGTCAAATAAATAAATTAATATATTCTCTTTCCTTCTTCATTAATGGCTTTATGATTATCCAAATTTTATGAAACTTAACCCACAAGTCACATTTAATGTGTTGGATACGAATTTTCCATCAATTTTACATATTGGATATATTTGCATATTTATTTAATATCTTGAAGGTTTTATCCACTTTCTCTCTCCTGATTTCACCCTTTAAGCAAACTTTCTCCAAATTGGATGAAAATTCACCCAAAGGCTATATTTATTATGTAGATCACGAATATAACATTATTGTCCTCTTTTGGAGTTATTTATTATTTTTATTTATTAATTATACCTCTTAGGCAATTTCTCTCTCTCTTAACTTACCACATTATTTCAAGATTGTCCAAATTAAATGAAAATTGATATGTAAGCTTATTTTGATGTGTAGATTACGAATTTGAAGTCTATTATTTAATTTGAGGCTTCCTTACATGGGTTACATCATATGGCCCATTAGAGGCCCATTAACTTCATTATGCATCCAATTAGGTTATTTATCATCTTATTATCACCAAACAAATTATGTGACATATTAGATTACATTATTCATGCATTAGATTATTATGGTCACTCTAACCTTAACCTTGTTTGGCTAAGACCAAAAGGATCAAAGTTCTAAGGTAGAGTTCTAGATCTGGTATGTTACAACACTCCACCCCTTAAAAGGATTTTGTCCTCGAAATCTAAAGATCCAAACATCAACTATCTACTATTCTCCACCCCTTAAAGGGTTCAACTTAACAAGTCAAACTAAACAACTTTTTAGAGCTACCCACATCTCTTAGTTGTGAAAGTTCTAGATACTTTTATTATTCATGTATCCAACTATGGTCACCATCTAGGGTTGAGATTTTAATTCCTTGTGTCTCTAACCTATCAACCCTACATGAACATCCAAAAAGTCATAGGATAGGTCAACTACACCATTATATAAACTCCTAGGTACAAAACTAGGATTAGATTCTACTCAAACTAGAGTTCTCTTAATTGTGACTTAGCTCAAGAAAACATCGATAAATCTGAGAAAACTTTTGTACATATAGTAGTATAATTGAAAATAATTTTTGGTGATGAAAATCTTTTTGAGATGAAACAAAATGTGGATCCAAAATCAATTGCGGAAACCAAGTCACAATATTTCCATATTTAGATCTCCTAACATATTCTCATCCTCAAAACCAACCTTATTGCATACAAAGATCATCATTGATCAAATCTAGGGTCAACATCTCACTTAAAGGTAACTAACTAAGTCAAGGGTTCTAAAGGGAGACAAAATTGAAATAGTCGATTCCGACTACCATGGGCTCTGATACCATGCTGTAAAGAAGTGAAACCACTTCTCTACTAAAAATTTGAACAATAGAACCTCCAATCCAAACACACTCAGAAGGTATGTTGGAGTGGGTGTAAAATTTTCAAATCTTTATATAATGGTAATCAAAAGACCAAAGTATAGCAGCGGAAGAAAATATTTGACTATTCAATTATAAAACAAAGGGTTACAAACTTAAACTTACATCACAAGGATCCATGTAGAGGGAATCTAAACCACCTCAAGATTGTCTCCAAGCTTCATCATCACAAACTAAGTCCAGGTCCACATGTCATGCATCCAAGTCCTCCACCTAGGGTTGGAAGCATACCCCAGCAAAAGAGAAACAAAAGGAAACATCAGCAAAGGCTGGTATGTGCATACTAAAAAGCAAATTGAGCAATATAAGGAATAAGGAACATCAAAATAAAAGGCTTCCCAAGCAAGAGATAAGTATCACCCAAACGGATATCAAGTGAAAGATCACAACAAAAAGGGATACTTGCCAAAAGCAACAAATAATAAGAATGTGCTATCAATGTAAATATCCACTACCATGGTGGCAAACAAAGCACAAGTAGGGCACACACCCCTAATCAATATCCTGCATGCATTGTGAGATAAACATAACACTAGAATAATATAAACACAGTTGGCGACCAAGCACACACTTGAACCTGATAGAGAAAGGAATACTGCCAATCTCCCAAATATATAAAATTTGAGCATGGATTACTTCCATACTCGATTTACAGAGGAATGGTATACTGCCACCCTCCAAATAAACAATAGGGGATTACTGCCCCAAAACCAATGTAATTACACTACTCTAGTGCTACTGAATCACATAGCATGTATAATGTAGAGGCAAGTAGAAATGTATAGTCAGAATTATCAAGGTTGCCATCACACAATGGACAACTCAAACATATAAGCAAATCCACTTCAAAGTGGCCATATATCAACAAGTGAAAATCCACATCACAGTGGGCATATAATATCAAAAGTCCAACATGCACCAAGGTATATGAAACAGAGTCAAGAGAATATCCTATGATCATAAGATCAATAACAAATAGATAGTTCACAAGAACCAAAAGATAAGAGCAATGTGTTTAGGCTATTGTCCATAGGACCAAGAGAATGATAAAGATAGGCTATTGCTCAATATAGAAATAATATGGGATGCAAGCATACCTCAACTTCAGAGTCAAACAGATCCAAAGTCACTTCTAGGTCCAAGCCTAGGCTTCCAAAGAACCTATTAAGCATATATGTGGAATTAGGGTTAGGTTTCCATTAATATACAAAACCCTAAAAACTACCTTTTTATTATTATGTGAATTAGGTTTCCAAAATGATTCCATATTTTAGATTATATTTTCCTGAGTTCAAAACATATTTTATTATATTTTTCTGACTTATAAATTATTAGCTATGAATTTTAGAAGTCAATTCATTATTAATTAGATCCATTAAAAACACATGTTTAAAACATCAGATTCATACGATAAAACCAACACCAAACGAAATCTTGCATTTTTCTGAATCCAACGAATATTTTTCCATAATTTTCTGATCATCCGATAATTAGTTATCAATTTTTAACTACAGACCAATCAGATAATTACATAATGCCACATAGGCGAGAAAATCCACAAAAATAGACTGGGCCCGCATGACATGGCCTAATCAGGGCTGAACAAGTTACCGCGTCAACCCATGGCCCTGACTCGCCTAAGCAAAGGAGAAGTAAGCAAAATGACGGAAATACCCCTGGGCGATAAAACAAAAATGAGAAGAGAAGCAGGGCAAAGCCGACCATTGCCAAAGGGGATTCATCCCCGACGCTGTGAGCCAGCCATGGTTCCGAGCAGAACAGAAGCAGGGCAACCAAAGAAACAAACTCCATGATTCCTCAACAAAACGCCAGAAGAAAACACCAACAAGTTCTTGGGACCTAGCCGAAACCAAGAGACCCAACATCCGGACTAAAAGTAGAAGAATCAGAGGAAAAGACCCACTGCCATGGAAACGGAAGTAGGTAGGAGCTCAAAAGGGGGAAAACGGATGGTCACCTGATTAGATCAAATTGGTGAAATTTCCGGCAAGCCGAACCAGCTGGGAGGACGTCTTGGTGTTAGGAAGGAACTCCGAAGGTCTTCCCTGTGTCACTGAAGTCGCCGGTGACAAACCAAGCAGATGGAGAAGGGAGCAACAGCTGTAGAGCGATCGGGGCCGAAGGAGCAATTGCGAGCAATTTCTGTGGGTTCGGGGTTCATGGAGGAGGAGGTATATATAGGGGACATACCCAAGGTTCGATGCAGCAACCTCAAAAACCGGAAACAGGGCCGATAGGGAAACTATCTCGTTGACTGATCGATTGGGAGAAGGAAACCCACCCAAACTAGGGGTCCCTGAAAAAGGAAAGTCGAGGCGATGGCAAAAATCGGAACATAAGGAAACAATAAGGGAAGTAGAGGAAGACACCATTGCGCCAAAATCGCTGCTACTGTAGCCGGAAAGAACAGTCCGACTGGAGGTAGGAGATGACTCCTCTTCCGTCAGATCTGATCCAACGGCTTCGTAACAACCCCACATAAGTGGGCCGTGTGACAGCCCAAAACTAAGAAACTATAGGAAATCTAAGGAAAATCGAATTAAATCAAAGTGAAAAACCAATTAATGCATATCTTTTCTCTTTCCTCAAATAAGGGTACTATACTTATCCAAACTAAACCAAATTTTTCACAGAGACAAATAAAAGCATGTAGATTCCGAAATTAAAAATAGATTTGCCTTTTGGAAACTTTTAATGTGTCAAATAAATAAATTAATATATTCTCTTTCCTTCTTCATTAATGGCTTTATGATTATCCAAATTTTATGAAACTTAACCCACAAGTCACATTTAATGTGTTGGATACGAATTTTCCATCAATTTTACATATTGGATATATTTGCATATTTATTTAATATCTTGAAGGTTTTATCCACTTTCTCTCTCCTGATTTCACCCTTTAAGCAAACTTTCTCCAAATTGGAAAAAAATTCACCCAAAGGCTATATTTATTATGTAGATCACGAATATAACATTATTTTCCTCTTTTGGAGTTATTTATTATTTTTATTTATTAATTATACCTCTTAGGCAATTTCTCTCTCTCTTAACTTACCACATTATTTCAAGATTGTCCAAATTAAATGAAAATTGATATGTAAGCTTATTTTGATGTGTAGATTACGAATTTGAAGTCTATTATTTAATTTGAGGCTTCCTTACATGGGTTACATCATATGGCCCATTAGAGGCCCATTAACTTCATTATGCATCCAATTTGGTTATTTATCATCTTATTATCACCAAACAAATTATGTGACATATTAGATTACATTATTCATGCATTAGATTATTATGGTCACTCTAACCTTAACCTTGTTTGGCTAAGACCAAAAGGATCAAAGTTCTAGGGTAGAGTTCTAGATCTGGTATGTTACAATTGCCACCTGTGTTTGCATCTGTAAAACAAAGTATGTACACATAATAAAGACCAATTACATATATTACAAATAATAATGATAAAAATAACAGTTTCAAAAAGAAATAATAATGATACTCACAAATTCTTGCTGGCGATAACTTTACGGGTAGTATATGGCCGGAGGCATAGATGGAGGAGGCACGATGTACTGGGGATGATACCATGCGTAGTGATCCTAAGGACTGAAGACTGTATCAGTTGGTGGAGCGGGAACTAAACTCTCACGTCTATTGTTCCATAGCTGCACCTCCCTCCTATAATGAAGCAGCCAATCCTCAGCTGCATGACCCCTCCCATCAATCTGACTAAGCTGTGGCAGCTCAAGAGTAGGTTGTACTTGAACAAAGCCGAACTATCCAAGTACTCGGTCGGGGAAGTGCCACTCCACTATTGTGTAGCATAGCAAAGGCACTCTTGCCAACCAAACATCACTACCCTCTCCACAAATGGTAGGCAATCTCTCAAGAACATCAACAGTGTAAGGAGTCAACTCTATCAGTTATTCATATAGACAACATGTATCATATAAAATGGAGTAAATTGCAAATATATAAAACATATATCATACAATATGTTAGTAGAGGTAAGTAAGTTATACCTCCGAGGGCAAAATCTGGTCAAATGCTGAATCGTAAATCTGGATTGTTCCCCTGATAGTGTCACTCCGTTGGACATATGTAGGCCACCTATTAAATTGACAAACTATATTTAGATAAACACTACATAATGTTTGGACAAATATAAAAATTAATTATGTAGATCTTTACCTATAACCCAAGGGAACATCTTCTGACCACTCCCCCCATTGCATAACAATTGAGCATGGGCGTCCAATTCTCAACCTCTCCCAACACCACAGTTGCAATAGACAGACACAACCGGATAGATGGGCAGTTCTTCTGGACCGGGTGGTAGCCTGATACAACTCCATATATAAGTAAGCTAGAGTTGCAACACCCCAAAATAGAGTGCCACAATGTACAAAATCAGACACAAGAGGGAGGTACATAACATGTACTCTATCCCCGGTACTATCTGGGATAAGGTAACTACCTAAGAAGTATAGGAGATATGCCCTGGTGTACCTTGTCCTCAGTTCTAGTTGTTTCTCTTCATCACCCACAGTCAGATCCATATCCCTGAAGTTATCATGCAACCAAATCAAGGAGATATGCCCCTTAGACATCCCATCTGGTGCATCTGCTAAGAAATTCTCACAAAGGTGAGACCAAGAAGAAAACTGCCTCTCATTTATACATATAGGATAAGAAGCTATAACAAGTGGGCCATCAATCCTAAGACCTAGAAGAACGACAAAATCCTAAAGTGTTACAGTCATCTCAAACGAGGGAAATCTAAAAGTGTTGATAGTATTGTCCCACCGGTTAACTAATGCAGTGATTAAAGTGGGGTCAAGGTGGATAGAGGGTAGCCTATGAACAAGCCCAAAACCATCCGTGGAAATATTTTCTAAAACATCTGGGTCAGTAATAGGACATTGTGCCAACATGATGTGGTGTTGGGAGAGTCAGAAGGTTGCTTGTCTAGGAGCCATATCTATGAAAAGTACAAATATTACATTAAATAAAAAGTGCAAATATTGTACAACATATAAGTTTGTCAAGATTCTTCATTACATAAGATGAAATTAATTCAAATACATGAACTACTAAACAATATTAAAATACAACATAATCTACTAAAAGAGAAATATTACAATAATAAGTTACTGCATTTGATTCAATATCTCATCTAGAGGTTCATAAAATGGCCACATTTGATGTACAACTCGATGTATCTCTGGATGTGATACAGCTAACTAGTTTTTAACTTGTTCATTGATTGGCATAGCTTTCTATTTAGTGTGATCCCAATACCAACCAGGTAGCTCAAGAAGTTCTTCATACATGTAAAACATTTGCTTTAAAAATTGCCAATGAAATTTTTCTTGTTCTTTTGTCACTATAAATCCTAACTTGTTGTACAAAAAATTTGGTATGTCATTCCAGTCATCATCCAATAGTGTTTGATGAGCCATTTTTCCCTGTAGGCACTTTGTAGCTATAATTTGGATTAACTCTACCGACATGTGAAATGTCCATGTCCTTCGACGAGCCATCAATAAAAAACCCATTATAAATTCATTCTTTTAGTGAAATTGCAAACATTACATGATGTGATTAAATTGTAAACATTAAATGAATTGAGTAAATTAAAATTGCAAACATTACATTACATGATTAAATTAAAATTGTAAACATTACATGACTTGAACAAACTAAAATTGCAAACATTACATGCCTTGAGTAAATTGAAATAGAAAACATTACATGACCATACATCATATTACATTAGGACAAGTGTGTCTATTATGACCCCTTCTGCCACACTTATGACAGTGATATGTATACTGATTTGGATCAACATCCATAGTTGAAGGTCTTCTCTTTTTCTTTGGTTTTCCAGCTTGCCTTCATTTCCTAGGGGGTAATAAGGGATAAATACCTCTACTTTCATCAAATTGAGGCCAATACCTTTTGTCGAGAATACCACAATATTCAGTTCTGTATGCATTTAGATAAGCCTCATTTGTATAATATGCGCTCACAAGTGCATCAAGATCCCAATTGACAGAGTCTGCAACTACCCAAACATGAGAACATGGATAATGTCGTTATTGTGGAAAACCACAACTGCATTGACTGCCACACCATTTGGACGTACTATTACTTGACATCTATGTCCATCCATGTCACGAACAAGCCATTCATCATTGTTCACATGGATGTGTATTGTCAGTTTTTTTGCATCCTCTCGAATATTATAAAGCTTATCATGAACCCTCAAGGGCCATTTCAGTCCATCTTGTGCACGTTTATTTGCGAGATTACGCCTCTCCAGCCACATTGTAACGGAGCGATAGTATGTGGCAACAATTAACGCCTGTATTGGCAAACCTCTAACACCTTTTAAGACTCCATTACACCCTTCAACACGATTGCTAGTCAATGACCCATACCTGCAACCTCTGTCATGTGCGAGAGACCAACGTACTGGATTTTGGCCTAATAAATATGCTTTCGCTGCTGGTTCTATGGTTTCTATAACAGTCATATGACGATCAAATTCATGTGTATCAGTTGTTGATCCCACCTTCCACAAAAGCTCCCTCAACTCTTGGGACTTGAACTGCTTATGGAAGTTCTCCTGAAGATGTCGAAGATAATAACGATGTTGAGCCCAATCAAATTTTGATTCAAGTGCTGAAAAAATCCCACTCATTCGATCAGAAATAATACACAAGTTTGTACGTCGTGGAATGATTGGAATACAAGTTTGTAGACAACCAAAGAACCACTCCCAGGAGTCCTTATTTTCTTTCTCGACAACAACAAAAGCAAGTAGAAATAGACCATTATCAGCATCTATGCCACATGCAATGAGAAGTATGCCAGTATATTTTCCTATTAAAAATGTGCCATCAATAGTTAGAACATTCCTACAATAGGCCCAACCCCTCACAGCTGGACCAAATGCCCAAAAAACCTTCTTGAATCTACGAGTGCCTTCAGTTTGAAGGGTATAATCATCAATAAGGTGGGCATATATAGTTCTTGGAATATATTGTGTCTGAGATATCAAGAACGACAACAAACTATGATATGATGATTCCCAATCCCCAAATATTTTACAGACAACCTTCCTCCTCGCTAGATATGCCTTCTTGCAAGATATCTGGAGCCTTAGTTCAGCATTCACCTTGTCACGAATTTCTCGTGTCGACATATCCAATCGTGATACTAGGATTGTCATTATCATTCGAGCAATATAAGATGCTATGACTTGGTGATGATCATGATTCATAACAGTTAATTCACAATTGTGGCCTGCTCTACAGCGTTTTATCTTCCACATGCCACCTGCTCTTTTGGACTGGCAAT
This sequence comes from Alisma plantago-aquatica, assembly GCA_963693085.1. Classification (NCBI taxonomy): domain Eukaryota; kingdom Viridiplantae; phylum Streptophyta; class Magnoliopsida; order Alismatales; family Alismataceae; genus Alisma; species Alisma plantago-aquatica. The sequence goes on from OY856412.1 coordinate 50,740,384, forward strand.
CGGTCAATCTCCAAGGACATCGTTGATCATGGATACAAAAAAGTTTAAGATGATGATTATTTGAGCGTAATGTACGGTACTGGACATTCTTTTGTATCGAGCATTTTTGGAGAGTCTCAACCAGTACAACATTGGATGCAAATAAAGCACCCTCATATATAACAGTGCTGGAAGGATTGTAATTGAGACGGAATTCATGATGAAAATCTTCCACCCAGTCATCATCTTGAAAAGATTCATAGTTGGAATCAATGTGTTCATGTCGGGGCCATTGGTTGTCAAATATGGATGGAATAGAACTCAATCCTGCAATAGAGTCAGGGAATGGATGTGTGTGCTCATCATCGGTTTCAGTAAATGACTCCTCCTCAGGTGGTTCACTATTATTACCACCTTCAATATCACTATTGTTATTACCTTCGTGATCACTATCATTATCACCTTCATGATCACTATCATTATCTCCCTCGTCAACCTCAACACCAACATTCTCAGTAGTAGGATTTTGAGAGAATTGAGGTGGTTGACTCCATTCAGCAGTTAAATGACGTTGAGAGAATTGAGGTGGTTGGCTCCAGAAATGATTATGAGGGAATTGAGATTGAAATTGATTCAATAGACCCATGCAGCAAGGTTTTTGGTGGATAGATATGTTTTCAAGAAATACATCAATATAGGCATCAGCTGAAAGTGATAACAAGGTTCTGTATGCATCATCATCATCAACTTGTATGAGCATATGATTTTCTCCAGGGAAAAGATAGGATATTTTGATAGAGAAGTGGTTGGGATTGATGTCAAGTGTTGTATAGATATATGATTTTAGTTCAGATAGGGTATTAATAAGTGAAATGTTTATGGGTCTAACAAATCGACTAGAATAAGACCCATCAGAGAGAAATTGACCATCATATCACATCTTGACAATTCGTGAATTTGAACTACATGCCATGTTCCTATTATTGTAAAACAATAATTCATATTTTAGAACTTTATATTAACATGAATTAATATTTTAGAACAGTGACATCATTTTTAAAACAGTAGTTCATATTTTAGAACAATAATTTTGAATTTGGAATTAAATTTATTTTACTATTTTTTTTCTATAACATTAACTTTTTAAAACAACAATTCTACTATTTTTTTAGTAACATTAACATTCCTATTCAACAACAATTTTGCTATTTTTTAGTAACATTAACATTACAGATCAACAATTTTGCAATTCCGAACAATACATTTTCAGGTATTAATTAACTTTCAATTATCATTTTCGACATTATTATTTCACTAATGCGGAATTAAGAAGTAGCCATACAATTATTTAAGTTGTAATATTGCATACTAATGTTAAGTTTAAGTTTTAAACATTAAAATTTTGGTAGAAAAAATACCTCAAATGGAGAGTTCTCCCTTGTCAATCAAAGAAAATGAGAAGAGAAAGAAGACCAGCAGTAGAAGCGCCTCCAAGCGTATAAGAAAAGAAGAAGATAGCAGCTCCAAGATCGCCCGAAATAAGCTAGAAATCGCCTCCAAGCAGTAGAAATTCGAGCAAGAACTCCAGAGCAATGGGAGTAGAGAGCAAGAGTAAGGAAATGAAGAATGGTGTGAGTTTGGGGGGCTGATTTTGCCCAATATATATAGGAGAGCAATGCGTCCCGGTTGGGGATGCATTGCTCCCACGTGGCACCACGCCGCGGTCCAACGGTAAAATAGCCGTTGGGTTGCGTCGGTCCAGGGAGCAATGCATCCCCGTTCCGGACGCATTTCCCATATAGCCATTGGGGCGTCTCCGCGCGCGACGCATTGACCCCACAGGAGGGCAATGCGTCCTGGTTCGGGATGCATTGCTCTCTGGTGGGGCTAATACGTCCCGAACGGGGACGTATTGCCCTCATGTGGGGCCAATACGTCAGAAACCATGATGCATTGCCTCGCGGGAGAGTAATGCGTTCCAGAAGGTGACACATTGATATGGAAATGTGCCATTTTGGGCAATAAGTTTAAGAATGTGCCATTTAGAGCATTAAATATGGCAAATGTGCCATTTAGGTTTTTTGGCCTTAATATTTTCAACAATCGTCCATCCTTGAGGCGAGTAGAGGCTACAATTCCAATTATACATGGCGGAGTATATGAAATGCTAAACCACTCTTACTAAAAGGAGTCTAGTGGGTTGTTGGCAATGGGAGAAGCATTGACGTGTGGGAGGATAGATGGATTTTGAATATGCATGACCGGCTTAATCAGTACACATCTAACAACACCCCTCGTCTTCAACATGTAAACGGTCTCATGCATACAGAGGGGACATGGAATAGTTCACTCATTAACTCCATCTTTTCACAACATATAGCGTCAGTAATACATTCAATACCACTTAACTTCCATCCTAGGGAGGACGAGCTGTTCTGGTGGCCTAGAAGCAATGGCAACTTCACTGTTAAGTCAACCTATTGGTTAGGAAAAATGACAACTAGCGAAATTGATGATCTACAACAATGAAGGGGCTGCGATGTGTGGAAGGAAATATGGCGGAGAGGTTGGCCGCCTAAAGGAGTCCATTTTCTATGGAGGGTGGCCGCTGGTAACCTTGCCACGCTGGGGTGCCTACATGATCGATATTGTCATCCTGACGGAGAATGCCCAATGTGCATGAAGGGAAGGAAACCATAAGCCATATATATGATATTCACTTGTAAACATGCATGGGACCTATGCAAAAATAGAACAAAATCAATTCAAGAAGAAATCAGACACATTAGTTAGCTTAGCCCTGGCGATACGATCACGCGATCACAACGAGGAGGGAGGAGGAGGCTGATATGATTGCCACAACCTTGTGGGTGGTATGGACACATTGCAACAAAAGGGTCTTCGAGGAAGCGATGCACGACCTCAAATATACTCGCAGGTCGATGATTGCGACAATGGTGGAGTAAAGGAGGCTAAATGCGAAGAGCAACCAATAATACGACCACTGTGGGCAACCCATGAATCCTCACAGCACATGGCGACCACCTGAGGCAGATACTGTAAAGCTCAACACAGACATAGCATGGGGAGAGGAGGGAGTTTCTGATCTTGAAATGGTATGGAGGAATAGTAACTACGACATTTGACTGATCGAAGGCAAGGTGGTCCACTGCAGTACCAATGCGACATTAGTGGAAGCAATGGCAATCAGAACCAAATTGACTTCCAGTCGAGATCATGGAATGTTGACGATAGCTGTACATAGAGACTCCCAAGTTGTCGTCAAGGCGCTGCAAGCAAACACAGAGAGAAGGGACCAACTCGGGACGATCTTGAAGGATATTTGTCTCCTCTACCGCTTGTTTACTGATATTAGCTTTTCTTTTGTTAGTAGATCCACAAATCATGTTGCACACGAGACAACTTCTGTAGCTAGAAGGCAGTCCCACAACATTTTCCATTCACAAACTTTTCCTTCTATCTTTACCAGTGTAGCTCTAGCTGATTTTGTTATTTAATGGAAGGAATGGGGTTCTCAATATTTTTTAAAGCCATAAATAAATTTAACCTTAGCAATTTGAAATATTTCTGGATGAACTAGACCAGTAGTAGGGCCTTGGACTTGATTGAATGATAAATTCAACAAATTTGTTTAGTTTAGCCTAATGCGCATAGCATAGCTAGAAATAGGTTGATTTTTGTCTATAACTACAACCAATCCAACAATGTTGCCTTGAAAAGTTTTCAAAGTAAAAGAAATCTACAATCCATGTATATTTATGAGACAGGTATATATATCACATTAATTTGTTATACCAAACCTTTAAGTCTAACCCAAACATTGTCAGAGAAACTTTTGAAACCAAAGTAAACTCAAGAAGATGATGAACAAGAAGCTTGACTAGAAAGCGTTGCTATTGCGTTCTTGGCCGGAATGCCATCTCGCCGGATTACCCAGTTTTTTTCCGTCCACCCCATTTTGTCTCCATGCTGATAAGGTGGCCACAGATCATTTTCATCCCTGTCACTGCCACGTTGAAGCTTTAACTAACATTTTGTAGATCATTTCATCGCTTGCATTATTCCACTACAAGTACCATCCAAAGCATTTCCACAACGATGGACCAACAACTGATGCTTAGCGCTCCTTTTAACGGATGAGCCAATGACTCAGTTGCTGCTGAGTAGTCTACATTGCTCAACCTCCAAACTGCCATCAGGTTCTTTTCTTAGAGGTTGCGTGTGAGACAGTTGGCCGATTTGTTCGCCAGTTTCTAACTTGGTTGTACGCCTCCATCATTTTCTTTGGTGCCTCTTTCCAATTTTCAATTTTCAGTTACAGCCTGCCGGTTCTAGAGGGTATAAAATTAGCTATCAGTGCGAGAAGTCTTCCCAGGGACCTGCATCTAGATCCATGACGTTGTGGGTGAGTATGCTCTAAAAGAGTCTGCTTTACCTAGATGTTAGGTTGACATGCGGATACGATGATTTAGGGGTGGTACCTCGGGTTTTTGGTTTATTTTCGAGTCGAATGCGGGTTCAATGCTCAGAAGTCATGAAATTAAATATCATGATGGAATCTTTAAAAAAATATTTGCATGTCATTTCAGATTAGGTCAAAAATTGTATTACATCGGGTCTGTCCGGTTAAGATTTGCCAGCTTTAACGATGAAGCAGGCGAAGAAGACAACAATTGAGTACTTATGAAAGTCCATGTGACTTTGAAGGTGACCCCTAGTGAAATGCTGTAGTAAAATGATGGCCAATCAACATATTCGGACTGAAAAAAAAGGATGATCATCAAAGCAATGGACGGATACGATAGGAACAAAATTAAGATTAAAAGGGACAAAAAAAAACATGTTCCATATTCAAATTCCGCTTAAGAGATCATAGATGAAAACAATGACTAAATGGTGGAGCCAGAAGTTGATAACTTGTGGGACCAATTTTATAAAAGAATCAACAACTAATTTGAAGAATTGAACCTTGCACTTGTAAGTCTAATTATTAAAAACCAGCGATTGCACCAATATTGTTTGCTGTTTTCAGTATGGCATTTATGTATATATACGAAAAATTGTGTATACACAAATAAGAAAATATTAAGAAAAACATATAAGTGCACACTGTCAAAATCGAGCCGGCGAGCTGTAGGTCAAGGGATAAGCACCTGCCCAATGCGCCACCAGTGATTCACTCTACGATATATATATTATGTTTACTTAAGAACATATAAATACACATATATACATATACATAATTTTTATGTACATCATTTTCTGTTTTATGATATTCTATCTGCGTTATAATATATTATGAATTGAGCGGGCGATACGAGAGGAGTCTTAGCTATGGGATGCATACAATGGACGTCGATGCCAACACGTTACATAAGACGGGTACTAACGCCGACGCGTCATAGAAGACGTGCGCCAACGCCGACGCGTCACAGAAGACGTGTACTGACGTCGATGCATCACAGAAGGTGTTGTCCAAACGGGTACGGAATCAGATCCTGAAGGAGCCGCAGCCAAGGGAGGATGCTGAAGAGTTCCCCTAACCAAGGAAGTCTGACGGATAGGTGCACGTCGATCTTGATGAGAAGGAGTTCGAACGAATGCGGAACATCTGAGAATACACTGTCGTGGTGTATGTCTTGGGGAAACGGTCCTACTTCACGAACTTTCAAGCATGGATACAAAGAACGTGGAAACCGAAGGGGTTGCTCGAGTAGCTGTTGAGGGAGAAAGAGATCTTCCTGGTTTGTTTCTCGAATGCTAGTGATAAGAAGACGCTTCTTGACTTGGGCCCTCGATGGTTTGATTCACAGCTAGTTGTTGCTAAAGACTACAGGCATGGTGATGAATTGAACAGGTACCTTCTCGACGATATCGCCTTGGATTACACTGAAATCTTTCAGACACTCTAGGATGAGGAGATCAGTCGGCACGATCGTAGCTGGGGTAGGGAAAGTGTTGCATGTTGATGACCGAGTGTTGGAGAAGGAAGAAGCGAGAGTCTTGGTGGAGTTGTGAGGCGAAGATGAGACATTGGATACAGTTTGGCTCAACGTTGTGGTAGGGATCCAGTCCTTGTGAAAGTTGAGTTTGACTATGCCTCGATCAAGAGCAACAGATGTTGTGCCTTTGGGCATGGGGAAGACAATTGCGACAACGATGCTAAACAACATGAAGGCAAGGCTGATAATGGAAGAGAAAAGAAGGTATTGAAAGAAAAGGTGGTCATACATATGGAGAATATGAATGGAGAAGCTGCTATCCACTGTCAATGGTGGACATTCCCAATAGGAGGACAAAGGAGGATACTAGATGTTACAACCCCGAGTTTTGGGTTCATGTGGTGAGAAATATATTTTTTCATAATAAAGATAAATGAACAAATAATAATGTCTCTTGATTGAATGCATGAATTTCATTTACAATAGCCTTGATGATTGTGTTGTGGGCTTTATTGGCTATTGAGCCCAATAACAAGGAATTTCAATTAGTAATGGAGTTCTTGAGAAAAGAAAGGTGTGGAAACCTCTAGAAGACAAAAGAACTTAATCCAAAAGTGGATTTCGTGCCACATGGGTTCCTTGGGTTCCAAGGAGTCTAAAGTTGCAAAAAGAAAGCAATAAGAAAAGAAAAGATCAATTAAGTATTTCTTTATTAAGAAAGAAATTTAAAACAATGGTAAAATGTGGAAAACAAGTGAAAAGAGGTATAATTGAGTAATCCTTAGTGGAATTTTGTATCCCAAGGATTCCTAATGATAAAAGGAATACCAATGAGGAAAATAAAAGAGAAATAAAGAGAAATTCTCAAAAAGAGATATTTTAATAAGAAATAAACATGATAATGAGAAATAATGCATTTAGATGCATCTAGAAGGATAATGAGTATCTAATAAAAATGATCTTGAAATAATAGAGTTTCTTGGGATCCAAGGAGTCCCAATAAAGAGGAAAGAAAGATAAAATACCAAAATTGCAAAATAAGAGCATAATGTGATACATTATTAATAAATTAGGTGGTATTGTTAAAAAGGAAGTATTTCCTACTTGAGGAAAATATAATTTCGAAGCCAATGAATTAAAAGGCAAGAATAAAGAGAATAATGGCAAGGGTTTTTGAAATCCTAATATTTGGAAGAAGAAGGAATATTAAAGAAATACTAAAGAGAGAAGGAGACTTGCTTTTTCATGAAGGAATCACATTCCTTTTAGAAAAAGGCTTTACCAATTTGTGGATGAGTACCGTAGGGCGTGGACACCCTCCCCTATATAAGGGGTAGGGCTTTTGGCTCGAGTTTGAGAGATCCCACACGTCTCACTCTCTTCTCCTCCTTCTTCTTTGTTCAAACCCTAGTCGAAGAGAGCACGGCTAACCCTGGGGCAGCAAGGACTCGTGGGGTTTCCACGGTCGATGAGAAAGGTTCCACGATGCCAAAGAGGAGCTCAGTCGTCGTGACCATGCCCGCACCTGTGTGTGACAAAGGTAGCACGACTGCAAGAACTGCTGGTGGTCACGGACACGACCAACACAAATCGGCCCTCTTGGGTGCATGCTGAGGACCGCCCTGAGTGCAGGGAGAGGTGTCAGAGCTAGGGGCATCATCCCTGGTGGTCGTCGGACTTTGGAGAGGATGGGGCGTGTTCGTGGTTGCTGCAAAACGACAGCTAGGGCAGCATGTATCGACCTGCTCAAGGTTGAAGAAAGGGAAAGTGGCATTGGACTGATCTACCCTCTGCATTGTGCTGGGCCGGTTGGTCAAGTCAAGGGTAGAAATGTAATTCGGTTATGTTTCCCAAAAGCTAACGTTGCATGGCAAGGGTGATGTGGCGCTCCCAGATTGGCTCAAGTATGTCAAATTTGCAAAATTCATATCTAATAATCGTTAGCTCGGATGGGTACAAATAATATTTGCATTTTGCTCAGAAAAATGAGAGGAATCCAATAAAAATATAGTTAGAAGCTAATTCCTCTTTCAATTTGAAAAGTAATAGAAGTTATCAACTTTAGTGATTAAAGTCAAAGAAATCCTATTTTAATATGATTAATGTGATTAGTAGGGTTTAATGGATGATTAAAGTTGATATTAACCTGTTAATCATGAAGAGTTACATTAAGATTGAAAAAGATGAACTTTGCACGTAATTAGTTTAATTTAGAGTTTCATGTACAAATATGTGCTTTAATGGGCCTTGAAACCCTAATAGTAGTAAATGTGATTCTTAATTGCTTTAATTATTCAAAACTGTGAATAAAGCTAAGATGTGATGTTTCTAAGCTATTTCGAGCATTAAAGTTCCTAATTTGTGGATAAATAATCTTAATATAGAAATTAGGGTTTTTAATGAATCAAGGTAGAATTAATAATAAATAACGTTCATATGAATATTAGAGCATAATGAACTACAAATTGATGATAAACGAGCATAATGACTTTGTCATGGGTTAAAGAGGATAAAAATGGTAGCTTTAATGAAAAGAGGCTTAATGCACTTATTTAATGGTTAATTATGCCTTAAATCTAAAACTGAGGTTTAGATGTTGAGATAATTAGGGTTTGTGATCAATTGCGTTAAATTATGGTTTAAAATAGTGAAAGATGAAGGGAAACCCTAATTGCAATGGAAACCCTAAAAGTGGATTAGAAACCCTAAGAAGCAACCTAGATTTAATAGATCTTAATGACATGAGTAATAAAAGGAAATTGTATAATTGTTTCAGGATCTTATTGAATGCTTGCTTGCCTATTGATTGATTGGACTATTTCTGTCTCACATCAACTTGACAGGTATGTGATTAATTATGGTTAATCGCATTAGTTTCCCGAGGGTTTTCCATATGTTTCCTCATATTGAACACAATCTAAACAGTTGGATGTTCATACTTGCAAAATTATAAAGTCACTATGGTTATCACAATTATAAAGAAATGTGTATTCTCGCACCTACATGCCACCCTGATGGAAGATGCCATAAAGGTCAGACCCAAGAGGGTAGACCCATGGGCACCATGAGAGGTAACCCTAGACACCAAGCTCAGGAATGAGAAGGTGGTCTATAATGCATGACTATGGAGCACCATGAGAGGTGACTCCCAGGCACCAAGCTCGGGATTGAGAAGGTGGCCTTAAGTCAATGGCAAAAGAGAAACCCTAGAGGGGTATGCCAGGGTTAGGACAAAAGCGGTGGAGAATGACACATTGAAAATGTAAATTGTCTTGTTAAATAATTTGATTGTGATTATTAAGTTGTTAGCCATATCTGTGAAATTTTGTTTGTCGGCGTTTTAGGTACAATGTTGAAAGGCACAAACAGTAAAGTGACACATCGTGAAAATTAAAAGTAAAGTACAAGGAGGGTTAGATAGAATAATTCAAGTTGTGGATAGATAGTTTGCCAAAGTTTTCAAAAGGTATGCAAAGTTTTATTGTAATACCAGATTTTAGTTTAGTTGGTAAAGTTTATTAATTGTTATTGATTATTTGTCGAACCTTTGATCCGAGTTATTAGTTAACGGCCCTGACCTTTCGGTCTCCCTTAATTGGGGGTTACCGGGAGGTGGGGTCGTTACAATTGGTATCAGAGCATAGGTTTCTCACTTAATCTTTAATAATTATTAAATTTTACAAATTCCGTAGAACCCAAGGGAGCTATTAGAGGATTATCTGAAAGACAAAGGTGTCTAGAAAAGGATCACGATTGGGGGCTGGCAATATTTTCCTCCACACCGCTAGTCGGAATACGAGGACTCCCGGATTGTGTGACTGCTTGGCCGATGTCTTAGGATATGAATCGAAGTAAGATACCTTTAGGACTCTCTCATCTTGTTCATCCCTTCTCAACTCAAATTCTGTTAAGGACCTTAAGGATTAGGGTTTCCTCTCTTCTCCTCACCATCTTGAGGTATGGGTAAGGTTAATAAGGTCTAAGGAATCCTCCACCAAATTAATGAAAAGCATTTAAATAAGATGTCATGGACATAAGCTTAATAGATTAAGCACAAACTAAAGAATAGATACATGCTTAGGTCGTATGACATGAGTTGTCATTGCCCTCAGGAGAGACCTGAGGCTAGACCTACTTGTCAGGAGGATGAGTAGAGAAAGTTAGTCTTGGAGGTAGAGATCTTCATTAAAAGTAGAGACCTAGCACATCCTCTGAGGATGATGTTAACCCTAACCCTAAGTGAAGGTTAAAGAGAGAGATGACAAGATGAGTTAGATGTCACGGTTGACCGGGTGTTTGGTCGGATATGCCCTGGGATTTCCATACGAGACATGAGAGGTTGGATAACCTAGTACCTTTGGCGACCCAACCCTGGAGAGGGTCATACATGTTAGAGCGAAGGATATCTCCTTCATGGATGAGGTTAGAGGAGAACCTATAGAAACCCTATGGGCTTAGGCAAGTAGGGTATAGCTTGCACCCAGAGTGCGTCAGTAGTGCTGATAGTAGATTGAAACCCTAGTCAAGGGTGTATGTTGGATAGCTTATGTGATAAACATAAAGAGCTAAGGATAATCTTGAGCCAAACATGAGTTGAGAAAAGGCTTCACCCAGGTAGGGATATGCTGGTAAGCTTGATCCAACTTCATGTAGTGAGGCTAGATGTGGAGTTAGATCTAGAGAGAGAAAGCAGGACCCAAGAAAGAAGGTTGGAAGTTTAGATTCTGAGACATGAGGAATAGTGGGGAGTTGAGGATGATGTGACCTAAGTGGATGATAGTGGTTGCCTTATTCTTGATCCCTGGAGGCTGATGATATCTTATTTTCCTTTAGAGGAACCAAACCCTAGTAGAAGGATGATGCTTCTAGTACCTATGTACCTATGGTATAAGTGATTACCTGCTGGATGAGATAAAGAGTGCTTTAGACCATGAGGAGGTTTGAGTAACCAGTTGTGTGGATTTATACCTAGTTGGTTGTCCTAGAAGAGGACTCAACTCTGAAGTGTTGCTCGAATAGAAGGTTTGTGGAAGTACATGACATATCTTGGACATGCTTGATTCTTGGTTAAGAGATTGAGCATGCAGTGGACACCCGAAGGTGAACCTAGGGTTCCTAGGCCTAAGAGGGGAAGCAGTGTATCCGATGCTCATGATGAGATTTGAGTCTCTATAGTTTTGAGCATGGTACTCCTCATGTGTAGAGGAAGAGGAAACCCCTTAAGTTAAGGGTATGTTTGATGAACCCCTCACAACTAAGTTGATCTAATATTGAGGAAAGAGAACAAGTATGACCTAGCATGGTTTAATAGGTAGTCTTCTTGTGCCTTAATATCCTGCTAGGGTTAAGCATACTCATGTGAATGTAAACCCTAAGGACGGTTGTGACCTTGTTGTCAAGAGTTGTAGTTTCCTCCCATCCTGGGAGAGGGACCCTTTTGTAGGGTGTATATCAGTTTTGTTGGTTTTGAGGTAACCTAAAGTGGTTTCATAGGATCTAGAGAAGCTAAGTGAAGAGTACATGGTAAGACAATGAACCTATAGACCCATAGTTAACCATCTCTAAGTGCATGTGGATGTGTTACCGTGGAGGTAACTGGTAAGGGGCCTGACCAAGATAGGTTGGTCGTCATGACCCTTATGAAAGGATGAAAGACATCCCATGAATGCAGAGGGAGATGATGAAGGCTTGGGTAAGGTTATAAGTTGGACATGTACTATAATAGAATCCTAAGTCTGTCCCAGGGTCAGGTAGGGATAAGACCGATGGAAGAAGGGGTTGCCTAATTCCCTAGTTGCACATGACCATAGGGTCGGGAGGTAACAACTATCATTGTCTGAGGGCCATGGATTAGGAGATTGATCACCTTCATGAACTCATGGGACCCAAGCGGCAGATGAGCAAGACACTCTCTGGATGCATAAGGGAAGAGGGATAACCCCAAAAGTGTCGACACCCTATAAACCTAGAGGAGATGACTAAGGATTGTGTGATTACCCAAATAGGTTCGAGAAGTTTTCCATGGAAGTAATTTTGATATCATGATGGTTGTGATGTAAGTTGCACGTTTCAACTTAGAATTGAAGGTGTATTGGCGATGTGGGATGTATCATCTCTACTCTTGGAACAGGAAGAACTTTGTGTTTGGACGACTGCCAAATGCTTATTTCCTCTTGTTATGAGAGGGAGAGATGGGACAGTACGCATGCCATGCACCAAGGATAAAGATGATGCGAGTTGGAACGTTGCTATGAGGTATGAGGATAGAGATGATAACATACCTTGGTGGAGTGAATGATACATGGATGGTTTGCAAACAATAAAAGGAATACAATAGTCATCTTATAAGGATGCTTTTATCATGAGCTATGAGTCATACAAGGTTGAGTTCGAAAACCAAGAGAATAAGCTCAGAGTTTCTTGATGAAGAGAAACTTAGAGTTGTGATGAGATAATAAGTGGAATACATGGAGGTGTATGTCTTCAACATTACCTAATACCTAAGGATGTGAAGTGGTAATGGATGTTTCAGTTGAGATATAGATGCCTAGTTTGGCTATAGACTAGAAGAGGTTGTTAGGCTAACACTAAGTCTGGAAAGGAGACGCGTTTGGCTAACACTCAGATGTAACAAGATATGTTGAACAAGTTAATGGTTGTTTGGTTAGCCAACATAGGCCTTGATGAAATGAAAGGATGGTGGTATAACCTCAGATACACTTCTTGGGATAGGAAGGTAATCAAACCCTGATGAGAGTGGTTCAGGGTTTTTGAGGAATCATGACATACAAGAGATCATGATTTGAAGATCAAAATACACCATGATACTACAAAGACAGTAGATGACAGTATCACTTTGGATGCTTAATATGAAGTTGCATGTAGCATGTGGCCATGCAAGCTGGGGGTGAAGGACGAACACCAGTGTAACATTCCTGACCTGGGTTATGAGTTAAACCTAGGTGTTTTACCTAAATATGTAATTAAATCTTTGCGATTAACTCTGAGCATGTAATTAAGTTTCTCAGAAACGTATATTTCAGTATTTGCTCCTTTTTATTTAAAGTTGTAGCATTGTTTTGATATACAGGGACCTATGTGCAATTTACCCAGTTGAAAGGGTTAGCTTGCAATTTGCACATGATGAGATGTTCCTCTGATGTTGAGACATCATGAGAAATCTGTTTAGCCAAGTTTGAGGGATTTCCCAAGCTAAGGCACCAAGGTGCAACTGTGGAAGCAATCCCGGTGCTTGAAACCCTAGTTTGGGGTAAAATGCAATTTACCCAAATAAAGGGATGCAATTGTGAAATATGTCATCAAATGTATCTTTTTAGACTCTTGCCATCATTAAGAGAAGAAATGATGAGGAAGTCACCTCAATTGAATTATCAAGTTATGAGACATGCCTTGTGATTGAATAATCAGGGTATATGTGTAATATTTCTTTATGTATGTACCTCAGTATTAGCTTTCTCTCCTTTACCTTCTTTTCCTAAGACCTTAAGATAAGGTTTGTCCTTAGAATAAAGAGGAAGGGACGAGCAAGTAATAAAGGAAGGACTTAGTTGGAATAAAGGGAAACTTATGAACTAACGTTGAAAATCCTACCCCATGTATATAAGCTCTCCTTCCCTTAGTTGCAAGGGAACTCACCTTCGTTCCCTTACTGTTTCATTTCACCAAAGACGACCAAGGACTGCCTTGGAGCTAAGGAGGACGAAAAAGGGGTGCAAGGTAGGTTTAAACCCCTCTTCTTGCCTAATTCCATGGTTAAAACTCGAATTCAAGGTCATCTTCATGGCGAACTCTTGAAACCCTACCTTTCTAGCCGTCTCTTTTCATCCTTCCTTGGAGTTTTCACCTTGGCCAACCTGAGGGAACTCAAGGACGCCATTAGAGCTTGGAGCTTGAAAGCTTGGAGCTCAAGAAGCAAGCTTTAGGCGGGTTTTATAATTCTAAACCCATGCTTTACTATGTGCATCTTTATATGCGTTTTGATGATAGCTCTTAGTGTTTCCCTACGTTTCCCTGCTATTTTGCAAGCAAACCCGTGGGATATCTGTACTGTTCTTGAGCTAGAAGATGAAGGCGTGATTTCCAAGAAAAACCCACCGCTTTTCTTTTCCTTAAACGGTCCTAACAGTTTTCTCTCTCGGACTCAAGACCGCGAGGTGAGCAAACGGTCTCGAGACCGCAACAGGGCAAACGGTCTCAAGACCGTTTGGCCCCGTTAACTGAGCGTGGACCGTATACGAAATCTGTTCCTAATTATATAGGCTAATTATCCTCAAAATTTGGGAGACTAACGCCAAAGGAATCGGGAGATATGACCTTTTTAAGTCACAACTGTAAATGAATTAATTGCTGATTTTCAAACGGTCTGAAATTGCCGTTTTGGGCAAACGGTCTCAAGACCGTGTAAGGTCGTTGACTAAGCGTTGAACGTATGAGATTACTGTTCAAAATTATATTAATTAACAACTCACCAAGTTTTATGGTCTAATTCCAAACGGGCTAAGAGTTGAAGGGTGAATACTAGGGCTAACCCTAGATGAAATCAGTACTGAAATTATGGTGACCTAATTAGGGTTTTTAGGGTTGATTGACCTAAACGGTCTCAAAACCATTTAGGGGTCCCCCAAACGGTCTCAAGACCACGCGGGCAATCAACCAAGACCGTTTGGAGGTCTGGGGTCAAGGATAGTTGACCAATTGAAGGTACAATTACACCAAATTACATTGCAATTAAATATTGACATGATCATCAACTCAATGGGTCAGACCTTGATGAATTTGCACTAGAATCCAAAAATTGGATGGGCAAACGGTCTCAAGACCGTTTGGAACTCATCCAAACGGTCTCAAGACCGAGAGGACAATCACCCAAGACCGTTTGAAGGTCTAGGGTTGAGTAATTTGACCAATTGAGGACCCAATTGCAAATAAGTTATCAATTTAATCAAAATTCTGTTTTGTGACTCAATCATGGTTCAACCCCTATCAAATCACCTTAGATTTTGATGAAATCTTGGGCAAACGGTCTCAAGACCATGTGGGGTCCACCCACATGACCTCAAGACCGTTTGGGCTAAGTTTGGGCCCAATTGGAGCTCAATTGAAAGGTTCAACCTTGTGTTGAGTCACATTGTTGAGTGTTGATGGGTGAACATTGATAGACCCTAATTGAATCGATTTCAACCATAATTGGTTAACCATTATGAGTCAATTGAATGACCAAGTGATCAAGCATAATCTTAATTGACTAAATCCATAAGTGGTCAACATAGCTTTGACCATTTGAGGGCTTCAACATGGGTTGACATTATCGGTTGCATCTTTGAGCCTTGTTGAAGGACCAAGCGGCTGAGACCATGAGAGCCTCGCGGTCTCAAGACCGTGAGAGGGCTCGCGGTCTCAAGACCGTGAGGGGGCTCACGGTCTCAAGACCGAGAGGAGGCTCGCGGTCTCAAGACCGCAAAGGGCCTCGCGGTCCTGAGATCAAAGAAGGGCAAACGGTCTTCATGACCCTCGCGGTCTCAACTCAAATTGGTCTTCGCGGTCTCAACATTAACCTGAACCAATGGGAGGCTTCGCGGTCTTGAACCCTTAAAGAGGCTAGCGGTCTTGGATCTAGAAGGAGGCTCGCGGTCTTGGAAAGTCAAAGTGGGCAAACGGTCAACACTTTCAACCGATCTCAATTCAATTAATGATTAATGATTGAAATTAATCAACGTGATTCAAGGTTGACCACATTCAATCATTTGATGATGTAAATGGTTCAATGTTTCTCAAATCAAACCCTAATGATAATCGAAGATAAGTAAGGGGTTATTTTGCTAAGGGTTTTGACCATGATGATGATCAAAAGGGTGAATTACCAATATACCCCTGAAGGGTCAATTGAGTTATACCTTGCTCAATTCAAACCCTAATTACATGAGAATGATGTTTTTAGTCATAATGACTCTATCCAACTTGATCTAGTCTAATGTTATCATCAACCATGAGTATGATGAAAGAGAGAGTACTTTAGAGAGAGAAAGTACTCTAGAAAGAGAAAGTACCCTAGAGAGAGAAAATAACTCTAATCACATAATGGTGATGTTGTTGGCTATGTTAGCCTACGATGACTCAATCCAACCTGTTTTAGAGTGATGTTGATATCACCTAACATTATGATGAGAGAGAAAGTACTTCTAGAGAGAGAAAGTACTTCTAGAGAGAGAAAGTACTTCTAGAAAGAGAAAGTACCCTTTTTAAAGTGCAAACTCAACTAAAGCATCTCCAATGCACATGAGTGAGTATAATTAGGGTATGATCCACCTGTGTGAGGTCATAGAAACCCTAATTATGATAAATGATGAACCTTTAACCAATCCAAGAGCATCAATGAAGATGTTACTCATACATGATGATGTTATGAGTTTAATTCACCTCGATGTGAATAGTAAACCCTAATTCAAGGGTGATGACATGTAATGTGAATAGTAAACCCTAATTCAAGGGTAATGGCATGCTTTTGAGTATTAAACTCTATTTGATTTGAATTAGAGATTTAACTCTTATGACAAGAGTAGGAAGTACATTCCTTATTGTTGCATTACCTTTATCAGATGTATTAACCATGCATGTTCTGATATGAAGGTAATCATATCCAGGTATGGATGTTGATGTTATATTCATTAAAGGCACGTTGTTAGCCTTATGAATAAGTAAAGTAATCTGATGCCTTGCCAGTGGCATCCTATGCTGATACTGGGCTATGAGAGCCATAAATACCATCAAGGTCATGCCTTAGAGATGACTTGTGATGAGGATAATGAGAAATGATGATTGATATGAGTTAGGCCTGTTACATTTAGTATTCTTCTTTTATAGCTGCTATGCTATTGTTATTGTTTGCAGAACAATGTATGCTGTTAAAGAATACTGAATGTACCTAACTAATCAAGTATAATGTAGAGCCCTGATCATAGATCCATCATTGTCAGAAATTAATTGATGGTGAAACAGGTTTTCCTCAGGGAACTCCTGGATCACATACTTTTGAGTATGTGGGGTACATGGATGTGTAGAACCTTACATCCTAGTGTAGGAAAGTGATGTAGATGTGTAATCCATCCATTCTTCACTATAGTTCCATACCGTATCAGTGGTAGGTAAACATGAAACCTCCTGATGACGAAGAAATCACAGATATCCGTATCAGTGGTAGGTAAATATGAAACCTCCTGATGACGAAGAGAGTACAGAACGCCACTGTGACTCTAGAATAGCGAATGACCAGTTTACCCTGGTGAGCTATAGTAGTAGAGACACGAGATGTCCTACAAGTGATCCTCTTACTGACTGAGGAAGGTGAAGGTCATGAGAATCCGGCTCTCTTAATGACCTATGTATGATACTGATGCGGCTTCTCAGCGATCAGTTGGAGTATGAGTGGTAAGCCTCATCTCCACAGGGCATAATGTTGTTTGTAAAACATAATCAACCATGTAGTATAACTTGTTAGAGATGACTCCAAGTTAGTTGATTGATGTTACATTGCAATAATGTTGATATTATCCATATCTCCTAAATTGTAGAGATCTTGTTATACCTGCAACTGTTATAGAATGCTTTGAAGGCTTTACTGTTTAAAATAATCTTTGATGTTATAATAAAGCTTCTAGCGAAGAGTTATAACTCTCGCTGGGACAATTATGTATAATTGTCTCACCCCGTAGGCTTCAACTTTTTAGGTGGACGTCGGAGACGAAGGAACCAGCCTACAGGTGACCAGTCTCAGCAGCAGCAGCACCAGGGGCAGCAGTAATCTCAGGTGGAGATTTGTCCTGCCATGTGGTGTAGTTAGAGTCAGTCCTATGTGTCCTCTGTACTCTCAGGTCTTGGAGTCTTGTGTTATGTGATCTTGAGATTTTGTATCTTGATGTATATAATTACTCAAGAAGTAATTATCCTGAGATGTAAACAGTTACCTCTCTTTATGAAAGAAGCTTTTATGGATCCAAGCTCTTGTCTCGAAAAGTTTTATTTTCCCATGATTTTTGTCTTTCGCTAATTACCGATTCGCTTCCGCTAAGTTTTAATCGTGTTTATGTCATGGTTTGGAGATCAAAGCCCACAAGTAGTGGTATCAGAGCTCCAGGTTCAGTTGAGTCTACAGAGGCATAGGACTTAGGATGTCGAGTCTACCTTTAGTACTCCTTCCTTATCTAATAGAATCTTCTACTCCTCAGGAGAAGAAGATACATAAGAATGTCAGAACATCGTGATGAGCACGTGGCAGAGAGTAGTGCTAGTGCACCTCGAGGCGGTGCAAGAGTTCCAAGAATAGAACAACCTGCACCTGAGTCGCCAAGAGAGCCACCCCAGTTCGACCCAGCTGACATGAGTGATCCAGCTGTACAGATGATGTTTGGGCAGTTCATGACTGCCATGACACATAACCGATAGGATGCCCATTCCTGCACCTAGGGCACCTGTCCAGCCTGAAGCACAAGGTATTGGTAAGACATTCGAACGACTTCGTCGTGTCGGATCTACCGAGTACTTCGGAACCGCCGACCCTGCAGATGCTGACTTATGGTTGACAGAGTTGGAGAAGGCTTTCAGGATTCTTATGATTCCGGAAGCTGAGAAGGTTAGACATGCTGTCTATCTTCTCAAAGGTAGTGCTGGTCACTGGTGGAACATGGAAGAGCAGAAGAGACCTAGAGTAGAGTTCTCATGGGAAGAGTTTCGTCGGGAATTTATAAATAGATAATTTCCAAAGACCTTCCTAGATGAGAAGATCTCTCAGTTTGAGAAACTAAGGCAGGGTATGATGAACATTAGTGAGTATGAAGCTAAGTTCATGGAGTTGTTGCGGTTCTGTCCGCACATGGCTGCTACGGATGAGGAAAGAATCAGAAGATTCGAGAAGGGTTTGAATTCCGATATGTCAACCCCTGTGTCTACCTTAGAAAACAGAGAGAGATTCTCTACCTTCGTTGAGTCAGTCTGAAGGATAGAGAGATCTGTGGTTGAGAAAAGACAAACCCATAAAAGATATCCACAGTTCCAGGGTTCTTCATCTAGGGATTCCAAGAAGCCTAGATTCTCTGCACCTAACCCTCCACCACCCAGATCAAGTTTTCAAACTCAATGGACACCAAGCAGAGGTAGAGGGCAAAGTCAACCGCTTCAAGGGACGCACAGTTCTGCATCAGTGTCAGTTACTGGACCACCCAGACCACAGCAACAGGAGAAGAGTTGCTACAACTGTGGTAAGGTGGGACACTTGATGAAGGATTGCCATTCTAGGCCTGTCGGTGTGACACAACAAACCCCGAGACAGAGTCAACAGGGATCTCAGAATAGACAACATCAAGGAGTAGCTCGAGGACGTGGACAAGCATCTCAAGCTGGATCATCAGCACCACCTCAACACCAGGCGACTGCGAGGTTCTATGCTATGAACCCACCTGAGGCAGTGGTCAATCCACGGGTAGTGGCAGGTCAGATGAAACTTTTATATTCTGATATGTCTATATCCTGTGATGTATCTGTTCTGATTGATCCGGGTGCTACGCACTCTTTCATCACTCGTGAAGTGATTCGTAACTACAATGTGACTGTTAGCCATAGAGCAGATAGTTTGTTGTTAGAGACACCGTTGAGTGGGTCTGCCGTTTTGCAGGAGGTATGTTCTCCCTGCATCCTTTTCTTTTCTGACCATCACATTCAAGTGGATCTTATACCACTTGATATGCAGGGATTTGATATAATCCTCGGGATGGATACCTTAGAAAGGTATAGAGTTGTCTTGGATTGTGAGTCCAAGTTGGTTGTGTTTGCTGATGAAAGCAACACATGGATCTTTCAAGGTGAAAGAAAGATTCTGCCCACCTGTCTTGTGTCAGCTATGGTTGCTGATAAGCTGTTGAGGCAAGGATGTTATGCCTTCTTAGCCCATGTGGTAGATGTTACCAAGGAAAGTTCCAATCCTGCCGAAGTTCCCATAGTCAGGGAATTTGAAGATGTGTTTCCTAAAGAACTTCCTGGTATACCACCACCTCGGGAGATTGATTTTGAAATCAATCTGATCCCAGATACGAAACCCATAGCTCAAACTCCGTATAGAATGGCTCCTGCCGAGATGGAAGAACTCAAGAAACAGCTTCAAGAGCTACTTGAGAGAGGTTTTATCCGACCGAGTACTTCACCTTGGGGTGCTCCGGTCTTGTTTGTTAAAAAGAAAGATGGGTCAATGCGGTTGTGCATCGACTATAGACAACTCAATAAAGTAACAATAAAGAATAAGTATCCTCTGCCGAGGATTGATGATCTCTTTGACCAGTTGCGTGGTGCAACAGTCTTTTCAAAGATAGACTTGAGGTTTGGATATCATCAACTCCGTATTAAGGATAGTGACATATCCAAGTCTGCCTTTAGGACAAGATATGGTCACTATGAGTTCACGGTTATGTCGTTTGGACTAACCAATGCACCAGCTGCATTCATGGAACTTATGAATAGAGTTTTTCGACCTTTCCTTGATCAGTGTGTTGTCGTCTTCATAGATGACATTCTGATCTATAGTAAGGATGCTCAGCAGCATGAGCAGCATCTTCGCCAAGCTTTGACCTTGCTAAGAGAACATAAGCTGTATGCTAAGTTTAGCAAGTGTGAGTTCTGGCTGCCGGAGGTATCTTTTCTTGGACATGTAATATCCGCCTCGGGAATTCGTGTTGACCCTACAAAGGTAGAATCTGTTCTACAATGGGAACAACTGAAAACACCGACGGAGATCCGAAGTTTCTTGGGGTTAGCTGGCTATTATCGAAGGTTCATTAAGAACTTTAGTTCTATAGCCTTACCTTTGACCAAGCTAACCCGGAAGGATGTTCCTTTTTCTTGGAGTAATAAGTGTCAACAATCTTTCCAGCTGCTGAAGGAGAGGTTGACAAGTGCACCTGTGTTAGTGCTACCTGAACAAGGAAAAGGATATATAGTTTTTTGTGATGCTTCCAAAAATGGACTTGGATGTGTGTTGATGCAGGATAAACAAGTGATTTCTTTTGCTTCCCGACAGCTTAAGAAACACGAGGAGAATTATCCAACACACGATCTAGAGTTAGCTGCTGTGGTTCATGCTTTGAAGATCTGGAGACATTATCTCTACGGAGAGACATTCCAGATTTTCACAGACCATAAAAACCTTAAGTATATCTTCTCTCAGCATGAGCTCAACATGAGGCAACGTCGTTGGATGGAGTTAATCAAGGACTACGACTGTACAATTGATTACCACCCAGGCAAGGCCAATGTTGTTGCAGATGCCTTGAGTAGGAAATCAGCAACATCAACCATGAATAGAGAACAACTAAACTCTTTAGTATGCTCTAGAAGAGATATGCTTATCTCTTTAAGGCAAGACAATGTACAGTTGAAGGTGTCATTGTTAACCGGTTTGTTAGCTGAGATGCAGATTAAACCTACTCTAAGAGAGCAGATTGAAGAAGCACAGCTAGGTGATGCTGCAGTTCAACATATAAGATCTGAGTATGGAAATGAGAAGCAAGATGGCTTTCATGACTCAAAAGATCAAGTAGCTTGTTATAATGGAAGAATGATAGTTCCGGATGTGGACAACTTGAGGAAGTTAGTCCTGGAAGAAGCCCATTCTTCCATGTATGCTATGCATCCAGGGAGCACCAAGATGTATCGGAATTTGAAGGATTTGTATTGGTGGCCTGGGATGAAGAAGGACATTGCAGAGTTTGTTCTGAGGTGTCCTGTGTGTCAGCAAGTTAAAGCTGAACACCAGAAGCCTGCAGGGACAATGCAACCTTTACCCATATCATAGTGGAAGTGGGACCATGTGACCATGGACTTTGTTGTTGGCCTACCCAGGACAAGCAAAGGACATGATTCCATTTGGGTAATTGTTGATAGGTTGACTAAGAAAGCACATTTCTTACCTGTCAAAACAACCTATTCTGCTGAAAGGTTATCAGAGTTGTATGTTAAAGAGATAGTGCGTTTGCACGGAGTTCCTGTCACAATAGTTTCTGACAGAGGTCCTCAGTTTACCAGTCGTTTTTGGGAACAATTGCACAGAGCCTTAGGCACTAAGCTGAGGTTTAGTACGGCCTTTCATCCACAGACTGATGGACAGTCGGAAAGGACCATACAAACCTTAGAAGACCTGTTGCGAGCATGTGTTCTCCAGTTCACTGGAAGTTGGGATCTACACCTAAGCTTGATAGAGTTTGCCTATAATAATAGCTATCAGCATAGTATTGATATGGCACCTTATGAAGCCTTATATGGTAGACGCTGTAGATCACCTTTGTGTTGGTTTGAAACTGGTGAGCATCAGTTGTTAGGTCCTGACCTTGTGCAGCAAACCACAGAAAAGATTAAAGTTATACAACATAAGATTAAGACTGCTCAGGATAGGCAGAAATCTTATGCTGACAAACGTCGTAGACCCTTATAGTTCCAGGTTGGAGACAAAGTGTATCTTAAGGTCTCACCTTGGAAAGGGGTCCTTCGTTTTGGAAGGAAAGGGAAGTTAGCTCCTAGATATATGGGGCCTTATCCAATCATTGAACGGATTGGAAAGGTAGCATATAAACTAGAGCTTCCCCCAGAATTAAAGAGGTTACATCCTGTGTTTCACATTTCTATGTTGAAGAAATGTCACCCAGACACCGAGTCAGTTCTACAACCTATGGAGGTAGAATTGAATGATGACATATCCTATGAGGAGGGACCAGTGTCAATCCTTGATAAACGAATTAAAAAGTTAAAGAAGAAAGATATAAGTCTTGTGAAAGTCCTCTGGAACCATCGTGGTGTTGAAGAAGCCACTTGGGAGTTAGAGGATGAGATGAGAAGGAAGTGTCCTACCCTTTTCTCTTAGTATGTTTTATCGATTTCGGGGATGAAATCCTTGTAAGGGGTGGATAATTTGTAACATCCCTGACCTGGGTTATGAGTTAAACCTAGGTGTTTTACCTAAGTATGTAATTAAATCTTTGTGATTAACTCTGAGCATGTAATTAAGTTTCTCAGAAACGTCTATTTCAGTATTTGCTCCTTTTTATTTAAAGTTGTAGCATTGTTTTGATATACAGGGACCTATGTGCAATTTACCCAGTTGAAAGGGTTAGCTTGCAATTTGCACATGATGAGATGTTCCTCTGATGTTGAGACATCATGAGAAATCTGTTTAGCCAAGTTTGAGGTATTTCCCAAGCTAAGGCACCAAGGTGCAACTATGGAAGCAATCCCGATGCTTGAAACCCTAGTTTGGGGTAAAATGCAATTTACCCAAATAAAGGGATGCAATTGTGAAATATGTCATCAAATGTATCTTTTAGACTCTTGCCATCATTAAGAGAAGAAATGATGAGGAAGTCACCTCAATTGAATTATCAAGTTATGAGACATGCCTTGTGATTGAATAATCAGGGTATATGTGTAATATTTCTTTATGTATGTACCTCAGTATTAGCTTGCTCTCCTTTACCTTCTTTTCCTAAGACCTTAAGATAAGGTTTGTCCTTAGAATCAAGAGGAAGGGACGAGCAAGTAATAAAGGAAGGACTTAGTTGGAATAAAGGGAAACTTATGAACTAACGTTGAAAATCCTACCCCATGTATATAAGCTCTCCTTCCCTTAGTTGCAAGGGAACTCACCTTCGTTCCCTTACTGTTTCATTTCACCAAAGACGACCAAGGACTGCCTTGGAGCTAAGGAGGATGAACAAGGGGTGCAAGGTAGGTTTAAACCCCTCTTCTTGCCTAATTCCATGGTTAAAACTCGAATTCAAGGTCATCTTCATGGCTAACTCTTGAAACCCTACCTTTCTAGCCGTCTCTTTTCATCCTTCCTTGGAGTTTTCACCTTGGACAACCTGATGGAACTCAAGGACGCCATTAGAGCTTGGAGCTTGAAAGCTTGGAGCTCAAGAAGCAAGCTTTAGGCGGGTTTTATAATTCTAAACCCATGCTTTACTATGTGCATCTTTATATGCGTTTTGATGATAGCTCTTAGTGTTTCCCTATGTTTCCCTGCTATTTTGCAAGCAAACCCGTGGGATATCTGTACTGTTCTTGAGCTAGAAGATGAAGGTGTGATTTCCAAGAAAAACCCACCGCTTTTCTTTTCCTTAAACGGTCCTAACAGTTTTCTCTCTCGGACTCAAGACCGCGAGGTGAGCAAACGGTCTCGAGACCGCAACAGGGAAAACGGTCTCAAGACCGTTTGGCCCCGTTGACCGAGTGTGGACCGTATACGAAATCTGTTCCTAATTATATAGGCTAATTATCCTCAAAATTTGGGAGACTAACGCCAAAGGAATCGGGAGATATGACCTTTTTAAGTCACAACTGTAAATGAATTAATTGCTGATTTTCAAACGGTCTGAAATTTCCTTTTTGGGCAAACGGTCTCAAGACCGTGTAAGGTCGTTGACTAAGCGTTGACCGTATGAGATTACTGTTCACAATTATGTTAATTAACAACTCACCAAGTTTTATGGTCTAATTCCAAACGGGCTAAGAGTTGAAGGGTGAATACTAGGGCTAACCCTAGATGAAATCAGTACTGAAATTATGGTGACCTAATTAGGGTTTTTAGGGTTGATTGACCTAAACGGTCTCAAGACCGTTTACGGGTCCCCCAAACGGTCTCAAGACCGCGCGGGCAATCAACCAAGACCGTTTGGAGGTCTGGGGTCAAGGATAGTGGACCAATTGAAGGTACAATTACACCAAATTACATTGCAATTAAATATTGACATGATCATCAACTCAATGGGTCAGACCTTGATGAATTTGCACTAGAATCCAAAAATTGGATGGGCAAACGGTCTCAAGACCGTTTGGAACTCATCCAAACGGTCTCAAGACCGAGAGGACAATCACCCAAGACCGTTTGAAGGTCTAGGGTTGAGTAATTTGACCAATTGAAGACCCAATTGCAAATAAGTTATCAATTTAATCAAAATTCTGTTTTGTGACTCAATCATGGTTCAACCCCTATCAAATCACCTTAGATTTTGATGAAATCTTGGGAAAACGGTCTCAAGACCATGTGGGGTCCACCCACATGACCTCAAGACCGTTTGGGCTAAGTTTGGGCCCAATTGGAGCTCAATTGAAAGGTTCAACCTTGTGTTGAGTCACATTGTTGAGTGTTGATGGGTGAACATTGATAGACCCTAATTGAATCGATTTCAACCATAATTGGTTAACCATTATGAGTCAATTGAATGACCAAGTGATCAAGAATAATCTTAATTGACTAAATCCATAAGTGGTCAACATAGCTTTGACCATTTGAGGGCTTCAACATGGGTTGACATTATCGGTTGCATCTTTGAGCCTTGTTGAAGGACCAAGCGGCTGAGACCATGAGAGCCTCGTGGTCTCAAGACCGTAAGAGGGCTTGCGGTCTCAAGACCGTGAGGGGGCTCACGGTCTCAAGACCGAGAGGAGGCTCGCGGTCTCAAGACCGCAAAGGGCCTCGCGGTCCTGAGGTCAAAGAAGGGCAAACGGTCTTCATGACCCTCGCGGTCTCAACTCAAATTGGTCTTCGCGGTCTCAACATTAACCTGAACCAATGGGAGGCTTCGCGGTCTTGAACCCTTAAAGAGGCTCGCGGTCTTGGATCTAGAAGGAGGCTCGCGGTCTTGGAAAGTCAAAGTGGGCAAACGGTCAACACTTTCAACCGATCTCAATTCAATTAATGATTAATGATTGAAATTAATCAACGTGATTCAAGGTTGACCACATTCAATCATTTGATGATGTAAATGGTTCAATGTTGCTCAAATCAAACCCTAATGATAATCGAAGATAAGTAAGGGGTTATTTGGCTAAGGGTTTTGACCATGATGATGATCAAAAGGGTGAATTACCAATATACCCCTGAAGGGTCAATTGAGTTATACCTTGCTCAATTCAAACCCTAATTACATGAGAATGATGTTTTTAGTCATAATGACTCTATCCAACTTGATCTAGTCTAATGTTATCATCAACCATGAGTATGATGAAAGAGAGAGTACTTTAGAGAGAGAAAGTACTCTAGAAAGAGAAAGTACCCTAGAGAGAGAAAATAACTCTAATCACATAATGGTGATGTTGTTGGCTATGTTAGCCTACGATGACTCAATCCAACCTGTTTTAGAGTGATGTTGATATCACCTAACATTATGATGAGAGAGAAAGTACTTCTAGAGAGAGAAAGTACTTCTAGAGAGAGAAAGTACTTCTAGAAAGAGAAAGTACCCTTTTTAAAGTGCAAACTCAACTAAAGCATCTCCAATGCACATGAGTGAGTATAATTAGGGTATGATCCACCTGTGTGAGGTCATAGAAACCCTAATTATGATAAATGATGAACCTTTAACCAATCCAAGAGCATCAATGAAGATGTTACTCATACATGATGATGTTATGAGTTTAATTCACCTCGATGTGAATAGTAAACCCTAATTCAAGGGTGATGACATGTAATGTGAATAGTAAACCCTAATTCAAGGGTAATGGCATGCTTTTGAGTATTAAACTCTATTTGATTTGAATTAGAGATTTAACTCTTATGACAAGAGTAGGAAGTACATTCCTTATTGTT
This sequence comes from Alisma plantago-aquatica, assembly GCA_963693085.1. Taxonomy (NCBI): domain Eukaryota; kingdom Viridiplantae; phylum Streptophyta; class Magnoliopsida; order Alismatales; family Alismataceae; genus Alisma; species Alisma plantago-aquatica. Next base: position 50,766,964 of record OY856412.1, read on the forward strand.
GCATTACCTTTATCAGATGTATTAACCATGCAGGTTCTGATATGAAGGTAATCATATCCAGGTATGGATGTTGATGTTATATTCATTAAAGGCATGTTGTTAGCCTTATGAATAAGTAAAGTAATCTGATGCCTTGCCAGTGGCATCCTATGCTGATACTGGGCTATGAGAGCCATAAATACCATCAAGGTCATGCCTTAGAGATGACTTGTGATGAGGATAATGAGAAATGATGATTGATATGAGTTAGGCCTGTTACATTTAGTATTCTTCTTTTATAGCTGCTATGCTATTGTTATTGTTTGCAGAACAATGTATGCTATTAAAGAATACTGAATGTACCTAACTAATCAAGTATAATGTAGAGCCCTGATCATAGATCCATCATTGTCAGAAATTAAATGATGGTGAAACAGGTTTTCCTCAGGGAACTCCTGGATCACATACTTTTGAGTATGTGGGGTACATGGATGTGTAGAACCTTACATCCTAGTGTAGGAAAGTGATGTAGATGTGTAATCCATCCATTCTTCACTATAGTTCCATACCGTATCAGTGGTAGGTAAACATGAAACCTCCTGATGACGAAGAAAGCACAGATATCCGTATCAGTGGTAGGTAAATATGAAACCTCCTGATGACGAAGAGAGTACAGAACGCCACTGTGACTCTAGAATAGCGAATGACCAGTTTACCCTGGTGAGCTATAGTAGTAGAGACACGAGATGTCCTACAAGTGATCCTCTTACTGACTGAGGAAGGTGAAGGTCATGAGAATCCGGCTCTCTTAATGACCTATGTATGATACTGATGCGGCTTCTCAGCGATCAGTTGGAGTATGAGTGGTAAGCCTCATCTCCACAGGGAATAATGTTGTTTGTAAAACATAATCAACCATGTAGTATAACTTGTTAGAGATGACTCCAAGTTAGTTGATTGATGTTACATTGCAATAATGTTGATATTCTCCATATCTCCTAAATTGTAGAGATCTTGTTATACCTGCAACTGTTATAGAATGCTTTGAAGGCTTTACTGTTTAAAATAATCTTTGATGTTATAATAAAGCTTCTGGCGAAGAGTTATAACTCTCGCTGGGACAATTATGTATAATTGTCTCACCCCGTAGGCTTCAACTTTTTAGGTGGACGTCGGAGACGAAGGAACCAGCCTACAGGTGACCAGTCTCAGCAGCAGCAGCACCAGGGGCAGCAGTAATCTCAGGTGGAGATTTGTCCTGCCATGTGGTGTAGTTAGAGTCAGTCCTATGTGTCCTCTGTACTCTCAGGTCTTGGAGTCTTGTGTTATGTGATCTTGAGATTTTGTATCTTGATGTATATAATTACTCAAGAAGTAATTATCCTGAGATGTAAACAGTTACCTCTCTTTATGAAAGAAGCTTTTATGGATCCAAGCTCTTGTATCGAAAAGTTTTATTTTCCCGTGATTTTTTTCTTCCGCTGATTACCGATTCGCTTCCGCTAAGTTTTAATCGTGTTTATGTCATGGTTTGGAGATCAGAGCCCACAACCAGTAACCCAGTACTTTGACATGGAGGATAAAGAGTCCCCCAGAGGGAATGGGAGTTCACCACTATGGATGTTGTGGTAAGTCTCCCCTCGAACAAGAAAGATCAAGATGCAATATGGGTTATGGTAGATCGCCTTACCTACATGACATGAGGAAAAAAGAGTAATGTCAAGGGACAAATCGAGTTGAACTACTTATAAGAGAAAGAGATGGTTCAACTACACCATGATGCGAGTTCAAAAGATCTTGAGTATAACCTAAGGGTTCACTTCCATGAGGTGGAAGTAGATACATGAAGGACTCGATGATAGTATAGTTTATCACCCCAAACTAATGGTTAGTACAAACCAGACTAGAGGGTCTGAGGAGAGCATGTGTGCTCATTCAGGGTGATACATGGAGACAATTCTTAAGATGCGACGTTAACCACCCTAGTCTTTATCGGGATGAAAGAAGTTCTAGAAATAGGTTGTGTCGGTCACTACTTCATGATGTTGGTGAAGGAGGCCTCACGAAGGTCAGAAAAGAACCACAATATGTGCAGATGAAGTCGCTTTGATTGTGCAATGGCTAAGAGAGAGCCCAGTGGTGATATGAGTCATGAGCTGATGTAAAGAAGACTGACATGCAGTGCACTATGGGAGAACATGTGATGTGAAAATTCGACCCCTCTAAGCTACAACTGAGAAAGCTGAGTCCCCGATATATGGGTCCATTTGAGATGGATGGGTGGAGATGGTTGTGTTTAGCCTTGCCCCTCAGGATAGCATCATGTGTAATGCATTCCATGAGTCTGATCTAGAGCACTATGTGAGGTACCCAAGCTATGTGCTGAGCCTTGAACCTATTCAGCTTTGGAGAGGATGAAATGTCCTGTGTCACCTATGAGGGTACGATATACCAAGGTAAGAAAGAACTCAAATGAAAGAATATGAGATGATGAAGGTTCTTGGGAAGCACCATGGAAAGGGGTGAAGCCACATGGGAGCCATGATGGACATATGAAAGGCTTATCCTATTTGTTTGTTTACTTGAGGGAACTTTGAGGGAAAAATTCCTATAAGAGGGGAAGGATGTTACAACCCCGAGTTTTGGGTTCATGTGGTGAGAAATATGATTTCTCATAATAAAGATAAATGAACAAATAATTATGTCTCTTGATTGAATGCATGAATTTCATTTACAATAGCCTTGAGGATTGTGTTGTGGGCTTTATTGGCTATTGGGCCCAATAATAAGGAATTTCAATTAGTAATGGAGTTCTTGAGAAAAGAAAGGTGTGGAAACCTCTAGAAGGCAAAAGAAATTAATCCAAAAGTGGATATCATGCCACATGGGTTCCTTGGGTTCCAAGGAGTCCAAAGTTGCAAAAAGAAAGCAATAAGAAAAGAAAAGATCAATTAAGTATTTCTTTATTAAGAAAGAAATTGAAAACAATGGTAAAATGTGGAAAACAAGTGAAAAGAGGTATAATTGAGTAATCCTTAGTGGAATTTCATATCCCAAGGATTCCTAATGATAAAAGGAATACCAATGAGGAAAATAAAAGAGAAATAAAGAGAAATTATCAAAAAGAGATATTGTAATAAGAAATAAACATGATAATGAGAAATAATGCATTTAGATGCATCTAGAAGGATAATGAGTATCCAATAAAAAGGATTTCGAAATAATAGAGTTTCTTGGGATCCAAGGAGTCCCAATAAAGAGGAAAGAAAGATAAAATACCAAAATTGCAAAATAAAAGCATAATGTGATACATTATTAATAAATTAGGTGGTATTGTTAAGAAGGAAGTATTTCCTACTTGAGGAAAATATAATTTTGAAGCCAATGAATTAAAAGGCAAGAATAAAGAGAATAATGGCAAGGATTTTCAAAATCCTAATATTTGGAAGAAAAAGGAATATTAAAGAAATACTAAAGAGAGAAGGAGACTTGCTTCTTCATGAAGGAATCACATTCCTTTTAGAAAAAGCCTTTGCCAATTCGTGGATGAGTACCATAGGGCGTGGACACCCTCCCCTATATAAGGGGTAGGGCTTTTGGCTAGAGTTTGAGAGATCCCACATGTCTCACTCTCTTCACCTCCTTCTTCTTTGTTTAAACCCTAGTTGAAGAGAGCACGTCTAACCCTGGGGCAGCAAGGACTCGTGGGGTTTCCACAGTCGATGAGAAAGGTTCCACAACGCCAAAGAGGAGCTCAGCCGTCGTCACCATGCCTGCACCTATGCGTGACAAAGGTAGCATGGCTACAATAACTACTGGTGGTCGCAGACATGGCCAGCACGAACCGACCCTCTTGGGTGCATGCTGAGGACTGCCCTGTGTGTAGGGAGAGGCGTCGGAGGTAGGGGCATTGTCCCTGGTGGTCGTCAGACTTTGGAGAGGATGGGGCGTGTTCGTGGTTGCTGCAAAACGGCGGCTAGGGCAGCAGGTATCGACCTGCTCAAGGTTGAAGAAAGGGAAAGTGGCGTTGGACAGATCTACCCTCCACGCTGTGCTGGGCCAGTTGGTTAAGTCAAGGGTCGAAATGTAATTCAGTTATGTTTCCCAAAAGCTAACGTTGCATGGCAAGGGTGACGTGGTGCTCCCGGATTGGCTCAACTAAGTCAAATTTGCAAAATTCATATCTAATAATCGATAGCTCGGATGGGTACGAATAATGTATGCATTTTGCTCAGAAAAACGAGAGGAATCCAATAAAAATATTGTTAGAAGCCAATTCCTCTTTCAATTTGAAAAGTAATAGAAGTTATCAACTTTAGTGATTAAAGATAAAGAAACCCTATTTTAATATGATTAATGTGATTAGTAGGGTTTAATGGATGATTAAAGTTGATATTAACCTATTAATCATGAAGAGTTACATTAAGATTGAAAAAGATGAACTTTGCACGTAGTTAGTTTAATTTAGAGTTTCATGTACAAATATGTGCTTTAATGGGCCTTGAAACCCTAATAGTAGTAAATGTGATTCTTAATGGCTTTAATTATTCAAAACTGTGAATAAAGCTAAGATGTGATGTTTCTAAGCTATTTCGAGCATTAAAGTTCCTAATTTGTGGATAAATAACCTTAATATAGAAATTAGGGTTTGTAATGAATCAAGGTAGAATTAATAATAAATAACATTCATATGAGTATTAGAGCATAATGAACTACAAATTGATGATAAACGAGCATAATGACTTTGTCATGGGTTAAAGAGGATAAAAATGGTAACTTTAATGAAAAGAGGCTTAATGGACTTATTTAATGGTTATTTATGCCTTAAATCCAAAAGTGAGGTTTAAATGTTGAGATAATTAGGGTTTGTGATCAATTGCGTTAAATTAGGGTTTAAAATAGTAAAAGATGAAGGGAAACCCTAATTGCAATGGAAACCCTAAAAGTGGATTAGAAACCCTAGGAAGTAAGCTAGATTTAATAGATCTTAATGACATGAGTAATAAAAGGAAATTGTATAATTGTTTCAGGATCTTATTGAATGCTTGCTTGCCTATTGATTGATTGGACTATTTCTATCTCACATCAACTTGACAGGTATGTGGTTAATTATGGTTAATCACATTAGTTTCCCGAGGGTTTTCCGTATGTTTCCTCGTATTGAACACAATCTAAATAGTTGGATGTTCATACATGCAAAATTATAAAGTCACTATGGTTATCACAATTATAAAGAAATGTGTATTCTCACACCTACATGCCACCCTGATGGAAGATGCCATAAAGGTCAGGCCCAAGAGGGTAGACCCATGGGCACCATGAGAGGTGACCCCAGACACCAAGCTCGGGAATGAGAAGGTGGTCTATGATGCATGACTATGGAGCACCATGAGAGGTGACTCCCAGTCACCAAGCTCGGGATTGAGAAGGTGGCCTTAAGTCAATGGCAAAAGAGAAACCCTAGAGGGGTATGCCAGGGTTAGGGAAAAAGAGGTGGAGAATGACACATTGAAAATGTAAATTGTCTTGTTAAATAATTTGATTGTGATTATTAAGTTGTTAGCCATATCTGTGAAATTTTGGATGTCCCCACATACTGACATATTCCGATATGCTGACTGACGTTTTGTTTGTTGGCGTTTTAGGTACAAGCTTGAAAGGCACAAATAGTAAAGTGATACATCGTGAAAATTAAAAGTAAAGTACAAGGAGGGTTAGATAGAATAATTCAAGTTGTGGATAGATAGTTTTCCAAAGTTTTCAAAAGGTATGCAAAGTTTTATTTTAATACCAAATTTCAATTTAGTTGGTAAAGTTTATTAATTGTTATTGATTATTTTTCGAACCTTTGATCCGGGTTATTGGTTAACGACTCTGACCTTTCAGTCTCCCTTAATTGGGGGTTACCGATAGGCAAGGTCGTTACACTAGAAGCAACAAGGTGTCTGAAGTATCACAGTATGGGGATCCTAAGGAAGCTACAACAACAATTGATGATGCACATGAAGAGAAGGATGAAGGGGGGTTTATGTCATCCAATCGGAAGAATGGGTACCAGAAGACTGGAATTCCCAAGAGTTAGGGGATGAACCCCATCCTTGACATATCAAACAAATTTGACACATTGAGTGAATCTGACAAAGAAGAGGAGGAACTCATCAGTCAGAAGGACAAGCAAGATGGGAGGAAGATCAGCAAGAAGAAGCCGACAAGGCAAACTAGAAATCATAAAAATTGATAATATGTATGTTCTCTTATGAATATTAAGGGAGGGTGTGATAGGTACAAGAAAAATAAATTTGGGAATGGATTAATTCTAGTGGTGATGCGCTTGTTGCTTTAGTCGAAACTGAAATTCAGAAGCAAAATAAATGTAGCATTAGTCACCTATTTTCACAAGGGTGAGAACATATGTCTAACTTGGAACACAACAATCTAGCTAGGGTGTGTGTAGCGTGGAAACCAAATGCTTGGTAGGTGTTGAGGAGGATGATACCAGATCATCATATCACTGTTGAATGTAGGGACATATCAAGACTTTATATGTGCATGACAACATTTTATTTTCACAATAATGCATAGAGAAGAAATGAGTTATGGACTGATCTTGGTACAATCTCAAGGCAGATGGTGGCTCCCTGGTTAGTGATTGGTGAATATAACAATCTCATACTACATGCTGAGAAAGAGGGAAGGAGACATGTGCTAAACTTAGTGATTGGTGTTTTTAATCTTACCATTAACAAAGCCAAGCTATTTGAACTTCCCATGACAGGTGGTGACCTGTTTACATGAAACAATGAAAGGAAACCAGAGGACATGATTGCTAGCAGGCTTGACAAGGCACTAGGGAATGAGGTATGGCTATAGATGTTCCCAAATGTTTAGGTAAAGGTAGGAGGATCATATTTGAGCGACCATGCACCTATAATGGTACAAATCTTGAAACAAAAAAGAAAGCCTTTCATATTCCTAAATTATTGGAAGATTGGATAGGATTTTATGACATCGTAAAAGATAACTGGAAAGTTGATCTTAGAGGGAAACCAATGTTTGTTTTTGCCAAGAAACTTGCATATAACAAAGATAATTTGAAGAGATGGGCCAAGACAGAATGAACATTCCTAACATGCTAGAAGAGACAAAGCAGAAGTGTGAATAGGTGAAGAAACTACTTCTTTCAGATCCACTTAATGAAGAACCGATCAAGAAAGATGATGAGTTGAAAAGAATGTTGGGAGACCTAAAGAAGGATGAGGAAAAAATATGGAAAAAAGCAAGAAGAAGTGGCTGGAGGATGGTGATAGAAACACCAAATTGTATCATTTGGCAGTTAAAAGGAGGGAGGCAAATAATATCATCTCTGATTTGATTGATGCATAGGGAAGGGTGGTGAATAAATAAGAAGATCTAGAGGAACAAGCTATCCAGTTTTACAACTCGCTTTACAGCAAAAAAAATTCTGATGCAATAGAAGATGAATAAATGAACTGGAAATTTAAACTCTCTAGCACACACAACATTATTCTCACAAGGGAGGTAAACGAGAAAGAAATAAGACTCTATGGAATATTGGCTACAATAAATCACCTGGTTCAAACAACTTTAATGTCTTCTTCTACAGGAAGGCTTGGTACATAATCAAGGAGGATTTGGTGGCATATGTCAAATGGTTCCTAGAGGGAGGTAAATGGTGAGATAGATGAATCATGCTTTTCTCATCTTGATACCAAGAAAAGATTACTATATCTCTTGCTGATTTTAGATCTATAGCCTGTTGTTCCATGCATTACAAAATTATAAAAAAAAATTCTAGCATCAAGATTAAAGCTCGTCTTCCCATACCTCATTTTTGAAAATCAAGGATCTTTCATCTCAGGAAGGAGTATTAATGATTGTGCCCTTATGGCTGGTGAGTTTCTTCTTGACTATAATGTTATTCAAGGAAGTAGGAAAGTATGTCTGAAACTTGATGTGTATAAGGCTTATGATAGTGTCAGATGGGACAAATTGTTTTGGATTGTGCAGCAAATTGGATTCAATGAACAATGGATTAGATGGATGAAAAAATGTGTGGAGACAACGATCTATTCTATCCTTATTAATGGAACGTCAGCAGGTCTGTTGAAAGGGTGTAATGGTTTGTGACAGGGTGACCGTCTTTCTCTCCTTTTTTTCACGATGGTCATGGAATACTTTACACATAAGATGAAGAAAGTAGAAGAGAGGAAGGTTATCAAGCCATGTATTGTGCACAAAATGGAGGTAATGATCCATCTTATTTTTTATGATGATATTCTTGTATTTTTGGATGCTAAGACCAGAACACTAGAAGAGTTGAAAATGCTTCTTAGGGAGTTCGGACAGCATACGGGGCTGTGCATAAATGTATATAAAACCCACCTCTTCTTATCCATAAATTGTCACCAAAGTGAAGGTACATTATAGGATGTAGAGTTGGGCATGCTTCCTACCAAATATCTTGGGTTTCTGCTTGCTGGAGAGAATCTACAAGTGAAGAACTTTACTAATTGCATTGATAGAGTTGATGAAATGATAGGAAGATGGCATACACAAAAGACTTCTATGTCTGGAAGGGCAAAATTAATCAAGGATTCATTGGAGGATTTTCTCATCTTCTAGGTTCAACAAGGTGAAATTCTTGGCGTCTTGCTTGGTAGGATAGAAATGAAACTATCATATTTTCTATGGGAAGGGGAATATCATCCTATGAGGTATGCTCTAGTAGCGTTACTAAGGGAGGAAGGATGTCTGAATTTAAAAACTCCTAGAGACATTACAAAATGGGGGACTTTGGGAAGAATAATAAACTATCAAGAAGTTTCCTTGGTGTGGGGTAAGTGGATGAGGGAGAGATATCCATGGTGCCTAGACTTTCAACCAAATAGCAGGGAGAATTATTCACGCACAATCAATATTATGCGTGAATTATGGCAGCAAATAAAGCATTTATTTGACCCCTATGAAGTTGGTGGATGGAACCTAAAAGATTTGAAGATGGATCTTTGGGAGGAACCAAGAACTAGAGCTACTAAAGATAATGTTTTTGAACATGTATGGGCTGGAAAAAATGTTTCTAAATGGAGCATTTGTGTTTATAAAATCATGCATGGCGCATTGTCCACACTAGATAAAATACACAGATGAAATCAAGATAGTTCAACTACTTGCTTGCTGTGTACGGGTTGCTGCAAATTCATGAAGAAAGTATCAAGCTTGATTTGTAAGGAGTTCAGATTGCATATACCATTGAAGAAGGATGCAAAACTGATGATAAAGAGCTGCAGAAACACAGATCTGAATAGAATGTTGTTTGCTTCACATTGTTTTCATATATGGAATGAACTGAATGGTAGAAAGCATGGGAGTTCAGCTAAAAATATGAAATCTATTGGTGTAAAAATTTGTAAATGTGTCATGAGTAAGCTACACATTAGATAGTTGTGTGAATTGTATGTGTTCATGGGGTGTAGTGTTGGGCTACATGTACTATTTTATCCAATTATTGTAGGAGGGCTCACAATATATTTACCTAATTCTGATACATAATTTTTATTTTTATTTTTATGGGGGAGGATGAGGGGAGGGGTCATGGCCCATGCTTGCCCCTAGCTCCGCCCCTATAATGACTCATCCATCTTGATTTGCACCATCTCAATCAGCAGAATCTATCCAATTTTGGTTGATGGCAAAAGATTAGATGGCACAATCATGCCATAACTAATCCGTTTGTTATTTGGCTGATTGTGTCATCTCACTTGGTGCAATCATCCCAAGTTATTTTCTACTTTAAGAATAATCTTTTTGCACTATATAATTTTACCCTAAAAGAATAAAGATGGGAACCTAGATTTGGACATCCCAAAGATTCAAAGATGTGAGTAGGTTTCGTCATAGAAAAAGACTATAAGGATGTAGTTGGCTTGACATCGTAGAGTATGTATATTCATTTCAAGAAGTGACACTTTCCCTTCTTTGTCATAATGTTCAACGTCTCTCCTATGTAATATTTTCATCCTAATCATCATACATTCATATTCACATTCAGACATTATAATTCTTCCTTACAATTATCCTCTTCACTACATGGACCTTTAGATGGTAGAATACCTACCTTGACCAATTTTGTTATCATGGCCAGACCTAATTGGAACACTAAAGCACATATATCACAACCGTAACAATCACATATCCTACCTCTTTCATGAAGCTATGTTATATATATATATATATATATATATATATATATATATATATATATATATATATATATATATATATATATATATATATATATATATATATATATAGGCTGGTAATTCAATTCCCGCGCGGGTATTCAACGTTCACTACCCATGAGATTTGAGTCATATTATGTAAATACATTTTATGCCACCGTCTTTCTCTTGTGCTCAGAACCAATGACATTGGCATCGCCGTCGCAGATGCCACTGACATGAGGACACTTCTCAGAGTTAGGCTAACATCACGGTGATGGAGTTGGGGTTGAGTTTGCTGGTGAGCACCGATCTGACAAATACGTCCTCACCCATCATTTCCCTATCCTGCATTCGACCTTCAGGGCTGACGAGCACCGCGTCAAGGACGTTGTCGGCTGCCAGGCCGTGCTTCCGCGATAGGAGCCCGAACCCGCCCCCGAAAATGTGGCCACTGGCACCGACGGTCGGGCACGACCCTGCGGACAATGTGAGCTTCGCGCAACTGGATTCTGCTACGACGTGGTAGACCTCTCCAAGGGTCGCGTCGGCCTCAACCCAGGCAAAGCCGGCCGCCGCGTTGACTTGCACGGAAGTGAGGTTCATAAAGTCGATCACCGCGAATGGCACGTCACTGAGGTCCACCGATGTTGAAGCTTCGTGTTAAAACAAAGAAGGCTAACGATGTAAAGTTTGGCTCCCAACTTACTTTCTTGGCCTCTATTATAAGTATTATATTTTATTTGAAGTTCAACTGAAAGTTGTTTTCTTGTAGATATTGTGAGTTCGATCTAAGTTATGTTGGTTCTGAACCAGCCCAACGACTAATCACCGAGAATGTAGCGACGACGACGACCTCCACCCGCCGAGGATAAATTTCCATGAGTTGGATCATTAATTTTTAAGAGTGATCCGTTTTGAACATGATCCTTTAACGTGATTCTAAATCATGCACATGATTTGTTTGACATAATAGTTGAAACATGACTTATGAGAATACAACAACACTTCAACATTCATTACATTTTTTATGTTACTAATGCAAAGCTACATACTTGTTATTTTTTCTGTCGATTACAAAATGACAAGTGTATATATGAGTCACGGCTAACAAATATATGAATTCAATATTTCGCGTTCGTGTTTCTCTTTTATGTGAATTCCTCCATAGTTTGAAGACATATGGGTATAATTGGTCCTCAACTGCTGGATGATTAAAATAAACAACTATAAGATCTTGGGTTGACAAACCGACACATTGGACGTTACTTGGGCGTCATAATGGCATGGGAAACTTTTTAGATGACGAGTCTTGGTGTTACTTTAGGTGTCTTGGTGTTATTTTAAGTGTTGGATAGTTACTTTTCATACCACATATAGTTACTTTTTATGTCATGGTGTTACTTTCAATGTCATATAGTTAGTTTTTGTATCTCGGTGTTACTTTTAGTGTTGAATAGTTACTTTTTTATAGTATAGTAACTTTTTGTATCCTGATGTTACTTTCAATGTCAGGTAGTTACTTTTTCTATCATATATTTATTTTTCATGTCATATAGTTACTTTTTGTATCATAGTGTTACTTTACTTTTAGTATCACATAGTTATTTTCTGTCATGACCTTTGTAGCCATTACGGTTTGGTTGTCCATCTTGACTTTCATGACTAATTGGTTGCCCGACGTCGCCAATGTGTAATCCAATCTACAGTATTATTTGTATAGTAAACAATATATTACCTAAATGTTTGCTCTCAGACTCCTTTTGTAGTAGGCTAATAGTAAGATAGGATTGCTACCCGTGTTTTGAAAACACGGTGGCATGCTTTGTAGATACCGTAGCTACTTCATGTTTGATATCTGGATGTATTTGCACGCATTTTCTATTTTCTAGTCTATCGCGTCCTCTTCCTCAAGTGCCACCGTCATTCCATTGCATCGTGCCTCTTTGTCATCGACCTACTCGACCGATGAATTACCCGGTAACCTCACCATGCAAATACTATTTGAAACACATACCTGGTATTCTTTTTGTGATTCGTCAGACTATCTCTCTACTCAACCTTGATCGGGGTGTCAGTACCCAGTAAGCCTCTGTTGCATCTACCTAGAATTTAAATTATTGACGGTCACATCGGTGATGGTAGTTTCAGACGAATCGTCCTCATCATTTGTAGCCAGGTACGCCTCTAGAGTACACATCAAAAGGTTCCCTTCCTCCAGGTGTCGGTCGATGATGGATGAGAGAGCCTCATCTACGACGCCTTATCCAACACCCGTTACCGTCCCGGTGTCAAGCCTGCCATGGAAGGAATTCACAGAGGATCCATCAGATGGACCACAAAACTACCGACAGTGAAGCCGCCAACATTGCGACAGATCATGAAAGCTTAAGATGGGCATATGCCATCTTGTTTGGGGCTGCGGTGGCATCATCTATGGTTCGGTTTGGAGGTGAGGAGGTGTTAGAGGGACATTATACAGACTTGTCGTGTGTGTTTATGACCAATGAGTTAAGTAGGATTCTTTATTGATATACTCACCAATAGTCACAACTATCTATATCGTACACGAGCTTGGACATGATTTGGAAGGTCACTATAGCTTGCAAATTTAGGAAGTGGAATGTGGATAGAGACACACATATTGTATAAAAGAAGGATCCTATACTGAAGACAAAGGCAAGATTTTGTTGCATTAGCACATACAAATTGAGTAATTGGATCGTCGAGCACTCCCAAATGCTAGGTCCAGTTTCTTCTTGGTGCCCAGTCCCTTCACCATAGTCAACAGGGACAAAAATAACAAAATGAAGATAGACCATCCATAAATTAGATACTGACAGATTTTGCGAGTGTTCTCTGGTGAATAAATCAGTTAGATGTATAATTTGTTCCAAACCATTTCAAAGAGGCCTCTCTCGTTTCTCTTCCTATGGTATTGCATGTTTTGTGTCCTAGTATTACTTTATGTGTCAAATAGTTACTTTTTGTGTAGTTTTGTGAAAGTGATTTTGTAACCTTTATGTACTTCACTTGTGTTTGTAATCTATTTTTGGGTTTCCTTGTGCTCCAACAACTGAATGTACACTTTGAATATGTTACAAAGAATATGTTCTGATCAGTTGTTATTCTTTTTGAAGAATATGTATTTGTCTTTGTGTGCAATGGATACTCTTAGTGTTGTCACATTTACTCTTACAAAGTATAAGTGTAACTGAGTTTGAATCATAGTGTTTCTTTTCTAGGCTATCACAGTTACTCTTATTGCTGTTAGAGTTACTCGTAGTGCTCATTCAGTTACTCGTAGGGTTGTCATAGTTACTCGTAGTGATTTTTCAGTTACTCGTATTGTTTTCACAATTAATCTAACTGCTATTTGAGTTACTCGTAGTGCTCGTTCAGTTACTCACATTGTTGTCATAGTTACTCGTAGTGTTTCATAGTTACTCGCAGGATTTTTTCAGTTACTCGCATGTTTTTTTAGTTACTCGCAGGGTTTTTTCAGTTACTCGCAGTTTTTGTTCATTTACTCGTAGGGTTGTTATAGTTACTCGCAGTGTTTGTTCAGTTACTCGTAGGTTGTGACAGTTACTCGCATGGTTTTTTAGTTACTCGCAGGGTTTTTTCAGTTACTCGCATTGTTTTTTCAGTTACTCACAGTATTTGTTCAGTTACTCGCAGGGTTGTGACAGTTACTCGCATTGTTTGTTCAGTTACTCACAGGTTTGTGACAGTTACTCACAATGTTTGTTCAGTTACTCAACCATTACTTACAGTGTTTAGTTACACGCAGGCTTGTTTCAATTACTCGCAGGCTTTTTTCAGTTACTCACATTATTTGTTCAATTACTCACAGGGTTGTGACAGTTACTCGCAGTGTTTTCGCAGTTACTCGAACTGCTATTACAGTTACTCATAGGGTTTTTTCAGGTATTCACATTATTGTCAGAGTTACTCGTAGTATTGTCACAGTTACTCACAATGTTTTTTCAGCTACTCGTAGTCTTTTTCAGTTACTCACAATGTTTGTTCAGTTACTCGTAGGGTTGTGACAGTTACTCACAATGTTTGTTCAGTTACTCATAGGTTTGTGACAGTTACTCGCAATGTTTGTTCAATTACTCAAACATTACTTGTAGTGTTTAGTTACTCGCAGGCTTGGTTCAGTTACTCGTAGGCTTTTTTCAGTTACTCGCATTATTTGTTCAGTTACTCGCAGGGTTGTGGCAGTTACTCGCAGTGTTTTCGCAGTTACTCTAACTTCTATTACAGTTACTCGCATGGTTTTTTCTGTTACTAGCATGGTTTTTTCAGTTACTCGCAGTGTTTGTTCAGTTACTCAACCATTACTTGTAGTGTTTAGTTACTCACAGGCTTGTTTCAATTACTCACAGGCTTTTTTCAGTTACTCACATTGTTTGTTCAGTTACTCGCAGGGTTGTGACAGTTACTCACAGTGTTTGTTCAGTTACTCGTAGGTTTGTGATAGTTACTCGCAGTGTTTGTTCAGTTACTCAACCATTACTTGTAGTGTTTAGTTACTCGCAGGCTTGTTTCAGTTACTCGCAGGCTTTTTTCAGTTACTCACATTGTTTGTTCAGTTACTCACAGGGTTGTGACAGTTACTCGTAGTGTTTTCAGATTGCCAACAGATGATATTGTCTTTTCAATTTATCAAGATCGGATCAAACAAGAATTCTACAAATAGAAGTAGCATAAACAACAAAATAAAGAGGATATTTAGAAAGGGGGGAAAGATGATGAAGAGGACATTTAGAAAGAGGGGAAGATGATGAATGTGTGTGTTAAAGGATCAAGCTCCAAACAAGTCAATAGGCTGGAATGAAACCAATGACGTATCTTTCAGGAACAGAAACCCAAGGGACATGAAAGCCAACCTAACAATCATGACCTTAGGCCTAGTTTGGCCTCCAGCTTCGTAAATCCCGATAATTAATATAGTAATTGATAGTCCATCACATTATCTGCGGAACTAGTAACTACCGTTCAAGAATCGGTATAATGGTTACAGACGGTTTGTTTCAGTCACACAAGTACCGAAAATATTGAGAACGCCATCATCTTCTGTCAGATATCTCCTTTCTCTCCTACGGATTAACAGTAAAGTCAGCAAATTCTGTACAGCTAGCTCCCGCAACACCTTAAAACAATGGTGCCATCCATCAAACTACTAGGATTTAACAAGTTAGCGGCCAAACTAGGCCTTAAACCCCTAGAAGCTGATAATCCCATCACCATTCATATCCACCTCCCTCATCATGGTCGTCAGGTCTCGGAACATGAGTAGTGTATCCATGGTGGTGGTGGCTCTCACGAGCTCTAGTACGAATTCCGTCCCACTCGAAGGTCTGGATCACACTCATTAGCTATTGTTGTTCTGGGAGGGACTGCTCCGTGATGAGGATAGGGGATATGGCATCCACAAGCTTGTCAAAATCCTTCAAATTCCTCTTAATCCAATTGGCAATGGTTTGATAATGTGTCTTGGATTGCGGAAGAGTCCAGTCTCCGGTTGCGGCAGATTTGAGTGTCTGGCTGAGGCAGAGTCCACGTAGCACCAATCACCACTAGGAGAAGATGAGTCCAACAATTTTGACAACCGCCCGTGTTGACTACTCCAATAACGACGGTATATATCTGTTGCTGCTATTCTCAGCGAAACAGAAATGCTTCTGGTTCCATTAAAGGTCCTTTGGGAACATGTCATGCCACCGGGTTCTGGCGTAGAAGGCAGAGATAGAGAGTCAGAAGTAAGTGGAAGCATGGCGGAGGGGCCAAGCAGGTGAAGCTGGTAAGCAGCAATGGAAAACTCCTTTTGGGTTGAGGGTGTAGGTAGAAGAAATTGTAGTTGTGAGGTCACTCAGAAAATAATCAGGATTGAGGCGGTCTCCGAGGCTGGAGGCAAGAAGAAGATCCGTACATCAAAAGATGATCAAGAACACCATATAAAGATACATAAATCCTCTCTCCAATTCAACTCCATTGATAAAGCAAATCAGGACTGGTTTTTTTTGTTTTACCAAGAGGAGGGTGCTTCGGAGGCAGATTTTTCACCAAAATACAATTTTACAGCGGCGCTCACGAGACAGATCTCGGCGGAAGTTTTAGGCATGAGAAAATTGCAGTATTTACAAACCATGCCACTGTGTCGAGAGAGGACATGTAGCATAACATAGATACCCACGCGGGTAGTATAAATGCACTCATATATATATATATATATATATATATATATATATATATATATATATATATATATATATATATATATATATATATATATATATATATATATATATATATATATATATATGATTTTGATGAATGAGCTAGGGACCTTAAAATGGTCTTTCTACTCAATGGACTCGTCCAGTTGTGAACAAAGTGAGGGGCGAGAAAACCCCAAAAGGTTTCCAATATCCGGACATATATAAGACTAATTGGACAGTTCATGCATATCAAATTTTCTGGAGGAGAATGAGCCTCCATAAATTGTATTCATATCCATTGGAGTTAGCTAAACTGGATCCACTTTTGAAAGTGGTAGTTTACCTAACCATGGAAGCTACTGACATTCATAGGAAATTTCAAGAATAGGAAAAAAATTCAATAAGATTGTTGGATTCAGATAATACCAAAAATACAAAACCAGACAAAATACTTTTCAAATAGAATAATTATTAGAGAAATCAAGAACACTTTGTAAAAATATGAATTTTATCTAATTTTTGTGACCATGTGTCATTTAAGACAACGTTTTCTATGAATAGAGGCATCGTAATTCAAAATGGTTGGTGGCTCTTCCTTTATACCACCACCTCCATCCTCCTCTTGATTATTGTGTTCTTCTTGGTTAGAGACCCCATCACTAACTATATCATGTACAGTCCAAGTTCCACAATATGTCAACCAAGTAGTTGAGCTTTAGGGACCACCACTGTGGTAGCTTAGCCATAGTAGGGGCCCCTGTGAACAAGTATTCTTTGGCTCCCCTCTTCTTCTTCCATAGCCTATCCACACAAATAGAAGATACAAATTATCAAAGAGAGTAGGATCATCATATCATTCACGTATGTGACTTTGTATGAAGTGTGTGGAAAATATGTATGTCTTAGAGAATGCAGTATGTGGGAAATGCATAATTAAAATATTTTCCTTAACAAATAATAATATAGTGTATGCAATAAAAACATGAAAGATATAAAACTATATAATGACTTAAAATTTTATATATGTTTGACCCAATTTGATTGAACAAGATGTAGACTAGACTCCATGTAATACTATGCATACACAATCATAATCTTCATTCATACTTAAGATATTGCACTATGAAACACCTTGAGTTTGCAAGTGTTCTATGGAAACATAGTGGAGGATGTGTCTTGGTCACACATCATCATGTTGCTCATGAGATACAATGTGTTTGAAAATAATATCTGACTTAGATGGTCACTATTGTTTTTCTATTCTAGTAAGACACCATTAGACAAATCTACACTATAGTCATCACAATATTATTGCTAGTTTAGATCAATGATCGATATAAAATATTATTTAAAAGCCTCAAAATATGTATGAACTAAGTTATGATGTCTAGAGGGGTAGATTCTCAAATCATTATGGAGTCATTTTTAATCATTTCTTTCTTTTTATTCTTTTAGATAAGAGATCCTTGAAAAAGGACACAATAAATAGTTCCTTATTAAAGAGTGAGATAAATCACTCAATCAATATCACTTACTAGATGTAGCTATAACATACCGAATTCTAAAATTTTGTCTTTTGACCCTCTTTCCCATCTTTTCCTTTCATTTCTATCCTTATTGGCTTTTCTATTTAATTAATGGAATTTATAGTGGTTTAGTGATCATTTATTCAATAATTATACCAATGGAAGGGTTTATGCACAAATACCTCAGTGAAAGCTTAATTACCATAATTAATTGCTCTAAACCTTAATCTAACTTTTTGATGTGATTTGAAAACATAAAATATGCCACATAACTCATTTTAGTGGTAATATGAAGATAAGAAACTTAATTGGATGAACAATTTAGATAATGGGCTGTTAATGGGCCATATGACATATCTCATAAAAAGAAGTCTCAAAATAGGAAAGAAACTTCAAATTCGAAATCTACATATCAAAATTAGCCTACATGTCAAATTTCATCTAATTTGGACTACCTTGAAATATTAGGATAAATTTAGGAGAGAGAAAATCAATAAAAGGCATAAGTAATTAATAATGTGATTTTATAAATTACAAATATAGAAATAATGGAAAATTCATATTCTAAACATTAAAGATAACTTGTGGATGAAGTTTGGTTCGATTTGGATGTTGTTTGTGCAAGTTATGCAATTTTAGGTACATTCTGGACTTTTATGCAATTTACCCAATCGGGAGGTTTATTTGCAAATTATCAACTGAATTTTAATCCTTATATATTCTCTTACCATTAATGAAATTTTAAACCATTGGATAACCTAGTTTCACCTTGGTTTGATGGTATTTCTTTCCAAGGGCATTATAGGGATTACCCTCTTTATAAAGAAGCTTATCCTTAAAAGCTACCAACCAATGAGGTTATTTCTTTCTTGAAAAACGGTGGGGATGACCTATAATAATCTATGGGCTCTTATAACCGACTTTTGATATGCATGAAGCCTCTATGAGCTATCCTCTTGCATGGCCATTAATCCCTAGGCTAAAGATACATGGAAAGTCCCTTAAGACTTCTTTCTATATATAGCCATGCATACCCCTTCCCAACTCACAATTTGAAAACACTTTCTCTCCTTTTCTTTCCTCTAGCTTAGATAATAGTTCCGTCTGTATTTGGCCACGAAGTTTCTATCCCAAGTTAATAGAGGGAGCCTACCTTGGTGAAGAAGGCTCCTAGGGCTTCCAAATTGCTCTATTAGGGTTTCTAAAGCTCCTCCTTGGTAATTTTGACCAAAATTAATAAGTTTTCTCCCTTAATTCCCTATTTTCATACTGATAGTCTTTCTTAAACCTTCTTATAGGTCGGAACCATGACCATACATGATAAAACTCCACCTAGAACCCTAAAACACATCATCTCTATGCTCTTTTGCTAGGGTTTATCACCTCTAAGTTGAGAAGGTTATCTTTGTCCAAGAAAGGAGCTAGGCTTGGAGCAACCAGACCTTCTAAGCTCGGATCCTTGCTGTTTGGACCTTCTTATCTTCCCTAGAGGCGAGTTTCATAACCCACTTCTCATATATTGCTTGCTACATACTTAAACTCATGCTTTTAAATTGAAAATCGACGATTTCCATCTCTTTTTACCATGCTCTTCTAAGGTTTTGATTTCTTGCTATTTTACCTTCTCTAGAAGCTCTAGTTTGGTTACCTATGCAAATTCAAACCTGATATTGGTCGAATGGTGTTTTCTTCCTCTCCGTCTCTCTTTAATTATCTCGATCGGTTTGATGATGTGGCAATTTCCTATTGGTCAGTATTGCAAAATTCATATCTTCTAAACCGCTTATCCAAATTTGACAAATAAATATGTTTTGGAATTGGAAAATTAATATCTATCTAATAAAAATATTTTTAAGGTCTAATTTTATGCTTTGACGAAGGGTGATTTTTGTAAAACGAAGTTAATGCATAAAATCCATAAAAATTACATCTTAATCATCATAACTCCAAAATTAACATAAATATATGTTTTCTTAATCAGAAGAACCTAACTAAGTCTATGGTGATGCTTTCATAGTCTAAATCGAGGTTTTTCTATAAAAAGTAAAAATATGGGTTTTCTCTACCTTAATGCATATATATATCATTCTAATACGTGTATACGAATTGAAAATAGGAAGAATTGATCATGGACTCAATCAAGTGATGAAAGTGGGCAATATGAATCATAATGAAATGTATGTTCTATGTATGTGAAATTCCTTATTTATGTATGTGCATTTACACCTTAAGTTGGGAATAATTGTGCCTTAACCGATTTTTCTATAATGAGGCTTTATTAAACCCTATTTCATATACTCTTGAATCTTCTTCTATAATTGCCTCATAAATCAGTTTCAGAACATTATTCTTGGGTCTTAGAACCCCACCACCAAGTTGTAATTATATGATGATTTATCTTGCCACTTTACTATTTCTTGAGCATGATGGTTTATTTGGCTATTTAACTATAGTAGTGGTACTTATCTACAACCACCCACAGAGGGCATGTAAATAATCGCCCTGGGGAACGTCTTATTCTCCCCCTGGGGAATGTGTTATTCCTCCCCTATAAAATTTGATAGGTGACTGGGAATGTATGAATTCTCCCCTCACCTATAGGTTGAGGTTCGGTAGGTGCCTCAACCCTACTTAGTTAATGTAGTCCAATTAATATCATGCATGCTACTTCTTATATGTTTTGTAATGGTAAGAATCTATTTTGTTATGTGCCTCATTATCTTGGCCCTCTCATCTTATGATGATTCAATATATTTCTATTTCATATGATTTCCTTTTCTCTTGTACTTATTCATTATTTGACGCATACCTTGTTTTCCTCTCCCTTTTGCTGGGTGCTTTCCCAACCACCCAAGTGATGAGCAAGGTGATGAACAAGACAAATAGTATATAGCTTTTGGCTTGGACTCAGTTGATGGAGATTTTGCTTGGAGACAAGATTGTAGTAATCTAGACTTCCCTCAATCTAGATCATGATTGTGTATCTTGATGTAAACCCTAATGGGAGAATTTGATGTATTTTTGTAAACCTTTTATGAAATTGAATATAGTCAGTTATTGTTTTATTCCTCTTCTTTCTAATGGTGTTTTGTTTACCATATTTTAGTAAAGGAGTGATTTCACTCCCTTACAGTAGCTGCAAGGATACTTGGGTAAGTGCAGTAAAACTTGTTACTCTAGTGTATCATAATGCATAACTACAATGAACTATCTAACAACATGTATATCAAACTCAATGTTAAGTTAAATAACAACAGTATATAGATAACTCTTCACATGTCAATGAATGATAATATACTCCAAAAATTGTATGAATAGAGTGAGTTTTGAATTTGAATTGTTAAGTGTGGGAGTAAACTCATGAAATAGTAATGGGAGTAAACTCATGAAATAGTAATGTCTGATTGATACATCAAGTCAGTTGTATTCTCTTGCTAGTTACAAATAATTCCCATCACATCTACTTGTGACCTCAATTACAAAATAGTGGTTGATAAGCCTTGTATCTTCCATCACAATGATCTTGTTCAAGTGAGAATTCATGTAAAATCTATCTTTTGCAACATCTTGAAATGATTGTACATCTATGTATAGATGAATAAGTAAAATGACAAAACTATTACATCATATAAAATAGGAGAATTTTAAGGAACATGAATAGAGCCATGACTATTGCATTGGAGCTAATTTAAAAAAAACAAGCTTGTTGAATTTTATTTATATCCATACAATGCACAAAAAAGATGAAAACTTACCCCATGTAAAAGTGGATAACTAAGAGAAGGTCATTGTAACATCCCCACTTTTTTTCAATATAAAACATAGCTTCATGTAAGCTTAAAACACTATCGTGAAACTTTGAGTATAATTTTCCTTGAGGCATATCCTGATATGTAAATTAGCTATATTGTGACTAAAATTAGATTTACTAATATGATTATTAGACACACTTAAACCTAGTTCCATTATAAATTTACATGGTTTGAACATTAAGGATTGTATTGTATTTTGTGTTATATATATTATAGTCCTAAGTGATAAATAAGTGACATCACAAGGTTAGGTGTGCATATGACCTAATTAATATTCATAATCAGAAGAAATAAATTTATATATATTATTATGATAATAAATTCCTCCCTTCCAAGGTGATGTTGATATATATACCCAGAGAGCCAATCATATGATGATTGGAGTGAGGCATTAGATACTTGATTTGATAAATATAAAGGTAACTTTGTCTATTATGTTTGTCTCAATCATGCGATGATGACACATACATAAGTAGATGTCTAAATAATGATGTTACTCGATGACCTATGCCTTCAGGTTGAGAACTTGAACGATGAGATCATATGTAGGATAAGAGTACATACATTCTTGTTATGTCCCTAGTTAGATATTACTGTGGAAGAAAAATATACAACAATGATACATAAGACTAGAGTGCGTGTTGATTGATGATAGAGTCTCATTAGTCATGATATGTGATATGAAGTCAAGCACATAGATACATGTTAGTGAACAGTGTATCAGACACACCCACCATGAGAGTGATACATGGAAACTATGGAATGGTAGTCAAAATTATCTCTCATAGTGATGGTGGTGATTGTGGTTCTTAGACCTAAAATCACTACACTCATCACACATTGGGTACACTTTGACATCATCAAACACAATCCTGAAACATGGGTTGTTATAACAGTTATGATTGGGTGACTTTGACACATGGGGATAGACTGTGAGTGATAGAGATGGGATTTGTCCCTACTACTAGAGATTGGTATCTAGGGCCCCTTGATGAGTGAGACTGAGAGTGTACGGTTGTACCCATGTGATTCAATATATGATATGTGAACTCACATGCATCTCAGACAGTCTCCTTTAGTTCAAAAAACATGGATTGAACATTAAGAAGATGACGATTCCATTTCTCGAGTTCAATCTTGATATCAGAGATAAAGTAACTATACAATCACGGTAACTGTTTTCATGGATTATAGGTTGAATTTGTTCTCCAACTTTTTGAATTACATGGGTAGTAATGATGTGCGACTAGGCACCACTCTTTGCTTGTGATGTCATAAGTTGTTATTGACATTCACTACAACCGTAATTTTGGACATATAGGGTCACACACATAGGATACACTTGGATTAAAGGAGTATATTCATGAATGATGTTTAGATTGAATGCTAAAGGTGTTTAGGTATTCAATTAAATAATAGATCAACTGACTTGAGTCACAATCATCAAGTTCAAGTGTTGGACTAACTGATTGGAGTGTCAGGTTTATTGGAATTGATTACTATAGTGTTTAGGTATTCAATTCATGCACCAAAAGCTGACTGCACTATCACACGACCATCTTAAGTGTTACATGGGTGTCTGGGGTGTCAAAAGCTTGTCTCAAGTGTTGAGACAGGCGTCTGGTTTGTCAGGATGGTTGGATCAAAGTTGGCTGCCCAAACTGAGGTAAATTGATCGATTCATACTGATGAACCTATCGGCTCAGCTCGGCTCACCAGGTGACTGTTTGGGTGAGTGAGATGACCATGTCGCATGTGTGAGATCGCTAGGTTAGGATGGGGAAGGGTCTAGATACTTTCCTAATTTTGTTTGGATTACACAATACTTTTTGTGGAAGAAAAATCGATGTTTAACATTGGTTAGAAGCGAATTGTCAATTATGTGTGCAAATAGGAAACTACAGAAGCACAATACGACCATCTTGTAGTCTGCAAATTCCAAAACATTCATGTTTTCAGACCCTTCTACTCCCACATCAACTAGGAACCCTGACCCTACCCTCTACTATAAATAAAGGGGTATTAGGGGCTTCCCAACATACACAATTGGGATCAGTGGCCAAAAAATTGTTGTCCTCTCTAGTTGTGGTAACCATGAGAGCCCAAGAAAGTCATACCCGACTAGGGAGGGATAGTGAGGGAAGAGCAATTGAGATCAATTGTTGTGGGAGAGCATGTCAGTGACTAGTACACTGTTATAAGGGGGCAACTCCTTCTTGTTGGCTCTAGCGGCACAACATGGAATTCTTGGAGATCCGTGTGGACTATTCTGGAGGAATCAGTCATTTGGCTACTTCTAGGAGGACAACGCTAACTTGAACTCCATGGAAAGTCCACATGAGCCACTGTAGGATATGTTTGAGTCTATCATCTATGGTGAAGACCATGAGCTGCACAGACATTGTCCAAGATTGTAATTGCAGGGTGATGTCATTGGACTTGCTCCAGGATCAGGTATAAACTTGCAACCCTTACTTCCTAGATACATTTTTGTTGATGAGATTCTACTGGTTTTTAGGAAACAGACAAATAATTTTTTTATTTTTGCTTCCTATATCTGCACCCAATTTCCCAATAGTGGTATCAGAGCCCCATCAATCTATAGTGTATCAGGGATCTAAATCAATGTGATTGGATTTAGTTTCTTATTTACTATTGCATATAATGTGATTATTAAAATGAATAATGTGCATATAGAATTAGATACCACATACGATCACAACTAATATATATAATATGATATAATATACAATTCATACGCGTCATCATAAAAATGTTTTGATGGTGGATGCTAATGTGGTTATGGCCAAAATCCTAGATCTGTGTGTGCATGGTTGTGGTTATTCCTATTGTTATTTGGTATGCATACTGATCCCCTCTTTCCTTTCCAAATGTAAATTAGTGATCTTCTTCTTATTTCCTCTCGAATGTAACTCAAGGTTTTGTTGGGTTTTAGGGGAGACAAAGAAGGCAGTGTAAACAAAAAAAAATATTCAACCCAAACCCAGAACAAAGGAAACATGTCAATGTCTATACAGTAGAAAGGATGATTTGTAGAGGCGTACCTTGTCCCGAGGCTTGCTCAGTGACTTTACCTCACGGCTTGCGTGGTCTTCACCTACAGTTTGGACTGTGTCTGTGCATCTCCTGGTCTCACCGAGACTGTCAGGATTGACAGCTGTCCTCTGAGCGGCAGAAGTATCCCGCCTTTGAAGTAGTCTACAAAGACAACCTGGAACTCCAATCTCCTTGTCCTACAAGGAATCAGAAGGAGTCGCACCCTCCTGCCGGCGTACTAGTCACCAACACACTCTCCTGCAACCGGTTGCTTTTCTGCAGTTGTCTTTGTTGGTATGTATGCCCTGAGAGCCAATCATGGGATGATTGGTGGGATACATTAAGATTGATTTGATAAACATCAAAGGAAAACTTCCAATTCTTTCTAGTTTGGTCATATGATATAGTGATAGAACATATTGAATGCCTAGAGAATGACAATACTCAATGACGTATGCTTTCAGGTTGAGGACCTGAACGATGCGATCATATGAATGCTAAGAGTTTGTACATTCTTATTATGTCCCTAGTCGGATGTCATTATGGAAGGTAGATAGACAAGAATGACACACAAGACTAGATTGTGGTGTTGGTTGAAGACAAAGTCTCATTAGTCATGATATAGAGATATCAAACCAAACACATAGGTACTTGTTAGAGAACAAGTGTACCGGACAGACCCACCGTGAGTTTGGCACATGGAACCATGACATGATAGTCACAGTCAGTACTCACAGTGATGGTGGTGAGTGTGATTCTTTGACCTGAAATCACTGCACTCAACACATGTCGTTGGGCACACTTTGACATCATCAAACATAATACTGAAACATGGGTTGTTATAAAGGTGATGATTGGGTGGCTTTGACACATGGGGCTTTTGAGGGGTGAGTGATATATATAGGATTTGTCCCTCCTGAGGGAGTTTGATATCCAATGCCACTTGATGAGTAGGATTGAAATAGGTGTGCGCACGCATGTGTGAATCAGTATGTGATATTGATGTCATACATATCTCTTCCAATCTACTCTAAGATCAAGAAAGTGAATGAATGTTGACAGGATGACTGTTCCATGCCTCGAGTTCATTCGGGATATCAGTGACAAAGGAATTATACATTCGCTGTAACACCATTCACGGATGGTAGGATTGAAAGTTGTTCTCCAACTTTCTATTTCACTTGGTTAGCACTGATGTGTGACTAGGCACCACTCTTTGCTTGTGAAGTCATAAGTGTTATGGACTTTCACTGCCAACGTGAAAAGGACCTACAGGGTCACACACATAGGATTCAACCTGGAAGAGGAGTTTGTCCACAAACAATGTTTAGATTGATTACTAAAGGAGTTTAGTAGTTAAATTAAACACTCAATTAATTGATATCTCAAAATCATAGTGTTCAAGGTGTTGGACAGATTGATTAGAGTATCAGATTGATTGAAACTGCAATTGACTGTTTCTGCACGATTTGCACTCCCAACTGATCAGCTCATGTAATGAACCGATCGACTCATCTTGGTGAACCGATCGGCTCAGGTTGTGAGTCGATCGACTCATAGTCAGGGTGAAATGATTGCTTCAAGTGTTGAAATGATCGGACCGAGCAAGTTGGGAAAGTAAGATTGGTGAGAAATTTCTTTTCGTTTCACTTGCCCAATTTGATTGGAACAAGGATTGGTATTTGATACCAATTAGAAACAAAAGATGGAAAGTCAATAGGGAACTGACCAGGACCACGAACCGACAGGTTCAGAAGTGAACCGACCGGTTGAGGTGTCCCAACCGATCGGTTGATGTGTCAACTGACCGGCTCAGATCCCCAACCGACCATTTCAGTTGTGAAACGATCGGTTCAGGTTACACAGTTGGTTGTTTTTGTGGAAATTCTCGAACCCTTCTACTCCTGCTTTAGTCCCATATTGCCCGGGATGGAGAACCCTATCCCATGACCCTCCTATATATATAGGAGTATTGGGGGCTTCTCAAAGTACAACTCAGTGCAACCAGTTGCTCTGTGAAGTTGTCGTTCTCTCTGGTTTTGGTAACCGAGAGAGAGCCCAAGCAAGTGCTACCCGATAAGGGAGGCACAACAAGGGAAAGACAACTGTAGAAAGCAACTGGTGGCAGGAGAGTGTGTCAGTGACTAGTACGTTGACAAGAGGGTGTGACTCCTTCCAATTCCTTATAAGACAAGGAGATTGGAGTTCCAGGTGGTCCTTGTGGACTACTTTAGAGGCGGGAGATTTCTGCCGCCCGGAGGACAACTGTCAATCCTGACAGTCCCGGTGAGACCATGAGTCGTCAGTCCCGGTGCGACCAGGAGTTGCACAGACACCATCCAAGACCGGAGGTGAAGACCGCACAAGGTGCGAGGTATTGTCGCCGAGCAAGCCTCGGGACAAGGTATGATTCCACAAACCATCCTTTCCTATTGTATAGACGTTGACGCGTTTCCTTGTTCTGGGTTTGGGGACGAGAATTTTTTTGTTTCCGCTGCCTTCTCTGCCTCCCCTAAAACCCAACAGTGGTATCAAAGCCACGTCAAATGATCTATACTTTAGGATTATCGATATGATAAATTTTGGTTTGTCGCCTTTATTTATTGCATACGATGCGAATAAAATTGGCTTTGTGCATGTCCAATCCTAAATCCACAAATCCCAATTTACATATATGATATGTATGCATTCGATACGCGTCGCCCTTAAACGAGTTTTGTGGTGGATGTATAGCATGGTTATGGCCAATAAACCCTATCTGTGTATGGTTGTATGTGGTTGCTTGCATCTCGGTCTGCGCACTGATCTTCCTTCTCCTATTACTGATGTAACTCGAAATAATTCGATATTTCTTTCCTACCTTTGCTCCCCTCGAGTGTAACTTGAGGTTTCTCTTTTTACAATGTAAAATAGGATAGAATTTTATTTCTTGTTATGTCAAAGAACGACAGACATCCTGACGACAGTTGAGACGATCGGTTCAAGGAGTGAACCGATCAGTTGATGTTTCAGACGATCGGTTCAAGGAGTGAGCCTATCGGTTGATGACCGGTTCAAGGAGCGAGATGAGCGGGTGGCGGCCATGATGAGATGCACGACGACCAGGAAAACCGATCGGTTGGAGGAGCCAACTGATCGACTGGTGGCACCCAACCGACCAGTCTGATGGCGAGCCGATCATTCATGTGATGAGTTGATCAAACCCAGAAAGTCAAAGCACAAAGATCATCTTATACAGGTTGCATGTGATGTAGACCTAGTTGACCATGATTCCTCTTGGCTCGAGGAATCACATTAGGATGGCCATAATCATCGCTTTTATCATTTTGCATGTTTTCTGTGGGATATAGCATGTATATGATACATACTATGTGTTGTGGTGATTGGATATGTATATGTATATAAAACCAAATCCCTCATTAAATATTAAGTTTTAGATGCCTTCCAAATGTGACACACGTGAAAAGATTGATCGACCAAATGTGGGCACGCCCAAGCATGGTGCACCGTCTACCTCATGGATGCGTGAATGATGGATATGTGGGTCTGCCCAAGAAGGGTGCATATTCATCGTGTTTGCTTTGGGTCGGACTTAACAAGGTGACCTAGATAGGATCTAGCACCTTGAGGCATGGAGATGATCATGGCAAGGAGTTGCATATGATCCAATTGGCAAGAGTTGCCTACCTGAGAGATCTATGTTGTGGGTGACAGCCCTAGCTGGTCCATGGCTTAGAGGATTTTAGGATCTTGCCCACTAAAAGGTTGTGTGCTGCAATCTTCCGAATTGATGGTGTGGGCTATCAATTTGAACTAAAATAGTGGGAGCGATAATTAATTAAAGGCCTAATTTTATCGTCAACTTTTCAAATCAATCAAACAAGTCAAAAAGAGTTTTGGACTAAAAATTGCATATATTTCCTTTTGTTAAAATAAATGGTTAATCAACAAATCACTTTATTTGCGATTGGTCATTCAGACCAACAAATTAAATGGGAATAATTCCACGACTGGTTAGGATGAAGAGAAGTGTTCTCAAAGAGAGAAAGCTCTAAGTCCTAGTTATACCAAGACCACATGAACTCAATCCCACCACATCAATGGCTGAAAGTATGCTTATAGAAGCATACCGAGGATGGCATTGATGAGGAGTGCTTGATGTTGTGTTCTCTAAACTATGAGTTGCATAGACAACATGAGACATATGATGTCTCAAGGACACTGTCCTAGTATATCATGACAGAAGGAGATCCAGTAAGGTATTCACGCACTCAATATGATTGGGTATGTTGAAAACTTGACTAAGAAGGATTCCCTCTGAGCCAAGAGTTGGCTATTGGTATGATACTGCAAATGTTGCGAGAATCATACAATTCATGGTAAGCTACAACATGAACAACTTTGACAAGCGTTGACAGAGTTGTTGGACATGTTGAGGATAGTAGAGGCAAAGATGAAGAAAGACAAACCATAATCTTTGATATGATCAAAGAAAAGGTAATTCTTAAGGGCAAGGACAAGGGCAAAGCAAAGAAGTGTTCTGATGCTAGCCAACAATCCAAGCCGTCTTCATCCTCAAGGCACATGGGGAAAGGGTGTATGACGGATTGCCCTCTATATCTGGAAGAACAAAAGAAGATACAAGAGGGGATGGAAATCTCCACCTAAGGTATAATGAAATGAACCGCTTCTTTATCTGAGGTATATGATATACCAAGATATGGATATGTCATATATGATATGCAAGATCCAAAAAGAAGTGATGGCCTTCGAAAAGGACCAAGAAAGAAGTACCCATCATTGGAGCAAGTGTTGCTACCATAGATAGGAGTATCTTTCAGTTTATTTCAGCCTAAAGGGCACGAAATAGAGTTGAGAACTGCTATTTCATATATTGCCAATAGATAGAAACACTTTATTTTTGCATATTATATGACAATGATGGCAATTAATAAAGTTGATGTTTCAATCTTAAAGATATGATCTTTGTGGCAATGCCTTGTTTATCTTGTGATACATGGTATGCATAGGATAAAATGATACCTAAAGTTATTGATAATTCAAACAATCAAATTAGCATCAATCATGAGAAATTAATTTCTAGTTTCCATATGATCGATAAATCTAGACTCTTTTGGTTGGATAACCAGTAAGAGACATGAATCTCTTGGACATGATTAATCAATCTTCACTAATGGTAGTGGGAGAATGATTATCCTATTAGGTATAATACATGTGATGTATTTACATACCTATTGGAGTAAATGCTAATACTTCAAATGGTGTTTAAAGAAATACCAAAATGAATATCTTGAAATGTTCAAGGATATCATAAATGAAGTGCAAATTTGGTAAAGTGTTAATTCTTGATGAGATCAATGAATGAAATACTTGGACCAAATGTTTGAGATCCTTATGAGTGATTATGATAATGTATCATAGTGAACTCATGATTAAGGCATGGTGATGTATAAATCAAGAAGGAATCATACCCTAAGGAGTTAGAGAATGATTATCAAATAACTGAATTCTTCTTAATAAAAGAATACCCCACACTAATAAAGGACATTGAGAATCACAAGGAGTTGTAAATTCTTATATCCTTAACAAATACACCTCAATTATCTATGTGATGAGTTGTTCATGTGATGAGTCAACTATCTATATGAATATGAGGAACCAGATTTTGAGTTATGGTAGATGACCATTACATCCTAAATGACTTCCATGTAAACCATAAGGTATGACCTTGATGGTAGCACTCATTGGGATGAAATCCATAAGTGCAAATAAGTCTTAAGCGTTAAGACACATGGATAACATTTTGATAAGGATGATGCTTGTTGATTGCAACTTAATGACTAAGACATTTGGCATATGGATACTAAAACCACATTCCTATGAGGAATAAAACAAGGATGTGTACATGACACAACCTATAAGGTTTATGAATCCACTAATGCAAATGAAGTCTATAAGTTACAATGGACTAATCAATGTGATTGATTGAGTACAAGCAACTCAGAATTGGATCTTTACTTTGATGATATAGTCAAAGGGTTTGACAGATATGTCAAAGATAAAGAAGGGATCTATGATTTAGTGGGAGCGTATTCACATTCCACATATTGATGTGAAATGGAAATGTTCTAGAATTGAAATCCAAAGTGGAAATTATCTTTAAGGAAGATAGAGATGTTTCCTATCAGATAGGAATAGAGATCTATAGAGATAGTTCTCAAAAACCTCTTGACCTGGAAAAGAGAGAGCATACATTGGTAATCTGTACTGAAGGGTTCTGTGTACACAGATTCAGTGGGAGAAAACTTGTCCATGTTACATGGAGTTAGTATCTCAAGGCCAAGTGTCCAATTCTTATGAAGAATGGGAACACAAAGAATAGATATGGATCTATCATGTATGTAATCATCCCATTATCTTGCATGTATGGACATGGCAAGAATAAAATGCATTCATCATCTTGTATGTAGGACATTACAATATGATGTGCTTATCTTGATAACTCGTATGTGGGACATGACGAGTGGATGTCTGTCTACTTCCAGTAAGGGTTACTGGAAACCATAAGAACTTGATAAGTACTTGAGAAGTACTAGTTCTGTGGTGATAAGGAAGAGTTCAATGTAAAGAGTTACATTGATGCGAACTTCTGAAAAGGACAGAAAATTAATCACAAAATATATATAGGATATATAAAAGTGAAAGTTTGTTGATAATTGGAAGTGTTCCAATAAAACCATTTAAAAGGAAATGTCGAGTATCTGTGAATTAGAGAACAGTAGTGGATACTATATGAATCTGGAAGTTCATGAGATGAACTTATAGATATTCCGCTCATTGATGACAAGTATGGAATCCTTGATCATGCAATTTGGCTAAAAGTTAGCAAAGGAATACTAGATCTCATATTACGACAACTCCATCTCATACGTGTGACGTACAACGAAGAGATGTGAGACATGCAATTTATACTCACTTTGGCAAGGTGTTGCCATAACTCACTATGTTGGCATAAGAGCACAGTAACATGTGGGACATGTTTGAAGATCACTATGAATATAATTCAAGGGTGATTGGCTCGTAGTGAAAGTGGGAGTCTATTGGTATGCCCTGAGAGCCAATCATGGGATGATTGGTGGGATACATTAAGATTGATTTGATAAACATCAAAGGAAAGCTTCCAATTCTTTCTGGTTCAGTCATATGAGATAGTGATAGAACATATTGAATGTCTAGAGAATGACAATACTCAATGACGTATGATTTCAGGTTGAGGACCTGAACGATAAGATCATACAGATGCTAAGAGTTTGTACATTCTTGTTATGTCCCTAGTCAGATGTCATTGTGGAAGGTAGATAGACAACAATGACACACAAGACTAGATTGTGGTGTTGGTTGATGACATAATCTCATTAGTCATGATATAGAGATATCAAACCAAACACATAGGTACTTGTTAGAGAACAAGTGTACCGGACAGACCCACCGTGACTTTGGCACATGGAACCATGACGTGGTAGTCACAGTCAATACTCACAGTGATGGTGGTGAGTGTGATTCTTTGACCTAAAATCACTACACTCAACACATGTCATTGTGCACACTTTGACATCGTCAAACGCAGTCCTGAAACATGGGTTGTTATAAAGGTGATGATTGGGTGGCTTTGACACATAGGGATTTTGAGGGGTGAGTGATAGATATGGGATTTGTCCCTCCTGAGGGAGTTTGATATCCAAGGCCACTTGATGAGTAGGATTGAAATAGGTGTGCGCACGCATGTGTGAATCAGTATGTGATATTGATGTCATACATATCTCTTACAATCTACTTTGAGATCAAGAAAGTGAATGAACGTTGACAGGATGACTGTTCCATGCCTTGAGTTCATTCAGGATATCAGTGACAAAGGAATTATACATTCGCTGTAACACCATTCACGGATTGTAGGATTGAAAGTTGTTCTCCAACTTTCTATTTCACTTGGGTAGCACTGATGTGTGACTAGGCACCAATCTTTGCTTGTGAAGTCATAAGTGTTATGGACTTTCATTGCCAACGTGAAAAGGACCTGTAGGGTCTCACACATAGGATTCAACCTGGAAGAGGAGTTTGTACACAAAAAATGTTTAGATTGATTACTAAAGGAGTTTAGTAGTTCAATTAAACACTGAATTAATTGATAGCTCAAAATCATAGTGTTCAAGGTGTTGGACAAATTGATTAGAGTATCAGATTGATTGAAACTGCAATTGACTGTTTCTACACGATCTGCACTCCCAACCGATCGCCTCATGTGATGAATCGATCAGCTTTGCTTGGTGAACCAATCAACTCAGGTTGTGAGTCGATCGGCTCATGGTCAGGGTGAAATGATTGCTTCAAGTGTTGAAATGATCAGACCAAGCAAGTTGGGAAAGTAAGATTGGTGAGAAATTTCTTTTCGTTTCACTTGCCCAATTTTATTGGAACAAGGATTGGTATTTGATACCAATTAGAAACAAAAAATGAAAAGTCAATTGGGAACTGACCAGGACCACGAACCGACTGGTTTAGAAGTGAACCGACCGGTTGAGGTGTCCCAACCGATCGATTGAGGTGTCAACCGATCGGCTCAGATCCCCAACTGACCGTTTTAGTTGTGAAATGATCGGTTCAGGTTACGTAGTTGGTTGTTTTTGTGTAAATTCTCGAACCCTTCTACTCCTGCTTTAGTCCCAAATTGCCCGGGATGGAGAACCCTGTCCCATGACCCTCCTATATATATAGGAGTATTGTGGGCTTCTCAAAGTACAACTCAGTGCAACCAGTTGCTCTGTGAAGTTGTTGTTCTCTCTGGTTTTGGTAACCGAGAGAGAGCCCGAGCAAGTGCTACCCGATAAGGGAGGCACAACAAGGGAAAGACAACTGTAGAAAGTGATTGGTGGCAGGAGAGTGTGTCGGTGACTAGTACGCTGATAGGAGGGTGCGAATCCTTCCAATTCCCTGTGAGACAAGGAGATTGGAGTTCCAGGTGGTCCGTGTGGACTACTTCAGAGGCGGGAGATTTCTGCCACTCGGAGGACAACTGTCAATCCCGACAGTCTCGGTGAGACCAGGATTCGTCAGTCCCGGTGCGACCAGAAGCTGCACAGACACCATCCAAGACCGGAGGTGAAGACCGCGTAAGGCGTGAGGTATTGTCACCAAGCAAGCCTCGGGACAAGGTATGATTCCACAAACCATCCTTTCCTATTGTATAGACGTTGACGCGTTTCCTTGTTCTGGGTTTGGGGAGGAGAAAATTTTTGTTTCCACTGCCTTCTCTGCCTCCCCTAAAACCCAACAGTCTTTCCCTTGATGTGCCTCCATTATCGGGTAGCACTTGCTCGGGCTCTCTCCCGGTTACCAAAACCAGAGAGAACGACAACTTTGTAGAGCAACTGGTCTCTAAGTTGGTGTACCTGAGAAGCCCCCAATACCCCTATATATAGGAGGGTTATGGGATAGGGTTCTCTATCCCGGGCTATGCGGGATTAAAGCAGGAGTAGAAGGGTTTGAGATTTTCCACAAAAACAACCAACTGTTCCACCGAACCAATCGTTTCATACATGAAACAGTCAGTTGGGGAGTTGATCTGATCAGTTCAACCTCAACCGATCCGTTGGGACCCCTGAGTCGATCAGTTCACTTATGAGACGATCGGTTCGTGGTCCTGGTCCAGCTCAAATTGACTTTCAAATTTGTCTCCGATTAATCAAATATTAATCCTTGTCCAAATCGAATTTGTACAAGTGAAAGAAATTGTATTTGTAAAATCGACTTTCCAAACGATCTCAGTTGGTCACATGAGCCGATCGTTCAACATTTGAGCCGATCGGTTCAACATTTGAGCCGATCAGTTCATTGCACATGAGCCGATCGTCTCACCTGTTGAGATGATCGGTTCACCAACTTGAGCCTATCGGTTCATCTCATGAGCCAATCGGTTAGGGCAACAAACTTGTGCATATCAGTCAATCAGAGTTTCAATCAATCTGATACTCTAATCAATCAGTCCAACACCTTGAACACTATGATATTGAGCTATCAATCGATTGAGTGTTTAATTGAACTACTAAACTCCTTTAGTAATCAATCTAAATATTGTTTGTGGATAAACTCCTCTTCCAGGTTAAATCCTATGTGTGTGACCCTGCATGTCCATTTCAAAGTGGCAGTGAAAGTCCATAACACTTATGACTTCACAAGCAAAGAGTGGTGCCTAGTCGCACATCATTGCTACCCAAGTAAAATAGAAAGTTGGAGAACAACTTTCAATCCTACAATTCATGAATGGTGTTACAACGAATGTATAATTCCTTTGTCACTAATATCCCGAATGAACTCAAGGCATGGAACAGTCATCCTGTCAACGTTCATTCACTTTCTTGATCTCAGAGTAGATTGGAGGAGATATGTATGACATCAATATCACATATTGATTCACACATGCGTGCACATGCCTATCTCAATCCTACTCATCAAGTGGCCATGGATATCAAACTCCCTCAGGAGGGACAAATCCCATATCTATCACTCACCCCTCAAAAGCCACATGTGTCAAAGCCACCCAATCATCACCTTTATAACAACCCATGTTTCAGGACTGTGTTTGATGATGTCAAAGTGTACCCAATGACATGTGTTGAGTGTAGTGATTTCAGGTCCAAGAATCACACTCACCACCATCACTGTGAGAACTGACTGAGACTACAAAGTCATGGTTCCATGTGTCAAACTCACGGTGGGTCTGTCCAATAACCTTGTTCTCTAACAAGTACCTATGTGTTTGGTTTGATATCTCCATATCATGACTAATGAGATTCTGTCATCAACCAACACCACAATCTAGTCTTGTATGTCATTGTTTTCTATCCACCTTCCACAATGACATCCGACTAGGGACCATGGTTCAGGAAAGCGGTATGCGGTGTACGGGCGGAGAGGGTACTGCATAGAGTATATGCGGTATGCGGGAGTATATACGGGAGTATATGCGGTTTTGGATTTTTTTTATTTCAATAAACTAATTATATATAAAATAATATAGCGAGATCATAAATTAAAATATATAGAGTAGGCACGTACATCTATTTACTTATAAACATATTAATATGCATGCATGATGTATGATGTATGATATGCTTATATATGTATATATGCCTATATATAGAATGTGTTTGTAATATATGTACAAATACTAAAATGTAGGTAAATCGATGTACAAATATATGCATAGTGTGTATAAATGCGAATAAATCAAAATGTATATATACATGCACAAATATGTGATTGTATATTTAGGTATATTGTATATGTATCTATAGATGTTAATATATCAAATGGTATTCGAATAAATGTACAAATGCGTGTGGAAATTTTTATTTGTATTACAATGTATATATATAATATAATGACTATATTTCAATTTATATATATATATATATATGTATAAATATATATATATATATATATATATATATATATATATATATATATATATAATGAAATGTGTGTATATGTATGCATGTATGTACGATATGCGTGAACATTAGTTGTGGGCTTTTCGAAAAGCGGAGTTTAATCGGCCGCTTAATCGGCCAAGCGGGAGTATATGCGGCCCATGACCGCTTAGTGGACCGATTAGTAATATGCGGTGCGGTAGGGTGACTGAATAGGTATATGCGGGAGTATATGCGGTCGTGCGGACCGATTTCCCGAATAGTGCTAGGGACATAATAAGAATGTACAAACTCTTAGCATCCGTAAGATCTCATCATTCAGGTCCTCAACCTAAAAGCATACGTCATTGAGTACTGTCATTCTCTAGACATTCAATCTGTTCTATCACTATCTCATATGACTGAACCAGAAAGAATTGGAAGCTTGCCTTTGATCTTTGTCAAATCAATATTAATGTATCCCACCAATCATCCCATGATTGGCTCTCAGGGCATACATACCAATAGACAAACATCCACTCGTCATGTCCCACATACGAGTTATCATGATGAGCACATCATAATGTCATGTCCTATATACAAGATGATAAATGCATTTTATTCTTGCCATGTCCATACATGCTAGATAATGGGATGATTACATACATGATAGATCCATATCTATTCTTAGTGTTCCCATTCTTCATAAGAATTGGACACTTGGCCTTGGGATACTGACTCCATGTAATATGGATAAGTTTTCTCCCACTAAATCTGTGTATACTAATCTCTTCAGTACAGATTGCCAATGTATGCTCTTTCTTTTCAGGTCAAGAGATTTTTGACAACTATCTCTATAGATCTCTATTCCTATCACATAGGAAACGTCTCTATCTTCCTTAAAGATAATTTCCACTTTGGATTTCCATTCTAGAACATTTCCATTTCACATCAACATGTGGAATGTGAATATGCTCCCACTAAATCACAGATCTCTCCTTGTCTTTGACATAATAGTCAAACCCTTTGACTATATTATCAAAGTAAAGATCCAGCTCTGAGTTTCTTATACATAATCAATCACATTGATTAGTCCATTGTAACTTATAAACTTCATTTGCATTAATGGATTCATAAACCTTACAAGTTGTGTCACGTACACATCCTTGTTTTATTCCTCATAGGAATGCAATTTTAGTATCCGTTATGCCAAATGTCTTAATCATTAAGTTACAATCAATAAGCATCATCCTTCTCAAAATGTTATCCATGTGTCTTAACGCTTAAGACTCATTCACACTTATGGATTTCA
Organism: Alisma plantago-aquatica; assembly: GCA_963693085.1. NCBI lineage: Eukaryota > Viridiplantae > Streptophyta > Magnoliopsida > Alismatales > Alismataceae > Alisma > Alisma plantago-aquatica. The sequence goes on from OY856412.1 coordinate 50,804,604, forward strand.
TCCCAATGGGTGCTACCATCAAGGTCATACCTTATGGTTCACATGGAAGTCATTTAGGATGTAATGGTCATAAACCATAACTCAAAATCTGGTTCCTCATATTCATCTAGATAGTTGACTCATCTCATGACCAACTCATCAAATAGATAATTGAGGTGTATCTGTCAAGGATATAAAAACTCACAACTCCTTGTGATTCTTAATGTCCTCTATTAGTGTGGGGTATTCTTTAAGAAGAAATTAGTTATTTGATAATCATCCTCTAACTCCTTAGAGTGACTCCTTTAGATTTAGACATCACTATGCCTTAATCATGAGTTCACTATGATACACTATCATAATCACTCACAAGGATCTCAAATATTTGGTTCAAGTATTTCATTCATTGATCTCATCAAGAATTAACACTTCACCAAATTCATACTTCATCTATGATATTCTTGAACACTTCAAGATATTCATATTGGTATTTCTCTAAACACCATTTGAAGTATCAACATTAGCTCCAATAGATATGTAAATACATCACATGTATTATATCTAATAGGATAATCATTCTCCCACTACTATTAGTGAAGATTGATTGATCATGTCTAAGAGATTCATGTCTCTTACTGGTTCTCTAACCAAAAGAGTCTATATTATCCATCATATGGAAACTAGAAATGAACTTCTCATGATTTATGCTAATTTAATTGTTTGAGTTATCAATAACTTTCAGGTGTCATTTTATCATATGCATACCAAGTACCACAAGATAAACAAGGCATTGCCATAAAGATCATATCTTTTGAAACATCAACTTTATTAATTGCAATCATTGTCATACAATATGCAAAAATAAAGTGTTTCTATCTATTGACAAATATGAAATAGTAGTTCATAACTCTATTACATGCCTTCAAGGATGAAAATAAACTAAAGTACTCCTATCTATGGCGGCAACACTTGCCCCATTTATTGAGTGCTTTACACTTTATATCTTGGTATCATATACCTCAAAAGTGTTACAAGTTTATTTCATGACACCTTTAGGTGGAGACGTCTATCACCTCCTTCTTCTTTAGTTCTTCCAGATAGAGTGGACAATTCCTTTTCCAATGTCCTGGCTTTTGACAATGGTGGCAATTGCCTCTCTTGGTCACGCCTCCCTTGGCCTTTAGAGCTGAAGATGCCTTGGGCTCCTGGCTAGCATCAAAACCCTTCTTAGCTTTGCCCTTGCCCTTGCGCTTGGATTTGCCTTTCTTGCTGCTGATCATCATCACAAACTTAGGCTTGTATTTCTTCATCTGTGTCTCGACTGTCCTCAACATGCCTAACAACTATGTCAACGGCTTGTCAAAGTTGTTCATGTTGTATTTCATCACAAACTGACTGTAGGATTCTGGCAACGATTGCAGTATCACGTCAGTAGCCTATTCTTGGCTCAGGGGAAATCCTAGTCTCGTCAGGTTCTCCACATACCCAATCATCTTGAGTGTGTGTGGACCAACTAGATCTCCTTCTGTCATGCACCCTGCTAGGGAAGACCCACATATACATCCTTCATGCTTCCACGAGATAGACAGTGCACCACGCTAGGGTGTGCCCACACTTGGCCGATCAAGCTTTTCACATGTGTCACATTTGGAAGGCATCTAAAACTTTAATATTTAATGAGGGATTTGGTTTTATAGGTACATATACATATCTAATCACCACAATATATAGTATGTATCATATACATTCTATATCCCACAGAAAAAATGTGAAACGATAAAAGCGATGCTTATGGCCATCCTAATGTGATTCCTCGAGCCAAGAGGAATCACAATCATCTAGGTCTACATCACATGCAACCTGTAAAAGATAAACTCTATGCTATAGCCATCCGAGTTGATCAACTCATCAAATGAATGACCTTCTTGCCTTGGCCGGTCATCTGGGTGTCACTAGTCGATCGGTTGTCTCCTCCAACCAATCGGTTTTCCAGGTTGACGCAATTTTACTGTGCGCTGAAACACAAGTGAACGCGTCAAAGTAATATAGGCCTTGTGAGGCCCGAGTCGAACTCAGGGATATGTGCAATCATCGGTGACTCCTACTAACTATTTGCGATCAGCTAAGCCTAATAACAAATTGAGAGTTGTAGTTGAAATTAAAAGAAAATAAAAACAAAACAAAACAAATGATTGATTAAATGTTAATTTAATAAATTCAAAAGGGTATCTTTAGGGTTGCGGTTTCACCGCGGGGTTTCATTATATTAGATTCCATATAATGCCTCAATTTTATCTCTCTATCCGAGTAGTGGGCTGAAAACATAATTGCCCACTGTCGTGGTGCAATTCACTACCTAGGTCTAGGTCGGTTCCATCGTCGTAGTAACCTATACCCTAAACTAGGTGCATTATGAACGATCTCTCAGTATCCACCATTAATTTTACACCACCTTGGTCAAGGGATTTATCGATTAATGTAGATTTCATCTCTTTTCAGTCGTTAATCCTTCAAAGTGATTAAGGGCATTAGGTTATTATTATGGTGATCAAGCATAACAATATATGGAGAAAACGAAACTATACTACAGATTTAAGAGATAAAATATGAATTACTATTATAAAATTGTCATACAATGAATCCCCAGGCTACTCTCGGTCCTAAAGACGAAGGGGATTATCCCCGCATGTTCATCTCACACAAGTACATGGTAGAAATAGGGGAAAACATGTGAAAAATGTGGAATGAAAAGGAAAACCCCTGAACGGAGAAGAACCAGTTGATCCTCGGTGTAGGATGTGTGCTCTACCGCCTCTCGGTGGTGGAATTCGTCTCCTTTGGCCTCCGGATCAACAAGTATGAGCTTCTAGCCTCCGTTCTCCTTTCTACCGCTCCTCGATACTCGTGTAATGGCTAAAAATGAGATCCTCCTCACGTTTGGGCGGCCGTCATTAGGTATATCTCGGTCATTAGGTCGCTAATTAACTGTAGCCGTCCGATTGAGCTCATTAGGAAGCCAACTCATATCCTACGGTGTCGATACCATCGACCCGCTGTAGTAGCGGCCGGCTGCAAACCCTTCCTTTGTCGCGCCCGACATCATCTCGATACCATCGACGCGGGTCGATGGTATCGACTTCCTTTAGGCGTCGGTTTTTGTAAGTTTCCGACACTGTAGCCTCTGTACATCGATGGTATCGACTTGGTGTCGATACTATCGACCGCTTTCTCGCTAGCAACCTGTTGGTATCTCGATACCATCAACATACCTGTCGATAGTATCGACACTTTGCTGCTCCTTTCGGCCGACAACCTGTGATCATGTCGATGGTATCGACTTCCGTCGATGGTATCGACGGAAGAAAATACTCGTTTGTCCTGAAATTGAAACACAAGATCACATAAATTCACACAAATAATAATATTTTGACAATTAATGCTCAAAATGATGAATTAAAGGGGATTTGACATAAAATAATAGCAAAGACCAAAGTGAATGAATTATGCCACATTAACCATAAAAATGACTAATAAAAGCATAAAACACATATGAAACAGGTCTATAAATGCGACTTAAAATCATCGCATCAAACTCCCCTAAGCTTGAACTTTGCTCGCCCTCGAGCAACTAATCCTTAGAATAGAATTGCTAATGTCAACTGAAGAACAACGCATCACAACCAACATCCCATATGACTCCCACCTAACAATCACATACCGGCCCTCTCTAACCATAGAATCGTAATTACCCTGTAGGCGACAGTAATCATCCATAAGAGAAATTGACCTCAAAACTGATGAACACTATCACATAAGGCAGTTAACATAATAAAACTCTCCGGTTCAGACTTGGTGCATCTTGTTATCTCCTATACTACGTTGCTCGCCCTAACTACCATCAAAATGGAAGCAGTTCTCCTGATATACATTAGTGAAGAGAAATTCACGGTGGCCTACCAATCTGAGCAATGGGTGGATGAAGATGGGTGGTTCATGGAAGAAAATGGAAGTATGATACAATTTCAACATTCATAAAACAAAAATGTCCTAAATGATGCAAATGCACATGGAAAATGCCCTAATGCCTAAAACTGGGTGGAATGATGCATGCACTAACCATCCACCTCAAAACGAGATGGACATCTATGTAAGCTACATCATGTACTCAATTATCTTAAAAGGTAGGTGATATTACGTTCCTTTCTCCTTCTTATTCTAATAGCTTCTAAATAACTTTCTCTTTTTTTTTACATGAAGATTTTTTTTCAGATTTTTCTCTTTTTTTTCATTTTTCAAACCCTTATATCCATAATTGATAATGAATATTTTATTGGGCTTATTTTTCTTCATAACTCAGAAATTTGCACTTATTTAGAAGGTATGGAACAATTTAATTCACCATTGAAGAAAAATTGAGATACATGATATACTTTATGCATGAAAAATTATGAACGCATCTACATGACATGCACCTAAAGGTAATGTGCATGTATCACTATTCTCATTTTTTATCTTTCTTTTTTTATGAAAAACATATGGAAAAAGAAATATTGCAAGCGCTATCTACGTGCAATGCAGTCAAAGAAGTTAAAACTGTAAAGTAATTCCAATTCTTGTGGTGGATTGCAAAAAGAGAAAAGGTGGAAAGATCACAAGACTAGGTGACTAAACCTTAGATAAATATTATGTGTCCCTCCTTACTGACCTGTGTAGTAGTTAAGAAGTTTCTCTCTCCTACTTCCGATTAAAGTCACATTACCATTTGGTCGGATTAGGCTCAAACAAACATGTCCGTCCACTTTCATGAATCATTAGGAGTACAGTTATGAATTGTTGTTTTAGAGTTGACAGAACCAATCATTTTCGTAGGTTAATTGCACAAGGTTAAACAAGACAAGCTTTGCACATGTACAATTTTTTTTAAAAAAATTCCCTTGATTTTTCCCATGCACACTATAGAGATGACACAAACTTTATGACATCCACGATTACACTAGATAGCATGTGGATACTAAACAAACTAAAATTGCAAAAACAACTAAAAAGAACAAAAACAAATAAAGTTAAAAACTAAAAACAATAAAAGAGATAAAGCTGTTCCAACTACCCCCTAAGCTTGAATTCGACTATGGCCTCATAGTCAAAAACAAACTTAAGGATTGGAACAGTGATACCGAATCATTCTTGCGGTGGTGGAGGCGGGTACTGCGGCGCCGTGGGGTCCCAAGACGGGTATTGCCCCTGGAAATTCAGATCGTACTGAGGCATCGGAGGAGGCTGTGGATACCCCCCAAAATAATTTTGGCTCCAGTATTGATCGAAAAATGGCTGCTGCTACTCCTCCATCCTATGCAGCCAGTCATGGATGTTCTGCTGATTCTCGAATAAAAGGCGCTCATTCTCGAAGATCGCCTGCTGATTGATGAAGAGCCGGTCAGTGGTGTCCTGAATACCAGCATAGGCAGCTGTGTGGCTATGCTGGGTTTGCTGGATGTCCTACAACATTGCGTACATGACCTACATAGAATAGACATCCTCGCTAGGCTGCGAGGGCTGTGGTGGTGGAGGCGGATGCGGAGAAGATGAAGATGCACCCGGATGCATCCTAGTGCGCTTCCGGGGTGCCACTCGTGATCGAAGAGGTGTGAACGCCTCTTCTTCATCTTCTGCCGCCTCGATGTCGTTGTCGCCGTTGTTGTCGCCGTCTTCTTCATCGGAGTCGATGGCTATGATTGGACATCGGAAGTGCTACGCGCCATCAATGTTGAAGACGGGGTTAGGAAGGGAACATTCCTGATATGCTTGATTTACGTGGCAGTGTGCGAACACCACGCCATCTCGGAGGAGTAGGAGATTGGACCGGTGGAGATGCTGCAAGTTGACCTTGCTTCTTGTAGAGAGAGGAGTCAGCTGCTCAAGATTCAGCCCCAGGTAGATGTCCAGCTTAGTGATAAGCCTGCCAAAGTGAATCGGGGCTTTCCTCGTACTCCTCTTCACGTCCAATACTCGCTGTAGAAAGAAGGCACCCCAATTGCATTCTTGTTTCTTCAAGAGTTTATATAGAAAGAATAGATCCGACCCCTGAAATTTGCTGCGGGCCAGATCACCACGAGCAAAAAGCATAGAACTCAGCATCCGATGTAGTACCCGGACGAATGGGTGCTCGAAATCGGCTACCGCGACATTGTGGTAGCTCACTGACTTTCCTTGCGGCACCGTCACCAGCTCGGAGAAGATGGCGTCGTAGTCAGTGCGGTTGTCTGGCCTCCGGTGGTCGTATTATGAATGGTTCCAGTTGAAGATCCTGTTGAAATGCTTGAGCGTGAGGGTGTAGTCGTGGTTGTACAGCCGGAAAGACACCCTGCCCTTGATCCACTCACGATCGGTAGCCACGATGTCGTTGGGCACGACACAGACGTCCAGCGACGCCATGAACTCTGCCACCAAATCCTTGTACGTGGGCTAGTCGCCGAAGAATGGCTGGCCATCTGCATGAAATTCCAGCTCGCCAGGCCTTATTGGTGTATGGCGGGCTTGCCCCTGCAGAACTTAGGCCAAGTTGGCCTCGAATCCGAGATCTCGGATCATTTCCTGGTCCACATACCGTGTGGGCTCTATCTTCCTCCGCATGATCTCCTCGTAGATCTTCCAGACCTCCGAGGAAGGATGGACAAGTCGGGGACGTGCGATCGACGCTGGCGGTGGTGGCACGAATTTCGGAATGTCCATCAGATTCACGTGCGAGGAGGAAGCTCCGGCCACATACGCCATGTTTGCGACGAGAAATGGAGATCAGAAAAAGAGCTCGGTGAAGATTGGAGAGTTGAATCTCCGCTCGATGAAGACCTTCGCTCGGTGATGCTTTTCTTCGGGCTTGGACGGCTCAGGGGAGTGCTCGGCACAAAGGGAGGAGATCGCTCTGAAGGTGTGACGTCAACTGACGTATTGAATCTCCTTAAATAGACTTGGCCGACGCCACTGTTGGCCCGTCGATACCATCGACGCGAGTCGATGGTATCGACACTTATCGTTGCTATCCACCCCTCACTGGTATCGACGGTCGTCGATGGCTGGATCTGGAAACCCGGATCGCTGACGTGTCGATACCATCGACATGGGTCGATGGTATCGACGCTGCACCCGGATTGACCGTCTTGATGCCGCGATCAACATTGATTTGTCCGTGCGGATCGGTGACGTGGATGGTCGATACCATCGACGGAAGTCGATAGTATCGACCCTCTAATTAGGGCAAATCCTCGCGAAGCCCGACTGCCACCTTTTTCACTTGAATGTGTCGATACCATCGACATGCCCGTCGATGGTATTGACTTTCCTGAGTCGATTTCTTCTGTAAATCTTCAGAGATCTCGATGGTATCGACAGGCATCTCGATACCATCAACTTTTTCTTCACGACCTGCCTGTAGGTAGGTCGATACCATCGATGAGGCCGTCGATGGTATCGACGCAGAGCAAAATCCACAGTCGTCAACCTGTACCATGGTCGATACCATCAACCAGTGTGTCAATGGTATCGACTCTGCCTCAGCCTGCACAAAGAACAAACCGATCACGGTATCTTTTTTACACTAAAAATTTAACCAAAACAAATCAACCTACAATTGTACATAAACTAAACTAAGGTACCGATGGTTGGGTTGCCTCCCAACAAGCGCCCTTATTTAACGTCTTAGGCTAGATGATTTTAGGGCACCTTATTCATCCAAAAGTGAAATGAGTTTGACCTCATTCACCTTCCTCTTGTAATTGTCACCAAAATAGAGCTTCAACCTTTGTCCATTTACCAAAAACGTGGTATCACCATCACGCACTAAGATCGCACTGTGTGGTTTGACCTCTTCTACCACGAACGACCCACTCCACTGGGATTTGAGCTTCCTGGGATGCAACTTGAGTCGTGAATTGAACAACATAACACTATCTCCCTTTTTGAACGTGCGCAACTGGGTGTGGTGGTCGTGGATCAGCTTTGTGCGCTCCTTGTATATCCGTGCATTCTCATATGTCGTCATCCGCAGCTCGTCCAACTCATTCAATTCCAGCAGTCTCTTCCTCCCCGCTTCATTGTAACTCAGGTTTAGCCTTCTCTGCACCCAATGCGCTTTGTGCTCTAACTCTACCGGCAGGTGACAAGCCCGGCCATACGCCAACCTAAAAGGCATGGTGCCTATAGGTGTTTTGTAAGCCGTCCTGTATGCCCACAGAGCATCCGGCAGTAGGGCACTCCAGTTCTTCCTCATGGACGCCACCGTACGCTCTAAAATCTTCTTAATTTCACGGTTGGAGACCTCCACCTGGCCTTTCATTTGCGGATGATATGGGGTACCTATGTTGTGCTTGACCCCATATTTCTTCAATAATGTCGAGAACTTCTGATTCCTAAAATGCGTACCCCCATCACTGATTATCATTCGGGGTACCCCAAACCTGTAGAAAATATTTTCTTTCACAAATCTGCACACTATAGTGGAATCATTAGTCCTTGTGGGTATTGCTTCCACCCACTTCGACACATAATTAACTGCTAATAAAATATATAAATTGGAGTTTGAGGACACAAAGGGTCCCATGAAATCTATGCCCCACAAATCAAATACCTCCACTTCTTGAAACACATTCAGGGGCATCTCCTGTCTCTTTGAGATATTACCTGCTCGTTGGCAGGAATCACATTGCCTCACAAACTCGTAGGCATCTCGAAACAAAGTTGGCCAATAAAGGCCTCTTTCCAAAACTTTAGCTGCCGTACGATAGCTCGAATGGTGTCCTCCCGTAGGTAGTGCGTGGCAATGACGGAGAACGCACTCGTACTCCACCTCAGGCACACACCTGCGTAGGATACCATCCCTGCATTTCTTAAGAAGAATCAGGTCATCCCAAAAATAATATCGTAAAGAGTGGAAGAATCTTTTCTTCTCTTGAAATTACCAATCTTCTGGGATGATCCCGCAAGCCAAATAAGTCACAATCTTAGCAAACCAAGGGTCCTTAGAATTAACTTTCAAAATTTGTTCATCCGGAAATGTCTCGGTTATGGGTATATGTAATTCTTTTTCATCCACCCTCTCTAACCTAGAAAGATGATCCGCCACAACATTTTCAATCCCAGCTTTATCCTTGATTTCGATGTCAAATTCTTGTAAGAGCAAAATCCACCTAATTAATCTAGGCTTTGCGTCGTTTTTCTCCATTAAATATTTAATTGCAGCATGGTCAGTCCAAACTACTACTTTAGATCCAACTAAATATTGCTGAAATTTTTCAAAAGTGAAAACAACGGTGAGTAGTTCTTTTTCAGTAGTTGTATAATTTAATTGGGCGTCATTCAGAGTCTTTGAAGCGTAAAAAATCACGGTGGGTTTATTGTCCACCCGCTGCCCCAACACAACTCCTACTGCAAATTCCGAGGCATCACACATTAGTTCGAACGGTTTCGTCCAATCCAGCGTTTGAACAACTGGTGCAGAAATCAATTTTTCTTTTAAAACGTCGAACGCATGTAGACACTTATCATTGAAATCAAATACAACGTCTTTCTCTAAGAGATCGGATAGAGGTTTCGCGATTTTAGAAAAATCTTTTATAAATCGACGATAGAACCCAGCGTGTCCCAAGAAACGTCTTACCCCTTTAACAGAATTTGGTGGGGGCAACTTGGAAATGACCTCAATTTTGACCGGATCTACCTCTAAACCTTTGCTAGACACCTTGTGTCCTAGCACTATCCCCTCAGTCACCATCATGTGACATTTCTCCCAGTTGAGGACCAAATGTGTGTCCTCACAACGCTGTAAAACTTTGTCCAAATTATAGAGACATTCATCAAACGATGCACCATACACCAAAAAGTCATCCATAAAAACCTCGAGACAACGCTCTACCATGTCAGAAAATATGGCGAGCATACAACGCTGAAACGTCGCAGGTGCATTGCATAAACTAAAAGGCATTCGGCGGTACACAAAAGTCCCATAGGGACAAGTGAAGGTAGATTTCTCTTGATCCAAAGGATCAATCGAGATCTGGTTGTACCCCGAGTACCCATCTAGAAAACAGAAGTGCGATCAGTCGGCAAGACGCTCTAGGATTTGATCAATGAAAGGTAAAGAAAAGTGATCCTTTAGCGTGGCAGAATTCAAACGGCGGTAATCAATACAAACTCGCCACCCGATTACCAATCGGGTGGTGACAGGTTCATTTAACATATTTTGGGTGACAGTAATTCCCCCCTTCTTAGGGACTACCTATGTGGGACTCACCCATGTCAAGTCTGATATGGAGTAAATAATACCTGCAGTAAGAAGTTTAATGACCTCCTTCTTCACAACATCCATCATGCTTGGATTGAGACGTCGTTGAGGTTGGATCACGGGCTTGGCTCCCTCCACGAGCCGAATCTTGTGCTGACATAGAGTAGGGGAAATCCCCTTGATATCTGCAACGGACCACCCAAAAGCTCCTCGGTGGTTCTTCAACACTATCAACAGTTGGTCTTCCTCTTCCACACTCAGATAAGCAGATATGATCACTGGTAACTTGTCCTCCCCAGCTAGGAAGACATATTTGAGATGCGGTGGCAGCGGCTTTAATTCTAGATCTGGCGGGCTGATCAAAGATGATTGAAATGGTGGGGGAAGTTCACCTAGATCTTTATAATGCCTCACATAGAAGCATGGAAGCATCTGGAGCATCTTGGCGCACTCCTTGAGAGAATTGCTCCTCATCCAATCATGTGTAATATTTACCAAACAAGCCTCCAATGGTAATTTTGGGTATGCATCAAAAATAGAAATAGAAATTACATCATCTTCCATGGGAGGCGGAATGTCCTCATCCTCATCATTCAGAAATCCCACAGCTTTGCACAGAGAAACTACTTTGGTCTGCTCCATGATATCCATAGCCAAAGTTCCATTGTCCACCTTGCTCATCACATGAGCCATGTCCAGAAATGACTTCCCAAGACAGAGTGAAATATTACTATCCAGATGTTTTACCACCTTGCATTGTTCCTTTGCCTTAGATGACACAGTACTAGAAGACATGACCATCTCAAAGCGGTCATCGGCTATGCCCAAGGTCAAGCGACCTCTCCCCATCTCTAAGATCATGTCGGCTGTAGCTTGGAAAGGACGTCCAAGTAACAGCTCGTTGCCATGTTCATTCTGCATCTCCATGACTACAAAATCTGCTGGAAAGACAAATCTATCCACCTTCACTAATACATCTTCACAGATTCCATAAGGTTTTACCACAAAGTTATTGGTGCGCTCCCTCTAGAGGCTTGCAACGAGTGCAATCCACGAGGTCGGGAGGCACAGGATGAGATGGGATCTTTAGCTTTCGAAATTTGTAAGGTCCCAGACTAACTACCTACTTCTACTAAGACAATATACCCGCAAGCGCACGGGGTCTTGTCGTAGTACAGGTAAGGTGGCAAGTACGGGGTCGAACCTCGGAGATAGAGGGGGCGCTAGAGTTAGAGAGGGTGAGCTATGTTCCTAGTGCGGAGAGTAGGGTTTTTAGGGTTTTAAGATTGGTTGATGGTTGATTAAGCTAAACGAGCAAGTAAGAAACGCAAGATGAAACTAAGTTATTGACAGACTAAACTAGCAAACTAGGGTTAACAAACTATCTAAACAAGAACAGGAATGAATTACACCAAACTAAGCAGGTAACTAGCAATTTCAGACCTAAGTTAACCACTAAGCAAGGAGAAGGATCTAACTTAACACTAACTAGCAAAATGATGCAATTAACTAAGTTAGACTAAAGCAGATGAACTAAGCTAGCATTAACAAGCAAAGTAGGTAATTAGGGTTTCAAGCAATTAGATGAGGGAGGTGGGCCGTTTGGGAATGTGACCTTAACATTAGTTGGGGGATGTCACCATAATAAGCAATTAGCATATCTCATTCTAGATTACCAAACCAAACAACGAGGTAGGTGCTGCGAGAATTTACCCTAAGCTACTAATTGGAGAACTAGGGCTAGGTGTAATTCTCATAGGGCATACCAAGTCTAGGTCTCTAGGATAAGTGGTATTAGTCAATTGAGGACCAAGGGTGAGGATGGGAGTAGAGATGAGGATATTTGACCTCATGCCACTAGCCACCTCAGCCTTTAGGAAATCCTAGGCAATTGAACTAATCACACTTATACTAGTCACTTAGAACTTACATTTGCATATAGGAAGAAGGTGATTATGTAGGAAGATAGGGGGCTAGCTAGGGATCCGAATTAAGGACCTAGGAGCCAATCCTATGATAGCTACATAGAGACCAAAACATCCTAGGGACAAATGTTTTCAAACACCACAAGGCAAGCAATTAATGTAATTAAACAACAACCACAAGCACAAGTAATGGGAAATGAGATAAAAGCAAAGGAAATCATCATAGAAATGAAATATGTTCATTACAAATTATATTCCCCCAACATGGTATCAAAGTCACATTTTTGTCCCAAACAGCCCACCCAAGGGGGGGGGCTTAGCTACACATAATCAAACTAGGAACAAAAAAAAGGGATAGAAGAAGGGAAAACGCCATGAAGCTCGATGTAGTTGACTCCTTCTTCACCTCCAAGCAGCTGCAGCCGTCCTCACTCCTCCAATGATGCAAAGGTGCATGAAAATGGCGGGGATTATGGATAGAAACCTAGAAAAACTAGGTTTCTATGGTGGAAATGAGTGGAAAGTGGATGGAAATGGGGTAGATTGCAAGGAAATGGATGGATTGGAGCAATGGAAGCAAGGGAGCTGCTAGGGTGCGGCTAGGGGTGCTCTAGAGGTGCTAGCTTCAAGCCCTAGAAGCATCTATTGCTTATATAGGAGCTAGGGTTAAGTGGGGGTAGAATGGGAAAAACAGTGGAAATTTGTGTAGGTTTTGTGATCACCACGGTCGTGGTGAGTGTACCACGGCCGTGGTGGGGGTAGTGGTGGATGACCGTGGGGTGGTGAACACGGTCGTGGTGTGAAGAAAGTGACAGAAAAGACTAGGGTGGTGGCCACGGCTGTGGCGGAGTGCCACGGTCGTGGTGGGTAGCATGCACCACGGCCGTATTGGGTAACACGGCCGTTTTGGAGGAGTAAGGCTGACCGTGGGGAGGGGCCATGGGCGTTTTTCTTGTCTTTGGCCACGGTCGTGGCGGGATGGCCACGGCCGTGGCGGCTCAGAGGAAGCAACCTGTAACCTTGAGGCAATAATGCCCACGACCGTGGCAGGGTGCCACGGCCGTGTTCTCTTCTCTTGACCACAACCGTGCTGATGGCCACGGTCGTGTTGCCTTCATTGGCCACGATCGTGGCTGGGTGGCCACGGTCGTGGGCGAACTATGGATTCTCCTGTTGCATCATGTTGGATTTGCACAATAAAGCCACGACCGTGGCCTTGGGGCCACGACCGTGGTGAGGCTCGACTTCTTTAATTCTCTTCTAACTTTGTCAATTTCGGATGTCTTTGCTCGGGGATGAGTCTTGGCTACTGGAGATAGGTTAAGGGAGACTTTGGGGCCTTCTTTGGGTCCCTCTCTCCCCCTCGTCCATCTAAGAAAGGTCCAAGTACCTGAAACAATAGTGCAAAGAACATCCATAAGCGTATTTGCAATGATACTCATATTGGGGAGAAATACTTGTAATCTAACATGTTTAGATGCAATTTAAACACAAAATGGCACAGGATGGAGCCCTAAAATAGGGCTGCATCACCACCCCAAACTTACAACATACTTGTCCTCAAGTATGCTCCAACTTAATCTCCCTTCTCAGTTCTTTTCAACAAAAACAAACGACAAATGCAAAGCAGCAGAAGATTATTGAATATATGGTCTTGGAAATGACTAAGTGCATGTGTCTCACATCTCTCCTCTCCTTCTTTCACTATCCAATCATGAACTGAGCACTGAGCGTACAAACTTCAAATATAAAGCATAGAAACACAAGTTGTCCATATGTCTTTTATGTTATTCCGGGTAAACCGTTTCATGTTGGTGTTAATCACAGGTGACTAGGAGTGTTGTTTCACTTTCATGTATTTGGTCTTATGTTTCAAACCACACTAGATGATCCACTTGGCTGTAGAAAGGGTAAGGTGAGCTAGATTTGATGTTTTCTAGCCCAATGGGTGTAAAAGGAGAAGAAAGGATTGCGTAAAGATTTGGAGTGCTTTTACACTCTCTTCTTTGCTTTCTTTGAATGCTCTTAAACAGGAGCATCCTTTTATTTTCTTTTTGCTTTTCTTTTCTTTTTCTTTGCCCTTGGTGTAGATAGGGCATATGGTGGATGGAGTGAAGCGGGGAGATAAAGGTGTGGCGACCCCAAACTTTTGGAGGTGGCCACGGCTAATATGTGCACTTTGGCATCTTTTTATGAGGCGGAGGGGTATGAAGATGGTGAAGAAGTGGTCGGATCAAAGAGGGGTCAACAGTGTAGTTTTCAACATACGATTCCCTGCATGAAAGCTAATTCAACACTTCACCAAGTAATATCACACCACATGATAGAATTAACACAAAATTCATATTTCTACCAAGTGATTCGATTGGCTTTAAGCGTTTGTCGCTTGCTCAATTCATGATTCAACCAAGGCGTTCACAGACTTAAGAGATGTGGTTCACATGTAAAAAGTCACAACCAAGACCATCTATCAATAAGATCTAGGAATGTAGCATGCATTTGTCACAAGAGTAACCCTTTTCATTTCAAACATTGGAGATTAAGTCGAAACATCCTTTTAGAGCAAGAATATTTAAATCTGGGCAAAATTGGCCAAAATGGTGCCAATTTGCATTAAATCACATCTAAACCTACTTTAGGGTAAAAAGCAAGTAAATCCTAACTAAAACATGCAAAAATTAGCAAAAATCTACATGAGATGCAATGCATGATAAGGGAAAGCAAGGCAAGTAAAATTTTGAAAAATTACTCAAAAATGCATGAAATTAAACTACATGACAGGCAACAAAGCAATGAACAAAACAAAAGCAGAAATCTAAAACAAAATAGCCAGGTGAAACAAAATGACAGAATGAGGGAAAGGGTGGTGCATACCACCCTACCCACCCCAAACTTTAGAATCACATTGTCCTCAGCATGAAACTACAGCTTAGGGTAGATAGGGGAAGAATCAAGGCTGTGGTGGCTGGTCCGGCATTTGAGGAGGATCTGGAGGAGGAGCTGAGTCTGGAGCCAAGCTGGAAGGAGGATGCTGATAGTAGTGCCCCCAGTAGTCGTCCTGGGGTGGAGGATATGCCTGTGGATGTCCAGCTATACCACCCCAAAAGTCTGCACCCCATTCGGGGTTTCGTGCTGCTTGGGCATGCTGGTATTGGTACAAGTGGTTGATATGGTAGTGCATCTGCTGTTGATCTTGCCACATGTACTGCTGGACAAGCTGCATGTCACCTTGAGTCTTTTGGATGTTCTCGAGGTGTGCCTGGATGGTGGCCATGTCGTAGGCGTTCCCCGCGGGTGGCTGCAGCTGGGATGTTCCCTCATCCCTCCTTCTTGTTCTTCGGGGCGGCCGTTCTTCTTCTGCTTCATGTTCCTTCCCTTGTACATTTGATTCAGCAACATCTTCTTGTACGGCAGCGGCTCCCCTTACATAAGTCTCTCTCGGGTGGTCTAGCTGCCATGCCCTCAGTCTCTCCCTCAACCTGTCGCTAGGTCCCATCGTGGTAAGTAGGGGTTCTGTATGATATGGCAGCTCTAATTCAAAATCTTGCACACTTGTAGTTAAGTAAATCATTCTTTTATCCTTCATTTTTATGGTGTGCGAGCGCGTCAAATAGTTGAGGTCAACATGTACTGCCTCAATCGCGTCTTGTGCCCCCGAGAGATCATATCCCAATGCTAGTGCAACAGAAGTCACAATCCCACCCATGACAAAGGGTGTTGTGCTCTTGTAGGGTATGGACTTCATATGATCAATCAAAAGAACTCCAAGGTCAAGGTACCTCTCGTATTGCATACTGATCAAGACAAACATATCCTTTTGGGAAATGCTGCCTTGGTTGTCGTATCTTCCCACGATCGTGTTAGCCAAGACCTTCTGCACGTAGCGCGTCAGCGGGTTACATATAGCAGCAGTTTTTGACCTACCCGCGTAATAGTCCTCTTTGCCTGTGAATTTCTTCCAGTAATAGGCATAGTCCAGAGTGGCCTCTCTTTCTAACAGGCCGTCGTCCATTTTCATAGCTTCTTCAGGACTAGAGGCGAAGATAGCGTTCAGCTTAGTGGAGGTGAGGGTGTCCATGTTGCCCATCATGGCAAATCTGAGTGCATCACAACCCCTCACCTTTGTCTTCTCCAAAGTGGCAAAGAATTCTCGGGTCATAGTGGGGTATGTAGGTTGGGGTGTGAAAAGAATATTCCACAACCCAATCTTCTTCAAGCCCACTTCCACTATCTCTTTGATTCCAAGTTCTTCAATTGTCTTCTCGCAGCCGTACCTGGAGGCGACGACTCGCCTTGTCATGCACTCGGGGTAGATTAGATGAGCCTTCTTTTTCCTGTGTCCTCTTCCATAGGACACTCCCGCCGGTGCTTTGCCCAGGGTCTTCTCTCTGTCCACCTCCAAGTGTGCCAGAATATCATCCTCTTCAGACAAGAGTTCCATCTCTTCCTCCTCGCTATCGTGCTCTTCCTCCATTGCATAAGATTGCGACCCCGAACTGGTATCAAGAGTGTACCAGTGGGCCGACTGCTCCTCGTTATGTTGCAATTGCCGTGAGTGTTGCGGCTGCACCTCACGTCTCACCGCCACGCTGGATGTTGAGTGGCGGGGTGGTGCGGGCTTTGGAGGTAGCCTTGATGAGGATGGCGCCGCTTTGGATCTTGGTTTTGTCTTCGCGGCCACCGGCTCGAGTTCATCAATCAAGTTGTCCAGGTCGACCCCCATGGATTCCTCTTCTTCTTCGTCCTCCCCCTTGTAGGTAGCGTCTTGATATGATGACTATCGGATGAGCGGGTGTGGGATCCGCTCACCGATTGCGATCGGAGGAGGGAATGGTGGGCGGAAGTGGTAGGTGATGGGGTGTGGGATGGGACGGATACATCGGAGGAAGCGTTTTTAGAACGTCGTTTCCCTCCGGTGAGGATATTGGTTCCCTTTGTGATAGCTTTCCCAATTTTCTTCATGGCGATGGTGGAGGTGGAAGTGATGTTAGGAGAGGGATTTTCGGATTTGGTGGAGGAGGTGGTATGGGTGTGGTTTTATGGTTGGAATGGGAGGATATTGACGCACGGATGATAGTTATTTGATTAGTGGTGGATTTGGGCTAGATGGGAGGGATTGTTGTGGAGGTTTTGTGTGGGGAGGTTGCTGGGCGGAATGGAGATGGGAAAGGAAATGGAGGTGTGATTGGGAGAGATTGGATGGTGGGAATGGGAGTGGGAAGGCTGGGGAACGATTTGGGATTGATTGGGGATCAAATGGAGGTGGATTTGGGGGTTAGGGATGACCCACGGGGGAGCTCTAGGTCGTTTTCCGCCGCCACGGGTGTTTGCTGGAGGTGGAAGACAAAAGAATGAAGAGGGGGGTCGTGTTTGGAAGTTTAAAAGATATATTTTTTTTTCTTGAACCGGGTTCGGCCACGGCCGTGGCAGAGGGCCACGGTCGTGGCCAGGGTTGGGTAGCACGGCCGTGGCAGGCGCCACGGTCGTGTTGTCGATGCAGAGCCCCCCGGTCTGACCTCACCACGGTCGTGGTCCGTCACCACGGTCGTGGCCTTGTCCTCTCGCCACGGTCGTGGCCGATCTTGCAAAAACCCTGTAACTTTGGCCAAATTGATGCTTTAATTCCCACGACCGTGGTGTGAGACCACGGTCGTGGCCGGCCGCATTCACCACGGTCGTGGCCGTTCTTCGAGACAACCTGTAGCTTTGGTTATTTGGCAAAAATTTCCCACGGTCGTGGCCGTGTCCCACGGGCGTGGTTAGCAGCATGCGCCACGGTCGTGGTCAACTTACCACGGCCGTGGTGGATTGTTTTTTCAATTTTCAAACTCAGAAACTTGATCTTTCGGCTTGATTTGTCCTTATTGCCACAAATTTGAATTAATGGCCTTGAATTACTTCCAAAACTTCTCCCTCTACTATCTAGCACCTGCCATCATCAAAACTTAAACAAAAACTGTAAAGCACGAGTGTGCGTGTGTGTATTCGTGTAAAACAAAACGAAAGTATAGAAAAAGGAAAAGGTTCGAGAATCTCAAACCATGTGGGTTGCCTCCCACTAGCGCTAAATTTTACGCCTTCAGCCGGGCTTATTGATTGTTGGACTTTTCACTTCTTTGGGACTTTCAAGAGATCTTTGTAGTAAATCCCTTTCTCATCCTCATCTTCATCTTCATCACATTCTTTTTCTACCATCATGACAATGTCAAAATCTTGGTTGGCTTTGTCCGGGCCGACCTCCACAATAGGTTTTAGCCTTTGCCCATTGACAGTGAATTCCTTAGTTCCTTCTTTTGCACTAATGACCACTGCACCGGATGGGTACACCTTCTTGACTAGGTAAGGTCCTTCCCATCTCGATCGGAGTTTCCCAGGGAAAAATTTCATTCTAGAATCATGGAGCCATACCCAGTTACCGGGCTCAAACTTCTTCTTTCTTATGATCTTGTCATGCAAGAACTTGGTTCTTTCCTTGTAACTTTTAGACATTTCATATGCCTCATGCCTCATTTCATCCAGATCATGCAATTGAAACTTTCTTCTCATTCTGGCGTTCTCTTCATCGAAGTCCATCTTCTTCAAGGCCCAAAGTGCCTTGTGTTGCATCTCGACTGGCAAATGGCAACTCTTACCATAGACAAGTTTGAACGGTGTAGTGCCAATCGGGGCTTTCTAAGCAGTTCTATATGCCCATAAAGCTTCATTGAGGCGAAGTGACCAATCCTTGCGGTCCGGTCGCACCGTCTTCTCCAGAATGAGCTTTATCTCCCGATTTGCTAACTCAACTTGACCACTCGTTTGAGGGTGGTAAGGAGTAGCTACACGGTGGTTCACTCCATGTCTCTTTAACAACCCTTCAAAAGTGCGGTGGATGAAATGACTCCCGCCATCACTAATCATAGCCCTCGGAATACCAAAGCGGCTGAAGATGTTAGATTTCACGAAGTCACACACCACCTTGTGATCATTAGTCCTTGTTGCCACAGCCTCAATCCATTTTGACACATAATCAACGGCAACCAAGATGTAGACAAATCCAAAGGAGGGAGGGAAGGGACCCATAAAGTCAATCCCCCAAACATCAAATACCTCTACCACAAGAATAGGTGATAAAGGCATCATGTCCCTCTTGGAAATAGTGCCCACTTTTTGGCACTTGATGCAGCTTTTGCAAAAATTATGCGCATCCTTGAACAAAGTCGTCCAATAGAATCCACATTGTAGAATTTTGGCGGCTGTGCGTTTCCCTCCAAAATGACCCCCACAAACTCCGGAATGGCACATAGATAAGACTTCTTGCTGCTCCATCTCCGGAATACACCTTCTAATGAGTTGGTCCGGGCAGTACTTGAAGAGGTGAGGGTCGTCCCAAATGTAGTTTTTCACCATAGCAAACAATCTCTTGCTCTCCTCTCTCGTCCACATGCTTGGTATCCTTCCACTGGCCAGGAAATTTGCTATGTGCTTGTACCATGGCTTTTGGACAGATGAGACTAAGAGGAGTTGCTCATGTGGCATTGTCTCTTTGATCGGACTTGTAGCTTCAAATGGCCCCTCAAGGCGGGAGAGATGATCTGCCGCACCATTTTCTCTTCCTTTCTTATCTACAATTTCGATGTCAAATTCTTGGAGCAACAAAATCCATCGGATCAACCTTGGCTTGGAGTCTTTCTTGGACATAAGATATTTCAACGCAGCATGGTCCGTGTAGATTGTCACTTTGTTTTGCAAGAGATACGGCCTGAACTTGTCAAGAGCAAAGATCACAGCAAGCAGCTCCTTCTCGGTAGTCGTATAGTTCCTTTGAGCATCATCCAAGGTTTTGCTTGCATAATAGATAGCATGAGGAATCCGGCCAATACGTTAACCCAGCACAACCCCCACCGCCATATCGGATGCATCCGTCATGATCTCAAATGGCAAAGAGAAATCCGGGGGCTGCATAATAGGAGCAGAAATGAGCCTCTCTTTCAACTGACTGAAGGCTTCAACACATTTATCATCAAATTGGAATTCAACGTCCTTTTCAAGCAATCGGCAGAGAGGTCGTGATATCTTGCTAAAGTCTTTAATAAAACGTCGGTAGAAACCCGCATGTCCCAAGAATGATCGGACATGTCTTACGGTGGAAGGAACAGAAAGGGTGGAGATGAGGCCCACTTTGGCCTTATCGACTTCAATGCCATCTTTAGAAACTCTATGGCCAAGAACTATGCCCTCGGGCACCATGAAGTGGCTCTTCTCCCAAGACAGAACTAAGCGAACTTTCACGCACCTTTCCAGAACAGCATTAAGATGTAGCAAGCACTCATCAAAGGTTTTCCCAAAAACTGAGAAATCATCCATGAACACTTCAAGCGACGAGTCTAACATATCAGCGAAGATCGAGGTGACACATCTCTGGAATGTGGAAGGGGCATTGCACATCCCAAATGGCATTCTCCTATAGGCGAAAGTACCACTCGGACACGTGAATGTCGTCTTTTCTTGATCCGCTAGATGCACAGCAATCTGAAAATATCCCGAGTATCCATCAAGGAAACAATAGAAACTCTATCCAGCCAGTCTCTCTAGAATGTGATCAAGGAATAGAAGTGGGTAGTGGTCCTTCTTTGTCTTTTCGTTGAGCTTCCGGTAATCAACACACATTCTCCACTTGGATTGTTCTCTCACCGGCATAAGCTCACCATCGGCGTTTTCTGCAACTGTAATCCCACCTTTCTTGGGCACAACTTGGATGGGACTCACCCATGTACTGTCAGAAATGGGATAGATGATCCCTGCATCAAGCAACTTTACAACCTCTTGAGTGACAACGTCCTTCAACTTTGGATTTAATCTCCTTTGCATTTGTCGGGTCGGCCTTGCATCTTCTTCCAAGTATATCAGATGCACACAAATGGAGGGGTCGATCCCTCTCAAATCAGCAATAGACCATCCGATAGCTTGGATGTTCTTCCTCAAAACTTCCATCAAGGCATCTTCTTGTTCAGGAGAGAGAATGGAGGAAATGTTCACCGGGAGGGTGTCATTCGAGCTAAGGAAAGCGTACTTCAATCCTTCAGGAAGTGGCTTCAACTCAAGAACGGGGGGTGCTTCAAGGGAATTCTTCAAAGGTGCAGAAATAGAAGGAAGGTCCTCACTTGCAGCCACTAGGGGTAGCTCATCTACCTCCATTTCTTCATCATCGTCGTCAGGGAACTCAACAATCGGCTCAAGACCTCTACCTTGGGTGGCAGTCTCAATCCACGCGGGTAGAAACTCTTCAACGATTTCATCTAGGCATTCTATCAAATAACAATCTTCCTCGGTGGCCCCTATCACTTCAGCTGTAGTAGAAGACTTGAAGATGTTCAATCTGATCTTCATGTGCATGAAAGTAACATACATTGTCCCAGTTCTCACATGGATCACGGCATCAGCTGTGGCTAAGAAAGGTCTCCCCAAGATGATTGGCACCTTTCTAGCTTCCTTTTCCATATCAAGAATGATAAAATCGGCTGGGAAGAAGGCAGAAGTATCCTCATCAAGACGGACCAGCACATCATCCACACACCCTCTAGGCATCTTCACAGATCGGTCGGCTAACTATAGGGTGCAATGGGCCGGCCTCAATTCTCCCATCTGAAGCTCAGCAAACAGGTGATACGGCATCAAATTTACGCTAGACCCCAAGTCAAGAAGAGCTTGGTCTATGCGGTGGGCTCCGATGTAACACGATATGATGGGAGCACCGGGGTCTTTTCTTTTCCGGGGGATGGTGTGTTGGAGAATGGAGCTGACTTGCTCAGTGAGCTTGATTTTCTTAGGCGTTCTCCCCGTTGTCTTTCTTTTGAATGTGCACAATTCTTTAAGAAACTTTGCATAAGACGGGATTTGCTTGATTGCATCTAGAAGAGGTACATTGATTTTTACTTGCTTGAAGATCTCCAGAATATCTTCACCATGCTTCTTTTTTCTCTTTTCAGCGGAAGGTTCCTCAAGTGCATCAGGATATGGGGGGAGCTGGGACCCCAATCGGTCCAAATCAACAGTATCATCCACTGGTATCATTGGAATCACAGTATCACGGCTCGGTATCACGGTATCACTGCTCGACGTCACAGTATCAACACTGCCTCTTATCACAGTATCATCAATCTGCACCTCAGCATCAACTTGCTCACCCTCAGTATCATTCCTATCAACAACTATGCCATGGGGCCTCTCCAAAGTCCTGCCACTCCTCAATGTAGTCACTGCCTTTACATGCTCATGGGTGGTAGAAGGGGGAGCTTGTGGAGGTTGTTGTGGCTGTTGAGGTGGTGGGGGTCTTTGGTGAGGGGAGTTGGGATTTTGAAGAATGAATTGGGGTTGCGGTTGTTGTTGTGGTGGGGGGTGGTATTACGGAGGTGGTTGTTGGTAGGTGTGAGGTGGGGGTGGAGCATATTGATAGTTGAGCGGCGCTTGAGGAGGTGGAGGAGCATAGGGATTTGGTGGGGCTTGGTAAGATGGTGGAGGATAGGTATTCAAAGTGTTCCCCAGAAAGGTCCCGTCATTGTTTGGATTCGGTATTGGTTGAGAGGGTAGTCTACCTTCTTCTCTTCTAGCCAAGGAGAGAGAAATATGGTCCAACCTCTGCTCAAGACGGTGAATAGATTGTCCATGTGCATTAACATCTTTTTTCACCTCATCAAGGCTTCTTAGCCTTCCAAGTACCTCATCTTCAAACTTGGGAGCTGTAGCGTGGCTTATGCTGCCCCTGTCCTTGTCCATCCTCATTTGATTGTTTCCAAGAGAAATTCGAATGGTTCCTCCACTCGGGAGTGTAGGATTGGGACATTGGGCCCTGGTTGTTGCGGCCACCAAAAGAATGCAAAGCATTGACTTCTTCATCCACAGAATCCACAGCCATGGCTGGTTGGCTTGAAGAGCCACCCACTTGATTCTTCATCATTCTCATCATGTCGACCATCATTTGCATCATGTCGGGGTCGGCAGCCTTGCGTACGGGAGCCACGGAGGAGGGTGGAGGAGTGTAGTTCCGCCCGCAATGCCCCCCTTTCATGGAAGCTCGATGGCGAGAGTTTTCGGCGAGATGATCGAACAGTGGCCATGACTCCTCGGGCGGCTTCGCCATGAATGTGCCCCCGCAGGAAGAATCGACGTTGTTTTGACTCTGCTCCTCGAGCCCAGTGTAAAAGGCCTGCACTAGCTGCTAGAGAGGGACCTCGTGATGAGGGCAGTCGCGAAGTAGCTTCTGGAACCGCTCCCATGCCTCATGGAAGGGTTCGTTCTCTTTTTGGGCGAAGGACATGATGCACCTCCTCATGTAGGACAGCTTGGCTATGGGGAAGAACTTCTTGAGAAACTCGTTCTTCACCTCATTCCAAGTGACGAGCTCTGGCCTCGAGACGTACCATTCCTTGGCTTTCTCCTTGAGGGAGAAAGGGAAGAGAGTCCTCCGGATTGAGTCGTCGGTGGCAGCAGGAGTGCAGAAGGTAGAGCATGTATCCAAGAATGCATCTATATGGTGATAGGGGTTCTCGTTCTCCATACCATAGTACGTGGGGAGAAGCCCCAAGAGTGCCGGTGGGATGGAAAACTGCTGCCCGGGCATCTGATCAACTAGCGTGGTGATGGGGGAATTGTAGTTCCCCGGTGTGAAATATTCATGAAGAGGGCGGTGCGGTGATGGGGGTGGAAGATCTGGTGGTGGGTTGTTCTCGGCCATCTCGGCTTCTCGATGTAAGTTGCGGCGAGCTTGGCGTCTTCTCCTCCCAATCTCGGGGTCGTAAACCACCAAGTCGGTGCAATTCGAGCGCGTGCTGCGCATGCACAGATGTCACCTGCGCAAAGCACAAACAAACAACAAGAAACCAAGTTAGCAAACCAAGATGCAAAAGTAAAACAAAGAATAAAGAATAGAAATGGTGAGGGCAAAAGGAAAGGCTAAGCTACACTATCTAACTAGGCCGAGCGCCTCTATCCCCGGCAACGGCGCCAGAAAGCTTGGTGCGCTCCCGCTAAAGGCTTGCAACGAGTGCAATCCACGAGGTCGGGAGGCACGGGATGAGATGGGATCTTTAGCTTTCGAAATTTGAAAGGTCCCATACTAACTACCTACTTCTACTAAGACAATATACCCGCAAGTGCACGGGGTCTTGTCGTAGTACAGGTAAGGTGGCAAGTACGGGGTCGAACCTCGGAGATAGAGGGGGCGCTAGAGTTAGAGAGGGTGAGCTATGTTCCTAGTGCGGAGAGTAGGGTTTTTAGGGTTTTAAGATTGGTTGATGGTTGATTAAGCTAAACGACCAAGTAAGAAACGCAAGATGAAACTAAGTTATTGACAGACTAAACTAGCAAACTAGGGTTAACAAACTATCTAAACAAGAACAGGAATGAATTACACCAAACTAAGCAGGTAACTAGCAATTTCAGACCTAAGTTAACCACTAAGCAAGGAGAAGGATCTAACTTAACACTAACTAGCAAAACGATGCAATTAACTAAGTTAGACTAAAGCAGATGAACTAAGCTAGCATTAACAAGCAAAGTAGGTAATTAGGGTTTCAAGCAATTAGATGAGGGAGGTGGGCCGTTTGGGAATGTGACCTTAACATTAGTTGGGGGATGTCACCATAATAAGCAATTAGCATATCTCATTCTAGATTACCAAACCAAACAACGAGGTAGGTGCTATGAGAATTTACCCTAAGCTACTAATTGGAGAACTAGGGCTAGGTGTAATTCTCATAGGGCATACCAAGTTTAGGTCTCTAGGATAAGTGGTATTAGTCAATTGAGGACCAAGGGTGAGGATGGGAGTAGAGATGAGGATATTTGACCTCATGCCACTAGCCACCTCAGCCTTTAGGAAATCCTAGGCAATTGAACTAATCACACTTATACTAGTCACTTAGAACTTACATTTGCATATAGGAAGAAGGTGATTATGTAGGAAGATAGGGGGCTAGCTAGGGATCCGAATTAAGGACCTAGGAGCCAATCCTATGATAGCTACATAGAGACCAAAACATCCTAGGGACAAATGTTTTCAAACACCACAAGGCAAGAAATTAATGTAATTAAACAACAACCACAAGCACAAGTAATGGGAAATGAGATAAAAGCAAAGGCAATCATCATAGAAATGAAATATGTTCATTACAAATTATATTCCCCCAACATGGTATCAAAGTCACATTTTTGTCCCAAACAACCCACCCAAGGGGGGGCTTAGCTACACATAATCAAACTAGGAACAAAAAAAGGGATAGAAGAAGGGAAAATGCCATGAAGCTCGATGTAGTTGACTCCTTCTTCACCTCCAAGCAGCTGCAGCCGTCCTCACTCCTCCAATGATGCAAAGGTGCATGAAAATGGCGGGGATTATGGATAGAAACCTAGAAAAACTAGGTTTCTATGGTGGAAATGAGTGGAAAGTGGATGGAAATGGGGTAGATTGCATGGAAATGGATGGATTGGAGCAATGGAAGCAAGGGAGCTGCTAGGGTGCGGCTAGGGGTGCTTTAGAGGTGCTAGCTTCAAGCCCTAGAAGCATCTATTGCTTATATAGGAGCTAGGGTTAAGTGGGGGTAGAATGGGAAAAACAGTGGAAATTTGTGTAGGTTTTGTGATCACCACGGTCGTGGTGAGTGTACCACGGCCGTGGTGGGGGTAGTGGTGGACGACCGTGGGGTGGTGAACACGGTCGTGGTGTGAAGAAAGTGACAGAAAAGACTAGGGTGGTGGCCACGGCCGTGGCGGAGTGCCACGGTCGTGGTGGGTAGCATGCTCCACGGCCGTATTGGGTAACACGGCCGTTTTGGAGGAGTAAGGCTGACCGTGGGGAGGGGCCACGGGCGTTTTGCTTGTCTTTGGCCACGGTCGTGGCGGGATGGCCACGTTCGTGGCGGCTCGGAGGAAGCAACCTGTAACCTTGAGGCAATAATGCCCACGACCGTGGCAGGGTGCCACGGCCGTGTTCTCTTCTCTTGACCACGACCGTGCTGATGGCCACGGTCGTGTTGCCTTCATTGGCCACGGTCGTGGGCGAACTATGGATTCTCCTGTTGCATCATGTTGGATTTGCACAATAAAGCCACGACTGTGGCCTTGGGGCCACGACCGTGGTGAGGCTCGACTTCTTTAATTCTCTTCTAACTTTGTCAATTTCGGATGTCTTTGCTCGGGGATGAGTCTTGGCTACTGGAGATAGGTTAAGGGAGACTTTGGGGCCTTCTTTGGGTCCCTCTCTCCCCCTCGTCCATCTAAGCAAGGTCCAAGTACCTGAAAAAATAGTGCAAAGAACATCCATAAGCGTATTTGCAATGATACTCATATTGGGGAGAAATACTTGTAATCTAACATGTTTAGATGCAATTTAAACACAAAATGGCACAGGATGGAGCCCTAAAATAGGGCTGCATCACCACCCCAAACTTACAACCACATACCCCCCCATATCTAAGCCTTCCATCCTCTAGAGCTACGCTACAGCCACTCCAGCCGCCCCATTTCGTCCTCCATCCATTCCCACCTCATTTCACCTCCATTTCACCATTTCCACCACATAACCCCCCATATCTAAGCCTTCCATCCACTTCCCACCATCATCCCACTCCATTCCATCCAAGGAGAAGAAGGTGGACGTCCTTGCAGCAGCTGGAGGGAGGAGATTCCTCATCTACACCGAGCTCCATGGCTACTTCTTCCTCTATCTCCTTTCTTTTTGTATTTTGTTTTGTTATGAGTAGCTAGGCCCCTTGGGTGGGCTGTTTGGGGGAAATTATGTTACTTTGATACCATGTTGGGGGAAAATGACATGTAAACATTGTAATTCCATTTGTGAATGATTATGTTCTATTTATATCTCACTCTCCATTAACTGCTTGTTGGTTTGTGTG
Source organism: Alisma plantago-aquatica (assembly GCA_963693085.1). NCBI lineage: Eukaryota > Viridiplantae > Streptophyta > Magnoliopsida > Alismatales > Alismataceae > Alisma > Alisma plantago-aquatica. Next base: position 50,831,669 of record OY856412.1, read on the forward strand.
TGAAATCACTTAGGAATTTTAAGCAAATTGCTTATATGTGTGAATTTTGGGATTTGCCCCTAGGTCCAATTCTTGGATCCCTAGGTTGCCTCCCATCTTCCTACATCTTAATCAATCTCCCTAAGCCTAAGTGAGAGATCTAAGTAGCTAGATTGGATAATTCTAGTGCAATTAGCATGGAGCCTTCTCAAGGCTAGAATGTGGGGGAATTGGGGTCCAAAGCCCTAATTTCACCTCCCCATTACTACCCTCGGCCCCTAATTGCCCTAGGAATGTCTAATCTAGAAACCTAGACTTGATTAGACTCTAATTGGATTGCACCTAACCCCTAACCCAATTGAGCCTCGTAAGGGTAGTAGGGGGTGTTAGGGACTAGTTCCCCTATACACAACCTAGCATATCCATGGCCAGTTAGTAGCTTAGGTTAATTCATTGGACTATAACTTGTTGTTTGGTTTGGATAATCTAAATGGAATCTTAATGTTCATATGTCACCCCCAACTTAATTGATAAGTTCATACCCCTAAACAACCCACACATCTCTTTACTGCTTAAAACCCTAGTTTTGTGCTTGCTTAGCTTCGTTAGCTCTTTTCCTTGCTTAGTTAGCTTCTTGCCTTGCTTTTGTCTTGTTCATGCTAGTGTAGTTCCTTAATTGCTCTTTTGCTTTTCTCTTGCTTGCCTTAGTGTAATTTGCACTTTCATATCTAGTTTAGTCCTTTCTTGCCTGCTTAGTCTTAATCTAGCCTAGGGATAACTTAGATTTCATTTCTGCCTTTAATTCCTCGTTTTTTCATAGTAGCTTAACAAACAAAACAACCTTTAAAACCCTTAACCTTAGTCTTCGCAGTAGGAACCTAGCAAACCTAACCTAGCTCTAGTGCCCCCTCTTTTCCCTGTGGATCGACCCTATACTTGCCACCTTCCTATACTACGACACGACCCCCAACATGAGGCTAGCACCTCTAGAGCACCCCTAGCCGCACCCTAGCAGCTCCCTTGCTTCCATTGCTCCAATCCATCCATTTCCTTGCAATCTACCCCATTTCCATCCACTTTCCACTCATTTCCACCATAGAAACCTAGTTTTTCTAGGTTTCTATCCATAATCCCCGCCATTTTCATGCACCTTTGCATCATTGGAGGAGTGAGGACGGCTGCAGCTGCTTGGAGGTGAAGAAGGAGTCAACTACATCGAGCTTCATGGCGTTTTCCCTTCTTCTATCCCTTTTTTTGTTCCTAGTTTGATTATGTGTAGCTAAGCCCCCCCCTTGGGTGGGCTGTTTGGGACAAAAATGTGACTTTGATACCATGTTGGGGGAATATAATTTGTAATGAACATATTTCATTTCTATGATGATTGCCTTTGCTTTTATCTCATTTCCCATTACTTGTGCTTGTGGTTGTTGTTTAATTACATTAATTGCTTGCCTTGTGGTGTTTGAAAACATTTGTCCCTAGGATGTTTTGGTCTCTATGTAGCTATCATAGGATTGGCTCCTAGGTCCTTAATTCGGATCCCTAGCTAGCCCCCTATCTTCCTACATAATCACCTTCTTCCTATATGGAAATGTAAGTTCTAAGTGACTAGTATAAGTGTGATTAGTTCAATTGCCTAGGATTTCCTAAAGACTGAGGTGGCTAGTGGCATGAGGTCAAATATCCTCATCTCTACTCCCATCCTCACCCTTGGTCCTCAATTGACTAATACCACTTATTCTAGAGACCTAGACTTGGTATGCCCTATGAGAATTACACCTAGCCCTAGTTCTCCAATTAGTAGCTTAGGGTAAATTCTCATAGCACCTACCTCGTTGTTTGGTTTGGTAATCTAGAATGAGATATGCTAATTGCTTATTATGGTGACATCCCCCAACTAATGTTAAGGTCACATTCCCAAACGGCCCACCTCCCTCATCTAATTGCTTGAAACCCTAATTACCTACTTTGCTTGTTAATGCTAGCTTAGTTCATCTGCTTTAGTCTAACTTAGTTAATTGCATCGTTTTGCTAGTTAGTGTTAAGTTAGATCCTTCTCCTTGCTTAGTGGTTAACTTAGGTCTGAAATTGCTAGTTACCTGCTTAGTTTGGTGTAATTCATTCCTGTTCTTGTTTAGATAGTTTGTTAACCCTAGTTTGCTAGTTTAGTCTGTCAATAACTTAGTTTCATCTTGCGTTTCTTACTTGCTCGTTTAGCTTAATCAACCATCAACCAATCTTAAAACCCTAAAAACCCTACTCTCCACACTAGGAACATAGCTCACCCTCTCTAACTCTAGCGCTCCCTCTATCTCCGAGGTTCGACCCCGTAGAAAGCTTGATGCATCTCCGCTAGTGGTGCTAACACACTACTCGATTGAATAGATGCGCCCCACGAGGTCGGAATGCACGAGATATGGGATTATGCTTTCGAAATTTATAAACCTAACCGGCTACCTACGTCTACTAAAACACTACACCCGCAAGCGCACAAGGTCGTGTCGTAGTATAGGAAGGTGGAAAGTATAGGGTCGATCCACAGGGAAAAGAGGGGGCACTAGAGCTAGGTTAGGTTTGCTAGGTTCCTACTACGGAGACTAGGGTTAAGGGTTTTAAAGGTTGTTTTGTTTGTTAAGCTACTATGAAAAAACGAGGAATTAAAGGCAGAAATGAAATCTAAGTTATCCCTAGGCTAGATTAAGACTAAGCAGGCAAGAAAGGACTTAACTAGATATGAAAGTGCAAATTACACTAAGGCAAGCAAGAGAAAAGCAAAAGAGCAATTAAGGAACTACACTAGCATGAACAAGACAAAAGCAAGGCAAGAATCTAACTAAGCAAGAAAAGAACTAATTAAGCTAAGCAAGCACAAAACTAGGGTTTTAAGCAGTAAAGAGATGTGTGGGCTGTTTAGGGGTATGAACTTATCACTTAAGTTGGGGGGTGACATGTGAAAATTATGATTCCATTTAGATTATCCAAACCAAACAACAAGTTAGAGTCTAATGAATTAATGTAAGCTACTAACTGGCCATGGATATGCTAGGTTGTGTATAGGGGAACTAGTCCCTAACACCCCCTACTACCCTTACGAGGCTCAATTGGGTTAGGGATTAGGTTTAATCCAATTAGAGTCTAATCAAGTCTAGGTTTCTACATTAGACATTCCTAGGGCAATTAGGGGCCGAGGGTAGTAATGGGGGGTGAAATTAGGGTTTTGGGCCCCAATTCCCCCACATTCTAGCCTTGAGAAGGCTCCATGCTAATTGCACTAGAATTATCCAATCTAGCTACTTAGATCTCTCACTTAGGTTTAGGGAGATTGATTAGGATGTAGGAAGATGGGAGGCAACCTAGGGATCCAAGAATTGGACCTAGGGGCAAATCCCAAAATTCACACATATAAGCAATTTGCCTAAATTCCTAAGTGATTTCACACACAAACCAACAAGCAATTAATGGAGAGTGAGATATAAATAGAACATAATCATTCACAAATGGAATTACAAAGTTTACATGTCATTTTCCCCCAACATGGTATCAAAGTAACATATTTTACCCCAAACAGCCCACCTAAGGGGGCCTAGCTACTCATGGAAATAGAAAATACAAAAAGAAAGGAGAAGAAGATGGAGGTGGCCATGGAGCTCGAAGTAGTGGTTGTCAATCCTCTCTCCAGCAGCAGCAGGTCGTCCTCCTCCTTCTTCTTGGATGGAATGGAGTGGGATGATGGTGGGAGGTGAATGCAAGGCTTAGATATGGGGGGTTATGTGGTGGAAATGGTGAAATGGAGTGGATTTGAGGTGGATTTGGAGTGGAATGGAGTGGATGGCGATTTGGGGAGCTAGGAGGCGGTGGAAGGTAGCTAACCCCGTGCCCCAGCCACCACCTAGGTATATATAGGTATGGGGGAAGCACTAGGTTAAGTTAGGGGCAAAATGGGCAAAACAGTGAAAAGTGGCTGGATTTTGTGAGTAGCACGGCCGTGGTGGGTCACCACGGTCGTGGTGGGTAGGGTAGGCCACGGCCGTGGTGTATGGGCATGGTCGTGGGAATTAAAATGGCTAAATGTCAGGTTGGTGGTCAAATTTGGGCTGAAAAGGCCACGACCGTGGTGGTCACCACAGCCATGGTGGGTTGAGGGTAGCACGGCCGTGCTGCGTAGCACAACCGTGGTGGGATCTGGTAGCACGGCCGTGCTGCGTGGCACGGCCGTGGTGGGTGGTCGCAGCACGGCCGTGCTGCGTAGCACGGCCGTGGTAGAGTTCTGCTTGATTTGGAGGTTGAGCCTGTTGATTTCTAAGTGACCTAGCACGACCATTTTGTTCCACCACGGCCATGCTGAGTCCTGGGGCAACACTTTGACTTGGATCTTTGGATTTTCTTGGACATCTTTGCTTCAAATGATCTTTGGCCACTAAGGGTAGGTTGAGGGAGCCTTGGACTTCACTTTGGGTCTTCTCCAAGGGCAGAGGAACCCTAGGATCACTCCTTCTCTCTCTCTTCCATCAAGTGTGGTCCAAATGCCTGAAAAACACACAAATGATGTCCATAAGTGCATTTTATACAAATAAGCATATTAGGGGGAATGACATGCAATCTAACAGGTATAGATGTGATTGAAGAGCAATATAACACCAGATGAAGCCCTAAAACAGGGCTGCATCACCACCCCAAACTTGAAACATACTTGTCCTCAAGTATGCTCTAACTCAATCTCTCTACAAACTTTCACAAAAAGAAATGACAAATGCAATATAAAAGACGATTGTTGCTGAATGGGATCAAAGATGACTAAGTACATGCATCTCACCTCTCTCCTCTCCTTCTTTCACAATCCAATCCTGAAAAGAGCACAAAGCATATGAACTTCAAATATAGCGCATAGAATACACAAGTTATCCATATTTCTTCCATTAAGTTCCGGGTAAACCGTTTCATGGTGGCGTTAATCAAGAATGACTAGGAGTGTTGTTTCACATTCATGCATTCAGTCTTATATCTCAAATCACACCAAATGACCCACATGGCTGCAGAAAAGGGTAGAATGAGCTAAGTTTGATGTTTCCTAGCTCAATGGGTATGAAAGTGGAAGAAAGGGTTGCGGTAAGATTTTTGGAGTGTTTTTACACACTCATCTTTTATTTATTTGAATGCTCTTAAATAGGAGCATCCTTTTATTTTATTTTGCTTTTCTTTTTTTTTTCTTTTCTTTTTCTTGCCCTTGGTGTAGATAGGGCATATGGTGGATAGAGTGAAGCGGGGAGATAAAGATATGGCCACCCCAAACTTTTGGAGGTGGCCAAGGCTGATTATGTGCACTAGGGCATCTTTTTATGAGGCGGAGGGGTATGAAGATGGTGGAAGAATAGTCGGGTCAAAGAGGGGTCACTCGTATGATTTTCCACATAAGACATCATGCATGAGAATTAATCCAACACTTCATCCATGATATCACACCACATGAATGAAAAAAATGAAATTGATATATCAAACAAGTAATTCCACAAACACTAAGCGTTCAAAGCTTGCTCAATTTCACAATTCAACCAAATCAATCACAATCCTAAGAGAGGTGATGCACATGTAAAAAGTCAAACATTGATACCACTTAGCAACAAACAATGATAATTCACTTGCATTTGTCAAAGGTCAACATTTTTACTCAAAATAGTAGAGATTGGGTCAAAACACACTTTTTAGACAAGAAGTTCCAAATTTGGGCAAAATTGGCCAAAATGGTGCCAAGTTGCCTCCAATCACATCTAAACATATATTATTGAACTTAAAGCAGTAAACAAGCAAATCCTAACTAAAACATGCAAAAATTACCAAAAATCTACATGGTATGCAATGCATGGCAAAAGAGAAATTTTTTTTAAAATTATGCAAAAATGACAAGAAAGTAAACGACATGGCATGCAGGTATGCAAAGCAGTAAAGATGACTAAGGTAGATAGCAAAAGCAAGAAAACAAAAGTGGATGTGGCAGGTGAAATGCAAAGTGAAACTAGGGCATACCTGCCCTACCACCCCAAACTTTTGAATCATGTTGTCCTCAGCATGATCCTAGAGTTTAGGATGATAAGGTAGACGATCATGGCTCTCTCAAGGCTTTGGCGGTGTTCCTCCCTGTGGTGGAGGATATGCGTAGTAGCTGCCCCACTAATCTGCCTTGAGTGGCTGAAATTGGTCTGTTGCACGGCCGTGCTGCGTAGCACGGCCATGCTGCCTAGCACGGCTGTGGTGCAGTCCTTTGGCAGCTTTTCTCAAATATGCTTCTGAATCCAGGGACTTGGTGTATTTTTCATGCAAATGACCACGGTCGTATTGATGTGCCACGGCCGTGGTGGTCCCTGTAGCTACTACTCTCAAAATGAGGAACATCAAACACTCAAAAACTTGACTCAAAGTGATTTTTCTTGGAATCCTTCTCTCAATTGTACTCAAATTTCCTTCATTTCACCCTGTTATCACATGCACATCTTAAAACTAGACAAACACTATCAAATACGAGTGTGTGTGCGTGTGCTTTCTTGGAAAAATGTAAAAACAGAGCAAAAGTATCAAAAATGTAGATTGGGTCAAAAATTCCCAAACCTAGGTGGGTTGCCTCCCACAAGCGCTAAGTTTCATGCCTTCAGCTGGGCTTGTTGTTCTTTCACCATCAACCATGGTCCAAAAACAAAATGTTTTCACCACCATCATAAGCAATCCTCTCAAATGCTTTCCTTGATTGATCTTCCTCCCAAGGGTCATGAGAGCTTCGTAAGTCTTTTTCAGCAATTCTCTCTCCTTGGGGATCATCATCATAGATCTTAATCAGCCTTAAGACCCTCAAAAATCTCATACCATAGGTTTTCTCTCTCTTGAGGAACGGGTCTTCATAGGCACCAAAGAGAAGGGTCTCAATCATATCCATTTGCTCATGGGAAGTAGGGGGAGCATGTGATAGTTGTGCTGGTGGCATCAATGTTGATGGTCGTTGGACTTTAGGTGGAGGAGGGCATTGAGGTTGGAAGGTGAATTGGTGGGAGGGTTGTGGTGATGGAGGTGGTAGAATGAATTGAGGTTGGAAGGTGAACTGGTAGGAGGGTTGTGGCAATGGAGGTGGTGGTGGTGTGTAAGGCTTAGGATAGCCTTGGAGGTAGGGTGGTGGAGGAAATGGATGGGTTTGTGCATTTTGGCCTTCCATCTTGTCTTCTCCGAGTGTCTTGTCACATGCACAAGGCACAACCAAACAAAAGAAAGCAAGTTAGCAAACCAATATACACAGAATGCAAAGAGCAATGAATAAAGAGTAGCAATGATAAGGGAAGTAGGAAAAGTCAAAGAAAAACTAAAAAGCTAGGCTGAGCGCCTCTAATCCCCAGCAACGGCGCCAGAAAGCTTGATGCGTCTCCGCTAGTGGTGCTAACACACTACTCGATTGAATAGATGCACCCCATGAGGTCGGAATGCACGAGATATGGGATTATGCTTTCGAAATTTATAAACCTAACCGGCTACCTACGTATACTAAAACACTACACCCGCAAGCGCACAAGGTCGTGTCGTAGTATAGGAAGGTGGAAAGTATAGGGTCGATCCACAGGGAAAAGAGGGGGCACTAGAGCTAGGTTAGGTTTGCTAGGTTCCTACTGCGGAGACTAGGGTTAAGGGTTTTAAAGGTTGTTTTGTTTGTTAAGCTACTATGAAAAAACGAGGAATTAAAGGCAGAAATGAAATCTAAGTTATCCCTAGGCTAGATTAAGACTAAGCAGGCAAGAAAGGACTAAACTAGATATGAAAGTGCAAATTACACTAAGGCAAGCAAGAGAAAAGCAAAAGAGCAATTAAGGAACTACACTAGCATGAACAAGACAAAAGCAAGGCAAGAATCTAACTAAGCAAGAAAAGAACTAATTAAGCTAAGCAAGCACAAAACTAGGGTTTTAAGCAGTAAAGAGATGTGTGGGCTGTTTAGGGGTATGAACTTATCACTTAAGTTGGGGGGTGACATGTGAACATTATGATTCCATTTAGATTATCCAAACCAAACAACAAGTTAGAGTCTAATGAATTAACGTAAGCTACTAACTGGCCATGGATATGCTAGGTTGTGTATAGGGGAACTAGTCCCTAACACCCCCTACTACCCTTACGAGGCTCAATTGGGTTAGGGATTAGGTTTAATCCAATTAGAGTCTAATCAAGTCTAGGTTTCTACATTAGACATTCCTAGGGCAATTAGGGGCCGAGGGTAGTAATGGGGGGTGAAATTAGGGTTTTGGGCCCCAATTCCCCCACATTCTAGCCTTGAGAAGGCTCCATGCTAATTGCACTAGAATTATCCAATCTAGCTACTTAGATCTCTCACTTAGGTTTAGGGAGATTGATTAGGATGTAGGAAGATGGGAGGCAACCTAGGGATCCAAGAATTGGACCTAGGGGCAAATCCCAAAATTCACACATATAAGCAATTTGCCTAAATTCCTAAGTGATTTCACACACAAACCAACAAGCAATTAATGGAGAGTGAGATATAAATAGAACATAATCATTCACAAATGGAATTACAAAGTTTACATGTCATTTTCCCCCAACATGGTATCAAAGTAACATATTTTACCCCAAACAGCCCACCTAAGGGGGCCTAGCTACTCATGGAAATAGAAAATACAAAAAGAAAGGAGAAGAAGATGGAGGTGGCCATGGAGCTCGAAGTAGTGGTTGTCAATCCTCTCTCCAGCAGCAGCAGGTCGTCCTCCTCCTTCTTCTTGGATGGAATGGAGTGGGATGATGGTGGGAGGTGAATGGAAGGCTTAGATATGGGGGGTTATGTGGTGGAAATGGTGAAATGGAGTGGATTTGAGGTGGATTTGGAGTGGAATGGAGTGGATGGTGATTTGGGGAGCTAGGAGGCGGTGGAAGGTAGCTAACCCCGTGCCCCAGCCACCACCTAGGTATATATAGGTGTGGGGGAAGCACTAGGTTAAGTTAGGGGCAAAATGGGCAAAACAGTGAAAAAGTGGCTGGATTTTGTGAGTAGCACGGCCGTGGTCGGTCACCACAGTCGTGGTGGGTAGGGTAGGCCACAGCCGTGGTGTATGGGCATGGTCGTGGGAATTAAAATGGCTAAATGTCAGGTTGGTGGTCAAATTTGGGCTGAAAAGGCCACGACCGTGGTGGTCACCACGGCCATGGTGGGTTGAGGGTAGCACGGCCGTGCTGCGTAGCACGGCCGTGGTGGGAGTTGGTAGCACGGCCGTGCTGCGTAGCACGGCCGTGGTGGGATCTGGTAGCACGGCCGTGCTGCGTGGCACGGCCGTGGTGGGTGGTCGCAACATGGCCGTGCTGCGTAGCACGGCCGTGGTAGAGTTCTGCTTGATTTGGAGGTTGAGCCTGTCGATTTCTAAGTGACCTAGCACGACCGTTTTGTTCCACCACGGCCATGCTGAGTCCTGGGGCAACACTTTGACTTGGATCTTTGGATTTTCTTGGACATCTTTGCTTCAAATGATCTTTGGCCACTAAGGGTAGGTTGAGGGAGCCTTGGACTTCACTTTGGGTCTTCTCCAAGGGCAGAGGAACCCTAGGATCACTCCTTCTCTCTCTCTTCCATCAAGTGTGGTCCAAATGCCTGAAAAACACGCAAATGATGTCCATAAGTGCATTTTATACAAATAAGCATATTAGGGGGAATGACATGCAATCGAACAGGTATAGATGTGATTGAAGAGCAATATAACACCAGATGAAGCCCTAAAACAGGGCTGCATCAGTTATCTGCCAATAGAATCGTCATATTGCTTGGCCGTGACTCCTTCAATCCTAGCTTTTTGAATGTAGAAAGGGGCATCAAGTTGATGCTTGCCCCTGAGTCACATAACGCTTCACCAAATTTAACCTTCCCAATATAACAAGAAATGTTAAAGCACCCTGGATCTTGCCTCTTTGGCGGCAAAGTGCCCATGATGAAGGCACTCACTTGCTCCTTTAGCACAACAACCTCTGTATCTGGAATTTTCCTCTTCTTCGTTATGATGTCTTTTAGAAATTTCTCGTATGAAGGAATTTGCTCAATGGCTTCCAATAAAGGTATATTGACTGAAAGCTTCCTAAAACTATCTAAGAACTTCTTGAACTGTGTATCTGCCTTCCTTGCCTTAGCACTTTTTGGATACGGGACCGGAATAGCTTGTGCCCTTTGATGAGGTGGCACATAAGGTGTCTTTTTCTGAGGTTCCTCCTCTGCAACCTGTTCTTCAGTATCATCCACGGCTGTGTCATCAACCTACCCTACGACTGGTGGTGGTAGCTCCTCATTGCTTCACCTTCTATCTCAGCCTGTGGTGTGCTTGTCTCCTCGGCTCTTGGATTCAACAATTTCTTGCCGCTTCTAAGCAAAATAGCCTTTGCCTGCTGGTTTCCCCTGGAACATTGGTATTCCCCAGAAAACCTAGATGTGCCGGTTTCTTCAAACTGGCGATCTCTGCTGCCATCTGTGCCATAGATGTCTCAATGGTCCTCATTTGAGCCCCATGGCTCTGCAATGTTTGCCCAAACTGATTCATAAACTCCCCTTGCTGTTTAATTTGCTGGACAAACGTAGTCATGAGTTTTTTATTTTGCTTAATCACCTGATTGAGCAGCTCTGTTCTCTTATCCTCCGCAGCTGGTTGGGGTTTGGCATCCGGATCCTACAGAAAATTGTTTGGATCCTTCCACGAGAACTTTTTGTCTTTTCTCCATGAATAATCATTGTTCCTATAACCTTGTTGCTGCCTCATAAATTTCACTTGAGCCTCATCCTCGGACTCAGTATCCTCCTTTGCGAGCAATTTCTTTGTGAGAAGATCCATCTTCTCATTCAGTTCTTTTATTGCCTTAGATTCTCCTACTGCTCGGACCTGTTCCACGACACCTCTTTCGCCCCATGATTGTTTCCTGGCCATGTTCTTTAGTATCTCCCAGCATCTGGTGTCTGTATTGTTCAGAAAGAATCCTGACCCAGCTGAATCCAGATTACTCCTAGCGTGCTCGGAGAGATCAAAATAGAAGATCTTTACTTGTGTTTCTTTATCAAGCCCGTGATGCGGGCACCATCTCAGCATGACCTGAAACCTCTCCCAGGTCTCAGAATATGTCTCACCTGCCTGTTCGGTAAAGTTATGGATCTTCCTGATCATGTCATTGGTCTTCTCAGGAGGAAAGAACCTCTCAAAGAAAACCTCCACCATATGGTCCCAGGACTCCACAAACTCATCATCTAAATTGTGTAGCCATTCTCGCGTGGCTCCTGCCAATGAACTCGGGAAAAGCTTAAGATAAAGTGCATCCTGTGGAAACCTGTCGTTTTAACCATGTCACAGTTCTCAACAAACTGACTTATATGCGCGACGGGGTCCTCATTCTTGAGCCCATGAAAAGCATTCGACTTCACCAGATTTATCAATGCCGGATCAATCTTATATGTAGGTATGTTGATTTCCTGCTTCTTTATAGGCCCTTTGGAAGCTGATGAGGAAGAAGCCTTGATCTTCTCCCATATAGTCTGTGGCTCGGCCATCTCTTCCTGTTCAAGTTCGGAATCTACCTCTTCTTGTTGCTCTTGCTCGTGATAATCCTTGTCCTCAGGTCCCGGCAGCAGAACCTCGGGTGCGCGACTTGCGTAGTCAGTACTACGCGTTTGCACCATGCACAGTACCTGAAATAAGAAAATTCGAGTTCAGTACAGTGCTATGACGAGTATAAAAATTATCGAACAATTTAGAAATATTTGAAGTTTTTTCAAGATAATAAAAAAAATGTGGCCTAGAATGGCTGCTCGTAGCACTCAAAGTGCCAACAATTTGCCGTATCCCCGGTAACGACGCCAAAAATTTGACGCAATTTTACTATGCGCTGAAACACAAGTGAACACATCCAAGTAATATAGGCCTTGTGAGGCCCGAGTCGAACTCAGGGATAAGTGCAATCGTCGGTGACTCCTACTAACTATTTGCGATCAGCTAAGCCTAATAACAAATTGAGAGTTGTTGTTGAAATTAAAAGAAAATAAAAATAAAACAAAACAAACGATCGATTAAATGTTAATTTAATCAATTCAAAAGGGTATCTTTAGGGTTGCGGTTTCACCGTGGGTTTTCATTGTATTAGATTCCATATAATGCCTCAATTTTATCTCTCTATCTGGGTAGTGGCCTGAAAACAGAATTGTGCATTGTCGTGGTGCAATTCACTACCTAGGTCTAGGTCGGTTCCACCGTCGTAGTAACATATACCCTAAACTAGGTGCATTATGAACGATCTCTCAGTATCCACCATTAATTTTACACCATCTTGGTCAAGGGATTTATCGATTAATGTAGATTTCATCTCTTTTCAGTCGTTAATCCTTCTTTCAAAGTGATTAAGGGCATTAGGTTATTATTATGGTGATCAAGCATAACAATATATGGAGAAAATGAAACTATACCACGGATTTAAGAGATAAAATATGAATTACTATTATAAAATTGTCATACAAGGAATCCCCGGGCTACTCCCGGTCCTAAAGACGAAGGGGATTAGCCCTGCATGTTCATCTCACACAAGTACATGGTAGAAATAGGGGAAAACATGTGAAAAACGTGGAATGAAAAGGAAAACCCCTGAATGGAGAAGAACCGGTTGATCCTCAGTGTAGGATGCATGCTCTACCGCCTCTCGGTGGTGGAATTCATCTCCTTTGGCCTCCGGATCAACAAGTATGAGCTTCTAGCCTCCGTTCTCCTTTCTACCGCTCCTCGGTACTCATGCAATGGCTAAAAATGAGATCCTCCTCACGTCTGGGCGGCCGTCATTAGGTATATCTTGGTCATTAGGTCGCTAATTAACCATAGCCGTCTGATTGAGATAATTAGGAAGCCAACTCATATCCTACGGTGTCGATACAATCGACGCGAGTCGATGGTATCGACCCGCTGTAGTAGCGACCAGCTGCAAACCCTTCCTTTGTCGCGCCCGACATCATCTCGATACCATCGACACGGGTTGATGGTATCGACTTCCTTTAGGCGTCGGTTTTTGCAAGTTTTCGACACTGTAGCCTCCGTACGTCGATGGTATCGACTTGGTGTCGATACTATCGATCGCTTTCTTGCCAACAACCTGTTGGTATCTCGATACCATCGACATCCCTGTCGATAGTATTGACGCTTTGCTGCTCCTTTTGGCTGGCAACCTGTGATCATGTCGATGGTATCGACTTCCGTCGATGGTATCGACGGAAGAAAATACTCGTTTGTCTTGAAATTCAAACACAAGATCACATAAATTCACACAAATAATAATATTTTGACAATTAATGCTCAAAACGATGAATTAAAGGGGATTTGACATAAAATAATAGCAAAGACCAAAGTGAATGAATTATGCCACATTAACCATAAAAATGACTAATAAAAGCATAAAACACATATGAAATAGGTCTATAAATGCGACACAAAATCATCGCATCACTGGTCATCATGCATCTCTTCATGGTCACTACCCGCTCGTCTCTCTCCTTGAATCAGTCGTCTGGATCGCCAACTGATCGGTTCACTCCTTGAACCGATCATCTCAGTTTTCGTCAGGTTGTCCGCCATTCTTTGATATAATAGGAAATAAAAAATCTATCCTATTTTACATTTGAATTGGGAAACCCCGAGTTACATTCGGGGGGAGCAAAGGTAGGAAAGAAATCTTGAATTATTTCGAGTTACATCAGGAATAGGAGATAGGGAAATAGTGCGCAGATCGAGATGCAAGCAACCACATACAACCAAGCACACAAACATAGGGTTTATTGGCCATAACCACGCTATACATCCACCACAAAACTCATTTAAGGGTGACGCGTATCGAGAGCATTCATATTACATATCATATATGTTTATTGGGATTTGTGGATTTAGGATTGGACATGCATAAAGACAATTTTGCTCGCATCGTATGCAATAAATAAAGGCAACAAACAAAAATCGATCATATCGATGATCCTAAAGTATAGAGTAGTTGGCATGGCTCTGATACCACTGTTGGGTTTTAGGGGAGACAGAGAAGGCAACAGAAACAAAAAAAATTCTTCTCCCCAAACCCAGAACAAAGGAAATGCGTCAACGTCTATACAGTAGGAAGGATGGTTTGTAGAGGCATACCTTGTCTCGAGGTTTGCTCGACGACTTTACCTCACAGCTTGCACGGTCTTGACCTCTGGTCTTGGACGGTGTCTGTACAGCTCCTGGTCTCACCGGGACTGTCAGCATTGACAACTGTCCTCTGAGCGGAAGAAGTCTCCTGTCTCTGAAGTAGTCCACACAGAACACATGGAACTTCGATTTCCTAGTACCACAAGGAACGGGAAGAAGTCGCACCCTCCTGTCAGTGTACTAGTCACCAACACACTCTCCTACAACCAGTTGCTCTTCTGTAGTTGTCTTTCCCTTGCTTTGCCTACCTTATCAGGTAGCACTTGCTCGGGCTCTCTCTAGGTTACCAAAACCAGAGAGAACGACAACTTTGCAGAGCAACTGATCTCTGAGTTGTTGTACCTGAGAAGCCCCCAATACCCCTATATATATATCGGAGGGTCCTGGGATAGGGTTCTCTATCCCGGGAAATGTAGGATTAAAGTAGGAGTAGAAGGGTTCGAGATTTTACACAAAAAGAACCAACTGCGCCACTTGAACTGATCGTTTCATACATGAAATTGTCGGTTGGGGAGTTGAGCCGATCGGTTCAACCTCAACCGATCGGTTGGGACCCCGAAGCCGATCGGTTCACTTTTGAACCTATCGTTTCGTGGTCCTGGTCCAACACAAATTGACTTTCAAATTTGTCTCCGATTAATTAAATATTAATCCTTGTACAAATTGAATTTGTACAAGTGAAACGAATTGTATTTGCAAAATCGACTTTTCAAACAATCTCGGTTGGTCACATGAGCTGACCGGTTCAACATTTGAGCCGATCGGTTCATTGCACATGAGCCGATCGTCTCACATGTTGAGTGGATCGGTTCACAAACTTGAGCCGATCGGTTCATCTCATGAGTCGATCGGTTGGGGCAGCAAACTTATGCAAATCAGTCAATCACAGTTTCAATAAATCTGATACTCTAATCAATTGGTCCAACACCTTCAACACCCTGTAGGTCCATTTCACGTTGGTAGTGAAAGTCCATAACACTTATGACTTCACAAGCAAAGAGCGGTGCCTAGTCACACATCAATGCTACCCAAGTGACATAGAAAGTTGGAGAACAACTTTCAATCCTACAATCCCTGAATGGTGTTACAGTGAATGTATAATTCCTTTGTCACATATATCCACAATGAACTCAAGGCATGGAACAGTCATCCTGTCAACGTTCATTCACTTTCTTGATCACAGAGTATATTGGAGGAGATATGTATGACATCAATATCACATACTGATTCACACATGCGTGTGCACGCCTATCTCAATCCTACTCATCAAGTGGCCATGGATATCAAACTCCCTCAGGAGGGACAAATCCCATATCTATCACTCACCCCTCAAAAGCCTCATGTATCAAAGCCACCCAATCATCACCTTTATAACAACCCATGTTTTAGGATTGTGTTTGATGATGTCAAAGTGTACCCAACAACATGTGTTGAGTGTAGTGATTTCAGATCTAAGAATCACACTCACCACCATCACTGTGAGAACTGACTGTGACTACCAAGTCATGGTTCCATGTGTCAAACTCACGGTGGGTCTGTCTGGTAACCTTGTTCTCTAACAAGTACCTATGTGTTTGGTTTGATATATCCATATCATGACTAATGATATTCTATCATCAACCAACACCACAATCTAGTCGTGTGTGTCATTGTTGTCTATCCACCTTCCACAATGACATCCGAATGGGGACATAATAAGAATGTACAAACTCTTAGCATCCTTATGATCTCATCGTTTAGGTCCTCAACCTGAAAGCATACGTCATTAAGTATTGTCATTCTCTAGACATTCAATCTATTCTATCACTGTCTCATATGACTGAACCAGAAAGAAATGGAAGCTTTCCTTTGATCTTCATCAAATCAATCTTAATGTATCCCACCAATCATCCCATGATTGGCTCTTAGGGCATACATACCAACAGGTTTCCCTTTTATAATGCATTGAAATAGGATAGTTTTAATTTATGCATCGTCACAAGAAGTTGTTCTGCATTGAGCGAATTGACAATTTGGAGGACCGAGGAGGCCAGAGCACTAGAGGTGAGCCGATCGACTAGAGGCCCAACCGACCGGATGGTGGAGACCAGATGACTATTTTTGGATCCCAATCTAGCAACAAAGAGGCAATTTGACTAGTTCAAGTGTTGAACTAATCATCCTGGATTGGAGCTAGCATGGATCTTCATCAACAAAAGGTTGCATGTGATGTGGACCTTAGGTGGTGGAAATTCCTTGTGGCTTCAAGGAATTGCATTAGACTAGCCATAACTATCACTCATATATTTCTGATTGCATGTTCACATTGTGGTTATAGAATGTATATGATACACACTATAGTATGTGGTGATTGGATATGTATATGTATATATAAATCCCTCAATTAAAATATTAAGTCTTAGTTGCTTTCCATAAGCATCACACATGAAAAACTTGATTGACCAAGCATGGGCACGCCCTAGCATGGTGCGTCGTCTATCTCATGGAAGTGTGATGGTAGATATGTGGTTCTGCCCTAGTAGGGTACATATTTATCATGTTGGCTTATGGGTCAGGCTTAACTAGGTGATCTCAATTGGATTAAGCACCTAGAGGCATACATATGATCAATGATAAAGAGTTGTACATATCATCTATCAAGAGTTGAATGTGATGTAATTGGGAAAAGTTGCCTACCTGATAGAATCAAGTTGTGGGTGACAGCCCTAGCTGGCTCATGATTTTGGTGAAATTCGGATCGTGGCCCACTAGAATATTGTACAATGTAATATTCCAAATTGATACATGAGGGTTATCAATTTGAAAAAAATAGTGAGAGTGATAATTAATTTAAAACTTAATCAATATCGTCAAAATTATCAAATCAAACAAATCAAAATGTTTTGAAAAGTTGAAATATTCTTATATAGGCAAACAAAAATGTGGTATAGTTGCGATTAGTCCTCAAATAAGACAAACCAAACGAGATTAACTTTTGAATCTGGTTTAGGACTATGATAAATGTTCACAATGAGCGAAAGCTCTATGTCCTTGAAAGACCAAAGCCAGAGGAACCCTCTCCAAATGTGCCTAAGGCTACATGGATGCTTAATGGAAGCATGCCAAAGATGTCATAGACATTTGAATACCTAATGATATGTTGTACGAACTTTGAGTTGCATGAACAACATGAATACATGGGATGGTAACACATCTTAAGTATCATGCAAAGCAAATAAGATATAGTATAAGTGCAAACTGACAAAGGGAGTTCCAATAGAACTCCATATGCTGAATATGATTGAACATATGGAATGACTGGGAATTCTCTTAGGTGAAGAGTTGACCATGAATATGGTTATGCAAGCAATGCATGAATCATATAATCAGTTTATCTAATGCTTGGCATGTTGATGCCAAAGCAAGTTATAAAATTGACAAACCCATAATGATGATCAGTGGAAGTGAGTCCAAGGGCAAAGATAAGGCCAAGAAGTGTTCTGAGCTAAGCTAAAGTCCAATTCTTTGCACTCAATACTTGGAGAAGGGTAAGTGTAAAAGGAATCTACCCTTTTCAATTAAAGGATAAAGTTCCACCACTGTCACCAGTTGGACATTGGTAACAAAATTATCCCCTTTGTGTAAGAGGATTTTAGGAAGAAGAAAGAGATACAAATCTCTACTTTAGGACCTGAGAAGAAATAAGCTAGAACTGTGCAGAGCGAGGGTTGTTGCCACTACAGTTGAAAGTTTCCAATCAAGGGAACATGATAGAATTAGTGAATTGCTATTATGTACTTGTCATTAATGAAAACATCATATGTCTTATGTGACAACGACATTATGTTTCATTTCAAAAAATATGATCTTTTATGGAAACTCCCTATGTCTCATAAACTATATGTGATAGTTATAGAGATAAATGTGTATGACACATATAATGAGTGACTTGATGACTCAAACATGTATACCTATAGCATCACCATCTAATGAACATCAATGTGAAATGCACTTCTAGATTCCAAAATGGTGTTCGTCTAGACTCTTTCAGTTATTGAACCAGAAGAGACATGCAAGTATTATTTATTGAGCAATAAGACCAAATCATCTCCACTAGATGTAGTGGGAGAACAAATGTTCTATTAGGCCTAGTACATGTTGATGTACAATAGACCTTTTAGAATGAATGCTAAAGGAAGTTACTAGTACCTCACTATATTAACTAATGTGATTAGGAGATATGGAAAATTGTATTTAATGAAATACAAAGTATGTATCTCTTGAAGTGTTCAAGGAGATCATAAATGAAGTACATAACTAGCTTGGTAAAAGTATCAAGATACTTCGATGTGATCGATGTTAAAATATTTTAAACCAAGAGTTTGAGGACCTTCTGGAGATATGTGATAGTGTATCACAATGAACTCCACCTGAACATGATGATGTGTTGCAAGGAAGGAGTCACACCTTGTTAAGGTATGATTATCAATAAAACTAGATAAGATTCCAATTTCCTTTCGACACATGCTAAACACTAAAAGAATGTACTGTCTAAAATGGTTCAAAAGACACCATATGTGGTATGGTATTGGAAATGTTCCTATATGTCTTTGATAGCGATTAAAGATGAATGCCTATACAAGAAAGTTGTTTCTATCAAGGGGCCTTGTCCACAAATCACATAAATGTTATTTTGTGAAATGCTACTCTTATCCCAATCCTACAACAAAGTTGTTTGTTGATCTGTATAGATATACTCTCGATGAGGAACCTAGTTCCAAAGGAATCCGTGGGAGTAATAATAGAACTCAAAATGTTTGAGACGAACAGGAAAGCATTGAACCTAAAAGAGGTACAATAGGAACAATGAGAATCACAAAGTGTTATGGAATCTCAAGTTCCTTATGTAATACAAAAACCTTATAGTTCTAGTGGATCATGCCTTGAGTTTGACGGATATATGATATCTTATAACTCAGAAAGGCAATGAGTTGATCATAATGATGAGTCAAACAAACCGACTAGAAGGTATTCAGGAACCAAAGTCTGAGACATGGCTTGAGGCCATAAGATCAAAGATGGACTCCATGTACACCAACAAGGTATGACCTTGATGGATCCACCTAAAGGGGTGAAACCCATAGGGTGCATTTGGGTCTTTGAGTGGAGACAAACATTGAAGGGTAGATTGACTGTGATGAGATTCAAACAAGTTCAAGTTGTCAACATGATGAAGTCTTTCACCAATTACCATGGTTGAATCCATCAGGATCATGCTTGCAATTGCAGGCTGTGAGATTTGGCATATGGATGTTAAAACTGCATTCCTTAATTGGAATAATTGTATAGGATGTGTATGTAACACACCATAATGGTTTTATAAATCCATTAATGCAAATAAAGTTTGTAAGCTAAAAAGGTCAATCTACTGATTGAAACAAGCATCTCAGAGCTGGAATCTTCTATTTTGATAAGAAAGTCAAAGTGTTTGACTTGAGTCAGAATAAAATCTATGATTATAAAAGATTTAGTGGGAGCATATTTATATTCCACATAATGATGTGGAATAACAACCTTATCCTGCAAATGATAACACCTGGAAAGGAAAGTACCTTCTCTGTGAAGGACTTAGGAGAAGCATCCTATGTGATAGGAATTGGGATCTATATAGATAACTCTGGTAAGATTCTTGACCTAAGAAAGAGAACATACACTGGAAAGATATTTAAGGGTTCAACCTGCATGATTCATTGAGAGAAAACTTGTCCGTGTCCCATGGGGTTAGTCTCTCAACAGCCTAGTATCTCAGTTCTTATGAAGAATAGGAACACATGGATAGATGTCATATGCATTCACAATTGGATCTATCATGTATGTACTCATCCCATTATCTCATATGTATTAGACATGATGAGAAGATATCCTATAATCTTGTATGTATTGGACATGATGAGAGTACATCAAGTCATCTCATATGTACTAGACATGATGAGAGGATATATACATACATGTCTAGTAATCTTGTATGTGTTGGACATGACGATACGGTATATGTCAGATGCCAGTGAGATTCACTAGACTACCCTAAAAGAACATCTTTAGGTGCTTGTAAAGCACCAAAAGGATTAGTTCCTTGGTCATGGTAATAAGGAAGAGTTGGGTGTAAAGCGTTACATCGATGCAAGCTTCCTAACTGACAAATAAATACATCACACTCTATTTTGTGTTTGACCTTAAAATAAGAATTGTAAGCTAGAAGGGTTCCAAGCTAATGACATTTGTTTAAATCTAAATAAAAATCGAGTATCTTAGTGTTATGAGAATAAGAAAAGGTACTGTATGAAGTTCATATGAGTGAACTTATGGGAGTTCCAACCATTGACGAGTCAGTAGAAATACTAGGACAAAACTGGAGCTATATGATAGGAAAGGAATCTCAGATAGCATACTACGGCCATTCCATCTCATACGAGATGTCGTACACCAAAGAGATGTGAAAATTGCAAAATACTGACTAATAGCAAATGTTGCTAAACCTACTAGAGTGCTTGTACAGTAGAAACATGATGGACATGTTAAGATCACTCAGAATATGATTTGTGGGTGATTAGCTCTAAGTGAAAGTGGGTGTCTATTGGTATGTATGCCCAGAGAGCCAATCATATGATGCTTGGAGTGATGCATTAGATACTTGATTTGATAATTATAAAGGTATTTTGTCTATTATGTTTTTCTCAATCATGAGATGATGACATAGACATATGTAGATGTCTAAAGAATGATATTACTCGATGACATATGCCTTCAGGTTGAGGACCAGAATGATGAGATCATATGTATGATAAGAGTGCATACATTCTTGTTATGTCCCTAGTTGGATATTACTATGGTAGCAAAATATAGAATAGTAATACATAAGACTAGAGTGTGTTTTGATTGAGGACATAGTCCCATTAGTCATGATATGAGATATCAATTCAAGCACATAGATACATGGTAGTGAATAGTATATCAGACATACCCACCATGAGAGTGATACATGGAAACCATGCAATGGTAGTTAGAATTATCACTCATAGTGATGGTGGTGATTGTGGTTCTTATTCCTAAAATCACTCCACTCATCACATTTCATTTGGTACACTTTGACAACATCAAAAACAGTCCTGAAGCATGGGTTGATATAATGGTGATGATTGGATGAATTTGACACATGGGGATAGACTGTAAGTGATAAATATGGGATTTGTCCCTCCTATAAGAGATTGATATCCATGGTCCCTTGATAATCAATATTGAGAGTGTATGGCGGTACCCATATGATTCAATATATGATATGTGAACTCACATGCATCTCAGACAGTCTTCTCTATGTCAAGGAACATTGATTGAACATTGAGAGGATTATGATTCCATGCCTCGAATTCAATCTAGATATCAGAGATAAAGGAACTATATGTTCACGGTAACACTATTCACATATTATAGGTTGAAGTTGTTCTTCAACTTTCCAAATTACTTGGGTAGCAATGATGTGCGACTAGGCTCCACTCTTTGCATGTGATGTGATAAGTTGTTATGGACATTCATTGCCAACATAATTCTGGACCTATAGGGTCACACACATAGGATACACTTGTATTAAAGGAGTATATTCATGAATGATGTTTAGATTAAATGTTAAAGGTGTTTAGATACTCAATTAAACAATAGATCAACTGACTAGACTCAGAATCATCAAGTTCAAGTGTTGGACTGACTGATTGGAGTGTCAAGTTTATTGGAATTGATTACTAAAGTATTTAGGTATTCAATTCATGCACCAACAGGTGATTGCACTGCCAAACGGTCATCTCAAGTGTTAAGAAAGATTTCTAGGGTGCCAAATGGTCATCTCAAGTGTTGTGACGGGCGTCTGGTTTGATAGGTTGGTTGGAACAAAGTTGGCTACCCAAACTAAGGTGAACCGACCGGTTCATACTGAGGAGTCGATTGGCCCGACTCGGCTCACCAGAAGACTGTCTGGGTGAGTGAGATGACTGTCTCGCATGTGCGAGATCACTCAGTTAGTCCAGGGAAGGTTCTAGATACTTTGCCAAATTCATTTGTATTGCACAATACTTGTTGTCTAAGAAAAATCGATGTTTAACATTGGTTAGAAGTGAATTGCCAATTTTGCGTTCAAACAAGAAACTATAGAAGCACAAGACAATAGTTTCACACTACAAAACAAATGTCTCTCACACAATACGTTTGTTTTGTAGTACAAGACGACCATCTCATGTTATGTAGATTATAGAACATTCATGTTTCCAAACCCTTCTACTCCCACATCAACTCGGAACCATGACCCTACCCTTTACTATAAATAGAGGGGTACTAGGGGCTTCAAAACACACACAATTGGGATCAATGGCCCTAACAACTACTTTACTCTCTGGTTGTGGTAACCCCAAGAGCCCAATCAAGTCCTACTTTACTAGGGAGGGATAGCGAGGGAGGAGTAACTGAGATCAGTTGTTGTGGGAAAGCATGTCAGTGACTAGTACACTGACAGAAGCGGACAACTCCTTCCCATTGGCTCTGGAAATGTAATGTGGAGTTCTCAATGGTCCGCATGGAATACTCTAGAGGCAGGAGTCATTTGGGTTCTTCTAGGAGGACGATGTGTGCATGCAATCTGTGGCAAGTCCACAGGAGCCGCTGCAGGAGCTATTCGAGTCTACCGTTCGTGGTGAAGACCATGAGCTGCACAAACATCATATAAGATTATAATTGTAAGGTGATTTCGTTGGACTTGCTCTAGGAATAGGTATAACCTTGCAACCCTTCCTTACTGAATGCATTGTTGTTGATGATATTTTGCTAGTTTTTAGGTAATGAGAAAATGATTTTTTTGTTTTCGCTGCCTATATCTACGCCTGATTTCCCAACAGTTGAAGACTTCAATTCTTATTGGATAAGTTTAATATCTAAAATGAGTCTTTCTCTAGACTTTTGATCTAGATAATTGTGACATACAAAACATAAATTCAAGTTGATATTTGGATTCTCCACCCTCAACTTACCTAGAATACAAAGTTTCATCAAACTTGTGATGATTCTTATTACCTCAATTTGATTTAGATAAGGAACACCAAAATCACTATATAGCCTTAATTATTTGGTATAATTTGAAAGTAGGCCTTGATATATTTTTGAGTGTCATGACTATTTTATTTTTCTACTTTTGAAGGGTCTAGGTTGGACTCAATGAGTGGAGTCATCTGTGAGTAAGGAGTCATCTCTTCCACCCGAGTCCACTCTCTCCTGGATCTACGTCTTGGGAATTTCTTTTACCCCCCCGTTTTGTCTCTACCTTAGTGGTTTCCATAAGCAATCCCATTACAAAAAGGTTTATAGCATCATCCAGGGCTGATCATTCATGGATTCATGATGTTTCCTTTCTCTAGAGACCCTAGACCTTGATACTTCTCTGTCACTTCCTTATTTTGATTTTCATGAGAAACAATAGTGATTTAATGTCATCTATTATATATACAAGTCTCTCCCTACCTCTAAAATCCATCACTGCACCTCCATGAACCCTTTCCACTTTGCACCTTTCCCTACATAACTTCCTCATGACATGTGTACAAGTCTCCCTGCCACTCGTTGTGACGTGGAGAGTTTGTTGATTGTGACACATAGAAATGTCGTTATGGCTATTGGAAGAGCACCATACCAACTCAAGACACCATCAAGAAGATTCTGATACTATGATTCTCCTTCAAATCCTGGTATGACAAAATCCCTCTTTTTTGTAGTGCCTTGATCCTTGATAGCTTTTCGTAGTGACTCAATATTGTTTAGTCAATGGTTTTGTCGCCTCAGCAAGGTGCTTTGATGTCCTTTCCATGTCTAGTATTAATTATAGATCAATGCAAGTCGTGTTTCTTAAGTTTCTCTATTAGATATCATGGGGGAAGGAAAGTCATTATGTTCAAGATGAATGCTAAGAAAGACAATTGACATATATATTTTTAGGCAAAGTTTATTTGTATTTTGGCACAAGTTCAAGATCTTGAGAGCAGTGCCCTTAATGAAAATCCTTAGAAATGTTATTGACCATGCTCCTTATACAAAATCTTGAGAGAAATGTTATTCACCACACTCTTGAGAGCAATGCTAATGATCAAGCTCCTAAGAGCAATGCTACATTTCAAGCTACTTGGTGCAATGTAAATTATCAAGATCTAAGAGAGAAATGTTATTGATTAAGGATAATATAGTAACAGGGATAAAGAAATAGATAATACAAACAATATTCAATGTTTTCTTAAGATGTTCTACAGGTATAATTTATTTCATGTTCGTATTGTGTTAGTCAACACCACTTACTCTAATGTGTATTCTATTTTTATTTGCATGGATGGGGACGTGATATCTACAGGAGACAAGGATAAGGGATCTTTGACAAGGAGCTTACATCTCGAGGAAAAATCTAGGAGATACAACATGGTGGGTTACCATCTATCATAGATGTATTAGATCATAATTACTTTCCATTGAAGCAAACCATAGATTAGTCTATAACGTGAATTTGTTGTTGAGGACCTTGAGAATGAGAATTGTTACTTTTTTTGCTATGTTAGATGAATGAACTATATTTTTATGCAATGATTATGATTTTTTAACATCCCAATAGGAATTAGGATTCCACACAATAATGTACATATTTTTGAAAATTGGGATGTTATAATATGGTATCAAAGTGAAAAATATAGTTGGCCACCAGGATTTGCTCAAAGTATCATATAGTTTATGTTCCCTTGTGTAAATGGCTTCCAAGAAGATATTAGATATAGGAAAGGACAACACAGATGAAGAGGAAGGATCCTACTATGAATGGAGCAAACATGATTTCTCTAGAGGGGACACACCAAATGGTAACCCTAATGCACTCCTAGATGTGCTTGTCAAGGATCTTACTGATCCCCCACCAATTAAAATGGGAAGACCGAACAAATAAAAAACCAGGAGCAAACCTTAGTAAATTTCCTAAAAATCAAAATAGATACATTCTCTAGTGAAGTAGAAATAGATGTAATTAGCCATGCTGAGGAGTGGTTGCTCAATGTCAAGCATTGTTTTTAAAATTTGGTATTCCCTAAGAACCCTAAAGTTTCTTTAGGACACATGTGTTTAAGAGTGAATCACAAACTTGGACGGAAAACTTCACCATTTCTTGAGGACCTAATGATGAGCACTTGACCTATGAGGAGTCCACCACTACCTTCTAGAACCATTACATCTCATAGGAAAAGACTAAAAAGAAGGAGGTTGATTTCCAACACCTGAAGTAGTATGGTGATACCACCACTAGCAAATATTCAATGAAGTTATGTATGCTGTAAAATTACAAATATGGCTTAGATGAGACGTGTTTGCCAAAGATGTTCATGCATGGTATGAAGCATGATCTGGGCTATGTGTTGACTAGACACAACATGAAGACAGTGTTGGAGGCACTCTAGGATGCCTTAGAGTAAGAATACCACCTAGGTAGGTCCTAGAAGAAGGTCAAGCAAAACTAGTCTCAGAGAAACTTCAACAACCTTAACGATAAGAAGAGGAGATATTTAGAAGAATCAACTAACAAGAAGCCTTTCCCTACATGCAACAATTTGCATGGTGGACTACATAGGTTTGGTAATAAAGTTTTCTACCATTATGGGGAACAAAGTGACAATAAGTTTGAATGCCTCAAGTTCATAAAGGATGTAAGACTGGATCCTAATCCAAACCAACTAGAAAAGAGACAAGAAAGAATATTGTCAGTGATTGATGATTAAGAAGAAGGTATGATCTAGTTCTAATACTAATTTAGTTAAATAAGAATGCATGTTGTATTGCAAATTAGAAATAAGTAAAACACTAAGGTAGGTAGCGTGTGGAAATTTTAAGGATGGTTTTTTTTTGTAAGGTGGGTAGAATTGTAACATCCCCAATTTTGTTTAATATAAAGCATACCTCATATAAGCCTAAAACATTAGCATGAAAATTGTATGTATAATCTTCCCTAAGTCATACCCTAATATGTAAAACAACTATAGTGACTCAAATTAAACATAATATGATGATTCTTTAATCAAATACGGGATTAACCTAGTACTACTAAAAATTTACATGGTTTAAACATGAAGGATTGTTTTATATTTGTGTTAAACATATAGTCCAAAGTTATAAATAAATGGTATCATATAGTTAATTGTACATTTAAGCTAATTAATATTCACAATTAGACTCAATAAGATTCATATATATTAATTATCATAATATCTTCGTCCTCTTCATATTGAATACTTTAATTTCTTCTAGAAAATTTAGATAATTAAAGTGAGTCTTGTTGCGTACTTTTTGTTTAGATAATTGTGACATCCAAAACATGAATCCAAGTTGATATTCTGATTCTCCACCCTGAATTTACCTAGGACAAATTTTTTTTCTAAAATTTCAATAATCCTTGTTTTTTTAATTTGATTTCTAGAAGTAATACTGAAATCATTAGATAACATTGATTATTTGGTTTCATTAGAATAAGGACTCAACATATGTCTGAATGTCATAGTTTTCTTCTTCTTCTTCTTCTTCTTTTGATGTGTTAGAGTTGGACTCTGTGAAAGGAGTCATCTACGAGTGAGGAGTCATATCCTCTGCACGAGTTCACTCGCACCCGGATTCTATAGCTTGTGATTTCCTTCACCACCATTTTGCATCTCTACATCAGTTCTGCAAGATATCCCATCATTAGAAGGTTCTTTACATCATATCAGACCTATCAGTCTCTAGTTCATCAAGTTTCCTTTCTCCATACTTGCTAGACCTCATGGATCCTATGTCTCTCCCCTTTGTTTACTTCCATGATATCCTATAGTGATTGCTTACTCTTATTTATAAGTCTCTCACTGCCTACAAAAGGATTATCTCACATGTAGGAAACCTTGCAAATTTTCACCTTTCCCCACGAAACTTCCTCATAACATGCACACAAGTCTCCCTACTAGTGGTCGTGATGCAGGGATTGTGTTTATCACAATACACAACAAGGTTTTTATGACTATTGGAAGAGATACAACCAACTTGGGACACCACCAAGGAACTTTTCATACTATCAATTCTCCTACAAATTCTAGTATGGAAATATCCTTTTTTTGCAATATCCCTGATCCTTGATAGATTTGGATGGCAATCCTATATTTTTGATTGATTGTTGTGTCACCTTCACCTTGAACAGCTAATGTCCTTTTCCGGTCCAGTATTAATCATATTTGATCCAAGCCATGTTTCCCAAGTCTCTCTAACTTCTATCATGGAAGATGGGCTGGTTTTTTATTTTGGTCATTGACAAACCTAATCATAATCTTCAAGACTACAATGACCTCAGGAAGATGATTCCATAATTGGAAATCCTCAATTTTACCACTTTTGGAATCTCTCTTCATCCCCTTCAAAGATTTTAGGCTTCACTTGTGATAATTCGTGCTCACAATAATGACAACCATAGATTTCCAATATTGCCTTTAGATCGATACATTTTTGTCATATTGTTAATGGTCAAGGCTGAGTTTTTGAAATTTATTATGATATTGGTCGTATGTTTGTTTTAAGCAGGCATTGACTAACTGGTCGTTTGTGACTAGGACAATAGGAAAAGGGCCCCGACATAGATACTTTTATCTGACATTTTGCTACCAAATTTCCTGATTGGTTGAAAGTAAGGAATTTCATAATCAATTTACCCGTTATCCCAAAATTTCCCAAAAAAAATATTATGGAAACATCTTTGAAAAAGGAACATAATTTTATGATTTTCAAGCCCTAATTAAAATATAGCATAATAGGTTGCATTACATACCCTAAACTAGAGTTTATTTGTTAAAAAAGATAATTACTAATGGAAAGTGTGATAATATGAAAGCTTCATCATTTCTACAAACCTCAAGGAAGATAGGAAGACTTCTTCTTTCATCTAAAAGTGGATAATGCACAATGAGTACCAATTAGGGGAATAAGGGTTTTAATTCACTTTTATTTATAAAAATCAGTTTTATTGATATGAGTTATATAATCCTCATGATTAAATGATAGATATCTGAGTATAAATCCGGTATGGATTCTTAGTATATGTCCCTCATAATTGATGTTATAATGACATACATGTATTCTTTGACTAAGATAAAAGATTTTCAATTAATTATATTTAAGATGAATGTTAAGAAAGAGAATTGAAAAATGTTGTTTATGTAGAGTTAATTTGTATCTTGGAACATGTTCAAGCTATTAAGAGAAATGCCCTTAATCAAGCTCCTGACAGAAATGTCATTCACTAAGATCTTGAGAGAAATGCTAATCATCAACTTCCTAAGAGAAATTCTACTTTTCAAGCTACTGATAGCAATGTAAACTATCAACCTCTAAGAGCAAAATGTTAAGAATTTGAACATTAATCAATGTTTTCTTAAGATGTTCTATAAATATAATTTATTTCTTATTCATATAATGTTACTTCATACCACTTACTCTAACATATTTTCCATTTATTACACGGTTGGGGACACGATGTCCACAAAAGAGAAGGATAAGGGAGCTTACATCTTGAGGACAAATCTATAAGGCAAAACTTGATGGCATGCAAATATCATAGAATAATTAATTTATATTTACTTTAATGTTAAGGGGACTATGTATTATTTGATTATGTAATTTTTAATTTGGGGCTTTTAGAATGAGAATTGTTATGTCTTATTGATTTGGATGAGTGAACTTCATTTTATGCAATGATAATCTTTTTGTTAAATCCTAAAGAGAATTAGACTTCAACACCGTAATGCATATGTTTTATAAAGTTAGGGAGTTATAGTCACGTATAGACTTCATTCAATACATCTACATTTCGAAATGTGTGTTTATTGTCATTTAATGTAGACTCCATATTCAAGATGTAACACTTACTAGAAGGTTTAAAATATATAATATGTTTCATCATTATCTCTCTATACATTTGAGAAATGCCTCTTGGAACCATTTAAACATAAACTCAACCATTTGATCATGTATAAATCCAACAACTATAGACAAATTACTTTAGAAGTCATGCCATCCAAATCAAGAGTATGAATAATCTTAGGGTATGGTAGTGTTTATACATGGTTATTTCATGTTCTATATGACATGTTTTTAAATAAGAATGATAGGTTCATGTAACGTCACAAGAGGTGGGAACAAATAATACTTAACAAGTTGAGAAAACTAGGATCAAATAAAGACATTGATTCATGCAGAAGTTTTGAAACAACCAAAGATCTTTGATATTCCTTTAAGACTAAGGGATGAATAAATTTTCAAACAAATTGGTTCTTATATGAGTGAAATAGTCTGTGTGGATAATGTAGCAATGAGTTTCAAGTGGTCAAGGCTTTCTAGATTACAGGTTTTGATTCTATCATACTTAACTTTCCTAAAAATTTCCTAGCCAAAGTAAAGAAACACTGTCATATTTGAGTATGGGTGACAAACTATAGGTGTATCAAAATTTGGTCATTTCATTTTTGAAACCACCTTATGCTGTGATTTTATTCAAAATCCTATTAACAATGGTTAGACTAGGTTTAAATGGGCGCCAAAAAAACCATAGTATGAGATAATTAGTGATTCTAAGGAGTTCATTGATGCATAACATCATATGGATCCAGACATTATGACGATTTTTTTAGTTAGTGTTATTCTATTATGGAAACCTATTATTTGATTGGATCATAAGTGTTGTATGCTCAAGCTAATTATTTTTTAAGTAAAGATCATGTTTACACTCTATTGTATAATTATTCTTGCTGGAAATATGGAAATAAGAGATCAAAATAACCTCCAAAGTGTTGCAAAAGAAGGTCAATATGACTTCTTAGAATATGAGTTGTCTTTAAGTAAATTTTCACTGTGTGGTCAAGATGAAGACCTTCTTATCCATGTTAAAGGCAATACTAATTTTTACGTTCTGAATGTATAGTGCATTTTCCATTATTTCCAAGAATTTGAGAAGAGCTCAATATGAATTTCCCTACTTTCCAAAAGAGATCCACAGAACTAAAGAAGAAATGTGTATCATACTTTTATCTAGATTGAAGGCTAAAATATATCGTGGTTGCTGATTTGATTTGGCAAAATTCTAACTAATTTTTTGTAACGCTAAATTCCACCACAAGGACCAATAATCATTGTAATAAGCCTACTATATAGGTATATGAATTTACTCATGAGTTAACTATAGATGCATTGTGATTATGGGTTTGGTAATTGTAAAGTTCATTTTTCATGTATATATTAATGGTGTATGTCCAACGAGTAAAAAATGGTTAAATACCCTTACCTACTAGTATGAAGAATTATAATAAAACCCTTTTTAGTACTAATCTGATTGAAGTTCTCACTAAGGGACTTTTCTTTACATGGGATTGATGACACCACTTCTATGATAGACATGATATTTGGTAATATTAGTCTTTTGAACAAATTTACCTATTTGTATGGTGAAGTCATTTCTAAAATTGTCTTCTGATCATATGATTTTGAAGATACATCTTGTGAATAAAAAAGTTGTTTCCCCTTTAGATTCATTCACTATTGTATTAGTTAGCATGGTTTTATTAAGGTAAATAAAGAGTATTGGGATTTTAAAAGTATTTATCCCCCATGTTTAGAGTTTACAATTACTTAACTCAACAAGGGAAGCTTCATTGAACCAAAGTAGACTTTTTGTTGGTAAATAATAGTTTTAAAGTAAAATAATTTGAAGCTAAATATAATTTTATTTAAAGAAAGGATGATATCAATAGTTGGAGATTATACACCAGATTTAATCTTATATATTATTAGATTGAAGATGAAATTATCTTTGAAAAAAGAATAGATTTTCTTGTGGTAGAAATTTAGAATCCTAAGGCTTAAGGAAGACTTAGGAACAATAAGTTCACATATAATTCCCTTAGTAAAAGGATATTGAGAAATGATGTCTAAGAAATAGCAACTGATAGGGTTCTTTTCTATACCTAATGTCATCTATGAACTCATTAGTTCTTATTATGGAGGTTTTCCAATTCCACTAAATATCTATCTTTCAAGTGTGATAAGGACTGCACTTTGCCTAAAATGTCTACTCAATGAGATGGTAACATGTGAAGATGGATTACCTGAAATAAGAGGAAGATAGCTTTAAGAGCCTTAGTATCGATAAATTTTTGGCTCACATAGATAAATGTCATGTTCTTCAAGACCTAGTGGAATATGGTTGGTGATATTTTAATTGAAGACGTCCTCAATATCTTTGAGAAATCAAAGTTTTTGAAAAAGTGTGACAAACTTTATCTAACTAATTTCTAGATACATGGAAGAAAGTTATATTAAATTCTATAGGCCTAGCCACCTATGTACAATTATATACAAGGTCACAAATACTTTAGCAAATAAATATAAGATTATTCTTAATGAAGTTATTGAGATGAATCATGCCATTTTTTTAGGGTTGAAAGATTAAAGATGCAAAATTTACTAACTAATGAGCTTCTTAGCTCTTTTCTGAACAATGTTTGCCTTATACGGATGTGTATCAAAGTGTATTTGTCTAAATATTATGATTCTATACTAGAAACTTTGTTTTGATAATGTAAGGTTTGATCTTGGTGTTGAAAGAAATGAATAATAGTGTGCTTAATTTTTGCTCATTCCAAGTTCTTATATATGGATCTCGTTCAAAACATTTATGTGCAACTAATAGATTGAGACAAGGAGATTCTCCAATTCGGTGATTTTTTTTGTTTCAACTCAAGTTCTAACATCCATCCTCAAATATAGAACACCAAGTCAAATATTATCTCACTTTAATTTTATTTCAAAGAATTTAATGTATCTCACATTGCTTTTGAAAATGCCTAGTTTCTCTTTGCTAATGAAAATTAATAAATTGCATTTGTCATTTGTAATGTTTTAGAACCTTTGAGGATATTTTAGGTTTGAAGTTAAGAAATTCAAAGAGTCTGATTTCTCTCAGAAAGAATGATACTAACTTAGATATCCTCAATATTCTAAACACCGTTCCTAGTACATTTCTCATGAGATATTATGTGTTACATCTACAGTTAGGTCATTTAATCAATAGAATGTTAAAAAAAATTAGTACAATGTGTTCCTCTAATGAATATAAGTTCAAACTTAAGATTGATTTATGTATGAGTAGACTCTTATGTTTTGAAGGTATATTTGAGCATGGTATCTTGAATCTATCCTACTATCATATGTTTTGGAATGTTTCGTTACCACTAGCTAAGGAACCACATAGAATTTGATAAATTGTTCAAAAGTTTTATTTGGAAAAATTTAGATGGTAAGAAATATCTTTATACTATTTCTTGGTGTATGATTTGTAGGTCCAATACAACTTGGAATTAGGTATTAGTAAACATTTTGAATTGTCTTAATACATGCGTACTCATGAAAATAATTTTTTTTTTAATCTTTAAAAAGTACGAGTGAAATTTTTGCATGAAAATATACATTGGCAATGTGTCTATGTTATTTGTTAATCCTGAATTCAATTAATCTTGGATGTAATGAAATCATATTGACTATAGGAAATTTCTTCTTACTCATCTTTCATTAGGTTTAGAGAAGTTTCATTCATTGGAAGGACCCTTGGTGGTCTTGGAGCACTACTCTTCTTCATCTTCTTTATAGACATTTGCTTTCTATATTTGATAATATGTTCTCAAGTTTGGTTTTTGTGTTTCTAGTTGGAAATCGACATTTCTCAATGTAAGACATGCTAAATATGCAGACCTCTTTTTCAAAACCTCCTCAACTAACCAACACTATGTCCTTTTTTTATTATATGATAATAAATATATATCTATAATGGCTAGTTGGGATTGTACTTATCTAGGAACCCTTTTGTGGTTTATTGAAATTGGATACGGTCCACTCAGATTTAATGGAAATCCTATGTTCTACTTTGGAAGTGTTCCTTAATAGGTTGCATATGTAAATATTCTCAACATTTTGGGTATGATATGTTTTTTGTGCTTCTTCTAATAAAAAACTTAGGTTCAAATTGTAATTAGGGGGATCTAATAGAGGATTCTGTTACAACCCCAAATTTTGGGTTCTTTTGGTGAGAAATGCAATTTATCATATTAAGGATATTTGAACAAATAATGATATAATTTGTTTTGAATAAATGGATTTCGTTTACAATAGCCTTGATGTTTGTTTTGTGGGCTTTATTGGCTATTGGGCCCAAATAACAAGGAAATTCAATTACTAAATGGATAGTTGAATTTTTAAGAAAAGAAATATGTAGAAACCTCTAGAAGGCAAATCCAAAGAGGATTTCGTGGCTCTTGGGTTCCTTGGGTACCAAGGAGTCCAAGGTTGCAAAAAGAAAGCAATAAGAAAAGAAAAGATTAATTAAGTATTTCTTTATGAAGAAAGAAATTGGAAAATAATGATAAAATGTGGAAAAGGAGTGGAAAGAGGCATAAATGAGATTTCTTGGTGAAATTTCGTATCCTTGAGGTTGATAATATTAAAATGAATGCCAATGAGGAAAATAAAAGAGAAATAAAAGAAATCCTCAAAAAGAGATATTTTAATAAGAAATAAACAAGATAATGTGAAAGAATGCATTTAAATGCATCTAGAAGGATAATAAGTATCCTTATGAAGGGATTTCGAAATCATAAAGTTTCTTGGGATCCAAGGAATCCCAATGAAGAAGGAGGAAAGAGAAAATATCAATGAAGTAAAATAAGAGAATAATGCATTATTAATGAATTATGAAGGTATGGTTAAAAAGAAAGTAGTGTATACTAAAGGGAATATGAATCTGTGTCAATGGATTAAAAAGCAAGGAAAGAGAGAATAAGTAAGAGGAATTTCGAATTCCTAATTATTCAAGAAATAGGATATATCAAAGGAGAGAGAAAACTTGTGTTCTAATGAAGGAATTACTTTCCAAGTGGGAAAAGGATTTGTTTTCCCTTGAATACACACCTTAGGGTGTGAAACCTCTTCCTTATAAAAGGGGTATGACTTTGGACCAAGTTCAGGGAGTTCCACCCAGCCACCCCTCTCTTCTTCTTCTTCTCCTTCGTCTTCTTCACCCCAACCCTAACCAACGATGCTATGGTGATCCTGGAGTGACAAGGATCCAAGGATGTGAGTAGGGTGCAAGAGTGACGCTCCCATGAACTTAGAAAGAGGTCTGGCCACCCATGACACCATTCTAATCCCTGCCCGATGCCATAGGAAGACTGCGGGTCGGCCGCACATTGCAGGTCGGCTGCTCCTGAACTAGCCGATTAGGTCAGGATCTAGATGGTGCCCCAGGTCCGAAAAGAGGCGGCGAAGCTAGGGGAACCGCCACCTGTGGCCGTGGTGTCCAGGAGAGGGACGAGGAGCAGCGCAGGTAGTAGCTAGGGCGGCAGCGACGCCCTGTCGCGGGGTTGAAGACGACCAAACCCAGATCAGACGGAATTGCCCCTCCACCGTGTGAAGGACTGGCTTGCCGCGTAAGGGAATAATAGTAATTTTGTTATGTTTTAAGTCATCGGGTCACGCAGGCAAGCGACGCTCATGTTGGCTGATGTGGCATCATCAGATTGGCCAAAGTAAGTTGATTCTACCAAAAATCATAACTCCTAATTGGTAGCTTCGATGAGAACATATAATACATGAATTTTGATCAGAAAAATGCAAGGAACCCTTTAAAAATAGTTTTGTAGCCTGAATCTGATCATATTTCGAAATGTAGTGTAAATTATCACCTTTAATGAATTAAAGGTTAAGAAACCCTATTTTGAAATGAAAAAAAGTGTTTAATAGGGTTTAATGGATCATTAGAGTTGATGTTAACCTGTTAAATGTAAAAAGGTACATTATGTTCAAAATAGAAGAACTTTTCACATGATTAGTCTAATTTAGAGTTTATGTGCTTAAATAAGCATGAAATTTGAAAAGGACATAAAGCTATCATCTTTAATGATTTAATTAAGGAAAAACCCTTAGATTTGATGATAGCTGGACTTAATGACATTATTTGGATAATTCAAGCTGATATTAACCTATTGTTAATAAAAGAGAAAATATGATCTAAAAAGATGATCTTTTTATATAATTGGCTTAATTTAGGGTTTAGTGCATGATTATGCATTAATGAACTTGAAAACCCTAATTTAGAAGAATATGTCTTTTAATTGTTTTAATAGTTCAAATCCATGAATAAATAGGGATGTGATGATCCTAAGTCATTTTGGGTATAAAAGACTATTAAAATGGATAATTGAGCAATTAAGGTTCATATAAATGGAAAAGAGTATAATAGGGTCTGTTAACCTAAAAGGGATAAAGTTTGAGAAATTTATCTAAGAAACCCTAATGAATGCTAATGAAACCTTAATGCGGATTAGAAACCCTAGAAAGAGGATCCAAGTAAATAAAGTAGATTCTTGATAAAGTATGTAATAAAATGGTACATATTATTTTCAGGAATTATGTGTTGATTAAATTACTTGCTTGGATCTGTTGGTTGGCTTGATCGTATATACATGAAGTATATGTTGAATAATCTTCATGACTCATCAAATCAGGTATGTGGTTATGCTTATGAATAATCACTCTAGTTTCTCGGCAATTCCCGAAGCTTTAATCGGTTGCTTGAAAATAACTGTTGGATGTTTATTTAATTCATGCAACTATAAAGTGACTATGATTATCACTATAAATGTGCGTATATAACTGACTAGATCCGGGTCCACCTCTATTGCTTTGAAAGGCTAAGAAAAAGGGGTAATCCTAGAGCAAGGTCTAGGTTACTAAGAGTTAGAAACTGGGCTACCTACGTGTAGTTCCATGAGACTCATTAGCCTGCCATGAGTTAAGGAGTGGGCTACTTACGAGTAGTGCCATGTGACTCAACCCTAGAAATTGGTTCACTTATAGGTGGATCATGAAGGGTTTAATGGGGACAACATAGAGGATAGGGTACTCTTGGATCATGGAGTTATATCTAAAAAGTAATCTTGATTGTTAAATGATTAATTGAATGATTACATTGTTAACATATTTGCACATTTATTGTTTCCCCCACATACCAGCTTCGGCTGACCGACGTTTTGTTTGTCGTCGTTTTAGGTACAAGCCAAAAGGACAAACAGTAAATCATCATATTGTGAAATACATGAAGTTAAATACAAGGAGGATTAGTTAGAGTAGAATCCTTAAGTGGATAGCAGTTTAGAGATCCAAGTTTTCAAAAAAGTATGCAAAAAAAAATATTTTCTTACAACTTTTAAGTATAGTCTGTTAAAATTTGATAATTATTCTTGGTTAATTGCCAAACCTTTGATCCAAAAAGTATGGGTATGGCTTCGACCTCTCTGTCTTCCTTAATTGGGGGTCATCGGGAGATGGGGTCGTAACATTTGGTATCAGAGCGTAGGTTCCTCACTTAACCATTAATAATTATTACATTTTACAAACTCCATAGAACCCAAGGGAGTTATTAGAGGATTATCCAAAAGACGGAGGTGTCTAGAAAAGGATCACGATCGGGGGCTGGCAATATTTTCCTTCGCACTGCTAGTCGGAATACGAGGACTCCCGGATCCGTGTGACTGTCTGGCCAAAGTCTTAGGGTATGAATCGAAATAAGATATCTTTAGGACTTTCTCATCTTATTCATCCCTTCTCATCACAAATTCTATTAAGGACCTTAAGGATTAGGGTTTTCTCTCTTCTCCTCACCCTCATAAGGTATGGGTAAGATTAATAAGGACTAAGGAATCCTCCATCAAATTAATGAAAGACATGTAAATAAGATGTCATGGACATAAGCTTAATAGATTAAGCACAAACTAAAGAATAGATACATGCTTAGGTCGTATGACATAAGTTGTCATGTCCTCAGAAGAGACTTGAGGCTAGACCTTCTTGTCAGGAGGATAAGTTAGACTTGGAGATAGAGATCTCCATTGCAAGTAGAGATCTGGCACATCCTCTGAGGATGATGCTAACCCTAACCCTAAGTGAAGGTTAGAGAGATGAGTTGGACTAGGTGCTTGAAAGGACATGCCTTTGGGATGCCATATGATCCATGGGTGACCTAGAACCTTTGGGAACCCAACCCTGGAAAGGGTCGTGCATGTTAGGGTAAAGGATAGCTGCTTAGACGATGACGTTAGTGAAGGACCTTAGAAACCCTATGGGCTTGTGCAAGTAGGGTATAACTGGCACCTAGGGCATGTCATAGTGCTGACAGTAGGATGAAACCCTGGATAAGGAAACATGATGGAGCACAAAGGGTTATGGATGATGTTGAGCAAACATAAGTTCGAACCTGGGCTTCAACCATGTAGGGCAAGATCTTGAGGTTGATCCTTCATGAAGAGAGGACCCGTAAGGGTGAGGTTGGATGTAGGGTTAGCTCTAGAGAGAGCAGGAAACCCTTCCAAGAAGGTTGGGAAGCCTAGACTCTAAGATTTGAAGTATAGTGGGGAGTTGAGGATGATGCGACCGAAATGGATGACAGTGGTTGCCTCATGATCAATCCCTAGAAGTTGATGATATCTTGGTTGCCTTTAGAAGGACCAAACCCTAGAGAGAGAAGATGAAGATTCTGGTACTTGTGTGCCTACGGTATAGGTGTTTACCTTCGGAGGTAGGAAGAAGAGTTCCTTAGACCTAGAAAGGTTTAGTAACAGGTTATGAGGCCTTGTACCTTATTGGTGGTCCTTAAGGAGGACCCAAATCTAAGTGTTGCTCGAGTTGAAGGATGACAAAAAGTGCATGTCATGCCTTTTGCATGCTTGGTTCATGGTTAAGAGATAGAGCATGCAGTTGGACACCTAAAAGTGAACCTAGGGTTCCTAGGCCTAAGGGGGGAAGTGGTATACCTAATGCTCATGATGAGAATTAAGTTGCTATAGTTTCGAGCATGGTACTCCTCATGTATAGAGGAAAAGGGAAGTCCCTTAAGTTTAAGGTATGTGTGATGAACCCCTCACAACTAGGTTGATGATAAAGGAAGGTATGATCTTGATCCAGCATGGAGGAAAGAGGACAAGTATGACCTAGCATGGTTCGGTAGGTGATCTATTGTACCTTAATAGCTTGCTAGGGTTAAGTAGGCTCATGTGGATGAAAATCCTAGACCTAAGAGCTTTTTGTGACCATGATGTCAAGAGATAGTTTTCCTCCCATCCTGGGAGAGGGACCCCTTTGGTAGGGTGTATATCAGTTTTGTTGGTTTAAGGTAACCTAAAGAGGTCTCATAGGATCTTGAGAAGCTAAGCGAAAAGTACATGGTATGATAATGAACATGTAGACCCATAGATATCCATCTCTAAGTGCATGTGGATGTGTTACCATGGAGGTAACTGGTAAGGGGCTTGACCAAGGTAGGCAGGTCGCCATGACCCCTATGAAAGGATGGATGTCAGCCCATGTATATAAAGAGAGATGATGAAGGCTTGGGTAAGGTTCTAAGTTGAACATGTACTATGATAGAATCCTCAGTCTATCTTAGGGTTAGGTGGGGATAAGACTGATGGAAGTAGGAGTTGCCTAATTCCCTAGTTGTACATGACCATAGGGTCGGGAGGTAACAACTATCATTGTCTGAGGGCCATGGGTTCGGAGATTGATCACCTTCATGAACTCGTGGATCCCAGAGGGCAGATGAGTAGGGCACTCTCTGGATGCATAAGGGAAGAGGGATGACCCTAAAAGTGCTGACACCCTATAGACCTAGAGGAGATGACCAAGGATTGTGTGGCGACCCAAGTAGGTTCCAGACCAGTTTTCCATGAAAGTAACTTTGATATCAAGATGTCTGTGATGAAGAGACATATGTGGCACGTTGCAACATAGATGTAAAGGTGTATTGGCAAGGTGGGATGTACCATCTCTACTCTTGGAATAGGAAGAACTCTGTATTTGGACTGCAGCCAAATGCTTATTTCCTCTTGTTATGGGAGTGAGAGATAGGACAGTACGCATGCCATACACCAATGATAAAAGATGATGTGAGTTGGAACGTTGCTATGAAGTATGAGGACAGAGAAGATAAATTACCCTGGTAAAGTGAATGATACATGGATGGTTTGCAAACACTAAGAGGAATGAGGTAGTCACCTTATGAGGAAGTTTTTTATCATGAGCTATGTAGAACTTATAAGTTATACCAGGTTGAGTTTGATCACCATGATGATGAAATCAGAGAGTGTTCTTAATTGAAGATAGACATAGAGTTTGAGGTGAGATGATAAGTGAAATACATGGAAGTGTATGTCTTCAACGTTACCTAATACCTATGGATGTGAAGTGGTAATGGATGCTCTGGTTGAGATACATCTGACTTGTTTGACTAGAAGCTAGAAGAGGTTGTTTGGCTAACCCTAAGTTTGAAAAGGAGAGGTGTTCGATAACACTCCGATGTAATGAGATCTGTTGAACAAGTTAATGGTTGTTGGGTTAGCCAGTCTAGTCCTTAATGCAATGAAAGGATAGGTGTAAAACCACGGATGCACCTCTTTGGAAAGGAAGGTGTTGAAACCTTGATGAAAGTGGTTTAGGGTTTCCAAGGTATCGATCTTGAAGAATCATGACATATAGGAGATCATGATTGAAGATCACCATACACCGTAGTATTACCAAGATAATAAGTGACAGTAGTACTTTAGATACCTAAGATAAAGTTGCATGTGGTATATGGTCATGCAAGCTGAGGATGAAGGACGTACACCAGTAACCCAGTGTATCGATATAGAGGACAAAAGAGTCCCTGAGAGGGAGTGGGAGTTCATCACTATGGATGTGGTGATAAGTCTCCCTTAGACCAAGGAAGGTCGATATGCAATATGGGTTATGGTAGATCACCTTACCTAGATGACAAGAGAAAGAAAGAGTTCTGTCAAGGGACATATCAGGTTGAACTACCCATGAGAGAGATGGTTCAACTACACCATGAAGCGAGTTCCAAGGTTCTTGAGTTTGACCTAAAGGTTTCCTTCCAAAAGATGGGAGTAGGTGCATGAAGAACTCGATGTTAGTACAATTTATCACACCTAACTAAAGGTTAGTATGATCCGGACTAAAGGGT
Organism: Alisma plantago-aquatica; assembly: GCA_963693085.1. Lineage (NCBI taxonomy): Eukaryota > Viridiplantae > Streptophyta > Magnoliopsida > Alismatales > Alismataceae > Alisma > Alisma plantago-aquatica. The sequence goes on from OY856412.1 coordinate 50,872,028, forward strand.
ATGATGAGAGCATATGTGCTTGTTCAGGGTGATAGCTAGAGACAGTTCTTGTCCTACGAAGGATGTGATGATGACCACCATAGCCAGTATTGGGACTTAAAGAAGTTCTATAAGAGAGGTTGTGTCGGTCACCACTTCAGTAAGATGAGGATGGTGAAAGGACCACGTGATGGTTAGAAAAGGACCACAGTGTGTGTAGATGAAGTCACTTTGATCATGCAATGGCTGAAAGGAGCCTAGAGACGATAAGATTCATGGGCAGATGCAAAGTAGACTGAGATGCAGTTCACTGTGGGAGAATATGTGACATGAAAATCCGACCCCTCTAAGTTGCAGCTAAGAGAGCTGAGTCCCTGATACATGGGTCCATTTGAGATGGAATGGTGGAGAAGGTTATGGATAACCTTACCCCTTAGGATAAAAAAAGGTGTGATGAGTTCAAAGTGTCCAATTTAGAGCACTATGTGAGGTACCCAAACCATGAGCTAAACAATGAACTTAGTGAGCCCCAAGGGAGGCTGATATGACCTGAGTCACCTATGCAGTTTATAGACGCCAGAGTGAAAGAACTCAGAGAAAAGAATAAGTGATGATAAAGGTTCTTTGGAAGTGCCATAGGTAGGGTAAAGCCACATAGGGGCCAATGATGGACATGAAAAAAAAAAATCTTGTCCTGAATTGTTTGTTTGCTTGTTTGAGTTTTGAGGGCAAAATTCATATAAGAGGGGAACGATGTTACAACCCCAAATTTTGGGTTCTTTTGGTGAGAAATGCAATTTCTCATATTAAGGATATTTGAACAAATAATGATATAATTTGTTTTGAATAAATGGATTTCGTTTACAATAGCCTTGATGTTTGTTTTGTGGGCTTTATTGGCTATTGGGCCCAAATAACAACGAAATTCAATTACTAAATGGATAATTGAATTTTTAAGAAAAGAAATATGTAGAAATCTCTATAAGGCAAATCCAAAGAGGATTTCATGCCTCTTGGGTTCCTTGGGTACCAAGGAGTCTAAGGTTGCAAAAAATAAAAGCAATAAGAAAAGAAAAGATTAATGAAGTATTTCTTTATGAAGAAAGAAATTGGAAAATAATGATAAAATGTGGAAAAGGAGTGGAAAGAGGCAAAAATGGGATTTCTTGGTGAAATTTCGTATCCATGAGGTTGCTAATATTAAAATGAATGCCAATGAGGAAAATAAAAGAGAAATAACAAGAAATCCTCAAAAAGAGATATTTTAATAAGAAATAAACAAGATAATGTGAAAGAATGCATTTAAATGCATCTAGAAGGATAATAAGTATCCTTATGAAGGGATTTCGAAATCATAAAGTTTCTTGGGATCCAAGGAATCCCAATGAAGAAGGAGAAAAGAGAAAATATCAATGAAGTAAAATAAGAGAATAATGCATTATTAATGAATTATGAAGGTATGGTTAAAAAGAAAGTAGTGTATACTAAAGGGAATAGGAATCCGTGTCAATGGATTAAAAAGCAAGGAAAGAGAGAATAAGTAAGAGGAATTTCGAATTCCTAATTATTCAAGAAATAGGATATATCAAAGGAGATAGAAAACTTGTGTTCTAATGAAGGAATTACTTTCCAAGTGGGAAAAGGATTTGTTTTCCCTTGAATACACACCTTAGGGTGCGAAACCTCTTCCTTATAAAAGGAGTATGACTTTGGACCAAGTTTAGGGAGTTCCACACAGCCACCCCTCTCTTCTTCTTCTTCTCCTTTGTCTTCTTCACCCTAACCCTAACCAACGGTGCTATGGTGATCCTGGAGCGACAAGGATCCAAGGACGTGAGTAGGGTGCAAGTGTGACGCTCCCATGAACTTAGAAAGAGGTCTGGCCACCTACGACACCATTCTGATCCCTGCCCGATGCCACAGGAAGACTGCGGATCGGCCGCACGTTGCAGGTCGGCTGTTCTTGAACCAGCCGATTAGGTCAGGAGCTAGATGGTGCCCCTGGTCCGAAAAGAGGCGACGCAACTAGGGGAACCGTCACCTGTGGCCGTGGTGTCCACGAGAGGGACGAGGAGCAGCGTAGGTAGCAACTAGGGTGGCAGCGACGCCCTGTCGCGGGGTTGAAGATGACCAAACCCAGATTGGACAGAACTGTCCCTCCACCGTGTGAAGAACCGGCCTGCCGCATAAGGGCATAATAGTAATTTTGTTATGTTTTAAGTCATCGGGTCACGCAGGCAAGCGACGCTCATGTTGGCTGACGTGGCATCATCAGATTGGCCAAAGTAAGTTGATTCTACCAAAAATCATAACTCCTAATTGGTAGCTCCGATGAGAACATTTAATACATGAATTTTCTTCAGAAAAATGCAAGGAACCCTTTAAAAATAGTTTTGTAGCCTGAATCGGATCATATTTCGAAATGTAGTGTAAATTATCACCTTTAATGAATTAAAGGTTAAGAAACCCTATTTTGAAATGAAAAAAAGTGTTTAATAGGGTTTAATGGATCATTAGAGTTGATGTTAACCTGTTAAATGTAAAAAGGTACATTATGTTCAAAATAGAAGAACTTTGCACATGATTAGTCTAATTTAGAGTTTATGTGCTTAAATATGCATGAAATTTGAAAAGGACATAAAGCTATCATCTTTAATGATTTAATTAAGAAAAAAACCTTAGATTTGATGATAGCTGGACTTAATGACATTATTTGGATAATTCAAGCTGATATTAACCTATTGTTAATAAAAGAGAAAATAGGATCTAAAAAGATGATCTTTTTATATAATTGGCTTAATTTAGGGTTTAGTGCATGATTATGCATTAATGAACTTGAAACACCTAATTTAGATGAATATGTCTTTTAATTGTTTTAATAGTTTAAATCCATGAATAAATAGGGATGTGATGATCCTAAGTCATTTTGGGCATAAAAGACTATTAAAATGGATAATTGAGCAATTAAGGTTCATATAAATGTAAAAGAGTATTATAGGGTTTGTTAACCTAAAAGGGATAAAGTTTGAGAAATTGATCTAAGAAACCCTAATGAATGTTAATGAAACCTTAATGTGGATTAGAAACCTGAGAAAGAGGATCCATGTAAATAAAGTAGATTCTTGATAAAGTATGTAATAAAAGGGTACACATTCTTTTCAGGAATTATGTGATGATTAAATTACTTTCTTGGATCTGTTGGTTGGCTTGATTGTATATACATGAAGTATATGTTGAATAATCTTCATGACTAATTAAATCAGGTATGTGGTTACGCTTATGAATAATCGCTCTAGTTTCTCGGCGATTCCCGAAGCTTTAATCGGTTGCTTGAAAATAACTGTTGGATGTTTATTTAATTCAAGCAACTATAAAGTGACTATGATTATCACTATAAATGTGCATATATAACTGACTAGATCCGGGTCCACCTCTATTGCTTTGAAAGGCTATGAAAAAGGGGTAATCCTAGAGCAAGGTCTAGGTTACCGAGAGTTAGAAACTGGGCTACCTACGTGTAGTTCCATGAGACTCATTAGCCTGTCATGAGTTAAGGAGTGGGCTACTTATGAGTAGTGCCATGTGACTCAACCCTAGAAATTGGTTCACTTATAGGTGGATCATGAAGGGTTTAATGGGGACAACATAGAGGATAGGGTACTCTTGGATCGCGGAGTTATATCTAAAAAGTAATCTTGATTGTTAAATGATTAATTGAATGATTACATTGTTAACATATTTGCACATTTATTGTTTCCCCCACATACCAGCTTCGGCTGACCGACGTTTTGTTTGTCGGCATTTTAGGTACAAGCCAAAAGGACAAATAGTATATCATCATATTGTGAAATACATGAAGTTAAATACAAGGAGGATTAGTTAGAGTAGAATCCTTAAGTGGATAGAAGTTTAGAGATCCAAGTTTTCAAAAAGGTATGCAAATATTTTTTTATTTTCTTACAACTTTTAAGTATAGTCTGTTAAAATTTGATAATTATTCTTGGTTAATTGTCGAACCTTTGATCTGGAAAGTATGGGTACGGCTTCGATCTCTCGGTCTCCCTTAATTGGGGGTCATCGGGAGATGGAGTCGTAACAGATTCATTCATTTCTTATTGAGGAATAATGCACATACATATCCTAATTGTGAATGTGATAAGAAAGACATGTACTTTTTTATTTCTTAAAAAGCATGATGCATAAAGCAGTACAATTTTATACTAGCAGAAGATTAAAAAATTACAACATTATTCTCATTAGATAATTATTCATTCATCACCTAAAATGGTGGCGTAACATAAAACATAAGTGAAAAACTACTTATCAAAAAGGTTAGTGTAGAGGGAAACATGGCCATCCTAAGCTATCCTACACGTCCATCCTCCAAATATGTTGACGCTAAGTGTTTATATGCACTTTTTTGTTTTGGTAGTCTTGTTGTGACAAAATAACTCTAGAATCTTAGTTTTTCATAATTTATCTCTATTTGAAGAAATATTAGCTCAAACTAGCTAATTTTGAAACTTTGATGCACTAAACTTATGAAATCATCAATCATTTGATTCATCATGATGAATGTGACTTGAATCCCCAGAACATGGGTCAAATTTATCCCCTTCTTGTAGAAGTGCATATAGACACTCCATCGACTCTTTCTCTTTGGAGACAACTAAAAGATCATCTTCTGATGGTGTCTTCCCATGGAAACAATTAAAGGATGGTCTAGAAGGTCACTCTTCCAATGGTTCCTTTCAGTGGTTACTTCCAATGGACTATCTTTGGATGGTCTGGTTTGAAGGTCACAATGAAAGGCCAACAAAATACCTAAAGGTGTGCTTCCATAACCGCCTACCGAAGAAATCAATTTGGTCAAATTCAATTGAATTTTGTCAAATTCATTTTCACCCACATCTATTCCTTTTTTTCTCAGAACACAACTTGACGTCCACCATATGATTGTCCTTCTTTCGATGGCCATCTCTTGAAGGTCTCTTATAATGGTACACCAACTAAGGTTTGGTCCCCATGGATCATCTTCCTATGGTTCCTTTGAAAGGTCCCTACTGATGGAACATCTTATGATGATTGTCTTTCAATAACCATCTTCTAATGGTGTTTTCAAAGACATGCCTTCCAACAGTGCATTCCAGTTCATTCTCACAAACCGAAGGAGTGAATTCGACCACATTCACTTGAGTTTGATCGAATTCATTTCCCACTCACATATACAAACCACATTCCACTATAAATACACCTCTTGGCTACCTAACCCAGGGATCCATGGAGTCTTTTTAGAGTGCCATTTCTGGCTCTGACCTTCTGTTCCCAATCCTCTCCCCTAGAGCCCCAAGGTCGGAGCAATATGAAGAGCTTATCCTACACCCCTCCCCTTTGATTTGTCTTCATCATCCATCATTTTCCATCATCTTCCACCTCCATCAGCACCTTCCATCCATTTACCATATTTCAGCCACATGTCAACCATTTCCAACACTTTCTACCTTCATGCACCCATTCAAGTTGTTTTTGGGGCAGAATTAAGGAGAAAGGAGACCAAGGAGTCCAAAAGATCAAGGTGGAAACCCCCAAGGATGAGATCCATCCCATCTGGAGGCTAAGGAGTGAGAGAAACCTCTCTTCCATGGGCTAAATGAATTTTTCTACCTCTTTCTTTTATTGATCTTCTTTGTTTCTACATAAATGAAGTAATTCCATCTTTGTTTGGTGCCAATTATGCTTGTTGATGAATACTTGAGATCCTTCTTGATTATGTAGCCTATTTTTGGGCACGTTTATGTACTTATCCCCTAAAAAGGTAGTTTTCTTTGATCTAATATCTTTTTGGTTCTCTTCTCTTTTTGGTTATGACCGTTTATTTATTTGATCTCTTTCATGGTTGAGCCCTTATTTCTACCAAGGTTGAGTAATTTGTTGTAGAAATGGGTAGAGGAGGTAGTTTGGATCTAAATCCAAGAGGAGGACGTCCAAGGACAATTGAAGAGATTAGGTCAGGTAATGGGAGATCTACCATATTCAAATAAATTCAACTGCATTCATCCGAATGTGACCGAATTCATGTGAATGTGACCACTTTCATATTACAAGCTCCATGTAGATCCTCTATTGTGCCTAACATTGTATATTATTCTGGACCCAAATGGTAATATAGAACATTTTGGGGTGTAGTATGTTATCCTTGAGAGAGGTTTTAGATCATTTATGGGGTTTTAGTCATACTACATGAGAGTGAGTGGGATGACACCCACAAGAGAAACCACCACAATGCATACTATGTTTGAATGTTAGTTGCTTGCTAGGGTGTTAGAGGTCTATCTGCACTCGATAATGGGAGCACAGACTACCCAACATCATGTTACATAGCCAGGAACTCCTTCTCCTAATATGTAGGATTAGATGGAATATATTTTCTTTACATTATGTTGTTTTGTTTTGTTCCATTTTTCTATACTTGTTGTTTCATGGTTATATCGACTCACGTATTTGTTTTACTAACTAAGAATATAATCTTAGACGTCTGAACATCCCCACATCCATGATTTTGACATGTTATATATACTTTTACTTTGTATTGAGTTGTGGGTGTATTTGAAGGTTTCACTCTATAAATTTAAATTCGGATCCATCTTTGGGATCACACTTCCATTTTTTGGGAGCACTATCTCAGGGCCAACCAACTTTTGGCATCATTGTGTGGATGTCCTAAAGTTGTTGTTTTGTTAGCATAACCTTGTACATATATGAATTGTAACATCCCAATTTTTTCATGAATATTTTGAAACTTTTAATGTTGTTTTCCTTAATAAGAATTATTTGAGGGACTTAATGCAAAAAGGTCAGAAATAGTGTTACTTTAAAATAACAGAACAATGAAAATAAACGGAACACAAAATACCTTTGTTCTTATATAATGTATTACAACTATGTCAGAAGTAAAAGTAATTGGTTTTCCCTTTATTTTCTTACCCATGAACTTTAAAGGAGATGTAAGAGAAGGTCAAGGGGCATGGTATTAAGAACTAAAAATTAGATGAAATGAACAAAAAGCATTATTTTCTTTTATAGCTTTTAGGATAAGAACCATTAATAGCCTTATTTCTCTCTCCTCCTCTTTGAATTTCAAGAAAAATATAAGATAGTAATAAACTTCCCTATGCACCACTTTTGAAAATATGAGATGAGTTATTCACTTGGGAAAGCAATAAATGACTTTCTCATTTCTTTTATATACATATGAAGGAAGTGACATTATCTCTTCTTCTTTTTCTCTCACTTTAAGAAAATTTCTAAAAAAGGCATAAATGTGTGTGATATGATTTTTGAGTGGGTGGTAATTGTGTATCTCAAATTCTAACTCAAATACTCACAAAGGAGAGTGTTTCCCCAATTATCATATATCTATTAATGCATTAAAATCAAGTTGAATGAAAAAAAGGAAATTGTGGACAAAATACGAGAAAATCTTAAATCTAATTGTTTGGGAAGGTTCTAGACTACCTAATTATCCTATGGCCCAAGTTTGGTTTTGTTTGGACTTTGTTTGACCCTCTAATTAAAATAGGAAACGTTTGAATATATTATAATAGGAAAATTAAATGTGATGATTTTCCTAATGTCCCCGGTATACACCCCTGTCACGTGCCTTTCCTTTTCATGCACGCCAATCCGACTATCTAATCAAAATTTGACATCAATCGTTTTGTCCCATACCATGGGTTATTTCATGAATCTGAGTACATTAATGTGATGATTTCTTTCCCAATTCATTGCTCTCTCATCTCTCATCTTTTACTAGAGTTTTCTTTTCCAACAAATTCATCTCTTCACCTTGCATCCAATGAGCCATAGCTCAAACCCTCTCTCTATTTATAAAAAAAATCCCAAACTAGAAATCCCTCCCCTCTCCACCAATATCCACTACCACCACTACACATATTCCCCAACCCTCTTTTGGGTTCCAATAGTATTTACAGGCCCCATTTAGCCTTCCTCCACTGGCAATTGGATATCTAACATCCCTAAACTCCACACCTTACTTCTCTTTCATCTTTGATGACTTTGGTATCACCCAGACATCCTCCACTGCCTCTAGCTCAATGGAGTGTTTGTTAAGCTTTCTCTACATATTTTCTTAGTTTTCATACCTCTGGTCCACCACACAAAATTCCCTAGTGTCCTACCCTATCGGGACCAGTTCTTTCCCTCATTGACGCTTGATGCCATGCAACCAAAGTGCTCCTCCAACAAGGGAGTAATGTCCTAACCTTTGTTTTATTACCATGAGTGTTTTGCGACTCGTAAAAGATAAATTTCATCTCAACTTCTATGCTCTTCGCATCAATGACTCCTCCTCTATTTCCTCCAATTTCTAGCACGCAACAGTGACTCTTCAACCATTTTCCATCACATGACAACACATTCATCTTTGCTTTGATATCATAAAGCTTTTTTCTTCATTTTTGTGTTGCGTTCACAGTGTTTTCCTAGTCGCAATTCTCAAGTTTTTCCTTGACCTTGCCTGGGCTGGGCCATGATGCCCTATATCACCCACAAGCTTGACCTTGGGCTCTTTGGCTCTGGCCTATTAAGAGGAATCCTCCATTGGCCTCTGTTTCCTCTAGCTCATAAACTCACAAGATTTGATCAAAGAATCCCCCACTTCGGTGAATCTCCATGGAGTTGAGCATGAGGAGAAACAATGGCAAGGAAAGAAGTTCCTTGTTGCCCATGAACTTTCAATCAATAGATTTCTATCACATTGATATTTGAGTCATTTTTATGAGTGTGATTCTTTTTTCAATGTGCATTTTGCTCTGAGTGGCCCTGAATTTCATGGCTGGCTCTGACTAGTCCACCTCCAACAGGCCCTAATACCTTTATGGATAATAGTCGCCCACGTGGACTTTCCTAATTTTTTTATTGGTCATATTTTTACAAAAATCATAGTAATCACATTAATGTTCAGAAAAAATATATGAAAATGTGTTTTGGAAAGGGTTTTTCATGAGGAATTCTAATATCTAGGTTTTAGAGTCTACTTTCTCTTTCAAAAACCCTACTTTTATAAGAGTGAAATTAGGGTTTAATGATTCAAAGAAATACATATTCATAAGAAATATATTTTGGATAGGAGGATGGGGGTTTTTCATACCCAAGGACGTGATTAGGGTTTCCTCAATCTAGGAAGAGAAATAAGATGTTTTCTAAGTGAAAGGTAAGTGGTTCATGCATATTGAACATAATTATTGTTTGACTTTATATATGTATGTATACAACAAATTTTATGTTTGTATTATTTACTTTTCATTTTCTAAAAGTCAATAAATTTGTAATGACTGAGTTTTATATCGATGGTCAATTTTATTGTATCAACAAAAACATTAAGAGTAAATGATAGGATTTGAGAAAGAGTTTCTAAGAGAAATAAATTGATAAAAGTAAACTTATATAAGATCCTCATCAAGAGAAAAGGCACTCTGATGCATAAGAGAAGAGGAATTTTGGTGCATAAGACAAGAGGAACTTATGTTCATAAGAAAATAGGCACTTATGTGCAAACCTGATTATTCTTATATAGGTTAATATAAAAGAAACTTATATAAAAGAAATTGTGTATCTTTTTAATGTTTAGTGTTTAATGTTTATTTCCAGCTACATGTTTTCTTTAATCTATATTATGTTAAATTCCACTTACCATTGATTTGATTCATGTTTGAGGGCACAATGCCTATAGATAAGGATCAATATCAGGAGGGAAAGCTATATAACATACAAACTCTAGATCAAGGATCTTCAAGGAGAAAAGCATTTGTGGGGTGCGAGCTATACCTAGTTTAAATTTTCTTTTCTTTTTTTATTGAAATACGTTTATGTGAACCTTTTTAAGGATTTGAGAATGAGAATTGTGGTTATTACCTTTTGATGGTTTATATAAATTTTATTATTTGTAATGAATATCATGTTTGTGACATACCCCTTGAAAGTAATATGAATGTGTTCTTCTGCTCTATGTTGTGAATATTTTTTACAAGTAGGGTGTCACATGTATATTCTTTCTTTCTTTTTCAAATACTTGTCCATACACACCGATACACATTTTCCTTTATTTCTTTATATTTGATGTACATACATAGATATAGCCTCTACAAGATAGATCATAATTTCCACTTGTCTACCTAAATTTTTCCATATCCCTAACTACCGGCAAATAATTGAAGTTGTGAGCTCCAACTAGTTGAATTATATTTACCCCCATTGTGGTCATACATCAATTCTTCAATAATGGAGAATTTTGATCAGTCTATGACCTATTCATTCATGCAGAATCAAGTGCTAAGTAGAGCAGTGGTGCTAGGAAGAGTAAGTGTTGATGCACTTATCTCTACCTTGTCACCACATCTCCAGGACCATGCCAATCTATTTCTGGAGCACTCAAAGGGTAGGATCGTCAGCTTCAACAAGCCACCAAGATCACAATATACAAAAGAAAAGCACTTCATGTTGTTAAACAATAATTTATCCAAGTGCAATAGTTTGATATAATGGAGTTCCAACTATAGTGCATGGAAGAATTGGTGAACCTTGAAAGCATTTATGCTCAAGTCCAACAACTTCAAGATGAAGAAGTTGAACATCAAAGGAGACTTCAAGACCTAGTCAATTTTTTCATCATGCAATCACAACTATCGGTGTATGAGAATGAAGACTTCAATCATCAAAACCACCATTTTGGGCCCAATGTAGAACTTATATCCCCATCCTATTCGAGCTATCAATTGCATTCACTTGGATTTTTATGTGAAGACTCACCTATCCAAGGAATCCCTTCATTAATTTCATCCAAATGATGATCTGAATAACCAATGGGGGAAATACAAAGTCCAAAATTTTGGTTTGACAAAGATGACTTCCACCCATCTTAGTGAAGCCAAACAACCTCACAACTAGAAGTTCAATTTGAGCAGCCCAATTCAACTTCAAATCCATACCAAGGTGATACCTCTCAAATCAAGACTTGTCACTTTGTTTCAATCAACATGCCTTAATTGGTCTGAAATAACTTATTCGAGGATGATGATGAAAATTTCTCAAATTGGGGATGTGAGTATATTGATGACGATGAATTGGAGTAGCATGAGTCGACATTTGCCACCATTCCTTTTTGATGGGTGGTTGTCATTGAAGGAGTAGGATGGATGATCTAGTACAACATTGATGACGAACATGAAGATACCCCAGACCCCATAGAGTGTGACAATCTTGGGGTGGTAGAACTGCAAACAAATTCACCTAAGGGTACCTGTGATTTACATGATGATTGATTGGACCAGATTCACAATGGAGACTTTCTTGGGCATCCCATTTCAAGTTCAAAGATGGAGAGGGAAGAGAAATTCCTCTAGAAAACTTGAGACCTCTTCCACCATATCCTATGTTGAAATCCCAGGTCCTACCTATCCATATCCCTATCCATATATCTGAAGGTATATTGAGGATGATTTCTCAATGAATTCATTTTGGTGTAGTTCAAGACAATTCCATCATAAGATTGAATTCACCAAGACATTTGATTCAATTCCTCTACTTTAGATTTGGAAGGGGCCATATCTCTTCCTATTCTACTCCTACATGGCATACCTCATCGACAAGAGATAGGTGACACTAGTCCAAAAACATAGGATTTGGGATCCCCATGTCGGTATAATGGGGAAAAAACCCCCTTTTTATGACTCTGTTCTTTTTTGTTTTTTCTTAAAATAATTTTTCTTCTTGTTCTTTCTTAGATAGTTTCTTTTCTCTAACTATTTAAATATATCTTTGCATGCATGCATCATTTTAGAACTTTGATAAATTTATTTCTCCTACATCCATGGATTCCTTCCTTACTATCCCAAATTTAGGTCTTGCTCGAGGACAACCAAAGTTTTAAGCTTGATGCAATAGGGCTATTCACCCTTCTATTCATTTTTCATGAATGGATGTTTAATTCATGCATTAGTATTCATTTTTCAAAATTTCAAACTTTTGAATAGTTTATCCTATCTTTACAACTTTGTAGAACTTTGTTTCTTAAATTGTAGCTTTGCAATTAAAGCCATATGATGTGAATCCTATAGGTAAATGCTTATGCACGAGCTTAATTGCTTAATCCTTGTCTTAGAATCTTGACCTCTTTCTCATTGACTCTTTCCTTAAGTTTGACAATCAATCGAAGGTTATGCACTTTTTTATCATTTAAAACTTTGTTCCCTTGATCTATTTTGTGGATGGCAAACCCAAGATTTGGGACCGTTGGAAGGATCTAGAGTTTCATAAAAACTCTAATCCACGTTTTCAAGAACCCAACATTACTCTAAGGATATTTGAGTCATAGTTATATTCTTTTACACAAGTATCAAGTGTGCAATGATGAGTTTTGATATATAATCAAGTTGGAGTGTTTTGTTTTGATGGTCTGTGTGCATCCTCACACTAGATTGAGTCAAAAAGATGAAAATTAATAACAAGCAAAAGATGATTGGCCACCAAAAATATCAAGATAGATCTTCACCTAGGACTATAAACTAGAATGTAGAGAATAAATCATGAGTGTGAATAAAAACATGAGCATTTGTTTTCTCTTTCAGAGAGTTGTCAGTGTTGCCCATCAGTTGTATGATTCTACTCATGAATGTGGATATTTTATGCCTAGTAGTGCCTCCCCAAAAGCTCCATAGGAATCCTTAGGATACCTATGTGATCACCCCAGTAGTAGGGTTGGTTCGAGCACAGTACTACAAGTTTGTCTCACTACTTTAGGCCAACTGACTCAGACTGTAGAGACTACGAATTGTTACAAAGGACTATCCCGACATAGACCAGGTTTCTCAAAAGACATTAGAGTCTTTTTCTTTTATTTCTTACGTTTAGAACATGAATAAGTGAGAGGTACACAATTCCTAATTGGTTACCATGTATATGTGATGACAATTCATTATTCACATTCTTCACCCGCCTGATCCTCAAGTGGCATTGCCCTAACGATCAATATTATGATTCAAGATCTCATGAGAATTGACAGGTTGCAATGAATTTTCTTAAAATTTCCTAGATGCTCTTTGATGTAACTTTAACAGGGATTTCTTAAACATCAGGGGTTTGTTATGAAATAACATAGATCATGAGATTCGTTGATTTGAACTATATTTCTTAACCTTGGCATTCATCACAAAGATTAATTTGGATGTTATCTTTTTGTTTTTTGAGCCAAAGTCTTGCTTGAGGACAAGAAAATTTCAAACTTGGGGTGCTCGATAACACCCAAATTTAGGCATTTATGCTAAGTGTTTATCTATAGTTTTGTGTTGTTATAGCCTTAATATTCCCAAAATAAATCTAGATACTTATCTTTTGTAATTTATCAATTTTTTAAGATATAGTAGATCAAACTATCCAATTTTGGGACTAGCAGGAACCGAACATAAGAAAGCATCAATTCCTTAATTTAGTTGCGACTTGAATTCCTTGAACTTGGGTCGAATTGATCCCCGTTTTGCAACAGTGCATATTGGTCCTTCATTGATGCTTTTTCTTTAAATGATAGCTTATAGACCATCTCCTAATGGTGTATTATGATGGAACCAACCAAAGCATGCTCCAATAGGTCCTCTTCTGATGGTGCCTTCTGATGGTCACTTTTGATGTACTGACTTTTGATGGTCTAGTATGAAACCGAAGGCCAAAAAAATACCCCAATGAGCACTTATACAACCGCCTACTGAAGAAACAAATTCGGTAAAATTTAATTCAATTTGACCAAATTTATTTCCACCCACCTTTCACCTTTATTCTAGGAAGACAACTAGACGTACACCATATGATGATCCACCTTCCATTGGTATGTCTTTTGACGGTTCACCTTCCGATGGCCATCTCCCAAAGGTCTCTTATGATGGTTCACCAACCAAAAGTTGGTCCCAAAGTATCATCTTCCATGCTGCCTTCTAAAGGTCCATACTGATGGTGTTTTTCGAATAAATGCCTTGTGATGGTCCATTGCAGAGTCCATTTACACAAACTAAAGGAGAAACTTCAATTGCATTCACTCGAACTTGGTCGAATTCATTTCCCACTTATATATATGCACCATCTACCACTGTAAATAACCCCCATTGTCTGCCTATCTCAGAGTTCTTTGGAGTCTTGTTGGAGTGCCTTCTACAACTCCAACAGTTGGTTCCCAGAGATCCACCCTACAACTCGAAGGCCTGAGAGAATTGAAGAGCTGATCTTACTCCCCTCCCCTTCATTTTACTTAAATCCGCCATCATTTCCCATCATCTTTCACCTACATCAGCACCATTCATCTATTTTCACTATATTTCAGACACCCGTCAACCATTTCCAGTACTTTCCACCTCCATACACCCATTCAAGTTGTTGTTGGGGCAGAATTGAAGGAGAAAAGAGGCCAAGGAGTCCAAAAGATCAAGGAGGACGACCCCAAGGATGACATCCAACCTATCTGGAGGATAAGGAGTGAGAGAAACCTCTCTTCCATGAGATAGATCTCTTCTTCTACCTCTTTCTTATATTGGTTTTCTTTATTTTTGTATAAGTGATGCTTTTCCATCTTTATTTGGTGCCAACTATTCTTGTATATGGCTAGTTGAGATCCTTCTTGGCTATGTAGCACACTTTTGGGCAATGATTATGTATGCTTCTCCTAATCAAGTAGTTTTCTTCCAAATCTAGAATCCTTTATGTTCTATCTTCTTTTTTTGGTTGTTATCATTGGTTTGGTTGATCTCTATCCTGCTTGCACCTCCTCTTTTACCAACATCAAGAGATTTGTTATAGAAATGGGTTGAGGAGGTAGTTTGGATCCAAACTTGAGAGGAGTACATCTAAGGGAGAATCTTCCCACAACATAATTGGAGAGATCTGATGTACTAGGAAATTGACCACACTCAAATGAATCAGACTGCATCCATCAAAATGTGACCAAATTCATGAGAATGCAACCACTTTCATGTTACAAGTTCAATGTAGATCTTTAGTTGTTCCTAAAAATTTAGATTATTCTCGACCTGAGAGGAAATCTAGAATATTTGGTATGTTGGTCCATTATCCTTGAGAGAGGCTTTGGGTCCTTGATGAGGTTTTAGTCACACTACACTAGAGTGAGTTGGACGATCTCCATAGGTGCAACTACCATGACACATACTATGTTTGGATGTTTGTTGCTTGCTATGGTGTTGGAGGGGTGTTTACGCCCAATAATGGGTGCATAGACTGGCCAACTTGTGGTTAAATAGTCATAACTCATTTTCTTGGTTTGTAGGATTCGATGGAATCTACTTTCTTTACTTTACTTTGTCTTATTTTATTCTATTTTGCTAGACTTGTTCTAGTTCTTGCATGTATCCATTCTCGATATTGTTTACCTGACCAAGAGTGAAACCTTAGACATATATATGTCCCTACAACCCTATGTTTGACCCCATTAATCTACTTCAACCTCACATTGAGTGGTGGGAATATTTGAAGACTTTAGGTTATGAATTTAAAGTCCAATCAATCTTTGGGATCATGCTTCCACTTTTGGAAGTGCTATCTCATGGCCAATCAACGTTCCTCATAAGGCACCTTATTTTGATACATACACCTAGTCTATTTTGAAAAAAAAATATTGATCAAGGTTACTACAAAAGAAAATATGGATGAATTTATATGATATATGTGGAATAACATAGATATTTAGGCACTAAAGGATAAGGTACAAGAAAAATTATACATGTTCAAAAAACAATGTGTGGTAAGGAAAGAGGAAATAGTAAGTGATTAAAAATAATGATATTTAGGAGAAATTAGTCACCTTATGTAGGGATAATTAAAAACCAAATGTTCTTTCAATAAAACATTCACAATGATGACAAATAAATGAGTATCTAGAAATACTAGGTAGACTAGATCAACTAAAAGTAGGGATGAGACACCCCATTGGATCTTGAGCCAAGTCAAGGATGAATAAAATGTTAGTGTCAAATACAAAATGTGGCTAGAAGACTAAAGCCTCTGTCCTAAATATAAAGCATGTTTTTAGGATTGAAACCTCAAGGCCTTTATCGAGTACTAAAACCTTAGTACCTAAATATATGCTTGTGTAAGAATGCACCACTACCCTACATAATATTAGTCAAGCAATCATACATGCAAATTGAGAAGGCAAGAAGTAAAGTCCAGGCCATTTCCAAACTTCAAGGTACCAAAAAATACAAGTTTGTCATCATATAAAAAGTGAGGTAAGATGATCCATTTAATAGATATTCAATATTTCTACTATATAAAGAAAGGAAATCAATGAAAAACCATTTAACATTCAAAAAAGATAAAAACAGATTCAAATATACAATCCCAAAAAAAATTCATGCATCATAATACAAACTAGGGTTTGGTAAATGGATAGAATATGCATACCTTTATTAAATCCTAAAAATCTCTAGTAAAGCCCTAGTTCCAAACTAGGGTGTTCATGTATGAACAAATTTACACAAATTAAGGGATTTTAATCTTATAAAATATCCAAACCCTAAAAACCTGTGCCATATGATAGGTAGAGTGTAACGTACTGAATCTCAGGGTCTTCCCAACAATTTACCCATATTTTATCTTTTCATTTCTTTCAAGTCCTTTTGGACTAATTTCATAAATTTCCCTTCTTTTATATTCTTTTTGGACTCCTTGAGCAATTTGAGCACAATTCAAGGTTGAAATTACCTTTTTCCCTCATTTATATAAATGAAGGGGTATTTGCACAAATAAACCACTTAAGGTAATAATTAAGGACTAATAATGCAAGATGGAGTTTAATGAGAGATAATAATTAGATAATGTTAATTTGGAGCTTTTTGGATAAATATATTAATAATAATATGTAACGTAATTAATTATGAGTGTAATTAACCTTAATTGTTTCTCTCTCCTCAATATATGATTTTAATTCATGAAAATATGTTATTTAATTGAGAAATGATTATTGAAATCTTAATGTGGTTAATACCTCGAAATTTAATCACATGTTTCATAAAAAGAAGTATTTGCATATAATTTATTCATTTTAATATGTTAATATACACTTTAATGAGAAATATATTTATTAAGGGCCAAATAATGAGTAAAACGAGAATCTAATTGCATAGCCTTGTTTTAGACTTTAATGTGAGATAATGGTTCAAATTTGGTGCCATTTAGACTTCATTTGACCCTTCAAATCCATTTTATAAACTTTTAATAAAGTGTGGACATAACATTAAATCGATTTCATTTTTTAAGTCATGTAACACCATAGTTTTGCTTTAGTTAATGTGTCCCGCGCACCCCTTAGCTGGCGCACCATCGGACGGCCAGGATTCGATCATCATGGACCCAGGCATGATCTGACGGCCACGAAGTCATCCCCTACCTCCAACACCTGAATAGTTGGGCCTCTCGAGCTTCCCAAGCTCCTTGCTCTCTCGTTTCTCAACCGTTTCTCATGATTTTAGTTGCTTTGAATTTGCCTTGGAATTACGGTTCATTTGAGCACCTACTCGACTTCTTTCATACGCTGTGCGAGAAATGCCCAAGTCGCCTCTTCTCCCCTTCTTTGTCGCCAGTTCACAAAGGGGTCTAGGCCTTTCCTCCCGGCTATATAAGGCCCCTACAGCAGCATCGGTTCCCGCGCATCACTTCTCTTCCTCCAATTTCATCGCATCCTGCCCCGAACTCCCTGACCAGCTCGAAGTGGATCTCTGATGATGATGGTTGAGAACTCGTCCTTCCGGCCACCTTCATTCAATTAGCTTAGCGGTGAGCTTCCTTGGAGTTTGTTCTCCACTTCGCCTTCTTTACCTTGACTCGAGAAGCCCCCTATCTCCGTAACCTCAAGCTTGTTGTAGAAGCTCCGCCAGTGCTTGTCGTTTTCGAGTTTCGGTGGTCCTCCTCCCACGCAAGGTCATACGTTAGTATCTTTTTCATTTTGCAAGCACCTTCGTGATCTTTTCGCAGACCGTTCTCCTCGTTTCGATGGGATTCTAAGGCCGATGGTTTTGCCCCTATTTCCCGACCTTCTTTGGCTTGGTTTTCGGGTTCTAAGGTCTTCGCCATGTGGCCAAGGCTCCTCTATCCTCACCGGACTTCGGTGGTTTCTTCCGCATCACCCGTTTTCTGAGCTGCGGCATAATGGTGCGATGCTAGGCTAGAGTCGAAGCTTTAGTAGCCTGCGCGCACCATGTCTGGGCTGGAAGACACCTGGTCAAGCAATGACCAAGGCACCCATGCTCCTGCCATTGGGCAATTTTTTTCAGTTATGGGTATTATCGTCATTTCGCCCCTTGTTCTTCCTCTCTTGTTCAAACAATCAATAGTTTCAAATGGCCATACTGCCCTCATCATTTTAATTGATCCGATTTGGCGAGCAAGGGTAAAATGGTAATTCTCCCTTCCCACTCGCCTTTGACCTAGGTCAGCGAACATGGACCCGCTGACGTGGCCAATTGTGATTGGTCTGCGTTAGCATGGGCCCGGCCTCAGTGGCCCAATCGCCCCTTTATTTTGGTGATGTGGCTTTTCCCTGAATTCTGATTGGCTGAGATGATTTAATTTATAATAAATCATTCCCATGTCATAAAAATTTGAATAAATAGTCAATGGAAAGGATTTTTAATGTAGAATTCGATTTTGAAGTTTTTGAGTCATGATTTGGATTCCTTTTTTGAAGTTTGCTTTGAATTCCTTTTTATGTGTATAAAATGATCTAAAATGTGTAATTAATTCATTTTAACTCCAATTTGTAAAATAAAATATGTTTTTTATTCAGGAGAATATGACTAATCTATTAGACTAGGTTTTGAACCTTAAATTGCGGTTTTGTAAAATTAGGGTTTTACCTATGCTTTAAGCCTTATAAATACTAATACATGATAATGTTTGCAACTAGGGAAAAATGGAATGGTGATACAATCAACTTGGTAATGTTTGTGTTAATGAATCAAACTAAGGTATGTGGCTCCTATGTATGTGAATCCTAGTATTTATAAATGAATGATGAATGTGGAATGTATATGTGCAAATCACACCTATCCTTATGTTGGGCTTTTATCCATCCCTACCTTCATTATGTGCTAGCCTTGTTATCCTTCTACATGAATTTATTTGGATCTTCACTTATTTTATGCTTCTAAGACCATGGTGGCACATTCATTCGAACTATGTGAATCTTGCTATGGCCAATGTTTGGCTCATCCATTTATTGAGATTATTTATTTGGGTTTTATTCCCATTTTGCAATGTTGCAATATTGTTACATCTCACTACTGCCAAGTGAATATTTAAGCATGATGTATTTTAGGCCAAATGACAATGTAGTGTACTTGAGTACAAACCACCCATAGGGCACTGAGGTTTTTGTCCTCCTGCTGGGCACTGGGGTTTTAGTCCCCCTGCCATTTTATATTAGGCACTGGGGTTTTAGTCCCCCTGCCACTTTTTATACGCACTGGGGTTTTAGTCCCCCCTGCCACTGGTGAGGTCCGGTAGGTGCCTCACCCTACATTGAGATGACTTTGTGTCTTAATATATTCATGATATGTGATTATTATTGTGGTGATTGATTATGCCAGTTTTCTCTCTCTTATTCATACACTTGCCTCATTTCTTTTGAAATCTCTTATTGTATAGAATCTTTTATATTGCAATGCTTTAGATTATTTAATTGTCCTATTTCTCTTGAATAACATATACCTTTATCTTTCTCTTGCTGGATGACCCCAACCATCCAGGCTAGGATCAGAGTGCACATGGAAGCTTGGTGAACCTAAGGCTAAGGATAGAACAAGAAGAAAAGGAACATATAACTTGCATGGACATAGTTGCCTTTATATATTAAGTTATTTTATTTAGAGACAATATTGGTTTAGTATAAGTCTTCCTCTACCTAGATCCTATGTTTTGTATAAAGTTGTACTTCCTTTATGGAAATTTTGTAATGTACTCTTTATACATTTTAAATAAAGTCAAGTTTTATTTCTTCCGCTGCCATACATTTGATGTACTTGTTTATCATGTTTACTAGTAGAGACTTGGTCTTTACAGCATGGTATGCATATGAACCCAATATTCATGGGTAGGGTTAAGAATTTGTCTTGAAAGAGGAAAATGATGTTGGATTCTTAGCTTTAACTATAGGAAAAAAAATATAACAGAAGTGGGCATATTGGGCCTGAAATGAAGAAGGATTCCAATGGAGAAGAAACTAAAGTTTTTATTGATTGGAGATAGAAAATGAGGGGGGAAGAAAATGATTACACTTTGATAAAAAGGTAAAGTATTTAGGAAAAGTAGTCATCTAAGAGGAATCAATCGGTTTAGGTTCTGAAAAGTAGCCAAAGTGTCACACTAGATTATTAGACTAATTTTCCAAACAAGGGGACTGTAAGACCCCAAACCTTTCTTTATGGTCAAACATGCTTTATTATCCTAATTTATTTCTTAAAACCTGAATATAACCCTAATACATTCTTTTATATCATGTGACAAAGCTACTTTTCAAGTTTGGTCCACTTTGGAAATTGTTTGGTTGAGTTTTGCAATTTATGTGCTTATAATGTCTATTATTCAATTTCTCCATATCAAGGGTTTCCTTATAATTGTTTACATGTATTTTGTGCCTCATAAGTTTTCATATCATGTTTGGTATAGTTTTATCATTGGGCACCTAGTTGCACCATCAGATTAGAGGTGTTATTTTAACTTAGGGTTGAGAGTAGGGTTTCTCACCTAGATGCCCTAACTCGATGGTTTTCCCTTTGTATGCTTGGGATCCGATGGTCCATCTTGAGGTGGTAGGATGTGATGGTTCTTTTGATGGTGTTCTTTGAGGCACCACCAAGGTGATGGTTCTCCAAGTGAGCTACTACAATCGATGGAGGTTCTAGGGTTTCCATTAGTGGCCATGTGATGGCATGATCTGATGGACCACCTAGTATTAGAGATCAATGGTTATCCTAGGGTTGACATCGATGGTCCTCCTAGATTCAATATTCAATGGTTGACCTAGGTTTATCTAAAGGTAAGGTTTTGGCTTTGGACAAATGGCATGCATGCCTTGATACATCTACCCACCTTTCTCTTTCACCCCAAGCAATATATACCTTGCTCCTTCCACCTAAATGAACCCTTTACACACCCTCTTCATCTTCTTGATGCTTGAGGTTTTTCTATTGTTCTTGGTGGAGGAGAAGCATCAATAGTGTAGGAATCTTGTTTGATCTTGCTTACATGTGCTTCTAGGGTTTGAATCCACCCTCTCTTTGGTCATTTGGAACTTCCTAACCTTGTTTCTTTACCTAAGTAACTAAGATCACTGTCTCTATCTTCATTTTCCTTGCTTACCTCATTATTCTCTCTTCCTTCTTGGTTGGATGCTTGGTGTTCTTGGTAGATCTTATGCATGTGGTTGAAGAGTACCTTATTTCTTCTCTCTTGACCTAGGGTTTCCTTGTTCTTAGAGAAAGGAGCTAGCTTGGATGTGTGTAGTGCTCAAGATAGGGTTTCTTTCTTTCTCTTTGAGTTAACTTGCTTTTGGGACCTTTACCACCTACCTTAAGGCGAGTTATATAACCTACTTTATGTTTATTTCTTACTCTCAACTTCTTATGTATAGATCTTTCTCTAGAATGTAGTAACAAGTAAAACGATGCTTTCTTTGAATAGGGTTTGAGATTATGTTCTTGGTTAGATAATCTTCCTAGATGCACCTCTTAACCTTGTGCAAGTTTCTTCCTTTGAAGTTGGAGTACTAGAACATACATGTCCATGATTATACGGTGTTCCTTGTGGTGAGAAACAATGGTTTTCCTTATGTGTAGGAACTGATTTTCTCTCTTGTTTTCATGAGTTAATAGTTTGGCTTCTGGTGAAAATCGATGGTTCACCCTTAATTGTTGTTATGTTGGTTTTGCTTGAGTTGAGAAACAATGGCCATGTTTTACCTTAACAATCAATAGTCATGATGCTCATTAAGTGGTTGAATTGATATTTTCTCAAACCCTCACAAATGATAGTTCTCCTTGATGTACGTAGTGATAAAATCCAATGGCTTGTCTATCCTTGACATATAATGGTTCTTCATTCTGGACATCTGCTGGACTACCTATGATCATGATCTGATGATCTTCATGTATGCTCACAACCAATATGTTTCCTAGTGTCAACAACTGATGGTGTTACTAGCTTAACAATCGATGGTTTCTCTATGCTTAAACATCTGATGGTTTTCTTATGTTTCACAATTGATGGCTTCATTAGTTCAAGATATGATGGCCTTTCTAGGTCCATGATCTGATGGTTACCCTACACCATGATTCGATGGCTCTACTATGTGCATGATTCAATGGTTTTACCTACCTTGAATCTGATGATTTCATGTTAGGTTCATGATGTGATGGTTTGTGCTTGATGCACATGATCTTATGGTTTAGGTTTGATTCTTTAGGATTTGATGGTTGTGTTTTGGTCAAGTACATATGTGAACCGATGGGGATGCTAAGTGTAAATGTTTTTGCTTTTGTCTAAGTATGATTCTTTAGGATCTGAGTGTTGATTTGTAACATTAACTTAATCTATCTTGTTGATTCCAATTAAGTGATGATGGAAGTTACACCCATCTGGCTTGTATGTTGTTATGATGTAAGGATACTGTCATATGTTATGGTATCCCTACTTTGTTACCCTATTCAAATCATATCTCTTATGTTTGATTCAATATTATTTTAAACATGTGTACCACAAGTATGATGATTATTTTTTTGAACCTTCTACAAGGTATGAAAATATAGTTATGTTCTTATTAGAAATTATGTGAATGGTCTTGATGTCCTTGGGGCATGGCTTGAGCCCTAATGGAGGTGTAATCCTCTTCATGTGTGATAAGTATTGGTATCTTGTGATGATGTGATAACTAATATGTCTCATATGTTTTATGTCTTCAAGAGTTGTTATATACCCAAGTTTTTGTAGAAATTTGTTAGGGTTTGTATGTAACTTCACTGACACATCCTTAACTCACCAATTGGCATTAACTAATAAAATGAAACCCTAATCATGTAGTGCCCTACGGTGTACAACCATTCCAATGGCATACTTGCTAGATGGTAAAATGAGCATTCCAAAAGGGAAACTCAAGGTAGCAAACTGTTGAGTATTTGTAGGCATAGGGACAATACATCCTTGTCATCCTGATCCCAAGGTATGGATGATGGTTGTGGTCATGTCTCATATTGAGAGTGGTTAAGGTTGTGTCTCAGATATATGCATATCTGATGTGATTTAGGACAACTGTGGTTGTACCTTGAATGATAGGGTTTTGTATACCCTAGTTTCTAGCATGGTGACCTACATACCAATGGGAGACTAAGATGATTGCAGCTTGACTATTATATTATTGCGGCAGACTCGTACTAACTGAGGAAATCTTAGGATTCCAACTCTCCTAGATCTTGTACGGAATTGATTGTGACTTTGTAGTGATTAGTTGGATGTTTGAGTGGTATGCCTTGAACTCTCCAAGGCTTAATAAAAGATGTAATACATCCATGTAGTATATTTGTCTAGGGGTTAAATAATGACTCACATTGGTTGAGAACCCTTGCCTTGCTTCTTTTACTATTTAGTTGTTATACATTATGATAAGATAAATCAACTATTTAAAAGGTGATGGCTTTATCTGTTCCTCTAAATATCATGGTAATCAAGCTTGTTGTTATGTACCTATTTTCCTGGTCTTATTTGCTTAATTTGTCTAACTAAATAACCTGATGTAATCAATAAATGTTGTCGAGAGAAACATCTCTCGCACGGACATGGGTCTCACCTCTTGGGTCACCACATTTTCGGTGATTTTTAGTGGTGTCTTCAAGCTCATGGTGGTGAAGAAGAGTAACTTTGATATTAGTAGGAGCTAATGGTTGGCTAGTGCTTAGTGTTTCCACATCATCCAGGTACTCTAAGGTCGGTGCAGGGGTTATTTTGTAGATGATATGTATATCGACTCAAGTTTTGGCAGTATGTTGATGTTTTTATATGTCATGTATATGTAGAATGATACTTTTTGTATACAAGTTGTGGCTGAGGCCTCTGCACAAATATGTAAATACATGGTTTGGTATGTGCTTATAGGTAGGATGTTAAACTTATATGTATAAATATTTGTGGGCGTGTTTGAAATGTTTAATTCAGTTTAATTATCCCATTTTCTAGCTAAAGGGTTAATTGGTGATAGATCATGTTTTGGGTTTTGAGTAATCTCATTCAGTGTGTCAGGGTGTCATAGTTAGGTTGGTATCAGAGCTTTAGGTTCACTGAGTCTACAGGGTTATAAGACTTAGGTTTTGTATCTATTCTTATGTAGTCCAACATATCTTATCTTAGCTTATGCTTATGGAAAAGATATGTCTATAAAATGTGAAAAGCATTTAGAGAGTAGCCAAGTCATGCCAAGAAGTGGAGGTAGGAGGATGGTACCTAATGGAAGAGTACTTGTGATAGGGCCAAAACATCCCCCACCACCTCCGTTTGACCCTAAAGCCATGGAAAATGCAGCTTTCCAATCCATGTTTGGACAGCTCATGACGATGATTATGCACTTAGAAGAGAGGGCGCCTGCACCTCAACCTTGACATTCATGCCTAATGTAGAATCTCATGGTCCAGGGAAAATGTTTGAGAGGTTGAACTATATGCATGTACAACAGACCCAACAGACATTGCTATGTGGTTAACTGAGATGGAGAAGGTGTTTAGAACCTAAACATCCTAGAATAGGACAAGGTGAAGCATGTAGATTGCCTATTGAAGGGCAGTGATGGCCATTGGTGGGCCATAGAAGAGGAGAAGAGTAGGAGTTGTGGTGAGTAGGCAAGAGTTTCAGTAGGAGTTCATGGTTGTTACTTCCCTGAGACATATTTGGACAAGAAGACAACCTAGTTTGAATGGTTGCGCCAAGGGTCAATGTCTATTGATGACTATGAGGCAAGGTTTATGGAAGTGTTGAGGTTTTGTACTCATATGGTGACAACTGAGGAGAGGATCCGAAGGTTCGATAACGGTCTAAGTTATGCACTCTCTACAACATCATCTTCTTTGAAGAATAGGGAGTATTTCTCTACCTTTGTTGAGTCAATGAGGAGGATTGAGAGGTCTTCTCTCGAGAAGTGAGAAGGCAAAGTTAGGAAGAATCCAACTCATTTCCAAGGACATTCGTCTAGTGTCTTCAATTAGCCAATGTTCTCATCACCATAATATCAGGAGTCACATCAGAGATTAGCTTTTCTTGAGCCAAGATCATGAGTATTGTCATAGTGGTCCCTTAGTAAAGGGAGAGGTCATAGCTTTCCACCAGCAGGAGAACCGAGTACAATGTCAGTGTCAGTGAAATGGTCATCTAGGACACAATATGACTCTAAGATGTGTTTCGAGTGTAGGAAATTCAGGAATGTGAGGTGGCCACGTCCCATGAAGGATGAGGAAGTGACTTAATAGCCGAGGCAGAGTAAGAAAGGTTCTCAACAGAAGCAATACAATACTGGTGGTGGTAGAGAATGTAGATAGTCTTCACACATAGGATCATTTGGACCAGCTGGCAAAGAACGAGGACAACAATAGGAGACGTCTAGAATCCATGTAATGAGACAGTCAGAGGTAGTGGTCATGATAGGTTATATGGAACTTTTTCATTCTGACTTATTTGCTTCTTCTTTCATTTCTATTTTGGTTGACCCAGGAGCGAAGCACTCATTTATCACTATAGATGTGATAAATAGTTTCTATTTACTGGTTTGTAGTAGATCTAATAACCTTTTTCTTGAAACCCCTTTAGTTGGTTCCGCTGAGTTATAGGAGGTGTGTCCATATTATGTTCTTTCTTTCACGAGATGAAACATTCAAGTGGATCTCATGCCACTTGGCATGCATGGATTCAATGTGATGCTAGGGATGGACACCATGAGAAGTACAAGGTTGTTTTGAACTGTAGTTCCAAGGTTGCAATGTTCTATGATGGAGATGTCTCTGGGACTTTCCAATGTGATAGGAAGATTCTTCCTACGTGTTGGTGTCATATATGATAGTAGAGAATCTAATGAGATAAGGGTGTGAGGCCTTCTTGTCACATGCTTCGGATACCAAGGTGTGGAGTCCTAGTATCTAGGACGAATACATGTAGTATGTGAGTTTGTTGATGTCTTTGCAGATGAGTTTACTGGTGTTCCACTTCCTAGAGAGATTGATTTTGAGATCAATCTAGTTCTGCGAACACAACCCATTGCACAGACACCTCATAGGATGTCACCAATAGAGATGTAGGAGTTGAAGAAATAGTTGTAGGAGTTTCTAGAGAAAGGTTTATCTGACCAACCACTTCCCCTTGGGGTGTTCTTATACTATTTGTAAAGAAGAAGAATGCTTCTATGATCTTTGGATAGATTACCGACGGCTGAATAAGGTTACAATAAAGAACGAGTACTCTTTGATAAGGATTGATGATTTGTTTGATTATTTGAGAGGTTATATAGTATTCTCTAAGATAGAATTGAGGTCATGTTATCACCAGTTGAGGATCAAGGTGGATGACATACTTAATATTTCTTTGAGGATTTGGTATGGTCATTATGAGTTTGTGGTTATGTTGTTTGGCATCATTAATGCACCAACAATATCTATGGAACTGATAAATAGAGTGTTCATACCGTATCTCAATCATATCATAGTTGTGTTTATAGATGATATATTGATATACTCCAAGGACATAAAAAAATATGAGTTGCATCTTCACAAGGCATTAGAGTTGTTGAGGCAACACCAGTTGTATGCCACAATCAGTAAATGCAAGTTCTCATTGATTGAGGTGTATTTTCTTGGTCATTCCATATCTATTAAGGGTGTATGTTTAGACCCCAAGAAGGTGGAGTTCTATTGGAATGGGAGTAACCCAAGGCATCGATTGAGATATGAAGCTTCCTAGGTCTGATAGGTTATTATAGGAGATTCACTAAGAATTTCAATGTTGTAGCATTACCCCTAACCAAGTTGATCAGGAAAGGTGTTCCCTGTGTATGGGATGACAAGTGTCAACATTATTTCTAGTTTTTAAAGGGGAAGTTGAAACGTTCTCCAGTGTTGGTGCTTTCAGAGAAAGGGAAAGGCTACATAGTTTTCTGTGATGCTTTGAAGAATGGCTTGGGATGTGTGTTGATGCAGGACAAGAATGTGATTTCTTTTTCTTCACAACAACTTAAGAAAACAAGAAGAACTATCCAACTCATGGCCTAGAGTTAGCTATAGTATTCATTTCCCTGACAATTTAGAGTCACTACTTGTATAGGGAGTATTGTCAGATCTTCGCAGACCACAACAATCTTTAGTATATCCTCTCGAAGGAGGATCTGAACGTGAGGTAGAGAAGATGGATGGAGCTGATCAAAGATTATGACTGCACAATAGACTACCATCCATTGAAGGTGAATGTGGTAGCCGATGCGCTGAGAAGAAAGTCATCTTCGTCATCGTCTGTAGACAAGGCACATTTACACTCCATCACATGTCACAAGCATAACATTTTAGTATCACTCCAGTAGATGAATGTATAGTTAGAGGTATATTTTTTGGTAGGATTGATGGCATAGTTGCAGGTTAATCCTACCTTGGTATAGAAGATCCAAGATGCACAAAATAATGATACCATGATATAGAATATCATATCAGAGTTTGGCAGTGGGAAGCGTGATGGATTCCTTGAGTAAGATGATGGGACAATGTGTTCCACAAAAAGATAGAGGGTTGCAAATTTTGATGGCCTGAGGGATATGGTTCTTTAGGAAGCTCATTCCTCAATGTATGTGACGCATCATGGAAGTACAAAGATGTATGATAATATGAAGGATTTGTATTGGTGGCCATGTCTGAGCATGATGTGGATGAGTTCGTTTCCATGTGTCCAATTTTTCAACAAGTCAAGGTAGAACATCATGAACCTTCAACGAAATTACAACCTTTACTAATACTACATTGAAATGGAATCATATAACCATGGACTTTGTGGTTGGTCTTCCTAGGATAGACAAGAGTCATGATTCCATTTGGGTGATAGTTGACAGGTTGATAAAGTTAGCACACTTTCTTTCAGTCAAGATGACGTATACCTTAGAGAAGTTGGCACAAATCTATGTTGATGAGATATTATGTATGCATGGTGTACCAGTTACCATAGTATCTAGCAAAGGTTCCCTGTTCATGAATAGGTTTTAGGAACGTCTGCATACGTCTTCGGGTGCACAACTGAGGTTTAGGACAACTTTCCATGCACATACAGATGGTTATTCAGAAAGGACTATTCAGATATTAGAAGATCTTTTGAGAGTGTGTGTTCTGCAGTTTCTTTGAAATTGAGATATTCATCTGTGTTTGATTGAGTTTTCCTACAACAACATCTATTAGAGAAGCATATACATGGTATTGTATGAAACTTTATACAGGAGGCATTGTCACTCACCTCTTTATTGGTATGAGGTAGGTGAGTATCAACTTTTGGGTCCTAAGTTAGGGCAACAGACTACAGAGAAGATCAAATAAATACATCAATAGTTGAAAGCAACTTAGGAATGGACATAAGTCATATGTTGATAATCATAGAAAACATTAGAGTTTCAAGTAGGAGATTGTGTATCTCATGGTTTTCCCTCTAAAAGGTGTACAGAGTTTTGCTAAGAAGGGTAATTTGTCTCCAAGGTTTATGAGACCATACCCTATCTTGGCACGTCTTGGAAAGGTCACATACAAGTTGGAGTTACCTCCAGAGTTTCACAAGTTGCACAATTCCTTCCATGTTTCCATGTTGAGGAAGTTTCACTCAGATATAGAACAAACAATACATCCAAAGGATGTTGAGTTAGAAGAGGATGTTTCTTATGTGGAGGGTCTTGTGTTGATCCAAGATAAGTTTGTGAAGAAGTTGAGGGAAAAGGATATAGCCCTAGTGAAGGTTTTGTGGCATCACCTTGGTGTGGAGGAAGACATGTGGGAGTTAGAGTATGCTATGTGTATGAAGTACCCACCATCCCTATTAGGGGTTTATGGTTGTAAGACCCCTGACCTTGATTTATGGTTAAATATGCTTACTTATCATAATTAAGTTCTTAAAACCTAAATTAAACCCTAATATATTCTTTGATATAATGTGACAAAGCTAAGTTAAATGTTTGGTCCAGTTTGAACATTATTGGATCGAGTTTTGAAATTTATGTGATTATAATGGCTTTTATGCAATTTTTTCGTATCTAGGGTTTTCTTGTAATTTTTCATATGTGTAGTGTGCCTCATAAGTTTTCATATCATGTTTGATATTGTTGTGTCCTTGGGTACCTGGTTGATGTTGGTTATGTATTCCTAGAGAGACAATCATGTGAGGATTGTAATGGCATATCATGTGAAAATAGTTTGATTATTGTTAAAATGCAAGCTTCTGATTTATTCTATTTAATTCAGTTATGAGATAATGATGTAACATTATAAATTTCTAGATAATTATATTACTCAATAATGTATGTCTTCAAGTACATGACTTGGAAGAAATGAGATCATGCAGATGTTAAGAGTACATATTTACATTCTCATTATGTCCATTATCGGTTGTTACAATGGAAGGTTGATAGATAGTAATAACACATAAGATCAAAGTGTGAGTTGGTTGATGATTGAGTCTCATTGGTCATGATATGGTGATATCAAACCAATCACATAGATACATGTTAGAGAACAATGTATCAGACAGAGCCACCGAGAGACTGACACATGGAAGCCATGATCATGGAAGTCATAGTCAGCTCTCAAAGTGATGGTAGTGGGTGTGGTTCTTAGACCTAAAATCACTACACTCGACACATGTCATTGGGTATACATTGACATCATCAAACGTAGTCCTGAAACATGGGTTGTCGTAACGATGATGATTGGGTGGCTTTGACACATGGGGATTGACTTTGAATGATAGACATGATTTGACCCTCCTATTTGGAGTGTGATGTCCTAGGCCTCTTGATTAGCAAGATTGAGAAAAGCATGGCCATGCACATGTGAGTGTGACTAGGCACCACACATAGATATTAGGTTGAAGTTATTCCCCGAATTTTCCATTTACTTTTGTAGCAATGATGTGTGACTAGGCACCACACTTTGCTAGTGATGTCATATGTTGTTATGGACACTCACTGCCAACTTGATATGGGGCCTATAGGGTTACACATAGGTCTTGACCTAGAAGAGGAGTTCTGATCTTGAATGATAATTTAATTAAGTACTAAAGTGTTTAGGTACACAATTCACACAATAGATGGATGGATTGGCTGACTGAACTGCCAAATGACCATCTCATTTGGTGAGACGGTCATTTAGGCATCCAGAGGGGCATCTCAAGTGCCCGTTTGGGTTGTCAGGCAGGTCAAAAATTGAATTAGTTTAGTTTTTCCCTATGAACCGACCAGTTCAAGCTCTTAAACTGATCGACTCAACACGAACTCATCAAAGGGTTGTCTAGGTGAGTGAGACGGGAGTCTCTCTTGTGTGAGATGACCTGATTGGGATGAATAAAAGTTCTAGAGTTTTCCTGAACTCGTTTCAATTGCAAATACATGGGGTGCAAGTAAATTAATGTATGACATTAGTTAGGAAATGATTTTCCAATTCATATCAGCCTTGGAAAGTGCAAACCACCATCTCATGTGCATCTCACTTGGCGATACAACCATTTCGTCGCATGCAGGTTGTAAAACTTCCATAAAAAATTGCAAAATTCAAGATCTACTTGTCCTTTCCACTCCTGGTTTGGTCTCACATTGGTTGGGGACTGAGAACCCTAGCCCTAGCCCCTCCTATATTTAGAGGGGTATTGGGGGCTTCCCAGAGTACAACTACAACACAAAGAACTGAGAATCAGTTTCTCTGACAATTCTTGTTCTCTCTAGTTGTTTTAACCATGAGAACCCCGACAAGTCCTGCCTGATAGGAGAGGGATAACCACAAGAGAGAACAACTAAGAGTTTTCATTGTGGGAGAGAAACTCGATGACTAGTACACCAAAGGAAAGGGACAACTCCTTCCTGTATAGTCCAACAGGATGATAGGAGTTCTAGGCAGTTCATGTGGGCTACCACAGAGGCATGTAGCAGTTGTTTGCCTCTTGGAGGACAATGTCAACTAGCAGTCCATGATAAGAGGAGTTGCTGAAGAAGATGATGGTGTTGCTGCAGTCCATGGTACAGACTAAGGAGGCACAGTAGTCAGTTGTGTTTCAGTATAACTAACATTCAGAGTTGCATATCTACAATGACGAGGATTGTCGCTAGATTTTCTCTAAGACCAGGTATATTCCAGAAACTATCCTTCCTTCCTTATACTTATTGATGCAATCTACTATTTATGGGGAATATGGTGATAAAATTTTAAATTTTATTGCTTTCTCTTTACCATATTTCCCAACAGTGGTATTAGAGCCAGCGTCAATTTACTATATTATGAGATAATTGATATGATTGGATTTTGGTTTTGTCGTTCTTTGATTGCATGTGATGCGAATAATATCTTGTCAAATCCAAACACCACAATAATCCCAAACTGATATATATATATATATATATATATATATATATATATATATATATATATATATATATATATATATATATATATATATATATATATATATTTGGTCGGCATATATATATATATATATATATATATATATATATATATATATATATATATATATATATATATACATATATATATACATACATATGCAATTTACACATGTCACTCTAAAAGAGTTTTGATGGTGGATGTGTAGCATGGTTATGACCAATAACCCCTATCTGTACATGGTTGTATGTTGTTGGTATATCCATTTATCTCGGTCTGCGTATCGAGCCTCCATCGCATCTTCCCAATTTAAAGTTAATTCTCTTCTACCATTACTCCCCTCAAATGTAACTTGAGGTTTCCCTATAATCATGTATAAGTAGGATAGTTTACTTTCCTATTATGATGAAGATTAAGGACCTTAGAGGACATGGTGGACAAGCCAGACTAATCACCTGGTGGGCTTGACCGATCCACTAGAGGAGCCAGCTGATGGTGAATAGAAGGACCAAATGAGTAGTGAGATGACCTAACAATCGACTAAGAGGCGAGCCGATCGGTTCAAGGCTTGAACCGATAAACCTAGATTGGCAAGTACATATCTTCATCAACAATATATTTCTACATGTGATGTAGACCTAGATAACTGTAATTCCTTGTGACTCCCAAGTATTACATTAGGACTGGCCATAACCATCGTTTTCATTTATTTCATGTTTACGTTGTGGGATGTAGCATGTATATGATATGTGCTATATATATCTGGTGATTGGATAAAGTATATGCATATATACAAACTCCATCAATTAAAATATTAAGTCTAAAATGCTTCCCATTAGTAT
Organism: Alisma plantago-aquatica; assembly: GCA_963693085.1. NCBI lineage: Eukaryota > Viridiplantae > Streptophyta > Magnoliopsida > Alismatales > Alismataceae > Alisma > Alisma plantago-aquatica. The sequence continues at coordinate 50,904,570 of OY856412.1, forward strand.
AACACGTGAAAATCTTGATCAACCAAATGTGGGCACCCTAAAGGTGGTACGCCATTTATCTAATGGAAGTGTGATGGTAATAATGTGGGCCCGTCAAGCAGGATGCATTGTTATTGTATTGGCTATTAGGTTAGACTTAACTGTTGGTTCTTAGAGAGTCTAATCCCAGAAGCATGCAGATGGTTATGTCAAGGAGTTGTGCATATCATCTATCTAAGAATTGTATATGATGCAATTGGAAATTGTTGCCTACCTTAACAATCAGTCATTAGAGTGAGCATTGGTTGGGTATTGACTGAATTCGTTTCGATCTTGGCCCACTAGAATATTGTACACTGCAATATTTCGAATTGATATTGAGGTTCATCAATTTGAATAAAATAGTGGGAGACATAATAATTAAAGACCTAATTATATCGTCAAAAATTTTCAAATCAAATCAAATCAAAATGGTTTTGACAAATACAAATTTCATCTGATGTAGAATAAATGTCAAACAAATCATTACATTTGGACAAATCAAATGAGATTTATTTCCATAACTGGTTCAGGACCTTGAGAAGTGTTTTGCATGATTCATAAATACCAGATCCAATATCCACTCCAAATTCACCTAAGACAGACATGGATGCTTATTTGAAGAATGCCAATGATGTTGTGAACATCAAGAACCTTATGCTAGGTTGTATGAACTTTGATTTGCATAAACAACATGATAAGAATGATTAGGCATATGGAGAATATTCAAAAATTAGGATTTCCTTCAGTTCAAGAGTTGGCCATGGATATGATTTTGCAATCATTGCCTAAATCTATAGCCAGTTCATTGAGTGTTATCACTTATGCAACATGGTTGGACCACAGTTAGAGTTGCTTGACATCTTTATAAATGTTGAAGAACAAATGAAGATGGAAAAATCCATGATGGTGATTAGAAGAATTGAGTCCAAGGACATAGGAAAATCCAAAAAGAGTTTTGTGGCTAAGCTAAAGTCCAAATATTCTGCACTCAAAGTAAGGAGAAGGATAAAGGAACCTAGGAAGATGAAGCAAGGGATAGAGATCTCTACTTCTGGGGTATACATTATAGATTTTAACTTCACTACTTCTTCATCATGGGTATTTGATATCAGATGTGGATCACACATTTGTTCAAATGTGAAGGATCTAAAAAGAAGTAGACCTTTAGAGAAAGGTGAGGTTGAACTGCGTGTTGCTAATGGTGCAAGAGTTGCGTCCAGTACAATTGGAGCCTATGAGTTAACTCTATGAAGTGGGCTTGTAATAGAGTTAGACAACTACTATTACGTACCTTCCATTAATAGGAGCATCATATCTTTATCTTGTTTGGACAAGAAAGGATTTGAATTTCTTATAAAGAATGGAAGATGTTCTATTAGTAAATATGGGATCTTTTATGGTAGTGCCTCAATGTCTTATGGTCTATACTTGATAGACCTAGAGACATGTGTATATAAAGTCAATACCAAAAGGCAAAAACTCAATGCCTCAAACAAAACATACTCTTGGAATTCTTGTCGAGGGAACATAAATGAGAATCACATATCTAGACTCCATAAAGATGGTTATATGGACTCTTTTGATTTGGAATCATTAGAGACATGTAAATCTTATTTATTGGGGAAGATGGATAAGACCCCTTTCACCGGTAATAATGAGAGGGCTAGTGATCTACTAAGACTCATATATATTGATGTATGTGGACCTTTTAGAACAACCACTAGAGGTGGGTTTCAGTACTTCATTACCTTCACTAATCACTTTAGTAGGTATGTCTATGTCTACCTGATGAAACATAAGTCAGAAGCTCTAGAAACGTTCAATGAGTTTATGAATCAAGTACAAACCAACTTGCTAAAATTATTAAGGAACTTTGTTCTGATCGAGGTGGAGAATACTTGAACCAAAAGTTTGAGGACCTTCTTAGAGCCCGTGGGATTGTATCCCAGTGGAATCCTCTTGGAACACCTCAGCATAATGGTGTATCAGAAAGAAGGAATCACACATTTCTGGATATGGTGCAATCTATGATGGGTTTAGTTGAGTTTCCAATTATCTTATGGGGATATGCTCTAGAAACCGTTGTGTATACACTAAATTGAGTACCATCTAAATCGGTTCAAAAGATACCATATGAGATATGATATGGGAAGCATCCCAGCATATCTTTTATGAAGATTTGGGGTTGTGAAGCTTATGTTAATAAAATGTTTCTTGAAAAGCTTGGACCAAGATCTGATAAATGTTATTTTGTTGGATATCCTAAGGAGACCAAATGATGTTACTTTTATTGCCAATCTGACAACAAAGTGTTTATTTCCAGAGAGGCTATATTCCTAGAGAGGGAAATTATTTCCAAAGGAAATAGTGGGAGGCAAGTAGAACTTGAGGAGGTTCGAGACCTACAAGAAAACATTGAACCATTAGATGTACAAGAGGAACCAAAATATTCACAAGGTGTTGTGGTATCTCAAATTCCTCAAGTAACACAAGGATCTTGTAGATCTAATAAGACATGCCTTGAACCTGAGAGATTTGGATATCTTGTTACTCAAGAAGGCAGTGAATTGATCATAGATGATGAGCCAATTACTTATAAAGATACTATAGCGGGACCAAAGTTTAAGAAATGGCTTGAGGCCATGAGATCTGAGATGGGATCCATGTATACCAGCAAAGTATGGACTTTGGTGGATCCACCTAAAGGGGTAAAACCCATAGGGTGCAAGTGGGTCTTCAAGAAGAAGACCGACATGGATGGAAAAGTTCAAACCTATAAGGGTTGATTGGTTTCAAAGGGGTTCAGACAAGTTCAAGGTGTTGACTATGACAAAACCTTTTATTCAGTGGCCATGGTTAAATCCATTAGTATCATGCTTGCTATTGTATCTTATCATGACTATGAGATTTGGCAAATAGATGTTAAAACTACATTCCTTAATGGGAATCTTGTGGAGGATGTGTATATGACACAACTTGAGGGGTTTATAGATCCAAAGTTTGCCAATAGAGTATGTAAGCTACAAAGGTCAATCTATAGATTGAAGCAAGCATCTCAAGGCTAGAATCTTTGTTTTTATTAGATAACCAAAGGGTTTGTCTTTGCTCAAAATGAAGATGAATCTTGTGTGTACAAGAAGGTTAGTGGGAGCATAGTGACATTCCTCATATTATATGTAGATGACATACTATTGATGGGGAATGACATCCCTACTTTACAAAAGGTAAAGACATGGATGGGAAATAAATTCTCTATGAAAGACTTGGTAGAAGCATTCTACATATTGGGGATAAATATCTATATATATAGATCGAGAAGGCTTCTCGTACTAAGTCAGAGCACATACATTGACAATGTGCTCAAACAATTCAGCATGGAGAACTCAAAGAGAGAAAACTTGCCTGCATGTCATGGTGTCCCTATATCTAGAGCTCAATGTCCCAATTCTTGTAAAGAAAGGGAACACATGAGTGAGATTCCATTTGCCTCAACAATTGGATCTATCATGTATGCAATGTTGTGTGCCCGTGCAAACGTCTCATATGCTTTGGGCATGATGAGTAGATATCATACAGATCTAGGTGGTGATCACTGGATAATCGTAAAGAACATCCTCAAGTACTTGAGAAGGACTAAGGATCAGTTCTTGGTCTACATCAAAGAGGAAGAGTTGGTGGTAAAATGTTACACCGATGCAAGCTTCCAGACTGATCAAGTTGATTACAAATCACAATTAGGATTCATATTCTGCTTCAACAATGGAGTTGTGACCTGGAAGAGTTCCAAGAAAGAAATAGTTTTGGATTCTACAACAGAGGCCAAGTATATTTCTGTGTCAAGTGTAGCAAAGGAGGCTGTATTGATCAAGATGTTCATCACATAATTTGGGGTTGTTCCTAGCATCAACGATGCAATCGAGCTATATTGTGACAACCAATGGAGCTATTACACAAGATAAGGAACCCAAATCGCATCATCGCTCAAAACATATGCACAGGCAGTTCCATCTCATACGAGAAATTGTGCAGCATGGAGATGTGAAGATTTGCAAAGTTCCAACTAAGAGTAATGTTGTTGATCCCTTGACAAAGGCACTTTCACAGCAGAAGCATGATGGTCATGTTAGGTCACTCGAAATAAGATTCTTGGGTGATTGTCTCTAAGTACAAGTGGGAGTCTGTTGGTTATGTATGCCCATAGAGCCAATCATGTGATGATTGTAATGGAATATCATGTAAAATTGATTTGATTATTAATAAAAGGCAAGCTTCCTATTTATTCTATTGAATTCAGTTATGAGATAATGATGCAACATTATAAATGTACAGAGAATAATATTACTCAATAATGTATGTCTTCAAGTATGTGATTTGGAAGAAATGAGATCATGCAGATGTTAAAAGTACATATTTACATTCTCCTTATGTCCCTAATCGAATATTACTGTGGAAGGTTAATAGTCAACAATAACACATTAGATCAGAGTGTGAGTTCGTTGATGATTGGGTCTCATTTTTCATGATATGGTAATATCAAACCAATCACACAGATACATGTTAGAGAATAGTATATCAGACAGACCCACCAAGAGACTAACACATGGAAGCCATGATCATGGAAGTCATAGTCCCCTCTGACCTTGATGGTGGTGGTTGTGGTTCTTAGACCTGAAATCACTACACTCAACACATGTCGTTGGGTACACTTTGACATCATCGAACGCAGTCCTGAAACATGGGTTGTTATAACGGTGATGATTGGGTGTCTTTGACACATGGGGCTTGACTGTGAGGGATAGACATGGGATTTGTCCCTCCTATTTGGAGTGTGATGTCCTAGGCCTCTTGATTAGTGAGACTAAGAAAAGCATGGACATGCGCATGTGAGTCAATATGTGATACTGAGCTTACAGATATCTCAAACAGTCTGCTCTTGGTTCAAGAAAAGGATTGAATTATAATGAGGGTGATTGCTCCATGTCTCTAGTTCAATCTGGACATCAGTGACAAAGGATATATACAAAGACTGCAACACCATACATAGATTGTAGTTTGAAGTTGATCCCCAGCTTTTCCTTTTACTTCGGTAGCAATGATGAGCGACTACGCACCACTGTTTGCTTGTGATGTCATAAGTTGTTATGGACACTCACTGCCAACGTGATATGGGACCTATAGGGTCACACACATAGGTTTTTACCTAGAAGAGGAGTTTTGATCTTGAATGGTAATTGAATGTAAGTACTAAAGTGTTTCGATACTTAATTCACAAAACATATCACAGATTGGCTAACTGAACTTCTAAATGACCATCTCATTGGCAGAGACTGCCGTTTGGGCAGCCAAATGGGCGTCTCAAGTGTTGAGATGACTTTTTGGGTTGTCAGGTAGATCAAAAATTGAAGTGTCTTAGTTCTTCCCTATGAACCGACCAGTTAAAGCTGTTGAATTGATCGACTCGACATGAACTCACCTGACGGCCGTCTGGGTGGGTGAGACAGGTGTCTTTCTTGTGTTGGATGATCCGGTTGTGATGAACAAAAGTACTAGAGTTTTCCCATACTTGTTTCAATTTCACATACTTGGGGTGTAAGTAAATTAATGTATGACATTAATTAGGAAATGATTTGCCAATTCATATATGATTGGAAAGTGCAAAATGATCGGCTCGCTTTGCGAGATGAATGTCTGGCATCCCAAACAACCGTTTCACTTAGCAAAATGACCGTCTCGTGTGCAAGATGATAGTATCACTTGGTGAGATGACCATTTCGTCGCACGCGGGTTGTGAAACTTCTAGAAAAGTTATGAAAATTCAAGATCTACTTATCTTTTCCATTCCCGCTTTAGTCCCGCATTGGTTGGAGACTGAGTCCCTGACCCTATCCCCTCCTATATATTGAGGGGTACTAGGGCGTCTGAGTACAACTACAACACAGAAAACTGAGAATCAGTTCCTCTGACAATTGTTGCCCTCTCTAGTTGTGGTAACCATGAGAGCCCCATCAAATCCTACCCGACAAGGGAGGGATAGACACAAGAGAGAACAACTGAGAGTTATCATTGTGGGAGAGAAAGTTCATGACTAGCACATCAATGGAGAGGGACAACTCCTTCATGTCTGGTCCAGAAGGATGATAGGAGTTCTAGGCAGTCTGTGTGGACTACAATAGAGGAAAGAAGTCATTGTTTGCTTCTTGGAGGACAATATCAACCAACAGTCCGTGACAAGAGGAGTTATTGAAGAAGATGGCGTTGTGGCTGCAGTCCATGGTACAGACCAAGGAGGCACAATAGTTAGATGTGTCCTGGTACAAATAGGATTCAAAGTTGCACATCTACAAGGATGAAGATTTTTTTTGGTCATGCTCCAAGACCAGGTTTATTCCATAAACCATCCTTCCTACATTATAGTTATCGATGTGATCTACTGTTTATGGGGAATATGGTAATAAAATTTTAAGTTTCATTACGTGCTTTGTACCATATTTCCCAATAGTTGCACCATGGGATTAGAGGTTTTATGTAACTTAGGGTTGAGAGTAGGGTTTCTCACCTAGATTCCCTAACTTGATGGTTTTCCCTTTATATGTATAAGATCTAATTGTCCACATTAAGGTGGTAGGATCTGATGGTTCTCTTACTGGTCTTGAGTTTTGATGATTTGCTTTGAGTCACCACCATGGTCGATGGTTCTCCATGTGAGGTGAAACAATGGATGGAGGTTCTATGGTTTCCTTTGGTGACCAAGTGAGGGCATGATCTAATGGACCACCTAGTGTTGGAGATTGATGGTTCTCCTAGGGATGACATCTGATGGTACCCTATCTCCAAGATTTGATGGTTGACCTACTTTTGCATGAATGCAAGGTTTTGGTTTTGGACACATGGCATGCATGTCTTGACACCTCTACTCATCTTTCTCTTTCACCCCAAGATATATATACCTCTCTCTTTCAACCCAAATGAACCCTTTACATACACTCTTCATCTTCTTACTACTTGGAGGTCCGCCCCTCTTACTTGGTGGAGGAGAAGGAGCTCTAGAGGAGGAATCTTGGCAGATCTTTCTTACATGCTTCTAGGGTTTGGATCCACCCTCTCTTGGGTCATTTGGAGCTTCCTAACCTTGTTTCTTGACCTAATCAAGTAAGATCACCATCTTTATCTTCATTTTCCTTGCTTCCCTCCTTTTCTCTCTTCCTTCTTGGTTGGATCCAAGGTGTTCTGGGTGGATCTTGTGCATGTAGTTTAAGAGCACCTTCTTTCTTCCCTCTTGACCTAGGATTTCCTTACTATTGGAGAGAGGAGCTAGCTTGGATGTGTGGAGTGCTCAGCTAAGGTTTCTTTATTATCATTTCAAGAAACCTTGTTGTTGGGACCTTCACCACCTACCTTTAGGAGAGTAATTAACCTTCTTCACGTTTATTTCTTACTATTAACTTGCTATGTACAGATCTTTCTCTAGAATGTAGTAAAAAGAAAAAAGATACTTTCTTTTATTAGGGTTTGAGCTTATGTGGTAGTTCTTGGTTAGATAACCTTCCTATGTGTGCCTCTTAACCTTGTACATGATTCTTCCTTGGTTGTAGGAGTCCTATAACTTTCATGTCCATCAATCAATAGTGTTCCTTGTGGTGAGAACAATGGTTTTCCCTATGTGTATGAACTGATTTTCTCTCTTATTTTCAAAATTTGAAGGTTTGTCTTCTTGTACAAATGGACGATTCACACTTAATTATTATTTTGTTGGTTTTTCTTGAGTTGAGAAGTGATGACCATGTTTTCCCTTAGCAAACAATGTCTGTGATGCTTATTAAGTGGTTCAATTGATGGTTTCTTAAAGTGTAAAACCCAAAAAAATAGATCTTATAAAATGACCATAATTTGAAACCCTACATTTTTCTATTTAAAATTTGATCTTTAAAACATAGACTAATGTGATGATGGATCTCAAATTGGCTACTTCAATTAATTTTGAGAACATTTTTTTAATCGATTCAATTGAAACTTAATATCACCAACTCACATCAACAAGAACTTATGTTCATGTATGTTGCCGAAAACTGATGGCCGCTACAGAGAAGGTGGCGGAGACGACTGAGAAGATGGCGGAGACGATAGAGGTGTTGGGCCCTTGCCCTCCGTCGAGAGCCTGGGCCGAGAAGGTGAGAAAATCTTTTAGAGTCCAGAGATCTCGCCAGCCGCTGGTGGAGCCGGGGGATCCTTTACAGCCGGCCTTCAAAAGCAATGACGATAGGCCCTAGATGAGAATGTCAGACCCTGTTATGGAAGCGATGGATGATTTCCATAAGACCTCTGTGGTGGTTCAGGTGTTTGGAAGGAGATGCGTGCTGCACCAGCTCCATGGGTGGATGCTGAAATCATGGAGGCCGAAGGGTGAACTTCAAATTTCGTCTCTAAAGGACGGGTTGTTCCTGGAGAGATTTGCTACCGAAGAATACATGGCCACTGCGCTAGAGAAGGGACCATGGTTCTTTGACAATAAACTGGTTTTGACTTGTAAATGGTCTTTGGAAGGGGATGTGGATCGTGCGGGTCTGTCCTCGGCGCCGGTTTGGGTGACACTCCCTGATCTGGGCAGACATTGGTCAAGGTGTGCTCTGTCGATCATGGGCTATGCGATCGGGACTCCAAAGGTGGTCGACTTCGTCACTGAAGGTCGATACCTAGGTGCGCTGCACCTTTGTGTGGAGATCAATGCTACTAAACAACCACCATCGAGCATCATGTTGGAGCTTCCCGGTGAGAAGGAGATGGAGATCAAGGTTGTGTATGACGCCTTACATGATTGTTGCCATGCCTGCAGGGTGTTTGGGTATATGCCTGAGCAATGCCCGAACGCACAGAGAAAGACCAGTGCTGACAGTGAGGTGCGGGGGAGATCAATGACTGTGAGACCACAGGGAAGGAAGAACAGAAGGAACAATAGCAAGGTTCTTGTGCTGACGACAACACTCCAAGACCATCCTGCCAACCTGTCTCTTGTTCTGCTTGCGGCGACCTCCTCTGAGGGGAACTCTTTGGCCAACGGGGTGCTGGTGGCAGAGGTAGCAGAGCTGATCAATCCTGCGGAGGAGCGGCAGCATGATCATCCCGACTCGGAGGAGCAGGGGAGGGAGGCAGTAGGTATACAGAAGGAAACAAAGATGACCCAGGATGCATCCACCTCGGCAACAGAATTGGTTGTGGCTGGTACCAACCCATTCCAGGTGCTAGAGGAACTGACAGATGATGTTGTTGCTGAACCCGACAGTGCAAGAAGAGCCACTCGTAGTGGAGTGGGAGGAGATAGGGGAGGAAGAGGAAGGGGAAGCGGAAGACACAGTGCTGTTGAATCCTCTGGAAGGGGGGGGGCAGACCAAAAACGTCCAATGAAGCTCATGGTGTGGAATGTCAGAGGTGCTTCTCACCCGGGGAAGCAGAGAGTCCTCCGATAGATCCTAGAGGAGAAAAGTATTCAACTTGCTATCTGCCTAGAAACAAAAATCAAAAGAGAAATGAAGGAGAATATCAAGAACCTGTTCCCGAGAGGGTGTGCGTACACCTCTAATCTGGAACAGGTTGAGGGTGGGAGAATTGCAGTAGGGTGGAGTCCTGTGGTGTGGGATGTGCATCCCATTTTTGATTCGGACCAATTGATCATGTTGAGTTGCATCAATGGTGGTGGATTCCATTGTCATATCTGCGGTGTATGGTCTCAATGCTGAAAGAGACCGTAGAAGACTTTGGGATTACATCACGAATACAACACAGTAGGAATTACCACATCTTGTGGTGGGTGACTTCAACAGCACTAGGAAGGCTAGTGAGAAGGTCGATGGCCTTCCGGTTCCGGATTCAATTCTCGAATGATTTAATGATGTCGTCAAGGAAACCAACTTAATTGATCTCAATATGCGGGGTGGTATAACAACTTGGCACAACAAAAGAAGCCTGATGAGAAGAATCTCCAGCAATATTGATAGAGGTTTGGTGAACATCAGATGGCTTGAGACCTATCCTAATGCTTCTATAGCATTAGGGGCCCATCCTAATAGCGACCATGCTTGGATGGAGATGGACCTAAGGAAGAAATAAGAACCCAATAGACCTTTCAGATTTCTAAATCATTGGATTGATTGGCCTAACTTCAGGGAAACAGTTAAACAAGCATGGGATACTGATATTAGTGGCAGTCCCATGTTTGTGGTCATTGGCAAGCTGAAAGAGGTGAAAAAGGCGCTTAAGAAGTGGTCCAAGGAGATGATCAACTTGGATAACATTGTAAAAAATGCCAGGAACGAGTATGGCAGGGTGGCTAGGGAGCTAAGAAAGAAACTGGGCTGTTACACAAGTATGGAGGAGGAAGATAAAGCGGGAAAAAGGCTGCTCCAGTTGGAGAAAGCGCAAGAACTATACTATTGGCAGCGAAGTAAAATCAAGTGGATCAAGGATGGTGACACCAACTCAAAGGTGTACCATGCAGCGGTTCAGAAGAATGAAATGAAAGACCACATTTACAACCTTATTGATGTTGAGGGTAATTTAGTGGATGAAGTGGACAAGATGGCGAAGATTGCTGTGGAGTTTTTTTCTAAATCCTATAACCAAAGTAACTGGGGTGATATTACTTCTAACTTACAAAACAAGGTTACGGGAGAGATGAACAGAAGCCTATTGAAAATGGCTGATGATGAGGAAATCAAAAAAGTTGCCTTCTCTATTGGAGCTTCCAGAGCTCCGGGCCCGGATGGATTTAATGCAAAAAAATTTCAAACTTGTTGGGATGTGGTTGGTCCTGAGGTGTGCAGGGCTACGAGGTGGTTTCTTGTGGGAGGTAGAATGGTTAGACAAGCTAACCATGCCTTCATCAGACTGATTCCAAAGACCACGTCGCCTACTGAAATTTCTGACTTCAGACCGATAGCTTACAGCAATGTTATTTATAAGATCATATCAAAACTTATTTCTATGAGATTGAAGGATATGCTTCCAAGCTTCATCTCCAACAACCATGCCGCTTTTGTGAAAGGTAGATCCATAGCGGATAATACCTTGCTTGCCAAAGAGTTCTTAGTTGATTTTGGTGTCTCAAAATCTACCAAAAAAGCTTGCATCAAGGTGGATATCTCCAAGGCGTATGATCATGTGCGGTGGGAGGCATTATGGTGTTCCTTGGAGGCACTTGGGTTCTCGAGGAGATGGATTGAGATTATTAAAAATGTGTCCAGACTACTTCCTTTTCTGTTCTTATAAATGGGGTGCCCTATGGGATGTTCAGAGCGGGTAATGGCCTTAGGCAAGGAGATCCACTCTCCCCCCTTTTGTTTACGATTGTTATGGAGAACCTTACGAATATGACTGATATGGAGGAGCATGAAGGTAGAATAAAGACCTTCAAGGTGAAAGGGGTCAAGGTAAAGACACACATGATCTTTGCTGATGATGTGTTATTTTTCATGACGGGTACCTCAAAGAACCTGAGGAATGTCAGAAGGATGATGAAACGGTTTGGAGAGCTTACCAACCTGTACATGAACACCATTAAATCCAATGTTTTCCTATCCCGTTCTTGCGACAGGAGATGGAGAAGGTTGAAAGAAGCCATTGGAATATCGTTGGGCAGATTTCCTACCAAATACTTGGGGATTCCGCTCTTGGGAGGAAGGGGAAAAGGGAAAGATTTTGTGGAGTGTGTGGATGATCTCAGAAGGGTGGTGGATAAGTGGTCTGCCTTAACCATCTCCATGGCGGGTAGGGCGATCCTCATTAAGGTTTTTCTTAATGCGAAGATGGGATATTGGTGTGGGCAGACTGAGTTACCCGCTTTCATCTTAGATAAATTCAGAGTGATAGCTGCGAGCTTCTTGTGGGGTGGGGGTGTTCATGCGGTGAAATGGCAGACTATTGCTCAACCTCTTCATGCGGGGGGTTGGGGATGTGTTGCCCGTATGATATCACCTGGGGAGCTGCTGCCAGAAGAGTGGATCATTTCCTCAATTGCCCGGATACTCTGTGGGCTTCTTGGCTGAGAGAGAGGTATGGGAACCTGGATGGGGAGTTGAAGACTGGTGACTCGAGTGTTTGGGTCAGAATGAATAGAATCTTTGAGGAGCTAAAACCTTTCTACCACCTACAAAGCCAGACGGCTCATGAGGAGAAAATTAAACCTTGGAGGATCAAGAAGCTGCTTCCACAAGCTAGGTGGGTCGAGATCATCTGGTTAAAGCCTAGATGCCCAAAGTGGAGTTTGGGGGCGTATAGAACAATAATAAGAAGACTGCCCACTAGAGATCGGATTATTAGATGGGGTAGGGAGTGTTATCCTTTGTGCTTACTTTGTAACAATAGCACAGAAACACATGAACATATCTTCTTTGAATGTAATTTCTCGGCCTACATATGGAGAAGAGGATGCTTGAAATGTGGCTGGGGGGGCCATGCGCCTTTGGATATGGATGCTACCTTGGATTGGACGCTTGAGAAGACCGTAGGTAACCACAAGAATAGAATTTTGAGGGGTTTGTTCATCACATCCCTCATGTTTCATGTGTGGGGTGAACGTAATAGTAGGTTGCATGGTAGAAGACCGAGAGATAACACCACCATTTTTGATGTTATTAACAATAGTCTTGTTTAGTTCCTTAAAGCTAACCCCAAGAGCATGGTTGGGATGGATACCATGACTCTGAGAATGTGGGGGCTATTGTAAAAGCATGTACAATATTTGGGGGTTTTTATACGTCCCCTATATTTCGTTTGAAATAGTAATATTTTACCTTATCCAAAAAAAAATATCACCAACTCAGCCCTAACTTTCCAATAATTGACATTTAGGGTTTAAAATGAAATTAAACCAAAAATTATTCTTTTATAGCCCCATAATTTTAATATTAGTTATTTTTTATAATGTAGGGATTTTTTCTAAATTAAAATCCCAAAATTCATTTTAGGCAATCCTATATGATTAATTAAACATTGATCCTAAAAAGAGAAATATAATAACCTAGGTTGGTCAAATCAGAAAACTAACTATATTTTTGGATTCGTTATATCCCAACTCCACAATGTACCAATTCCCTCCAGCAGCATCAACCTAGACACCACAGAGGATCTATGATGCTCGGGTTCACCTCCTCATATACCTAGAGAGATTCTGAAGACTTCAATTCCTCCTTAAGCAAAGGTATTCACCTTTTCCTCCTTATTCTTGTATTGTTATAGTTTTTGAAACCATGGTCAATTTAGGCATTTTAGATAATGGTTCTTTGTGGTCTTACCATCCCTATCTATGCCCAGACATGCCGACTTGTTTTGTAGGGATTATGCTGAGTTGTTTCATTATATCCTTTGCTTCTAGAGAACCTCCTCCGTCTAGTGATGGAAGACAGTGGTTTGGCCACTTCCAGCCACTGCAGGACCCAAGTAGAAGATCTTAGAATTTGGTTTGGTCACTAGATTCTCTCAGGCACATGACTAATTGACAATTTAGGATTTTTTCCAAATCTAGATCTTCATTTTGGATTTCTCTTCCAGTTCTTCATCGTGGTGTTCATCGTTGAGAATTCAAAGATCCCAAACATTATTTAATCGATTTTTCCTTTCATTCCTTCATCTAAGACACATGCTATTTTTAGGTACTTTGGTCTTTTGATACCCTGTTATAGCCGGCCACACATCTTGGAAGGGGGGGAATGGTTCACATGGGTAATATCTATTGGGCAACCTCATCCTCTGACTAGGTGGCCTATCAAATATTATACTAATATGTGTATTTATCTCACTTTCTAATTGGTCATAGCCTTGAAAAATCATATCCAATTCATGTGATGTTGAAAAATACCATAAACTTGCTCGTTGGAAAGGTTTTTGAATAAGGAACAATATAATGATAGTTTGAAAGCCTATTTTGACTCTAAATTCCCTAATTCATCCAAGAATTATGAAACCCTAGAATCGACTTGAATATAAATTATTAATGAATGATAATTTCTTTAATAGGTTAATTAGGGTTTCAAATTACCCCAACAATATGAATAGGGTTTTGATGAATGCATATTCACCATGGAATTCAATTACCATCTTGGGCTTATTTTGACTCAACATTACCAATTTCCCTCATTAAATATCAAAATGCAACATAATATGAAAAATTACTCAATTAATTCGATTATCAAAGTGTTGATCCAATTTATGTTGATTTAATGCAGGTCTTGATAAAGTTGAACAAGCAGTTGGGGGTCCACCTTCACTCACCCTTGGCTCTGATCAAGCGATCTAACCAAGCAATTCCATCCATTCGGTCTCAAGACCATTTGAGCCCATTCGGTCTCAAGACCGTTTGAGCCCATTCGGTCTCAAGACTGTTTGAGTCCATTCGGTCTAAAGACCGTTTGAACCCATTCGGTCTAAAGACCGTTTGAACCCATTCGGTCTCAAGACCGTTTGAGCCCATTCGGTCTCAAGACCGTTTGAACCCATTCGGTCTCCAGACTATTTGGGCCCTTTCGGTCTCAAGACCGTTTAGGCCAGCAAAGACCGATTGGAGGCATAACCCACCCGCGAGGGATCGAGCAGTGCATGAATTCAAGATCTCAAAGCAGAGTCTGGACCACGACCGTGGTGGTTCAAAATGGTCGTGGCGCGTCATCTCCTACCTCTGCACCTCCGCCAAGCAGCACTTTGTTGCTTCAAATGCGGCTGATTCTTGTGACGCCACGCTCCTGGACCTCCGCCTTATCGAGAAGCAGCCCTGACTCCGCCACATCTACTGCTACGGCCACCGTGCACCCACCGGCTCCTTAGCTACCTGCCTCAGTGCCAGACACTCAGCAATCAACACCTCCGCCATGGCGTTGCTGCACGGTCTCAGACCGTTTGGAAGGATCGCAACTAAGTGAGCAAGGTTGTTTGGTCTCTTGCTTACACCGAATGGCCGGACCGTTTGGAGGTTTGTTGCCAGTAGAGACCGAATGGACTTGTCCAGGACCGTTTGACTATAAACGGTTTGCAAACCGTTTGAAGCTACTGGATGCAAGACCATTTGGCCCCTTTCAGACCTCAGACCGTTTGATCAGCAAGGGCGAAGATCGTTTGGCTGAGGCATTGACCGAATGTAAGACCGTTTGATATCAAACGGTTTGCAAACCATTTGCCCCTTTTTGCACTGGACCGTTTGGAGGAAGGCAAACGGTTTGTGAAACCGTTTGGTCTTAACGATGCAAGACCGTTTGCCCTTCTATTCTCAAGACCATTTGGTCAAAATTTGACAAGACTGTTTGAACAAAAATATCTGCAAAACCGTTTGACTTGAAATGTGCCAAAAACATGAAGACCTATCCCGTGCCTATAAATAGGACCAGTAGGGTCCCCATTTGAGAATTGGTTCCAGGACGCCGACATGCTGTCTGTACACTGGTCCGATCCAGATCTAGTGCTGTCCACACCAGTTTCATTCCACCTACTGCTCGTGTTGCAACCAAGGAGGTTGAGGAGAGAAGGAAGACAGAGTGAGGTTGACTATCCAGTCTGTCTTTACATCTCCCGTTCGCATCCAGATCTGCTCCAACATGACGTATAAGGCCTTATCTTCTTCACCGAGCTGTGACTACCTTCTGCACTGAGTTCATGGCAGATTTCTCTCTCTTTCTTATTCTTCTTGTTTCTCGTATCATGAGTGAGTAGTACCTTTTTGCTGGGGTGCGGGGACTAGTCCCGCTGCCCATGCAAGCATGTTCTTTTGTTAAGCATTCCATGGCAATGTGTATAACTTTCCATTTTGTTGTGAATTGGTATGTTTGTAGTTGATTATCTACTTGCTTTCATCTTGTTCTATCCTATATCGCAAAATCTTCTATATATGGGATGGAATGGCGGTTTACAAGTTCGACTGCTTGACAAGAACTTCTGATAGGATTCCTTGAGGTCGTAAGTGTATGATCCGTGAGGGGACGAGATATCTATCCTACGGTGACGCTTCTATGGTCTAAACATCCCTCGGGGAGGACCATAGCCTTAGTTGGATTTTGTATCATCTTATTTATCGTCGATGTTAGTTTTTAGATCTATCACTTGCTTACTTATCAGTTAATGTGGTTGACTCCCAAACTAGAAATAGAATGGGATTTCTTCGAGGTCATAAGTGTATGATTCGTGAGGGGACGAGCCATCTAGCCTTCGGGAATGCTTCTGTGTGCCTAACGCCTATATAGGGGGCCCACAACCTTCGTTGGATTTTTGTATCTTCAGAGCCGTAAGTAAGTGATCCGGTTGGTGACGAGACATCCGATGCCTAAGGTGATGCTTACGCGAACCTAACGCCCGTATGGGGGATTCTACAACAGCTCTATTTGGATCATTTTATCTTGCTTGGATTGTTTGCGTTGGAATGTGTTTACATGTGTAGTAGTGGTGAAACATGATACCATCCCAGCGATTTCATATCATTGATCAAAATCCAACTTTAATTTAGGTTTTACTTTCTTGCAATTTGTTTAATTAACCTCAAATCTATCAACCAGTCTAAATATTAGCCTTATCTCAAACTAGACTAGACTAACAAAGATTCTTCAAAACATTGTCCTTTGGGTTCGATCCTTAACTATACTGCGATAAGACTCGTCCTCTTACGAGTGGTATTATTGCACTTTGGTTTTGGTAAAAGCTCGAGGATTTCAACCCCGAGTGAGTTTGTTAGTGCGATAAAATCCCACATCAAATTCTGGCACTGTTGGCGGGGACAATGGAATCAGTTAGTCAAATCTAGTTCTTTTAAGACTAATCTAGTATTTTGCTTTTTCTTTTGAAACAATCGATCATCTACTTGAATTTTAATTTACTCTGTGGTTCCCACTTTCAAAATCTTTCTAATTCATGTACAATCCAATGCATAGTGCATGCACCATTCGGACAGCCCCGGACTCACAGCAAGCTTTGATCCTGAGATAGACATAACTTTTCATTGACAGATCTGAGAAAATCAAGCAAGGATGGCTCAAGAAGAGGAAGTAGCCCGAAGAGTGGCTCAAGCCATCAATGCATAGAGAGAGACGCTCATGCAAGAAGCCAAAGTTGCGGTACAGCAAGAAATCCTAGCAGCACAAGCAGTGGCACAAGCAACAGAACTGCAAAAGGATCTTAGGGAGTTCTCAATCCCTAAATCTGCCGACGTACATCACCCAGTCCTACCTCCTCCCATCCATGCTCCGAATTTTGAGATACGAGTTCATTGGATCACCTTGCTCCAAAACAACCCGTTCTATGGCAAACAAGGTGAAGATAGTCAAGAACACCTTCTGAGATTTATCGATCTATGTGTTATGACAAAACAAAATAGAGTGTCCAACGATGCCATCCGACTCCATCTATTCAAGTATTCTCTTGCCGATAGAGCCATAAGTTGGTACAACTCTCTACAATGTGAACCTATCACCACATGGGAACAATTGTAGAACGTTTTTTCTGGAAAAGTTCTATCCTCCATCTCTCACTTACGAAATTAGGGGAAAAATAACAATGTTCACTCAAGCCCCTGGAGAAACTGTTGCTAAGGTGTGGGACCGATATAAGGAGCTTCTACGAAAATGTCTGCATCATGGCATTCCTAAGAATCAACTCATCGAGATCTTCCATAGGGGTGTGGATGATGATATTAAGAGGTTTCTAGATTCCTCATCTGGAGGAAACTTCATGCGTCAAAGCTATGATAGGGCATGGAGGGTTGTCACCCTTGGAGCTGAAAACCAAGCAAATTAGGGTAGGTCTATAGGTAAAGGAGTGTTGAAAGTGGCTATGGCTGAAGCTACTCCCGAGTACAAATCCATCGCTGAAACCTTGAAACTCTTAGTTGCCAAGTAAGACCATATTGAATCATCTCTTGCTGCCATTGGAAGAGGACGTTCACCCACTCGATAACCAGAACAAGTGAAGTCCGCTTCCCTGTTCTGTGAAGCATGTAAAGGAACTGCTCATTCCACCTTATCATGCAATGTTCTTTACGATGTTGTTCTGAGCAATGTATGTGGCCAAGGAGATAATGGTCAAATGGAAAATCTGCATGTTGTCAACACCATTACTGGTCAAGGGTATTACAATCCGAATCAGAATAGGAACCATCCAGGTTTTCAATATGGAAACCCCTCTGGAGAAATAAACTCACATCAATTTGGTTTGAAAAATCAACTAAGAAACCCACCAGGATTCCAGTACAATCAACAATAGAATTTTGGAAATCAAGGAAATTTCAAGGGAAACTTTCAGAATAGGAACTTCAATAATTATCAAAACAACTCCCAGTACCAGAGTCTCAACCAAGTTCCTTATCAACAACAAGGACAACAAGCAGGTCTAGCTTTTCCTGATGACAAGCTATCAGCCATTGAAAAGATGTTGCCAACTCAGCAAACAATGATAGCTAACCAACAAGCCCAGTAGAAGGCTATTGAATCTCAACTGGCTCAACTTGCAGCTAGCATTAAGCCACCGGATGGGGTTTTGCTGGCCAGCCCGAGAATAATCCTAAGCATGCAGAACAACTAAAGGTGATCACCACCAGGTCAGGAAAATACTATTCTGATCCTCCTGTCAAGCCACCGGTGGTTGTTACAGATGAGGATGAACCCGTGATTATACAAGATTCAACAACTCCCGAATCACAACCAAAGGAACAAGTAATTGATGATAAGTCAGAAAAAGGAAATTTTGAGAAGCTTACTCAAGAAGATGAAGAAACTGAGACTCCAGAACCTGATATCCCTGTGTACAAACCTCATATACCTTTTCCATCTCATCTAAGGCAAACAAAGCTTGATACCAGATTCAATAAGTTTAAAGAAGCTATGAAGAAACTTCATGTTGATATACCCTTTTTGGATGCTCTGGCCGAGATACCAGCATGGACAAAGTACTTAAAGTCACTCCTCACCAAGAAGTATATAAATGAAGAGTATGAGATAGTAAAACTGGCGACAACTACATCTGATATCATATTGCGCAAGATGCCCAAGAAACAAAAAGACCCGGGATCCTTTGGAATTTCATGTCACATTGGCGACTCATCATGCAAGAAAGGATTGGCAGATCTCGACGCAAGTGTCTCTATTATGCCACTTAGCCTGTGCAAAAGACTAGGGTTTGTAGAATTGCTTCCTACTATCATGACTATACAGCTTGTAGAAAATTCGATAAAATGTCCGTTAGGAATTCTCGAAGATGTCCCGGTCAAGGTAGGCAAGGACACATATGTTCCATTGCGACTGTCATTATGGACATAAAAGAAGATGCCAGATATCCTCTCATCTTTGGTCGTCCGTTCCTCGACACTGCAAGAGTCCTGGTTGATGTTCAACCTGGAACCTTACTACTCAGATTAGGTAAAGAAACTCTCAAATTTAAATTTTTTGAAAGTATGAGAAGACCTAGTATGTAAGAAGAAGTCTATCTGATTGACTGCATTGAGAAAATGTCACTTCTGACTCAAGAGCATCATGAATCATATGATCCTTTAGAAGTTGCTATAATGAACCCATCAGTTGATGAACCAATTGACGAACAAGTAAAGCATTGCATCGAATCCCTCGACTCTACTAAAGAAGATGTTGAAGCCACTAGTGAAGAACTCAAAGCTATGGAAACTATAGAAGAAACATGCAAAAACCCAAAGGCTCCTGAAATGAAGCCCCTGCATGAGGGACTGAAGTACGTGTTTTTAGACGATCTCAAAGTTTGCCCAGTTATTATAAATCCCGATCTAACAGCTGAATAAGAAGATAAACTCCTGAAGGTATTAAGGGAAAGAAAGAAAGCCATCGGTTATAAAATGAGTGACCTCACTGGGGTCAGTCAAGCGCTATGTATGCACAAGATCCCTATGATGGAAGATCACAAGCCTACTATTGAGCATCAACAGAAATTGAATCCAAATATGAAGGAAGTGGTCCGTCACGAGGTCATTAAACTTCTCACATCTGGAATAATCTATCTGATATCAGATTCACCATGGGTGAGCCCGGTGCATGTAGTCACGAAGAAAGGTGGAACGACTGTTATATGAAATGAAAATAATGAACTCATCCCCACTCAAACAGTCATAGGTTGGATGATGTGCATAGATTATAGAAAATTGAACAAGGCAACTCGAAAATATCATTTTCCAATGTCCTTCCTTGATCAAGTCCTAGAAAGGTTGGCTCACCAAGAATATTTTTGTTATCTTGATGGTTACTTTGGATTCTATCAAATACCCATACATCCAGACGACCAAGAGAAAACTACTTTTACCTTCCCATTCAGAACATACGCATTTAGAAGAATGTCGTTCGGCCTCTGTAATGCACCTCCAACTTTCCAACGTGGCATGGGTGCAATATTTGCCGGTCTCACAGAAACCATTATGGAAGTTTTCATGGATGATTTTTCTATATACGGAGATTCATTCGATTCATGTCTAAAGCACCTCTCCCTGGTCCTCAAACGATGTGAAGAATCACATCTTGTGCAGAATTAGGAAAAGTTCCATTTTATGGTGAAGGAAGGCATTGTCCTCGGCCATAGGGTCACCAATAGAGGAATAGAAGTAGATAAAGCCAAGATTGAAGTGATTTCTAAATAGGCTATTCCAAAAAATGTAAAAGAAGTCCGTGCTTTCCTAGGTCATGCAGGATTTTACAGAAGATTCATAAAGGACTTTTCAAGGATAACCAAGCCAATGACAAATTTGTTACTAAAAGATACTGAATTCAATTTTGACGAAGAATGTGTCAAAAGCTTCAACACACTAAAGCAGGCTCTTACAACAACACCCATCATTAGAGCTCCCGACTGGGGCCACCCTTTTGAAATTATGTGCGATGCCAGTGACTATGTTGTGGGCGCTGTTTTAGGGCAATGTATAGAGAAGAAACATTATGTGATCTATTATGCATCGAAAACCCTCGATGAAGCCTAGAGGAATTATGCAACTACCGAGAAAGAACTTCTAGCAGTCGTGTATGCCTTTGACAAGTTTAGATCCTACCTAATCAGTTCGAAGGTCATTATCTACACAGACCATGCTGCCATTCGTTACCTTCTGGCAAAGAAAGATGTAAAACCTAGGTTAATAAGATGGATTCTCCTTCTGGAAGAATTTGATTTAGAGATCAGAGATAAAAAGGGTACAGAGAATGTTGTAGCAGACCACCTCAGTCACATCCACACTCTGGATACTGAGAAGATTTTGATTAATGATTCCTTTCCAGATGATCAATTAATGAAGGTCTCAGAAGCTATACCATGGTACTCGGATTTTGTGAACTACCTCACTACTGGGGTTATTCATCCTCAATGCATTGGAAATGCACTGAAGAAATTTATGCATGATGTGAAACAGTACTACTGGGATGAGCCGTACCTTTTTAAGCTATGTGTGGATGGTCTTTACAGACAATGTATCACTGAGGAAGAAGCAAACCTCATTCTAGAGCACTGCCACTCCGGCCCAGTTGGAGGCCATATGAGTTCAAAGAAGACTGCCTTGAAGGTTTTGCAATGTGGATTCTTCTGGCCAACCATATCCAAAGATTCCTACGACTTTGTCCTATCATGTGACAAATGTCAAAGATCAGGCAATATAACAAAGAGAGATGAGATGTTGCTGAATTTATGGCAAGAAGTAGAGATATTCAATGTTCGAGGGGTGGACTACATGGGTCCATTCCCATCTTCTAATCGATTTTTGTACATCCTGGTCGATGTTGATTATGTCTCTAAATGGATGGAAGCCATTCCTACAGTCACTAGTGATTCCAAACCCATCATCAAGTTATTCAAAGATCTTATTTTCCCCCATTTTGGTGTCCCACGCAGGGTGATATCCGACGGAGGTTCCCATTTTCTTGAAAGAAGCTTTGAAGCTTTGCTAAGAAAGTATGGTGTTACTCACAAGGTAGCCTCACCTTACCATCCACAGACAAGTGGACAGGTGGAGGTTTCTAATCGTCAACTCAAGAGTATCTTAGAAAAGACAGTGGGTCACAATCGGAAAGATTGGTCAGTGAAAATCAACGACGCATTATGGGCCTATCGAACTACTTATAAAACTCCCCTCGGGACTACACCTTTTCAATTAATATATGGAAAGGCTTGCCACCTTCCAGTCGAACTAGAACATAAGGCATGGTGGGCATAAAAACAACTGAATTTTGACATGAAGAAAGCAGGCCAAGCCAAGATTCTGCAACTTCAAGAGCTGGATGAACTTTGGATGACAGCTTATGAAAATGCATGAATCTATAAAGAACGAACCAAACTCTAGCATGATGGTCATCTGAAAAGAAAAGACATACAAGTGGGTGACTAAGTTCTTCTATTCAACTCAAGACTAAAGTTATTCCCAGGAAAACTTCATTCTCGCTGGTTTGGACCTTACATTGTCAAAAGCATCTCTCCACATGGTGCTTTCTCTTTATGGAGTGAAAAGTCAGGCGAATGTATGGAAAATGGTCATCATTTAAAGAGATATTTAACCTCTACTGACATAGGCACTGAAGCAATGCTAGAACTCATCAACCCAAAGGATCCACCGTAAAGCTGAAGGATCCATTCGAGCCATCGACATAAAACAAAGGTGCTTGTCAGGAGGCAACCCGATCAATAAATTTGTTCTACTTTTTTTTAAAATTAGAATGTTTCTTCAATTTTGCTTTGACCTTCTAGTTAATTTTTCATTAAATAAAATTCACATCACAAGATGCTAGTTTAAGATCTAATTGCTCCTTACCCTTAAGATTTTCTGATAAGAGGATGTGCACTGACTGGAACACAACCACATCTGGTGGTCAATCTGGCATGAATTTTCCACTCCATCTTGGATTTAGGGTTTTCTCGGGAAGAGAAAATCTCTAAGTTCGGGGTGGAGGGTGGGTGGTACGTATCTTACTTTCCACCTTCACCCATCTAAATCAGTCTTAGATTTTCATCGCAGCATTTTTGACCAAAAATTTTAAAATTTTCAAAATTTTCAAATAAATTTTCAGAATTTTAAAATTTTAAAGCTTTCAAAGAATTTGAACAGATACTTGATGAATTTTTGACACTTCTTGGTTTCATTAAAAGTCACTAACTAACCTGCTATGCATTTTGAATCATTATATCCTCCTTATTTTAAGTAAATCCTCAAAAGGATCACTTTTTGAAACTAGCCTTTTGACTGAAATCATTTTGGGAAGCTTATGACTCCTAACATCATGATACTTATACAAATATGACAAGTGTCTATCAAACTAATAGGGATCAAACACGTCGTGCTTCCTAACTGAGTAGTGGAACAATAACATGGAATCTCTACCAGATCCTCATCGAGTCATTATTTGAGTAGAGTATGATAAAGAGAATGACCCGGTACATGAAATTGTAAATCAAGTTGCATTCTGATCTGAACTCTCTTCTACATTTCTTCTATCATCTTCGTACCCCTCCATCCATAAAAAAGAAATAGAAATAGCCAAAATAGTGCCAAACCCTAAGTTCAGGGTGGCACACAGCTTCCCTCCATATCTGCTTCTTCCATACCCCTCGCAAATAAATAGGGGTGTACCACCAAAAATGCAATCTCGAGTCGAATAGAGGAGAGATTTGCAAACAAAAAGATTCCAAAGCGCACACAAAAAAATGTTGTCTCGAGTCGAATAGAGGAGAGATTCGCACAAAAATGCAATAAATGAAATTGCAAATAAAATAATAAAAATCTCGAGTCGAATAGAGGAGAGTTTTTTTCTTCCTTCCATACCACCATTCACTCTATTTTCTACCTAATGGCACAATGAATGCCCCCACTATCTTGAAAAACACCAGTGTCAGATCAGATGCACACTTGTTGTTCTGTGGGTTTCTCTGGACTCTTACAAAACTCTTTGACATGCTTGTTGTTGGAAAAAGTGAGGAGGAAGTGATTTTGGAAAATGAACTCAGGAACAAAGATATGGTAAGATGTGTTTAGTGGTCTCAGGAGGTTGAGATATTGAGTCATACTGAGAAGAAAGAAAACAATCATGATGTGAAGAGGAAGCAATCACACGAATTAAAAGTATTCATTTGGCGACTGTTTCAGAATTTGTGTTACTCAAGGACGAGCAACGTTTAAGTTCGGGGTATTTTGATGAATTCATATTCATCATGGAATTCAATTACCATCTTGGGCTTATTTTGACTGAACATTACCAATTTCACTCATTAAATATCAAAATGCATCATAATATGCAAAATTACTCAATTAATTCGATTATCAAAGTTTTGATCCAATTTATGCTGATTTAATGCAGGTCTTGATAAAGCTGAACAAGTAGTTGGGGTCCACCTTCACTCGCCCTTGGCTCTGATCAAGAAATCTAACCAAGCAATTTCATCCATTCGGTCTCAAGACTGTTTGAGCACATTCGGTCTCAAGACCGTTTGAGCCCATTCGGTCTCAAGACCGTTTGAACCCATTCGGTCTCCAGACCGTTTGGACCATTTCGATCTCAAGACTGTTTAGGCTAGTAGAGACCAATTGGAGCAATAACCCAACCGTGAGGGATCGAGCAGTGCACAAATTCAAGATCTCAAAGCAGAGTCTGGACCACGACCGTGGTGGTTCAAAACGACCATGGCACATCATCTCCTACCTCTGCACCTCTGCCAAGCGGCACTTCTTTGCTTCAAATGCGGCCGATTATGGTGGCGCCACGCTCCTGGACCTCCGCCCTATTGAGCAGCAGCCCCGACTCCACCACATCTACTGCTACGGCCACCACACACCCACCGACTCCTTAGCTACCTACCTCAGTACCGGACACTCAGCAATCAACACCTCTGCCATGGCACTGCTGCACGGTCTCAGACCGTTTGGAAGGGTTGCAACTACGTGAGCAAGACCATTTGGTCTCTTACTTACACCGAATGGCCAGACCGTTTGGAGGCTTGTTGCCAGCAGAGACCGAACAGACTTGTCCAGGACCGGTTGACTATAAATGGTTTGCAAACCGTTTGAAGCTGCTGGATGCAACACCATTTGGCCCCTTTCGGACCTCAGACCATTTGATCAGTAAGGGTGAAGACTTTTTGGCTGAGGCGTTGACCGAATGTAAGACCCTTTGATATCAAACGGTTTGCAAACCGTTTTCCCCTTTTTGCACTGGACCGTTTGGAGGAAGGAAAATAGTCTGTGAAACTGTTTGGTCTTAACGATGCAAGACCATTTACCCTTCTATTCTCAAGACCGTTTGGTCAAAATTTGACAAGAACGTTTGAACATAAATATATGCAAAACTGTTTGACTGGAAACGCGCCAAAAATGTGAAGACATGTCTCGTGCCTATAAATAGGACCAGCAGGGTCCCCATTTAAGAATCGGTTCCGGGACGTCGACATGCTGCCTATACACAGGTCTGATCCAGATCCAGATCCAGTGTCGTCCACGCCAGTTTCATTCCACCTACTGCCCATGTTGCAACCAAGGAGGTTGAGGAGAGAAGGAATACGGAGTGAGGGAGACTATCCAGTCTATCTTGGCATCTCCCGTTCACGTCCAGATCTGCTCTGACACAACGTAGAAGGTCGTATCTTCTTCACCGAGTTGTGACTACCTTCTGCACCGAGTTCATGGTGGATTTCTCTCTCTGTATTATTCTTCTTGTTTCTCGCATCATGAGCGAGTAGTACCTTTTCACTGGGGTGTGGGGACTAGCCCCGCTGCCCATGCAAGAATGTTCTTTTGTTAAGCATTCCATGACAATGTGTATAACTTTCCATTTCATTGTTAATTGGTATGTTTTGTAGTTAATTATCTACTTACTTTCATCTTGTTTTGTCCTTTATTGCGAAATTTTCTATATATGGGATGGAATGGCGGTTTACAAGTTCGACTCCTTGACGGGAACTTCTGATATGATTCCTTGAGGTCATAAGTGTATGATCTGTGAGGGGACGAGACATCTAGCCTACGGTGATGCTTCTGTGGTCTAAACATCCCTCATGGAGGACCACAGCCTTAGTTGGATTTTGTATCGTCTTATTTATCATCGATGTTAGTTTGTAGATCTATCACCTGCTTACTTATCAATTAATGTGGTTGACTCCCAAACTAGAAATAGAATGGGATTTCCTCGAGGTCGTAAGTGTATGATCCACGAGGGGATGAGCCATCTAGCCTGTGGTGACGTTCTATGTGCCTAACGCCTGTATAGGGGGCCCACAACCTTTGTTAGATTTGTGTATATTTGGAGCCGTAAGTAAATGATCCGGTTGGTGACGAGACATCTGATGCCTAAGGTGATGCTTATGCGAACCTAACGCCCATATGGGGGGTTCTGCAGTAGCTCTATTTGGATCATTTTATCTTTCCTGGATTATTTGCATTGGAATGTGTTTGTGTGTGTAGCGGTGGTGAAACTCGATACCATCCCAGTGATTCCATATCATTGATCTAAATCCAACTTTAATTCAGCTTTTACTTTCTTGCAATTAGTTTAATTAACCTCAAATCTATCAATCGGTCTAAATATTAGCCATATCTCGAACTAGACTAGACTGACAAAGATTCTTAAAAATGTTTTCCTTTGGGTTCGATCCTTAACTATACTGTGATAAGAAACGGTCGCTTGCAGGTGGTATTATAGCACTTTGGTTTTGGTAAAAGCTCGGGGATTTCAACCCTGAGTGAGTTTGTTAGTGTGATAAAATCCCACGTCAGGTTTCATAAACCTAAAGAAGCAACTAGGATCTTCTCTAAGAGAGAGATAAGTAGGTCCATTCAATTTGAGTATTAAATAATGGTTTTCAATCTCTTTAAGATTATTGTATCCTGGTAATCCAGTTAAAGTATTTGCATAGCTATATACTCAAATATTCATAAGTTCTTGAATTAATTTCCCAAAAAGTTATTATATGATTCTTATGGTTTCAAGTTGTTGTTAGATATATATGTCATGATCATGTGAAATTCAGTTAAAGTAAAAGATTATTAAGTATATGATGAATCATTTAATGGGTTGTATTATTTTGTACTCATTCTGTTATTGATGAGCCCTCCGGCCTTATTAGTTCAAATGGAACATAATGGCACATATGTGTAATTATGAGCTCAAGTGGAGCATTATTAATGGCACTTAGGTGCAAATCACGAGCTCAATTAGAGCATAAGTTATGGCACTCACGCACAAATCATGAGCTCAAGTGGAACATCAGTTGAGGTAAGATTAGAGGACATTATAGTCGAAACACTAAGAGCATTATATGTGAATCCAAGATTTCTTGTTCAATTAATTTCATGTTTCCTTATTGCCAAG
The DNA here is from genome assembly GCA_963693085.1 of Alisma plantago-aquatica. Classification (NCBI taxonomy): domain Eukaryota; kingdom Viridiplantae; phylum Streptophyta; class Magnoliopsida; order Alismatales; family Alismataceae; genus Alisma; species Alisma plantago-aquatica. Next base: position 50,931,893 of record OY856412.1, read on the forward strand.
TTATTATTTTATTATAACAATACTCAATGTCGCTTAGTCCAATGTGTTTTCTAGTTTGAATGCATGGTTGGGGACATGATGTTTGTAAGAGGAAAGAATAAGGGAGGAGTTTAATAAAGGATCATACATCTCAATGGCATATTAAGAGTTTAGATATGGTGGGGTGCCAACTATCCTATATAATTTAGTTTATATTTTCAATTAGTATGAAGAATTTTGTACTAGTTAGTTTACTTCAAAGTTTAAGTTTTATGTTGTGGAACTTGAGAAATGAGATTTATGCTTCCTCTTAGTATAGTGCATGTTTTATAAAATTGGGGTGTTACATAAACCCTCACAAATGATGGTTAACCTTGATCCATTAAGTTCTGATTTCACCTAGTGATAACATCTGATGGCTTGTCTAAACATGACATCTGATTGTTCCTCATGATTGACATTCGATGTGATACCTATGTTCAAGATATAATGGTCTTAATGTTTAGTAACAACTAATGGGTTTCCAAGTGTCAACAACCAATGGTGTTCCTATAACGATCGATGGTTTCTCTATGTTTAAACATCTGATGGTTTTCATATGATGCACAACTGATGGCTTTGCTAGTTCAAGATCCAATGACCTTTCTAGGTTCATGATCTGATGGTTACCCTAGACCATGATTCGATGGCGCTACTATGTGCATGATTCAATGGTTTTTTCTACCTTGAATTTGATGGTTTCATGTGAGGTTCATGACTTGATGTTTTGTTCTTGATGAAAATGATACCAATGATTTAGGTTTGATGCTTATGATCCTATGGTTGTGTTTTGGTTAAGTACATCCATGACCTGATGGGGATGCTAGTTGTAAGTGTTTATTCTTTTTTTAAAAGCATGTAAATATTTATGCTTTTATCTAAGTATGTTTACAAACTGATGGTTTATCTTTGAGTGTTGATTTGCAACATCAACTTAGTCTATTGTTGAATCCAATTAAGGGACGATGGCTAATTACACCTATCTTTCTTGTATGATGTTATGATGTAAGGATACTCTCATATGTTATGGTAAACCTACTTTTTTACCTTATGAACATCATAGCTCTTATCTTTGATGCAATCTTATGCTAAACCTTTGTTCCACAAGTATGATGAGGATTATGTTGAACCTTCTACAAGGTGTGAAAGGTAATGATGTTCTTATAGGAGATTATGTGAATGTTCTTAATGACATTGGGGATGACTTGATCCCTAATGAAGGTTTAATCCTCTTCATGTGTGATAAGGATTGATATCCTATGATTATGTGACAAGGAATATGTCTCATACATTTTATATCTTTTGGAGTTCGTATATACTCATGTTTCTATAGAAGTCCGTTAGGATTTTTATGTAACTTGATTGATGTTGCCTTAACTCACCCAATTGGCATTAACTAATCAAGTGAAACCCTAATCATGTAGTACCTGGTGTCATAGATGGATGGTAAAATGAGTATTCCATAAGGGAAACTCAGAGTCGCATACTATTGAGTTTGTGTAGGTGCAAGGAGAATACATCCTTGTCATCCTTATCCCAAGGTATGAAGGATGGTTGATGTCATGCCTCAGATTGAGAGTGGTTGAGGTTGTGTCTCAGTTATATACATGTGTTATGTGGTTGAGGATAGTTATGGTTGTACCTCAGATGATAGCATTTTGTATACCTTGGTTTATGGTGATGTGACCTACATTCCAATGGCAAACTAGGCTGATTGCAACGTGACTTAGGTCATTGCGACAAACTCGTACCGGCTGAGGGGAAAAGAATCTTAGGTTTTCAACTCTCCTAGATCTTGTACAGAACTGATTACAACTTTGTAGTGGTCAGTTGGATGTTTTAGTGGTATGCCTCAAACTCCCCAAGGATGAATGGAAGATGTACCAACCATGTAGTATATCTGTCTAGGGTTAAACAACAATTCACATTGGTTGATTACCCTTGCCTTGCTTCTTTTAATATTTAGTTGTTATAAATTGTTGTAAGAGAATCAACTATTCAAAAGATATGGCTTTATCTCTTCCTCTAAATATCATTTTAATCATAATTTTTCTTATATACCTATTTTTTTATCAATAAGTGTGCCTCTTCTATTCCATAACAATCATGTTATATTCATGTTTTTTTGTCTTGTCTTCTTAATCTATTTAATTAAAAAATTGATGTAATAAATAAATGTTATTGAGAGTTATATATCTCATTGGGACATGGGTCTCACCTCATGGATCACCACATTGTGTTAGGTGATAATCAGTGCCTTTGTTAAGCTCATGATGGTGAAGAGGAACAACTTGAAGATCAGTAGGAGCATAAGGTTGGATAGTGTTTAGTGTGACCTAGAGTCGTCCTTGTACTCTTAGGTCTGGGAAGGGGTTATTTTGTAAATGATATGTATATCGACTTGAGTTTTGTTAGTACGTTGATGTTTATATGGGAGGTATATGTGGTACCTTTTTTATATAGGTTGTGGCTGAGACCATTGGACATATATGTAAATACTTGGTATGGTATGTACTTTTATGCAGGATGATGGACTTATATGTATAAATATTCTTGGGCATGTTTGAAATGTTTAATTTGTTTTTAATTATCCCTATTTCCTGCTATGTGGTTCATTAGTGATCGGTCATGTTTTGGGTTTTGAGTAACCTCATTTAGTGTGACGGGGTGTCATAGGAAATCAATAAAACAATGTGTGAAACATCAGGATATAATCTTATGCATTATAAGAAAGTTAATGGTTTATTCAATTATTTAGCACATGATATTTTTTTTAATATTTTGTTTCTCTTATTACTTAAGGGTTCAAGATAATCAGGATTAAACTTGACCTACAAGCTAATTAAGTTACATGAATCCAAAAAAGTTTCCAAATTGAAGTTTTATCATTGCTACTAAGTATATTTTATTTTAATTATATTATAACCATATCTTTTAAATAATTTATATATTTCACTAAAATTTTGGAATGGGTTTGATTTTGTAGTATATTATGACAAACACATTTTATTAGTGACCCTTTTTATTTGTAATTATCATTTTGATCATGTTTCAATTTTCAAAGACTTTTAGTAATTTATATACCTACTTAAAGATGTCTCTCCCATGGTATCTACTTTGAATCCTCTACCAAATGCCGCAACAATGAGGGGGTAGTGAGTTTGGGTCTTGAGTGTCCAAGGGAGGAGGGGTTTTAGTTTTGGTGGTGTCAAGGAGGAAGAACTAGTAGTATGGTATGATCAACTATCACTAATAGCAAGCAAGGAGGAAGTGTTGGTGTTAGAGTATGAGAATGAAGAAGAAGTTGATGAGATGATAAATCTAGCTCTTGTGAGTAAGATGCTGACATATCACCCCTAAAACTTTGCAATAATGAAGAGGGCTTTTAAAAAATTATGGTTGATAACAAAGAGGTGTTCTTTAGACAGTTAGAAAGAGACCTATACATAATACAATTCATTCACTAGAGAGACAAGGAAAATATCAAGGAAGGCCCCCCTAAACCTTTCACAAGCACCTATTGGTGCTTGAAGAAGTTAAAAAAGACATCCAACCATCTCAGATCAAACTCCAACACTTTCGTTTCTAGATAAGTCTACATAATATGCCCCTAGGTCAAAGAAAGGGGTGAAGGGAAGTTCTAGTAGTGGATGAGGAGGAGATAGGCTAGGAAAATACTACATGTCGAGTGTCAAAATATACACACAAAACCCACTAAAAGAAATCCAGAATTGCAAGGAACAACAAGATAAAACATTAATATTGAGGTGAAATATGAACTATTCCTAGCTCTTTGCTATTTGTGTGATAGAATTGGACACAATGAGAGGGACTCTTTTTTCTATGAAAGGATAGGAGAGGAGGAAGAACCGTATGGGGTTTTGGTTCAAAGGTTCCCCGAGAAGAAGGAACATGGATGGGTGCGAGAAGGTAAGTGGAGTTCTGTACGGGAGAAAAACATATCTTCTATAGTTGGCTAAATTAAGACAACAACAACCCCATCAAATTCATGACCGTATGCACCATCCATGAGGACAAAAATGAAGGTCCCAAGGTGTATTCCATGGGTGGGAACATGCTAGAAACAATGAACAAACAAAAGCAACAGATTCCATAAGGGAGGTGGGTATAGGGAGTAAAAAGACGTGCAACCTAGTGAGGTAGTTACAAACCGGTATAGGCAATAAGGTAGGGGAAAGACAACGCATTTTCCCCTACCTGCACAACCAAAAGGGGGGTCTGCACTTACTAGGGGACAACTAAGACCGAGGGAAAGATACATATGTTCCAATAGAAGAGAAAAGCTAGAAAGTTGTTTGTCAAAATGCCAAATAAATACACTATTAAAGAGCATCATGTTCTATAATATGGGGAGTACTAGAGGTCTTAGTATACACGGTAGTGAGGGACCGACGACCAGGGGAAGTAAGGAAAATATTTATGGGAATAAAAAGACACATAAAAAAGAGGAAGAATGTAGGGGAGTGGGAAGATACATGAGAGCTACAATCTAAAGAAGTAGGAAGAACAAGTCTGGGGAAGAAATATGTGTGGAGAGGACTATTTTTGAAGGAAGGGATAGCAGGAAAAGAAAAGTAATCATGGTAGAGAAGATGAGTTCTATGCGGGTGGATGACAAAGTGTTCCGAAAAAGACAGAAGCTAGTGAACAAGATGGATAGTACAATAAAATTCCTTGAAGTAGTGGTTCATAGAAAGGACCAACACCATGAACAACCATGCATCTGTTCATATAGAATTGTTGAGGGTTGGGTCATCTCAAGATAGACCAAAACCTCCAACATTGGTGTTGGAGGGAGAGACCCAATATTTTTTCCTCATGGTTACAATGATTAAAAAAAGTGATCTTAATCAAATTAAGAGACAATTCAGTATCTTATAAGCAGTGTGGGAAATTTTGGAGGAATGGGGCTTTGGTAGAGAGATGTGGTGCTTGAGATGGTGTCTTTCTCCAAAAGTCATTATATTGTAAGGTCATTAAGGTACAATAAGGAAAGTATTGGAGGGTGGTGGAAATTTATGGGTCACCTGACTAGAACTAAAAGTAAAAAACATGAAGTCTTATGAAGGAGATCTATAGCCAAAATTATCTCTTAACTGTGTTCATTGGTGATTTTAGTGAAATCTTATCCAATAGAAAAGAAAGTTAATAATAAAAGGGTGGAATATTCAATGCAAAATTTTCATGAAGTTATTTTCTATGCAAGATTTTCATGAACCTATTGATGATTGTGTGCCCCATGACCAAGGGTGGAGTGGATCTATCTTCATTTACCTTCATGGTAAATGACCCAACACTATGATAAGGGAAAGTCTAGATCAATTTATTATAGATGATGGCTGGAAGAACATATTCCCTTTTACAAAGGTGACCCACACACCTTTAAATAGGTCTAGGTATGAGCTCATTTGCCTAAGGGATACCATTGGGGAAGAATAAAAGGGAAAATTGAACTTTAGGATTGAATCATTCTAGTTTCCTAATGAAGAGTGATGCAAAGTTATTCATAACTTTTGGAAGAAAGAGGAAGAAGTAGACTTTAGCAAGAAAACCAAGAGTTATGGAAGAAAAATGAAGACCAAGGCCAACAAAAAAATTGGAAACCTAAAAAAGAGAATTAAATAGACGGAACAACAAATGAAACTTTCTCAACAAAGGCTAGAATCCTTTGACATTTTGAAGGAGTGTAAAGGAGTTAAGTTTGAGGTACACAATTTGTTTGTGTAGAGATGAACGTTTATGGTTTTCCAGAGCCAATGAAGATGAGCTAACAATATACTTCCACCTGAATGCTTTATAGAGATCTCACAATAACTAACTCTAGAGGATTGAGGATAGGGAGGGGTAGTGGAGGATGGATCCCAAATGGATTGAACGTATCATTCTTTTTCATTTAAAAAATTTATTTCTTAGATATCACCCCTCTCATCTGGAGGAGGCCCTTGCTAGAATGAAAACACTGATGGACAACACGATGAAGGATATTCTAGAGTAGGTACCCATGATGGAAGAGATTTGGCTAGTCATCAGTAACATGCACCCAGACAAGGCTCCTAACACAAATAGCATGAAAGCTCTCTTCTTCCAACAATGTTGGATTATGGTGCGAGATGAGGTGGTGAGGTTTATTATTGAATGGTGGATAGGGGTAATGAAGATGAATGATACTAATAAGACCTCTATTGTCCTCATTCTACAGTAAAAAAACCTCAAGATCTTTGGAGATTTTAGGTTGATCAGTCTTTGCATTGCAATGTATAAAATTGCTTTGAAGATGAAGGCTAATAGACTAAAAAGATCCTCCCCCAAATATATCTAAGAACCAGAGTGCCTTCATAGATGGCATGTTGATAACTAACAATGTGATTGCTTGTTTCAATCTATTGCACAAGTTGAAGAGGAAGACAAAAGGGAAGGAAGGGCTCATGACCTTAAATTGGAAGAAGATGGGTCATTATAGAAGTTGTAATGAAGAATATGGGTTTTAGGGACATATGTATGGAAAATATATCTGACTATGTCTCCTTTGTTACATAATCAATTATTATTGGTGGAAGATGTAGAGGCCATATATTCACCCATAGGGGTGTGAGACAGGGAGATATTATATCCCCTTATACTTTCATCATGTGCGGAGGCTTTTCTATGCTCTTAATTAAGGAAGCAAATGAGGTTTGTATCCCTAGTTGTTGTACCAACCTGACTGCACCTAGGGTGACACACCTTTCTTTTTTGATGATTTTTTTTATTGCGAGGAACAAACTCAAAGATTTCTTTATTGTACATTATTCAATCAGCTTGAATGAAAGGGCTTCAGTACAAAAGATTAACCTATAAAAAAATTGAGGTTTCATACAATAAGAATGTGGAGGAACTAAGGAGGAAAATATTATGGGAAGACTAAAAATTTAGATGGTGGAAAGGCACTCCAGGTACTTGGGCCTCCCAAATACTCTAGGAAGTGCAATGAAAATTATCCACATCAATATAAAATATAGAACATGGGGAAGGTTATAGAGTTGGAAAGAAAAGCTTCTCCTTAGAGTGGGCAAGGAAACTCTTATTAAGGCAGTCATCCGATAATTTTGATTTATATGATGAGATTGTTTGATCTTATGGAGACGCACCTAGAGGACATTAATGCTATGGTGGGTTGCGTTTGGTGGGGCATAAAATACACTAAAAGTAAACTTCATTGGAAGAGTTGGGGTATGATATTTGTCCTCAAATATATGGGGGGTAGAGATTTATGGAAATCATTTCTTTCAACCATGCATTGTTATCAAAGTAGGCATGGTGGCTTATGACTATCTACTATCCTTGGCGTCCAGGGTACTGAAAGCTAGATATTTCAAGAACTCATACATCTTGAAGGCTAATAGGGTTTTGACCCAAGATTCATATGATGGTTTACATGGGGGAAAACATTATTCAAGGAAGGGTTGACATCGATGGCTGGATATAGAAAAAGTATCAATATATTGGGGAAGGATATATTCCAGGTATTGGATGATGTGGTGATATGGAGGTGGCCCATATGATATTATCCTTGTTCACAGTGGATTAGTTGTGCTACAAAAGGAGCCTCAGATGGAATTGGGAATATTTAACTAGATTCCACACTCAGGACATATCCGCTAAGGTTATATCTATTCAACTGGGATGAGGAAATGGAAGGGACTACATAGTATAGTGGGTAGAGAAGAATGGATTATTTTCTATCAGACTAGCCTATACGTTGGCTATTTTGGGCACAAATTAAATGAGAAGGAATAAAGTTGTGTCTCATGACAACATATTTGGGATACCATCTGGAATCTTAAGGAACCCTACATTAAAACACTTCATCTAGTGAGTTTGATCTAATACTTTGCCTTCTTGTGAAAGACTTAATTTTATACGTTACAAAGAAACCCCTTGTTTCCCCTTCTCTCTGAGTACCACTGAAACTATATAGAGCACACTCATTGGCTTCCCTTGGACCAGGTAAATCTGGGACATTCTTGATATTTGGTAGTCAACAGAAGTATTCCCAATAGGGGTTTTAGCTCGTGTAGGTGGAGGACTACTATGAAAGTTTAGGATGTTCTGGTAATATATTGTGGCTTATGGGTTAGATATATGAGGATAAATGATTTTGTTTTCAAAAAAAAACACCCCATCCGCCTACCATTATTGTTGTTCTAAAATATATAGTCAAAGATCCTGGAATATACATGAAGAAGGTCTCTATCACCCCCAATTCAAACACTTTTTTCAAATTTTGGTACCCCATTGAGTTGGGTTCCTTAAAATAACACTGATGTGGGGTGGTATGTAGTGAAAGGAACCAGTCTGAGAGATGATCAGAGACATCAAGAACAACATCATTGCTACGAAACATGGTTGGTTAGAAGGTTTGTGGAGTGTAGAGTTAGTTGAAGTGGAGGCAGCCTTATTGAGGATTTCTTTGGCTGTGGATCTTTATTCCTAGAAGATGATCCTTGAATGTGATGCATAAGCCCTAATGAACCATACCAGCATCAAGTCTTCCAATATGGGGTACTGTAGTGCTACCGTCAAGGAGATTATCTCATGTGGTCAAAGCTTATGTGCCTTCAGTACTTCCTTTATTAGAAGAGATGGAATCCACATTTCCCATGTTATTTCTCAATCATCCACCACTGGGAATCATGAGCTCACTCTGTACTCTCATTTTTTGTTTGCTAGTTTTTGTGTCTAACAACAATTTTAATGAATGAATGAGACCGTGTTAACCTCAAAAAGATGCCTTCTTGAAACTCAAGACTGACACTAATATGAAAAACTATTTGGGTCATATTGTGTATTCCATTGACATCAACAATTATCTAGACTTAGGAAAGTTCTAGAGAATTTATGTCATTATTGCACCCAATAATTAGTTTTATTTTGTCCCTCCATTAAAAACATGTATTATTTAATTGTAATAAAACCTCCTAGTTGTGAACATTTCACTTGAACACCATATTTCTAATATCTTGATATTCCTATTATAATATATTTAATGGAAAATAAGTATCTACACTAAACATTCTAAAAATGCATTTGTAATAGGGTTGAGATATATAGCTACATTTGGGTATGTTACACACATATTTCTTGGTTGTAGTCTTCCTACTAAGTTCCAATATGACTTAAAAATAAGATATAAGCTTCTACCTTAACACTTCAGTGACCTGTCGAATTTTAGAGTAGAGAAAATTTTGGACCAACTTTATTTATTCACCACATATGAATTGTGGGAAAGCATAGAATCTTTGAGTATATTGGTAGTACATTGATTTGATATGTTCTATGTGCACAATGAACATAGAGCTTATGTACAGTTGGATATGTGTTTATTATATTTGTGTGTACAATTTCTTTTCCATTTAATATATTTGTAATTCTTTGACATGAAGAATTAAAACAATGGAGGTTAAATATTTCTACATAAACACAAAAATTTTGATTTTTTTAGGAGATTGTATTTCTTCTGGAAAGATAATGTGGTTTATAAGGGGGAGGGGGAAAACAATAAGCAGGAGATATCATCAAGAGTATCGATAAATTAATATTTTTTCATGGATCTAGCAAATATATTTGGAGAAGTGTTTGTGGAGAATTCAATCTGCAAGGGATTAGATTAAGTAATTTAACATAGGATCCATACAAACACAAAACTATATGTGCTAAAAGAAAATATATGATCTAATATATATAAAATACAAACAATAATGCTTATAACGTAGGTAACATTATTATAAAACGTGATACCTTACACAATATAATTCTTATATTAATAGAAGTTGGTTTCTGTACAAGACATTTAAGAAAAAACAAGAACTGATAATTGCATGAATGTCATTTTGATGTTACAATCCACTGTATCAAGTCTTAAAAAATGTGTGATCGTTTATATTGGAAATAGAACACATCACGGTATAGGTAGTCATAAATAATATACTCATCGCGAAAAGACTCAAGAATAAGAATAATAAATTTATTGCATGTTCCAAGTTGAGTACATGCCAGAATGTTCTTTCAACTTGGTCAGTTGGGAAGGGAATTCCTAGTCAAATATGTGAAATATATATATATATATATATATATACATATATATATATGTGTGGGGTGGGGGTGTATATATATACACATACATATATATGTGTGTATATATATATATATTGGTGTGTATTTATGTACATATATGTATGTATGTATTTTTCTAGTGTGAACTTATACAATTGTATGTTCTTTAAAGTTCTTTTCTTAGACAAGAGGAAAATATGTATGGGGTGAAATGATTATCAAAAGTACCATTCACAAGGAAACATATATATATACATACATACAAACACACACACACACACATATATATATATAAAGTAATGGAAGAAAATAAAATATGCAAGAATATTTTAGAAATAAAAAGATACATAGATGGTTCATGTTAAAAGAGTTGTACAATCAATTCAACAAAAAATATTCATTACCTAGAATTTGTAATTCAATACTTCGACTAAAATAAAGATGGTATGTCACAATTTTTTCTAGCTCAAGATATTCTTCAAAAAATCACTTTCTTAATGCTCAATATCACAGTTCCTATATATGAAAAATGGGTAAACTAATGTGGACTAATTTTTTCTACCCCAACATCTTGATATTTGTTTTTGATGAAGTAATTTTTTTCAATTCTATTCTTGTAAAAAATGTTTCAATTGGTTCTATTGTTCAAAATGAGATGTATGTTACTAGATCATGTTAGGTTAAGATCTAAACGAATCATTTGCCAAAAAAAATCACAAATAAGAATTACAACTACAATAGCTATCAAGAACTAGTTGAAGTTATCTAGAAGTATATACTATAAAAAAGAAATAAAAGTGGATCAAGAAGGATATTCAAGTATTATCAAGTACAACTAGAATTATATTAATCTCAATCCCATATATTCATATTTACATTTATAGTACCCATGTGGCTTGGAAGAAGGACCTCATTTAAGTGAAAGAGACAATGGATAAGAATTGGTAAGTAAATAATTTTCACAGCCTTTGTAGAGTATAAAGGGATGAGTTTATATGTGAGTTAAATGGTGCATATATAAGGGTTCAATTTGTCTATGGATTGAGAGTTTGTTATGTTTTGAGGTGGGGACATCTCTAGTAGTTCTAATTCACCTTCAGATTGGAGTATCTGGTGTCTCTGGAGAATATAATATTATGTGAGGTGCATTGGATCATAGAATACAATGTGATTTTACATGACCTACTCACAAACTTCTTCATTTTATGGAACAATGTCTCAAAGGGAAGTATCATAGGTTGATAAACCAATGATAGTCCTTCTTGTACACTCATATAATGAATCAATGTTAAATGATTTTGGTTTTACCATACATTAAGGGTTCAAACACACAAAAACCATATGCAATGAAACTATAGTAGTTTTGATTCTATGTATTTAACCATATTTATTTACAAAAGGGACTGATCATGACTTAAAAGAAAAGATGCATCAACTTTAGAAGAAAGACTAAACTAGATAAAAGAATATATATCCTATCATTTTAAAATAGTCCCACAAAGAGTTTTGTTTTGATGCAACCTTTCATAGTCTGATATATAATAGGTTGTCATCTTCTTACATTATCCATATCATGAATAAGACACCAAGGCCAAACCCATTTGTATGCTTTGAAAAATCATATAAAAGAGAAAAGTTTTATGATGAGAATTACTTTTAGTTAGGCAGGACATATAGAGGGAAACAATAAGAGAAATATCAATTTTAAAAGATCCATTATGTGATTACAATGTCTTTTGGTTTGCATTCAATTATGCACTTTTTCCATATATTTAAGTCAATCAACCTATTAAACATGGATGGCTTGGTATCCACTCAACCTCAAAACCAAATAAGTGGTAAGGTTTCTTGTATTCTTATGTTCCACTCAACCTCACACCTAACTAACAAAAGGGAAGGTCACATGTCTCTATAGGTTCCACTCAGTGTCACACCTAATCAGTGAACATGCATCACCTGTGACACCAACAACATAGAGTATAATGAATAATATTTATATTTCAGGGTCATTGCAACATACTTATATGAAAAATGAAGAGGGTACTCACAAAGATATAAAATTTCATTGGAAACATAGCTAAGAAATATTAAGAGACTTACATAGAAACTCATCATAAAAAATACCACTTGTTAGGTCAATAACATGTAAAGTATACATTTTATGTAAATTGAAGAGTAAAAGAATTAGATCTTGGAGATTAGGTCAGTTTGCTAAAATAAAGATCCTATAAAATAGAGAATAGATCATATGGATTAACATGGGACCATGTCTCAATATTGTCTCTTAAAGACCAAATATAAGGTGATTTAGTTTTCATTCACCAAGTCGCCATCAATATCATTATCACATTATAAATCAAAATGTCTTTCATATATTTCCAGGATAGGGTGAATGGCACATAATTTAATCGAACTTTACAAATCAAAACTAATTCAATATATCATCTTCATATTTAATATGTATGTAATTTCGGCGGAGAGGGAGTAGCCCAGTAGTGCGGCTCGACAACCCCCAATGACGGGACCCATGATTGACTAAAAATGCTAACCCTTGGGGTGAAACAAGGCCCCACGTTATTGATTGTGTTGTGGTGCCCCCATGTACATGGCGGGTTCCAGGGTTTACCCTTGGCTAAGTCGGGGTCCAATAGTGGTCTTGCATGGGAAGGGTTCATCATGATATATATATATATATATATATATATATATATATATACATATATATATGTGATTCATCATTAATATAACCAGTCAAAAGGGTCCATATCATGAGAAAATACGTTAGATATTGATTAGTTGGTAGATCAAAATTTTATATCCACATGTATATGACTTGATCATTTAATTGAAAAACATTTAAGAGTTTATTTTGGGAATTAAGATTCATGAGAGTAAGATTTTGAATGAGCACCCATTTTTAGTAGATTTCTCCTAATTGTTTAGGATGCTATTTGCATTTTGGTGATAAAATATTGAGTTATATATATATATATATATATATATATATATATATCTGTGTGTGTGTGTGTGTGTGTGCGTGTGTGTGTGTGTGTGTGTGTATATATATATATATGTATATATATACATATATATATATATACATATATATATATATATATATATACCATTCATCATCAATATAACAAGTAAAAATGGTCTAGATCAAGAGAAAATACTTTAGATGTAGATTAGTTGTTATATCAAAATTTAATACCCTTATGTATGTGACTTGCTCATTTAAAAAATAAAAAATATATTTAAGAGTTTATGTTCGGAATTAAGTTTCATGAGAGTAAGGTTTTTAATGTGCACCCATTTTTTAGTATATTTTTCATAATTTTTAGTATGCTATTTGCATTTTGGTGATAAGATATTGATTTATAGTGATTTTTCAATGTTTAGGGAATATTATGGATAGTTCATAAAAGGGACACACGTACCACATATTTGGAAAAGAACTGGACATGCAATAAACAATCCACTAACACTACTACAGAAGTGCCTTTTAGTGTCGGTTGTTTAACCCCCTTTGGCGTCGGTTTCTGAACGACGCCTATGTGGGCGCCGCTAAAAGGTTGGACACTTCAGCGTCGGTTAAAAAACCGACGCCTATTTAACATAAAGGCGTCAGTTTATTATAAAACACCGACGCCAAAAGGGTTCGCGCCACAGAAAACGGCATCATCTAGGACGCTTTCTGCGTCGGTTATATACTAAAAAACCGACGCAGAAAAGTGTCCTAGATGACTCCCATTTCCTGTAGCGTGAACACTTTTGGCGTCGGTGTTCAACAAAAAACCGACGCTGTAAGTCTGTGCTGACGGTTATCGGTAAATAACCGACGCCTATATCTATTTTTTTTTTTATAAATCTGTTTGCAGGCCTGCTGTGGCTGGTCAGCAGGATGAGAACCTGCAGTTCAGTTTTCTGAACTGCAGGTTTACGACATCCATTGATATCAGCCTACAAACAGGCCACAAACCTGCAAAATTAACATAAAAAGATTCACACAAGTAGATACATTCAGACATCAATTCAATTGTCACGTTCACACATATAGAATCATTCAAATACATGTTTTAACATTCAGAAACATTCATTTACAAAGTATCATTCATCATCACTATCAACATCCCAATTATATCTTACAGTTGCCACTGTTTGTACAACTATTGCCCATTCTTCTCTTACTTCATCTAATGCTTCCCTCGTATATGGAGCATGTACATTTTTTAAGTGTTTGCCTATAGTGTGGTCAGTTTTAAACACCTGCAAAGAGAATGATGTATATAAGTAATAATATAAAAATAAGATTGATATATTTTATACTAACTAATGAGACTATATATAATACCTCATGTATGGTATCGATGTCTTTCTTTGCCTGTGTATGGTATAGAACTCTCCTCCAGTATCTCCCTCACAGACTCCTGTGCGGAGAGGGACATTCCAACTCGAGATATCATCTTCCGTTGCCTCCTCCGCAGCAATATCCTTATCTCTGAACGTTTCTCGTAGGATTCTGAACCCCTCCTTCCCTCTACTACATCGAAGCCATGCCACAGTTGAACCCTTTCACCGAGCCCTACCCGGCCAAACAGACGTCGCCTGAAGTACCACCGTCGTCGTCGTTGTCTCCACCTCCATCGCAACTTGCTGTGCTAGTCCTGGCAGTTTATCACCCCACATGCTTTCCTCACCAGTTCCTGCCGCTAGACGACCACACAATGGAATCCAAGAGGATATGCAGGCGTTCGCCACAGACTATAGGATGAGTATACTCAGCTTATAGTCTTTGGCGAACTCCTGCATATCCTCTTGGATCCATTGTGTGGTCGTCTATCGGCAGGAACTGGGGAGGAAGGCATGTGGGGTGATAAACTGCCAGGACTAGCACAGCAAGTTGCGATGGAGGTGGAGACGATGACGACAGTGGTGCTTCAGGCGACGCCTACTTGGCCGGGTAGGGCTCGGCGAAAGGGTTCAACTGCAGCATGGCTTTGATGCAGTAGAGGGAAGGAAGGGGTTCAGAATCCTACGAGAAACGTTTAGAGATGAGGATATTACTGCGGAGGAGGAGGAAACGGTAGACGATATCTTGAGTTGGAATGTCCCTCTCCGCACATCAAGTTGCTCCAGTGCTTCAGTGGGTACATGTGCATCATCAACCTAAAATTTGACAAAAATAAACACACTAAATTAGCATTTGTATTAAAAAAGCAAACATTACTCTAAACGTTTGTATTTTACCATTTTTGCAGCCGCCTCCGCGCATCTGAAAATGTCATTAAAAAGGCAAACATTTAGCATTTGTATTAACTAGAAAAAGGAAAACATTTAGCATTTGTATAAACTAGAAAAAGGAAAACATTTACCATTTGTATAAACATACATGTCTCTAAAATTGTGATCTTTTATCAATTAACAATCCTTCATTGTGATCTCCGCGCACATATAAGTCATCATTAGCTTCAATATTTTGTGGAGTTGGCAACCCAACAGAGAATGGACTGGAGTCATCATACTTATCATAGTACTCTTCTTCATCTATAGGATCTTCAATGAACTGTCTTTTACCATGAAGAACAACCGACCATTTATCATTTGCAGGATCATCGATATAGAATATTTGTTTTGCCTGTGATGCCAATATGAATGGTTCAGCCTTCTCGCCAATCATTTCAAAGTTCACCAAAGTGAAACCCAATTCATCCACTATAACTCCTTTGGTGTTATCAACCCAATTACATTTAAAGAGCGGAATATTGAAATCTATGTAGTCAAACTCCCAAATGTCTTCAATGGCACCGTAATATGACATTTTAGCTTCACGTGGACTCTTATCCTTTGCACTTGCAAAGTACATAGTTGACGCTTGAAGAGTGACCCCACTATTTTGGACGACACTCTTATCATCTTGGCGCTTTGTGTAATATGTGAATCCATTAATGTCAAACCCTTCATAAGACATAACATTCGGTTTTGGTTTAAAGGCGAGACATTTGATAGTTTCTGTAATATCATTTGGTGTTTGAGATAGTTGATGTAAGACTTTATCTTCAAACCACTTAGTAAAAGTCTTATTATGCTCTCTAGCAAGCCACATTGAACTTGCTCGAGGATGTTGTCTCTTTATGAAATTGGTATGTTCCTCGATATAAACACTCACTTCGTCCATATTATGTAAAATATACAAGTGAGCTTGTTCCAACTGCTCACGGCTGATTACTTTCACCCGTGATCCCAAAATTCCTTTGCCCTCCTCAATATTCGTGTCATTATCAGGAGTGACATTACCACTGAGAAAGTCATTGCAGAAATCCATAACCTCTCTCGCCACATAACCTTCAATAATACTCCCTTCAGGACGATAACGGTTTCGAACATCACCTTTAAAAACGCTCATGTATCGTTCAAAGGGATACATCCAATGCAAGAAAACCGGTCCCAAGATTTTCACTTCCCTAGTCAAGTGGACAACAAGATGTACCATGATATCAAAGAACGAAGGAGGGAAATACATCTCAAGCTGACATAGGGTAACAACCACTTCTCTTTGCAAATTATCGAGAGTATCAGGGTCAATAACTTTGCTGCATAGACTGTTGAAAAAGAAACAAAGTCTGGTAATTGCAAACCTTACATGCTTCGGCAATATAGATCGAATTGCCACGGGCAATATTTGTTGCATTAGAGTGTGACAATCATGAGATTTAAGACCTATCAACTTCAGATCTTTCATTGATAC
The DNA here is from genome assembly GCA_963693085.1 of Alisma plantago-aquatica. NCBI lineage: Eukaryota > Viridiplantae > Streptophyta > Magnoliopsida > Alismatales > Alismataceae > Alisma > Alisma plantago-aquatica. The sequence goes on from OY856412.1 coordinate 50,948,772, forward strand.
CAATCTACGGATGTTGGATGAGTAACCATGTGGCACCTTAACATTTACCAAGCATTCACAAAAAGTTTTCTTCTCCTTTCTAGACAACGTGTAACAAGCGGGAGGTAAGTATGTTCTTTTATTACCCATTTCACGTAATTTTGTTAATTCTGACCTTATTCCCATTTCACGTAGGTCCAGTCTGGATTTTATCCCATCTTTAGTCTTACCTGGTATATTTAATAGAGTACCAATGATGCTATCACAGACATTTTTCTCAACGTGCATTACATCGATACAATGCCTGACTGACAAAGAACTCCAATAAGGAAGATCCCAAAATATTGACTTCTTTTTGAATGAAGAATTGTCACTCCGTGTGGCCATACTACATTGTGATTTCTTACCAAATTCATTGACAATGTCTTTTACTCTTTCATAAACAACATCCCCTGGTATAGGTTTAGGTGCACTCCGTTCATCATTCCATCCATTGAATGCTTTGCGCTTCCTACGATACGGATGGAATTTTGAAAGAAACCTTCGATGACCAAGATATACAGTCTTGCCGCCATATTTTAGTCTTATTGAATCAGTGTTTTCTTCACATATAGGACACGCTTTAGCTCCTTTGACACTATATCCAGACAAATTCCCATATGCCGGAAAGTCATTAATAGTGCAAAACAACATAGCATGCAAACGAAATGTCTCTCTTGCAGAAGCATCATAGGTCATCACACCTTCAGCCCAAAGTTTCTTTAAGTCATCAATCAAAGGTTCAAGATAAACATCGATATCATTTCCGGGTTGTTTAGGGCCCGATATCAACAATGACAACATAACGTACTTATTTTTCATACACAGCCAGGGAGGAAGATTGTATATAACAAGCATGATTGGCCAAGTGCTATGTTGGCTGCTCAATGTCCCGTATGGATTCATCCCGTCTGTACAAAGCCCAAGTCTTAGATTCCTGACTTCTTCACCAAATTCAGGGAACAATACATCAATCTTCTTCCACTGTGGGGAATCAGACGCATGTCGTAGGATCCCATCATTATTTTTCTTAACATCTGCATGCCACCTCAAATTCTTCGCATCTTTCGGATTTGCAAACAAGCGTTGAAACCGTGATGTTATAGGTAGATACCACAACACCTTGGCAGGAGAACCAGTTTTGGACTCCCCCGAAGTCGTCAATTTATATCGTGACGCACCACATTTTGGACAATCTTTCAAATCTACATAGTCCTTTTGAAATAATACACAATCATTCGGGCATGCGTGTATCTTTTTGGCCTCCATTCCCATTGGGCACAACATTTTCTTTACCTGGTATGTTGAGATTGGCAGCTCGTTTCCTTCAGGAAGAATTTCTTTCAACAAAGTCAACAATTCAGTGAAGCTTTTGTCGCTCCATCTATTGTTAGCTTTCAACTTATACAATCTCAGCACAGCGCTAAGCTTCGTAAACTTAGCACAGCCTGTGTATAACGGTATCTCAGCATCATGCACAATGTTTGTAAAGATAGGAGGTGGATCGGTGTGCTCTACCCTACAACTATCCAGCATCGCATCAACAATGTCTGTTGGAACTGGTTCGTTCACATTTACGTCATCGGAGGCAATTTCTTCTTCCACCCAAGCACTGCTATTGACATCTACTGGATTCGATTTTGAAATCTCTCCATGCCAGTGCCATTCTGTATAGCCTTGTACAATCCCGTTGCACATGACATGACTTTTGATTTCCTCACCAGTGTTGAGTTTCAAGTTGTTACCGCAATGCCTACATGGACAGTAGAACCTATCTGTAGGTTTTTTCCTATGTTCCTCGGCAAATCTAATAAACTGATCAAGACCAGATATAAACTCTGGGGTGCAACGATTACGAATGGACATCCATGATCTATCCATTCTATGATCAGAGAAAGCAAGTATATATTAGGAAAGCAAGTGTATATTAGGAAACAAGTATATAAGCAAGTATGTCGTATTACAGTTCATCATTAAGAAAGATATAAGCAAGTATGTCGTATTAAAATAGACTAAACAATAAAAGAATTTTTTTTTGAGGCAAGACAATATGAGAAAATAGTAGTGTAATCATGTAAATGGGAACATTCATGGGAACACACACTTCAGTTATAAGCATTCATGTAGCAACTTACAGTTCCATTCATGGGAACACACACTTTAGTTATAACAATAACTAAACAAAGGGGTTGGTGTACCCCTAAACATGCGCATAATTAAAAAAACTATTACTACAGACAAGTCTAGATAGATAGACAACTAAATACTACACCAACATGGTCCCGCATGCATCAGTAACTTCTTTTTGATGATGAAGCTGTGTCACGAAGCTCCTCACTGTATTTAGACGAATCTGAACTGATAGGGGCCTCAGATTCAGATTTGTCTGAGCTGATATGCGACGCCGTGCGCTCATACCGCAGAAGATGATTGGGGGTCTCGCAGTTGTTGTTGGTTATCCAAACTTTGATGGAATTATCGCCAACTGGACGGAGAAAAAGCCTATTCCAACGGACCACATGCAGCTCTCCAATCCAATCACGCCAACCGGATTTTGATACAAGATTTCCTGCCAAATCATACTCAACCTCGATTACATGTGAATAATTTCCAAAAGTTAGGGTCACTTTACCAGGCATGTAGTGTCTTCCTTTTAGAAAACGCCAATGTTTGGGTATGACCAATTGGTTTAAGGAACGATCATCTAGGATGATGTCCAATTGTTCTTCAATAGGGAACGTTAACATTGACATAGAGGCCCAATTCATAGTCATTGTTATGGGAAGACAGATGGAAGAATGAATGAATTGAATTAAATGATGTCCAATTGTTCTTCAATAGGGAACGTTAACATTGACATAGAGGCCCAATAGGGAACGTTAATTACCCAAATGGAAGAATGAATTGAATTAAATGATGTTACATAAAACCTAGCTATATGAATGATGACACTATGATTATAGGTATGAGAATGAAAACATATATACATGTATTTTGTTGGCCTAGAAACAGGTCTGAGATTTACTCATTACGAGTAAATCTTTGATAGTTCCCAGTTTGCAACTGTTTTTGAACACTTAATCTCACTTAGGATGTAAGTGTATAATGTATATTCAGTTTTCATGATGTTTCATCAGCACTTCCCCATTTAGTCTCTAAGTACATATGTTGGTGGGCATTTGCCCATGTACATCAGTGTATTTGGAGAACTGCGGGGAAATTCTGCTGAAATTTTCTTGAAAGCTGAATACACATTATACACTTACTAGTGAGATTAGGTGTTCAAGAATGGGATAGGTGGTATACATTTATTATATATGATCCCTAATCTTTTAACCCTAAACCCTAATCTTTTAATGCTAAACCCTAATATATACTTGTTTTCTCTTTGATCATATAATGGATAGATCATGGATGTCCATTCCAAATCGCTGCACCCCAAAGTTTATTGTTGGTCTTGATTAGTTTATTAGATTTGTAGAGGATCATAGGAAATAACTTGGAGATAGGTTCTATTTCCCATACAGGCATTGTGCTTATAACTTAAAAGGAAACACTGGTGATGAAATCAAAAGTTATGTCATGTACAATGAGATTGTAGAAGGCTATACATAATGGTACTGTCATGGAGAGATTTCAAATCTAAAATCAGTAGATGTCGATAGTAGTGCTTGTGTGGAAGAAGAAATGTCCTCTGATGATGTAGATGTGAATGAACCAGTTCCAATAGACATTGTTGATGAGATGTTGGATAGTTGTGTCATAGAGTACGTCGATCCACCTCCCATGTTTAGGAACATTCTGCATGATGTTGAGAGATCATTATACATAGGTTGTACTAAGTTTATGAAGCTTAGTGTTGTGTTGAGATGGTATAAGTTGAAGGATAACAATAGATGGAGTGACAAAAGTTTCACGTCATTGTTGTCTTTGTTGAAATAAATTCTTCTTGAAGGAAACGAGCTTCCTATCTCCACATATGAGTTTAAGAAATTATTATGCCCAATGGGAATGGAGGCTAAGAAGATACATGCATGCCCGAATGATTGTGTATTATTTCAAAAGAACTATGTGGATTTGAAAGATTATCTAAAATGTGGGGCGTCAAGGTATAAAATGATGACTTTGGGGAAGTCCAAAACTTGTTCTCGTGCCAAGGTGATGTGGTATCTACCTATAATACCACAGTTTCAATGCTTGTTTGCCAATCTGATAGATGCAAAGATTTTTAGGTAGCATGCATAGATTAAGAAAAATAATGATGGGATCCTACGACATGTGTCTGATTCCCCATAGTAGAAGAATATTTATTTATTGTACCCTGAATTCGGTGAAGAAGTCAGGAATCTAAGACTGGGCTTTGTACCGATGAGATAAATCCATATGGGACATTGAGCGGCCAACATAGCACTTGGCCTATTATTCTTGTTATATACAATCTTCCTCCCTAGTTGTGTGTGGAAAATAAGTATGTTATGTTGTCTTTGTTTATATCGGACCCTAAACAACCCGGAATTGATATCCATGTTTATCTTGAACCTCTAATTGATGACTTAAAGAAACTCTATGATGAAGGTGTGATGACCTATGATGCTTCATGTAGAGAGACATTTCATTTGCATGCTATATTATTTTGCACTATTAATGACATTCCAACATATGGGAATTTATCTAGATACAATGTAAAAGGATCTAAAGTGTGTCCTATATGTGAATAGAACATTGATTCAATATGACTAAAACATGGCGGCAAGGTTGTATATCTTGGTCATCGAAGGTTTCTTCCAAAATTCCATCCGTACTGAAGGTTTCGCAAAGCACTCAATGGATGGAATGAGGAACGAAATTTGCCTAAACCTATACTAGGGCAGGTTGTTTATGATAGAGTAAAAGACTTTTTCAATGAATTTGGTAAGAGATCACAATGTACCATGCCCAGAAAAAGTGACGAATCTTTATTCAAGAAGAAGTAAATATTTTGGGATCTTCCTTATCGGAGTTCATTGGCAGTTAGGCTTTATATCGATGTCATGCATGTTCAGAAAAATGTCTGTGACAGCGTCATTGGTACTCTATTGAATATACCAGGTAAGACTAAAGATGGGATCAAATACAGAATGGACCTATGTGAAATGGGAATAAGGACAAAATTAACACATGTAGTTAGTATTGATCGGAGAACATATTTACCTCGTGCTTGTTGCACGTTGTCTAGAAAGGAGAAGAAATCTTTTTGTGAGTGCTTGGTTAATGTTAAGGTACCACAAGGTTACTCTTCCAACATTCATAGACTGGTATCAATGAAAGATCTGAAGGTGATAGGTCTTAAATTTTATGATTGTCACACTCTAATGCCAAAAAATATTTCCATGGCCATTCGATCTATACTGTCAAAGCATGTAAGGTTTGCAATCACCATACTTTGTTTCTTCTTCAACAGTCTATGCAGCAAAGTTATTGATCCTGAGAATCTCGATAAGTTGCAAAGAGAAGTGGTTGTTACCCTATGTCAGCTTAAGATGTATTTTCCTCCATCATTCTTTGATATCATGGTACATCTTGTTGTCCACTTGACTACGGAAGTGAAAATGTTGGGACCAATTTTCTTGCATACGATGTATCCTTTTGGACGATACATGAGCATTTTAAAGGTGATGTTCAAAACCATTATCGTCCTTAAGGGAGTATTATTGAGGGTTATGTGGCAAGAGAGGTTATGGATTTTTACAATGACTTTCTAAGTGGTAATGATGCTCCTATAAATGATAAAAATATTGAGGAGTATTCTGGCAAAGGGATTTTGTAACCACGGATGAAAGTAATCAGCCGTGAGCTGTTGGAATAAGCTCACTTGTATATTTTACACAACATCGATGAAGTGAGTGTTTATATCATGGAACATACCAATTTCATCAAGAAACAATATCCTCGACCCATTTCAATGTGGTTTGCTAGAGAGCATAACAAGACATTTATTAAATTTTGTTGAAGATAAAGTCTTACATCAACTATCTCAAACACCAAATAATATTGCTGAAAATATCAAATGTCTCGCCTTTAAACCAAAAATGAATGTTATATCTTATGAACGGTTTGACATAAATGGTTTCTCATATTACACAAAGCATCAAGATGAAAAGAGCATCGTCCAAAATAGTGCGGTCACCCTTCAAGCGTCTTCATTATTTTTTCTAGTGTGAAATATAAGAGTCCAGGTGAAGCTAAAATGTCATATTACGGTGTCATTGAACACATATGGGAGTTTGACTACGTAGATTTTAGAATTTTGCTCTTTAAGTGGAATTGGGTTGATAACACCAAAGGAGTTATAGTGGATGAATTGGGTTTCACATTAGTGAATTTTGAAAAGATTGATGAGAAGGGTGAACCATTCATATTGGCATCATAGGAGAAACAAGTATTTTATATTGATGATCCCACAAATAAAAAATGGTTAGTTGTTCTTCATGGTAACAGACAGTTCATTGAAGATCCTATAGATGAAGAAGACTACTATGATAAGTATGATGACCTGAGTCCATTCTCGGTTGAGTTTCCAACACCAAATATTGAAGCTAACGATGACTTATATGTGTGTGGAGATCACACCGAAGGAATGTTAATTGATAAAAGATCTCAATATTAGAGGCATGTTTTATTTTTTAAAATGTTACATGTTTTTATATGTAAAATGTTAAATGTTTGATTTTGTTTTGTATGACACTGTTAGATGGATGACCATGAGTATGATGATCGTGATGATGATTACCATGAGGGTGAGGCTTCGCGACACAATGTAAGTTTTACAATATATCCTATTTCTAGCTATATATATGTCTATTTATAAGTTATTCCTATATGTGTTTTTTGTCAATTTTTAGGTTGATGACGTACCCTGAAAACCTTGTGGCACTTGATGAGAAGTAAAAAAAATTAAAAAAATCAGGGGCATCACTATAATGAACAAGTTACTACAACAAAGGGGAAATGGACAAAAATTAGTTGTAGATTTTGATCATGTAGGAAATCCAGTTGGGGTCAATCGTAGCTCGTTTGTTTCATATCTTGGGGTTCTTAATCACAACCATTGTAGTGTAAATGTTGAATCTTGGCATACAGTTTCTAAAGGGAAGAAAGATTTAGTATGGAAAGAACTATGTGTGAGATATTATCATTTACAATTCTATTTTTAAAGTTATTTACAATTCTATTTTTTAGAATACTCTATTAAGTATATAAAAATTTGTAGAGTATATTTGAATTGGATGAAACCCTACATCATAAAAATTTGATGCAATGATGTGGGAGTGTCCTAAGGAATGATAGGACAACTCTCAACTGACAATACATATGAGATGTTGATAGGAGGAAGAAGTCAACCCTTGAGCAATGGAACTACTTAGACCCAACTGAGTAGAAGGTATTTGTTGCCAGGAGAAATACTGATGAATTCAAGGTATTAAGCGTCACTCTCAATTTAATTAATATACAATCTTATGAATTCACCTATTCACGATTGACCTTGATTGTTACTAACCATATCAATGTGATTACTAAAAAGGCTATGGGTGATGCTCAAAGAGCAAGGCGTGCATTGAATGTGCATGACCACACGATGGGTCCAGGTGGCTATGCAGCTCTTCACCAAAAACTACAGGAGTCTTCTGTTCAGTAGCATGTTACTCCTAATAGTGAGACTAGTGAGTCCTCTACTATTACTCCCGCACCTCTACATCGCCATGATATGTGGATAGTTGAGAGGCAAAACAAAAAAGGAAATATAACCAACCCTGCAACTACAGAGGTGGCTGCAAAAATGGTAAAATTCAACTCTCAAAGAAATTAGTATTGATGATTGTTATGTTGACTTACCAATTTCTATTTATGATGATTAGCGGGAGCTTCACGAGTAGAGGAAGAAAAACTCATTCATCCCTGAGGGCAAAAGGGATGAATTGATAGTTTCTCTTAGTAACCCAGAGCATCTTGGACGTATTCAGGCTGTAGGGGCTGGAGTGGGCCTAAGAGCGTTCTTTGGTCCATCACAGCACAAACATGTCCAAAATGGGGAATTTCAAAAGTTGAGGTAACCTATTCTTTTTTTAGAATGTTATTGGAAAGGGAATTTATAAAGACACCAAAATTTTTAATCTTTCACAAAAATGCCTTAACAGAAGAGCGGGCAACAAATTGAGTTGCCAATCCTTTCTGAATGGCAAACCCTATAGACCTAAAAACAAAATTACTGGAAGTAGAAGGAGAAATCATAAGATTCCTATTTATTACATTTTGTAGGTGATGAAGAAGGGAAATAGCATCATCGGCAAGTACCCCAAAGATATCAAAAGCAAAAGGTAGGAAATGGTGATGATTTCCCACACATATTGCGCCATGCTTATGGACCTTCTGTGCCGCAGTGTTAAACAAAATTATGGACCTTCATGAAAGGGAATTCATGAATCAAAAAGAGTTTCTTTTGGCCATGTATAGGTAGATGAGATAGTTGATAAAAGAGTCCAAGAAGTATTGAGCAAGTGGAAAGCATCTCAGTCTGCCACTCCGACAGTACATGTGGTGTGGCACTCTTCCCCTACGATAGAGATGGTTGGGAGTGATTCTGTAGAGGTGATTGGGAGTAATCCTATAGACCCACATGTAGCATGCCTGTTGTAAGTATTTGAGTGACATAGCATCTAGTCTTTTCAAGATGATATGTTTATTTATGTATATAACATACTCTATGTAAATTTGTAAGGATTGAAGTCATGTCGTCCAAAATTGAAAGAATTCGTCGTTGCAGAGGGTGAGGCTTACCCACACTTTCCAGGGCACACAATTCATGACACTCCATTACCCGATGGTGCAGTTTGTGTGAGCCCGAGGCTTATGTTCGCTGCTTGGAGGAAGCATCCATTTCCATATGCCCACCCAGATGCTGGCACACTTGGTGAAGAAGAAGGTGGAGTGATCTTTTAGCCCGAAACGGATGTCATCTATACTCATTATGTTAAGAAAGTATATATGTATATACATGACAATTGATATGAAATTATATATATAGGAAAAAGGGAAGAAACCCACTACAGCTCATCCTCCTCCACCTCCACCTCTTCTTGAAGTACCTAGTTGGCTTGCAAAGGACCTATACGACTCGTTAGGTCATCAATGTAGGGGTGTGGAAATATGGATAGCCGAGCATCTCGAAAATTGTCCTATGATTGTTTCAATTAAGGAGGAGGTTGCGGGCCAAGCATACGATAATAATATATTTATACAAGATATTTTGGAGTTGTTTACTTATTCTTGGTTGAATACATCTATGATAGAACTATGGATATGGTGAGATCTTGTTTATATATCTATATACCTTGTTTTATATACGGTGATCTATTTTCTTATATATTAATGCATATGTAATTTATTTTTTGCAGTCACTTACATAGGGTCTATATAGAATTTTTATTTACCCATGTGGGATTTCTAATTTCATCCTTGATCAGTCGTGTAGATAAAGACCCTTCATCAGTTACCTTATATTGCTCTATCACTTTTAAATATTTTGATAAAGCAAAGAAGTGTGTGATAATAGCTCCATTCAATGTTGAGTAAGTTTACTTTGATTATATTTGGACTTAATAAAATTACATTTTATTGTGAATTTTGAGTTATATATTTTTAACTTTCTTATCTCTAGTGCTTGGCATTGGGAGTCACTGGTTGTTATCCCCAAGATGTTGACTGTTTATTATCTAGACCCTAAGGGGAAGGAATTAGATAGTTTGGGACACACAATGAAAAAGCCATTATTTACGTGAGAAATTTTTTATATTTATATCTGTTAACATCTATTATAACATTACTATTTAGTATTGTAATTTAATGTGTTACATTAACATGTAGGGATTTAAAGGTTTCAAAAAAGCTGGAGGAGACATGGGCAAGCAAAAGAAATCGTTAGTTTGGGAGAATGTGAACGTAGTTTCCTGACTCCAATGCATATATTATTTATATGAACTATACTTATTTTTATATATTAACATTTTATATGATGAAATTTATAGTTTGTTATATAAGACAACTGTTGGACATGTGCATACTACGTGATGCGGTATATGGAACTAATTGTTAGATATGTTGCTAAAGAAATTGAAAACGTACAACATGTATTATATATTCTTGATCATCACATATAAGTATAGTCTTATTAGATAATATGAAAATATCAAACTTATTAATTATATATATATGTCATTCTCTTTATAGGTGTTTAAAAGTAGTGACTTCACTACAGGGGAAAGTTATTAGATGTATGTGATCCCTATACGATGGAACAATTAGATGACAAGAGAATAATGGGCAAAACTTTTGAAAGGGAGGAAACTTTTTATTATAATTGGGGTAGTGATGATGATAAAGAATGATATTTATAAACTTTAATGTCATAATTATTTATGTATTTGATAACATTTCTAAACTTTGAAAGACAAGCTTATATGTACATGTGTGAATGACTTTTTTTGAATTGTCTTATTGAAATTTGATCTATATACATGTATGTGAATGTGAAGATGAATAAATGAATGTGCTTCTACATGTGTGTGAATGTGAAAATGGTTGAATGAATAGAACTATATGTTTATACATGTGTGTGGATGTGAAAATTGTTGAATGAATGGATTTGTAGGTCTCTACATGTGTGAGAATCATGTGAATGAATTAATTGTGTTTCTACATATGTGTGAATCACATGATCTATATATAACCTTGATCATCTTGTATTATTACAGGTTTGTGGCCCGTTTAGCTGAAATTAAAGGATGTTGTAAACTTACAATTCAGAACTGAATTGTAGGTTCTACATCCTGCTGACCAGTCAGACAGCAGGCCTGCAAGCTGATAATAAAAAAAATATTGTCATCAGTTATTTTAAAAAACCGCCACCCAATGTCAACGGTGTCGGATAAGTTTAGGAAACTGACAGGTATGCTCTAACCCAGGCCAATTTTTTTTTGTTCAAACATAAAGATAAGCGTCGGTTATATATGAAAAAACTGAAGACTATACCGGGTTTTTTTTCATGATATGGTGATAGGCGTCAGTTTTCTAAGACATGACCGATTCATATGGTCCTAATTGTGTCATTTCTTTTTTTGGTTGCAATCGGGGCCGGATCTATGTCGCCGGTTCTGAAACTGACGATGTATGATTCTACCTTTAGTGTCACCCACTTGGGTGTCGCTTGAAAACTGACGTTAAAAGCCCATTTTAACCGATGCTAAAGGTGGTATTTGTACTAGTGATTGGGTATCTACTGTGTTGATTTAGATAGAACCTACATCTTAGACATTGGACTTCCTTTCTTGGTGTTTCACCCCTTGATGCTGAAATCCAAGCCAATATTCAAGTTGTTGTTACTTGTAACACCCTAGATTGGAGAAACGGGTTGATACTCTCTCACTCACAATGAGTCATTGACATCCTCTCTAGCAACATTCCACCTATGATGAGTGCATACTCATCATGATTTTCAATTACCTTTTTGGAACAATTTAATATCTATTCCACATCTTTTCACCCTAATATGAATCATAATGCACAAAACTACTCAGTGATTCAATAATCAAGGTTTTAACTAAATATCTTTCATTTTATGCAGGTGTAGCAGGCAACTCCATGCAAACGGTCTCAAGACCGTTTGGATCCATGCGGTCTCAAGACCGTTTGCTGGAATACACAAAGAACAAGACGAAACCAGTTGCCCAAGAAGCCCACGCGGTCTCAAGACCGTTTGGTCCCATGCGGTCCCAAGACCGTTTGGTCCCATGCGGTCCCAAGACCGTTTGGTTCCACGCGGTCCCAAGACCGTTTGGTCCCATGCGGTCCCAAGACCGTTTGGTGCCATGCGGTCCCAAGACCATTTGGTCCCATGCGGTCCCAAGACCGTTTGGTCCCATGCGGTCTCAAGACCGTTTGGTCCCATGCGGTCTCAAGACCGTTTGGTCCCATGCGGTCCCAAGGCCGTTTGGTCCCAAACGGTCCCAAGACCGTTTGGTCCCGCGCGGTCCCAAGACCGTTTGGTCCCACGCGGTCCCAAGACCGTTCGATGCAAGCGCAAGGATCGATTGAAGAACTAAAGCTGCGCGACCACGCCAAAGCCAGGACCGATCAAAGCAAGACCGTTTGGCGCTCAAACGACCTCCAAACCGTTTGATGCCCAAACGGTCTCAAAACCGTTTGATGTCCAAACGGTCTCAAGACCGTTTGGTGCCCAAGCGGTCTCAAAACCGTTTGATGCCCAAACGGTCTCAAGACCGTTTGGCGTCCAAACGGTCTCAAGACCGTTTGGCGCCCAAACGGTCTCCAAACCGTTTGGAGAAGATATTTCCAGCAACTTATCCAAACCGTTTGGGATCAGATCTGAAACTATAAATAGACCCCCAGGGTCCCCATTTCGAGGTATCGGTTCCGGACGACGAAAGGCTGCCAGAGCACCACACCGATCAAGTTCCACTCCACCTACTGCTGGCGTTGCGGCCAAGGAGGCCAAGAAGAGGAAGAAGACGGAGCAAGGGGCGCATCTTCTTCACCGAGCTGCGTCCACCCTCTGCACCGAGCTCATGGCGGATCTATCTTTCTCTCCTATCCTTCTTGTATCTCGCATCATGAGCGAGTAGTCCTCTTTCGCTGGGGTGCGGGGACTAGCCCCGCTGCCCATGCAAACCATGTTCTTTTGTTAAACTTTCCAAGGCAATGTATATAACTCTTCATTTTGTCGTTTATTGTTAAGCTTGTAGGTTGGTTATGTGCGTGTTTTCATCTTTGTGCTCCCTATGTTGCGATAACTTCAATGCATGGGTTCCTATGTTGCGATAACTTCAAGACATGGGTTGGAACGTCGTTTAGCATGTTTGACCCTTGACGATAACTTCCGATGGGTTCCTTGAGGTCGTAAGTGTATGATCCGCGAGGGGACGAGCCATCTAGCCTTCGGTGACGCTTATGTGCGCCTAACACCTGTATAGGGGGTTCACAACCTTAGTTGGATTTTGCATCATCTTGCTAAACGTCGATGTTTGCTCGCATGTCACCTTCCTGCTTGTTTATCGGTTAACGCGGCTGACTCCCAAACTAGAAATAGGATGGGATTTCATCGAGGTCGTAAGTGTATGATTCGCGAGGGGACGAGCCATCTAGCCTTCGGTGACGCTTCTGTGCGCCTAACGCCCGTATGGGGGGTTCACAACCTCCGTGGATTTCTGTATCTTCAGAGCCGTAAGACATGTGATCCGGATGGCGATGAGAAATCGGCTGCCTATGGTGATGCTTACGCGGACCTAACGCCCGTATGGGGGGTTCTGCAGCAGCTCTACTTGGAGTGTCATATCGTGCCTGGATTGTTCGCAAGAGAGTATGTTTGTGTGTGTAGCGGTGGTCAAACCCGGTACCATCCCAGCGATTCCATATCATTGATCTAAACCCATCTTTTATTCCGCATTTACTTTCTTGCAATTAGTTTAATCAAACCAAAATCAACCAATTGTTCTAAATATTAGTTTTACTTGGGCTAGATCTAACTGACAAAGATTCTTAAAAACGTTGTCCTTTGGGTTCGATCCTCAACTATACTGCGATAAGATCCGTCCGCTTGCGGGTGGTATTGTTGCACTTGGTTTTGGTAAAAGCTCGGGGATATAAACCCCGAGTGTATTTGTTAGTGCATTCAAAAAGCCACATCAAATTCTGGCGCCGTTGCCGGGGACAACGGAATTAGTCAGTCAAATCTAGTTCTTTTAAGACTAATCTAGGATTTTGTTTTCTTTTTGAAACTATCGCTCATCTTTTTTATCTTTATTCTACACCAAGGATCTCACTTTCAAACCTTTTCAAATTTCAGGTGCTCTTTGACGATTAGTGCATGCACCGTTCGGATAGTCTCAGACTGACTGCGAGCTTTGATCCCAAAATCAATAGAACCTTCCATCGTCAGATCCGAGAGAATCAAGCCAGAATGGCGCAAGAAGAAGAAGTAGCCCGTAGGGTGGCTCAAGCCATCAATGCGCAGAGAGAAAGGTTCATGCAAGAAGCTAGAGCTGCGGTTCAACAAGAGATCTTAGCAGCACAGGCAGCAGCGCAGGCAGTGGAACTTCAGAAGGATCTTAGAGAGTTCTCTATCCCAAAGGCCGCGAATGTATATCATCCGGTGCAGCCTCCTCCCATCGAAGCTGCCAACTTTGAGATTAGAGCACATTGGATAACCTTGCTTCAAAACAACCCATTCTACGGTAAACAAGCTGAAGACAGCCAAGGTCATCTTCTCAGATTCATTGACCTGTGTGCTATGACGAAGCAAAATGGAGTCTCTGATGATGCTATTCGACTCCATCTCTTCAAATACTCTCTGGCCGATAGAGCCATTAGTTGGTACAACTCACTACAGAGTGATGTACCCATCACCACCTGGGAGCAGCTTCAAAACGCCTTTCTGGAAAAGTTCTACCCCCATCTCTTACATATGAGATCAGGGGACGAATCACAAATTTCACTCAAGTCCCAGGAGAAACTCTTTCCGAAGCTTGGGATAGATACAAGGAGCTCCTACGCAAATGCCCACACCATGGAATTCCTAAGAATCAGCTGATAGAAATATTCTACAGGGGTGTGGAGGATGATGTTAAGATGTTCCTTGACTCCTCGTCTGGAGGGAACTTCATGCGGCAAAGTTACGACAGCGCATGGAGAGTAGTCACCCTGGGAGCAGAAAATCAAGCCAACTGGGGCAGATCTGTTGGTAAAGGAGTCTTAAAGGTAGCTATGGCTGACGCTATCCCAGAATACAAATCTATAGCTGAAACTTTGAAAGTCTTGGTTGCAAAGCAAGATCACATAGAATCATCCCTTGCTGCGATTGGAAGAGGACATTCTCCAACTAGGCAACCAGAACAAGTCAAGTCCACTTCTTTGTTTTGTGAAGCGTGCAAAGGCACTGACCATTCCACACTATCATGCAATGTTCTCTATGATGTTATTTTAAGTAATGCCTGTGGACAAGGAGATAATTGCCAGATGGAAAATCTTAATGCTATCAACACCAACCCTGGGCAGAACTATTACAATCCGAATCAAAATAGGAATCACCCAGGCTTCCAGTACGGAAATCCTTCAGGAGCTATGAACTCGCATCAATTTGTTCCGAATAATCAACCAAGAGGCCCATCTGGGTATCAGTTTAACCAGCAACAGAACTTTGGGAATCAAGGAAACTTCAAGGGACACTTTCCGAACAGAAACTATAACAATTATTAGAATAACTCTCAGTATCAAAGCTTGAACCAACAACAGGGTCAAACAGGATCCATCCCTTCTGATGACAAGCTATCTACCATTGAAAAGTTATTGCAAACACAACAAACGATGATAGCCAATCAACAAGCCCAGCAGAAGGCTATTGAAACTCAACTAGCTCAACTTGCTGCTAGTATTAAGCCACAAGCTGGAGTCTTCGCCGGACAACCTGAGAACAATCTGAAACATCTGGAGCAGCTGAAGGTTATCGCCACAAGATCAGGGAAAAGTTATTTGGATCCCCCAACAAAGACAAGTGTGGTTATTTCTGACGAGAGTGAACCTATGACAGACCAAAACTTGACAGCACCGGAATTGCAATCAAAGGAAAGCAAGACTAATAAGGGAAGTTCTGAAAAAGTTGTCGATGAAGAAGTAGAGACACCTGAACCAGATATTCCTATATATAAGCCTCGTGTTCCTTTCCCATCCCGACTGAGGGAAACCAAGCTTGACACTAGATTCATCAAATTTAAAGAGGCTATGAAGAAACTCCATGTTGATATACCATTCCTGGATGCTCTTAATGAGATACCAGCCTGGACCAAGTATCTAAAGTCGCTCCTCACCAAGAAGTACATTACTGAAGAATATGAAACTGTAAAATTGGCTGCTAACACATCAGATATCATTCTAAGCAAGATGCCAAAGAAACAAAAAGATCCAGGATCCTTTGGAATTTCATGTCACATTGGTGATTCATCATGCAAGAAAGGATTGGCAGATCTTGGCGCAAGTATTTCTATTATGCCGTTGAGTCTATGCAAGAGATTAGGGTTCGAAGAATTGCTTCCAACTGCTATGACAATTCAACTTGCGGACAATTCAGTAAAAAGACCGTTAGGAATTCTCGAAGACATCCCGGTCAAGGTAGGCAAGGACGCATATGTCCCATGTGATTTTGTCATCATGGACATAAAAGAAGACACAAAATACCCTCTCATCTTCGGTCGCCCTTTCCTCGCCACTGCTAGAGCCCTTATCGATGTTGAAGCTGGAACATTACTGCTCAGGTTAGGTAAAGAAACTCTAGAGTTCAAAGTTTTTGAAAGCATGAGAAGACCAAGTATACAGGAGGAATTCTATCTGATAGATTGTGTTGAGCAGATGTCACAACTTACTCAAGAATATCACGAGTCATGCGATCCCTTGGAAATTTCTCTATATGACCTTTTTAATGATGAACCTACTGACCAACAAGATAAGGATTGCACCGAACCTCCCGACTCTGCTAAGGGAAATCCTGAAGCTACCTATGAAGAATTAAAGGTTACCAAAACCCCAGAAGAAATCAGTGAAAAACCAGAACCTCCTGAAATGAAGCCCCTACCTGAAGGGCTGAAGTATATGTTTTTAGACGATCTCAAAGTTTGTCCTGTCATTATTAACTCTGGTTTAATGACCAAACAAGAAGAGCAACTTCTGGAGGTATTAAAGGAGAGCAAGAAAACCATAGGCTACAAAATGAGTGACCTCACAGGGGTCAGTCAAGCCTTGTGCATGCACAGAATCCCCATGATGGAAGACCATAAGCCAACGATCGAGCATCAACGAAAGTTGAACCCGAATATGAAGGAAGTGGTCCGTCGTGAGATCATCAAACTCCTTACAGCCGGAATAATATACCCGATATCGGACTCACCATGGGTGAGCCCAGTTCATGTTGTACCCAAGAAAGGAGGTACTACTGTCACAAGAAATGAAAAAAATGAGCTCATCCCCACCCGAACAGTGACTGGGTGGAGGATGTGTATTGATTATAGAAAATTAAACAAGGCCACTCGGAAGGATCATTTTCCTATGCCCTTCCTCGATCAAGTTTTGGAAAGATTGGCCCATCAAGAATATTTCTGTTACCTGGACGGTTACTCTGGATTCTATCAGATCCCCATACATCCAGATGATCAAGAAAAAACAACTTTCACCTGTCCCTTCGGGACATATGCTTTTAAAAGAATGCCTTTTGGTCTGTGTAATTCCCCTGCAACTTTTCAACGTTGCATGACTGCCATTTTTGCAGGGCTTACTGAAACAATTATGGAGGTTTTCATGGACAATTTTTCCGTATATGGTGACTCCTTTGATTCTTGTCTTAAGCATCTCTCCATGGTCCTCAAACGTTGTGAAGAAGCACATCTGGTGCTAAATTGGGAGAAATGCCACTTTATGGTAAAGGAAGGCATCGTCTTGGGCCACAAGGTTAGTAATAAAGGAATTGAAGTTGATAAGGCCAAGATAGAAGTCATCTCTAAACTGGCAATCCCCACAAATGTAAAAGAAGTTCGCGCATTCCTTGGCCACGCTGGATTCTATAGAAGGTTTATACGTGACTTTTCCAAGATAACGAAGCCGATGACTAATCTACTTTTAAAGGATGCTGATTTCAATTTCAATGAAGAATGCGTCAAAAGTTTTGATATGCTGAAGAAAGCCCTTACAACTACTCCCATCATTAGAGCTCCCGATTGGGACCACCCCTTTGAAATTATGTGTGATGCCAGTGATTACGCGGTGGGTGCTGTCTTAGGACAATGCATAGAGAAGAAACATTATGTGATCTATTATGCATCAAAGACCCTCGACGAAGCTCAAAGGAATTATGCTACCACTGAAAAGGAGCTTTTAGCAGTCATTTATGCTTTCGACAAATTCAGATCCTACCTTGCTGGTTCGAAGGTAATCGTTTACACTGACCATGCTGCTATCCGTTATCTTATGACAAAGAAGGATGCTAAGCCAAGGCTGATCAGATGGATACTCCTTCTACAAGAATTTGACCTTGAAATAAGAGATAAAAAAGGGACGGAGAATGTCGTGGCAGATCACCTGAGTCGCATCCACACTCTGGATGCTGAAGGGATTCCGATAAACGACTCTCTACCAGATGATCAGCTTATGAGAGTCTCAGGATTCGAACCATGGTATTCAGACTTAGTAAACTACCTTGCCGCCGGAGTCATCCATCCTCAATACACCGGGAACGCTCTGAAGAAATTTATGCATGATGTGAAGAATTACTATTGGGATGAACCATATCTTTTCAAACTCTGTGCAGATGGATTGTATAGACGTTGTGTCGCCGAAGAAGAAGCCCATTCTATTTTGGAACAATGCCACTCAGGACCCATGGGTGGGCATATGAGCTCTAAAAAGACTGCCTTAAAAGTTTTGCAATGTGGATCTTTCTGGCCAACTTTATCCAAGGACTGTTATGATTTTGTCATATCATGTGATAAGTGTCAAAGAGCTGGCAATATAACCAAGAGAGACGAAATGCCACTGAATCTATGGCAAGAAGTCGAGATATTTGACGTCTGGGGAGTAGACTATATGGGGCCATTCCCATCTTCTAATGGATTCTCTTACATCCTTGTGGCGGTGGACTACGTCTCCAAATGGGTTGAAGCTATACCAACCGTCACTTGTGATTCAAAACCAGTCATCAAACTATTCAAAGATATTATCTTCCCACGGTTCGGAGTGCCAAGAACCGTGATATCTGACGGAGGTTCCCACTTCATTGAAAGAAGCCTTGAAGCTCTTCTACGAAAATATGGCGTCTCACACAAGATAGCTTCGCCTTATCATCCACAAACCAGTGGACAGGTAGAGGTCTCCAACCGACAACTTAAGGCTATCCTTGAGAAAACCGTTGGACGTAATCGGAAAGATTGGGCGACAAAAATCAACGACTCCTTATGGGCTTATCGCACTGCTTATAAGACTCCCCTTGGGACTACCCCTTTTCGATTGATATATGGAAAGAGTTGCCACCTGCCAGTCGAACTTGAACATAAGGCATGGTGGGCAATTAAACAAATAAACTTCGATATGAAACAAGCGGGTCAAGCCAGAATTCTGCAACTCCATGAGCTGGATGAACTCAGAATGACAGCCTATGAGAATGCACGAATCTACAAAGAACGTACAAAACTCTGGCATGATGGACATCTGAAACAAAAAGACATACGAGTGGGAGACTAAGTTCTAGTTTTCAACTCCAGATTAAAATTGTTCCCAGGAAAACTCCGCTCACGTTGGTGCGGACCTTACATCGTCAAAAGCATCTCTCCCCATGGTGCTTTCTCTTTATGGAGCGACGGGTCTGGCGAATTTATAGCAAATGGTCACCGCTTGAAAAGATACTTCACACCAGCTGACAAAGGCACCGAAATAATGTTGGAATTCAGCAATCCAAAGGACCCACCATAATTCCGAAGAACTCTGTCGAGCCATCGACATAAAACAAAGGCGCTTGTCGGGAGGCAACCCGACCAATAAATCTATTTTACTTTTCCTTTTCAAATTTTGTTCCTTATAGTTAAATTTTCCTTAAATAAAATTTGCCTTATGAGAGAGTTTTTCTTTCAGGACACGAGATCGGATTGGTGTTGATCAGAACGAATTCATTCTCGGCAGTCATACCTGGTGTTTCCTTTCCCCTCCATCTTGAATTTAGGGTTTGCTCAAGGACGAGCAAATCTCTAAGTTCGGGGTGGAGGGTGGGTGGTACGTATTCCAATTCCACATACACACCCTCTTTTCATATTCAATATGTCTCTATCATAAAGTTTTTCAAAATTTTGAACAGATACCTGATGAAATTTTGTCTTTTGTTGATAAAAATGTAACTAACTTTTTGCTATGCATCTTCTATCATAACATCCTCCTTATTTGAAGCAAATCCTCAAGAAGACTGACTTTTGAAACTTGCCTGAAATCATCCTATGAAACTTATGATTCCTAACATCATAATTCTTTTTACATAATGATAAGTATCTGTCAAACTGATAGGGATCAAACACTTCACACTTCCTAACTGACTAGTGGAACAATGGCTCAGAAACCCCACCGGATCCGCATCAAGTCATTATTTGAGCAGAGTATGACAAAGAGAATAACCCGGTTTTGAATTGTAAATCAAGTTGCATCCTGATCTGAACTCTCTTCTACACTTCTTCTATCATCTTCGTATCCCTCCATCCATAAATACCA
Source organism: Alisma plantago-aquatica (assembly GCA_963693085.1). Taxonomy (NCBI): domain Eukaryota; kingdom Viridiplantae; phylum Streptophyta; class Magnoliopsida; order Alismatales; family Alismataceae; genus Alisma; species Alisma plantago-aquatica. Next base: position 50,969,127 of record OY856412.1, read on the forward strand.
CCAAAATAGCCAAACTTGTGCCAAACCCTAAGTTCGGGGTGGCACGCCACTTTCCCCATATCCGCTTCTTCCATACCCCTTCCAATAAATAGGGGCGTACCACCAAAAATGCAATCTCGAGTCGAATAGAGGAGAGATCTGCAATAAAAAGATGCCAAAGTGCACACAAAATAAATGCAATCTCGAGTCGAATAGAGGAGAGATCTGCAACAAAAGATGCCATAGCGCACACAAAAAAAATATGCAATAAATGAAATTGCAAAACAAATAAAAATCTCGAGTCGAATAGAGGAGAGATTTACTTCTTCTTTCCATACCACCTTTCACTCCTTTTTCTACCTAAGGGCACAATACATGCCCTACCATCCTGAACTACACCAGTGTCAGATCAAATGCATACTTGTCGATTCTACGGGTATCTCTGAACTCCTACAAAACTCTTCGACATGCTTGGTGTTGGAAAAGGCGGGGAGGAAGCGTTGTTGGGAAACGAACTCAGGAACGAAGCTATGGAAAGACGTGTTTCGTGGTCCCAGGAAGTTGAGGTACTCACTCATACTGAGCAAAAAGAAAACATTTGTGATGTGAAGATGAAGAAATCACACGGATCGAAAGTATTCCATCAGGCAACAGTTTCAAATTTTATGTTACTCGAGGACGAGCAACGATTTAAGTTCGGGGTGTTTTGATGAGTGCATACTCATCATGATTTTCAATTACCTTTTTGGAACAATTTAATATCTATTCCACATCTTTTCACCCTAATATGAATCATAATGCACAAAACTACTCAGTGATTCAATAATCAAGGTTTTAACTAAATATCTTTCATTTTATGCAGGTGTAGCAGGCAACTCCATGCAAACGGTCTCAAGACCGTTTGGATCCATGCGGTCTCAAGACCGTTTGCTGGAATACACAAAGAACAAGACGAAACCAGTTGCCCAAGAAGCCCACGCGGTCTCAAGACCGTTTGGTCCCATGCGGTCCCAAGACCGTTTGGTCCCATGCGGTCCCAAGACCGTTTGGTTCCACTCGGTCCCAAGACCGTTTGGTCCCATGCGGTCCCAAGACCGTTTGGTCCCATGCGCTCCCAAGACCGTTTGGTCCCATGCGGTCTCAAGACCGTTTGGTCCCATACGGTCTCAAGACCGTTTGGTCCCATGCGGTCTCAAGACCGTTTGGTCCCAAACGGTCCCAAGACCGTTTGGTCCCACGCGGTCCCAAGACCGTTCGATGCAAGCGCAAGGATCGATTGAAGAACTAAAGCCGCGCGACCACGCCAAAGCCAGGACCGATCAAAGCAAGACCGTTTGGCGCTCAAACGACCTCCAAACCGTTTGATGCCCAAACGGTCTCAAAACCGTTTGATGCCCAAACGGTCTCAAGACCGTTTGGTGCCCAAGCGGTCTCAAAACCGTTTGATGCCCAAACGGTCTCAAGACCGTTTGGTGCCCAAGCGGTCTCAAGACCGTTTGGCGCCCAAACGGTCTCAAGACCGTTTGGCGCCCAAACGGTCTCCAAACCGTTTGGAGAAGATATTTCCAGCAACTTATCCAAACCGTTTGGGATCAGATCTGAAACTATAAATAGACCCCCAGGGTCCCCATTTCGAGGTATCGGTTCCGGACGCCGAAAGGCTGCCAGAGCACCACACCGATCAAGTTCCACTCCACCTACTGTTGGCGTTGCGGCCAAGGAGGCCAAGAAGAGGAAGAAGATGGAGCAAGGGGCGCATCTTCTTCACCGAGCTACGTCCACCCTCTGCACCGAGCTCATGGCGGATCTATCTTTCTCTCCTATCCTTCTTGTATCTCGCATCATGAGCGAGCAGTCCTCTTTCGCTGGGGTGCGGGGACTAGCCCCGCTGCCCATGCAAACCATGTTCTTTTGTTAAACTTTCCAAGGCAATGTATATAACTCTTCATTTTGTCGTTTATCGTTAAGCTTGTAGGTTGGTTATGTGCGTGTTTTCATCTTTGTGCTCCCTATGTTGCGATAACTTCAATGCATGGGTTCCTATGTTGCGATAACTTCAAGGCATGGGTTGGAACGTCGTTTAGCATGTTTGACCCTTGACGATAACTTCTGATGGGTTCCTTGAGGTCGTAAGTGTATGATCCGCGAGGGGACGAGCCATCTAGCCTTCAGTGACGCTTCTGTGCGCCTAACGCCTGTATAGGGGGTTCACAACCTTAGTTGGATTTTGCATCATCTTGCTAAATGTCGATGTTTGCTCGCATGTCACCTTCCTGCTTGTTTATCGGTTAACGCGGATGACTCCCAAACTAGAAATAGGATGGGATTTCATCGAGGTCGTAAGTGTATGATCCGCGAGGGGACGAGCCATCTAGCCTTCGGTGACGCTTCTGTGCGCCTAACGCCCGTATGGGGGGTTCACAACCTCCGTAGATTTCTGTATCTTCAGAGCCGTAAGACATGTGATCCGGATGGCGATGAGAAATCGGCTGCCTATGGTGATGCTTACGTGGACCTAACGCCCGTATGGGGGGTTCTGCAGCAGCTCTACTTGGAGTGTCATATCGTGCCTGGATTGTTCGCAAGAGAGTATGTTTGTGTGTGTAGCGGTGGTCAAACCCGGTACCATCCCAGCGATTCCATATCATTGATCTAAACCCATCTTTTATTCCGCATTTACTTTCTTGCAATTAGTTTAATCAAACCAAAATCAACCAATTGTTCTAAATATTAGTTTTACTTGGGCTAGATCTAACTGACAAAGATTCTTAAAAACGTTGTCCTTTGGGTTCGATCCTCAACTATACTGCGATAAGATCCGTCCGCTGGCGGGTGGTACTGTTGCACTTGGTTTTGGTAAAAGCTCGGGGATATAAACCCCGAGTGAATTTGTTAGTGCATTCAAAAAGCCACATCAACCTACTAGAAAGTTCCATCCACTTTGGAGAAAATTCTATAATACTAAGACAGGTGCAGGCGTCGTGGCTCTCAACCAAATACCCCACAATCTGAACACTGAGCTAGATGCAATTGCAAAGCTTTCCATGTTTTCATTTATGCATGTTTCTTTTACCAATATAAAGCCAAGTTGGTTAATTCTATATGTGAACATCTCCTTTAATAACCTTTGTCCTGCAGCATAGTGCAGGATGAATAACATTTATGCTCTATATTTTTTCTGAAAAAAAGTGCATGACTAATAACATTTAAGCTCTATATTTTTCCATTTATTCTTCTAGCTTCCCTTCTTCTCATACCATTTCTTCTTCTATCCTCCCTTCTTCTCCTTGTTCTTCTTACCTACCTTGGTCGTGCCCATAGAGATGATCTCAATCTTACCAAAGTTCCTCAGCTTCTTGACAACAATGATCGCATCAACCCACTAACCACCGTGAGCTTGTCCTTCATGTAGATGGAAATGTAGTTAACGTCAAGGATGTTGGGTACGATCTTCATGGTCCTTTTCCATGCATACAAAATGATTTATATATATTACACCAAGATAGAGCATCTAAATGAACGTCGAGGTGACTATGTTCAACATATAAGGATACAAATATATTGGACCAATTAGCATGTAGACACATATGAGCGTCAAACGAAATTGTTGGAAAATATATATTAAATTGCACCTAAACCATAACACCTCCATCCTCCGTCTTTCCCATGACTCTAAAAATTAACTGAAAAAACAAATTGTAAAATAAATAAACAGAATAAGCAATAGCAGACAATAAAATAATCAGGGACGAACTACCGACAAGCAGATATACTTAACAGGAAAACATGAGGGCCTAAAAGGACATCGATGACCAGGAAACTATAACTTTTGTATATTGAAAACGCATGGATAAATAATTTAGGGGAGATGGAGAACCCTAACGCTCCTAGATACAGCCACGATGGTGGTAAGGGCTCCCCTGATACTACTACAAAAATGGTTTTTACAACAGTTCATTTTTCCATTTTACAACGGGTGTCAAGTGTTGTATTAGATCGTGTGGTCTTATGGGGGTTCTTTATACAACGGGTGTTGTGCATGTTGTAATATATGTATTTAATACAATAGTTAATACATGTTTTAGTTCATTGAACACACCTGTTGTAATAGGGGTGTTGTATATAACATGTTGAGACAAAAGGAAAATACGTCTAGACACAAGATTTTGAACTTGAGACCACTTCAAAGTAAGGCACATCTCAAACCGCTGAACCAGTTTAATTTTATTAAACACATATATTCTTTGTTGTACATATACAACAAATGACGAGCAAACCTGTTGTGTGATTGTGGTCTATTATAACGGGTAACTATTACAATATGTGAAAGTGTGTTGTGTAATTATAGTATACTACAATGTGTTATCATATGTTGTGTAATGATGGTCTATTACAACGGGTTAACATATGTGACTATTACAACGGGTAGAGCATGTTTTGTAATTATGATCTTTTACAACATGTTAAAGTAAGTTGTGTAATGATGGTCTATTACAACGGGTTAACATATATGACTATTATAACGGGTTAGAGCATATTGTGTAATTATGATCTTTTACAACATTTTAGAGTATGTTGTGTAATGATGATCTATTACAACAAGTTAGCATACGTGACTATTACAACGGATTAGAGCATGTTGTGTAATTATGGTCTTTTACAATGAGTTTGAGTATGTTGTGATATTACAGTCTATTACAACAATTTAGCACCTGTTGTAGTATCACATATACTACAATGAGTTTGGCCCATTGTCTATAACTTGTGTTGTATAAAATATATAATTCACACATACAAATAGACTTGTTGTAAAATATATGCTAACTACAACACAACCAACAGAACTGTTGTGTTTTTTCCGTTGTAAAAAGTATTTTCTGTAGTAGTGTAAAGACAATGGAGATGGAGGTCCTTCCCAAAGGCATCAGTCCATCCCTTTGGGCTCCAAGGGCCTTAGTCTAAACTTTGCGACTAACATGAACATCTAGTAGGGCAGCGACAACGCAATAGTGAACACTATAGATGTTGAACTGCCCTAGGGATCCCAGTTTCCTATCCTAATGAAGCAGGTCCATGGGAAAGTTTTACAGGAGAACCCAACCTTTCAACAAACCCAGAAACCATCATATAGAGAGAATGTGGGGAAGAGTGTTAATGAAGATCAAGATGGCTACACCAAGATTTATCTAGAGGATAGCGATGTTATCATGAAAGCAGAACACATCTTAGTCTCTACGGAAAAGGTTACCTAACCTACAATCTACGCCAAGAGGCAACGATTGATCTCCTAAAACCATGGCAATTCCCTGTGATAGTAAAACTCCTCTTCAAGGAAATAGGGTTGGTAATCCTAAGGGATAGAACTCAGATGTTGTGGAAACCAACTGGTGGTTTTAATCTCCTCGACCTAGCAAATGAAAACTTCATGGTTAAATTGCAATGGGAAGATGATTACATCCATGCCCTAATAGGTGGCTCCTAGTTGATATTTGGCTCATATATCACAGTCCAAAGATGGTACCCTGAGTTCTCATTGGAATCAAAAACCTCACCAAAGTTGGTGGCTCGGCTGAGCATACCCAATCTTCATATCCATCTCTATCGTGAAGTCTTACTTATAGAAATTAAAGATCATCTTGGAAAGAACATCAAGGTCGACTTCAATACAAGAATGCATCATCATATTCAATTTGCACGAATTGTAGTTGAAATTGACCTGGCTAAACCACTAATAATAGTAGTTATGATCGATGGAAATAGATACAGAGTAGAATATGAGAACATCCCATTTTTTTGCATACACTGTAATAAAGTCGGTCATCTAGAAAAGGATTGCTCCAATAGGATAGCTTAAAAGAATGCAGAGAGGCAAGGAAGTTTGGACGTAGGATCCATCATCCCAACTCCACCTCAATGCATGCATGGGGTTCACAAATTATATATACACCCAACCACTACAAATAAAGCAAAGGAAAGGAACTATTGGCATCCCTCACAAGAACAATACGAAACACCCAAACCGGTTTCAGTCGTTGGAGACTCATAACATGGAGGATGATACTAGGGAGGTCATCGATGTGGATAATGTGTCTAAGTGCGTTGTTCATGGTATCAAATGAAGCCCCATGAAGAAAACCAATAAAACATTAATAAACATAATGAACCCCCTCATCGAAACCAACATGCCCACACTCCTCAAAATGCTACACAACATATGAAATAGTTAGTTCCTCATAGAACATTGGAGCACTCATCCACCAATCTGATTTGCGATTCACTGACCTCGGGAAGGGCTTCCTCTTTCCACCCTTCATTACTACCCCTTTTAATATGGGCAACATGGACATAGGTAACTGCATATTGCACCTACAACATAGCCCTGGATGCAACTCTATGGGAATACACTTATGTAACCGCAAGATAGTTCAAGGTGGTGACTCTAGTAGATCTTCGACTAAGAAGAGGGGTAAAACCTCTCTCTTACCAGACCTTGAGGAGGAAGCGAAGGCGATGGGCAACTCCACCTATGGGCTCTGATCTCCAAACCATGATATAAACACGATTAAAACTTAGCGGAAGCGAATCGGTAATCAGCGGAAGGCAAAAATCACGGGAAATTAAAACTTTTCGTGACAAGAGCTTGAATCCATAAAAGCTTCTTTCATAAAGTGAGGTAAACTGTTTACATCTCAGGATAATTACTTCTTGAGTAATTATATACATCAAGATACAAAATCTCAAGATCACTATACAAAAGACTCCAAGACCTGAGAGTACAGAGGACACATAGGACTGACTTTAACTACACCATATGGCAGGACAATCTCCACCTGAGATTACTGCTGCCCCTGATGCTGCTGCTGAGACTGATCACCTGTAGGCTGGTTCCTTCGTCTCCGACGTCCACCTAAAAAGTTGAAGCCTACGGGGTGAGATAATTATACATAATTGTCCCAGCGAGAGTTATAACTCTTCGCCAGAAGCTTTATTATAACATCAAAGAATATCTTAAACAGTAAAGCCTTCAAAGCATTATGTAACAGTTGCAGGTATAACAAGATCTCTATAATTTAGGAGATGTGGAGAATATACTCATTATTGTAAGGTAACATCAATCAACTAACTTGGAGTCATCTCTAACAAGTTATACTACATGGTTGATTATGTTTTACAAACAACATTATGCCCTATGGAGATGAGTCTTACCACTCATACTCCAACTGATCGCTGAGAAGCCGCATCAGTATCATACATAGGTCATTAAGAGATCCGGATTCTCATGACCTTCACCTTCCTCAGTCAGTAAGAGGATCACTTGTAGGACATCTCGTGTCTCTACTTAATATAGATCACCAGGGTAAACTGCTCCTTCGCTATTCTAGAGTCACAGTGGCGTTCTGTACTCTCTTCGTCATCAGGAGGTTTCATATTTACCTACCACTGATACGGATATCTGTGTTGTCTTCGTCATCAGGAGGTTTCATGTTTACCTATCATTGATACGGTATGAAAATATAGTGAAGGATGGATGGATTCCACATCTACATCACTTTCCTACACTAGGATGTAAGGTTCTACACATCCATGTACCCCACATACTCAAAAGTATGTGCTCCAGGAGTTCCCTGAGGAATACCTATTTCACCATCACTTAATCTCTGACAATGATGGATCTATGATCAGGGCTCTGCATTATACTTGATTAGTTAGGTACATTCAGTATTCTTTAACAACATACATTGTTCTTCAAACAATAACAGTAGCATAGCAGTTATAAAAGAAGAATACTAAATGTAACAGGCCTAACTCATATCAGTCATCATTTCTCATTATCCTCATCTCAAGTCATTTCTAAGGCATGAATTTGATGGTATTCATGGCTCTCACAACCCATTATCAGTATAGGATGCCACTGACAAGACATCAGATTACTTTACTTATTCATAAGGCTAACAACATGCCTTCAATGAATATAACATCATCATCCATACCTGGATATGATTACCTTCATATCAGAACTTGCATGGTTAATACAACTGATAAAGGTAATACAAAAATGAGGAATATCCTTCCTACTCTTGTCATAAGAGTTTAAATCTCTAATTCTTATCAAATAGAGTTTAATATTCAAAAGCCTGCCATTACCCTTGAATTAGGGTTTACTATTCTCATTACATGTCATCACCCTTGAATTAGGGTTTACTATTCACATTAAGGTGAATTGAACTCATAACATCATCATGTATGAGTAACATCTTCATTGATGATCTTAGTTTAGTTAAAAGTTCATCATTTATCATAATTAGGGTTTCTATGATCTCACACAGGTGGATCATACCCTAATTATGCTCATTTCTGTGTATTGGGGATGCTTCAATTGAGTTTCCACTTAAAAAGGGTACTTTCTCTCTCTAGAAGTACTTTCTCTCTCTAGAAGTACTTTCTCTCTCATCATAAGGTTAGGTGATGTCAACATCACCCTAGATCAGGTTGGATTAAGTCATCATAGGCTAACATGGCTAAAACATCATTATCATGTGATTAGGGTTTGAATTGAGCAAGATATAACTCAATTGGCCCTTCAGGGGTATTTTGGTAATTCACCCCATTGATCATCATCATGATCCAAACCTTAGTCAATTAACCCCCTAACATACTAGGTTGTCATTAGGGTTCGATTAGGGCAACATTGGACCATTTATATCATCAATTGATTGAATGAAGTCAACCTTGAATCACATTGATTGATTTCAATTATCAACCTTCAATCGAATTGAGATCGTTTGAAAGTGTTGACCGTTTGCCCACTTTGACTTTCCAAGACCGCGAGCCCTCTTCTATCTTCAAGACCGCGAGCCTCCTTAGGATTCAAGACTGCGAGCCTCTTCAAGTGGTTCAAGACCGCGAAGATCAAATTGAAGTTGAGACCGTGAAGAGATGTTGACTGTTTGCCCATCTTGACCTCAGGACCGCGAGGCCCTTCGCGGTCTTGAGATCGTGAGCCCCCTCACGGTCTTGAGACCGTGAGCCCTCTCACGACCTTGAGACCGCGAGCCTCCTCACGACCTTGAGACCGCGAGCCTCCTCACGACCTTGAGACCGCGAGCTCACATGGTCTCAACCTCTTGGACCATCAACAAGATTCAAAGATACAACCAATAATGTCAACTCATGTTGAAGCCCTCAAAAGGTCAGAGCCATGTTGACCACTTATGGATTGGGTTAACTTAGATTATGCTTGACCACTTGGTCATTCAATTGACCCTTAATGGTTGACCAATTAGGGTTGAAGTCGATTCAATTAGGGTCTATCAATGTTCACCCATCAACACTCAACAATGTGCATCAACACAAGGTTGAACCCTTCAATTGAGCTCCAATTGGGCCCAAACTTGGCCCAAACGGTCTTGAGGTCAAGTGGGTGGACCCCACATGGTCGTGAGACCGTTTGCCCAAGATTTCATTAAAATCTAAGGTGATTGGATAGAGATTGAACCATGATTGGGTCACTAAATCAGTATTTTAATCAATTGATAACTTATTTGCAATTGGGTCCTCAATTAGTCAAAATACTTAACCCTAGACCTTCAAACGGTCTTGGGTGATTTTCCTCTCGGTCTTGAGACCGTTTGGATGAGTTCCAAACGGTCTTAAGACCGTTTGCCCATCCAATTTTGGATTCTAGTGCAAATTCATCAAGGTCTGACCCATTGAATTGATGATCATGTCAATATTTTATTGCAATGTAATTTGGTGTAATTGTACCTTCAATTGGTCAACTAATCTTGACCCCAGACCTCCAAACGGTCATGGTTGATTTCCCTCGCGGTCTTGAGACCGTTTGGGTGACCCCTAAACGGTCTTGAGACCGTTTAGGTCAATCAACCCTAAAAACCCTAATTAGGTCACCATAATTTCAGTACTGATTTTATCTAGGGTTAGCCCTAGTATTCACCCTTCAACTCTTAGCCCGTTTGGAATTAGACCATCAAACTTGGTGAGTTGTTAATAAACATTATTTTGAACAGTAATCTCATACGGTCAACGCTTAGTCAACGAACTTACACGGTCTTGAGACCGTTTGCCCAAAAAGGCAATTTCAGACCGTTTGAAAATCAGGAATAAATTCAAATAACGTTGTTACTTAAAAAGGTCATATCTCCCGATTACCTTGGAGTTAGCCTCCCAACTTTTGAAGGTAATTATCCTATATAATTAGGAACAAATTTCTTATACGGTCCACGCTCGGTCAACAGGGCCAAACGGTCTTGGAGACCGTTTGCCCTGTCGCGGTCTCGAGACCGTTTGCTCACCTCGCGGTCTTGAGACCGAGAGAGCAAACTGGTGGGACCGTTTAAGGAAGTGAAAAGTGGTGGGTTTTTCTTGTAAATCACGCCTTCATCTCCTAGCTCAAGAACAGTATGAATATCCCATGGATTTGCTTGCAAAATAGCAGGGAAAAGTAGGGAAACACTAAGAGCTATCATCAAAACGCATATAAAGATGCACATAGTAAAGCATGGGTTTAGAGTTATAAAACCCGCCTAAAGCTTGCTTCTTGAGCTCCAAGCTTTCCAGCTCCAAGCTCTAATGGCGTCCTTGAGTTCTTACAGGTTGGCCAAGGTGAAAACTCCAAGGAAGGATGTAAAGAGACGGCTAGAAAGGTAGGGTTTCAAGAGTTAGCCATGAAGATGACCTTGAATTCGAGTTTTAACCATGGAATTAGGCAAGAAGAGGGGTTTAAACCTTCCTTGCACCCCTTGGTCGTCCTCCTTAGCTCCAAGGCAGTCCTTGGTCGTCTTTTGTGAAATGAAACAGTAAGGGAACGAAGGGTAAGTTCCCTTGCAACTAAGGGAAGGAGGGCTTATATACATGGGGTAGGATTTTCAACATTAATTCATAAGTTGTCCATAATTCCAACTAGGTCCTTCCTTCTTTACTTGATCGTCCCTTCCTCTTTATTCTAAGGACAACCTTCTCTTAAGGTATTAGGAAAAGAAGGTAAAGGAAAGCAAGCTAAGAATGAGGTACATACATAAAGAGATATTACACATATACCCTGATTATTCAATCACAAGGCATATCTCATAACTTGATAATTCAATTGAGGTGACTTCCTCATCATTTCTTCTCTTAATGATGGCAAGAGCCTAAAAAGATACATTAGATGACATATTTCACAATTTGTATCCCTTAATTTGGGTAAATTGCATTTTACCCCAAACTAGGGTTTCAAGCACCGGGATTGCTTCCACAGCTGCACCTTGGTGCCCTAGCTTGGGAAATCCCTCAAACTTTACCAAAAAGATTCTCATGATGTATCAACATCATAGGAACATCTCAACATGTGCAAATTGCAAGCTAACCCTTTTAACTGGGTAAATTGCACATAGGTCCCTGTATATCAAAACAATGCTACAACTTTAAATAAAAGGAGCAAATACTTGAAATATACGTTTCTGAGAAACTTAATTACATGCTCAGAGTTAATCACAAGGATTTAATTACATATTTACGCAAAACACCTAGGGTTGACTCATAACCCAGGTCAGGGATGTTACAAATTATCCACCCCTTACAAGGATTTCGTCCCCGAAATCGATAAAACATACTACGAGAAAAGGGCAGAATACTTCCTTCTCATCTCATCCTCTAACTCCCAAGTGGCTTCTTCAATACCACGATGGTTCCAGAGGACTTTCATAAGACTTATATCTTTCTTCTTTAACTTTTTAATTCGTTTATCAAGGATTGACACTGGTCCCTCCTCATAGGATATGTCATCATTCAATTCTACCTCCATAGGTTGTAGAACTGACTCTGTGTCTGGGTGACATTTCTTCAGCATAGAAATGTGAAACACAGGATGTAACCTCTGTAATTATGGGGGAAGCTCTAGTTTATATGATACCTTTCCAATCCGTTCAATGATTGGATAAGGCCCCATATATCTAGGAGCTAACTTCCCTTTCCTTCCAAAACGAAGGACCCCTTTCCAAGGTGAGACCTTAAGATACACTCTGTCTCCAACCTGGAACTCTAAGGGTCTACGACGTTTGTCAGCATAAGATTTCTGCCTATCCTGAGCAGTCTTAATCTTATGTTGTATAACTTTAATCTTTTCCGTGGTTTGCTGCACCAGGTCAGGACCTAACAACTGGTGCTCACCAGTTTCAAACCAACACAAGGGTGATCTACAACGTCTACCATATAAGGCTTCATAAGGTGCCATATCAATACTATGCTGATAGCTATTGTTATAGGCAAACTCTATCAAGCTTAGGTGTAGATCCCAACTTCCGGTGAACAGGAGAACACATGCTCGCAACAGGTCTTCTAAGGTTTGTATGGTCCTTTCCGACTGTCCATCAGTCTGTGGATGAAAGGCCGTACTAAACCTTAGCTTGGTGCCTAAGGCTCTGTGCAACTATTCCCAAAAACGACTTGTAAACTGAGGACCTCTGTCAGAAACTATTGTGACAGGAACTCCGTGCAAACGCACTATCTCTTGAACATACAACTCTGATAACCTTTCAGCAGAATAGGTTGTTTTGACAGGTAAGAAATGTGCTGTCTTAGTCAACCTATCAACAATTACCCAAATGGAATCATGTCCTTTGCTTGTCCTGGGTAGGCCAACAACAAAGTCCATGGTCACATGGTCCCACTTCCACTGTGATATGGGTAAAGGTTGCATTGTTCCTGCAGGCTTCTGGTGTTCAGCTTTAACTTGCTGACACACGGAACACATCAGAACAAACTCTGCAACGTCCTTTTTCATCCCAGGCCACCAATACAGATCCTTCAAATTCCGATACATCTTGGTGCTCCCTGGATGCATAGCATACATGGAAGAATGGGCTTCTTCCAGGACTAATTTCCTCAAGTTGTCCACATCCGGCACTATCATTCTTCCATTATAACAAGCTACTTGATCTTTTGAGTCATGAAAACCATCTTGCTTCTCATTTCCATACTCAGATCTTATATGTTGAACTGCAGCATCACCTAGCTGTGCCTCTTTAATCTGCTCCCTTAGGGTAGGTTTAATATGCATCTCAGCCAACAAACCGGCTAGCAATGACACCTTCAACTGTACATTGTCTTGCCTTAAAGAGATAAGCATATCTCTTCTAGAGCATACTAAAGAGTTTAGTTGTGCTCTATTCATGGTTGATGTTGCTGATTTCCTACTTAAGGCATCTGCAACAACATTGGCCTTGCCTGGATGGTAATCAATTGTACAGTCATAGTCCTTGATTAACTCCATCCAGCGACGTTGCCTCATGTTGAGCTCATGCTGAGAGAAGATATACTTAAGGTTTTTGTGGTCTGTGAAAATCTGGAATGTTTCTCCGTAGAGATAGTGCCTCCAGATCTTCAAAGCATGAACCACAGCAGCTAACTCCAGATCGTGTGTTGTATAATTCTCCTCGTGTTTCTTAAGCTGTCGGGAAGCAAAAGAAATCACTTGTTTATCCTGCATCAACACACATCCTAGTCCGTTCTTGGAAGCATCACAGAAAACTATATATCCTTTTCCTTGTTCAGGTAGCACTAGCACAGGTGCACTTGTCAACCTCTCCTTCAGCAACTGGAAAGATTGTTGACACTTATCACTCCAAGAAAAAGGAACGTCTTTCCGGGTTAACTTGGTCAAAGGTAAAGCTATAGAACTAAAGTTCTTAATGAACCTTCGATAATAGCCAGCTAACCCCAAGAAACTTCGAATTTCCGTCGGTGTCTTTGGTTGTTCCCATTGTAGAACAGATTCTACCTTTGTAGGGTCAACACGAATTCCCGAGTCGGATATTACATGTCCAAGAAAAGATACCTCTGGCAGCCAGAACTCACATTTGCTAAACTTAGCGTACATCTTATGTTCTCTTAGCAAGGTCAAAGCTTGGCGAAGATGCTGCTCATGCTGCTGAGCATCCTTACTATAAATCAGAATGTCATCTATGAAGACGACAACACACTGATCAAGGAAAGGTCGAAAAACTCTATTCATGAGTTCCATAAATGCAGCCGGTGCATTGGTTAGTCCAAACGACATAACCGTGAACTCATAGTGACCATATCTTGTCCTAAAGGCAGACTTGGATATGTCACTATCCTTAATACGGAGTTGGTGATATCCAGACCTCAAGTCTATCTTTGAAAAGACTGTTTCACCACGCAACTGGTCAAAGAGATCATCAATCCTCGGCAGAGGATACTTATTCTTTATTGTTACTTTATTGAGTTGTCTGTAATCAATGCACAACCGCATTGACCCATCTTTCTTTTTAACAAACAAGACCGGAGCACCCCAAGGTGAAGTACTCGGTCGGATAAAACCTCTCTCAAGTAGCTCTTGAAGCTGTTTCTTGAGTTCTGCCATCTCGGCAGGCGCCATTCTATACGGAGTTTGAGCTATGGGTTTCGTATATGGGATCAGATTAATTTCAAAATCAATCTCCCGAGGTGGTGGTATACCAGGAAGTTCTTCAAGAAACACATCCTCGAATTCCCTGACTATGGGAACTTCAGCAGGATTGGTCCTTTCCTTGGTAACATCTACCACATGGGCTAAGAATGCATAACATCCTTGCCTCAACAGCTTATCAGCAACCATGGCTGACACAAGACAGGTGGGAAGAATCTTTCTTTCACCTTGAAAGATCCATGTGTTGCTTTCATCAGCAACCACAGCCAACTTGGACTCACAATCCAAGACAACTCTATACCTTTCTAAGGTATCCATCCCAAGGATTATATCAAATCCCTGCATATCAAGTGGTATAAGATCCACTTGAATGCGATGGTCAGAAAAGAAAAGGATGCAGGAAGAACATACCTCCTGCAAAATGGCAGACCCACTCAACGGAGTCTCTAACAACAAACTATCTGCTCTATGACTAACAGTCACATTACAGTTACGAATCATTTCATGAGTGATGAAAGAGTGCGTAGCACCCGGATCAATCAGAACGGATACAACACATGATGTAGACATATCAGAATATAAAAATTTCATCTGACCTGCCACTACTCGTGGATTGACCACTGCCTCAGGTGGGTTCATAGCATAGAATCTCGCAGTCGCCTGGTGTTGAGGTGGTGCTGATGATCCAGCTTGAGACGCTTGTCCACGTCCTCGAGCTGCTCCTTGATGTTGTCTATTCTGAGATCCCTGTTGATTCTGTCTCGGGGTTTGTTGTGTCACACCAACAGGCCTAGAACGGCAATCCTTCATCAAGTGTCCCACCTTACCACAGTTGTAGCAACTCCTCCACTGTTGTTGTGGTCTGGGTGGTCCAGTGACTGACTCAGATGCAGAACTGTGCGTCCCTTGAAGTGGTTGACTCCGTCCTCTACCTCTGCTTGGTGTCCATTGAGTTTGAAAACTCGATCTGGGTGGGGGGGGTTAGGTGCAGAGAATCTAGGTTTCTTGGAATCCCTAGATGAAAAACCCTGGAACTGTGGATATCTTTTATGGGTTTGTCTTTTCTCAATCACAGATCTCTCTATCCTTTGGACTGACTCAACGAAGGTAGAGAATCTCTCTCTGTTTTCTAAGGCAGACACAGGGGTTGACATATCAGAATTCAAACCCTTTCCGAATCTTCTGATTCTTTCCTCGTCCGTAGCAGCCATGTGCGGACAGAACCGCAACAACTCCATGAACTTAGCTTCATACTCACTAATGTTCATCATACCCTGCCTTAGTTTCTCAAACTGAGAGATCTTCTCATCTAGGAAGGTCTTTGGAAAATATCTATTGATAAATTCCCGACGAAACTCTTCCCATGAGAACTCTACTCCAGGTCTCTTCTGCTCTTCCATGTTCCACCAGTGACCAGCACTGCCTTTGAGAAGATAGACAGCATGTCTAACCTTCTCAGCTTCCGGAATTATAAGAATCCTGAAAGCCTTCTCCAACTCTGTCAACCATAAGTCAGCATCTGCAGGGTCGGCAGTTTCGAAGTACTCGGTAGCTCCGACACGACGAAGTCGTTCGAATGTCTTACCAATACCTTGTGCTTCAGGCTGGACAGGTGCCCTGGGTGTAGGAATGGGCATCCTATCGGTTATATGTGTCATGGCATTCATGAACTGCCCGAACATCGTCTGTACAGCTGGATCACTCATGTCAGCTGGGTCGAATTGGGGTGGCTCTCTTGGCGACTCAGGTGCAGGTTGTTCTATTCTCAGAACTCTTGTACCGCCTCGAGGTGCACTAGCACTACTCTCTGCCACGTGCTCATCACGATGTTCTGACATTCTTATGTATCTTCTTCTCCTGAGGAGCAGAAGATTCTATTAGATGAGGAAGGAGTACTAAAGGTAGACTCGACATCCTAAGTCCTATGCCTCTGTAGACTCAACTGAACCTGGAGCTCTGATACCACTAGTTGTGGGCTCTGATCTCCAAACCATGATATAAACACAATTAAAACTTAGCGGAAGCGAATCGGTAATCAGCGGAAGGCAAAAATCACGGGAAATTAAAACTTTTCGTGACAAGAGCTTGAATCCATAAAAGCTTCTTTCATAAAGTGAGGTAAACTGTTTACATCTCAGGATAATTACTTCTTGAGTAATTATATACATCAAGATACAAAATCTCAAGATCACTATACAAAAGACTCCAAGACCTGAGAGTACAGAGGACACATAGGACTGACTCTAACTACACCATATGGCAGGACAAACTCCACCTGAGATTACTGCTGCCCCTGATGCTACTGCTGAGACTGATCACCTGTAGGCTGGTTCCTTCGTCTCCGACGTCCACCTAAAAAGTTGAAGCCTACGGGGTGAGACAAGTATACATAATTATCCCAGCGAGAGTTATAACTCTTCGCCAGAAGCTTTATTATAACATCAAAGAATATCTTAAACAGTAAAGCCTTCAAAGCATTCTGTAACAGTTGCAGGTATAACAAGATCTCTATAATTTAGGATATGTGGAGAATATAATCATTATTGTAAGGTAACATCAATCAAATAACTTGGAGTCATCTCTAACAAGTTATACTACATGGTTGATTATGTTTTACAAACAACATTATGCCCTGTGGAGATGAGGCTTACCACTCATACTCCAACTGATCGCTGAGAAGCCGCATCAGTATCATACATAGGTCATTAAGAGAGCCGGATTCTCATGACCTTCACCTTCCTCAGTCAGTAAGAGGATCACTTGTAGGACATCTCGTGTCTCTACTTAATATAGCTCGCCAGGGTAAACTGGTCCTTCGCTATTCTAGAGTCACAGTGGCGTTCTGTACTCTCTTCGTCATCAGGAGGTTTCATATTTACCTACCACTGATACGGATATCTGTGCTTTCTTCGTCATCAGGAGGTTTCATGTTTACCTATCACTGATATGGTATGAAAATATAGTGAAGGATGGATGGATTCCACATCTACATCACTTTCCTACACTAGGATGTAAGGTTCTACACATCCATGTACCCCACATACTCAAAAGTATGTGCTCCAGGAGTTCCCTGAGGAATACCTGTTTCACCATCACTTAATCTCTGACAATGATGGATCTATGATCAGGGCTCTACATTATACTTGATTGGTTAGGTACATTCAGTATTCTTTAACAGCATACATTGTTCTTCAAACAATAACAGTAGCATAGCAGTTATAAAAGAAGAATACTAAATGTAACATGCCTAACTCATATCAATCATCATTTCTCATTATCCTCATCTCAAGTCATTTCTAAGGCATGACTTTGATGGTATTCATGGCTCTCACAGCCCATTATAAGTATAGGATGCCACTGACAAGACATCAGATTACTTTACTTATTCATAAGGCTAACAACATGCCTTCAATGAATATAACATCATCATCCATACCTGGATATGATTACCTTCATATCAGAACCTGCATGGTTAATACAACTGATAAAGGTAATACAAAAATGAGGAATATCCTTCCTACTCTTGTCATAAGAGTTTAAATCTCTAATTCTTATCAAATAGAGTTTAATATTCAAAAGCCTGCCATTACCCTTGAATTAAAGTTTACTATTCTCATTACAAGTCATCACCCTTGAATTAGGGTTTACTATTCACATTAAGGTGAATTGAACTCATAACATCATCATGTATGAGTAAAATCTTCATTGATGATCTTAGTTTAGTTAAAAGTTCATCATTTATCATAATTAGGGTTTCGATGATCTCACACAGGTGGATCATACCCTAATTATGCTCATTTCTGTGTATTGGGGATGCTTCAATTGAGTTTCCACTTAAAAAGGGTACTTTCTCTCTCTAGAAGTAGTTTCTCTCTCATCATAAGGTTAGGTGATGTCAACATCACCCTAGATCAGGTCGGATTAAGTCATCATAGGCTAACATGGCTAAAACATCATTATCATGTGATTAGGGTTTGAATTGAGCAAGATATAACTCAATTGGCCCTTCAGGGGTATTTTGGTAATTCACCCCATTGATCATCATCATGATCCAAACCTTAGTCAATTAACCCCCTAATATCCTAGGTTGTCATTAGGGTTCGATTAGGGCAACATTGGACCATTTATATCATCAATTCATTGAATGAAGTCAACCTTGAATCACATTGATTGATTTCAATTATCAACCTTCAATCGAATTGAGATCGTTTGAAAGTGTTGACCGTTTGCCCACTTTGACTTTCCAAGACCGCGAGCCCTCTTCTATCTTCAAGACCGCGAGCCTCCTTAGGCTTCAAGACCGCGAGCCTCTTCAAGTGGTTCAAGACCGCGAAGATCAAATTGAAGTTGAGACCGCGAAGAGATGTTGACCGTTTGCCCATCTTGACCTCAGGACCGCGAGGCCCTTCGCGGTCTTGAGACCGTGAGCCCCCTCACGGTCTTGAGACCGTGAGCCCTCTCATGACCTTGAGACCGCGAGCCTCCTCATGACCTTGAGACCGCGAGCCTCCTCACGACCTTGAGACCGCGAGCTCACATGGTCTCAACCTCTTGGACCATCAACAAGATTCAAAGATACAACCAATAATGTCAACTCATGTTGAAGCCCTCAAAAGGTCAGAGCCATGTTGACCACTTATGGATTGGGTTAACTTAGATTATGCTTGACCACTTGGTCATTCAATTGACCCTTAATGGTTGACCAATTAGGGTTGAAGTCGATTCAATTAGGGTCTATCAATGTTCACCCATCAACACTCAACAATGTGCATCAACACAAGGTTGAACCCTTCAATTGAGCTCCAATTGGGCCCAAACTTGGCCCAAAAGGTCTTGAGGTCATTTGGGTGGACCCCACATGGTCTTGAGACCGTTTGACCAAGATTTAATTAAAATCTAAGGTGATTTGATAGAGATTGAACCATGATTGGGTCACTAAATCAGTATTTTAATCAATTGATAACTTATTTGCAATTGGGTCCTCAATTGGTCAAAATACTTAACCCTAGACCTTCAAACGGTCTTGGGTGATTGTCCTCTCGGTCTTGAGACCGTTTGGATGAGTTCCAAACGGTCTTAAGACCGTTTGCCCATCCAATTTTGGATTCTAGTGCAAATTCATCAAGGTCTGACCCATTGAATTGATGATCATGTCAATATTTTATTGCAATGTAATTTGGTGTAATTGTACCTTCAATTGGTCAACTAATCTTGACCCCAGACCTCCAAAAGGTCATGGTTGATTGCCCTCGTGGTCTTGAGACCGTTTGGGTGACCCCTAAACGGTCTTGAGACCGTTTAGGTCAATCAACCCTAAAAACCCTAATTAGGTCACCATAATTTCAGTACTGCTTTTATCTAGGGTTAGCCCTAGTATTCACCCTTCAACTCTTAGCCCGTTTGGAATTAGACCATAACACTTGGTGAGTTGTTAATTAACATTATTTTGAACAGTAATCTCATACGGTCAACGCTTAGTCAACGACCTTACACGGTCTTGAGACCGTTTGCCCAAAAAGGCAATTTCAGACCGTTTGAAAATCAGGAATAAATTCAAATAAAGTTGTTACTTAAAAAAGTCATATCTCCCGATTCCCTTGTATTTAGCCTCCCAAATTTTGAAGGTAATTAGCCTATATAATTAGGAACAAATTTCGTATACGGTAGACGCTCGGTCAATCGGGACAAACGGTCTTGGAGACCGTTTTCCCTGTCGCGGTCTCGAGACCGTTTGCTCACCTCGCGGTCTTGAGACCGAGAGAGAAAACTGGTGGGACCGTTTAAGGAAGTGAAAAGCGGTGGGTTTTTCTTGGAAATCACTCCTTCATCTCCTAGCTCAAGAACAGTACGAATATCCCATGGATTTTCTTGCAAAATAGTAGGGAAAAGTAGGGAAACACTAAGAGCTATCATCAAAATGCATATAAAGATGCACATAGTAAAGCATGGGTTTAGAGTTATAAAACCCGCCTAAAGCTTGCTTCTTGAGCTCCAAGCTTTCAAGCTCCAAGCTCTAATGGCGTCCTTGAGTTCTTACAGGTTGGCCAAGGTGAAAACTCCAAGGAAGGATGAAAAGAGACGGCTAGAAAGGTAGGGTTTCAAGAGTTAGCCATGAAGATGACCTTGAATTCGAGTTTTAACCATGGAATTAGGCAAGAAGAGGGGTTTAAACCTACCTTGCACCCCTTGGTCGTCCTCCTTAGCTCCAAGGCAGTCCTTGGTCGTCTTTGGTGAAATGAAACAGTAAGGTAACGAAGGGTAAGTTCCCTTGCAACTAAGGGAAGGAGGGCTTATATACATGGGGTAGGATTTTCAACATTAATTCATAAGTTGTCCATAATTCCAACTAGGTCCTTCCTTCTTTACTTGATCGTCCCTTCCTCTTTATTCTAAGGACAACCTTCTCTTAAGGTATTAGGAAAAGAAGGTAAAGGAGAGCAAGCTAAGAATGAGGTATATACATAAAGAGATATTACACATATACCATGATTATTCAATCACAAGGCATATCTCATAACTTGATAATTCAATTGAGGTGACTTCCTCATCATTTCTTCTCTTAATGATGGCAAGAGTCTAAAAAAAATACATTAGATGACATATTTCACAATTTGTATCCCTTAATTTGGGTAAATTGCATTTTACCCCAAACTAGGGTTTCAAGCACCGAGATTGCTTCCACAGCTGCACCTTGGTGCCCTAGCTTGGGAAATCCCTCAAACTTTACCTAAAAGATTCTCATGATGTCTCAACATCAGAGGAACATCTCAACATGTGCAAATTGCAAGCTAACCATTTTAACTGGGTAAATTGCACATAGGTCCCTGTATATCAAAACAATGCTACAACTTTAAATAAAAGGAGCAAATACTTGAAATATACGTTTCTGAGAAACTTAATCACATGCTCAGAGTTAATCACAAGGATTTAATTACATATTTAGGCAAAACACCTAGGGTTGACTCATAACCCAGGTCAGGGATGTTACACCACCCTTGTTGAGCCCAATAAATGAATGTTCTCACATGGAACATGTAAGGTATCTATGACAAGGATACTCAAAATACCGTGAAAGATCTTGTCAAGAAGTATAACATCCAAGTAGTAGCTCTACTAGAACCTCAATGCAGTGGTATACAGACAATTGACATCATCAAGAAGCCTAGCTTCCCCAATCACATAGAGTTGAAGCGGTGGCCTTCTCGCGAGGAATATAGGCCCTTTGGACACACAATACCCCACTAGAAAACATCTTCTCTCACAAACAGTTCATACACTGTAAGATTAAAGAATCTATATACACCTTTGTGTATGCTAGAACTACAAGGACTCGTAGGAAACTTCTATGGATCTAAATAGACTCCCTAGCTTCTACAATTATAAAATCATGGGTAGTGATTGGCGATTTCAATGGTGTTATGTATCCCTCTAAAGAGGTTGGTAGTAAAACCTTTGATAGTGCCGACAATAGACATTTTACTGAAGTAGTGGGTGCTTGCTCACTATATGCTCTGGGGGAGAGTGGTTCTCCCACCACATTTAGAAGCAGACTCCTTCATGAATGCCTAGATAGGGCGCTAGTCAATTAATTGTAGATTGACCAGGCGATGTCTAACTTGGTGCAAGTCTTGGAAAGGAACCACTCAAACAATGCCCTATCTTAGATATCGGTACCACACCATCCTCTACAAATAAATACCACCTTCGAACCTTGGTCACATGGGAAACCCTCCTAAACTTCAACATTTTCCTCAATAACAACGAGGACTGTAATGTCCCTCTTCAGCTAGCGGCCTCCAACTTTCTAAAGTTAGTCGTTCCTTGGGACCTTTCGAATAGGAAGGCAGAAAGAAGAGACAAAGATCGCCTCTCTACCATGATAAAATGGAATCAGATACAACTCTCTCTTTCTTTCAACCATGACCTAGCCTGAAATATGATCTCCCTCCAAACACAGCTTGATACGATATTACACAGAGAAGAGGAGTGGAAATCGAAGGCTTGTTGTGACTAAGGGATTACAACACCATCTATTTCCATTGATTGATCAAAGCATAAGATGGAGGAACAATATCACTCACCTAAAATATTTAAAGGATACCTCGATGGAAGATGATGGTTTGCTTAAACAACTAATCCTTGATTTCTTCTCTAATGTATACCAGGAGATAGACTCTATAATGCAAATATCTTCCCGTCGGATCTTTTTGGTGCCTTCTATCTGCTCTCGCCCATAGAAACATCGTGTCATCAATTTGCAAAGATCTGGGTGGCCCTTAGCTCGATATTGCCCCTCAAAGCCCCAGAGCCCAATGGTGTGGATGTGTCTTTTTTTCAGAAGAATTGGCCAGCTCTCAAAGACCAAATTTGTGACTTCATCAAGGGCCCCACAATATCGCCTTTATATCATGAAGGGGTGATCTCAATGCTTATTCTTATCCCCAAGTTCACCTCATCTCAATCCTACTCACAGCTCCATCTGATTTCCCTCAACAATGTATGCACCAAACTATTGTCCAAGGTGATTGCGTTGCACATTAAGCCTTACCTATAGGATTAGATTTCTCCATTCTAATCTAGTTTTATATCAGGTAGACGAATTGGAGACTACATCACGTTAGCCCAAGAGCTAATTCACTCTATGGGATCCAAATCCAACTGGAATCATTTCCTTTCCCTCAAACTATCTCTGGTGAAAGCTTTTGAAAAACTGAGTTGGCAGTTCATTGAAGACATCCTCCTCCGAACAATAATTCTAAGGAACATTCCAGCCATCATGCACATCATACAATTTGGTAGAACTTCAATGCAGAATGGGGGGCAATAGGCACATTTCGCTCCTCGTGAGGTGTCAAGTAAGGGGTCCACTCTCGCCATATATCTTTGTCCTATACCTTGACCGATTCATCTAGATGATCGCATTGGAGGTCGAATACCACAAATGGAAATTGATTGGCATTTCAAGGAATAAGCTACAATTAACCCACATGAGCTTCAATGATTATATCATTCTTTTTGGAGAGGCCACTCTACATCAAGAAAATAAAATGAGATGTTGTCCTGGCCAATTTAGCTCTGTCTCAGGGCAATTTTTGTCACACTAGAAATCCTCTATGTTTTCTCCTTCAACACACCATGTCCTTCCAGAGCTCATATTTATAGAAAACTCAATATTAAAGAAACTTCACACTTGGGAAACATCTTTGGATCCCAATCATCAAAGTAAAGGGAAGGAACACTTCCAATACATGCTAAAAAATCACCATCAAATCAACATGTGGAAGAATAACCTCCTCTCCTTCATAGGTCAAATCACTATTACTAAGTTCATCCTCCTCTCCTTATCATGCTACACTATGCAAGTAATTCAACTCCTGGCTTCCACATTTGAGAAGATCAATCAAATTGTCAAAACTTCATCTGGAATGAATCTTCCCCCACCACGAGACTCAATTTGTTGCATGGAAACATATCATCAAGCCCAAGCAACAGGGAAGTTTGTGCATCGGGAAAGCTAAAAATTTCAACCAGACTCTATTAATGAAGATTTCATGGATCTTCCTTCAACCCTAAACATATGCCTTGGGTTACATTATTGGAAGAAAAGTATGTGAATAAAGGTACCCTCAAATCCACTGGCTCCCATATCTGGCACAATATCAAAGGATTCATACTGGTGCTACTGAATAATTCAAGGATAGTGGCTATTTCTGGTGAAGACACTATTTTATGGAAAGATGCTTGGATTGTCTAGGGACTCATCCCTTCAGTGAAACCTCACTTTACCATCCCTGATGACCTTCTTGACCTTAAAGTTGTGAGCTTGGTACTAGACGATGGCTCATGGGATGAAGGATTTCTTAGAAGGGGGTTCACAGTGTCAACAGTTAATGCCATCAAAGCGTATGCCCACCTCAAAGCCTAGATATGGCAAGGATGCACAGATCTGGGGACAAACCCTAGATGGAGTATTTACTACAAACACAGTGTTCTACATACTTTCCCGCATTGAGGATATCGGTCGGTCATACGATGATGTGATATGGTCACTTCTAGTTTCCCATAGATTGAGAGTTCATCTTTGGCTTCTCAATAGAAATGGACTTCTGACCAACTATATACGCACCCAAAAAAAATGATCGATGATCTGATTTTCCAAAGATGTAGGTCCCAAGAGGAGGATTGTCTCCACACCGTTAAAGGCTATCCTAAGGAAATATGTGGTCTATTCTTATTCCCAACACTGCAATAAATTTCTTCACTCACGCTACATCTAGTAATGGATTGGATACAGTCTAAAACATATCAATAACTCAGATGGTTGGAAGATGGTATTTGCAGTGACATACTGGTTCCTATGAAGAATAAAAATTCATTAATCTTTGAAAAAAAATCCATTCCCCCACAAGTCATTGCGGTCATCTTCGGTATTGAAGTTGGAGCTATCCTCTTAGCTATTTCGAGCTCCTATCCTACTCCTATTGTTTGAGAGCAAGGGAAAGAAGTCCCCCTTGCTCTTCATCATCAGTCCACTATCCTACATGTCCATACAATAATATCTCACAAAGATAATATGAAATATACCTATGTGATCTCCAGGAGCATTATATGTGTGTGAATAATCAGATTGACCACCTTAATTTCTAGTACTGACCCTACAAAAGGGGGACTATTCACCATTCTTGAAGCCATATTGCTAGCTAAATGTCAATCATTTCCTCACATGGTCCTGGTCACAGACTCGAGATACTCAGTCCAATGGATCCAAAATCTCAAGCCACTTCCTAATAAATATCATTTGTTGGTAAAAAAATCAGTACCACCTGAAAGATGCAGAGGTGCAAGACGTGATTTACTGTGATCAGAAACAAAATAAACTCACAGATTGGTTGGCTAAGTTATTCCTCAAGCAACCAAATGATCACACAATATGGCCTTCATGCCCTCCAAATGCACTTCCCACTTACGTAGTGATTTATGCTTAGTTCCCTCTTTATTCCCTATTTATGACGTACCCTGATGTATTGAGTTTAAACTGATATTCTTCCAAAAAAATGCATGGATAAATGACTACGTGCATACACAAAAGTAAAGAATCTAGTATAATGCATAATAAAACTAAGTTGCTAGCACGTAAGGAAAAAATGTAGCCAGACAAACATGAATAAGTTATTGGTGTATATAGTAGAAAAACACACATATAAGTCATAATGCACATACGTTGAATTAATAAATCTTATCACATGTGCATGAAAAGGGAAATAGATAGATAGATATACATGAACAAATATAGACTCCTCACTCATCTTTATTTAAAAGGCAGTAGATAGTATACTTGGGATGACTTTATTATAAGAGACATCCTATAAGAATATAGTAAGAAAACAATCAAAATTGTTTTAAATACAAAAATTACATACAAAAAAACTCTCTTTCTGTTATTTTTAACAAATTTTTTAGTACTGAGTTAACTTATAATTATGATCAACAATTGGATTAGAAGTTGATGTTGAACTCTCATTTTTAATCCTATAAAATAAGTATAAGAGGTCTTTTATACTATTCCATTCTTCTTTGTATTCTTGTTACTAGCCATGCTCTAGAAATCAATTGGTATCATGAATACTCTAGTTATCACATACCACGGATGCTTAAGGAGCCATTTGGATGGAGAACTTAGAAATTTTTATGCAATTATGAAGATCCACGATCTAGGCTACAACAGTTAGTAATCGCATTAGTTACAAGTATTGTGTTTGGACAACCATTTGACCAGAAGAGATGTCGAGGTTATAGATACTATGAAGTTCTATGCATTTTGCAGCCATGATCAGAACTGTTGTTCCTATTTCCTACAAAATGGCTACGAACATCGTGATGAATGAGGGTGTTTCCATGGCCCCCGTCTTGGTCATGCATGTGGATATCTTGTTGAAGGATGAACACCACCGCTGCCGACGTTGCTGCTATGTTGTCAGGATAGATCTCTCCACTATTGTCACCATTGTTCTTCTATTCTTGTTGTTGCGATGTCATCCTTGAGCATGCTCCTCTTGACTTTGATCTTCTTAGTAGAGTATGTAAACTCCTATTTATACACAACTTGTAATCAGTTGTAAGACATCTCAATATAATCATATTTACCATTCTTACATGGTATCACAACCAAGATCCTATAAGAGAAAGAGAAAAAAAATACTCCAAGCTGGTGGGCAACAACCTCTTCTCTCTTGATATGCCAACCGCAAGCTTTTTTTATCGTGTCATATTTAATAACATTGTAAGTTGAGTTCTCTCTTAATTGTTTCCCTTGCCTCTCTTTATTTTTATCTATTTTGTCTCTTTTTTGGATTCCTCCTCTCCCACTTGTATAAAGTCTTTTTCCTATAGCATTGATTACATGTGCTTAGTCTCATATTGTTGTATACATGAGTGCTACCATTTCTAGACTCCTATATATACAAGTCTTGTAATCAGTTGTAAGACATCTCAATATAATCCTATTTATCATTTGTACATGATATTAGAGTTAAGATTTTGTAAGAGGGAGAAAAGTAAAGACACTCTTAGCGGACGGGTGGTGGACCCTTCTCTCTTGGTATGCGACCCGCTGGCCTATTTGTGTTTTTAATAAGTTGTCCTTTTATATTTTTTCTCTTTCTTCTTTTATAACAATAGATTTCCTTTTTTCTCTAAAACCACTGTCAATATCTATCCTTTTCTATCGGTTTCCTTTATTAACTAATATCATTGTGGGTTTTCTTTTCTCTTATTTTTCTTCTAGTCAAACTCCTTTTCCTTCTTTAATAGTTCTCTCTTTCTTTTTTACTATTATTCAATTTCCTTCTCAACTTCTTATTTTCTTTCCTCTCATACATCTCTGCATTTTTATTTATTTTCTCTTCTTAATTTCTCTTCATCTCCATGTCATTTCCTTTCTCTTTTTTGTTTCAGTCATGTCTAGTTCCACTACCGATCTTCCCTCCCATACTTTTCTAGGTCATCTTGGCAGACATCTATTCACACATGACAGAGATTTGTCTTGCCCTTCACTCTCCTCATCGTGTCCCCTTCACCCTCCTCCTAGCCTCTTCACCTTCTGAGCACAACTTCCGTCTTCTTCTCTCTAGGTCGTCCCTCCTAATCGCTGATCAGATCACCTCCACTTCTGGTTTTCTCTCACCCTACTTCAAGCTCTACACCCGTATCTTCTTCGAGCAGTGCAAGGAGATGTACAATGTTATGCCATGTATGAGCATTATAGTCAACCATTTTCTACTCCTCGTCTACGAGTTCCTCATGTTCCAAGACAAATGAGAAAGCTCAAGTGTAGATCATGATGAAGATCGTGACTTTTCATTCCTCTTTCTCCTCGACGTCTACAACATCCTCCAACAAGAAAGTCCAGTTGATGGCAGTACCTCTATAACTCTGTCTCTTTGCATCGTTGTCGCTGCCACACTCTCAGCCCATTGTAGCATCAATTTGCTTCTTCTACTCAGGTGTGAAATTCATCTACAATTGCTTCTTCCCATCCCCAGCGGCCCGACATCATGGACACCATCAATGACGTCAGTGCCATGCCAACCATCACAATAAGATTGTTGACCACTATCAGCCTAATCGACCTTGTTGTATGATATTGGTGGCGTAGTGGCGTGGAACTAAATGGTATCATGGGTGGGAGATGATACGGTGGGAAGTGTTGCTCGTGGATGTGTGTCAGACTCGGTCACACAACAGACACACATGTCATCGTAGTTATTGTTTCCACTTCCACCATGTTTCCAACCGGGTTTAGGGTTTACCTGGTCTAACAATGTGGAGGGTGAGAAGGGAACAAGTCAGGGGAGGAAGCTGTGATGGCGGTGTAAGAATGAAGTGTCAGTGAGAAGAAGGAAGTCAGGGGAGATGACTAGGGTCTAACGACCTATATGCTTGAAATTTTTTAATGGAAAGGACAAAAATAGCACAGTTTAAGAAAACAAATTTTGAGTATAGCACCTTTGTGAAAATAATTCTCAAAGTAGCCCACTTTATTAAGAAAATGCCACTTAGATTGGCGTTTTTCTGGTCAAACTATTGAAAACACTAGTCCGATTGGAACTTTCTGTCCAAGATGAAAAATAATAAAAAACATAAAAAGATGCACAAACGCCAACCCAATTGGTGTTTTCATCCAACCTATTTTGGCCTCAATTGCGAGAAAATGCCAATTGAGTTAGTGTTTTTGCATTTTTTTCCATCTCGGGCAGAAAGTTCCAATCGAACTGCGTTTTTAGGTATAGGAAGAAGCCCCATCAAATAGAGATTTTTTCTTTCGAGCATCCTTCGATTGTTAATACGAGATAGAAGGACCTCTACTACAAGCGGTAGTACACCTTTGATCATGATATTAGTTTGACTAGAAAAATGCCAATTTAAGTGGTGTGTTCACTCCAAAGTTACATTGAAACTTATGTTCACGGACCTATACTCGGAATTTGTTTTCCACAAACTATGTTAATTTGATTTTTTTTCCTTTCTGAATTACATTAATATTAATTCTAGAGGCTGCAATATTGACAAGTAAAAATAGCTGCACTCTAAATACCGTTTTCATCAATTATTATGATTAAAGTCCAAACGGCACCAGTGTCGAAGTGGTATTCTGAAGAGCGCCGTTAAATACAATATTGCGTTTAATTACACAATCTAAACGGCACCTTAAGGGAGAACAAATGCCCTCTAATGCGGCAACCCTATGAAGACCCCACATGGGTTGGCACTTGGCAGATCAAAAGCTAGAGCAACATAATTGTGTCATAAACCACACTCACCTAGTAAATCTTCCATATAACCCAACTTCAATTGGCCAAATTGTGTCTCTTTACTTGAAATCATTATGATAATGAATCCAGTTGCAATTTTAATACACCGTTTTTTTGTTGTGCACAATTTAAAATCACTGGCTTAGTGGTTCCATGCCAAAATTTGTTCCGTGATTGAAGTCCACAAAGCTATCAAACTGATTTATCGTGCCATAGCCCACAGGCCGTAGGGGCGTCTTCTTGCCTGGAAATGCAGTTTGTACCTCAAGGGGGGCGTACTTTCAGGTTGCCATTTTCCACTGCCTTTTTAATTGTCTTCTATAATATTACAGATACCACTAATATCCTCAAAATTCGCGTTATTTGCTTCCTTTCTTCTCGTCCCCTTTCTTCTCCTCACCTCCCTGCTTCTTCTCCTCTGCCTTCTTCTCCTCCTTCTCAACCTTGGTTGGGCCCACGGAAAGGATCTCGATCTTGCCAAACTTCCTTAGCTTCTTGACGATGACGACTGCATCAACACCACCGACCACCGTGAGCTTCTTGTCTTTCATGTCGACGGCGATTGAGTCGATGCCTAGGATGTCCGCGACCGTCTCCATGGTCCTCCGCCTGGCACGGTCGTCGACCAGAGAAGGCACCCTCACTGTAACTGCCTGCAAATCAAACACATCGAATCAGATTGAAAACTGGAACGGAATGAACAGCGAATCCGATTGAAAACTAGAACCAGAATGAAAGAACGACCGCCGGTTCGATTTTTCTCGAGTATAAAAGAAGAGAAAAGACAGCCCGCTTTTTGAAAGAAATATTTCTAATTCTGGCCTTTTGCTGGTATGAAATTCACTGCTAGCGCGTGGACACTTACCAGTGCCATGAGTTGTTAATTAAGGGCTCCTGAACTGGAATGGGAACGTCGGAAGCGTAGATCACACGACGGAAGATAGTTGCCTCGATCACTCTAGTGCTACCTAGCAGCTCTAAGACGTATGCTACTCTGTTTTTGCTAGGTATTAGAACCAATCGAGCTAAATGGCCTTTAGCTGGGACTGTGATGAGGGTCTTGAGGTTGAACGTCGAGAGGTCCTTTATATAGTCCTTCCGCTATGCATAATGACAGAGCTGTGTACGTGGGATGTGGACCCCGAACACATATAACTCCATACGGAACAAACGTCTGATGCTCTCCTAACAGCCTCTTAATTTTTTACAACAATTATATACTTTTTCGAGTGCGACATTAACACGACTAATATAATGGTCAATTATTATCACCACAATACAAACCACAAGTTCATAAATTAGTAAAGACGGCACAGTGGGCCGCAAACCTTTCTTAAAACACAAAATAGGAATGCCTAGAACAAACCGCACATCACATCTAAGTAATTAAATCTGAAATACTTACAAACCATAAACTGATTGCTGATGTATGTGCGCCACCACCTCCGTCGGATTAAGATCTTCGGTCTGGGACAATGTGCCCCGCTATGGGGCCCACCAGTCTATGGATGAGATGTTGTGGTTAGAGAGGTGGGCACAGAAGTTGGGTGCAGAAGATTTGAACCCCCTCCGTCGTCGTGCAGCTTCTAAACGAAAGAAGATCTTCTGCGGAATGCACGGTTGTCTCTGTAACCACTCCTTTTAAGATAAATTTCTACATGAGTAATTCTAGCCGTAACCGGCTGCCCACCCAACCACCCACCCGACTCGGGCTGCTGCAAAGTCCAATGTGGACCAATTTTATTTATTTTTAAATAGGAGGGAAGTAGAAACAAAGTGAAAACTTGTATTGATCATAACTTTCAAGCCACAATAAATTTTTCAATGAAACAAAAAGTACTAGATTCGTAATAAAAAATATTTTTCAATAAGACCAATGTTGACATATTTTGAAAAAATAATAATATGAGAAAATAAGGATGAGAGAAGTAGAAGAGAGAGAAAATATTTTTATCTATAACTTTTACTCTGGAGCATTTTTTTAATGAAATAAATTTTATTAGAATCCTTGTAAAAAATATTTTCCAACAAGACTAGTGTTGACATACTTAAAAATAATGATAATATGAGAGAAATATAGTATCCGTATTTTAGGATACCATACACATGCTTTGGGTATAGACGTACAATACTTGTGAGTATAGTACGTGTTTCTCCCAAATCATATACAATATTTACTTGTTCATCTATGGATTCGATTGAACTAACATCAGCACTGAGTTTAATACTGTACTTTTGAATGAATAAGATCAAGGATTAGTTGTTCTTAAACATAGGTGAAAGTATTGCAGTTTAGTAAAATATGTATGTTTTTAATGAAATGTGAATTAGTTTATATAGGTACGATATGTGATTATTGACAATCTTTTATACATGATGTCTCGTACTGTACCAACAAGATCATCAAATCATGTATTGTTGTTATGTCCCGTACGGTACCTCTAGTACTGTACGTCTAGTATAATACTTTGTATTACAAAATATAGTTGTTAGTACAGTACTTGTACCAACAAGATCATCAAATCATGTATTGTTCTTGTGTCTCGCACGGTACCTCTAGTACTGTACGTCTAATACTATACTTTGTATTACAAAATGCGGCTGTTAGTACTGTACTTCTAGTAACAACAAGATCATCAAATCATGTATTGTTGGTATGTCTCGTACAATACCTCTAGTACTGTACGTCTAGTACTATACTTTATATTACAAAATGTGGTTGTTAGTACTATAGTTCTTGTACCAACAAGATCATCAAATCATTACTGTATGTCTCGTACAGTACCTCTAGTGTTGTACGTCTAGTACTATACTTTGTATTACAAAATCTAGTTGTTAGTACTGTACTTCTTGTACCAACAAGATCAGCAAATCATACACTGTATGTCTCGTAAAGTACCTCTAGTACTGTACGTCTATTACTATACTTTGTATTACAAAATGTGGTTGTTAGTAATGTACTTCTTGTACCAATAACATCATCAAATCATGTATTGTTGTTTTGTCTCGTACAATATCTCTAGTATTGTACGTCTAATATTATACTTTGTATTATAAAATGTGACCGTTAGTACTGTACTTCTAGTAACAACAAGATCATCAAATTATATATTGTTGTTGTGTCTCGTACGGTACCTTGAGTATCCTTGTATATAATTATTGTCAAACGTTACATTTGAATGTATGTAAAAATTAATATAAATGATAACATGTACGGTACTTATGGATTTATGACATAATATGGAATATGAAGAAATAAAGAGGCAATAAGTATTGTACCTGAATGGTCAATCTGAGTACAATATCTAAAAATGTATTGTACTTTTGTATACTTCTCTCCTCTCTTAATATACTTCTAATATTATTTTTTCCAAAGTATATCAACATTGGTCTTGATAGAAAGTATTTTTCTTTAGGAATCTGATGTTTTTTATTTCGAAAAAAAATTCATTTGGAATTGATAGTTATGAGCAAAATCGGTTTCTCTCTCTTCTTATTATTCTCTTTTTAACTTTTCAACAACTTTTTGCCACATCAGCAGTGCCCCATTCCCAACTACCGGGTAGGCTCACGGGGATGTGGCCGGGTGCCTGTAGCGTTACTCTTCTACATAGGATAGTGGGAGGTGGCTTACGCTGTTGCTCGCCTCCCATAGTTCCGACTTGGTTAAAAGTTTGTACTCACCACCTCTTCCGTCCTTGTTTGGTTGTCCCACATGCGCATTCATTGCATTCGTTTGGCTCCTGCCGGCTGCCGCTGGTCTCTCTTCGGCTTGTTCCTTGCACATTTTTGTGGTGGTTTTTACTGTGCACTTTGCCCCTTAGTCAATGTCATAACAAACTGTAACTTGGTGATATTTGTATAGGAACAGGGGTAGTGAGGGGGGAACTATTTAAGAACGTTTTCTTTTTGTTGCGTGGGGAAATGGAAATCATTCTCTTATCTCATATTGTAGAAAATGTAACATCTTATTTACTTAATTTAGTTAGTATATTAGACTAAGAGGCATCGCTTAAAGAGCAACTCAGTTTTCTCATCATACCATTAATGAATGTGAAGATGAATCTTAAACAACATTTGTCTTTTTACGATATGTTGAACACAAAAGCATCATTTGGGAGAAATAATAACTGTGTTTTCGATAAGTTTCATTATTATTCCATGCATAAATACAACTTATCCAGGTTTTCTCAGTTTTATTAATCATGACCTGACAACGATAATTTTGACTACAAAGAAAAGCATGTTGTCGATGGACGCCTATCCTATAGGAGACCTATAGAAAAATGGTAGGAGACCAATCATAATTTTTTATAGTATTAAAGAATTTGTTTTAATGCTGAAAAAATAATTTCTCTCTCCATCAATATTTTTATGGGTTGGGTTTTTAGTGTTCTCATTAGTTGTCGTATACTAGTAGTATATGCGGCCTCCTATACTACTAGTTTTGTGTTGTCGATCATCATGAATGCGCAACCAGACATAAATCCATCACAGTTCAAACATGAATATTTATGGTGTCGGAAGAGAGAAACATATCACATTCATTTAAATTATATAAAGCACTAATTGCATAAATCACTTTCATGTCTCTATAGCTTTGGAAACCATATTCATTATTTAGGTGGAACGTTGTTTATTGGTGGAAACAAGATGCCGATGAGGAATCATTTGTTTAAAAAGATTCAGTTTTATGATATGGAAATGTTACTTGTGAGGGGACTGAATTTTATTGAGATTTATTTTGGGTATAGGATATAAAAAAAGTTTGAGGGGATATTTTCATAGGAAGTATATAGATAAAGGGATATGAATTCTTGTAGGAATGTACTATTTTATAGATAAAGAGATATGAATTCTTGTAGAATGTACTATTATGGAAACAAAGTCTAGGTAGGAACAAAGCCCTTAACATCAAACTTTCATTAGAGAAACATAGAAAGTCAACAAGATATAGGATGGAAATTGTTTCTCTCAAGGGAACCATTTTATAGGTGGGAACTAGAGTTCTTGATGGGAACGTCATTTGAAGGGAAATAATTTTTTAATAAATATTTTATTGGAGGGAAAAAGTTTGGTTGTTCTTTATGTTATTAAAGACAATCATATTGTTAGCCAAACATACTTGTTTGAGCATAGCAAGAAAGAGAAATACTTATTTTGGGGAAAAATCTTGATGGGAAAGTTATAGTTCTTAGAAGGAAAGTATTAATGGAACATGTCCATAGCGAGAAGAAGCAAAGAATTGGGGTTTAAGTTTTACTAATTGTAAGTAAATAATCAATGGAGAAATATGTTTCTTAGAAGATATATTTTCTCCAGGATTCTCTATTCCTTTTTAATTGTAAAAAAGCATTCCAAGCTTCTCCATAGATACCCCATAGATTTTCTCGCCTCCTGTAAAACTTGCTAACAAAGCATCAGCAACAACTTCTTGCAACATTCCCCTACATATGAATGTCTAATATTTCTAGTTCCATATGATTCTTACTTTAGCATTTGCATATTGGAGTTTATTAACATTTTTTCTTACAATATATGTAGAAATATCTATAATTTTTAGTATATTTTATTGGATTCTGTGTTATCTTTGTGAGAACAAATAAGTGGAAGACGGAGGTCCTCAATACTTTAAGGCGTGTCCAAAAGATGACCCAATATGGTAGGTCCCCTATCTCTATCTTTGGTATTTGGAGTGTAGATAACTTATATATATGATAGAAACAATGATTGTTTAGAGTAGGCTAGTAGATCGTATGACTCTTCTAGTAGACTGGCTAGCTGATCACTCGATGAAACAATCAACAACACACTAGTCTGTTGACTGAATCAATTGCTCATTTACCTAGAAATACGGAAATGTTAGACGTCAATATTAACATTTAGTTGATTTGTTGCCCACATTTTTTGGTCTTTTACTCAGATAGACTTAATTGATTTTGTTCACCAACACACTAGTGAATCGGTTAGTGTCACTAGTTAAGAGACTAGAATGCAAATACAAACTTTGTTATTCAACTACTCAATCCATTACAAGCCTCATCGACTTACTGGAAATTCATAAACAAGTCAAGAAGGGGGATTAGTCGACCGAGTAGACCATCCAGTTGATCGAATACTACACCAATAACAAGCACTAAGAGAAAGCCAGTCGATTGACTACCACTTCCAATCAATCTGTAAGACTTCAAATTTTGCTTAACCCTAATCTTGTTTGTTACTCATAATTGAATGCTTAATTGGAACTTGATCCAATTGACCTTATATAACCTAAGCACACCTTAATTTCATTAATTGCATGATTTGTTGAATTAATGAGGAATTGTCTTAAAATGGTCGATGGCTATCTAACTAGGGTTGATGGTTTTTCATCTTGACCAAGGTCAATGTCTTATATATTATCCAAAGAATTTGTCATCACCTACAACTACTAGATAATTACCAAAACCAAATGGCAAATCTCTAATGTATACTTGTGAATTGTGACCAGAAAGGTTGTGCTAAGGGACAAACTCTGACAAATGTACCCTCAACAAAAGCTTGGTGATCAATACTAATTGGTCAACTCCTGTACCTAACCAGTATAAATAGAAGCACTAGCCATTCAATTTAAAAAAGTGAAAAAGATCCTCATAACATAAATTTTCACGAATATTTCACATATGTTTTGTGTTAGAAATTTACCTTGATATGAAAACTAGGATAACAAACCCATTGTTATGCACTTAGATATCAACAGTTTCTTCTAATTAAATTCACTTTGAACAAAGTAGAAAATTGGACTCTAACTCAACAAACTCGATAGGCAGGATATTGACCTTGGAGGTTGATTATCATGCATGAAGAAGGAATCAAGCAAAAAGGAGAAAATTCCATCAATCGACCTTTAGAGACTGATAAAGGGAGCACATTCAAAGATCTTGATAGACACTCTATTGAGTTCTCTTACTAGAAACAAAGCTCAGCAGTAAGTGATTGAGCTATCACATCAGCCGACCTCTAGATCTATTGATCCATATAAGATATCAACCCCACCTTGAGAAACCTCAACACTAGTCAATGTAAAATAAGCTACCAAGATGTCAAGCTCTATTCTAAACTCATCAAGCCGATGCACTCAAGCCATCAATCAACCTCTAGGTTAATTGTTCACAAAATGACCGAGCTTGAAGTTTGACCCCCTCCATCATTCAACCCCTCAAGCAAAGATTGGTTGGGGTTCGAAAGACAATCTATCGATAAAGAAGCCCATCAAACTCTCAAACTCGATAGTTAGAAGATAAAAGGTCGATGCCACATGGGACAATCATAGATTGATAGGAGGCCAATCAAACCCTATGAATAAGACCCCAAAGAATCACATTAAAAAAAAATCTTTGTCTTCTATGAAAAGGTCAAAATATTGTTGAGGAGCAGAAGGACCAAAGGCAAGAACTATTAACCTCATGAGATCTCTTTACTTTACCATTAGCCACTTTCACCAACAAGCTCGATAGGTCCATCTTGATTCAAGCATCACCAACAACCTTAATGAAGACTATCGACCTCCAAGGTTGATAGGGGATTTTGATCAACCTGTTCAAGAGATGGACCTCTCAGGAAGATTCAACCGAAAGGTTGGTAGATTGACCTTACAATTAGATCTACATTTATATTGACCTCTCTCCTTTTCTCTTGTTGTTTTCATTATTTTCTTTTGAGAAATGTAACTTTTCAAGTGTAACTTGTTTCTTAATTGCACCATGAGTGGATAAACTCTTTAATTTGGGTTGGGAGTAGCCATCAGACCCTCCCAACCATATAATATTTCCTTCTTCAGTTTATATATATATATATATATATATATACATATATATAATTTATATATATGTGTTCTTAGAGTTATGTATCTATACTCCCATTTAAATGTATCCCTTATTTGATTGGATACCTTGTTGCGATGTCTGATCTAAATTAATTCAAGATAACAAGTCGAGGAAGATCTAGAGTATGGATTAGTGACAAGTCATAAGAGTAAGGAGGAGCAAAACTTCAAATGGGCATCCTTAATCTATTGGTTATCACCTTAAGAGAGAGGTACTATTAGATATAAATCTACCCTTATCTCTAAAGAAGGAAGATGCTAGATATCTTTTGGGACGTCTTGTAGAATATGTTAAAAGCATATATAAACTACAAGAGAAGGTTTTGCATGATTGAGGATGGTTTGATTGGTGAAACCAATCAAAGTTCCCTCATCATAATCATAGTTATCTTAGTTTCATGTGTTCTTTATAATTTAGGTTTAATTCATTCCTTTATTGCAATACAAATTTCAAACATTTTGATTCAACTAAACTAAGACAAGTCTTTTTTCACACATTGTTGTTTCTTCTTATCCATGTGTTTCACTCTATATTAATATAATAGACTCCATATTTAGTTGTGAACATATCCTGAAGTCAGGTTTAAATTTAAATTTCAACCCTTTTGATTTGACAAAATTTTGTTCAACTTTTGGCGTTGTTCTCAGGGATAAGGCAACAAGCAAAGGACCCAAAGTTCACTTAGAATGAATTAGTGTTACTAAGTTTAGTAAAGACTTAATCACACAAGTCTTTTCATGCATTTAGTTGGGCACACAATAAACATGAGGAAAAGTCCTAGAGTTTAACCTTCTAACCAGGTTGTCAACTTGCGGCGAACAACAAGTCAACTTAGTATAGATAGGTTTTGATCCAAAGGAAAGAATAAGAAAATAGTTCAGGTTCAAATCCAATTGCGAAAATAAGAAATATAATTTTGACTTGAGAGAGTTGATTAAGAACTAAGAACAGAAATAAATCTTGCTGAGACAACATTTAGCATGGTAAAAAATAAAAGAACTGAGGGTACGGGGGATCACTGTCAAAAGTCATGCTAAAAGTTTACAAATCAACTACTAAATCTTGATAACAAACTAGGACCATGTGGATATTTCCT
This sequence comes from Alisma plantago-aquatica, assembly GCA_963693085.1. NCBI lineage: Eukaryota > Viridiplantae > Streptophyta > Magnoliopsida > Alismatales > Alismataceae > Alisma > Alisma plantago-aquatica. The sequence goes on from OY856412.1 coordinate 51,007,305, forward strand.
TACGGAGCACAATCACACAAGGGTGGGACTTCTCGTAAACCTGTTGGTCCCAATGTTTACGAATCCTCGTCCAACCGTCCATCACATAACTGTTTGAGGTCTCATAGATATATATATGATTCCGATCTGATGTTCAAACCCATGAATGAAATGCTCGTGTCACCATGAACTATAACAAACATGTTACACAAATGGAAAAATCATAATCTAAGTTAAGTGGATGTGTCAATAGATTATAGGTTCATTATTCTAAGAGCCCGAGGTCTCGACACCCCCAAAGGAATATAATTTTTGTTCTATCAAAAAAATAAGTATGAGATCAAATATAGAAATATGATAATTATAATTAAGGGACTATAGGTTCGTTCTTGAGGGGATCCATGGTCATATCACCCCCACAAGAATATATCAATCTATCTAACGATCAAAGCAAAAATGGATAAGGATCATTTTTATACTAAGATAATGAATCGACTACAATGAATAATAGTAGGCTATGGGGTTACCCCCTTGCCCCATAAGAATATACTCACTGTTCATAGGGATTAGAGGGGAGGCAATGGAAGGAAGAGAGAGGGTCATAGACTAGAATGCATAATCCAAAAAGGATCTTTTGCTAATGACAGTTAAATGTCCTTCACTCTTAGTTTCTTGATCCCAAATAAGACAAGAAGAATGAAATCTTGAGAACGAGCTACTTTCTTAAAGAAATATAAGATTACAATGCTTAGAAATGAAATACCAATGGTTAAAATAAAGATACAAATACAAAATTGGGGATACTCTTCTTTGTAGAGTCCCCCCTCTTTTTATAGGGGAAGGAGGTGTAGAAACCCAAAAAGGAGGGGGAGTGAAATGTGGAATCCGGAAGTTTAAACTTTCTAGATCTGGTCAATAGAGAAAACTGTTGATTGCCTTTGATTATCTTGGCCATGTAACTCTCTTTAATGTAGATTTCCACAGTAGCAATTTTGAACAGATTTGGCTCCCTTAAAAGGCTCATAAGAGGTCCAAATAATAGGATATTATTTTATAAAATTGAATTTCTTTTCCAACAAATACTTATACACTCAATTTAGAGTTTGGAAACATTATGGCACTTTTGTTTCCAAGGAATACATGAATTTCAAGACTGCTGTAAAGTGGGCAATTATGTTCCAAGAGTATTTATGTCAATTTTTCCTACAAAAACCCAATAAAATATAATTAAAACTCCAATTAAATAGAAAAAGTCTAAATTAGAATAATTAATTATAAAACTAAGATTACGCTATTTTCGACCAAAAAAAATTATAAAACTAAGAAAATAATCAATAGAACTATCCTACAGAGATATGTAAATGATGTAAAAAATGGATAAATACACATTTATCAAAAATAATCCAGACTTGAATTTTTGCTTGTCCTCAAGCAAATAAATTCACAAATAATTCTAATTTTTACTAGCAAAATATCTATTCTCAGCCTCATAGCCATAACTTTGTTCCTTTCTTATGTATTTTGCTAAGCAACCCAATCTCCTAGAACTACGTAACACAAAATTCTATATTCCCTATCAAAACATAATTCATGTCTTGTTTCAAAATCAAGACTTTGTACGAAACAAACTTCTTCTTACTTTTTCTTTATTTTTGTGAGCTTTTTGTATAGGAACAGGATGAAGGAGGTGTGGAAGAAGATGATTCCTCCTCTATTTGACTCGAGATTTTACTTCTTTATGGACTGCAGTTACATTGACAATATTTTTGGTGTACTTTTTGGCATCTTTTGATGGTACACTCCTATTAGATACTAGGGATATGGAAGAATTAAGATGGAGAGCATGCCACCCAAGACTCAGTTTTTTGTCGGGGGGTGGTTTTTTTTTCTTTTTATTTGAGATAAGAAGGTGGGGGAAGGTTGTTCCTATGCTTATAAACTCACTTTTTTCTGAGGAGTGTCATTACATCAGATAGATTCTTCCTGACAAATACATTATACAAGATTTATGACAAGTTAATCCATAGTAAAAATAGAGAAGATTTATGTTTGGTTTGTATCAATTCCTTACAACTTGCCAACATTTTCGAGGTCCTAACTCATGATCGAAAATGGAATCAAAATTGTACTGCCGATTCAGAAATCTTTTAGTTCACTGATCCATAAAATTGAACCAAAATTGCACTAGCATTTCAAAATTATTCCAGGGCCCTTGATCATTACCTAAAACTGAACCAAAATTGGGCACCAATGTTAAAATTTTGACAATCATGGATCATGATTTAAAAATGAACTGAATTTAGAGTAACTTTCTATGATCCTGAGTGATGATTAAAAAAACAAAGTTGAAATATCAAATATCCTATCGATAATTGCACTGAAACCTAGTGAGAACTAAAAAGTTGAAGATAACCTCTCACACAAAATCTTGAGGAAATATATGATGAACAAATAGAGGACACATACCAAAGACCACCTTTTTGATCGATAATCAGATAATCCCAACCTCATCTTATTTTGAAGGATTGTCAATATGCCAGGGAAGACAATTAACCAGTGAAGTCACTATCTAGAAGGTCACCTTAAATTTGGATACTTGTTTGACACTCAATCTTCAACATGGAGAAATCAAAGCCATATCAGAGATAGGTAAATGCTCCATATTCTGCCTTTTCAAGGGCTCTGGGCCTAGCCCTGAATTGATCCAATAAAAACTATAAATTATATATGCTTAGTAAGTACAAGAGATATAATACTTTCTTAAACAAAATTTTCTAGTTAATAAATTGTCATAATTTTCAAAGATCATAAGATTCTTGATTTTAAATTATTCTGACAAACTACCATCAAATTTACTTTTCACATCCCCATTTTCTCACTAAGGCATAATTTAGTGACAAAATTAAACATTTACTAATTTTAAGAATTGAAGTAATGATGAGAGTCGCTTTCTAGTCGATAAACCTCAAATGGCTCATCAAAAATCCATGGGAATGAATGACTGGTCATATATAGGCCTCAATAAGAAGCTAACCTTACTACAAAGAAATCATTCATACCCAATCTTATCTTTGTTATGAATGGCTATTTCATTAAGTCATCCTCAGTAGGAAAACCATCACTTATGATTTCCACCCTCCACAAGGTTTGTCAAAACATCCTTGATTAGTCCAACCTTTCTGGTCTTTTGTGACCAAAAATGTGGGTTAGATTTGGCTCAAATATGTTGTTCTCGCACTTTCTTAAAACCTTTCCTTGAAAGAGGCGAACTGCTGACACCCCCTTTTTCTCACTCATCGTAAATTAACCATTGTTGTTAATTTGCTGGCTAATGATGGGGTTCTTTTCCAAATTTTATCCTTTTTTCACCTTTATCCATATTTTCCCACATTTCCACATGTTTAATCCATTTATTCCATCCACTTATACCTAGTTTAGGTCTTTCTATGAAGAAACCACAGGTTCATTCCGAAATTGCATTTTCTCATCAATTTTTCTTTTTATGAGACTATCTCGTAAATTTCCCGATTGATTTATCTAAAATAAAAAATTGATTTTCCCCATAGACATGCAGTTGGCGTTTCCCTCATAAATCGAAGGGATAATCTTGATATCTCTATATTATTATTTTATTTAAAATCTATAGTGTTCCACAATTTTCTCTAGAAAATTCCTAAAAGTACCAAAAAAATCAGGTCATAGGTCACATCATTCCTAGGCCACCTAGTGGGTCAAAGAAATCTACAAATCAATGCACCACGTGTGTGGAACATTAGGGTGATGCACTGCCTTTTCTAGAAGTTCTATCCAGAATCATAAACCCTAGAATCTACCTATAAATACCCCCACACCATTGTATTCTGGGCCCTTGTTGAACCTCCTGAATCCAGAGGATTGAACTGCCTCCTCATTTTATTTTCAACATTACTCGTGATCAGAGGATCCTTCCTCTAAAACCACCTACCCAGAATCATCGTTAGGCAGAGATGATATTAAGTTGATCTCATTTCTAACCAATACTCTACTTAAGCTACTCTAACTGCATATAACTTTTTATATCTTCTCTAACTGCTTTTAACTGCCTATATCCACTTAGAAGCGCATATGTGATTCATTTACATATTCCTGCTTATTTGATCTTATGAACAATATTATTTCTTTTATGTAACCTATACATGCTTATCATCCTCTAACTTCCTACACATTTCCCCTAATCAATTGTTAGGGTTATTAGTTGTAGGAGGCCCTAAGGTGATTAGGATCCCAACTTACCAAAAAATAATACTTTATGGTAATTATGGGAAGGGATCGAACATATCTAGTTGTAAAAGCTTGTTAACAAAGATATATGTTTCTTTCATTCTATTTTTTTCCTTCCTTTTGTTCCCTTCTTTTTAATCAGCATGAAATCACCATTTTCTTAATCACATGAAAAAGTATAGACACAGGTTTACCAGACGAGATGGGGTGCTAAACCTTCTTCACTTGTAATAAGATTACCAGACCTAAACTTATGGATTGTTGTTGTTTTTTATCTTATTTATCTGACTTGGTGCCAGATCAGTTTTCTACCATGGACTCACAACATTTAAATTTTTCCCTAGTTCTCCACATAAAACATGGGGGCAACTCCAAACTCCTTTATCTATTTTCTATGCGACCGTCGAACTAAGTTTCACTACCAAGGGCATATGTCAAAAGTATTGGGCAGGGTGTAACAATATATATGAGGTGATGACATACAGGGTTAGGAGTAGAGTTCTTATCTTACCCTATGCCCCTAAGAGATAGGGAAGTAATGGAGTCATTCAACACTTTGTGTTTCTCCAACTAGATCATCTCAGGTGTCTTCAGCGACTTATCCTCGACCTAGGGTTGGGGCCATCTCTAGGGTCTGGACCGTCCCTAGGTTTAGGCCATCATCTGGGTTTGAGCTATCAATTAGATGAGGGCTCTGCTTGATTTTTGAACCACCCACATTAAAAGAATCCTCTGGCCTCTTCCTCTTTTGTAAAGACTCACCATTCAAGTCCCTCTTCTTCTTGTCTGAAGAAAACTTCTTCTTGCGCAATAACTTCTTCTCATAGTTAGTCTGGAAGAAGTCAACCTCGATGATGGTCATCTTTTTGTGATCCATGCTCTGTAACATGGATACATTTAATGTAGGTTGACATTTATGCAACAAAAATAAAAAAGCATGTGTCAAAATTATCAATGTTAAATGTTTCATTATTAATTGAAAGATGCCATCACCCTAATTGTCGAAAACCTTAGCTCAAGAGGGAAAATTATTATCTGTCCCTTAGGACTTAGGAAGGAAGCATGGGTGAAGGAGGATACAAAATATTAGATGAGAAAACCTAGAGGTATATTATTTTGAACAAAAATATTAGGCTTTGTCCATGTGGGATTCATAATGGTTTGAGGGCCTCATAAACCAAACCATGTTGCATAGGAAAATCTGACCAACCCCCAATTCCTTATCCTTTTTACACACCATGGTTATTGTATAATACCCTAATTACTCTCTTTGTCTCTAAAGAAACCTTAAAATCAATAATTATTAAAGAGTTAGATGATAAATCTGGGCTCTGATACCTATATCATGATCCCCATTCCAAACCCTAATCTTCTTTCTCAGAATAGATCAGGTACGTGCCCTTCCCAAATTAAGAAGCTCAATCAACAGGATGAGAATGTTCATGACAGGTACCTCGACCAGTTGGGATGAATTGTTAGGCCTAAAGTTCTATTAATAAACATTTTTAGCTCTTTGTGGAGGCATTTCAGGTCCTCCCAAACCTAAACGGCCCATATATTGTCCAAAACTCCTAATTTGGCAACACTAGAAATAATATTACCCACATTAAGCCTCATTCAGATGAACAATTCCATTTACATTGTTATTTTATAAGCAATCTTATTTAAGACTTATTAAGTAAAGCAACATCATCAATTCATCTAAGACTTTTTACATATAAGCACCATTGATTATGTCTTATTCCGATAAGTATAGATCAAATACTTGCTCTAGATAGAGATATACAACCTCGTGGAGGAGTTATACTTACTCAATGTGTATTACTATACCCAATCACTAGTAAAAATATTAAGTCATTCAATTGACATAATTCAAACTAAATATATATATGTTAGTCAATTTCTAGACTTCACCCCTTGTCATGGATGGATTCATCTACCATGCTTCCATCCTCATCTTGATTCAGGAAAATTGTGGACACTAAATTTTTAATCCGGCCACATTTTTTATTGGATGCAATAAAAAAATTACAAACAATTATTGTGATAACGAATAGTGAAAATCTACGAGAATAGCCATATTTATGAAAATATGGCAGTAAGACACTAAAGTTTGCAATGGAGTAAAGGAAAGCAATAGCATATGAATTCTCTGAGTTACACACCAAGGGACATATGGACATGACAATATGATTCTATACAATACTTAACAAATCTAACATATCGCGAGATAGGTGACTAGATACTTGATCGAGTGCTAGATAAGACTTAATAATCATGATAGTTGATAGTTACCAAATAAATTGAATAAAAAAATCCAAATATTCCTCATGTGGTTATAAGTCACAATCATACAACTAAAATAATAAATCTTACATTGGGAAAGCTACCAACTGGAATGGCCATCGAATGTTTCTGATGTTCCCATATGGGATTCTATGCTTGTATGTCATCATCATGACCCTAAACTAATGATTGTCGATATTCCATTACATGATAACATGCTTGGATTTCATCATTAGTAATCTAAACTAGGGACTACATGACATATCTATAAACCAATACAAAACACCTAAATGAGCTATCTGACTGACTCTATAAATGTGTACACCACATGGGTACACCCCAAACATGAAACCATACTAAACTCCTTGTCAAACTTATATTAATTTTCCACATAATTTTGATTCCAAAATTTTCAAAGCCCAAAGTCAAATAGGGTGTATAACAAGTACATGTTGGGAAATATGGGCACAGTGTATAGCAATGGAAACAAAAAAATTTATCTATCAGTATTCTCATAACAACAAGATCGCATCAAATACTATCGAATAGGAAGGATGGTTTAGTGAGATATACCTGGTCCTGGAGAAAGTCCAGCAACAACAACTTGCTTCAATGCAACTATTTCCAGTTGTCCTTGTACAGTGGTTGTGCAGCTCCTGGTCTTCACCGCAAACAACAAACACAAACAACTTCTGCAACACTCCTGTGGTTTCACCAAGGACTACAAGATGACTTTTCTCTTCAAGTAGCAACCAAAGGACTCCTGTCTCTAGAGTAGTCCACACAGACCAACTAGAACTCTTGTCATTCAACTAGAACATACATGAGGGAGTTGTCCGTCCCGTTGGTGTACTTGTCACCAACTTTCTCTACCACAACAATGACTCTCAGTTGTTCTCTCCCGTCGCTACCCCTCCCTTATCAGGTAGGACTTGCTTGGGCTCTCTCGGTGACCACAACCAGAGAGGACAACAATTTTCAGAGGAACTAATTCTAAGTTGTCTGTGTTGTGTTCAAGGAAGCCCCCAATACCCCTCTATTTATATGTAGGGTTAGGGTCAGAGTTCCCAGTCTGTACGGGATTGTGTGAGAGTGGAAGGGACCGAAATATCTTGAATTTTTACAACCTACGACCATCGAAATGGCGGTATGATGACCCATATCACCATCTGATCACACGAGATGGTCGTTTCGCACTGCCAAATGACTATTTGGTAGTTTCCTAATTGCATAGGAATTTGGCTATTTCAATTCCAATTTATATCATATATTAATTTCATGTACCGAAAGTAATTTGCAATTGAAACCATTTGGGAAACATCCAAAATATTCATTCGGCCCAACCGAGCCGCCTCACCTAGGCGAGACGCCTGTCCCACTCACCCGAACGATCATCTATTGATCCTGAGATGAGTCAGTCAATTCAATCATATTGAATCGGTCGGTTCAAGAATAACACTTAGCCAATTCGAATTTTGATTATCATGACAACCAAAACGGTCATCTCATCACTTAAGATGCTCGTTTGGATGCCCAAATGTCCATCTCAACACTTGAGTTGGTCGATTGGTAGTTTAGTCTACCAATCTATTGATCTGTTGTGTGAATTGAATACCTAAACACTTTAGTAATCAATACAATCATCATTCAAGATAAACTCCTCTTCTTGATGAGTTCCTATGTGTGTGACCCTATAGGTCCCATATCACCTTGGCAGTGAATGTCCATAACTAACTTATGACATTACAAGAATGGAGTTGTGCCTAGTCACACATCAGTGCTACCCAAGTGAATGGAAAGTTGGAGAACAACTTCAACCTACGATCCGTGTAAGGTGTTGTGGTGATTTTATAATTTCTATGTCACTAACATCCATGATGAAATTGAGGCATGGAATCATCATCCTCTCAATATTCAATACATGTTCCTTGAACCAAGATCAGATTGTCTGAGATAATGTGACCTCAATATCATATATTGATTCACATGTACATGTGCATGCATTTCTCACTCTCGCTTATCAAGTGGCCAGGATATTAATCTCCAGTAGGAGGGACAAATATCATATCTATCACTCATAGTCATGTGTCAAAGTCACACAATCATCACCTTTATAACAACCCATGTTTGAGGATTGTGTTTTATGATGTCAACGCATACCCAAAAATATGTGACGAGTGCAATGATTTCAGGTCTAAGAATCACAATCACCACTGATGCACTGTTTATTTGTCATGTACGCATGCTATTTTCTAATGATTTTAGTGCACTTCTTGGTTAAATATCATGTTAATTATGCATAATTTACTTTTATTATCCTTTGATACTTATTTGCCTCAAATAAACATAATTTCAATATTTTCAAATGATTTAGTATATTTCCAGATCTTATGTTCAAATTGTATGTGTTTTAGGTGAATTTACAAGAATCTACATAGATCGTTACTACCGAATTTAGAGTCGGTGGTATCGACACATGCTCCATTTGGATCAGAATGGAGTGAGAAGACTCGGTAGTACTGACATGCAAGTTGATACTACCAACAATGTTACAACATTTTGATCAAGAATTATCGAAGCAACTCAGTACTATTGACAGACATGTCGGTAGTACCGACAACTTGACAAGTGGTCACACAATTAAAGGAGTCAGTAGTACCAAAACATTGTCGGTAGTTCTAACATGTTGGGGTTAGGCAGATCTGAAGACTTTGTTTAATCCAATGGTTGTGGTTTTAACTTGCCATAAGTGATGCCTATGACTGAGGGGAAGTGCGGATATGCCTATTATCTCATTTTTTTCCATTGTACTATGGCAGAGAGTGAGAGGAGGAGATTGCAAAGAAGAAGTCCACATCCTGAATAATCTGAGCATTTTTAGGGGACGAATTTGCAGTCGAAAGGTAGAAAATCAGTACGTGCATGAGAATGTATCGTTTGAACTATCTACGTCATGGATTCTTCATGTTCTCCACATCTTTTCCTTTCTCTTCAATGTGTTTTTACTATATAAACCATGAGGGGATAATCCCCACATTCCTTAAGACTCAAGAGTAGCCCAGTTTTGCATTGTAATTGATTGTTATGCATTAATTCATCAATTTCTCTTAATTGTTGGATTTATTTCTATGAGACTGAATGAACTATCCATGCTTCATCACCATAGGTAGTAATTGGACCTTTAATTTCTTGAAAAGGGAAAATTAATTGTTGGAACTTCATAGAAATACACGTTCTACAAAACCCTTTGAGAAAGGTGGCTTACAAACCTGAGGAGATTACCCAGAGCAATTGATAAAGCACCTATCTAACAACACAATCGATACGAGAGTGGGGTTGGTACTAGAATAGGTAGTGAATTACATCGTGGGAGCGGGTAATTATCACTACACGCTCTTAATCTAGGGCTAGGAGAGATTTTTATTCATGTATTGACATTAAATTGCAATGTTAACCATGGTGAAACCTCTATCCTAAGGAATTTGCTAAGACTGAGAACAACAATCAATAATTTATATTTATTTTCTATTTTAGATAATTAAAACTATTAATGAAGTTTTTTGGGCCTAAGCTAATCACATTGCAATTAGTAATATTGTCTGAAGTTATGTTTCTCTGAATTTGACATTCGAGCCTCATTGGCCTATATTACTCTGATAGCGTACACTTGTGTTTTAAGAGTATAGAAAATACCTATCAAGTTTTTGGCGCCATTATTGGGGAAACAGTAACTACATCACTACGAGTGCTATAATCATCCCTTCTAGGCCAATTTTTTTTAATTTTATCCATTAAAGAAAAAATTTGAATATCCTTTTGTTTTTACCATTAGTTTTGTGGTCTCATAGTGATTTTTGATATTTTTAGTTACTGTTGCATGGTGCACACCCAATCTCACGAATACGGAGAGTCGATCCCAGCAGGGTTTGGTCAAGTAGAGCTCCCACACAGAGGACGAGAGTATGGTGCATCAGTTGACAGATTTAATCAAACTCCCCCACCTATACCTCCACCAGAGGAACCTACACCACCAACTGAGGAACCTGAGCTAGCAGAAATGGGTGACCAAGCAGAAGAACATACAATCTGGGAAAGGATCAAGGCATCTTCTTTGACGGCTCAAAAAGGTCCAATTAAGAGACAATCCAAAAATATCGTAGCTACAAGATTGATCCAAGGTTGGTCTCGTTAGTCAAATCACATGCCTTTCATGGTCACAACTCTAAAGATATGATGATGCATATCAGTAATTTCGTAGAAATTTGTGATATGATCAAGATAGATAGGGTGTCGGGGATTGTCATATACTTGAAGCACTTCCCATTTTCATTGGAGGATGGTGCCAAGTCATGGTTTTATGAACTTGATGATGAATTCATTGAAACTTTGGAACAAATGATTGATGCTTTCTTCGAGCAGTACTTCCCACCCGAAAAGACAAATGACCTGATCAAGAAATTACTAAAGATGGAAATTCTTATGAAAGGGAAGATGATGAGTGTAGGATTGCACAAAAACAACAACAACACATGAATAAAAACTACTCCTGGCGAAGGATCCTAAGTTCTCTTAGAAGGATCCCAATAATTTCTAGCATGACTCGTCCCATACACAACAGACTAAGCCACAACATGTTGGTGGTCAACAGCTGGACAGGGGTCCCTGTAAAATTGACAACATTGAAGAGATGCTTGGGAAATTAGTAAATCAAAATGAAGTGCTTATTGGCCAGAATCAAAGAGAACTACAGAACCAAGGAGCATAGATCTACAGTATAAAAACATAGATTTCTCAAATAGTAGCAAAAGTGTCTTCCTTGAAGAAGCCAAGACAACAAGGGTTTCTAAAGAACACTGATGTACCTTTTGGAAATCATCATGTTAAGGTGGTATTACTTTGTAGTGGCAGAAAATTTCTTAATGACAAACCATCTAGTTTAGATGCAGGAGAGGCCACATGTGATAAAGACAAGGTAGTGGTTGTAGATACAGTGGAACCAAATATTGTAGCATAGGAGAAGACAACTGAGGAAGAGGTTGATGAGAAAGATGGGATAAGAAAAAATAACAAATATCCCATCTCATCAAAAGGAAAGTGGTAAAGTCGATGCCCTTTCCAAACATTCTGAAAGTGACTAAAGCGGATCAACAATCTTAGAAATTTCAGGAAAACTTTAGAAAATTGCATGTCAATATCCCCTTGATTGATGAAATCGACCAGATCCCTTCATATGGCATATTTCTAAAGGATTTGATCAAAAAGTAGAGGAGGACAAATGATACTGAGGTGGTAGTTATGAAGAAGTAAGTCAATGCCTTTATTCTGGGTACATTGCCACCAAAAAGAAAGAATCTGGGATGTTTTAGTATATCCTATTTTATTGGGAAGGCGAGATTTGGAGAAGCCTTATGCGACTCAGGCACTAGCATAAATCTTATGCCTTTGACCACTTTCAAGAAGCTATGTCTATAGGGGTCCAGAAATAGCAATATGACTATTCAGCTGGCAGACAACTCAGTGGTGAGGCCTTGCGGTATTTGCAAGGATGTGCTTGTCAAGGTAGACAAGTTTGTATTTCCAGTAGACTTTGTTGTCATGGAGATGGAATATGGTCAAGGAAATGAGCTATTACTGGGAAGGCCATTACAAGCCACATCAAATATGATTCTAGAAATGGGAAGAGGAAGACTGACATTGGGTAACAAAGAAGAGAAATTCAAAATCTTGATGCCCGAACCTACACAGACTACCAAAGCTAAAGCACAGTGTCACATGTTGCAGTAGGTCCAAGAAAATGTGTCATTATTTTTGGGGAAGTCATTTCTTGAGATGGATGATGTGATGACGCAAGTTCACAAAGGCACACTAGCGGTGGAAATCTTAGACAATACAAAGGAGAATCCTTAATAAAGGCCGTTCAACATCCTGATGATAAAGAAGTTAACCATTGCCCAACAACAATTGAGGAGGCTGCCTCTACCGCTCTAGTTCAAGCATATCCGCAACTAACTTTAAAGGCATGTCTCATGAATCTAGTAGATGACTATACCAGACACTATTCTTTGGAGGAGTGTGTCTTGCTTCTCAAGACCGTACCTTGCTACAACACCAGACATTTTGAAGATTTGGGACCATCTCCACCACCATTGGTCACTTCATTGCTGAGTCCCCCATATTTGGAGCTGAAGCCATTGACACCTCACTTGAAGTACATTTTCTTGGCAGTAGAGGACAAACTTCTAGTCATAATCTCAGCTTCACTAAGTGTTTGAGAAGAGGAGCAACTACTTGAGGTTTTAAGGAACCACCATGTAGGGTTCGGCTGGTCCGTGGTATACATAAAGGAGATGTCCCCTAATTTCTGTCAACCCAAAATCATACTAGAGGAAGGAGCCAATCCTATAGTGCAACCTTAATGTCTACTCAACCCTATCATGACTGAGGTAGTAAAAAGTTTGTATTTACAGTAGACTTTGCTGTCATGGAGATGGAAGATGGTCAAGGAAATGAGTTATTACTGGGAAGGCCATTACAAGCCATAAAAAATATGATTCTAGAAATGGGAAGAGGAAGACTGACATTGGGTAACAAAGAAGAGAAATTCAAAATCTTGATGCCCGAACCTACACAGACTACCAAAGATAAAGCACAATGTCACATGTTGCAGTAGGTCCAAGAAAATGTATCATTATTTCTAGGTAAGTCATTTCTTGAGATGGCTCATGTGATGACACAAGTTCACAAAGGCACACTAGCAGTGGAAATCTTAGACAATACAAAGGAGAATCCTTAATAAAGGTGGTTCAACATCCTGATCATAAAGAAGAGGACCATTGCCCAACAACTTTAGAGGCATGTCTCATGAATCTAGTAGATGACTATACCAGAAACTATTCTTTGGAGGAGTGTGTCTTGCTTCTCAAGACCCTACATTGCTACAACACCAGACATTTTGAAGATTTGGGACCATCTCCACCACCATTGGTCACTTCATTGCTAAGTCCCCCATATTTGGAGCTAAAGCCATTGACACCTCACTTGAAGTACATATTCTTGGCAGTAGAGGACAAACTTCTAGTCATAATCTCGGCTTCACTAAGTGTTTGAGAAGAGGAGCAACTACTTGGAGTTTTAAGGAACCACCATGTAGGGTTCGGATGGTTCGTGGTATACATAAAGGGGATGTCCCCTAATTTCTATCAACCCAAGATCATACTAGAGGAAGGAGCCAATGCTAAAGTGCAACCTCAATGTCTACTCAACCCTATCATGACTGAGGTAGTAAAAAAAGAGGTACTAAAACGTTTATCTTCATGTCTTATATATGCTATCTCTGATTCAAACTGGATTAGTCCAACCTAGGTGGTTCCTAAAAGGGGGGGGGGGTATAACAGTCACTACTAAATCCAATGATGATTTGATTTCCACTAGACTAGTGACTGGTTGGTGTGCTTGCATAGACTATAGATGTTTGAATGCCGTCACGCTAAAAGACCATTTTCCACACCCTTTTATTGATCAAATTTTAGAGTGGCTCGCCGACCGCTCTCATTTTTGTTTCCTTGATGGTTATTCAAGATATAATAAGATTTCCACTGAGCCAAAAGATCAAGAGAAGTTGATCTTCATTTGTCCTTATGGAACATTTACGTATCGATGTATGTCGTTCAGTCTTTGCAATGCACCGACCACTTTCTAGGGATGCATGCTTGCCATTTTTTCTCATATGGTAGAGCAATGTCTTGAAGTCTTTATGGATGATTTTCAACGTACATGGAGTCCTTTGATGATTGTCTTGACATTCAAGATAAGGTATTGCAAAGATACGAGGACACTCACCTTTTTTTGAATTGGGAAAAATGTCGCATGATGGTAAGTGAAGGTATTTTCCTGGGACACAAGGTGTCTAATAAAGGAATGGAGGTAGACATGATGAAAATAGAGGTGATCTCCAAACTACCTCCACCATCATCGGTGAAGGGAGTAAGGAGCTTTTTAGGAAACACCAGATTTTACCACCGCTTTATCAAAGATTTTTCTAAGATTGCTAAACCTCTCTCGAAGTTATTGGAAAAGGATGTTGAATTTAAGTTTGAAGAGAAACGTTTGAAATCTTTCAAAGTGTTGAACCAGAAGATGGTCCCCACACCCATTCTTCATGCTCTAGATTGGAGTCAACCTTTTGAATTGATTTGTGATGCATCAGATTATGTAGTAGGGGTTGTTCTAGGCCAACGCTGAGATAAAGTCCCCGATGTTATCTACTATGCGTCTAAGACTTTAAATGATGCCCAATTAAATTATACAACAACTGAAAAGGAATCTTTGGCAGTAGTTTTCACTTTTGAGAAATTCTATCAATATCTGATTGGGACTAAGGTTATAGTGGATTGATCATACAACTATCAAATACCTACTACAGAAAAAAGATGCCAAACCCAGTTTGATTAGGTGGATCTTACTATTGTAGGAATTTGATATAGAAATTAAGGACAAATCCAGCACCGAGAATGTGGTGGCAGATCATCTTTCTAGGCTTGAACGGGTGGATGAAAAGGATGTTGACATAACTATTGTGGAAGAGTTTCCTGATGAGCAACTCTTTTCTATGAAAAGCAAAGACGCATGATTCGTAACCATTGTGAACTATTTGGCATGTGGAGAACTTCCAGGAGATTGTAATACCAAGAGAAGAAAAGATTCTTCAACTCCTTAAGGTATTATATATGGGATGACCCCATCTTGATCAGGTAGTGATGTATTCTGAGGAAGTGTGTGCCAGATTGTGAATTCCAGAGTATTTTGGCACATTGTCATTCTTTACCTATAGAGGGTCATCATGCTAGTCCTAGGACTACGGCTAAAGTTTTAGAATTTGGTTTTTATTGACCGATGATTTTTAAAGATGCATGCAATTATGCTCGTCATTGTGATGCATGTCAACATGCAGGTAATACTTCTTTGAATGTTTTTTTAGGAAATTGAGGTGTTTAACTTATGGGGCATAGACTGCATGGTCCCTTTTATGTCTTCAAATTTTAATCTTTATATACTACTTGATGTGGACTATGTATTTAAGTGGGTGGAAGCAATTCCAACCTGCACCAATGATGCTCAGATGGTATGTAGATTTGTGAAGGAACACATCTTTTGCATGTTTGGGGTGCCCAGGTTAATGATTAGTGATGGTGGTTCTCATTTCAGCAATAGAAAGTTTGGGGCACTTTTGAAAAAATATGGAGTGAAACATAGGGTTGGTACTCCATATCACCCCCAAACCCAAGGACAAGTTGAAGTGTCTAATAGGGAGATCAAGAAGATTTTGGAAAATATAGTTTCAACCAACAAGACTAATTGGAGCATATTGCTCAATGATGCTCTTTGTGGGTATAGGACCACCTATAAAACACCTATGGGTACTACACCTTTTAGGTTGGTTTATAGGAGGGCTTGTCATATACTTGTAGATCTAGAGCATAAGTCTAAGTAGGCTCTGAGGAAATTAAACTACAATTTGGACAATGCAGGAAAAAAGAGATTGTTAAAGTTGAATGAATTGGATGAGCTTAGGTTTGATGAATATGAGAGATCAAGACTTTATATGGAGAGGACTAAGCAAATTCATGACTGCCATATTTTGCACAGCGTTTTCTGTCCAAAGCGGTAGGTCATGTTTAATTCTAGGTTAAAATTACATTCTGGTAAGTTGAGGTCTAGATAGAATCGACCCTTTGAGGTGATTAAAGTGTTCCCCCATGGAGCTATGGAGATTAGTAATGGGGCTGAGCCATTTGTTGTCAATGGCCAGCCGCTTAAGCACTACTTTGGGGGATATGTGATTAGGAAGGGGGATGAATTGAACCTCAATAAATTTTGCTAATATCATGGGCTTAGGATCGTTGATCCTATGACATAAAACAAGGGTGCTTGTCGGAAGGCAACCCAACCATGTTTTATGTTTTTTACATTCCAATTTGTAGTTTTATAGATGTAATTTCCATTTTTATTTAGTTTGATATACAAAAGGTACCTTGATCCATTTTTTTGTGGTGTTTAGGCTAAATATCAGTTGGTAATACCGACATTATGTCTGTACTATTGACAAGGTTATAGGGAAAAAGATGGAGTCGAATGCAAAAGTCAGTACTATCGAAGGCTGTCTTAGTAGTACTAACGACATGCTCGGGAATTTGTACAAAAAATGGAAACAAACCACGGTACTACCGACCCTTAGTTCGGTAGCACTGAGTTTCTGTAGAGAAAAGGGTTGCGTCATTGATAAGGACTCGGTACTACCGACACCTCATCGGTAGTACTGACAAAAAGTGCGCTCCAAGTTAGAAACACCAACTTCCCGCTCAGAAGCACCGATGAAATTTGAACAAGTCAATACTACTGACATATAGTCGATACTACCGACACATGGTGTCAGCAATCCATGGGAGCACCATCAAGTGATCAAGATCTTCCGCATCTAATGATCGATAATACCAATCTGTGGGCATGTCAGTACCATCAACGACAAGTTGGTATTACCAACACCAGACGATCCTTGTCGACAAAATTAGCAAATCGATACCGTCGGTACCACCGATCACACAGATTCACGATGAAAAATCAGTAATACCAACACATCGTTGGTAATATTGATGTGATAGTAGAGAGGCATGTGCAACTATAAAAGGAAGGTGTTGTGAATCATTTTTCTTCACACCTTCTCTACTCCTCCTTCGAGCAACTATGTACAAGACTCTCTAAGCGTTCATACCCTACACCGAGCTCTCTTTTCTTAACCTCTTTCTTGTTCTAATGATGGCTCCAAGGTGAGAGGATTCTTCATCGGTGGGGGTTCCAAACTTGGTTCTAAACCCGACCGAATAGCCTATCCCAATTTTGACATCAAGAAGATATATGAGGAGATGCAAAAGAGGGAGATCCGTGCAACATGGTACAACGATTGTGAGTTCATTGCCTCCATTGGCTTTACCAACTACATGTGCAAAGTCAGTAAGTGCCAAGGAGTGGTAGGTGACCATCCCTTCTTCAGCGACTGTCTTGCATACCCGGATCTCATCTACGAGTTCCTGGAAACATTGGAAGTTTACATCATCCCCGAGCATGGAGATGAATGGAGGGATGGCTGCATCATCTTACGTCTCTACAACATTGACTACACACTGAAGTTGTAGTAATTCAATGCCATATATGGATGTCCAAGAGAAGGAGACCTCTACTACCCTGACAACTTCAACTTTAAGGCGGCATGGGAGTTATTGTCGGAGCTGCTAGAGGGTCAACACATCAGTTGGCATACCAACTCTGTCAACAACATCGGGAATCCATTTTCGCACATACTCCATCGCCTCATCATCAACACCCTTCTTTCCAAATCCAGTTAAGGAAAGGGTAAAACCCAATGGGTGGATCTATACTTTCTTTACAAGATGCTAGAGCTAGGAAATAGGAGTTTGAACTTTGACGTTTTCTTGCTTCAACAAATGATGGGAGTCAAGCGTCAGGTGCAAAGGAAACCTCAAATTCTTATTGGAGGGTTGGTCACACTAATAGCCCTCCAAGTCAACCTAGACCTCTCTGCTGCCAAACTGCTGAAGGCCGCCCCAAAGCTTGATCTCAGGCACTTCAAGAAGTCCAACCTCGTCAACACATGCTTGAATACTATATATGCATGTTGTACTGTAAGCTCCCAGTACAAAGAAAGGGAGCTACCAGATGTCGTCTTCGACCTGTAGGGAATCGACCTCATGCACTGGCCGATGGATAGCTCGCCATATGAGGAGGAAGAAGAAGCAGGTGCAGCTGAAGACCAACAACATGAGCAAAATGAAGAAAAAGAGGAAGAGGAGGTGGAACCAACCATCCCAGTATGGGGAGGCCGGTTACACACAAGCGTCCACGATGCTATGAAGACTCTACTTCTTTTGCCCCACCGCCAACTCAATAGGATGACTCATACTCTATGGTAGGGATTTACAAGATGTTGTATCCATGACGTATAGGGATGGTTGTACCAAAACCAGTAGGAAATATTTGAGAATGAGCAACTTCTCTGGCCAACCAAGAGAACATGCATATGCACTTGCAAAGGATGGAGGGATACCAGTAGTCGTTCTTTGCTCACTATTAGAACCAAGGATACTTTGATAGATATCCACAACCCCCACCACTACCATAGTAGCCGCCAAGTTATTAGGGGATGTTCCACCCCTTTGATCACACCATATCTCATCCTCCACCACCACCCATGTGATTCGGTACCACTATTCCACCTCTTGAGTTTGAATTTTGACTATGTGGACATAGTCAAGTTCAGACTTAGGGGGGTAGTTGGAACAATTTCTATCATTAGTCTTATTTTCAATAATTTTTATTTTCTTTTTAGTTTTAGTTTATAAAAGTTGTAGGATCCGCATCTATCTAGTGTAAAAGTGGAATTTTAATTCATTGTTCATGTCAATGTCATATTCTCTCGTTTGTGTGCAATGAAACAAAAATAAAAATTTGTTGTCTTAGTTGTAAAATTCTTATGGAGTTGCACCACTTAGAGGAAGTGTATGGGCAAGTCAGCTTAAGAACATTTCATATGAATGGACATCTTAATTATTCATGTAATATGGATGAAGATGGGGATTGAGGTTAAATTGATAAAATAGTTAATGGGACCTCAATTTGAAGTTTAAGAAAGAAACTATAAGGTTACCTTGGTCAAGGTCATTAGAGAGGGACATATCAGAATTTCATGAAAGGCTTTGTCTCTTAATTATGTGATTCCACATGTCCTCCACTCATTATTGAATCATCACCTTAATATGAACAAGAACTCCAAATCATTTCCTCTTTCTTGCATTGCATGGCATGATAGGTTACATAATAGTTAGTTTTATTTGATTACATTAGTAGAAAACAAAGAGAAAAAAATGTGTTAGTATGCATCAACAAATTTTGTACATATCATTTTAGTTGCATAAGCCTTTACATGTAGAGTATATGCATTCCATATAATTCATTTCTATATCAATTGGATATCATTCCCTTTCGGAATTTGAAGTGCAGGGATACACATTTATACCATTAGAAACAAAAAGAAAAAAATGAATGATATGTAGGGAAGCCCAAGCATAACGGCCGTCATGCTAAGAATAATGGGCAAATGAAAAAAAAACGTTTTTGAATGTTTAAAAGTTAATAGGGAGAAAGTATGACCTCAACTCTTCACAAAAAGATGAAAACTACCACATGATGCATTCTTTTGCTTTCTTACTTCATTCTCATTTAGTTGATGAGATCTATGTACATGCATCATTTCACCAACAAAAGTAGGCATTAGGATTCATGCATTTCTCATTATCTTCACCATGTAGGTTTATCATGTTTTATTTTTGCATAAATGATGTGGATGTACTTGTGATTCTTCAATTTCCACCCATTTCATACCATCCATTGCTCTTATTGGTAGTCCACCTATATGATTTTTCTCCTCATTAATTTTTATATGAAGAACTGCTTCCAAGTAGATTGGTAGTCTTGAAAGAGAAATGTAGAATAGGGAATCACATAATGCACCAAGAAAATGCCTGATTGGTTATGATGTTAACTACTCTCTTGATAGTGTTCATTGATTTAAGGATGGATGTCTTTTATGAATTTTTTTTCGCTATAGAGCAGTTAATTGCTCAGTGATTAATGAAGGCCGATTTGGGACCGCCAAGTGGGAATAGTTGAGAAATGATATTTGTTGACCTAGGTGTCGCATATTGCCCATATTTTGATAATGACTTAACCATTCCACTCATATGTATCTAACATTTCTAATTGAGATCATTGCAGACATTAGATACAAGAAAAGAATCAAAATTCACTCAAAGCTACTCTCCCGGCACATGCAAAACATGTGACTTTCACCCGCTTTGTAATATAGCCCTTAGAGGCTTAGAGCAATTTTTGTAATCACTTAAATTCATGTTTTGCATTGTATCTAAGATGGATAAAATGATTGGAACTCAAAAATCCATCATTTATACAGTTTTTGGAAATTCCAAAATACCCCTTAACAGGGATTTTGTCGGCCGAATTACAAACTCGGCCGATCCATGTATTGAGGAATTTTCTGGGCTGTCGGCCGAGTTTCAATGCCAGGAAACTCGGCCGATCCACTGGTCAGTCAAAACCAAAGGATGACTGATCGGTCGAGTTTCCCCCTGGAAACTCGGCCGACAGATTCCCTGTTGGTTTTGTCACCTAGTGTGTCGGCCGAGTTGCCTTTATTGAAACTCGGCCGATCGAACTGTACTGGAATGCAGAAAAAGCAATTCCAACCGTTGGAGAAGTTGGTGGGACTCAAAATAGATCCGTTGCAAGTTGTAAAACGGCTAGTTTGTGCCACTTAACTCACCCAACCTCAAAGGGACACCCTCAACTATAAATAGGACCTCTTGGACTTCATTCCAAGGTTGCTCATTCACATATGCTTGGTCCTAGCCTTAGTTGAGTGGTTTCTAATCCTTTGAGCCCCTTTCTCTCTCTACCTTCAAAGCAAATTCGTGAGTATGAGTGAGTTAGGATCCCATGTATGAGAGCTATCATTTGTAATCTTGTAAAGCTCTCCTTTCCACTTCTCCCATCTCCATTCTCTATGAAGATTGATTGAAGTTTCTTCTCCGAGTGAAAGAGAAGAAGGTTGCTGTTCTTCCCCAAGTGAAGGAGAAGAAGGCTAGCTGCTCCAGGCCTCCGAGTGAAGGAGGAAGGTGCTAAAGCTCTCCAAGTGAAGGAGAGGTGCAAGGCAAAGCTCAAGCAAGATGGGTAATTCCTGCAAGGCCGAAGACTAGAGCAAGAGTAGGTAAGTCCTTTGAAGAAGGCTGAAGACTACTTGCTTGGTGGGTAAGTCCTTGGTGAGGTTGAAGATCTTGGCTTGATATATAAGTCCTTGGATGGTTGGTAGTTGTAGCTTGTAATCTTATTGTGTGATATATATAAGAGAACCAAGTTACAAATCCTAGAGCCTAACCAACTCTAGGTAGTGGACTGACATTGCTCCTAAGTTTAGGACATGGAACCACTCTAAACCACCTGTCCAAGTGCATGCTTTCCTTGTCTCTTATCCTTGCTTTGTATGCTAGTTTAGGACATCAAATTGCTGTTTTGAATTAAGTTCTGCACTTAATATAATTTGGTGGTCTAATCACTTTTGTGAAGTTTGTGAAGCTCTATTCAACCCCCCCTTCTAGAGCCCATTGATCCAACAAGTGGTATCAGAGCGGGTCTTCTCCAAGCTACTTCAACAAGTAGGAGAAGATGGGCGATTCGGCTCTCGGTTCACTCAACCTTGAGGGAAGCTACTCCACAAGACCCCCGGTCTTCGACGGCACCAACTTCCTATATTGGAAGAGAAGGATGCAGTTCTACATCCAAGGAGTTAGCTACGAGATGTGGAAGATAGTCCACCTCAAGTACGACGAGCCGAAGGGGAACATCACAACATGGACGGACGAAGAGATGAAGCGTGCTCAACTAAATGCTAAAGCCATTAGCATCATCTACGCTGCCCTCTCTCCATCGGAATTCAACCGCATCTCTTCATGGGACACCGCTCATGAGATTTGGCACAAGTTATGTGTCACCTATGAAGGGACGGAGCAGGTCAAGGAGGCCAAGATCTACATGCTCGGAGGCCTACTTGAAAATTTCAAGATGGGGAAGAATGAAAGGGTTGCGGACATGTACACAAGGCTCAACGTCATCCTCAACAGCCTTGCAGCCCTTGGGAGTGTCATGGATCGAGGCACCATCAACGCCAAGATCTTGAGGTCTCTTCCAAAGAGATGGGAGCCGAAGGTGACTTCAATTGAAGAAGTCTACAAGCTTAGCGAGTTGTCAACCGAGGAGCTGGTTGGTAACCTACAAGCTCACGAACCAAGGCTCGACAAGCAAGAGGAAGAGGAGAAAAGGGAAGAGAAGGAGACAAGAAAGATGAAGGACACGGCCTTCAAAGCTCATGTCGAAGAAATGATGAGGCAACAACAGCTTGCCATGAAGTCTCCTTGCCCCTCCTCAAGCGAAGACGAAGGTGCTAATGACCATGAAGCCAATTACTCCAAAGGAAGACACTTCAAGGGAAAGCAATCCTCCTCCACTCCTAGGTGCTATGAGTGTGGCCAAAAGGGCCACTACAAGAATGATTGCCCAAAAGTCAAGAAGGGCTATCATAAGGGCAGTCACAAGAAGGATGACAAATACAAGAGAGAATCCAAGTACAAGAAGAAGGACAAGAAGGAAAGACGATTCAAAGATGCAGCTCATGCGGCATGGGAGGAGTCTTCTACTTCAAGTTCATCTTGTTCCGAGGATGGAGAATGTCATCTTGCACTTATGGCATCTACTAGTGAAGAGGTAATGGAGGTAAGTGAGGTAAGCAATGTAAGTGATGAAGCTTTACTTGAACTATCTAAAGAATCTATCATTGAAATGCTTAGTGAATGTCAATCATCTCTTGCTAAATGTAAAGCTAAAAGAAAGAGATTAGGAAAGATAATAGATGATCTATATGCCAAGATTGACATTCTTGATGAAAATGAAAAGTTACACCTTGATAGTATAGATTCTTTGCAAGAGCAACTTCAAGACCTTGAACTTCAATACAATGGAGTAGAGGTTGAGAATGGTGCTTATCTTAAAACTATTGAAAGTCTTAAGATTGAGAACCAAAATTGCCTAGATGAGTTAGATGTTCTAAAAACTGAAAATGTTGAACTAAAACTCATTGATGATGCTAGGAGAGAGGAAGTTCATTGTTATCAAAAAGAAATTGCTATGCTTAAATCTGAAAATGCTAGATTGCTTGCTCAAACAAATGATCTATCCTCTAGACCTATCTTGCCTAGGAATGAAGTTGCTAACTTAACTATTGAAAAAGATTCTCTTCTTACTAAAGCCCTCTGTCTTGAGGCCGACCTGTTGCATGCTAGAGAAGATCTTGATAGTTTATCTACTACTATTAAAAATCTTAGTGATGATAATGCTAAATTAAGATCTACCTTGCAAAGGTTTCTTTCCGGTAAAAAGTCTCTAAATGATGTTCTAGAGCACTCTACCAAACAAATTGGTACTAGTGGTCTAGGATACGATGAGAGTATCCCAAAAGGTAAGAAGAAGAAGAAAGGTAAGAAAAAGAGTGTGGAAACTCCAATTCTCAATGGAGAGTCTTCCGGCTCTAAAACTCCCATGGTATGTATGCATTGCAAATGTGATGATCATTATTCTACCTATTGTCCTTACAAGCCTAAGGGGACCAACCCAAATATGAAATGGGTCCCCAAGCTAACCCCGGACCCCAAAGTTTGAGTTGGGTTCCGACATCCTCTTTTCTTGCAGGTCACAAAGAAATGGATTGTTGATAGTGGCTGCTCTAAGCACATGACTGGAGAAATCAGCCATTTCAACAAATTTGTGAAGAAGAAAGGAGGATCGGTAACCTTTGGGGACAACAAAAAGGGTAAGGTTATAGGTGAGGGTGATGTAGGTAATGATTTGTGCATTAAAAATGTTTTGCTTGTTGATGGCCTACATCACAACTTGATTAGTGTGAGCCAATTATGTGATAATGGTTATCTTGTGCTCTTTACTTCCTTAGAATGCTTGCTTCTAGATTCCCTGTCCTATAATGTCATATATAAGGGAACTAGAAATGGTAATCTATATGTGATAGTTCTTGATGCTTTAAAGCCCATACTAAATAGATGCTTAGTCGTGGATAAAAACGATCTTTCGCTTTGGCATCGACGTTTGGGTCATGTGAACTTGCATCAAATGAAGAAACTAGACAAAAAGGACTTGGTTCGAGGACTTCCCAAATTGGATTTTGAAAAGGATGAGGAATGTCAACCTTGTACACAAGGAAAACAAACCAAATCCTCTTTCAAGTCAAAAGGGGTCATGAGTACCAAGAGAGTCCTAGAGCATCTTCATATTGATCTTTTCGGACCTATGAGAACACAAACGCTTCGCGGCTCCAAGTATTGTCTTGTTATCGTCGATGATTTTTCTAGATATACTTGGACTTTCTTTCTTGTTTCCAAAAGCGACACCCTTGACGTTTTCTCGAGCTTTTGCAAACGAGTCGAAAACGAAGCTTCTTGTCATGTTGTTTCCATCCGTAGTGATCATGGGGGAGAGTTTGAAAATGATCTTTTTGAACGTTTTTGTGAAACATCGGGTTATTCGCACAATTTCTCTTCTCCTCGCACACCCCAACAAAATGGAGTTGTTGAGAGGAAGAATAGATCGCTACAGGAAATGGCTAGGACCATGCTTCTTGAGTATGACACTCCTAAGAAGTTTTGGGCTGAAGCCGTTAGCACCTCATGTTTTGTGCAAAACCGAGTTTTCACCCATCCGACTTTTAAGAAAACCCCCTATGAACTATGGCGTGGTAGGAAGCCGTCGATTGATTTCTTTCATGTGTTTGGATGTCCATGTTTTGTTTTGAACACCAAGGACTCTCTCGACAAGTTTGATCCGAAATCCTACAAGGCTTTCTTCCTAGGCTATAGCACTACTAGCAGGGCTTTTAGAGTATTTAACATAGAACTATCTAAAATAGAAGAATCCATAAATGTTAAATTTATTGAAACTAACCCTGTTGTTGGCAAGCCTATTGGTGATAATGATGTTGCAGATGAAATCATTCCTATCCTCAAAGATCTCAACATCAAAGATAAAGGTAAGCAGGTTCAAGAAGAAGATCAAGAAGAAGAAGAGAAAGAAGAAGAAAGGAAGGATCCCACTCCCCGCTTCGCCAAAGATCACCCCAAGGAGTTGATCATAGGCAATCCATTTGAAAGAGTAAGGACACGGGCTGCACACAACAAAGAACAAGCAGACAGCGCCTTCATCTCTCAAATGGAGCCGAAGAACATCAAGGAGGCCCTTGGTGATGATGAGTGGATCCTTGCCATGCAAGAAGAGCTTGAGCAGTTCGAGAAGAGCCGAGTGTGGACCTTAGTGCCAAGACCAAACAATAGAAAGATCATTGGCACCAAATGGGTCTACCGCAACAAGCTTGATGAGCAAGGAAAAGTGGTAAGAAACAAAGCAAGGTTAGTAGCTCAAGGTTATAATCAACAAGAAGGTATTGATTTTGATGAAACCTATGCGCCTGTTGCTAGATTAGAATCTGTTCGCATGCTACTTGCCTTTGCTAGTTATAAAAATTTCTTGCTTTATCAAATGGATGTTAAAAGTGCGTTTTTGAATGGTACAATTGAGGAGGAAGTATACGTTGCTCAACCTCCGGGCTTTGAAAATGATAAGTTACCCAATCATGTTTATCTCTTGCAAAAAGCTCTCTATGGTCTCAAACAAGCACCTCGAGCTTGGTATGAGAAACTAAAGAACTTTTTGTTAGATAATGGGTATATCATGGGCAAAGTTGATTGTACCTTGTTTCTAAAACACACTTCTACCCATTTTCTCATCATTCAAATATATGTTGATGATATTATATTTGGCGGAACTGACCTTGATCTTTGCAAAGAGTTTGGTTCTCTTATGCAGAGTGAATT
The DNA here is from genome assembly GCA_963693085.1 of Alisma plantago-aquatica. Classification (NCBI taxonomy): domain Eukaryota; kingdom Viridiplantae; phylum Streptophyta; class Magnoliopsida; order Alismatales; family Alismataceae; genus Alisma; species Alisma plantago-aquatica. The sequence continues at coordinate 51,033,404 of OY856412.1, forward strand.
TGAGATGAGTATGATGGGTGAGCTGACCTTCTTCCTAGGCTTCCAAATCAAGCAGACCAAGAATGGTAACTTCATCAACCAAGGCAAATACACGCTTGAGCTTCTAAAACGCTTTGGGATGGAGAACATGAAGCAAATGGACACGCCCATGTCAAACACTGCCAAACTTGACAGGGATGAGGAAGGTGAGAAGGTAGATGAGAAGCTCTATAGAGGTATGATTGGAAGTTTACTTTATTTAATTGCCTCTAGACCTGATATAATGTTTAGTGTTGGCTTGTGTGCCCGCTTTCAATCAAGCCCTAGGAAATCACATCTTATTGCCGTCAAGAGGATTTTGAGGTATCTAGCCAAAACTCCAAATTTTGGACTATGGTACCCTAAGTCAAGGGACTTTACTCTTGTGGCATATAGTGATGCTGACTACACAGGTTGCTTAATTGATAGAAAGTGCACAAGTGGCACTTGCTTCCTCTTGGGACCATGCTTGGTGTCTTGGTTCTCCAAGAAACAGAGCACAGTGGCATTATCAACTACCGAAGCTGAATACATTGCAGCCGGAAGTTGTTGTGCCCAGGTCCTATGGATGAAGCAAATGCTCCAAGACTTTAACATTCATTTTGATGCTTCTCCTATTTTCTGTGATAATACTAGTGCAATTAATCTTTCATATAATCCAATATTGCATAGTAGAGCTAAACACATAGAAGTCCGCCATCATTTTCTCCGTGATCACATTGTCAAAAAGGATATTTATATCACACATGTGGATACGGAAAATCAGTTGGCTGACATTTTCACTAAACCGCTTGCTAGAGATCAATTTAATTTCATTAGGTCAAAATTGCTAATAACCTCTCTTGATGATGTTGAATTGCTCTCTAATTAGCTGGTTACATGTTATGTGTGTTGCTCATGCTTATAAATGCCTTGTTTGCTTAAAATGCTTGTTTTTGATAAATATCTCTATTGGTTTTATCTCTTTTTCGGGTATTTTTCGCAAAACGAGTTTTTATCGACAAATAGTACACTATGATGATGAGAATGTGCCTAAATGTGTTTAAAATACATCCTAGATCCCTCAGAAAAATTGCCCTAGGTCGTATGAGGCTAGGACTAGATTTTAGGATTTCTCACATCAGGGTTTTTGTCGGCCGAGTTGGAAACTCGGCCGATCGGTCGGGCGCAGGGTGTCTGTACACTCTGTCGGCCGAGTTTCCCCACCCTGGAACTCGGCCGATCGACGGCAGACGGGTTTTATATATATAGGATTCGGCCGACTTGCTCCCTCTCAACTAGAGCAAAGTCGACCGAACCCTAGCCGCCCAAGCCCGACTCCTCCTCTCCTGGTCTTTTCCTCCCTCTCTCCGGCCGTTCTTGCCCCCAAAACGGCCCCCTTGTGTGCCCTAGCTGCTTGTACGGTTCCGTTGCTACGTTTTTCTCCGTGTGGATCGGCGCCCTTCTCTCCGTTTCTTCTCCGATGAGGTCGCAACGTCGGAAACGCGCCGTTCCCGCTCCTGCTCCTTCGGTTCCTCTAGCTTCGAGGTATATGTCCTTTGACAACCTCTCTTTCATGGACAATACCGCGGTTGCACGGTATAAAGAGCTTCTCCCTCGATCTCCTTTTCCTTTTCGTGCTCTTTATCAACCGCATTGTTTTCACGCCGATCTTTTTGAGGCGAGTCAAGTGTTTCGCACACACCATCTTGACGCCTTTAGCATCGAGGATCCAAAATTTCACAATCTCAAGTATAGCACCAAGGCTGTCCGCCAATTCTACGCAAACTTGCGGTGGAATTACGACACTTTGGTTCCTCCCTCGGATACCTCGATTGTCTTAACCTCTATGATCGCCGGACAACCGTTTCATATCACCGAGCGATCCTTTAATCTTTACCTAAATGGCAACGTCGGCACGGCCTCTTGGACCACCTCATATCCCGATTATTTCGATCTTTTGCGTCCCGAGGACATCTATAAGGCACTCGAGATAGACTTGTCGGATATTCACAAATTCCTCAAGCTTCCCGAGTTTCCTTATAGAAAGAAGGGCACCCTGCCTTCTTCTGCTCTGTCCTCCCCTCGCCGTGTGTTGGCGTTTGTTCTTAGTTGCAATGTTCACCCAAAGAAAAACCAAACGGACATAGCCGAGAACACTGCCATGATGATGTATCTCCTCTTGAACAATCATGGAGTCAAATGGGCACGGTATATCCTGCACCATATGACATGTTTTGATTCTGGAAAGAACACGAAGGGCACCCATCTTCCTTATCCTGCCCTAATCTGTGGACTTTTCCAGTTTGCCACTGGTAAATCTCTTTTCACCGATTATCTCTACCGACCTGATCGAAAAGGGGTTTACATCAGTGAGACCACTCTCCAGAAGAGTGTCCCTACATCTGGTGCATCATCTTCTTCTGCTCCACCACCACCACAACCTCCATCATCATCGGATGCACCTCCTCCTCCACCATCATCAGCTGCACCACCACCTCCTGAGCCATCTTTCCAACCTCCTCCACACCCGGCTTTTGCCGATTTTCATGTTTCCAATGAGGCCCTCATGGGGTATCTCATGCATCAGCAAGCCTACAACATGCAGGTCCAACAACATCTTCATGAGGACCTCTGCCACATCATGTCATCTATGTCTCTCTCCTGCCCGCAGCCCTACCCCACCTACCAGCCCTACCCCGGTGACGACTACGCTTCTTATGCGTATAGTCAGTTCTATCCACCTCCACCACCCTCTGCTTCCGCTGACCACTCTGCAGGTGGATACTCTCACCCTTCCCCGGTGTTGGCGCTTCCAGGTGGACGCTTGTCCGAGCTACTGGCCCAGTACACCTCGACTGCTCCTCCCATTGAGATAGCTTATGAGCTCCATGCTCTGGGCATGTCTTGGGCTGAGCAGAGCGCGAGATGGCCTGGACGTGCTTTTGGTCCTACAGACGAGGATATGCCAGATCAGGACGATGCCGAGTCAGATGAGGCGACTGCGACAGATGCTGATACGGATGCTGACGATGATGATGCTGCTGATGAACAGGCTACACCGGCTGATGCCCCTCCTTCTGATGGAGACGAGGACTACCAGCCCGATGAGGACATGGATGCTGCTGTTGATGACGTCGACATAGATTAGTATAGCTTAGAGTAGATGTGTCTAGTGTAGTCTCGCATGACCATGTCATTTTCTTTAGGGACTATGTTTGTATCATCTATATTAGGCACATTATCTGAGATGTACTATGGCTTTTCCGCTTGTCCTTGTAGCTTTTGGTTTTATGTTTTGGATACATTTTGTATGACTTATCTTATCATGTAATCCATATTTTGATGAATGACAGTTGGTTGTTTTCATGAATTATCTTTGTGCTTCTCTGTCTTAATATGCTATGTTTGATTGAGTGTTTTGGAGAAGACCTGGTTTGTATGCTCTTCTACCCCCCTGCCTTTTTGAGATGACAAAGGGGGAGAAATATACCTCAATCATATTGCCATCATATTGCTTTTAGTGCTTGTATGGTTCTTTTCTTGTCTTTAAAACTTATATATCTTGACTTGGCTAGAATCATACAATATATATATGCTATGGCTGTTTGTGTGTTAACTAACAATGCAGGGATGAGTAAGCATGAATTGAGGGGGAGCATTACAAGACTGATCATATTTGCATCCCCTTGCAATTCTCTAAGCAAAGGTATAATTTTCATATTCTTTTCAATATGTTGAGGAATGGTTTGTCATTGTCAAAAAGGGGGAGAATGTTGACCTAGGTGTCGCATATTGCCCATATTTTGATAATGACTTAACCATTCCACTCATATGTATCTAACATTTCTAATTGAGATCATTGCAGACATTAGATACAAGAAAAGAATCAAAATTCACTCAAAGCTACTCTCCCGGCACATGCAAAACATGTGACTTTCACCCGCTTTGTAATATAGCCCTTAGAGGCTTAGAGCAATTTTTGTAATCACTTAAATTCATGTTTTGCATTGTATCTAAGATGGATAAAATGATTGGAACTCAAAAATCCATCATTTATACAGTTTTTGGAAATTCCAAAATACCCCTTAACAGGGATTTTGTCGGCCGAATTACAAACTCGGCCGATCCATGTATTGAGGAATTTTCTGGGCTGTCGGCCGAGTTTCAATGCCAGGAAACTCGGCCGATCCACTGGTCAGTCAAAACCAAAGGATGACTGATCGGTCGAGTTTCCCCCTGGAAACTCGGCCGACAGATTCCCTGTTGGTTTTGTCACCTAGTGTGTCGGCCGAGTTGCCTTTATTGAAACTCGGCCGATCGAACTGTACTGGAATGCAGAAAAAGCAATTCCAACCGTTGGAGAAGTTGGTGGGACTCAAAATAGATCCGTTGCAAGTTGTAAAACGGCTAGTTTGTGCCACTTAACTCACCCAACCTCAAAGGGACACCCTCAACTATAAATAGGACCTCTTGGACTTCATTCCAAGGTTGCTCATTCACATATGCTTGGTCCTAGCCTTAGTTGAGTGGTTTCTAATCCTTTGAGCCCCTTTCTCTCTCTACCTTCAAAGCAAATTCGTGAGTATGAGTGAGTTAGGATCCCATGTATGAGAGCTATCATTTGTAATCTTGTAAAGCTCTCCTTTCCACTTCTCCCATCTCCATTCTCTATGAAGATTGATTGAAGTTTCTTCTCCGAGTGAAAGAGAAGAAGGTTGCTGTTCTTCCCCAAGTGAAGGAGAAGAAGGCTAGCTGCTCCAGGCCTCCGAGTGAAGGAGGAAGGTGCTAAAGCTCTCCAAGTGAAGGAGAGGTGCAAGGCAAAGCTCAAGCAAGATGGGTAATTCCTGCAAGGCCGAAGACTAGAGCAAGAGTAGGTAAGTCCTTTGAAGAAGGCTGAAGACTACTTGCTTGGTGGGTAAGTCCTTGGTGAGGTTGAAGATCTTGGCTTGATATATAAGTCCTTGGATGGTTGGTAGTTGTAGCTTGTAATCTTATTGTGTGATATATATAAGAGAACCAAGTTACAAATCCTAGAGCCTAACCAACTCTAGGTAGTGGACTGACATTGCTCCTAAGTTTAGGACATGGAACCACTCTAAACCACCTGTCCAAGTGCATGCTTTCCTTGTCTCTTATCCTTGCTTTGTATGCTAGTTTAGGACATCAAATTGCTGTTTTGAATTAAGTTCTGCACTTAATATAATTTGGTGGTCTAATCACTTTTGTGAAGTTTGTGAAGCTCTATTCAACCCCCCCTTCTAGAGCCCATTGATCCAACAATATTCATTTATTATGTCATTTTTCTGACTTGTCTCAAATAGATTTGAGAGTGTGTTGCTTTAGGAAGAGCAACATTTAAGATTAGGGGAGATTGATGAATTGTTTATTTGTCCTGTACATTGTCTATTTTATACTAATTTTTATGGACTTTTTGGTTAAATCTAATATTAATCATGCATAATTTACTTTTATTAGCCTGTGATACTTATATGCATCAAATAAGAAATATTTTCAAATGATTTAGTATATTTCCATAGCATAATTTTGGATTTTATGCATTTCATGTGAATGTACAAGAATCTACACAACTTGGTACTACTGACTTTGAACTCGGTGGTTCTGACACATGCTCAATTTGGATCAGAAAGGAGCAAAAAGACTCGGTAGTATCGACATACAAGTCGATAATACCGATAACATTATAATGTTTTGATCAAGAATTATCGAAGAAACTCGATACTATCGACGGAAATGTCCATAGTATAGACAAGTTGACAGGTGGCCGTACAATTAGAGGAGTTGGTAGTACCAACACCCTATCGGTAGTACTGACATGTCAAGGTCTGGAAGATATGAAGACTTTGTTTTATCTGACGGTTAAGATTTTAACTTGCCTTAATTCATGCCTATGAGTGAGGGGAAGTGCGGCTCGACCTATTATCTTGTACTTTTTCCATTGTACGACGACAAAGAGCGTGAGGAGATAGCGAAGAAGAAGGCCACGTCTCGGACAATCTGAGGACTTTCAGCAAACAGATTTGCAGCCGGAAGGTAGCAAATTGGCATGTGCATGAGAAGGGATCGTTTAAACTGTCTACTTCAGGGGTTCTTCATGTTCTCCATGTCTTTTCCTTTCTCTTCAATGTTTTTGACTATGGAAACCATGAGGGTCTATTCCCCAAATTCCTTAAGACCTGAGAGTATCCTAGCTTTGCATTATAATTGACTGTTATGTATTTATTCATCAATTTCTATTAATTTCTAGATTTATTTCTACAAGAATGAACAAACTATCCATGCTTAATTAGCATAGGTAGTAATTGGACCTTTAATTTCTTGAAAAAGGAAAATTAATGGTTGGAACTTCATAGAAATACACATTCTACAAAACCTTTTGAGAGAGGTGGCTTACAAATGTGAGGAGATTACCCAGAGCAATTGATAAAGCACCTATCTAACAACGTAATCGATATGAGAGTGGGGTTGGTATTAGAATAGGCAGTGAATTACACCATGAGAGAGGTTAATTCTTGCTACAGTCTCTTAATCCAGGGTTAGGAGAGATTTTTATTAATGTATTGACATTAAATTGCAAAGTTAACCGTGGTGAAACCACTATCCTAAGAAATTCTCTAAGATTGACAATAACAATCAATGATTTAGATTTATTTTCTATTTTAGATAATTAAACCAATCAATCAAGTTTCTTGGGACTAAGCTGATCACATTGCAGTTAGTAATAGTCTCTGAAGTTATGTTTCCCTGAGTTTGACATCCGGGCCTCATTGGCCTATATTACTCTAATAACGTACACTTGCATTTTAAGTGTATAGAAAATACCTATAAACCACCTTCACTGTGAGATATTACTATGACCACAAATAATGGTTTCCATGTGTCACTCTCAAGGTGGGTTTGTCTGATACATTGTTCCCTAACATATATATATGTATGCTTGGTTTGATATTGCCATGTCATGAGTAATGAGATTCTGTCATCAACCAACCCACACTCTAGTCTTATGTGTTACTGGTGTTTATCTACCTTCCACAGTAACAAATGTCTAGGGACATAATAAGAATGTGTATACTCTTAGCATTTGTATGATCTCATTCTTCCAAGTCACATATTTGAAGACATATATCATCGAGTATTGTCATTCTTTAGACATTTATAATATTTCCTCATTATCTCACAATTAAGTGAAATAGAATGAATTGGAAGCTTGCCTTCATTATATTATTATTAATCAAGTCCTTTGTATGCCATGTCAATCATCATATGATTGGCTCTACCAGCATACCTTACCAATAAACTCCCACTTACACTTAGATCCAATCACTCACGAATCTCATTCTTAGTCATCCAAACATGTTCACCATGCTTCTTCTACGCAAGTGCTTAATCCAGCGAGTTAGAAACATTGTGCTAATAGTCAGTATATTGCATGTTTATTATCTCATTTCTTTGAGATGAAACCATCGTAATATGCTATTTGATATTCATTTCCTAACAATTAGCTCCTTTGTTGTCACATTATCACTAGTGAGTCATCAATGGTTGGAACATATATAAGTTCATCATATGAACTTCTAGATCCATATAGTATCATTATGTGTTCATAACACAAGTATACTAAGCTTCTATTGTAGAACAGAATTAATGGCTATTAGTTTGGAACCATTTCAACTAACAACGTTTCTCCTTTTAAATCAAACATATTTTATTGCGATCATCTTAATTCATTTCAGAATCGTGCATCAATGTAACCCTTTACAACCAACTCTTCCTTTATTGCTATCCATATTGAATAGTAATCCATCCTTAAGTACTTCATAAGTACTTATGGAAGTCTTTAATGACATTTCAATAACCCTTTATTGGAATCTTGTCATGTCCAGTACATACAAGATTATATGGGGTAAGTACACTTATAGCATTCATGATAGATCCATCATATGTCATCTGATTCATGATATTTCCATTCTATACAAGAATCAAAATATAAGGTTCATCAGAGACCAATCCAGACTCTCTCTCATTAAATCCTTTAGTGTTGAACTCCTTCAACACATTATTATTATATGTACTAAAACTTCCATTGTGAAACCTTCAAGAACTATCTCATAGATGTTGATCCTTATCTCATAAGATGTTTCATTTAATCCTTCATTGCTGAGGGAGTATTCCATGCTAGATCTCAATCTTCACAATATTGAGATGTTATTTCTCATCATATGTGGAATATTCATATATGCTTCTACTAAATCTTTTATAGTCACTGATTTCATCTTTTATCTTGATTCAAGTCAAATTATTCGACTGTATTTTCAAATCAAAAGATCCCATTTTTGAGATGCTTGTAGTTGACTCAAGGTCTAAATTGACTAAACCCTTGTTTTGATGATGACTAAACCATTTAAAATAATTGTGTATAATGTCTCTACTTGAGTTATTTCAGATTATGTATAGACACACTCCAAATGCCCTAACTTGTGCATCTCAACTTGGAGAAAAGATAATTTAAATTCAATACTAGTTCATATTTTTGGAATATGATGTAGATCCATTAGAAACATGTTGTAAATCACTTATAATGATTTTATGACTTGTAATTAATCTTAGAAAAAATCAAGAGCACTTAGATCAAATATTTAAGCACTCAAAATCCATTTTCCAAAATTCACATCAGGGTGTTACTCGGTTGAGTTGCAAACTCGGCTGATCCTGATTGGATCTTGAAAATGACTTTTAATCGGTCGAGTTTTCATTTCACAAAAACTCGACTGATCCCTCTGTAGACCAAAACTGACTTTAGATACAAATTTCCTACTCACTCTAATGAATGTAGTAAGTGATTAAGCTTAGAGAGAGAGAGAGGAGTCTGTAGGATGCACTCAACTATAGACTAGGAACCACATATAGAGTTTTGTATTGAATGCTCAACCTTGGAATAAATCCCAAGGGGTCCTATTTATAGTTGGGGATGCCTCTTAGCCTTTGGGAACACTTAAGAATGAAAACTAGCCATTTTGTGGCTTGCCACAGATATACTTTCAATTGTTGTAACTTTACAATGGCTAGAAGTACTTTTCTATACTTTTCTGTACAATGCTATCGATCAAGTTTCTATAAAGATAACTCGACTGATCCCACTAAGCGATAAGAACAATTTAGGCCATCAGTCGAGTTTGTCTTGGGGTAACCGACCATTCACTTAAATTAGTTTTGGTATACAGAGAGATCGGTCGAGTTCTATAAAATTAAAACTCGACCGATCAAAAGTCATTTTCAAGATCCAATCAAGATCAGCCGAGTTTGCAACTTGACTGATGAACATCCTGATGTGAATTTTAGAAAATGGCTTTTGAGTGCTTAAATATTCGATCTAAGTGCTCCTTATTTTTTTAATCTTAATAACAAGGCATACAATCATTACAAGTGATTTACAACATGATTCTAATGGATTTACGTAATATTCCAAAAATGTGCACTTGTATTGACTTTGACTTGTCTTTTCTCCAAGTTGAGATGTGCAAGTTAGGGCATTTAGAGTGTGTCTATTCATAATCTGAAATCACTCAAGTAGAGACATTAAACACATTTAATTGGAATGGATTAGTCATCATCAAAACAATAGTTTAATCAATTTAAACCTTGAGTCAACATTCTCCCCCTTTTGAATATGACAAACCATTCCATAAATGTATTGAAAGAATTTAAGTAAGGTCATACCTTTGGAGAAACCTAGGGCTTTCAATAGAATTGAGTTCAAATTCTCCCCCTCAATTGATGCTCATAGAGTTCTCATGCTCCCCCTCAATTGATGCTCATGGAGTTCTCATGCACCCCCTCAATTGATATTATTTCTCCTACATGGTTAGCTTTCATAACATTTATAGAATACTATGTCTTCTACTGATATATGTGCGAGACATATATGTCTTCTCCCTTTTACCTTCTCCCCTTTACATAAGAGACATGATTCTCTTCTTCATGTAAGACATGCCTTCTCCCTCTTTGTCAAAAGAAGACATACCTTCTCCCTTTATCATTTAAAAAAGGTGGAGATATGAAGAGATAAGAAACATCACTTGTTAAAAGAAAGGGGATAACAAAAGTTATAAAAGGAGAGTAGAAGAGCAAAAATCGGGGCTTGTCCAAGCATAGTAAGAAAAAAAAGGTTAAGACATGCATTTGAACAATCCATAATGCAAGATAAAGTGCTTCAAAAAAATAATAAATCCCACTTTTGACCCTTAAGATGACTGAATTCACCCAAAAAGCATCAGGGCTCATGGCAAAGTAAAGAGTCTTGCTTAGAAGGTCGTTTCTACTTGAAAAACACTAGTCTCACACCACAAACTGAAACTAGAGCAAAATATGCATAAAGTTCAATGATGCTCCAATTTCTACATACAATGTAGCTTTATGTATCTAGCATATATACATAATTACCAAATGATGATTACCACTAAGATCCTCAAGCATTAGTACATAACCGACCTTTAGTGTCGGTTATTTAAGGCCTTTAGTGCCGGTTTTTAAGCGACACCTATGTGGGCGACGCTAAAAGCCCAACCGTTACGCGTCGGTTCTCAAACCGATGCCAAAAACCCTTTGCGAGCCACTGAAAACACACCAGTAGGGGTGTATAGGCGTCAGTTATTAGCTTCGAAACCGACACCATATACCTTCACACCACATAAATGGCACCATCTGGGGCACTATCGACGTCGGTTTATTAGTGATAACTGACGCCAAGGTGTATAGGCGTTGGTTATTAGCTTTGAAACTGACGCTATATACCTTCGCACCACGGCCGTGCTGGCCAGCACGGCCGTTCTGGCCAGCACGGCCGTGGTGTCTGGTCCGCTGCCACGGCCGTGCTGGCCAGCACAGCCATGGTGTCTGGTCAGCTTCCATGGTCGTGCTGGCCAGCACGGCCATGGTGTCTTGCCTCATTAGGGAAATAGACGTCGGTTACTAGTAGGGCAACCGACACTGTAACCATTTGGCGTCGGTTTTATACAAATAACTGACGCCTATTTTATGTTTTTTTTTGTCAGTCTGCAGACCTGTTGTGGCTGGTCGTAGGATGAGAAACCTATAGTTCAGTTATGAACTGCAGGTTTTACGACATCCATTGATATCAGCCAACAACAGGCCACAAACCTGCAACATTAACAACATAAATGTTCCCACATTTAGCAACCTGCAGTTCCATTCTATTTTCACACATGTAGAAACATTCATGTAGCAATCTATAGTTCCATTCATTTTCACATTCACACATGTAGAAACATTCATATAGCAACCAACAATTTCATTCATTTCCACTCAGACACATGTAGAAACATTCAGAAATGTAGAAACATTCACACATATTATAATTCAGAAATGTCATTCACAAAATATCATTGTTTAGTCATTATTCGCTATCAACATCCCAATTATATGTTAAAACCCCCACTACTTGTATGGTTGTTGCCCATTCTTCTCTTACTTCATTTAATTCTCGCATCGTATAGGGAACATGTACATCTGGTAAGGCCTTTCCTGTAGTGTTTTCAGTTTTAAACACCTGTAAAGAGAATGATGTATATATATAATTAATGAGCTATAAATAAGATTGATATATTTCATATTATCTAATGAGACTATATATAATACCTCAGGAATGGTATCGATGTCCATTGCGGCATATTTGATAATCATGTGCATAAATCACATCACATAGTATGCACATGCCCATCTGTTGTCTTGTGTAGCACACTATAAATTGAAACATACAAAATATTAAAAAATACAACTAATTAAGCACTGTTCACATAAATAATATATACATTATAGTCGGGAACTTACTTCCACGTTCTTTCAAGTTATTTGCTAGTTCTTTTTCTTGGGGACCTTTCCTCCAGCCTTTTTGAACTCATCTAAACCCCTACATGTTAATGTAACATAGTACATTGCATAATTAAATAGTAATGTAATAACATATGTTAACGGATATGAAAATGAAATATTTCTCACCGGAATAATGCCATTTTCATTATGTGTCCATATTTTGAATTCAATTTACTCCCCTTAGGATCTAGATAATAGACAGTGAACGTCTCGGGGACAATAACTAGTAACTCCCAATGCGTACCACTAGAGGTAAAAAAGTTAAAAATTAATAACTCAAAATCCATAATAAAAATGTAATTTTCTTAAGTCCAAATTATAATAAGCAAAGTAAAATTACTCCACATTGAATGGAGCTATTATCACCATCTTCTTATTTTGAGCAAAAATTGTAAAAGCCTCACAGCAGTATTGTTGAACTGACGGAGGGTCTTTAACTACTAGACTAATCAAAGATGGAATCAAAAATCCTACATGTTCGAATGCAAAATCTGAACATATCTTGTCTAAGTAGCTGCAAAACATGTATTACACATGCATTAATAAATAAGAAACCAGATCACCAGATCCTACACAAGGTATATGGATGTATAAAGACGATCTCACCTTATCCATAGCTATATCACATATGTATTCAGCCAATCATATCGAAACAACTCCAAAATATCTTGTATAAATAGGTTGCTTTCGTATGATTGACCTGCAGCATCCACATCTATAGAAACAATTATAGGGAAATTTATATCATGTTCGCCTAACCATATTGCCATACCCCTACGGTTAAGACCTAACGGGACAGGTAGGTCCTGTGGAACCCAACTTGGTAATGTAGGAGGTGGAGGTGGAGGCCTAGATTCTCTGGGTGTCTTCTTTTTAACCTATATATATATATAATTTCAGATCAACTGACATCATATACACACACTAACAATTTAATGTAATGTAAATTTACCATATAGTTTCAGTAAAGAGGACATCCACTTTTAGCCACAATATCACTCCGCCTTCTGCCTCACTAAGCGTTTCACAATCTGGGTGGGCATATGGCAATGGAAGATCCATCCACTTGGGGAATATATGTACCGGGCTCACACGAATCCAACCAGCTGGTAATGGAGACCCGTGAAACATTTCCCCTGGTAGGGATGGGTAAGCCGACGCCTCTGCAACGACATATTCTTTACTTTTTAGACTGCATGGCTTCAACCCCTACAAATTTTTGTGTAAAGAATGTTATATACATATATACATATCATCTTAAAAACATATCATCTTGAAAATACTAGTTACTATGTCATAAAAATACTTACAACGGATGTGCTAGGTGGTGGGTCTACAGGATTACTCCCAACCTCTGCAGTAGGAGTAGAGCGGGACGACACCATAGGTAATGTCTGCTGAGTGGCAGTCTGAGATGCCTTCCACTTGCTCAGTGCTTCTTCGAGTTTCCTATCAACTAGCTTATCTACCTATACATGGATCGATAAAAGAAACGTTAACTTTTGATTATTGAATTCTCTTTTACAGTAACATTATAAAGAAAGAATAGGTTACCTCTTCTTGTGAAAGTCCCGCTTTTGGGACATGTTTGAGTTGGGATGGCCCAAAGAAAGCTTTGATGCCCACACCAGCGCCTGCAGCCCTAACACGTCCAGTATGCTCTGGTTTACCCAGAGCAACTGTCAATTCATCCCTTGTGCCCTCAGGGATGAACTTGCCTTGTTTCCTCAGCTCGTGCAGCTCCCGCTAATCAACAAAACAAAATTTTGTAATTAAGTAAACACCACAAATAATCAATATTCGAACGATTGCTGTAAGAGTTGTATTTTACCATTTTTGCAGCCACCTTAGCAGTTGCTGGCTTCCTTATTTCTCCCTTCTTATTTTGCCTCCCAGATATCCAGACATCATGGCGAGGCAGAGGTGTGCTACCTATAGTAAATGACTCCTGAGTAGCAGTAGACTGAGAAGTAGCCTCAGACTGTAGTCTTTGGCGAATGCCTGCATACCCCTTTGGACCCATTGTGTGGTCATGCACATTCAGTGCACACCTTGATTTTTGCGCCTCACTGAGGGCCTAGTTAGTATGCACATTAATGATTTGGTTAGTAACACTAAATGTTAATCTTGAATAGGTGAATACAACATATATTAATGAGATTGGGATTGACGCCTAATACCTTGAATTCATCAGTTTGTCTTGAAGCAACAAACACGTCCCATTCTTCTTGGTCCAGGAAGTTCCACTATTCAGTGGTTGTCTTCTTCCTCTTGTCACCTTCCTTTATGTATTCTCGGGTGAGATTTGTCCTATAGTTCCTTAGGACTCTCCCACAGCGTTGCATCATGCATTTACGATGCAACTTTTCATCCAATTCAAATATACTCTACAAAATAGAATTGCTATTAACTTTTTTGTTTTGAGGAAGGACGGGAAGTCCTAACTGGACTCCCCGCCATCTATTAACTTGCTAAATCAAAGTTTACAAACCTCAAAATGTTCAAAGGGAAAGGCTGTGAAAAAAAGAAGCTAGCTACATGGCCCCTCCGGGCAAGGTTGGCCACCTCATGGGCGACCACATTACTTCTACGACTCACATGACTCAAGCTACAGAAAGAAAAAGACTTCTTCAAAGAAAAAATATCGTCAGCTACAGCTCCTAGATAGTCCCTTCTCGGGTTTCTATTGTTGCATGCTTGGATAGTCTCTAAAGATTTAGACTCCACCTCCACTGCTTCCAGCCCTGCGTCCCTTGCCCATACCAGCGCAACCCTCACAGCCAGAGCCTCCGTCAAAGTGACGTCCTCCACCGTCAGCACCTTCTCACCCATAATTCCCACCAACCTGTCCCCGTCATCCCTGGCCACCATGCCCACCGCTGCCCCTCCTATATCACCACATGAGCCATCAATGTTCAGCTTGACCCTCCCTTCTCTCGGTGCCCTCCATCCCGTACCCTTTTTCCTCTCCTCCTCCACATCGGCTCCTCCTTCTTGCCCCTACTGGATGTTGCGCGAGGACGCACCCTTTCCCCCTCCCGTTTAGTTTGCCCCTCTGCCAGCGCTAATCATGTCAATGGCGCCTCAGAAAAGGTAGCTTCTATGCACATCTCCACTCTAGAAAACTCTCGTGCATCTCCCTCTCCATATCGCCCACATGGCCGCCACTATGACCTCCGTCTCTAGCAGATCCGTCCTCTCTAAAGAAGCCGACATGGATGAGTGAACGTCCGCGTCTTTGTTGTCCTCCACCCACTCTTGAATCTCCCTTGCCGTTTGCTCCCATACTTCTATTGCATTAGGACACCGGAACAACATGTGGGGTATAGTTTCCTTTTCTGACATGCAGAGTGAACACGTGTCATCCTCTATGCAGTGTCTGTCAAAAAGGTGTCCTCTGGTAGAGAGCCCCCCCGTGCATATTCTCCATAAGAAATGAGCTATTTTGGGGTTCCATCCTGTGTGCCAAATTCTTCTCCATAACCCATCCCCTTGTTGGACATTGTATCTCCGGGCTTCCTCTTTTCCAAGCATCCCCAACCAGTAAGCTGAGCGGACCGAGAACTCCCCATTCTTAGACGGCCACCACATCCCCGTATCTTTAGGCTTCCTGATGCCGAGTGGTATAGCGCATATCCTCCTAGCATAGCTGTCCGGGAAGCATTCCCGCACTTTGTCCTCGTCCCAAACCATGGCGTCATCTGCCATGAGCTCTCTAACTGTGGTGTACTCTGGGATGCCCTCCAGTTTATGACTATCAAGCGGTGCATCTTCCTTGGATAGCCAAATGTCCTCCCATATATTAATCTCTGTTCCGTTCCCCACCCTCCACTGTATTCCTTCTTTTAGAAGCGCCTTTGCTCCCCATACACTCCTCCATGTGTAGCTCGGATCGTAGCCACGTCTTGCTTCCCAAATAGATGTCCTTGGGAAATATCTAGCTTTTAAAACTCTTGTCACAAGGGCCTTAGGATGATTTACCAGCCTCCAAAGTTGCCTTTCCAGGAGGGCTTGGTTAAAGGTGTGGAAATCCCTAAAGCCAAGTCCCCCTTGCCGCTTTGGTCTACATAATCTGTCCCAGTTCATCCATGAGAGCTTCCACTCTTTGTCCTTTGCTCCCCACCAGAATCTGGCTATCATTCTTTGGATTTCCTCTATGACACCTACCGGTAGCTGGAAAATACTCATGACGTATGTGGGAATAGCATGCGCCACCGCTTTGATAAGAACCTCTCTCCCTGCCTTGGATAGAAGTTTTTCCGACCAACCTTGCAGCTTCCTCCATATTCTATCTTTGATAAAATGGAAGACCTGCTTCTTTGACCTCCCCATGGCTGTCGGAAGTCCCAAATAACTCGCATGTCGATCCACCACTCGCACGTCCAGAAGGCATCTCAACTCCTCCTGTTTTGCGGCATCTATCCCTCTGCTGAACACAACCTCTATCTTTGAAAAATTGATCTTTTGACCGGAGGCCCGTTCATATTGGCTGATGATTTCAGCTATCTTCAGGCACTCTGCATTAGTTTCTATAGCAAAAAGGATGTTGTCGTCTGCAAAAAAGAGATGTGAGATCCGGGGTGCCCCCATACTCGGTTGTATGCCGTGTACGTGGGCGTCGTGGGCAGCAGTGGATATCAAAGTTGAGAACGCTTCAGCGTACAAAATAAAGAGATAGGGAGAGAGAGGGTCACCCTGGAAAAGTCCGCATGCTGGCTTTGTGCTCCTGGTCTGGTCTCTGTTAATAGCGAAAGTATGCTGGACAGAAGTAATGCATTCTTGGATTTTGTTCCTCCACCTCTTACCAAACCCCATCTTCCTCTTAACAAACTCAAGAAAATTCCACTCTACTCTGTCATAGGCCTTAGACATATCCAGTTTTAGTGCAAGTCTGCCTTTTTTCTTACATTTATCTCTCTTCATGGTATGGAACAACTCATAAGCTATGAGGGCATTGTCCGTGATCATTCTCCCTGGAACAAAAGCACTTTGATTTTCAGAAACAATGTTGTTCATGAGGGGCTTCAATCTGTTTGTTAGCACCTTGGAGGCTAATTTATACACCACATTACAGAGACTAATAGGCCTAAACTCACCCACTGTTTTTGGCTTTTCCGTCTTCGGTATTAGCACAACAAGAGTGTCACCAACTATCTCCAAGCTTCTTTCACCTTTCCACCACCCTTTGATGTAGCTGGCCACGCCCTTCCCCACGACACCCCAATATTTCTGATAAAACACAGCCTTCATGCCATCTGGTCCCGGTGCTTTATTTGGATGCATCTGTTACAGCGCTTTCCATATTTCCTCCTCAGTAATATCCCTCTCTAGCTCCTTGTTTTGTTCTTCAGTAATCATTTTCCGAATACCTTTTGTCGCCTCTTCAAAACCCGTGGGATTGCTAGACTGGAACAGCTGTGTAAAAAACCTCAAGATAATGCCATTGATCTCATCTTCCTGGGTTCTCATAATACCTTGTTCATCTTCAAGACCCTCTATCCAGTTCCTTCGTCTCCTGTTTGTTGGTTTTTGGTAAAAATAAGCCGTATTGCGGTCCCCTTCCTTCAACTCTTTAACTCGTGCCCGTGCAGCCCAATATTCTTCATTCTTTTGCAGCCAATATTGCAACTCATTAGATTTCTGCTCCACTAAATTAAGAGTTGTGTGGTTAGGGGGAAGGGATTGTATACGTTTTAACTCACTTTCCAACGCTATAATCCTTTTCTGCCTTTCGCCAATTTTTTCCCCGCCCACTCCTTCAAGCAATTTTTGCATCTCCGCAGTTTGGTGTTCAAATCAGCCCCACCCTCTTCACCCCATGCCTCTTTAATGGTGTCAGCGCAGCCATCCTCACCTACCCACATGGGTTCAAACATGAAGTGGTTCTTCCATTTTGTTCTTCTGTCATTCCTGTGGTCCGCCTTTAGGATAATGGGAGCATGATCAGACTCATAGATGGGAAGGTGGAAAACTCTGCAATACTTGAACATATTCCTCCATGATAGTTTCAGAAGGAATCTATCAAGCCTTTCTGGCATCAAAGTTCTTTCGGACAGCCCTCTTCTCCAAGTGAAAATATTTCCTTCAAAACCCACATCAACTAATTCACAGTCATCTATAACATCCCAGAAATTCTGTAAAAAATTTTCTTCTTTAGGAGGGCCCCCTTTCTTTTCCTCATTGGAAATAATTTCATTGAAATCCCCAAAGAACAGGACCGGCTCTTCTGCTTCATCTTTTAGTCTTCTCATGAGTTCCCACATCTTCGTCTTGCTTTGCTGGTCCGCCCATCCGTAAATCCCAATGGCTCGCCACCTCGTACCATAGGCCTCATCTTTGACAATAGTAGAAACATGTCTATTCGAGTAGCTGCGGATCTCCACATCAGTGTTTTCCCACCAGAAGCCCAGGCCTCCTGCCCTGCCAGTACTTGCAATACACAAGCCATCTGTGAATCCACAACTACCTCTGACCTCCTCTATTTTCTTCTCGGTGATCATAGTTTCCATGACGAAAACTATGGTTGGGCGCTCTCTCCAAACCCAGGCCCGGAGAGCTTTGCACGTGTCAGGGTCGCCCAGTCCCTGACAGTTCCAGCTGAAGATTTTCATTGGCCTTCACGGGATTGGACTCTGCCAATCTCCTCTACTTGGGTCGTAATAACCCTCTCACTGTCCGACATGCCTTCAGTGAAACCCCTGGATCTTTTTTCACGTGCTGCCTGTGCTGGTTGTTCATCAAGGTCCATATCACATGATTCCACACATCTACCCCTCTTCCCCGTTGCTTGCTCCCATACGACTTCTGCTTCTGGAATGCCCAGACGAGCCCCCCTGCTCATTTTGTAAACCCAAAGGTGGTGCTTATTTTTCCCCTGACCTTGCTTGCTGCCCTGTTTCTTCTTTGTCCCAGCTTCTTTCTTTCTTTGTGCCCTCGTAATAGCTCCCCTCTTACCATTGTACTGTGCTCTGGTTACATCTGCATGTTGTTCTTGAGCCTCATTGCCATGTTCCGCGTAGCCACCCATACTCAGCCTGTCATACCCCTTGGATGTCTGAACTTGTCTCTCATGTACCCCATCATCCACTGGAACATGTTCGGACTGTTGTTTCCACTCTGTCTCCTGTTGCATGACCTGCCTTGGTTCCCTCTCTCGATGTTGCTCTTCCTCTTGGGCTTGCGTCGCTCGTTCTTCTTCTTCCTGCAGCCCTGTGTCATCCGGCGCCGTCTCGTCAATCCACTACGGTGCATGTAACTCATCCAACACCTTCCTTGTGTACCTAGTGTTTATCTTCTCCTTCTTCTTCTCCCCCTCCCTGTGTGTCGACTTTCCCTCCTGCCATCCCCTCCCCCCTGTCCCACCGTCGTCCTCACTGAGAGTGACCACGTCGAACGCCCGCCTCTCTGACCCCCGCTTGGTTACCTCTGCCTCCGTTCCTCTCCTCCGCCCTTCCTCTCTACTCGACTTTTCCCTGCCCCCCCATATACTCTCTACCGCATCCTCCCCTATCTTCTTGATTCCGTCTCCATCACCCCCAGCGACGTCGCTTCTATCCCCGTCTCTGCCCACCCCCTTCCCGCCCCCCGGCGCCCTCACTTTGAAGGTGAGTTTGCGCCGCGCCCCCCCTATGCCCCCATCACGACTGCCTTCGTGGCGCCTTTGTTTCCACGGAGACGCTCGAAGCCAGTTCCCCCATTGTTGCTGCTATTCAACGTCGTCCGCAGTGCACTGACAATCCCTTTCGATGTGGCCGAGATGCCCGCATATGAAACAGAAATTTGAGAGTTGCTCGTACTTGACCTCGACGTCCACAATAGCCCCGCTCTTTACCCTGATCCTCAGGGTTATTTTGAGGGGCTTGTTAACATCCAGCATCACTCGGACTCTCAGCGAGGAGTCCCACCCCATACCATCACTGTCCGTCGTGATGACCTTGCCTATTCGGTTCGCACTGTTCTTTACGGTCGCCTCCGCTAAATACCCTAATGGGACCCCATAGAGACGGACCCAGAACGCTGCCTTGCTGATGGTCAGCCGCCCCGGTTGATCCTCTTTTTCCACCTCCTTGAATAGCAATAGCCTACCGTCGAAATTCCATGGACCACTGTCGATGACCCACTGTTTATCCTGCCAGTGTGTAAACTGTATCACGAAAGCCTCCCCTTCCAGTTGCTTGAATTCAACGGTTTCCCTTAGGCTCCACGCCTGGGCGAGCGTCCTTTCCATAGCTCAGAAGTTGAAGGTTCGGTCTGTGAGAAGCCTCCCCACCAACGCCAGCATTGTGTGATCTTCTTCCTCGCCGTCTCTCCCAACCGACTGCACATCAATCAGATCCTCCTCTTCCTCAGATAACTTCAGTCCTGCATACTGTTCAACCAGCTCCGACGCCATGGCGGAGAAGAGACCAAGAGCACAAGTTTCCCGCTTGAACCTACAAGGGAAGACCCTAATCTGAGGGAGGAAGATGTCCACGACCTGCTAGACCTAATCGCCAGAGCGAGAGGCCGCAAGGGGACGGGGGTGATAAGCTAGAATTTCTATTAACTAGTATCCAAAAAAATAGTAATCTACAAAATATAATTGCAAATTAATAATAACTCACGCATAAATCCTTCCATATTACGTCTTTCTTCTCCTTAGGAACTTTATGCCAAGAATCGATCTTACAACCACAATGGCTAACGGTAACATACCCAAGATATGAAACAAACGAATTGCGATTCACTCCAAGTGCATTTCCTGCATTATCAAAATCCACAACAAGTTTGGGTCCATTGCCCTTTTGCGCTATTAACTTCTTCATCATTGTGATGCCCCTTCTCTTGTCAACTTTTTGGTGCTTCTGATCAAGTTCCTCAAGTGCTTCAGAGGGTACATGTGCATCATCAACCTAAAATTTGACAAAATAAACACACTTACAGGATATAACTATAAATGGACATATAGATATAAATATATGACATATTTTTAAAACTTACATTGTGAGGCAGCGCATTGATGTCCTCACCCTCTCGGTAATCATCAGCACGGTCATCAGGAGAATGCTCAGCCATCTAAAAAGTAATTCACATTGTAAAGTAATTCACATTGTAAAAGTAATTCACATTGTAAAGTAATTCACATTGTAAAGTAATTCACATTGTAAAATTCACATTGTAAAGTTCACATTCACATTGTGAAGTAATTCACATTGTAAAGTAATTCACATTGTAAAGTTCACATTCACATTGTAAAGTAATTCACATTGTAAAGTTCACATTCAAAAAAATAAAACATATAAAAAAATATAAACATGCCTCTAATATTGCGATTTTTTATCAATTAACATTCCTTCATTGTGATCTCCGCGCACATACAAGTCATCATTAGCTTCAATATTTGCTGGTGTTGGCAACCCAACTGAGAATGGACTGGAGTCATCATACTTATCATAGTACTCTTCTTCATCTATAGGATCTTCAATGAACTGTCTTTTACCATGAAGAACAACCGACCATTTATCATTTGCAGGATCATCGATATAAAATACTTGTTTCGCTTGTGATGCCAATATGAATGGTTCACCCTTCTCGCCAATCTTTTTAAAGTTCACTAAAGTGAAACCCAATTCATCCACTATAACTCCTTTGGTGTTATCAACCCAATTACATTTGAAGAGCGGAATTCTGAAATCTATGTAGTCAAACTCCCATATGTCTTCAATGACACCGTAATATGACATTTTAGCTTCACGTGGACTCTTATCCTTTGCACTTGCAAAAAACATAGTCGAAGCTTGAAGGGTGACCCCACTATTTTGGACGACACTCTTATCATCTTGGCGCTTTGTGTAATATGTGAATCCATTAATGTAATATCCTTCATAAGCAATAACAATCAATTTTGGTTTAAAGGCGAGGCATTTGATAGTTTTAGTAATATCATCTGGTGTTTGAGATAGTTGATGTAAGACTTTATCTTCAAACCAGTTAATAAATGTCTTGTTATGCTCTCTAGAAAGCCACATTGTATTGGATCGAGGATATTGTCTCTTGATGAAATTGGTATGTTCCTCGATATAAAAGCTCACTTCGTCCATGTTGTGTAAAATATACAAGTGACCTTGTTCCAACTACTCACGGCTGATTACTTTCACCCGTGATCCCAAAATTCCTTTGCCAAATTGCTCGTCAATATTCTTTTCATTACCAGGAGTGTCATTACCACTGAGAAAGTCATTGCAAAAATCCATAACCTCTCTCGCCACATAACCCTCGATAATACTCCCTTCAGACCGATAACAGTGTCAATCATCACTTTTAAAAACACTCATGTATCGTTCAAAGGGATACATCCAATGCAAGAAAACTGGTCCCACCATTTTCACTTCCCTAGTCAAGTGGACAACAAGATGTACCATGATATCAAAGAACAACGGAGGCAAATACATCTCAAGCTGACATAGGGTAACAACCACTTCTCTTTGCAATTTATCGAGAGTATCAGGGTCAATAACTTTGCTGCACAGACTATTGAAAAAGAAACAAAGTCTGGTGATTGCAAACCTTACATGCTTCGGCAATATAGATCTAATTGCCATAGGCAATATTTGTTGCATTAGAGTGTGACAATCATGAGATTTAAGACCTATCAACTTCAGATCTTTCATTGATACCAATCTACGGATGTTGGATGAGTAACCCTGTGGCACCTTAACATTTACCAAACATTCACAAAAAGCTTTCTTCTCCTTTCTAGACAATGTGTAACAAGTGGGAGGTAAGTATGTTCTCCGATTTCCCATTTCACGAAATTCTATTAATTCTGACCTTATTCCCATTTCACGTAGGTTCAGTCTGGATTTTATCCCATCTTTAGTCTTACCTGGTATATTCAACAAAGTACCAGTGACACTATCACAAACATTTTTCTCAACGTGCATGACATCGATACAATGCCTGACTGTCAAAGAACTCCAATAAGGAAGATCCCAAAATATTGACTTCTTCTTGAATAAAGATTTGTCACTCCATGTGGCCATAGTACCTTGTGATCTCTTACCAAATTCATTGACAAAGTCTTTTACTCTTTCATAAACAACCTCCCCTGGTATAGGTTTAGGTGCACTCCGTTCCTCATTCAATCCATTAAATGCGTTGCGCTTCCTACGATACAGATGGAATTTTTTAAGAAACCTTCGATGACCGAGATATACAGTCTTACCACCATGTTTTAGTCTTGTTGAATCAGTTTTCTCTTCACATATAGGACACACTTTAGCTCCTTTGACACTATATTCAGACAAATTCCCATATGCTGGAAAGTCATTAATAGTGCAAAACAACATAGCATGCAAACGAAATGTCTCTCTTCGTGAAGCATCATAGGTCATCACACCTTCACCCCAGAGTTTATTTAAGTCATCAATCAGAGGTTCAAGATAAACATCGATGTCATTTCCAGGTTGTTTAGGGCCCGATATCAACAACGACAGCATTACGTACTTATTTTTCATATACAACCAGGGAGGAAGATTGTATATAACAAGCATGACAGGCCAAGTGCTATGTTGGCTGCTCAATGTCCCGTACGGATTCATCCCATTTGTACAAAGCCCAAGTCATAGATTCCTGACTTCTTCACCAAATTCAGGGTACAATAGATCAATCTTCTTCCACTGTGGGGAATCAGATGCATGTCGTAGGATCCCATCATTAATTTTCTTAACATATGCATGCCACCTCAAATTCTTTGCATCTATCAGATTGGCAAACAAGCGTTGAAACCGTGATATTATAGGTAGATACCACATAACCTTGGCAGGAGAACCAGTTTTGGACTCCCCCAAAGTCGTCAATTTATACCGTGACGCACCACATTTTGGACAATCTTTCAAATCCACATAGTCCTTTTGAAATAATACACAATCATTTGGGCATGCGTGTATCTTCTTGGCATCCATTCCCATTGGGCACAACAATTTCTTTACCTGGTATGTTGAGATTGGCAGCTCGTTTCCTTCAGGAAACATTTCTTTCAACAAAGACAACAATGACATGAAGCTTTTGTCGCTCCATCTATTGTTAGCTTTCAGCTTATACAATCTCAACACTGTGCTAAGCTTCGTAAACTTAGTACAAACTGTGTATAACGATATCTCAGCATCATGCACAATGTTTCTAAAAATGGGAGGTGGATCGGTGTGCTCTACCCCACAACTATCCAGCATCGCATCAACGATGTCTACTGGAACTGGTTCATTCACATCTATGTCATCGGAGGCAATTTCTTCTTCCACACAAGTACTGCTATCGGCATCCACTAGTTTTGGGTTTGAAATCTCTCCATGCCAGTGCCATTCTGTATAGTCATGTACAATCCCGTTGCAAATGACATGGCTTTTGATTTCGTCACCAGTGCTGACTTTCAAGTTGTTACCGCAATGCCTACATGGATAGTAGAACCTATCTCCAGGTTGTTTCCTATGTTCCTCGGCAAATCTAATAATTTGGTCAAGACCGAATATAAACTCTGGGGTGCAGAGATTGCAAATGGACATCCATGATCTATCCATTCTATGATCAAAGAGAAAATAAGCTATATATTACAACAAGATTAGGGTCTAGGGTTAACAGATTAGAGTTTATGCATGGTTAAAACTTTAGGCCAACAAATACATGTGATGTCATTCTTATATATAATAAATGTGTACCACCTATCCCATTCTTGATCACCTAATCTCACTAGTAAGTGTATAATGTGTATTGGGTTTTCAAGAAAATTTCAGCAGCATTTCCCCGCTGTTCTCTAAGTACATATGTACTTAGAGAACAAATGGGGAAATGCTGCCGAAATTTTCTTGAAAACCCAATACACATTATACACTTACATCCTAAGTGAGATTAGGTGTTCAAGAACAGTCCCAAACCGGGGACTATCCAAGATTTACTCCTAATGAGTAAATCTTGGACGGGTTTCTATGGCAACAAATACATGTGCTGTCATTCTTATACCTACAATCCTAGTTTCATCATTCATATCCTAAGTTTTGTGTAACATCATTTAATCATGCTTGTCAGTAAATAATAAATAGTAAATAAACCATGATTCCATATATCAAAGATTTGAATCAAAATGGAGCCTAATGGAACATTGGGAGAGTGAGAATATTATACCTCACTTGAAGGCTGAAGAAGAAATATATGCAAATCAACAGTAAGTCAACAACACCTACAACAACACAAATACACGATTCAATTATGTTATAATGTATTAATTAGGGTCACATAATCAATTTAGAAATAGAAGACCCACATGTGACCCTAAACCCTAAACACAAATATATGCAAGCACAAAATAGTAAATACACAAATATACACACGCACAAAATCAGCCACCACGGCTTTGCTACGTAGCACGGCCGTGCTACCAACACGGCCGTGCTGCCCAGCACGACCGTGCCAACCTGCGATTTTACAACATGGTGGAGAAGACGAGGAAAAGGATGTACCTGCAGGAGCAGCGAGTAGGAAAGAGGGCGGCGGCGGCAGTGAGCGAGAGGGTGGGTTTCCGGAGCAGCAAGCAAAAAACGGGTGGCGGCGGTGAGCGGGCGACCAGGAGCAGAGACCTAGCAGGAGAGGAGAGGAGTAGACGGGCGACCGAAGCAGCCACCGGCGGGGCGGCGGCAAGGAGAGGAGAGGAGAGGAGCAGTGAGCGGTGACAGCACCAACAGAGAAGCAATCGAGCGGCGGCGACACCAGCAGAGAAGAAATCGCCGGACCTAGTTACGCGAACTCAAGAATCAGGAATGAAATAGAGAAAGGGGAAGAGTCCCTCGCGCGGGTGCAGTTAAGTTAAACTTAAGCGTCGGTTCTTTAAAAAACCGACGCTAAAACATAACAACGTCGGTCACAAAAAAAAACCGACGCCATAGGGGTGTAAAAATTTTGGCGCGGACAGTGCGGGTAAACAAATCAGCGTCGGTTTTGGGAATATAACGGACGATAAAAATGTCCCGCGTGAAAAGTTTTAGTCATCGGTTATTTATTTAATAACCGAAGCTGTTAGTTAAATTTTGGACCTAATTTTTTTCATTGGATAAATTGGATTTGGCGGGTGTTTTTAGGCGTCAGTTGTTTATTCTCGAACCGACGCTAAATAGAAAGTGATACTCGTGTCTGGCCACTCCTATCTGATATATCTCGGTTTGTGTTTTAAACCGACGCTGTAGGTTTTAGGTGTCGGTTCTTAGTTAATAATCGACACCTGGAAAGTGACTTCATAAGCCATTTCTGTAGTAGTGAAGGTTTTATCCAAACAAGATATACAACTTATATAGATGTAGAAAGTTTGAGCACAACGGAAGCAATTTAGACACAACCAAGAGATCCAAGGAGATCATCATCAAAACCTGTAAAACAACTCAAAACAAGTAATTGCAAGATATAGATATACCAATTTAGAGAAATTAGAGAGATATAGTTGTAAGAAAGAAAGGAAAATTAAAGAATGACAAAATACATATATAAAGGTACTAAGGGAGTGCCAAAGAATAAGGCTATTGGTAAAGAAAATCTAGTTGAGAGGGAAATTCTCATCCAAAATGTCAATTGTATATTCTGCGCACAGTGTTATCAGTTGAGTTATGTGTATTGATAACTTGACCAATGTTAGCTGTTGGCAACACCCATTGGTGTTGGTTGGTCGAGTTTCTAATAGGACAAACTCGACCGAAGGTTGCTGTCAACAACCATATATATATATATACATATATATATATATATATATATATATATATATATATATATATATATATATATATATACATATATATATACAAAAACATATCTAGAGGCATGATAAAAATATAAGCCAAACCCAAATATGTGTAAGCAAGTTAGTAATGCACTATGAAAGCATTAGAAACAGTTTTTGAGCAAGAGTGTGGAGAGAAACACACAAATACCACTTTTGACTCAAAAGCCATATGTATAGTGAACACTAACTTGCCAATAACACACAATGATTGGATATTAGCAAGCATAACATTACCTCTGTATTTACCATTTTATTTTCACTTTTTGCCACCACATACACATCTCACCTTTCTTCCTTCATGTGGATTGAGAAGTCAATTTGCAAATCATCATGTCAATCCATTAGCAAGATACCTACTAGAAGAAAGATGAAATGGTCCTCAATCATATTTTTGGGTCTAGAGGGGTTAGATTAGCAACCCAAGTCCTAGTGCTCTTGGGCACTTTCCTAAGAGGGCAACAAGTAGAATAATGACTAATTTCATTACAATAGTTACATGTGCCCATAGTATTGGAACTAGAGGATTCTCCGTGAAATATTGGTCTTTTACCTTTGTTGTTCCTTTGACTGCCATCATACCCTAAACCATGTCTACCAATTTGTGTAGTAGCATGGTATAGGATATCATTAAGATTCTTTTTACCAACTAAGAATCTTTGCAAGGAAGATCCCAAACTATGATTATCATGCATAAGAGAAGTAATGGTAGAAGATAAATGATTTATTTTATCTCTAGCATGCAAAAGAACATTTTCTAGGCAAAGAGATTTAGTTAAATAAGAATCTATATCAATATGAAGAGCAACAACATTATTCTCTCTACTAGTAGAACAAGAACAAGATTCAAGCACATTTATTTTAACAAGCAAGGAGGCATTTTCTATTTCAAGCAAAGCAATCTTAGAAAAATTAACACCATTTTCATATTCTAATCCATGAAAAAAAAAATATTTGTCCATGTTTTCAGTATTAAGAACATCAATATCATGCATGAGAGAATCAACAATTAATTTATGCACTTCAATAGAACTACTCATAAGAGGTTGAGCTTCTAGAAATCTAATCTTATCAAGCAATATATCATTTTCAAGTTTAGGAGCATCTACTTGACTAAGACAAGCATTTTTATCATCAAGAAAGCAAGTATAATCATGTTCAAGATCATCTATTTCAACATGCATATTATCAACAATTCTATCAAGCTCTTTCCTTTTCCTTTTAGAAGACTTAAGAGAGGAACAAGTAGCATTAATGGTAGCAATTAAAGGTTCTTTATGTAAAGAGTTTAGAATTCCTCATTTGAGTCTTTTCTTATAGAAGCCATAAGAGTAAAATGGCATTGTCCTTCATCAATAGAGCTTGAGCTAGATCCTCCACTTGATTCTTCACTTGAGCTTGAGTTGGAGGAGTCACTTGAGCTCTTGTTCCATTTGTCCTTCTTCTTGTACTTCTCTTCTCTTTCCTTGTGATGATGGGTCTTCTTGCCTTGTAGACAATCTATCTTGAAGTGGCCCTTCTTTCCATACTTAAGGCACCAGATGGACGAGTAATTCTTGCCTTTGTAGAATCTACCCTTTGAGTACATGGCATTTTCTTCCACATGAGAGGATAGAGAGGCTTGTCCCATAATACCTTCAATTTGACCCTTGAGTTCATCCTTCTTCATTCTCTTTATCTCTTTCTCCTCTTGTCTTTCAACTTCTTCTCTTTTGTCAAGTTTGACTTCATGGGCTTGTAGATTTCCAATGAGCTCTTCAATGGGGATATCATCAAGAGACCTTACTTCTTCAATGGAAGTCACCTTGGGTTCCCATCTCTTGGGGAGAGTTCTAAGGATATTAGAGTTGATCTCTCCTCTACTCATAGGATGACCTAGGATGGCAAGTCCATTTACAATTGTGTTGAGTCTTGAGTTCATGTTGGCTATCTTCTCTTCCTTTCCCATCTTGAAGTTCTCAAGCCTCCCTTTGAGCATGTAGACTATGCTTTCCTTCACTTGAGTTGTCCCTTCATACGTGATGCATAGATTTCTCCATACCTCATAGGTTGTCTCACAAGAACAAATCGGGTTGAACTTGGTGGGGTTCATGGTGGCATAAAGGATTTTGATTGCTCTTGCATTCAAGGTGGATTTCATCATGGTAGTTTCATCTCATTCTTCTATCTTGGTCTTTGGTAGATTGTATGGATGGTCCACCATTTTCCATAGGTCAAGACTTGATCCTTGGATGTAGAATTGTAGCCTTCTTTTTCAATAGAGGAAGTTACTCTCATCAAATATTGGAAGGTTGATGAAGTATCTCCCACTTTGGTAGTCACCCATCTTCTCCTACTTGTTGAAGTATGCTTATAGAAGACCCAATCTAATACCAATTGTTGGATCTTAGGATGGGTGATTGGATGCTTTAGATGGGGGTGAATAGAGATGAATGTACTTCAACAAAATTCATTAGACCTTCAAGATATATAACAAGAAAAGGTTGCTAAATAGGAAATTTTAGTGAAGCTAAAACATACATAGCAAGGGAGAGAGAGAGAGATTGATCGTACACCAATTGACAAGCTATGTAGAGTGGTTCACACTTCAAACTATAAGTATGTTAGTCCACTACCGAGAGAGGTCAACCTCTAGGATTTCTTAACCATTGCACTCCTATATTCATTCATAAGACTTACAATACATGACCCACCAAAGGACTTACATATCCATTACAAAGAGTCTTCAACCTTACCGAGGACTTACCCACTTTATAACGAGTCTTCGGCCTTCTTCAAGGACTTACCCACTCTTTCAAAAGTCTTCGGCCTTCTAGGAATTACCCACTCTTCTTGGATATTTAGCCTTTTTGACTTCTCCTTCACTCAGAGAAGTTTGATGAATGTATATTCATCTTAGTTTTAGTCCCCATTTTTGGCCCTATTTTGCATTGAAAGCTCTCATATACCCCTTGAATCTACTCATATACAATTTTCCTCAGTTTTAGATGATTGTTTGGAGTTTTTATCAAATCCATTCTTCTCCATTGCAGGATTAAGCATTGCTCTATGTGCACTAGTGTAGGAGGCGGTGGCCCAACTAACTGACTAGCGGGCCCAAGAAACTTTTGATAATTTGGACCCTTTCTTTGATGGCTAGTTCCTTCATTAGAAAGCATCCTCATCAGTCAGAGGATTCATCGATGCAAGCCCATCGACCCATAGCAATAGCCCCCCCCTGTGGGTGGGTTTGATCCATGAGGGCCGCAACTGCGGCCAAGAAGAGAAGGTCTGTACCGCAGCATATCACCTCGACCGCGGCCAAAAAGATAAAGTTGCGACCGCAGCCATGGGGACAAAGTCGAGACCGATACACCCAGTGTGATCGAGGGAAGACACCTTGACCGTGATCTCGACCAGTGTCCCCACCACAACCGAGGCCCAAAGTAGCTCAATCACGACCATGACCGAGGCATGCCCACACGACCTCGACCAAGGAATGCAAAACTCACCTCGAATGCAACCGCGGCCAGTACCACGACCGCGGAGTAAAGTCGGTGCATACCTCAATCGTGGCACTAGGTGATCTACACCTATAAATAGATGACCCCCTCATCCATTTTAGGTGTCTCTTCCGCCCCACAATGCTGACAGGCTATTGCTCTATGCCCAGCCAAGGAAGATGATTTCCGCCGCCAAAGACTACCTCCATGGTGTCCTTGCTACTCTGCCATCTCCGCTCTATCAAGATCTACTTCCTAGCCACGAAAGTGGTGGGATTTCAGATATGTAGCACCTTCATCCACCAGCCATCTACCACTCCATCTTCTGTGAGCAAAAGCACGAGAAGAGAAGGAAGAAGGAGAGAGAAGACCTTCCTCGATTGTCTTCCTGTTCTTCTCCTCCTCGTTCAAAATTGCCCCTCCATCGTGTAGAATACCATTTCTCCACCGAGCTACGACCAATGACTTTTCAGTAGGCTTATGATGTTGAAATTGGGGTTTGTGAACTAAGAGAGTGTTAAACAAGATAAAAGTATTATGGAGGCTAAAACCCTAAAGGGGCCTAGAAAGCCTAAGGTGGAATCCAAGACTATCTTGAGAATGTTTTGGATAAACTATAACACTTGGATGTTATGCATTAATTTCAGGATGTTGTTGATTGCTTGTTTGATTGTTATTTATCATTATTGCTTGGACATCAAGTTTCTCTAGATTAGGTATGTGGTTAATTATGGTTAATCGCATTAGTTTCCCGAAGGTTATCTAGATGATTGATCGCATTGAATGCAACCTATCAGTTTGGATGTTCATACTTGCAAATCATAAAGTCACTATGATTATCACAATTATGATATAAGTGTGTATTCTCGCACCTACATGCCACCCTTATGGATGAGGCAATGAGGTAAAGCCTAAGAGGGAAGACCCATGGGCACCATGAGAGGTGACCCAGGCACCAAGCTTAAGATAGAGAAGGTGGCCTTTATTGCATGACTAATGGGCACCATGAGAGGTGACCCCAGGCACCAAGCTCAGGATGGAGAAGGTGGCCTTAAGTCAATGGCAAAAGAGAAACCCTAATGGATGTATTCCAGGCTTAGGGCAAAAGCGGTGGAGATTGACACATTGAAAATGTAAATTGAATTGTTAATTACCTTGATTGTGATAAATATGTTGTTAGCCTTACGTGTGATATTTTGTTTGTCCCCACATACCGGCATATTCATTTATGCTGACCGATGTTTTGTTTGTCGATATTTTAGGTACAAATTGAAAAGGACAAATAATAAAGTGGCATATTGTGAAATTAAGAAAGAAAGTGTAAGGAGGATTAGTTAGAATAGAGTCCAGATGTGGATAGAAGTTAGAAATCTAAGTTTTTGAAAAAGGTATGCAAAGTTTTATTTTATTCCGGCTTTCAGTATAGTCATGGTAGAATTTAATAATTATTACTGATTATTTGTCGAACCTTTGATCCGGGAAATTGGGATAACGGCTCTGACCTCTTGGTTTCCCTTAATTGGGGGTTGCCGGGAGGCGGGGTCATTACATTTGGTATCAGAGCACTAGTTCCTCATCTAATCTTTGGTAATTATTAAATTTTACAAACTCTTTAGAACCCAAGGGAGTTATTAGAGGATTTTCCAAAGACTGAGGTGTCTAGAAAAGGATCACGGTCCGGGGGCTGGCAAGATTTTCCTCCGTACCGCTAGTCAGAATACGAGGACTCCCAGATCAGTTTGACTGCCAGGCCAATCTCTAAGGAACTGACTCGAAATAAGATACATTTAGGACTCTCTCATCTATTTTCATCCCTTCTCAACCATAATTTTGTTAAGATTATGAGGTTTAGGGTTTTTCTCTCTTTTCCTCACCCTCTTGAGGAGAGGGTATGCATGATAAGGTTAAGGAATCCTCCACCAAAATTAATAAAAAGCATGTAAATAAGATGTCATTGACATAAGCTTAATAGTTTAAGCGTAAACTAAAGAATAGCTGCATGCTTAGGTCGTATGACATGTGTTGTCATGCCCTCAGGAGAGACCTGAGGTTAGACCCTCTGGTCAGGAGGACGAGTAGAGAGTTGGTCTCAGAGGCAGAGATCTCCATTAAAGGTAGAGACCTGGCACATCCCCTGACGATGATGCTAACCCTATCCCTAAGTGGTGGTTAGAGAGGGATGACACGATGAGTTAGATGTCATGGTAGACCAGGTGTGTTGGTGGACATGCTTTTGGTTTGGATACCCATGATGATATGAGCCATGTGAGGTTGGATGACCTAGTACCATTGGCGACCCAACCCTGGGAAGGGTTGTGCATAGTAGAGTGAAGGATAGCTCCTTCATTGATGAGGTTAGTGATGACCATATAGAAACCCTATGGGCTTATATGAGCATGGCATAGTATGCACCTAGAGTACGTTAGTAGTGCTGACAGTAGGCTAAAACCCTGGCCAGGAGAGTATGATGGATAGCTTATGAGATGAGCATAAAGAGCTATAGATAATCTGGAGCAAACATAGGTTTCACCCATGTAGATGTATGTTGGTAAGCTTGATCCACCTTCAAGAGAGGACCTATAGTAATACAGTTGTTTGTAGGGTTAAGCTTTAGAGAGAGAGAGAGCAGGACCCGAGCTAGTAGGTTGGAAGTTTAGACTCCAGGATATGAGGAACCCTGAGAAGTCGGGTTTGATGTGACCCACGTGGATGGTTGGGGTTGCCTCGTACATGGTATCTAGGTTGCCTTTAAATGAACCAAACCCTAAGAAGAAGGATGAAGTTACTGGTACCTATGAGCAGAGGACATATGTTACGACCCCATCTCCCGATAACCCCCAATTAAGGGAGACCGAGAGGCCAAAGCCGCACCCATAACTTCCGGATCAAAGGTTCGACACTTAAACAAGAACAATTATTACATATTAACAATCTATACTGAAAATCTGTAATAAAATTTTGCATACCTTTTGAATATTTTGGATTTCTAAACTTCTATCCATGTATGAATTCTACTCTAACTAATCCTCCTTGCATTTTACTTCATGTATTTTGCAATATGTAGATTTACTATTTATCCATTTGGCTTGTACCTAAAACACCGACAAACAAAATGTCGGTCAACCGAAGCTGGTATGTGGGGGAAAACAATAATCATGCAAATATGTTAACAATGTAATCATTTAATTAATCATTTAACAACCAATATTACGTTTTAAGCCATACTACTCAATCCTTACCTATCCCCTAACTCTGTGCTATCCATATAGTGGACTTGTATGCTACCTCTCTTTTAGGTAGATTCTTACCCCCATGGTCCAACCTTATAGGTAGCCAATACCTAGGGTAATAGAGTCGCATGGCACTACCCAAAGGTAGCCCAATATCTAACTCAATGTGACTTGATGGACCTACCCCATTGGTAGCCATGTACTAAGTCATCCAATGACCTGATGGACCTACCCCATAGGTAGCCATGTACTAGGTCAACTATTAAGCCACAGAGGGGACCAAGATCTGAGCTAGTAGGCACATATCTTATGTGATAGTCATATCCACATTATAGTTTGCATGAATTAAATTCATCCAACAGTTAATTCATGTCGTCGATGAAAACTTCGGAAAACCTCGGAAAACTAACTCGAGATATTCATAAACGTAACCACATACTTGATTTGATGATTTCACAAGCATTAAGCAAACCCAAACAAGAATGAAATCCAAGCAAGCAATTCAATCATCACATAATTCCTAAAAAGAATATATACTCTATTTATTACACACTTTATCAAGAATCTACTTTATTGACTTGGATTCACTTTCTAGGGTTTTTGTATCCATTTTAGGGTTTCATTAATCTTCATTAGGGTTTCTTAGATCCATTCCTAAAATGCCAAACCCATGACTAGGGTTGAGGATGAGAACAAGGAAGAAGAATATAGGGAAGAGAGAGGGAAACATGGGGGATTACCTTAGAACTCGATCCATAGGCTCTCCCCACTTATATAGAGGTGGCTATCCATGCCCAAAGATGACCATCCATGTGTCTAAAAGTTATATTCACATTAGGATTCTTATTCCTTCATGGATAAGTAGTTCTTCTATCTCCTATTCACTTCCTTGATATTCCTTATCTCATGGATACTTAGAAATATGAGAATTATTTCTTTCACTCTCTTTTTACTTGCCTTTTAATCATTGGTCACGAAATTCTATTTTCATTTAGTAGAAAGAACTTCCTTTTTAATAATACCACCAAAACATTAATTATGCATCAAATTATCCTCTTATTTTACAATTTTGGTATTTTGTCTATCTTGTTTATTTATTGGGACTCCTTGGATCCCAAGACACTCTATTATCTCGAAATTCCACTTCAAGGATACTCATTATCCTTCAAAATGCATCTATATGCATTATTTCTCATTATCATGTTTATTTCTTATTAAAATATTTATTTTTGAGGATTTCTCTTTATTTCCATTTTATTTTCCTCATTGGCATTCCTTTTATCATTAGGAATCATTGGGATACGAAATTCCACCAAGGATAACTCAATTATACCTCTTTTCACTTATTTTCCACATTTTATCATTATTTTCAATTTCTTTCTTAATAAAGAAATACTTAATTGATCTTTTCTTTTCTTATTGCACTTTCTATGCAACTTTGGACTCCTTGGAACCCAAGGAACCCAAGAGGCACGAAATCCTTCTCTGGATTTGCCTTCTAGAGGTTTCCATCTCATTCTTTTCTCAAATATTCAATTATTCATTCACTAATTGAATTTTCTTATTATTTGGGCCCAATAGCCAATAAAGCCCACAACACAAACATCAAGGCTATTGTAAATAAAATCCATTTATTCCAAATACATTATATCATTTTTTTGTTCAAATATCCTTATTATGAGAAATTACATTTCTCATCAAATAAACCCAAAAATTGGGGTTGTAACATCCTTCCCCGCTTATAGGAATTTTGTCCTCAAAATTCTATCAAGCAAACAAACAATTCAGGATAAGACTTTCCCATGTCCATCATTGGCCCCTATGTCTTTACCATACTCATGGCGTCTCCAAAGAACCTTTATCATCACATATTCTTTTCTCTGAGTTCTTTCATCCTGGCGTCTATAAACTGCACAGGTGGACTCAGGCCATTTCAGCCTCCCTTGGGGCTCACTAGGTTCATTGCTCAGCACATGGTCGGGGTACCTCACATAGTGCTCTAAATTGGACACATGGAACTCATCACACATTACTTTATCATGAGGGGTAACATCAAACTTAACCTTCTCCACCAAACCATGTCAAAAGAACCCATGCATCGGGGACTCAGCTCTCTTAGCTATAACTTAGAGGGGTCGGATTTTCATGTCACATATTCTCCCACAGTGAACTTCATGTCAGTCTACTTTGCATCTGCTCACGACTCTTGTCATCTCTTGGCTCCTTTAGGCCATTGCACGATCAAAGCGACTTCATCTACACGCACTGTGGTCCTTTTCTAACCATCACGTGGTCCTTTCACCAACATCACCTTACTGAAGTGGTGACCGACACAACCTCTCTTACAGAGCTTCTTTAAATCCCAATACTGGCTATGGTGGTTATCATCACGTCTTTCATAGGACAAGAAATGTCTCTAGATATCACTCTAAACAAGCACACATGCTCTCATCAGACCCTTTAGTCTGGATATACTAACCATTAGTTAGGGGTGATGAACTAACATCGAGTCCTTTATGTACCCATTTCCACCTTTTGGAAGGGAACCTTTAGGTCAAACTCAAGAATCTTTGAGCTCGCTTCATGGTTTAGTTGAACCATCTCTCTCATATGTAGCTCAACCCGATATGTCCCTTGACAATACTCTTTCTTTCTCATGTCATCTAGGTAAGGCGAACTACTATAACCCATATTGCATCTCAACCTTCCTTGATCTAGGGGAGACTTACAACATCCATTGTGATGACCTCCCTTTCTCTTTCGGGGACTCTTTATCCTTTATATCAATGCACGAGGTTACTGGTGTTCATCCTTCACCCTCGGCTTGCATGGCAATATACCACATGCAACTTTATCTTAGGCATCCAAAGTACTACTGTCACTTATTATCTTGGTGGTACGGTGTATGGTGATCTTAAAATCATGATCTTCTGTATGTCATGATTCCTCAAGATCGATTCCTGAGAAACCCTAAACCACTCTAGTCGGGGTTTCATCACTTTCTTTTCCAAAGAAGTGCATCTGAGGTTCTACCACCATCCTTTCATTGCATCAAGGACTAGACTGGCTAACCAAACAACCATTAACTTGTTCAACAGATCTCATTACATCGGAGTATTAGCCAAACATATCTCCTTTCCAAATTTAGGGTTAGCCTAACAACCTCTTCTAGCTTCTAGCCAAACTAGTCAGATACATCTCAACCAGAACATCCATTACCACCCCACATCCTTAGGTATTAGGTAACATTGATGACATACACTTCCACGTCTTTCACTTATCATCTCAAACTCGAATTCTAAGTCTATCTTTATTGAGAACACTTTGAGCTCATCTTCTTGGTGATCAAACTCAATCTTGTATGACTCATATCTCATGATAAAGATTACCTTAGTACTCTTACTATTTGTAAACCATTTATGTATTATTCACTCTACAAGGATATGTTATCATCTCTGTCCTCTTACCTCATAGCAACATTCCAACTCTTATCCATCTTTTATCCTTGGTGTATGGCAGGCGTACTGTCCTATCTCTCACTCCCATAACAAGAGGAAATAAGCATTTGGCGGCCGTCCAAATACAAAGTTCTACCTGTTCCACGAGTAGAGATGGTACATCCCACATTGCCAGTACAACTTCCAATCTAAGTTGAAACGCACAACTTATGTATCTACATCACAATCATCTCGATATCAAAGTTACCTCCATGGAAAACTAGTCTTGAACCTACTGAGGTTTATATCCTTGGTCATCTCCTCTAGGTCTATAGGGTGCCGGCTCTTTTGGAGTCATCCCTCCTCCCTCATGCATCAAGAGAGTGCCATACTCATATGCCCTTTGGGTCCCATGAGTTCATGAAAGTGATCAATCTCCTAACCCATGGCCCTCTGACAATGATAGCTGTTACCTCCCGAACCTATTGTCATGTGCGACTGGGGAAATAGGCAACTCCTACTTCCATCGGTCTTATCCCTACCTGACCCTAGGATAGACTTAGGATTCAATTATGGTAAAAGTTCAACTTAAAACCTTACCCAAGCCTTCATCATCTCTCTCTCTGCATTCATGGGTTGACTTTCATCCTTTCATAGGGGTCATGGCAACCTACCTACCTTGGTCAAGCCCCATACCAGTTACCTTCATGGTAACACATCCACATGCACTTAGAGATGGATATCTATGGGTCTGCAGGTTCATTCTCATACCATGTACTTTTAACTTAGCTTCTCAAGATCCTATGAGACCTCTTTAGGTTACCTTAAACCAACAAAACTGATATACACCCTACCAAAGGGGTCCCTCTCCCAAGATGGGAGGAAAACTATCTCTTGACAACAAGGTCACAAACATCCTTAGGGTTTACATCCATATGAGCATGCTTAACCCAGCAGCTCCTAAGGCACAAGCGGACCACTGACCAAACATGATAGGTCATACGTGTTCTCATCCCTCAACATTAGATCAAGATCATACCTTCCCATGTCATCAACTTATCTGTGAGGGGTTCATCAAACACACCTTAAACTTAAGGGGTTTCCTTTTTCCTCTAAACATTAGGAGTACCATGCTCGAAACTATAGCAACTTAATTCTCATCATGAGCATTAAGTATACCACTTCCCCTCTTAGGCCTAGGAACCCTAGGTTCACTTTTAGGTGTCCAACTGCATGCTCTATCTCTTAACCATGAATCAAGCTTGCAAAAGGCATGACATCCACTTCCTGTCATCCATCAACTCGAGAAACAATTTTAGAGTTGGATCCTCCTCAAGCACAAACAATAAGGTACAAGGCCTCATAACCTGTTACAAATCCTCTTCAGGGTATACATAACATCTTCTTCCTTTCTTAGAAGGTAAACACTTATACCATAGGCACATAGGTGCTAGAAGCCTCATCCTCTCTCTAGGGTTTGGTCCCTCCCATGGAAACCAAGATATCATCAACCTCTAGGGATCAAGCATGTGGTGACCACTATCAGCCACTGAGGTCGCATCATCCTCAACTCCCGACTTCTCCTCATATCTCGGAGTCTAGGATTCCATCCTTCTTGCTGGGTTAACCCTACAACCATCCTCACCATTAGAGGTCCTCTCTTCATGACGGATCAACCTCGAAAGCATGCCCCCACCTGGATGAAGCCTATGTTCCACTTATGTTGTCACGCCCCAATTTCACATTAACCACAAACCACAAGATTAGGACGCGACAGAATGGGATTTGCACATAAGCCAACCACTCTTCCCTTTTTAAAGCATTTTAAAGACATTAATAGAAAAATCTGATTATAAGATGTAAAATGAAACTAAACAAACTGCGGAAGCATCTTTATTAACTGACTAGCAATACAAACAGAGTCTACAACATATTACATTGTTCGACATAAAATAAAGCATAACAGTTAATTACATCTTTATACACATTCACTCTCTCACTCACACCTTGTCCCAAAGATCGAGGGGAAAGGACTAAGAGACCTCTAACTTCTAACTACGAACCTTCTATTGACTAGGCGTTAGGATGAAACGATTCTTCAGATTTCCTGCTGCTGATGATAACCTGAAAATGTTTTGAGTAGAGGTATGAGCCTACTCGCTCAGTGAATAGCATTTCACTTAGCTATCACTAAAAAACTCATCAGGTATATAAATTGAATTAAACATAAATGCGGAACTAAACAAGGCAGTTCTAATAACATAGCAGATATACAGGTATTCATCACATTTCTAAGCATCAACCGGTATTTCAGGTAAATGAACAGTTATATAAATTTACTGTGATCCTACATGATTACTTATTCATATTATTATTATGCCCTAAATATATGCAGTGTACTCTGCATATAACGATCCGCAGCAAGTTCATGCTACGGTCCCACCGTACAAGACTTAGCGACACACCCGGGAAATGCTAAGTCTGATTGCCAGCCCTGGTCTGCTGCAGGACTCTCAGGCTCACAAGGCCTCACTACACTCTCAAAAGAGTGAACTCTAGACTCCTCCTCAAACCTGAGCACACAGGCGGAGAGTCTTACCGGGTTATCACCGTGACACAAGCACGGATTAATGTTGAATAACCCCTATTATCCACAGTGCCACCGTGACACAAGCACGGTTCTTGTTGCAACACTGTCTCTCTCTCTATCCTCGTGCCACCGTGACACAAGCACAGTTATTGTTGCAACACGAGTTTCACCCCCCTGGTTGCAGACCTCTCAGAAGGGGTTCTACGGTGTTAGGGCACCTAAGTCTATTAACTGATTAACAAATAAACATTTAAACAGGAATATCACATTTCAAGCATATTGCACAAATCTGAATAACGCATGAAGCAAATATATATCTTTTATCATCATTAAACATGATTCAATACCATTTATCCACTTTCGATGCTAAACATCTAATTTTAAATAAGTTAATACATTACCACAATAATACAGGAAATTTCATCATTTTCACTAAGCATATTAGGTATTTCAAGTTCCAATGAGACTAACATACTCTATTGTATGTACTACTCAGTTTAGAAGTTATACTAACTAATACAGAAACAATTAAACATTTAAATTGAGTTAAATAATGATTACTAAATGAACTACTACTCACCCACTTCGGTGTGTTCGTATACACCGAAAGACGTCCACAACCATGCCTAATTCTGCCCTTTACAGTAGAGTGCACGCCGTGCACCTGGGTTGCACGCCGTGCACCTGGGCAGAAACTCGTTCTGCTATCTGTAACTTTGCACGCCGTGCAAATTGATTTGCACGCCGTGCAACCTGTGCAGAAAAGAAAAACTCATTGAAGATTAACTAGATTAAAGCCGAATCAAGGACTATGAGTTGCTCGTGGCTAGGGGGCTGCAGAAGCTTACTTGGACCTCAAAATTGGACTCAAGGGTGTTGCTTGGTGCTGCTTCTCGCACCCAAATGGCCTCCTGGCCATTGTTGCAGCTGTTGCTGCTCTTGCAAGATGGGGTGCCACCCCTTGCTAGGTTGAGGTGCAGGTGGCGCAATGGAGGCGGGGTGCTGCGTTTTCATGTCTAGACCTGAAGGACGGAGTCGGGGCAGCCGTTTGGTGGTGCTTGCTCGCCCAATCGACACCTGGCCGTTATTGTAGCAGTTGATGCTGCTCTAATTGGATGGGGCGCTGCCCCTGTTGCTTGGACACCACTCCTTGGTGGTCGGGCGCCGCTCCTTGGGCGAGGTAGGAGATGAACGCTGCTCCCATTCTAGACCTAGACGACCGTCCTTCCTCCTCTTCTAGTCAAGCAGCAATGTTGGGCGCCGCACCTGCAATAGGTCGGCCGCCCAAGCAGGTCAGGCTGCTGCTGGGCGCCGCTAGGGCGAGCTAGAGGAAGAAGAAAGGAAGGAGAGGAGATAGTGCTTGGCGACGCCTTGCTGGCTCGATGGTGCTGCGAAGCCGCCCCTCTCTCCCCCTTAGCTGCTAGCCGCAGCCCTGAGCAGCAGGTCGGCTGCAGATGGGGCGCCGCCCTAGACTAGGAAAGGGAAACGAAGGAGGAGGAGGTAGGAAGGTTGGGGAAGGAGAAAGGGAGGTGGGGTGCTGCTCATCAGAGCTAAAAAGCCAAGAGGTCGCCCGCTATTTCCCCCCCTTGCTGTTGCTCGATCAGGCGCAGCCGTGCGCCGCTTTTGCGGTTGTTCTACTGTTTTATCGGTTTAACGAGGAAGGAGATAAGGAATAAGTAGCCGACCCACTTTAAAGGGTATCAAATAATTTTGGGAAAATTGCATATTAGATCCAAGGAAAACAAAAGTGTTATAACGTTTGCCTCGAGAGTCCAAATCGACTGATTCTTTTTGCAATGTTTCAAGCATGAAATTCTCTACAACCTTAGAGCAAGAAAACATGCTAATTAGACTGTTTCACTGGATCAAGGCTCTAATTGCAACTGTGATTACTTGATTCAACTTAATTACCGCATATGAGTAAATCTCAACTATCGATTCATGACTTAGCTTATTTTAATTAACCATGCTATTTAATAATATACTCAACACTAATTGCATTAGTCAGCACTCAACTCAACTCAATTAACTAAATAATCAACATTGATATCATTAATTGCCTCAGATGATTAAATCTTGACTATTGATTCACATGTTGTCTTATCTTGATTATTCATGATGTTTAACAAAAACTTAGCACTAATTGAGGTGTTTCACGTAATTTGAGGTATTTAATGACTAACCCTGATATGGGTCGTAACAATCTCCCTCCCTTATAAGAATTTCGTCCCGAAAATCCTAAAAGAGAAAAGGAAACTTGTTACACATATCTGACCCAAAACTCCCTATGTGGCTCCTTCTAGGTTGTAGTTTATACACAAAACCTTCTCTAAGGTATCTCACGATTCTTAAGTTTCTTGATCCACTGATCAACTATCGGTATTGGTCCCTCAACACGAGACACATCTGATCTGATCCCAGATCAAACCACAAAACACTGTCTTTGTAGAACTGTTATAATAGTGTCTCAATTTATGGTAATTACCGAGAAATTATTATACTCTTCATGGAGACAAACTAAAATTCTTAAATAAGCAGAATGCATGTCAATTTGGTACTAAAATAAATTCATGCAATTTAACTGTTAAACATCACTACATATCATACTGAGAATTGATATCAAAATACTTGATTCATCGTACACCCTATACTTAGGGTTTCATCTACCTTATTCATTCATCACATGCCAACACCCTACTCTTAGGGTTATCTCATTCACTAGTCACATGGCAACACCCTACTCTTAGGGTTTCCGTTATCTCATCTGTTTGATTGCAGTTCAAATCACAATACGGTATCATTCTAGAAGTGGCAGAGCAGTATATTCAAAATCATTACAATTACTGAGTAATCTTTATATCATGCATGTAGGCAGATTAAAATTTCATAAATATTCCAAACTCGAATCAATTTTGGCATATACATACTGAATTCATGTAACTGAACATCTTATTACATTAATAAGAGTAATCTACTTCACCTATAAGAAACCATCTGTAATATTTTTCAATTGTCTGAAATTTCTCGAAGTACGTGCATGTCAACCAAATTCCTGGTTTGTGCATCACATAACTCAATTAAGAGTTGCTTACATATCATAACACAAATAATTAATAGTACCTGAGAATTTCTAATGATATCTCATAGAAATGTGCCAATTCATGTAAATGTTAAGTCACACACATTAACATAACAGGAAGCATGCAATTAGATTTATTTACATATTTTAATTCTGTCTTGCTAGCTTGAAATTATGCATCCAATGATTTACCAAATCTGTGTTTTCTGGGTTCATACTCAAACCGTACCATTATCAGTTGTGTATTTCTAAACTCAATATGATATGATTGAAACTGGATTACCAGGCAATCTAATTATTTTATCCATGTATATCTTAGTCAAGTCTCGAGACATCACAGGTCGACTTAATATGAAGAAAGCGAGCAGACTAAATTAATCTATCCACAATCATTCATATCAAATCACAACCTCTAGGTGTCCTGGGTAATCTTACCACAAAATCTATTGTGATAATTTCCCATTCCCATTCCAGCATAGAAAAAGATTACAAAGTAGTTATAGATTTCTAGGGTTCAGCTTTAACCTTATGATACACACTACTTTTAACCACATACTTAACTGCATCCTTCTGCATATCTGACAATCCATTTCAACTTCTTGGGATTCATATTCATCTTAGTTTTTCCTGAAAGCATAACATACATCAATTCATACACTTCCATAAGAATCGTTTCTTTCAGCCTTTTCCCCTTAAAAGAATTTACACTATCTCGAGGTACACACAACATGTCATGCTAATACAACACCTTATCATCATAAAACTTAAACTCTAGTCTCTTTCCTCCTATCAGGTCATGCATGGTCTGGTTTAACTCACTATCACCCTATTGTAGTTTCTTGATCTGATCATAAGAAGTAAGCTTAACTTACATCTATACAATCAAATCACTCTGTGTTATTACTCCTAAGTCTAAGTTCAACTTCCACATTTCTACTAGCAGGTCTCTATTGAAACCTGTCATAGAGAATGCATTGGCTGTTGAACTTGACTTTCTGCTAGAAACATCATCCACCACATTCTCTTTACCAGGGTGATAATCTATTGTCACATCATAAAGATAGTGACACCATGTCTTTAAAACATGAACTACATCAACTATCTTTAGATCATAATCGGATAATACTCCGCTTTCTATGTTACCTACTTATTGTTACATTTTTAGGTTTATGTCTTACTCATTCCTCTAAATCATTTCATGTTGTTCATGTACCGATCAGATTATCTACTTCAAAACCCTAGATCACTATCAAAGCCAGTTTACTTTTCATAGAACAAATCTCAAGGTCTTATTTAACAAAGATACTGGTATACAAGGTTACATCACTAATGAGATCCCTTAAACTACTACAACTTTAATCATTCTAGGGTTTGATCCTTTATTAATAGCATAGCATTATTGTGTGTGTGTGTGATCGATCATATAGATCAAATTGAGTTGCTTGGGTCAATAACATATTAACCCAGCACTCAACTTTAATTACATTAGCTGAAAATTCAGTTTTCACAATAGTTTCTGTAATTCGTTTATTAAACTGCTAACAGAAGCTCCAAAAATTCTGAAAATTTTATATGTTGTGCCTAATAAAGTTTTAGACCTCCAGTAAAAATTTCAGGTCATTTCAAGTTACCAGTAATTAATTATAAATCAAACAGTACGCTGCTATATAGCAGTCTGCAGCAGATTCGGTCGAGTTTGAAACTCAGCCGATGAACAGGTCAGAACATTCTTCAAAAATTCTGATATCTTCCAATGTTGTTCACATTTTATATATTCAAATCATATCCCAAATTTAGCCAAATTAGAGTTACACATAAGATACTAAAAATCATTTACTAAAACACTTTACTTGTCAAATTTGTATTTATGTATCATCAAAACCCTATTTTGGGCCGGTTAGGGCCTATGCTTCTTAAGCCCTAATTCTCAAGATTAAAGAACACATTAGACTTCTTATCATAGTTAAATCATCCTAGTGTATATACATTTTCACTAGGTTATGGGTCTAAATCATCCAGAGTCTATTCTTATTTTACTGTTAATAGGAGTCATTAGATCCCAGTATCGCATCCTGCCAGCCGGACCAGGCCGAACCTGTAGTCCTGAAGCCAAGAGCTACTCGAGATTAATCAACCCCTATTAACCTTAAACA
Organism: Alisma plantago-aquatica; assembly: GCA_963693085.1. Classification (NCBI taxonomy): domain Eukaryota; kingdom Viridiplantae; phylum Streptophyta; class Magnoliopsida; order Alismatales; family Alismataceae; genus Alisma; species Alisma plantago-aquatica. The sequence continues at coordinate 51,078,076 of OY856412.1, forward strand.
TGTGGAAAGAATATCCACTTAGGGAAAATTACTTATACATGATTTCGGATCTACTTGAATACAAAGAAAACAAACATTAAACTTTTCACTTCATGACACAACAATATAAAAGAATCATACTTATTGTACAAACTGAAAGTCTAAATTCATGCATATAAGAGCATTTCTAGTGATACTTAAATCAAATAAACAATGATAGACAAAAGTTGAATCGCATCTTATATGTAATCTCTTATTCCTACATTAATTTCTTATCTCTTAACCCTAAGATTTCTAGGGTTTTCTCTCTAGCCTATCCTTCGTCTGCATACCTTGCCAGGGCATCCAGAGAAGAACAAACATAGTAGCTTGATACTGGTCAATCTAAGTATTCAGACACCTGGCCAGGGTATCTAAACACTCAGACCTTCCAGAGCTAAAACACACCATTCATTATTCGCCTTATTTATAACTTTATCTTTTGACCCTAATGATTCTTAACAACTCATCTTAAGCTCATTACTTGATTCTCGTGACCACATCCTCTTCCTGCTATCTACAATAGTATAACAGAACACTTCCTGTTAGAAAATTACAGATAGAAGAAAGACTCCTAAACCTTAATCCTATTGGTCTCTTATCGTCCCCTGACCTTGAGTAACTACGTACTCAAACCAAGACTCTGATACCAAAATTGTCACGCCCCAATTTCACATTAACCACAAACCACAAGATTAGGACGCGACAGAATGGGATTTGCACATAAGCCAACCACTCTTCCCTTTTTAAAGCATTTTAAAGACATTAATAGAAAAATCTGATTATAAGATGTAAAATGAAACTAAACAAACTGCGGTAGCATCTTTATTAACTGACTAGCAATACAAACAGAGTCTACAACATATTACATTGTTCGACATAAAATAAAGCATAACAGTTAATTACATCTTTATACACATTCACTCTCTCACTCACACCTTGTCCCAAAGATCGAGGGGAAAGGACTAAGAGACCTCTAACTTCTAACTACGAACCTTCTATTGACTAGGTGTTAGGATGAAACGATTCTTCAGATTTCCTGCTGCTGATGATAACCTGAAAATGTTTTGAGTAGAGGTATGAGCCTACTCGCTCAGTGAATAGCATTTCACTTAGCTATCACTAAACAACTCATCAGGTATATAAATTGAATTAAACATAAATGCGGAACTAAACAAGGCAGTTCTAATAACATAGCAGATATACAGGTATTCATCACATTTCTAAGCATCAACCGGTATTTCAGGTAAATGAACAGTTATATAAATTTACTGTGATCCTACATGATTACTTATTCATATTATTATTATTATGCCCTAAATATATGCAGTGTACTCTGCATATAAAGATCCGCAGCAAGTTCATGCTACGGTCCCACCGTACAAGACTTAGCGACACACCCGGGAAATGCTAAGTCTGACTGCCAGCCCTGGTCTGCTGCAGGACTCTCAGGCTCACAAGTCCTCACTACACTCTCAAAAGAGTGAACTCTAGACTCCTCCTCAAACCTGAGCACACAGGCGGAGAGTCTTACCGGGTTATCACCATGACACAAGCACGGATTAATGTTGAATAACCCCTATTATCCACAGTGCCACCGTGACACAAGCACGGTTCTTGTTGCAACACTGTCTCTCTCTATCCTCGTGCCACCGTGACACAAGCACAGTTATTGTTGCAACACGAGTTTCACCCCCTGGTTGCAGACCTCTCAGAAGGGGTTCTACGGTGTTAGGGCACCTAAGTCTATTAACTGATTAACAAATAAACATTTAAACAGGAATATCACATTTCAAGCATATTGCACAAATCTGAATAACGCATGAAGCAAATATATATCTTTTATCATCATTAAACATGATTCAATACCATTTATCCACTTTCGATGCTAAACATCTAATTTTAAATCAGTTAATACATTACCACAATAATACAGGAAATTTCATCATTTTCACTAAGCATATTAGGTATTTCAAGTTCCAATGAGACTAACATACTCTATTGTATGTACTACTCAGTTTAGAAGTTATACTAACTAATACAGAAACAATTAAACATTTAAATTGAGTTAAATAATGATTACTAAATGAACTACTACTCACCCACTTCGGTGTGTTCGTATACACCGAAAGACGTCCACAACCATGCCTAATTCTGCCCTTTACAGTAGAGTGCACGCCGTGCACCTGGGTAGAAACTCGTTCTGCTATCTGTAACTTTGCACGCCGTGCAAATTGATTTGCACGCCGTGCAACCTGTGCAGAAAAGAAAAACTCATTGAAGATTAACTAGATTAAAGCCGAATCAAGGACTATGAGTTGCTTGTGGCTAGGGAGCTGCAGAAGCTTACTTGGACCTCAAAATCGGACTCAAGGGTGTTGCTTGGTGCTGCTGCTCGCACCCAAATGGCCTCCTGGCCATTGTTGCAGCTGTTGCTGCTCTTGCAAGATGGGGTGCCGCCCCTTGCTAGGTTGAGGTGCAGGTGGCGCAATGGAGGCGGGGTGCTGCGTTTTCATGTCTAGACCTGAAGGACGGAGTCGGGGCAGCCGTTTGGTGGTGCTTGCTCGCCTAATCGACACCTGGCCGTTATTGTAGCAGTTGATGCTGCTCTAATTGGATGGGGCGCTGCCCCTGTTGCTTGGACACCACTCCTTGGTGGTCGGGCGCCGCTCCTTGGGCGAGGTAGGAGATGAACGCTGCTCCCATTCTAGCCCTAGACGACCGTCCTTCCTCCTCTTCTAGTCAAGCAGCAATGTTGGGCGCCGCACCTGCAATAGGTCGGCCGCCCAAGCAGGTCAGGCTGCTGCTGGGCGCCGCTAGGGCGAGCTAGAGGAAGAAGAAAGGAAGGAGAGGAGATAGTGCTTGGCGACGCCTTGCTGGCTCGATGGTGCTGCGAAGCCGCCCCTCTCTCCCCCTTAGCTGCTAGCCGCAGCCCTGAGCAGCAGGTCGGCTGCAGATGGGGCACCTCCCTAGACTAGGAAAGGGAAACAAAGGAGGAGGAGGTAGGAAGGATGGGGAAGGAGAAAGGGAGGTGGGATGCTGCTCATCGGAGCTAAAAAGCCAAGAGGTCCCCCGCTATTTCCCCCCCTTGCTGTTGCTCGATCAGGCGCAGCCGTGCGCCGCTTTTGCGGTTGTTCTACTGTTTTATCAGTTTAACGAGGAAGGAGATAAGGAATAAGTAGCCGACCCACTTTAAAGGGTATCAAATAATTTTGGGAAAATTGCATATTAGATCCAAGGAAAACAAAAGTGTTATAACTTTCGCCTCGAGAGTCCAAATCGACTGATTCTTTTTGCAATGTTTCAAGCATGAAATTCTCTACAACCTTAGAGCAAGAAAACATGCTAATTAGACTGTTTCACTGGATCAAGGCTCTAATTGCAACTGTGATTACTTGATTCAACTTAATTACCGCATATGAGTAAATCTCAACTATCGATTCATGACTTAGCTTATTTTAATTAACCATGCTATTTAATAATATACTCAACACTAATTGCATTAGTCAGCACTCAACTCAACTCAATTAACTAAATAATCAACATTGATATCATTAATTGCCTCAGATGATTAAATCTTGACTATTGATTCACATGTTGTCTTATCTTGATTATTCATGATGTTTAACAAAAACTTAGCACTAATTGAGGTGTTTCACGTAATTTGAGGTATTTAATGACTAACCCTGATATGGGTCGTAACATATGTTCTCTCAAGGTTATCCATAGCTCTTATGCTTGTCAAATAAGCTATCCATCAAACTCATCCCGGCCATGGTTTCAACCTATTGCTCGCACCACTGATGCCTACTGGGTGCCTATTATGCCATGCTCATATCAGCTCATGGGGTTCCATAGGTTCTTCTCTAGCCTCAACAATGAAGGATCTATCCTTCACTCTAACATGCATGACCCTTCCTAGGGTTGGGTTGCCATAGGTACTAGGTCATCCAACCTCTCATGGCCCATACGTCATCCAAGGCATGTCCATCCAAACACCTGGTCTAACTCATCATTCCATCTCTCTCTCTAACCTTCACTTAGGGTTAGGGTTAACATCATCCTCAGAGGATGTGCCAGGTCTCTACTTGCAATGGAGATTTCTATCTCCAAGACTAACTCTCTTAATCTATCCTCTTGATACAAAGGTCTAGCCTCATGTCTCTTCTTAGGGCATGACAACTTATGTCATACGACCTAAGCATGTATCTATTCTTTAGTTTGTGCTTAATCTATTAAGCTTATGTCCATGACATCTTATTTACATGCTTTTCATTTAATTTGGTGGAGGATCCCTTAAACCTTATCAACCTTACCCATACCTCAAGAGGGTGAGGAGGAGAGAGAAAACCATAATCCTTAAGGTCCTTAAGGGAATTTGTGATGAGAAGGGATGAATAAGATGAGAAAGTCCTAAAGGTATCTTATTTCGATTCATACCCTAAGACTTTGGCCAGGCAGTCACATGGATCCAGGAGTCCTTGTATTCCGACTAGCGGTGCGGAGGAAAATATTGCCAGCCCCCGGTCGTGATCCTTTTCTAGACACCTCCGTCTTTCAGATAATCCTCTAATAACTCCCTTGGGTTCTATGGAGTTTGTAAAATTTAATAATTATTAATGGTTAAGTGGGGAACCTATGCTCTGATACCAAATGTTACGACCCCACCTCCCGATAACCCCCCATTAAGGGAGACCGAGAGGCTGAAGCCGCACCCATAACTTCTAGATCAAAGGTTCGACACTTAAACAAGAACAATTATTAAATTTCAACAATCTATACTGAAAAGCTGTAATAAAATTTTGCATACCTTTTGAAAATTTTGGATTTCTAAACTTATATCCATGTATGAATTCTACTCTAACTAATCCTCCTTGCATTTTATTTCATGTATTTTGCAATATGACGATTTACTGTTTATCCATTTGGCTTGTACCTAAAATGCCGACAAAGAAAACGTCGGTCAGCCGAAGCTGGTATATGGGGGAAAACAATAATCATGCAAATATGTTAACAACGTAATCATTCAATTAATCATTTAACAACCAAGATTACATTTTAAGCCATACTACTCAATCCTTACCTATCCCCTAACTGTGTGCTATCCCTGCAGTGGACTTGTATGCTACCTCTATTTTAGGTAGATTCTTACTCCCATGGTCCTACCTTATAGGTAGCCAATACCTAGGGTAATAGAGTCACATGACACTACCCAAAGGTAGCCCAATATCTAACTCAATGTGACTTGATGGACCTACCCCATTGGTAGCCATGTACTAAGTCATCCAATGACCTGATGGACCTACCCCATAGGTAGCCATGTACTAGGTCAACTATTAAGCCACAGAGGGGACCATGATCTGAGCTAGTAGGCACATATCTTATGTGATAGTCATATCCACATTATAGTTTGCATGAATTAAATTCATCCAATAGTTAATTCATGTCATCGATGAAAACTTCGAAAAACCTCAGAAAACTAACTCGAGATATTCATAAACGTAACCACATACCTGATTTGATGATTTCACAAGCATTAAGCAAACCCAACCAACAATGAAATCCAAGCAAGCAATTCAATCATCACATAATTCCTGAAAAGAATATGTACTCTATTTATTACACACTTTATCAAGAATCTACTTTATTGACTTGGATTCACTTTCTAGGGTTTTTGTGTCCATTTTAGGGTTTCATTAATCTTCATTAGGGTTTCTTAGATCCATTCCTCAAATCCTTTTTAGGTCAACAAACCCTAAAATACTATTTTGTACTCATATAAACCCTAATTGCTCAAATTATCCATTTTAATAGTCTTTTATACCCACATTGACTTAGGATCATCATATCCCTATTTATTTATGGATTTGAACAATTAAAACAATTAAAAGGCATATTTACCTAAATTAGGGTTTTCAAGCTCATTAATGCATATTCATGCACGAAACCCTCAATTAAGCCAATTATATAAAAATATCATCCTTTTAGATCCTATTTTCACTTTTATTAACAACAGGTTAATATCGGCTTGAATTATCCAAATAACGTCATTAAGTCCATCTATCATCAAATCTAAGGGTTTTTCCTTAATTAAATCATTAAAGATGATAACTTTATGTACTTTTCAAATTTCAAGCACATTTATGCACATAAACTCTAAATTAGATTAATCACGTGCAAAGTTCTTCCTTTTTGAACATAATTTACCTTTTTACATTTAACAGGTTAACATCAACTCTAATGATCCATTAAACCCTATTAAACACTTAATTCATTTCAAAATAGGGTTTCTTAATCTTTAATTCATTAAAGATGATAATTTAAACTATTTTTCGAATAGAAATAGTAATTAGCTTCTAACTATATTTTTATTGGATTCCTTTGGTTCTCCTGATCAAAATTCATATATAACTTATCTAAATCTGAGCTACCAGGGATTAGTTATGAATTTTGTAAGAAAAGTACCTTTCGGCCAATCAGAGATCGCCACACCACTTATTTTATGCACGTAGTCCGCCATATTGGAAAACATTTCCAAATTACGATTTTGCCCCTGGTTAAGTGGTCTCCCCTTCAGCCCGAGAAGGGGTAAGATGGTCCAATGACCCGCCCTTCTTCTACCTTGTGCGACCTAGCGCCGCGGCGGCGTGTGCATACTGTGGGGGTTCACCCCTTCTGCTCCAAAGCCCGGGGGTGGTCGGAAACTGCCGCCCCTCCTTCGTCAACCTCTGCCAGACCCAGGGCACCTCCTATTTGCAGCCAAGGTGACGAGTCCAGCGTGCCTAGACCCGCAACTCTCGGCTGGTCGTGCAAGCCTGCTGCAGGTCAATGCGGGAGGTCGAGGGCTTGGGGACGAGGGCCGATCGTCCCTAGGTCATCGGGGAACACCCAACCTTCATCAAGATGACCCACATCTTTCTATTTCTTTAGGGAAAATGCCAAACCCATGACTAGGGTTGAGGATGAAAACAATGAAGAAGAATATAGGGAAGAGAGAGGGAAAAGTGGGGGATTTCCTTAGAACTCGATCCATAGGCTCTCCCCACTTATATAGAGGTGGCTATCCATGCCCAAAGATGACCATCCATGTGTCTAAAAGTTCTATTCCCATTAGGATTCTTATTCCTTCATGTAGAAGTAGTTCTTCTCTCTCCTATTTACTTCCTTGATATTCCTTATCTCATGGATACTTAGAAATATGAGAATTATTTTTTTCACTCTCTTTTTACTTGCCTTTTAATCATTGGTCACGAAATTCTATTTTCATTTAGTAGAAAGAACTTCCTTTTTAATAATACCACCAAAACATTAATTATGCATCACATTATCCTCTTATTTTGCAATTTTGGTATTTTCTCTATCTTTCTTCTTTATTGGGATTCCTTGGATCCCAAGACACTCTATTATCTCAAAATTCCTCTTCAAGGATACTTATTATCCTTCAAAATGCATCTATATGCATTATTTATCATTATCATGTTTATTTCTTATTAAAATATTTCTTTTTGAGGATTTCTCTTTATTTCCCTTTTATTTTCCTCATTGGTATTCCTTTTATCGTTAGGAATCCTTGGGATACGAAATTCCACCAAGGATAACTCAATTATACCTCTTTTCACTTATTTTCCACATTTTATCATTATTTTCAATTTCTTTCTTAATAAAGAAATACTTAATTGATCTTTTCTTTTCTTATTGCACTTTCTATGAAACTTTGGACTCCTTGGAACCCAAGGAACCCAAGAGGCACGAAATCCTTCTTTGGATTTGCCTTCTAGAGGTTTCCATCTCATTCTTTTCTCAAATATTCAATTATTCATTCACTAATTGAATTTTCTTATTATTTGGGCCCAATAGCCAATAAAGCCCACAACACAAACATCAAGGCTATTGTAAATAAAATCCATTTATTCCAAATACATTATATCAATTTTTTGTTCAAATATCCTTATTATGAGAAATTACATTTCTCACCAAATAAACCCAAAAATTGGGGTTGTAACAACATAAGTGATGGCCTTCTAAGGATAGGAAGAAGAGTTCCTTAGACCCTGAGGAGGCTTGGTAACAAGTTGTGAGGCTTATACCTAATTGGTTGTCCTTGAGGAGGACTCAACTCTGAGGTGTTACTCGAGTAGAAGGATAATAGGAAGTGCATGCCATACCTTGAACATGCTTGGTACGTGGTTACAGGGTTGAGCATGCAGTTGGACATCAGAAAGGTGAACCTAGGGTTCCTAGACCTAAGAGGGGAAGTAGTAGTGATGGGTGTACCTGATGCTCATGATGAGATTTGAGTTTCCATATATTTGAGCATGGCACTCCTCATGTTTAGAGGAATGGGAAACCCCTTGGATTAAGGTATATGTTTGATGAACCCATCATATGTAGGTTGGTGACCTATGTATGTATGATGTTGGTCCAATGTTGAGGAATGAGAACAAGTAGGACCTACCATGGAGACTTAGCATGGTTTAGCAAGTGGTCCGCTTGCTAGATATGTGCCTTAGTAGTTTGGCAGGGTTAAGCATACTCATCTTGATGTAAACCCTAGGAAGTTTGTGACCTTTGTTGCTATCAAGAGATAGTTTCCTTCCATCCTGGGAGAGGACCCTTTTGTAGGGTATGAATCAACTTTTGTTGGGTTTGAGGAAACCCTAAGAGGTCTCATAGAATCTTGAGAATCTAAGTGGAGAGTACATAGTAAGAGAATGAACCTACAGACCCATAGATAACCATCTCTAAGTGCATGTGGATGAGTTACCATGGAGGTAACCAGAATGGGGCCTGACCGAGGTAGGTAGGTTGCCATGATCCTTATGAAAGGATGTAAATCAGACCACAAATGCCATGAGAGATGATGGAGACTTGGGTAAGGTTTCAAGCTGGATATGTACTATGTTAGAATCCTAAGTTTGTCCTAGGGTCAGGTAGGGATAAGACCGATGGAAGTAGGAGTTTCCTAATTTCCTAGTTGCACATGACCATAGGGACGGGAGGTAACAACTATCATTGTCTGAGGGGCATGGGTTGGGAGATTTATCACCTTCATGAACTCATGGGACCCAAGGGGCAAATGAGGAGGGCACTCTCTGATGCATAAGGGAAGAGGGATGACCCCAACAGTGTCGGCACCCTATAGACCTAGAGGAGATGACCAAGGATGGTGTGATGACCCAAGTGGGTTTGAGACCAGTTTTCCATGGAAGTAACCTTAACATCGAGATGTTCATGATATAGAGACATGTGATGAACGTTTCAAATTAGATTTGAAGGTTTACTGGTATGTGGGATGTACCATCTGTACTTTTGGAACAAGAAGAACTTTGTGTTTGGACGACTGCCAAATGCTTATTTCCTCTTGTTATCGGGGTGAGAGATAGGACAGTACGCATGCCATACACAAAAGATAAAGATGATGTGAGTGGAAATGTTGCTATGATGCATGAGGATAGAGATAATAATGTACCCTTGTGGAGTGTACGATGTGTGGATGTTGAACAAACACCAAGATAACTAAGGTAGTCATCTTATGAGGATGTTTTTATCATGAGTTATGTGGAACTTATGAACTATACAAGGTAGAGTTCGATAACCAAGAGAATGAGCTCTGAGTTCCTTGATGAAGATAGGCTTAGAGTCTGAGATGAGATGATAAGTGGAATACATGGAGGTGTATTTCTTCACTGTTACCTAGCACCTAAAGATGAAAGGTAGTAATGGATTCTCTGGTTGAGATGCAGCTGCCTAGTTTAGCTGGAGTCTAGAAGAGGTTGTTAGGTTAACCCTAAGTTTGGAAAAGGAGATATGTTTGGCTAACAGTCAGATGTAACGAGATCTATTGATCAAGTTAGTGGTTGTTTGGTTAGCCAGCGTAGGCCTTGATGCGATAAAAGGATGGTTGTAGAACCTTAGATGCACTTCTCTAGAAAAGAAGGTGATGAAACCCCGACTAGAGTGTTTATAAGGTTTCTGAGGAACCAACCTTAACGAATCATGAAATATAGGAGATCATGATTTTAAGTCACCATACATCATGGTACTACTAAGATGGTAAGTTTCAGTAGTACTTTCAATGCCCAAGAGGAAGTTGCATGTGGCATGTTGCCATGCATGACAGGAGGTGAAGGACGAACACCTCTAACCCAATGAGTTGATATAGAGGATAAAGAGTCCCTGAGAGGGAATGGGAGTTCATCACTATGGATGTTGTAGTAAGTCTCCCCTGGACCGAGGAAGGTCAGTATGCAATGTGGGTTATGGTAGATCACCTTACCTAGATAACATGATCTAAGAGAAAGAGAAGGTACTGTAAGGGGACAGATCCAGTTGGACTACATATAAGAAAGAGAGATGGTTCAACTACACCATGATGTGAGTTCAAAGGTTCTTGAATATAAATGAAAGATTCACTTCCATAAGGTGGAAGTAGATACATGAAGAACTCGATGTGAGTACAGTTTATCACCCCTAACTAATGGTTAGTATGATCCAGACTAGAGAGTCTGATATGAGCATGTGTACTTGTCCAGGGTGATATATGGGGACAATTCTTGTCCTATAAAAGATGTGATGATAGACACCATAGCCTTTATCGGGATGTAAGAAGCTCTATAAGGGAGGATGTGTCGATCACCGCTTCATGAAGAGGATGTTGGTGGAAAGACCTTGTGAAGGTCAGACAGACCATAGTGGGTGTAGATGAAGTTGCTTTGATCATGTGATGGTTGAGGAAGCCCAGGGGCGACATGAGTCGTGAGCTTATGCAAAGCAGACTGACATGCAGTTCATTGTGGGAGAATATGTGATGTGAAAATCTGACCCCTCTAAGCTATAGCTGAGTCCCCATAATATGGGTCCATTTGAGATGGATTGGTGGAGATGGTTATCTTTAGTCTTACCCCTCAGGATAACGTGATGTGTTCCACGAGTCTGATCTAGAGCACTATGTGAGGTACCCAAGCCATGTGTTGAGCCATGAACCTATTCAGCATTGGGAGAGGCTGAAATGTCCTGAGTCACCTATGAGGGTACGATATACCAAGGTGAGAGAGAACTCAGATGTAAGAATATAAGATGATGAAGGTTCTTGGGAAGCACCATGGAGAGGGTGAATCCACATAAGAGCCATGATGGACATGAGAAAGTCTTATCCTGCTTGTTTGTATGTTTGATGGAATTTTGAGGGCAAAATTCCTATAAGAGGGGAAGGATGTTACAACCTCGATTTTGCATATGTTTTCATAATTAAAATATAATGATTTTACGAATTTGGGCTTAATTAAAAAGGTTGTATGCTTTGCTTCAAAGGATGGATTTATTTGCAAATATCCCTTTGGATAGGAATTTTGTGATTCCTATTATTAGATTAACCAATAATGGATATAAAAAAGAAGAAAGGAAGACAAGTCCATATAATAGAAAAAGATACAAGATAATGAATATTAAGCAAAGTACTTATAAAAATACATAGAAATATCTGGAAAGTGGCATTAATTGCCACAATTGAATAAATTTCGTTTATATGTGATTTCTAATGAAAAAAATAGGAAAGAGGAAAAAGGAGATGAAAGATAATGAAAAATCCTTGAAAAGAGATATCTTAATAAAGAAATAAGTAAAATAATGAGAAATGAAGAATGTAGATGCATCTAGAAGGATAATAAGTATCCTTAAAAAGGAATTTCGAAATATTAGGATTTCTTGGGATCCAAGGAGTCCCAATAGAGAAGAAGAAAGAGAAAATTCAAATAATACAAAATAAGAGGATAATGTGATACATAATTAATGAATTTTGTGGTATTATTAAAAAGAGGTATTTTCTACTATAAGAAAGTATAATTTTGTGACCAATGGATTAAAAGTCAAGCATAAAGATGATAAGAGAGATAATTTTCGAATTCCTAAATATCTAAAGAATATAGATTATCAAGAAGATAATGAAGAGAGAGAAGATTGCTTCTTAATGAAGGAACTTGGTTTCCTATTGGGAAAGGGGCTTGGATCTCGTGGATGGGCATCCTAGGGCTTTGCTACCCTCCCCTATATAAGGGGTAGAACCCTTGGCTGAATCCAAGAGGATTCCATGCTTCCTTCACTCTTCTCCTTCTTCTTCTTCTTCATTCAAACCTTAGCCATGTGGATGGTGCTTTCCCTAGGGCAGCTAGGGGCCAAGAGGTCATCACGTTTGAACTGCAATGCCCCACGTTGCTAGAGCGGAGCTCGGTCGTCATCCTCACGCTTTATGCCACGCGCAGCACCAGCAGTGTGACTGCTAGGCCGGCCGCGGGTTGCAGGCCCGGCCAGCTTGGACCAGCCGCCTTGGTCGCGGGCTGAGGGCACCCAGAGGTGCGTGGAGGCATGACGAAGGTAGGGAAAGGATTCGTGGTGGTCGTCGGGTCCAGAACAGGGAGGAAGAGCTGCACCAAGAGCAAGGATAAGGTTTCGCCAAAAATGGCGAAATTTCACCCCAAAATACCGATTTCGGTGGCATCTGGTACGAAACCATGCAATCATACCGCTATGTCAAAATCCTCAAAATTTTTTGCCCAAAATTCAAAATTTTCTCAGGGAGTAGGAAAATCTCCTTTCCTCCCACATGAAGGACCCCCCACCTATCCCCATATCAAATTTTATTGCATAAATCGATGCATTTAGGTGTAAAGATCATGCCTGTAAAATTTCATGGCTTAATTCATTGATTTTGGCGTCGAAACAGGCACTGTTGCATTTATCAAAATTTTTGTCAAAATTTCAGTAAATTTCGGTTTCCATGTTGTCGAAATGGCATCGAAATCGGATACCTTATTCCTTGGCCAAGAGTAGCTAGGGCGGCAGCGTTAGGGCTGCGTGAGGTTGAAGACGGATGGACGCTTTGGGCAGTTTTACCCCTCTACTCTGTGAAGGATCGACAACCTAAGCAAGGGCAACACGGTCATTTGGTTATGTTTGAATCGTCCGCAGCTACGTTGCATGAGTGGGATGACGTGGCAGCCTGCCATTGGTCCAAGTAAGCATTTTTTTGTAAAAAGCATATCTAAATATTGGTAGATCGGAATGGTACATATAATACATGTATTTTGCTCAGAAAAAAGTGAGGAATCCATTAAAAATAGATTTTGAAGCTAATTACTCTTCCAATTCGAAAAGTAGTGGAAGTTATCAACTTAAATGCATTAATGATTAAGAAACCCTAATTTAAGATGATTAATGTATTAAGAGGGGTTATTTGGATGAAAGTTGATATTAACATGTTGATTATAAAAAGATGCATTAGATCTAAAAGGATGAACTTTATGCATAATTTGATTAATTTAGGGTTCCATGTACATAAATGAGCTTTAAAGGGCCTTGAAACCCTAATGTTAGTAATTATGATTCTTAATGGCTTTAATTGTTCAAATTCATGTATAAAGCTGAGATATGATGGTTCTAAGCTATTTTGAGTATAAAAGTTCCTAATTATAGATGAATACCCTTAATTTAGTAATTAGGGTTTTCTAGTGGATTAATGTGGAATTAAGGATAAATAGAGTTCATATATGAATTAGACTATATGAAATATGAGTTGTCAATTCGAAAGAAACTAAAGGGGATAGTTGAGTCTAATGATCTTGAAATAACTTAAAAGGATAAAGATGGTAATTTTAGTGTAAAAGGGAAATAATAGACTTAATTGACCTTTAAGTAGGCTTACAATGTTGAAATTGGGGTTTGTGAACTAAGAGAGTGTTAAACGAGATAAAAGTATTATGGAGGCTAAAACCCTAATAAAACCCTAAAGTGGCCTAGAAAGCCTAAGGAGGAATCCAAGTCTATCTTGAGAATGTTTTGGATAAACTATAACACTTGGATGTTATGCATTAATTTCAGGATGTTGTTGATTGCTTGTTTGATTGTTCTTTATCATTATTACTTGGACATCAAGTTGCTCTGGATCTGGTATGTGGTTAATTATGGTTAATCGCATTAGTTTCCCGAAGGTTTTTCGGATGGTTGATCACATTGAATGCAACCTATCAGTTTGGATGTTCATACTTGCAAATCATAAAGTCACTATGATTATCACAATTTTGATATAAGTGTGTATTATCGCACCTACATGCCACCCTGATGGATGAGGTAATGATGTCAAGCCCAAGAGGGAAGACTCATGGGCACCATGAGAGGTGACCCTAGGCACCAAGCTCAGGATAGAGAAGGTGGCATTTATTGCATGACTAATGGGCACCATGAGAGGTGACCCCAGGCACTAAGCTCAGGATGGAGAAGGTGGCCTTAAGTCAATGGCAAAAGAGAAACCCTAATGGGGGTATTCCACGGTTAGGGCAAAAGCGGTGGAGATTGACACATTGAAAACGTAAATTGAATTGTTAATTGCCTTGATTATGATAAATAGGTTGTTAGCCTTACGTGTGATATTTTGTTTGTCCCCACATACCGACATATTCATTTATATTGACCGACATTTTGTTTGTCGGTGTTTTAGGTACAAATTGAAAAGGACAAACAATAAAGTGGCATATTGTGAAATTAAGAAATAAAGTGCAAGGAAGATTAGTTAGAATAGAGTCCATATGTGGATAGAAGTTAGAAATACATGTTTTTGAAAAAGGTATGCAAAGTTTTATTTTATTCCAGCTTTCAGTATAGTCGTGGTAGAATTTAATAATTATTACTGATTATTTGCCGAACCTTTGATTCGGGAAATTGGGATAACAGCTCTGACCTCTTGGTCTCCCTTATTTGGGGGTTACCGGGAGGCGGGGTCGTTACAATCTTCTTCACCATGATCATGGCGAAATCTTCCCTCTCTCTTGTTCTTTTTGTTTCTATCATGAGGAGCAAGTAGTCCATTTCAGTGGGGTGCGGGGACTAGTCTCGCTACCCATGCTTACATATCCATTTTATAACATTCCATGGCTTGTATATAACTTCCCATTTCTTTGTTAATCATTTAATGCATGCTTTGTTGATTGATCACCTACCTTGCATGATCTATTTTATTCCTTTGTTGAGAGAACTTCAATACTTAAGATTTGAATATCGATTACCATGGTTGATGCCCAGAAAAAAACTTCCGAAGGGATATCTCCGGAGTAGTAAGTGTGTGACCCGTGGGTAACGAGACATTGAGCCCATGGAGATGCTTAGGAAAACTCTATTTCCTAACTGATATTTTGCTACTCCATTTAGATAGTTGTATCTTGCCTGGACGTGTTTTGGATATGTTTGCATGTGTAGTGGTGGTGAAACCCAATTCCACCGCAGTGATTCCCATCATTAATCTAAACTTAGTTTTAATCATGCTCTTTTACTTTCCTTGCAATTAGTTTATCTAAACCCAAATCAACTCTTGTTATAATTATTAGTCTTAGTTGATCCAGATGTGACTAGCAAGATTCTTAAAAATGTTGTCCCTTGGGATTTGATCCCTAACTATACAGCGATAAGATCTGTCCGCTTGCGGGTGATACTATTGCATAAGGTTTTAGTAAAAACTTAGGGATTTCAGCCCTAAGTGAGTTTGTTAGTGCAGTAAAAACCACGCCATCTCTCAATTGAGCTGCGACCATCTTCTTCACCATGACAATGGTGGAATCTTCCCTCTCTCTTATTCTTTTTGTTTCTATCATGAGGAGCGAGTAGTCCATTTCACTGGGGTGCGGGGACTGGCCCCGCTACCCATGCTTACGTGTTCATGTTATAACATTCTATGGCATGTATATAACTTTCCATTTCGTTGTTAATCGTTTAATGCATGCTTTTTGGATTTATCACCAGCCTTGCATGATCTATTATATTCCTTTTTTACGAGAACTTCAATACTTAGGATTTGAATATTGATTAACACAGTTGATGCTCGGATGAGAACTTCTGAAGGGATATCTCTGGAGTAGTAGGTGTGTGACCCATGGGTAATGAGACTTTGAGCCCATGAAGATGCTTACGCAAATTCTATTTCCTAATAGATAGTCTGCTTCTCCATGTGGATAGTTGTATCTTTCCTGGATGTGTTTGCATGTGTAGTGGTGGTGAAACCTGATTCCACCCCAGTGATTCCTATCATTAATCTAGACTCAGTTTTAATCTTGATCTTTTACTTTCCTTGCAATTAGTTTAACTAAACCCAAACCAACTCTTTGTTCTAAATATTAGTCTTAGTTGATCCGGATTTGACTAGTAAGATTCTTAAAAAAGTTGACCCTTGGGATTCGATCCTTAACTATATTGTGATAAGACCTGTCCACTTGCGGGTGGTACTATTGCACATGGTTTTGGTATAAACTTAGGGATTTCAGCCCTAAGTGAGTTTGTTAGTGCAGTAAAATCCACGTCAAAGCTTCCACCAAAGAATTACCCACTTGAGAAAGGAGTCTTCTTCCTTCACCAAGATCTTACCCACTTTTGCTCCAAGTCATCATCCTTTGACTTCATTTTCACTCAGAGAAGCTTCCACCAAGTACTTACCCACTTGAGCAAGAAGTCGTCTGCCTTCACCAATGTCTTACCCACTCTTGCTCCAAGTCTTCAGCCTTGATCTTCACCAAGGGACTCCTTACCTTGTTCTTCTTTTCCTCTCTTAGCATAGAGAGAGAACCTTCATCTTCATGGTTGAAAAGAGAGATTGGGAGGTTGTGAAAGTGAGAGCCTCAGAAGATATACAAATGGAGCTGGCTCTCTTACAGATTTCCTACTCACTATAATGAATGTAGTAAGTGATTAAGATTAGAGGGAGAGGAGGTTGTAGGATACACTCAACTACAGACTAGGAACCTCATATAGAGTTTTACATTGAATTTTCAACCTTGGAATGAAGGCTAAGGGGTCCTATTTACAGTTGGTGATTCCTCTTAGCCTTTGGGAACACTTAAGAATGAAAACTAGTCGTTTTGTGGCTTGTAACAGATACATTTTTTATTGTTGCGACTCCACAATGGCTGGAAGAACTTTTTTACACTTTTCCATACAGTGTTATCGGTCGAGTTTCTAGAAAGATAACTCGACTGATCCCACTAACCGACAAGACCAGTTTAGTCCATCGGTCGAGTTTGTCCTAGGGTACCTGGGTGTTGACTGGGAAGTAGAAGTTCCCTTCCAACCATGGGAAGGCCTTTCTGATACATAACCCGGCCACCTGCTACATGCACCACGTGATGGTCAATTATGTCCTGCCAACATCAGATAGTTAGGGCGTCGTCAGCCCAGCTGGCCTCTACCTTCTATAGTGCATTATAGTGGGATGGAAAATCAAAATTGGCAACTTCTAGATCTGTCACCTCCACAATTCAATTCACATATAGTAAAATTGCATACCCATTAGAGGAGTTATCATGTTTATGATGCAGCACCTTGGGGTCGGTGATGGCCATTTGTTGCAGATGATGTGATGACTGCTATCAAACCGATAGCCAAATCGCACAGTAATTATGCGGAATAACCATTAGCAGTCGATTAACGAAGATCACTAAAAATTAAAACCATTTTGCAAAGATATCCATTGCCAGGAAATTCTTAAGGGAAGAAACAAAGTAATATATACATCATGGTTTACATTGTACATATATTGTACTATCTCATCTCGAGGATATCATATACTAGTTGCTTTGCCCAAATATATACATAAGCAACATAAAACCTCGAGGCATACAAGCCAAAATCTTAGATCATTTATAAAACCATTATGTACTAACACCCAAGGACCTAAGAGTACAGAGATGACACATAGGACTTCTATCTACAAGACATGACAGACAGCACACTCAACCTGAGTTGTTATGGTTGTCCCTGTTGTTGTTGTCCTTCCTCTACAGTACGGTCTCTACCTCCTTGTCTGTGTCCACCTAAAAAAATATTGGGACCAACGGGGTGACAAAACTCCCAACGAGAGATATAACTCTCGGCCAACAACATCATTATCACAAGTAAACAATATAAAACTGAGCAAAGGGTCTTTTATATTAATAATCAAGATTAATCATTATTTATAAGTAGAACAGAGCAGTATCATCTTTTAAAGCAATGCAGCTATCTACGATAGAACAATAAATCATCTATTCACTTTATAAGGAATACGAAGAACACATATAACATCTATCCATTTAAGATGTATAAAAGTAGTATAACATCAACCAAAGTTTCCATATTCAATACTTAAGCAAATATGTTACACGGCTGATTACATGTTTACAATCACACTTATTCTCTAAGGAGATGAGGTATACTACTCATGCTCCAACCGATCACGGCTATGTAAAGTATCGGTACCATACAAGGTCAAAGGAAGAGCCGGCTTCCAAGACCTCACCTATCTCGATAAGTATGAGACCACTGGAAGTGACATCATGTATCAAATTACAATTAGCTTGCCAGGGTATAGTGGCATCTTCGCCATAGAGTTACAATCACAACATGCACTCTCTTTGAGGAGATCACACAACAACCTCGATATATTAATATTGAGTCATGGCATATAGCCATACTCTTATGATGATGAGGCAGAGATCACACAGCAGTCCCTATTTGGACGTAAGGATATTTTCACCCATTACCCCCCACATATTCAAAAATATACTCTCCGAGTAAAACGCGTTTCACCATTCAACAAATTATGACACTGAATGAATCTATGGCCAGGGAAACTACATGATAAGGTTCCACTTGATTAATTAGGTGCATTACAATATATTTTAGCATCAACCAAGTTACACGTATGAATTATAACAGACGCTACAAAAAAAGGTGTAATACATTTATCAAGTACTTTCATAATATTTAGAACACATTGAATGCATAACACACGACATCTCAGTCCCTTACCACATTACTGGGGATTCTCATCCCTTAACATTATCATCATCATGATTGTTAGATCTGGGTATTCAAACCCTTATTTCATCACTGAACATTGTCACCTCTTATCAGGTAACTATTACCTCTAGGTCCTCAGACCCATGTATACATTATACTTGTTGCACAAGTATTTCACATGGATCACAAGGCCCATTTAATCTATATCATATGAAACATCATAGCTCATACCTGGCTATGCTCAATATCTCATGATACCTGCATGGTTAGTATTTCATGATAAAAACAATATCAAGTACATATCTTCACCATGCAATACAAAAGAAATACAACCTTCCCATTATTAAGGTTAGGGTTTTCCTTTTTAGTTGATTAGGGTTTCAAGTTCATATTATCAAGCATCAAAATACTAATTCATAGATCCATAGAGCATACATTGATATCTTAAGTATTCAATCATACTTGCTTATTCTCATCATCTATCATTAAATGATTATCACACAAAGTACGAATTTCTCTCTCATCCTCACTAGGATATTGATTACATCATAATTAATTAATTTAGTTCAGTCCTTTTCTCAACGTACATTAAACTACACTTATCAAAATGCATTAAACTCTTTAAATCTTAATGTATCATTTGACATAACACACTTCATGTGTTACTCAATCAAGTATATCAGATTTGAGGTGCTTAGCTCCATATTGGTTGAGGTTCTTCCACCATATCAGGCTAGAGGTGTATGCTTATAACCATATCAGGATAGAGGTGTATGCTTACCACCATATCATCCAAGAGGTGTGTTCTTACCACCATATCGTCGAAGAGATGTGTGCTTACCACCATATCGTCCAAGAGGTGTGTTCTTACCACCATATCGTCAAAGATGTGTGTGCTTATCACCATATCATCCAAGAGGGGTGTGCTTATCACCATATCGTCCAAGAGGTGTGTGCTTATCACCATATCGTCTAAGAGGTGTGTGTTTATCACCATATCATCCAAGAGGTGTTTTCATATCACCAAATCATCTAAGAGGTGTGTGTGTGTGTCACTCATATCAGGTTACTCAAGTGTAGGGTTTTGCATATTGGGTTAGACCCTTATGCTCATACATTTTCAAACCTTCAAAGTATCAACCTACCATGTGTTGAGTGACAGCCTAGAGAACTGGTTAGTCCTTTTTCAACCAACACAAATGTACAAAATGATAGGGGTGTGGGGTTCCAAGGTATAATGGATTTCATATCACCACGTTGGGTTTCATTACCATATCGGCTTAGAGGTGCTTCAACCTGATATCGGTTTGTGCCATGATGATGTCATCATCATCAAGCTCTAGACTTTCATCCATTAATACTCTAGTTCATGGACAACAGTTCTATGCAACTATTAGAACTCATAGACTCATCAATCATTCAAGAAAAATTAAAATTGAAAGTAGATCAACAAGTATAGCAAGATTGAAGGTGAATAATAACATGATTGAGTTCAAGTTATATAACCCACCTCAAGAACAACTTCAAAGTTTCAAGATCCAAAGCTTCATGTTCTCAAGGTTGAAGATGAACTTATCAAATATCCAAGACTTGTTCACAACTCCTCTATATGCAAAGAATCACCATAGACAAGAACTTGGTGAAGAAGAAACGAAAGGAAGAATCACAACCCGAGATTCATGCTTCAACCAAGGTTGAAGATGACCATGGCTTCACCTTAAGCTTAACGCTTGAGCTCCTCCTTGCTTCTCAACTACTATGCATGATATCTAAGAGAAAGATAGTTGTTGGATTCGAAAAGTTTCACTAGTAGGTGAAAGGAGTGGTTTATATATAATTGAGGCTCATGAGAGAGAGTGTATAAGAGGTGTCATCACCTTATTCTACTAGGTGACACATGTCCATGCATGGGTTGAAACATGTCCATTCATGCAAACATATTTATCTTGACATGCAAAGCTCCTGGGTATAATCTAGGGATAAGATTTCGGCCATTAGTTATATTTTTGAAAAAGATATTTCAACCCAACATCACTTTATTCACAAACTGATACAACTTTTCCAAGGAAAGTCATATACCAATATCCATCACCTTCTTGAGGTGCTTAACTCATCATGGCATTTTCCAAGAGTTGGAAAAACGATATGGGACCTCCTCTATGGCTTCTTGGCCAATAAGCACTCCCATATAAGCTCTTCAACTTAATACAACTCAATTAGGGTTTCAACTATACAACTCTTCTTGGTCTTTTCATCACCAAGAATACCATCACTCAAATATGATTCAAACATGGTGCCTCTTTCTTTCTCTCTCCTATAGATGATTCTAAGAGCTATTAGGGACACTCTATAGGTGGTAATTTGCATGTCAACCCTACATTTTGGGTAAATTGCAATTTACACCAAAATTGGTACACAAGGCATAAGCATTATTCAAACAAGCTCCAACTTGGAACTTAGGTTTTCCATAAGACACCCCTTAGAATCATTCTCTCTCTTAAGATGCTAAAGAACTTGAGACACGTTCAACATGTGACATATTGCAATATAACCCCTCATCTTGGGTAAATTGCAATTTACAGCCAAACTATCATATAATGCACAAACAGTTTGCAAATAAGCTCAAACTTGAAAATTAACCTCTCTTGAGTTTTAACTACTTCTAAAAAGATTGAAACAAGTTTATAAATAACTTACTAAAGCAAAACTTCTAGGGTTATGGCATAATCCAGGTCAGGGATGTTACAATTATCAACCCCTAACAGGGTTTTCGTCCCCAAAATCTCAAGAGAAAAGAGAAGGGTACTTCCTCCAGCTCCCATGTGGCTTCTTCAACGCCATGATGATGGCAGAGAACTTTCATAATAAATATGTCTTTCTTAAGTCATTAGCATCAAATACTACCATCCTATCATGGTAACAAACTACCTCATCCTCTGACTCATGGAAACCGTCCCGTTTAAAGAACATTAAAGAATTCAACTGTGCTTTATTTATGGGTGGAGATGAAGATTTTCTACTTAGTGCATATGTCACTACATTAGCTTTGCCTAGATGATAATCAATTTTACAATCATAGTCCTTGATTAATTCCATCCAGCGGCATTGTCTCATGTTCAACTCATGCTATGAAAAGATGTACTTTAAGTTTATATAGTATGTGAAAATCTGACATGTTTCTCCATAAAGATAATGCCTCCAAATATTCAACGTGTGGACCACTAAAGTTAACTCTAGATCATGTGTTGGATAATTCTCATCATGTTTCTTAAGCTATCAGGAAGTAAAAGAAACTACATGATCACTCGGCATCAGCACACATCCTAGACCATTCTTAGAGGCATCATAGAAAATAATGTATCCCTTTCCCTTCTCAAGTAAACCAACACACGTGCACTAGTCAACCTTTCTTTCAACAACTGGAAAGAACATTGACACTTGTCATTCCAGATAAAAGGAACCTCCTTCCTGGTCAACCTAGTTAGGGGTAATGCTACAGAACTGAAGTCTTTAATAAACCTTCTGTAGTAACATGCCAGACCTAAGAAATTGTGAATCTCAGTTGGTGTCTTGGGATGTTCCCACTCTAAAATAGACTCCACTTTATATGGATCAACATGAATTCCTGAAGCAGATATGATATGTCCCAGGAAAGACACTTTTGACGACAAGAACTCGCACTTGCTAGCATATAGCTTGTGTTGTCTCAACAAAGTCAAGGCTTGACGAAGGTGTAATTCATGTTGTTGACCATATATCTATTGTATATCAGGATGTCGTCTATGAAGACCACTATGAACTGATCAAGGAATGGCAAAAGATTCTATTCATCAGCTCTATGAATGAAACTGGTGCATTAGTTAGTCCAAACGACATAACTACAAACTCATAATGAATGTACCTTGTCCTAAAGGATGACTTAGGTATGTCACTCTCCTTGATATGTATAGTCACCTTGTTAAGTTGTCTACATTCTATGCATAACCTCATAGACCCATCCTTCTTTATAACAAAAAGAACTGGAGCACCCCATGATGAAGTACTCGGTCGAATGAAACCTTTCTCAAGCAACTCATGTAACTGTTTCTTGAGTTCTACCATCTCAACAGGCACCATCCTATAAGGTGTTTGAGCCATGGGTTGCGTACCCAGAATTAGATCAATCTCGAAATCAATCTCTCAAGGTGGAGGAAGATCTAGAAATTCTTCAAGAAACACATCCTTGAATTCCTTGACAATAGGAACTTCAGGAAGACTTGGACTTTCTGCTTTGGTATCTACCACATGTGCTAAGAATGATTCACATCCTTGTCGCATCAGTCTCTCAGCTACCATTGATGATACTAGACAGGTTGGAAGAATCTTTCTGTCCCCTTGAAAGGCCCATGTCTCATCACTGTTTGCAAACATAGCTTGCTTAGAACCACAATCCAAGACAACCTTATACTTTTCTAGGGTGTCTGTCCCAAGAATTACATCAAGCCCATGCATCTCAAGTGGTATAAGATCCACCTAAATGTCGTGTTCTAAAAAATAAAGAACATAGGGAGAACATACCTCCCACAACACTGCAGATCTGACTAACGGAGATTCTAATAATAGATTATTTGTTCTACGACTGGAAGTCATACTGCAATCATGAATCATTTCTCGAGTGATAAAGGAATGTGTAGCACCTAGATCAATCAAAAGAGATATGAAGTAGGATGAAGACATATCAGAATGAAACAATTCCATCTGACCTGTCATGACTCGTGGATTGACTACTACCTCTGGCTGATTCATAACATAGAATCTCGTCGTTGCCTGTTGTCGACTTTGTGCTCTGTTGTGTGGTGCAGATGAACCTGTTTGGAATGTCTATCCACGTCCTCATGTGCCACTGCTAAACTGTTTCCTCTGAGAGACTTGTTGACTCTGTCTTGCTGGTTGGGTTACCTCCATGTCTCTAATTAGACAATCCCTTATCATATGTCTTGTCTGCCCACACTTGAAGTAGTTTATGTCCTGCTGTGGTATAGATGGATCTGTTACTGACATTGATGTCGTACTATG
Source organism: Alisma plantago-aquatica (assembly GCA_963693085.1). Taxonomy (NCBI): domain Eukaryota; kingdom Viridiplantae; phylum Streptophyta; class Magnoliopsida; order Alismatales; family Alismataceae; genus Alisma; species Alisma plantago-aquatica. Next base: position 51,101,959 of record OY856412.1, read on the forward strand.
GGCTCCACTTGGCAGAAAACTACGGCCTCTACCCTTGCTTGACGTCCACTGTGTCTGTGCATTGAACCTTCGTGGTGATAATGGTGCAGGAAATCTTGGTTTCATGAAACTTCCAGACTTCTGTCCCTAGAACTGGGCAGGTCCTTTCCTACTGTTAGCCTCGCATTTCTCAGTCATGGACCTCTCTCTCTGCCTAACTGACTCCACAAAGTGGCAAACCTCTCTTTATTCTCTAGAGCTGCTACAGCTCTGGATAACTCAACGTTTAGACCCTTCTCAAAATGTTGAATCCTCTCCTCCTCTGTTGTAGCCATGTGTGGACAAAAATGCAGAAGCTCCACGAACTTAGTTTGATACTCACTAATCTTCATTGGTCCTTGCCTAATACACTCAAACTATGAGATTTTCTCATCCAAATAAGTCTTGAGAAAGTATAAACTAACAAATTCACGTTGGAACTCCTCCCATATGACCTCAACAACCCGGTCTTTTCTCTTCTTCAATGGCCCACCAATGGCCACAACTTCCTTTTAAAAGATACACAGCATGCCTAACTTTATCAGTTTCTAGGATGTTAAGGATTCTAAAAGATTTTTCTAACTCAGTGAGCCATAAATTTGCGTCTGCTGGGTCAACTGTACTGGCATATTTGGTGGCTCCTACTCGACGTAACCACTCAAAGGTCTTACCAGACCCATGTCCCTCATTCGGAACTGGTTCCCTAGGTGCTGGTGTTGGCATCTGGTCTTCCATATGCGTTATTGTGGTCATGAACTGTCTGAAAACAACATAAAATGTTGGGTTTTCTAGCATGGCTTCATTAAGATGGGGATTCTCAGGCACTGATTCCTCTCTTACCTGATCCCTTGCACCTCCTCCCAGTGTAGTAATACTGCTCTCAGCAACATGTTCTTCATGTGCTCCAGCCATCTTTCAGCTTTACTTCTTCTCCTATATGAGCAGAAGTCACTATAAGATAAACTGGAGGACACTAGAACAGACTCAACAACCTTAATCCTATGTCTTTGTAAACTCAACAAATCTTAGGCTTGGATACCAAACCTTTTGACGACCGCTATCAAACCGAAAGCCACATCGCACAATAATTATGTGGAATAACCATTGGCAGCGAATTAATGAAGATCACTAAAAATTAAAATCATTTTGCAAAGAGATCCATTACCAAGAAACTCTTAAGGAAAGAACCAAAGCAATATATACATCATGGTTCACATTGTACATACATTGTACCATCTCATCTCAAGAATATCATATATCAATTGCTTTTCCCAAATATATACATAGGCAACATAAAACCTCGAGGCATACAAGCCAAAATCTTAGATCGTTTATAAAACCATTACTTACTAAAACCTAGGACCTGAGAGTATAGAGACGACACATATGACTTCTATCTGTAAGACATGATAGACAGCACACTCAACCTGAGTTGTTACTACTATCCATATTGTTTTTGTCCTCCCTCTACAGTATGGTCTCTACCTCCTTGTCCGCGTCCACCTAAAAAAATATTGGGACCAATGGGGTGAGACGAGTCCCAGCAAGAGATATAACTCTCCGCAAACAACATCATTATCACAAGTAAACAGTATAAAACTGAGCAGAGGATCTTTTATATTAATAATCAAGATTAATCATTGTTTATAAGCAAAACAGAGAAATATCATCTTTTAAAGCAATGCAGCTATCTATGATAGAGAAATAAATCATCTATTCACTTTATAAAGAATACGAAGAACACATATAACATCTATCCATTTAAGATGTATAAAAGTAGTGTAACATCAACCAATGCTTCCATAGTCAACCCTTAAGTAAATACACTACACGATTGATTACATGTTTACAATCACACTTATGCCCTAAGGAGATGAGGTGTACTGCTCATGCTCTAACCGATCATGGCTACGTAAAGTATCGGTACCATACAAGGTCAAAGGAAGAGTCGGCTTCCAAGACCTCACCTATCACGGTTAGTACGAGACCACTAGAAGTGACATCATGTATCAAATTACAATTAGCTTGCCAGGGTATAGTGGCATCTTCGCCATAGAGTTACAATCACAGCATGCACTCTCTTTGGGGAGATCACACAACAACATTGTTATATTAATATTGAGTCATGGCATATAGCCATACTATTATGATGATGAGGGTAAGATCACACAGCAGTCCCTATTTGGACGTAAGGATATTTTCACCCATTACCCCACATATTCAAAAATATGCTCTCTGAGTTAAACTCGTTTCACCATTCAGCAAATTCTGACACTGAATGGATCTATGGCCAGGAAAGCTACATGATAAGGTTCTAATTGATTAATTAGGTGCATTACAGTATCTTTTATCATCAACCAAGTTACAAGCATGAATTATAACATATGCTACAAATAAAGGTGTAATACATTTATTAAGTACTTTCATAATCTTTGGAACACATTGAATGAATAAGACTCGGGATCTCTGTCCCTTATCACATTATTGGGGATTCTCATCCTTAACATTATCATCATCATGATTTCTAGATCTGGGTATTCAAACCCTTAGTTCATCACTAAACATTGTCACCTCTTATCAGGTAACTATTACCTCTAGGTCCTCAGGCCCAGGTATACATTATACTTGTTGCATAAGTATTTCACATGGCTCACAAGGCCCATTTAATATGTATCATATGAAACATCATAGCTCATACCTGTCTATGCTCATCATCTCATGATACCTGCATGGTTAGTATATCATGATAAAAACAATATCAATCACATATCATCACCATGCAATACAAGAGAAATACAACCTTCTCGTTATTAGGGTTAGGGTTTCCCTTTTTATCCGATTAGGGTTTCAAGTTCATATTATGAAGCATCAAAACCCTAATTCATAGCTCCACATAGCATACTTTGATATCTTAAGTGTTCAGTCATACTTGTTTATTCTCATCATTTATCATTAAATGATTATCACACAAAGTATGAGTTTCTCTCTCATCCTCACTAGGATATTGATTACATCATACTTTATTAAGTTGGATCAACCCTTTTCTCAAGGTACATTGGCCTACACTTATCAAAATGTATTAAAATATTTACATCTTAATGATCATTTGACATAACATACTTCATGTGTTACTCAATCAAGTATATCGGATTTGAGGTGCTTACCTCCATATTGGTTTTAAGGTGCTTCGACCATATCGGGCTAGAGATGTATGCTTACTACCATATCGGGCTAGAGGTGTTTTCTTACCACCATATCATCCAAGTGGTGTGTGCTTACCACCATATCATCGAAGAGGTGTCTACTTACAATCATATCGTCTAAGAGGTGTGTGCTTATCACCATATCGTCCAAGAGGTGTGTGCTTATCACCATATCCTCCAAGAGCACTATTACAGAACAGGCCTTTCGCGACGGTTAATTAAGGCCTTTAGTGTCAGTTTTCAAGCGACACCCATGTGGGTGCCGCTAAAGGTGGACCCCTTTGGCGTCGGTTCCCTAACCGACGCCAAAACGCTTCCCGCCACCAAAAACGCACCAGCAAAGGGACTATAGGCATCAGTTATTTAAGAAAACCGACACTATAGAGTGGTTACAAATGTCGGTTATTAAAAGAACCGACGCCATTACCCTTCCTGCCATCAATAAAGCGCCAGCAAGGGCACTATCGACATCACTTCTTGTATATAACGGACACTATATCTTGATAAAGTCGTCGGTTTTATGCAAATAACTGACGCCATATCACTGTCAGCACGACCGTGGTAATAGGCGTTGGTTTTTACTGACAACCGACATCAGGACGGGATAAAGATGTCAGTTTTTTGCTAATAACCGACGTCATATGATTTCGATGTCGGTTGTTTCTAAACAACTGACACCTATTTGCTTATTTTTTTTCTTATCAGTTTGCAGGCCTGTTGTATGGTTGGTCAGTAGGATGCAGAACTTGCAGTTCAGTTCTGAACTGCAGGTTTACAGCATCCATTGTTATCAGTCATACAACATGCCACAAACCTGCAAAGTTATTCACATTCAGACACATGTATTGATCAGATACATGTAGAAACATGCAAAGTTATTTACATACACATTCAGTTCCATTCATTTCATCATTTTGACATTCAAACACATGTAGAAACATTCATGTATTGATTAGAAGAAGTTATTCACATTCACATTCACACATATGACAATTCATAAAAAGTCATTCACATTCACACAAAAATAATTATGAGAACAAATTTATTCTTTATTCATCATTTTCATCATTGTCAATAAAATTATATTTAAAAATTCCCACTCTTTGTAGGGATTTTTCCAATTCTTCTCTTATAGCATCTAATTCCTCTCTCGTATAGGGAGTATGTACGTCTAATAGCTTTCCACCTGTGCTGAAGTCAGTTTTAAAGACCTGCAAAGAGAATGATGTATATATATATATATATATATATATATATATATATATATATATATATATATATATATATATATATATATATATATATATATATATATATATATATATATATATATATATATATATATATATATATATATATATATATATATATATATATATATATATATATATGGGAGTTTATTCAATGCCCGTGCGGGTAACACATTCTGCCTACCCGTCACGCAGACACGATGGCATCAACTGTAAATATCACCAATTTATCAAATCATGTGTATCTTCAGTTCCGTTACTCATCTTAATTTTGTGAACTAGCTTCTAGTGTCGATCGTTGCCGCTGCAGCGTGTTTCCAATGACATGCTCCTGGAACGCCATGATGCCGTGCTCCTGGAGCTGCGGGTCTAGATTGGAAACCAGTGCCACCAGCGGGCGGACGACGTCAGCGTGGGCGATGCGGAGGCGGTTGTCGGGGTCGTGTTTAGCGAGGAGCGTGTCAGAGCTCCATGGCCACGGGGCACTAGGAGTCGACGGACGAGCCCGGAGACTCGAGGTCAGATACCACGCCACGGATGAGATCGTCGGTGTAGGGGGAGGAGGAGGCGGCCACAACGGTGGAGGAGACAAGGATGCGGTGGGCGAGGCTGCAGGCTACTGCGGCGAAGGAGGATGTGAAGTCGCTCGACCGGTCGCTAGAGCAGTCGCTGAATGAGATGGAGGAAGAGGAGGAGGAGATTAGCAAATGGTTGAGTGGTCGTCACGGGTGAGGATCAGAAGAGGACTGGTTTGACCTCCAACGGGCGGGTGGTCATGGCCCCATACGAGGCACTCCGTGGATTTAGGAAGGACCACGAGGAGGTGGACGTCAGGGAATGGGTTGGACAGAGGCTAAGCATGCTGAGGATTATTGGTGGATTGGATGTCAAGGTCCAATGTGGCATGTCGTGTTACACAAGGACTAGTGTACCTTCACCATGACTGCCATCTGCTGGTCATTCATTGTGATGTTGAGTCCAACAACATACTGCTGGATCCTAACCAGTTATTTAACAAGAATATCCATCATCCAGTGTCGTTGCTACACCATGATGCCATGGCTTGCTCTTTGGTATATGCCCACAGACTAACTGGAAACAAAGGTAGCGAAAGAAGTGTAGCCAACCTCAAGCATCCATTCATAGATATATGTAATGAAGAACATTAAACTATGGCATAATTCAATGGTAGTTTAAATTAATTAGAACTATTAAATTTAGACGCAAGCTCAAAAGAAGAGTGAAGGCCAAACAAATGGAAAAGCCATTGTAGTAACAGAGGGAATTACTGGGACAAACACCATCATCCTTAATGATCTAAATAAATTGGAAACTTAATTCTATACTACTTCTTTCTTGAGTGTCATGCAGATGTCAATGTTGCAGATCATTTTATTTTCTGTTCATGGTATTCAGTGCATACAAGATGTTTGTTATTTTGCCTAACTAACTTGGGAGCAATAGATTAATTTCAATGAGAACAACGATGTAGATTTACAGATTTATCAGTACTGACAATATCAATAAATTAGAATAATCTAACTAGTTAAAATTACAGTATAATAAGGAGCTCTGATATCCAACTTTTGTCTCAAGACTTGTTAGTATGGAACGCCACTGTAGGATTTTCAGTCATGAATATTGTGGATACAGATCATTGTGTCCTACCATGCTTAGCAAGTTGCAATAGGTATCTATATATTAATAAAACATAGACCTTATAATCCTTACTCCTATAGTGGTTGGGAGAATTTTAGAAGATAACTGGAAAAGTCTAGGCTGATTGCCAATAATACATACATAGTTTAAATTAGTAGCCAAATGCTCGGTGGTTAGTAAATATTTTCCTTTCAGTTGCAGAATGCCAGTATGTATATTTTGTATTGTGAAAGAAAATAGTAGTATGTATAATAACATATAAATGAACGTTAGAAAATAGTAGTATGTATAATAACATATAAATGGACGTTAGAAAATAGTAGTATGTATAATAACATATAAAGTAGAAAGATTTAGAAAAATAATATATAGGAAGCCAAAGTAATAGTTGTGTGGCATCGACAAATTTTGGAAGTGTAGTTGATCATATTTATTATTATACTATCTGCTGAACAGCTTTATTCTATAAGTAATAGTTGTGCGGCATTCATTGTGAGGGAAGCCGCATTCTAGTACACTAATATATAGGACAAATCATGAAGGACTTCGGCTTTTGTATATTTTGTATCCTAGCATCACTTTCGATGTTGGATAGTTATATTTTGTATATTTTGTATCATGATGTTACTTTTAGTATCATATAGTTACTTTTTGTACCTTATAGTTACTTTTTGTGTTCTAGTGCTACTTTCAGTGTCGGATAGTTACTTTTTACACCATATAGTTACTTTTTTGTACAGTTACTTACAAAATGTCAGTTTGTTACTATGTGATTCACATACACTGGTTTTGTCTATTTGACTTACCTTCCTCCACAAGAGTTACTTTACAAAGTATAACAGTTACTTTTTGAATGCAAAAAGTTACTTTTATGTTGTCACAGTTACTCGTAGTGCTCTTACAGTTACTCTAGGTGTTCTTATAATTACTTTATCGATGACGAGTTCATCTCTTTTATTTGTCAGTGAGTTCTTACATTTTTGGATTAGAATAGTTACTTTCATGTTTGTACAGTTACTTACAAAATGTCAGTTTGTTATTATGTGATTCACATACACTAGTTTTGTCTATTTGACTTACCTTCCTCCACAGCAGTTACTTTACAAAGTATAACAGTTACTTTTTGAATGCACAAAGTTACTTGTATGTTGTCACAGTTAGTCGTAGTGCTCTTACAGTTACACTAGGTGTTCTTATAATTACTTTATCAATGACGAGTTCATCTCTTTTATTTTTCAGTGAGTTCCTACATTTTTGGATTAGAACAATTACTTTCAAGTTTGTACAGTTACTTACAAAATGTCAATTTGTTACTATGTGATTCACATACACTGGTTTTTTCTATTTGACTTACCTTCCTCCACAAGAGTTACTTTACAAAGTATAACAATTACTTTTTGAATGCACATAGTTACTTTTAAGTTGTCACAGTCACTCGTAGTGCTCTTACAGTTACTCTAGGTGTTCTTATAATTACTTTATCGATGATGAGTTCATCTCTTTTATTTGTCAGTGAGTTCTTATGTTTTTAGATTAGAACAGTTACTTTCATGTTTATACAGTTACTTACAAAATCTCAATTTGTTACTATGTCATTCACATACAATGGTTTTGTCTTTTTGACTTACCTTCCTCCACAAGGGTTACTTTACAAAGTATAACAGTTACTTTTTGAATGCACAAAGTTACTTTTATGTTGTCACAGTTACTCGTAGTGCTCTTATAGTTACAATAGGTATTCTTATAATTACTTTATCGATGACGAGTTCATCTCTTTTATTTGTCCACCTAGTTACATTTTAATGTCAAATGTCATATACATGTAAAAATATTGCCTCCCACTGTGAGTCTTGCTCTGATTCTAGCCTACTATACTAAAAACTCTAGAAAGAAGAAGAAGAAAAAGTAAAAAAGAAAAAAAAGGCAAAAGAAGGTGTCGTCGATTTTGCAAAAAAGTGGGGCCCAACAAAGGGGCGAAACATCCAGCCTGGTCCATTACCGAAAGGAAAAAAACCCACGTCATAAGGGGGCAAAGGGGGCTCTATTCCTTCCTCCCGCTGGATCCACCGTCCAAGCGCGTCCGACCGCCGTCGACAAGTGTTGTTCCTATCCTCCTATGGTAAATTTCCTTGATCAGTTGCTCCAAGACTCAGTGTCAGGAAGCACAAGAACAAGGGTTGCGGTTGTTGTTGTTGCTGCTGAGGGAAGTCAAGGAAATTCGTCGATGCCAGGAGCTCATGAAACTAAGAGAAGTAGCACGAGGGGCAATCGTTCAGCACACCCGGCGCGCTGAGGATCTACTGCTGGTGGTGATGTGTGGGAACGGACAACGTGTCGACGACGAACCCCATAGATGTGTCAAGGGTGGGCATCATTGGTGGCAGAAGGAGTTGCTGAGGGTCGGCCGACATCATGGGCTAATGATGTTGGGGCACTGGCAGCTGCAGCGGAGGCATCGCAGTCCCCGCGGTCTCCAGTCCTGTCATCTACTGCACCATCTCCCAAAACACGGCGGGGTCGGCCTCAATGTAGGAGATCTCGACGCGCCTTGATGGGGACCGGCGTGGCTTGCGCTTCAAGACCCTCCCGGACGCGATGAGGACATCAAAGCCACCGGGCTGGGGACAGCCAACTGGCTGGGTGCGGCGGGGAGAGCCGGAGGCAGAGCGTGAGGTGAGGAAAGGGGATCCGGGGTTAGAAGAAGCCGGGGTAGCCATAGTGAATGTGGATGTTGACCCTGTGGGGGATGGTGAGCAGGGGAAGCAGGTAGAGGACCTCGACGAGGAAGACAGCATCACATCTAGGGGTCGTAGGTGGATGTCGGGAGTGCTTCACAGATCAAAGCCGTCGACAGACACTATGGCCTGGGATGGACGGGGTGGGGGAGATGTAGGCTACCAGATGCTCCTGCAGCAGTAGTAGTAGCTGAGCGTGGAGGGCGTGGGTAGAAGTGGACGGCGAGGTGAGGTCCCCTGGGAATTCGTCGGCATCGAGGAGGTCGTCGATTCCCACGACGCTGAGGTACCAGGCGATGGAGCAACGGAAATAGCCAAGGAACAGGACGAGGTAGACCAGTAATCGATAGTTGTGATCCGCAAACATAACAATTAGTTAGCACTATTTACAGGTAGCATTGCTACAGTACCCACGCAGGTATTAAAAACAATCCATATATATATATATATATATATATATATATATATATATATATATATATATATATATATATATATATATATAAGATTGATATATTTCATATTATCTAATGAGACTATGCATAATACCTGCTATATGGTATTGATTTCCATTACGGCATGTTTGATGATTAGGTCCATAAATCGCATCACATAGTAGGCACATGCCCAACCGTAGTCTTGTGTAGCACACTATAAATTGAAACATTCAAAATATTCCAAAATACAAATAAGCACAGTTTACATAAATAATATATACATTGGAGTCAAGAAAATACTTTCACATTCTCCCAAATTAGTGAAAGATTCTTTTTCTTAGGGACATTTCCTCCAGCTTTTTTGTACTCTTGTAAAGCCCTACATATGTTAATGTAACACATTAAATTGCATAATTAAATAGTAATGTAGTAACAAATGTTAACGGATATAAAAACATGAAATTTTTCACGAGAATAATGGCCTTTTAATTGCATGTCCATATAATGTATTCAACTCATTTCCCACAAGATTTAGATAATAGACAGTGAACATCTTGGGGACAATAACTAGTAATTCCCAATGTTTACCACTACAAGTAAGAAAGTAGAAAATTAATAACTCAAAATCCACAATAAAAATGTAATTTGCTTAAGTCCAAATTATAATTAAAGTAAACTTACTTGACATTGAATGGAGCTATTATCACCGTCTTATTATTTTTACCAAAATATTAAAAAGCATCACAGTAGTATGAAGTAACTGAAGAAGGGTCTGCATCTACAAGACTAATCAAAGATAGAACCAAAAATCCCACATGGGAAAACCTAAAATCTGTACATATCATGTGTAAGTGGCTACAAAACATGTATTACGTATGCATTAATATTTAAGAAACCAGATCACCGTATATAAAACAAGATATATGGATGTATAAACAGGATCTCACTATATCCACAACTCTATCATAGATGTGTTCACCCAATCATAATGAAACAACTCCAAAACATCTTGTACAAATATCTTGTTTTCGTATGATTGACCTGCATTAATACTATACATTAATACGTATGCAAAACTTGTATTACGTATGCATTAATACGTATGCTAAACTTGTATAAATAGATTGGTATCATATGATTTACCTGCAACATCCTCCGGAATAGTAACATATATAGGGCAATTTGGATCATGTTCATTGATCCATACTGCCACACCCCTACAATTAGGACCTATCGAGGCGTGTAGGTCCCTTGGAAGGTCGAGGAGGTGGAGTTTGAGATGTAGTGGGTCTCGTCTTTTTGACTTGTATATATAATTTCAAATCAATTGACTGATATATACACACTAACAAATTAACGTAATGGAAATTTATCATACAATATTAGTATAGAGGACATCCTCTTCGGGCCACAGTATCACTCCGCCTACTGCCTCACCAAGTGTTTCAGCATCTGGGTGTGCATGAGGCAGTGCAAGATCCCTCCAGTCGGGGAGTACATGTATCGGGCTCACACATACCACACCATCTGGTACTGGATACCCATGAAACATGCACCCTTTAAGGGGTGGGTAAGCGGACACCTCTGCAATGATATATTCTTGACTTTTTAGTCAGCGTGGCTTCAACCGATACAAATTTACGTAAAGAATGTTATATGCATATATACACAAACATATCATCTTGAATAGACTAGCTAATATGTCATAAAAATACTTACAGATGACGTGGTAGGTGGTGGGTCTATAGGATTACTCCCAACCTCTGCAGTAGGAGTAGTAGGCGAAGCGTGGCACGTCACATGTACGATTTGAGTGGTCCTCTGAGATGCCTGCCACTTGCTAATTGCGTCATGGAGTCTCTTATCAAGTGCTTCCTCGACTCTCCTATCAATTAATGCATCTACCTATACATGGATAAAAGAAATGCTAGCTTCTGATTATTGAATTCCCATTCGCAATAACATTCTAAAATAAGAATAGGTTACCTCAACTTGTGAAAGTCCCGCTTTTGGGACATGTTTGCGCTGGGATGGCCCAAAGAATGCTTTGATGCCCACACCAACGCCTGCACCCCTAACACGTCCAGGATGCTCTGGGTTACCCAAAGCAACTGCCAGTTCATCCCTTTTGCCCTGAGGGATGAACTTGCCTTCCTTCCTATGCTCGTGCAGCTCCCGCTAATCACCATCAACAAAAATTAGTAAGTAAACATAACAATAATAAATATCGATCGATTGCTCTAAGAGTTGGTTTTTACCATTTTTGCAGCCGCCTCAGTAGTTGCGGGCTTCGGTATGTCTCCCTTCTTGTTTTGCCTCCCAGCTATCCACATAGCATGGTGAGGCAGAGGTGCGGGAGCAGTAGTAGAGGACTCTACAGTCTCCTGAGTAGCAACAGGCTGAGCAGACTCAGCCTGTAGTATTTGGCGAACGCCTACATATCCTCTTGGACCCATTGTGTGGTCGTGCACATTCAGTGCACGCCTTGCTCATTGAGCATCGATGATAGCCTAGTTAGTTAGCACATTGATTTGGTTAGTAACACTATAGGTTAATCTTGAATAGGTGAATACATAAGAACGTATATTAATTAAATTGGGAGTGGCGCTTAATACCTTGAATTAATCCATTTTTCTTTGGGTAACAAACTCCTCCCAGTCTTTGGGGTCTAGGTAGTTCCATTGCTTTGTGGCTTCCTTCTGCCTAAATTTATTTTTTAAAGAGAATACAAACAAAAATTATTAGTGTAGAGTTAGTCAAATAGTGATCAATGTCTAGAATTGGAAATCAATCAAGAACTTGTTCTCAGCATCGCGTATGTAGTCTCGGGTGAGATTGGTCCTATAGTTCGTTAGGACCCTCCCACAGTGTTGCATCACATATTTACGATGCAACTTTTCATCCAGATCAAATATGCTCTGCAAATTAAATAGAATTTCTATTAACTAGTATCCTAAAAATTAGTAAAATACACAAATAGAATTACAAATAATAATAACTCACACATAGTTCCTTCCATATTTGGTCTTTCTTCCCCTTAGGAACTTTATGTCAGGAATCTAAGTTAGGACTGCAATGGCTGCGAGTAAGAACCCTAAGATATGAAATAAATGAGTTGTGGTTCACTCCATATGGATTTCCTACATTATCGAAATCCACACCCAATTTGGGTCCATTGCCCCTTTGTTGTAGTAACTTGTTCATCATTGTGATGTCCCTCACTTTCTCAATTTTCTTTTGTTGCTCATCAAGTGTTGTAATTTCTTCAGGGGGTAACAACCACTTCTCTTTGCAATTTATCGAGAGTATCAGGGTCAATAACTTTGTTGCACAGAATGTTGAAAAAGAAATAAAGTCTGGTGATTGCAAACTGTACATGCTTCGTAAATATAGATCGAATTGCCACGAGCAATATTTGTTGCATTAGAGTGTGACAATCATGAGATTTAAGACCTATCAACTTCAGATCTTTCATTGATACCAATGTACGAATGTTGGATGAGTAACTCTGTGGCACCTTAACATTTACCAAGCATTCACAAAAACCTTTCTTCTCCTTTCTAGAAAACGTGTAACAAGCAGAAGGAAAGTATGTTCTCCGATCGCTACTAATGACTTTTGTTAATTCTGTCCTTATTCTCATTTCACTTAGGTCCATTCTGGATTTTATCCCATATTTAGTCTTACCTAGTATATTCAACAGAGTACCAATGACGCTATCACATACATTTTTCTCAACATGCATGACATCGATACAATGCCTGACTGTCAAAGAACTCCAATAAGGAAGATCCCAAAATATTGACTTCTTCTTGAATAAAGACTTGTCACTCTGTGTGGCCATTGTACATTGTGATCTCTTACCAAATTCATTGGCGATGTTTTTTACTCTTTCATAAACATCCTCCCCTGATATAGATTTAGGTGCACTCTGTTCCTCATTCCGTCCATTGAATGCTTTGCACAGCCTACGATATGGATGACATTTTAGAAGAAACCTTTGATGACCAAGATATATAGTCTTGCCGCCGTGTTTTAGTCGTATTGAATCAGTGTTCTCTTCACATATAGGACACACTTTAGATCCTTTGACACTATATCCAGACAAATTCCCATACGCTGGAAAGTCATTCATAGTGCAAAACAACATAGCTTGCAAACAAAATATCTCTCTTCGTGAAGCATCATAGGTCATCACACCTTCACCCCAGAGCTTCTTCAAGTCATCAATCATAGGTTCAAGATAAATGTCAATATCATTTATAGGTTGTTTAGGGCCCGATATCAACAATGACATCATAACGTACTTATTTTTCATACACAACCAGGGAGGAAGGTTGTATATAACAAACATAACTGGCCAAGTGATATGTTGGCTGCTCAATGTCCCGTACGGATTCATCCCATCTGTACAAATCCCAAGTCTTAGATTCCTATCTTCTTCACCAAAATTAGGGTACAATAAATCAATCTTCTTTCACTGTGGGGAATCAGACGCATGCCGTAGGACCCCATCATTATTTTTCTTAACATTTGCATGTCACCTCAAATTCTTCGCATCTATAGGATTGGCAAACAAGCGTTGAAACCGTGGTATTATAGGTAGATACCACATCACCTTGGCAGGAGAACCAATTTTAGACTCCCCCGAAGTCGTCAATTTATACCTTGACGCACCACATTTCGGACAATCTTTTAAATCCACACAGTCCTTTTGAAATAATACACAATCATTCGGGCATGCGTGTATCTTCCTATCCTCCATTCCCATTGGGAACAACAATTTCTTTAACTGGTATGTTGAGATTGGCAGCTCATTTCCTTCAGGAAGAATTTCTTCCAACAAAGACAACAATGACGTGAAGCTTTTGTCGCTCCATCGATTGTTAGCTTTTAGTTTATACAATCTCAACACATCGCTAAGCTTCGTAAACTTACAACCTGTATATAACAGTATCTCAGCATCATGCACAATGTTTCTAAACATAGGAGGTGGATCGGTGTGCTCTACCCCACAACTATCCAGCATCACATCAACAATGTCTAATGGAACTGGTTCATTCACATCAACGTCATCGGAGGAAATTTCTTCTTCCACACAAGAACTGCTATCGACATCCACTGATTTCAGGTTTGAAGTCTCTCCATGCCAGTGCCATTCTGTATAGCCTTGTACAATCCCATTGCACATGACATGACTTTTGATTTCATCACCAGTGCTGACTTTCAAGTTGTTACTGCAATGCCTACGTGGACAGTAGAGCCTATCTCCAGGTTGTTTCCTATGTTCCTCGGTAAATCTAATAAACTTATCAAGACCAGAAATAAACTCTGGGGTGCGATGATTTGGAATGGACATTCATTATCTATTAATTCTATGATCAAAGAGAAAACAAGTATATATTAGAATAAGATTAGGGTCTAGGGTTAACAGATTAGGGTTTATGGTTAAAAATTTTGGGTTTAAGGTCTTATATATAATAAATGTGTACCACCTATCCCATTCTTGAACACCTAATCTCACTAGTAAGTGTATAATGTGTATTGGGTTTTCAAATGGGGAAATTCTACCGAAATTTTCTTGAAAACCAAATACACATTATACACTTACATCCTAAGTGAGATTAGGTGTTCAAGAATAGTCCCAAACCGGGGACTATCCAAGATTTATTCCTAATGAGTAAATCTTGGACGGGTTTCTAGGCTAACAAATACATCTGTTGTCATTCTTATATATAATAAATCTGTACCACCTATCCCATTCTTGAACACCTAATCTCACTAGTAAGTGTGTAATGTGTATTGGGTTTTCAAGAAAATTTCGACATCATTTCCCTGTTGTTCTCCAAGTACATATGTACTTAGAGAACAAAAGGGGAAGTTCTACCAAAGTTTTCTTGAAAAACCAATACACATTATACACTTACATCCTAAGTGAGATTAGGTTTTCAAGAACAGTCCCAAACCGGGGACTATCCAAGATTTACTCCTAATGAGTAAATCTTGGACGGGTTTCTAGGCCAACAAAATCATATCATTAAGAGCATGGTTTCATGTTAGGTCATCATAGGTCATAATAATCCACTAGAATGAGCAAAAGAGGTCTCATGGTGTTAAAATAGCATAAGAGTATTAGATATTGATTCTAGAGTGTACAAGACATAATAGTGACTACTGATTTGGTGGGGGTCATATCATTTCATGGGATTTATAGATTCAAACTTAACAAGTGTAAAAGTTGCATCATTTTAATACTCTAAAGGTGACTAGTGGGTCATAGCACATAAAAGATGGAATTAGAAGGAAAGTAAGAAGCTAGATCAGTTAACACTCATCTCAAGGGAATATTAGTTATTGAGTTACCAGGAAAGAGTGCTTTTAATCACTAGGATCATACAAGTAGCAATGTTGATTAATTCTATGTGATTAAAGATCAAGCAGTGTAATAAAACAAGGATTCAGAGAAGATATGAACACAATTAGGGGAAATAGACATCATCATTGGAAAGTTGAGGGTTTTTTTATCATTTTGGTATAGAAAAATTTAGTATTTGGGCCCAGCCGAGCGTCTTGCTCTGGAGCAGGGAGAGAGGGCGAGACAGAGGGTTTTTGGGGATGTTTACCTCTGTTTGAGCCCAGTCGGGCGTCTTGCTCTAGAGTAGGGCGAGACGGAGGGGTGCACGTGGAAGCCGAGCGGGCCGGCGAGCATAGAAGATAGGCGAGCAGGAAGCCGGCGAGTGAGCAAGGAGAGAAGGGTGGCGGTGAGCAGTCAACCGGTTAGCACAAAAGGAATAGCTGCAGCGGCGGCGAGCAAGGAGAAGGGCGGCGGTGGAAGCAAGCAAAGAGAACGACCGGCACAACGACAACGAGCAAAGAGCAGCAAGGAGCGGTCGGCGGCGGCGCACAAGGCGGAGGGAGCAGGGGGCGGAATCGCCAAACCCTAAAATCTTTGTTCGATTGCAATGAAACAGAGAAAGGGGAGGAGTCTGATTTGCACGGGTGCTATTAAGTTAACAATCGACATCGATTATTAGAACCAACCGACACTTATAACAATAGTCGTCGGTTACCACAAAAAAACCGACACATATGCTCAATTATAGTCGTCAGTTTCTACTAGAAAAACCGACGTCTATCTACATATGCCGACAAAAACAAAATGTTCTCAAATTCTGACCATAGTCGTCGATTGCTGTAGAAAACCGACGCCAAAGGGGGGTGAAAATTTTCACGGGGACCACACGTGAAAACACATCGGTGTCAGTTATTGCAAGAAAACTGACGATAAAAATGGTCCTAATTTCTGTCTCATGAAAAACCTTTAGTCGTCGGTTGTTTTGTTAACAACCAACGACGTATGTTAAATTTTGGAGGTAATTTTTTTTCCATTGGAAAATTTGGATTTAGCTGTCGATTTTAGGCGTCGGTTACTTATTAAGGAACCGACGCTAAATAAAAAGTGATACCCGTGTCTGGCCACTCTTCAAAGATAGATGTCGGTTTTTGTAATAAACTGACGTTGTAGGGTTTAGGCGTCAGTTTCTTATATACAACCGACGCCTATAAATGTGACATTATATGCCATTTCTATAGTAGTGGAGGTTTTTGTTTATCACCATATCATCCAAGAGGTGTGTTCTTATCACCATATTGTCCAACAGTTGTGTGTGTGTCACTCATATCGGGTTACTCAAGTGTAGGATTTTACATATCGAGTGAGATCCTTATGTTCATACCTTTTGAAACCTTCAAAGTATCAACCTAATATGTGTTGAGTGACAGCTTAGACAACTGGTTAGTCTTTTTTCAACCAACACAAATGTACAAAATGATTGGGGTGTAGGGTTCCAAGGTATAACAAATTTCATATCACCATATTGGGTTTCATTACCATATCAGGTTAGAGGTGCTTCAACCTGATATCGGTTTGCGCCATGATGATGTCATCATCATCAAGCTCTAGACTTTCATGCCATACTATTCTAGTTCATGGACAACAGTCCTATGCAACTATTAGAACTCATAGAATCATCAATCATTCAAGAAAAATTGTAATTGAAAGTAGATCAACAAGTATAGCAAGATTGAACGTGAATAATAACATGATTGAGTTCAAGTTATATAACCCACCTCAAGAACAACTTTATGTTGGATCAATGGGCTCTATAGGGGGGGTGAATAGAGCGACACAAACTTCACAAAATCAATTAGACCAACAATTTAAACTTAGTGCAGAGACAAAATTGAGCAGCAATTTGATGTCCTAATCTAGCATTCAAAGCAAGGATGAGAGATAATGAATTACAAGCACTTGGATAGGTGGTTAGAGTGGTTCCACGTCCTAAACTTAGGATCGATGTCAGTCCACTACCTAGAGTTGGTTAGAATCTAGGATTTGCAACTTGGTCCTCTTATATATCACAATAAGATTACAAGACACATAAACCACACAACCAAGGGCTTAAAATCTCAAGCCAAGATCTTCTACCTCACCGAGGACTTACCCACAAAGCAAGATTCTTCAGCCTTCTTCAAAGGACTTACCCAATCTCACCTTTGTCTTCAGCCTTGCAGGATTTACCTATCTTGCTTGAGCTTTGCCTTGCACCTATCCTTCTCTTGGAGAGATACTCCACGTTTTCCCTTCACCAAGGGACCTGGAGCAATGAGCTATCTTCACTCTTGAAGATCAGCAACACATCTTCCCCTTCACTTGGAGAAGAACAGCAACAGCAGCCTCTCTTTCACTTGGAGAAGCAGCTTCAATCTTTCTTCATAGAGAATTGGGGGTAGGAAGAGAGAGGAGAGCTTTACAAAACACAAGGATAGCTCTCATACATAGGGACCTAACTCAATCTCATGAAATTGTCTTGAAGGTAGAGAGAGAAAGGGGCTCAAGGGCTTGGAACACTCTCAACTATGCTAGAACCAAGTTTGCAATGGAAGAGCAGCTTGGAATGAAGTCCAAGGGGTTCTATTTATAGTTGAGGGTGGCCCTTTAAGTTGTGGGACACTTGGATACAAAAATAGTCATTTTTTGTTCAAGAAAACGGCTCTATTTTTGCCCAAAACACTTCACCAACGGTCACATCACTTTTTCTGCAAATTCCGTACAGTGCAATCGGTCGAGTTTCAATGGGGGTAACTCGACCGACTAGGTAAAGACAAAACCGATATTTAAATGATCGGTCAAGTTTGTCCTGAGGAAAACTCGACCGACCATTTAACTGGAAATGGCCTTTACCCGATCGGTCGAGTTCTGTGCAAGCACAACTCGACCGATGCAATCTTCAGAAAATCCACTAAGGATTGATCGATCGAGTTTCAGGCTAGGGAAACTCGACCGACCAAGCGCCTGTAGTTGATTTTCTAATTTGCAATAAAAGTGATTAGCACTTGGTGAATTTTGTCCCAAACAATTTTCTCTTCTAAGTTACAAGCCAATTAATCATTACAAGTGATTGCATTGATGTTCTAAGGTCGTTTACATAGAAAACACAAAATGCACACATGTAGCCATTTTGACTTGAACTTGACCCATTCTAGGGTTTCGGATTTGAGATCCTTTTCATGTACCTAATGCCTGCAAATAATCTTAAATACACATATTAGATACATATGAGTGGAATGGTTAAGTCATTATCAAAATATAGGTAATGTATAACCTCTAGGTCAACATTCTCCCCCTTTTTGACAATAACAAACCATTCCTCAAACATATTGAAAAGGATTGAAAGTTTTACCTTTGCCTTGTGAATTTGGGGGATTCATGATAAGAACAATTTGAATTTGCTCCCCCTCAAACTATGCTTCCTCTCACCTGCATGTTAGTTTCTCTACGCATAGCAAATACAAATATCTATGTATTGTGTAATCCTTTGCAAGTCACATGAATCAACAATGAATTAACAAGAAAAGGATCACCACAGAAAGCAATAGTATAACAGCCAGAAACAATTTGATTGAGTCTCAGACCATGAGATATATATCTCCCCCTTTTGACATTATCAAAAAGGTAGGGGGTAGAAGAGAAAAAACTAGGTCTTCTCCAAAAACTCAACCAACCAAATATAAGCAAAGTAAAAGCATATATCATACAACCATGAAGGAGAACATACAAACCAAGTCAGAATAAAAAATATAGCTCAACAAGCACCAAGCATAAGATAACACAGAGTAAATAGCCAAAGTGCATAGCAATGATATTCTAACTCAGAAAGATGTTCTCATAAGCAACTACAACCATAAAAGCGAGAAAGCAGATATAAGAAAAATAGTACAACTCAGACTTATGTGCCAAGATGTTTCTTATACAAAAGAGTCTAGAAAGATGGATATGATAGACATGCTAGACTAAAAGCTAAGAAACCACCTAAACGTCTAAGCTATCTATGTCAACCGCATCCTCGTCGTCACCAGGGTTGTAGTCCTCATCGCCATCGGAAGGTGGAGAAGCTGTGCCAGCAGCAGAACCGGCACCATCATCACCATCATGATCAGAAGCATCCTCACTGTCACCATCATCAACATCAGCATCCTCTTCGGCATCCTCAGCCTGGTCGGGCATCTCCTCGTCGTCAGGACCAAAAGAGCGACCGGGCCACGGGCATTCTGCTCAGCCCATGACATACCAAGAGAAAGGATCTCTTTGACCTGTGGGAAGGACAGAGCAGAGTTCCCCAAGGACGCGAGCAGCGAGGCTAGCGGGCCAGCAGGTAACGACAGGTAAGCAGGAGCAGAACAACCAGCAGCATGCTGAGGTGGAGCGACAGCAGAACGCTCGGCAGAAAACGGGGGTGGCGCAGGGAAGTATTGTTCATATGCATAAGAAGCATAGGCACTACCCGGGTATGGCTGGTAGGTGGGGTAGGGTGAAGCACAGGATATGTTCATGGTAGACATGATTGAACAAAAATCCTGGTGCAGGTGCTCCTGGACCTGGCGATTGTACACCTGTTCATGCATCATGTATCCCAGAAGGGTTTCATTAGATGCACGGAAAGACGCACAGCTAAGGCGGGGGTGATGCTGCGGGGGTGGGGCACTGGTGGAGGAGGGAGGGGCAGCAGAAGCAGAGGCAGGACCGGAGGCAGAAGCACCAGGGGAAAAGATAGGGACAGCCTTCTGAAGGGTGGTTTCACTAATGCACACTCCTTTTCTAGCTACCGGATAATGGAAGTCAGAAAAGAGTGATTTATCAGTGGTGTACTCAAAGAGACCACAAATCAGGGCTGGGTAGGGAGGGTGGGTGCCCTTGGTGTTCTTGCCCATGTCAAAATAGGTCATATGATGTCAGATGTAACGAGCCCATTTGACACCTATATTGTTTAACAAACAGTACATAAGAACCGCTGTGTTTTCCGCAATATCCGTTTGATTTCGCTTTGGATGGATATTGCAGTTAATCACAAGGGCTAGGATGCGCCTCTGAAGGTCATGGGAGGAGGAGGATAGGGTGGACCGCTTCTTATAGCCCACGTCAGGTTTCTTCAAAAACCAATGAATATCTGGTAATGTCAATTCCTGATGTTTGTTAAAACCTTCCGGGTCTAAAAGATCAAAATACGCGCCATAGTCTTTACGCCAAGTAGTGTTTTCTTCGTCTCCGGCAAGATAGAGATTAAACGTTTCTTCATAGATTTGAAAACGACGATCGGCGATCATCGATGTAAGAACTATTTCGGTATTTGGCGGGGGAACAAGCGAATCGTAGTTCCAACGCAGATTGGCGTAGAACTCGTGAACAACTTTTGTGCTAGATATCTAATTATGGAAGCATTCACTTTCGATCGCTAGGGTGGATAAGTGGTGTTTGGCAAGAAGCCTCGCGATAGATTTGATATAGATTTGAAAACGGTTTGTACCAACTAAGGGGCGAAAAGGGAAAGGAGATCGTGGAAGAAGATCCTTATACCTGTTCACCGCCTCAATGGATACAAATGATGTGTTATCAAAAGGAATCAACCGATTAACCGAGGAGGAGGCTGGAGCATTGCTAGGGGCGGCACGTTTTCTCCTATGGGAGGCCATGGAAACAAAAATGAGAAGAGAAAACGTGCACGCACGCAAGACAAACCTCAAAAACCGAAGAAGACACACCACAGACGCCCGGGGAGGTCAAGAGCAAGGTGCTAGGTCACCCTAGGGTTAGGAACGGGGGTGGTTAGGGCTTGGGTTGAGAGTACAGGGCTAGGAGATGAGGAATCAGTCGACTATTTTCTAGTTGCAAGGGAAAATAGTCGGCCGATCCTAACTTTTAAGTTGGCCCAGCCAGCGGATCGGTCGAGTTCTGAGGGTGACAAACTCGACCGAACAGTCCATTTAGGACATACTCTCGGCTCCTGATCGGTCGAGTTTTCCAGGGAGGAAAATCGACCGAAGGTCAACCTGACCTAGCAGTCTCATTCTTAGATTCTAGCCATATTTTTTTTTTGAGGCCCGTGCTATGGTTTTTTTTTTTTGAGGGCAACATGGCTCGATTCATTACTTATAAGCCATATGGCATCTACAATTTGAGTCAAAAATACAGCAGGAGCAAACAAAGATCAAGTTAACATCACTACAACTCATATCAGAACGAGAATAGAATGCTTCCGTATTGATTCTTCTTCCTTGTTGCTGTCTTAAGCAGCTTTCCACGAAGAATTCCTTCAACTTGAGCGTGTAGTAGTGATAGAGGCCCTGGATCTGTGCGGTGTTCCGATGAATCATCCTCTCAAGGGACACCGTATAACCAAGTAACAAACAAGCCACAGCAAGACACAAGGAAAACTAAACGCTGACAAGCAGCGGGTAAACAAACGCTGACAAGAAGCGAGCAGAAGGCTAACCAGTAGCGACTAGAAACAAACGCCGATGAACGGCGACCAAAAGGGCAGACTGAAGTTGCCACAGACCACTGAAAGGAAAACAAAGCAAAACCAGAAAGGAAGATTCTAGCCATATACATGTCAATTAAACTCATTTTTCTATACCATTATGCATAATTAACATACCTAGGCACATTTAGCTCATCATTGGGTACTATTTAGCGATAAAACACAAATTCGATAAAACCCAAAAACAAGCAAAAACTAAGCATGTTGATAAGAAATTGAAGCACATTCAAGCATGTATAGGCAACAACTAGGTGAAAAGAGACATGAGCAAGCATATGGGTAAAAGGTAACTAGCTAGATCACATATCAAGATCATTCAAGTCAACAATAAGCAGTTTAGATCGAATGAAGTGAAATTGATCTCTAGCAAGAGGTTTTGTAAAGATGTCCGCCAACTGATTTTCCGTGTCCACATGTGTGATATAGATATCTTTCTTGGCAATGTTGTCACAAAGAAAATGATGGCGAACCTCTATATGCTTGGCTCTACTATGCAATATAGGATTTTAAGATAGATTAATTGCACTATTATTGTCACAAAAGATAGGAGAATCATCAAAGAATATGTTAAAGTCTTGGAGCATTTGCTTCATCCATAGGACCTATGCACCACAACTCCTGGCTGTAATGTATTTAGCTTCGGTAGTTGATAATGCCACCGTGCTTTGCTACTTGGAGAACCAAGACACTAAGCATGGTCCTAGAAGGAAGCAAGTGCCACTTGTGCACTTTATATCAACCAAACACCCTGCATAATCCGCATCACTATATGCTCTGAGAGTAAAATCCCTTGATTTAGGATACCATAGTCCAAAATTTTGAGTTTTGGCTAAGTACCTCAAAATCCTCTTAACGGCAATAAGATGCGACTTCTTAGGGCAAGATTGAAAGCGAGCACACAAGCCAACACTAAACATAATATCAGGTCTAGAGGAAGTTAAATAAAGTAAACTTCCAATCATACCTCTATAGAGCTTCTCATCTACCTTTTCACCTTCTTCATCCTTGTCAAGTTTGGCGGTGTTTGACATGGGTGTATCCATCGGCTTCATGTTCTCCATCCCAAAGCGCTTGAGCAGTTCACTTGTGTACTTGCCTTGGTTGATGAAGTTTCCTTCTTTTGTTTGTTTGATTTGAAAGACGACGAAGAAGGTCAACTCACCCATCATGCTCATTTCAAACTCACTATGCATAAGAGAACTAAACTCCTTGCAAAGATCAAGGTCAGTCCCGCCAAATATGATATCATCAACATATATTTGAATTATAAGAAAATGGTTAGAAGTGTGTTTTAGAAACAAGGTAGAATCAACTTTGCCCATGACATACCCATTATCTAACAAAAAGTTCTTTAGTTTCTCATACCAAGCTCGAGGTGCTTGTTTGAGTCCATAGAGAGCTTTTTGCAACAAATAAACATGATTGGGTAACTTGTCATTTTCAAAGCCCGGAGGTTGAGCAACAAATACTTCCTCCTCGATTGTACCATTAAAAAACGCACTTTTAACATCCATTTGATATAGCAAGAAATTTTTATAGCTAGCAAAGGCAAGTAGCATACGAATAGATTCTAATCTAGCAACAGGAGCATAAGTTTCATCAAAATCAATACCTTCCTGTTGGTTGTATCCTTGTGCTACTAACCTTGCTTTGTTTCTTACCACTTTTCCATGCTCATCTAGCCTGCTGCGGTAGACCCATTTGGTGCCAATGATTTTTCTATCACTTGGTCTTGGCACTAAGGTCCACACACGATTCTTCTCGAATTGCTCTAGCTCTTCTTGCATGGCAAGGATCCACTCATCGTCACCAAGGGCTTCTTTGATGTTCTTTGGCTCTAGTTGGGAGATGAAGGCACTATCTGCTTGTTCTTTGTTGTGAGCAGCTCGTGTCCTCACTCTCTCGAACGGGTTGCCAATGATCAACTCCTTGGGATGATTCTTTGCAAAGCGTGGAGTGGGATCCTTCTTTTCTTGATCTTCTTCTTGTTCTATCACTTTCTTAACTTTGTCTTTGATGTTGAGGTCTTTTAAGATAGGAATGATTTCATCTGCAACATCATCATCACCAATATGCTTTCCAACAACAGGGTTAGTTTCAATAAACTTAACATTGATAGATTCTTCAATTTTAGACAATTCAATGTTAAACACTCTATATGCCCTGCTAGTAGTGCTATAGCCTAGGAAGAAAGCCTTATACGATTTCGGATCAAACTTGTCGAGAGAATCCTTCGTGTTTAAAACAAAACAAGGACATCCGAAAACATGAAAGAAATCAATAGACGGCTTCCTACCACGCCATAGTTCATAAGGGGTTTTCTTAAAAGTCAGATGTGTGAAAACTCGGTTTTGCACAAAACATGAAGTGCTAACGGCTTCAGCCCAAAACTTCTTAGGAGTGTCATACTCAAGAAGCATGGTCCTAGCCATCTCTTGTAGCGACCTATTCTTCCCCTATACAACCCCATTTTGTTGAGGTGTATGAGGAGAAGAGAAATTGTGCGAATAACCGGATTCTTCACAAAAACGCTCAAAAAGATCATTTTCAAATTCTCCCCCATGATCACTACGGATAGAAACAATATGGCAAGAAGCTTCATTTTCAACCCGTTTGAAAAAGCTCGAGAAAACATCAAGAGTATCACTTTTGGAAACGAGAAAGAAGGTCCAAGTATATCGAGAGAAATCATCGACTATAACAAGACAATACGTGGAACCACGAAGTGTTTGCGTTCTCATTGGTCCGAATAGATCAATATGAAGAAGTTCAAGAACTCTCTTGGTACTCATGACTCCTTTGGACTTGAAGGAGGATTTGGTTTGTTTCCCTTGTGTACAAGGTTGGCATTCCTCATCCTTATCAAAATCCAATTTAGGAAGTCCTCGAACCAAGTCCTTTTTGTTCAACTTCTTCATTTGATGCAAATTCACATGACCCAAACGACGATGCCAAAGAGAAAGATCGTTTTTATCCACCACCAAGCATCTATTTAGTATGGTCTTAAGAGCATCAAGAACAATAAAATATAGATTACCATTTCTAGTTCCCTTATATATAACATTGTAGGAGAGGGAATCTAGAAGCAAGCATTATAAACCAGTAAATAGCACAACATAACCATTATCACATAATTGGCTAACACTAATTAAGTTGTGATGTAGGCCATCAACAAGCAATACATTTTTAATACATAATTCATTGCCTACATCACCCTCACCTATAACCTTACCCTTCTTGTTGTCCCCGAAGGTTACCGATCCTCCTTTCTTTTTCACAAATTTGTTGAAGTGGCTTATTTCTCCAGTCATATGCTTAGAGCAGCCACTATCAACAATCCATTTCTTTTTAACCTGCAAGAAAAGAGGATGTCGGAACCCAACTCAAACTTTGGGATCCGGAGTTAGCTTGGGGACCCATTTCATCTTTGGGTTGGTCCCCTTGGGCTTGTATGGGCAATAGGTAGAGTAATGGTCATCACATTTGCAATGAATACAAACCATAGGGTTCTTAGAGCCGGATGTCTCTCCATGGAAAATGGGAGGTTCCACACTCTTTTTCTTACCCTTGTTCTTGCTTTTCTTCTTACCTTTGGGAGTAGTCCCATCATATCCCAAACCACTAGTACCAACCTGTTTGGTAGAGTGTTCTAGGACATCATTGAGGGATTTCTTTACCGAGAGAAACCTTTGCAAAGTAGATCTTAACTTGGCATTATCATCACTAAGATTTATAACAGTAGTAGAAAGACTAGTAAGATCTTCTCTAGCATGCAAAAGGTCGGCCTCAAGACAGAGGGCATTAGTAAGAAGAGAATCTTTTTCTAAAGTTAAGCTAGCAACTTCATTTCTTGGCAAAACAGGCCTAGAAGAAATATCATTAACTTGAGCAAGCAACTTGGCATTTTCAGATTTAAGCACAACAATTTCCCTTTGATAAGCATAAACTTCATCTCTCCTAGCATCATCAATGAGTTTGAGTTCAACATTTTCAGTTTTAAGAGTATCAAGCTCATCTAGGCAATTTTGGTGTTCTATCTTAAGATTTTCAATATTTTTGAGATATACACCATTCTCGATCTCTACTCCATTGTATTGGAGTTCAAGGTAAAGGAATTGCCCTTGCAAGGAATCTATGCTATCAAGATGCAATTTCTCATTTTTATCAAGAATATCAATTTTGGTATAAAGATCATCAACTATCTTGCCTAATCTTTTCCTCTTAGCCTTACATTTAGCAAAAGATGATTGACATTCATTAAGCATATCAATGATAGATTCTTTAGGCAGCTCAAGCAAATTAACTTCACTTACCTTGCTTACCTCACTTACCTCACATACATCTTCACTAGTGGAAGCCATGAGAGCTAAGTGGCATTCTCCATCTTCAGAGCTTGAGGAGCTTGAAGAAGACTCCTCCCATGCCGCATGAGCTGCACCTTTGAATCTTCTTTCCTGCTTGTCTTTCCTCTTGTACTTGGCTTCTTTCTTATACTTGTCATCTTTCTTTTGGCTGCTCTTGTGATGACTCTTCTTCATCTTTGGGCAGTCACTCTTGTAGTGGCCTTTTTGACCACACTCATAGCATCTTGGAGTTGAGGAAGAGGGCTTGCTCTTGAAGTGCTTTCCCTTTGAGTAATTTGCTTCATGCTCATTGGAACCTTCATCTTCACTTGAGGAAGGGTTGGGAGACTTCAAGGCAAGTTGTTGTTGTCGCACCATTTCTTCAACTTGTGCTTTAAAGTCTATGTCCTTTACCTTCTTGGACTCCTTCTCTTCCCTCTTCTCTTCCTCCTCTTTCTTGTCAAGCCTAGGTTCATGGGCTTGGAGGTTACCAACCAGCTCCTCGGTTGACAACTCACTTAGCTTGTAGACTTCTTCAATTGAAGTAACCTTAGGCTCCCATCTCTTGGGAAGAGATCTCAAGATCTTGGAATTGATTGTACCTCTATCCATAACACTCCCAAGAGCTGCCAAGATGTTCAAGATGACATTCCACCGAGTGTACATATCAGCCACTCTCTCATTCTTACCCATCATGAAGGTCTCTAGAAGACCACCAAGCATGTAGACTTTGGCCTCCTTGACTTTCTCGGTCCCTTCATAGGTGACACACAACTTGTGCCATATTTCATGTGCCGTGTCCCAAGAAGAGATCTGATTGAACTCGGATGGAGTTAGTGCAGCGTAGGTGATGCTCACTTCTTTGGCGTTGAGTTGAGCACGCTTCATCTCCGCTTCTGTCCATAGGCAGATGTCCTCTTTTGGATCTTCATATTTGAGATGGACAATCTTTCACATTTCGTAGCTCACACCTTAGAGGTAGAATTGCATTCCCCTCTTCCAATATAGAAAGTTTGTGTCGTTGAAGACCGGGGGTCTCATGGAGAAGCTTCCTTCAAAGTTGAGGGACCCTAGAGTTGCATCGCCCATCTTCTCCTACTCGTTGAAGTAGCTTGGAGAAGACCCGCTCTGATACCACTTGTTGGATCAATGGGCTCTAGAGGGGGGTGAATAGAGCTACACAAACTTCACAAAATCAATTAGACCACCAATTTAAACTTAGTGCAGAGACAAAATTGAGCAGCAATTTGATGTCCTAATCTAGCATTCAAAGCAAGGATGAGAGATAATGAATTGCAAGCACTTGGACAGGTGGTTAGAGTGGTTCCACATCCTAAACTTAGGATCGATGTCAGTCCACTACCTAGAGTTGGTTAGACTCTAGGATTTGCAACTTGGTCCTCTTATATATCACAATAAGATTACAAGATACATAAACCACACAACCAAGGGCTTAAAATCTCAAGCCAAGATCTTCTACCTCACCAAGGACTTACCCACAAAGCAAGATTCTTCAGCCTTCTTCAAAGGACTTACCCAATCTCACCTTTGTCTTCAGCCTTGCAGGATTTACCTATCTTGCTTGAGCTTTGCCTTGCACCTCTCCTTCTCTTGGAGAGCTACTCCACGTTTTCCCTTCACCAAGGGACCTGGAGCAACGAGCTATCTTCACTCTTGAAGATCAGCAACACATCTTCCCCTTCACTTGGAGAAGAACAACAACAACAACCTCTCTTTCACTTGGAGAAGCAACTTCAATCTTTCTTCATAGAGAATTGGGGGTAGGAAGAGAGAGGAGAGCTTTACATAACACAAGGATAGCTCTCATACATAGGGACCTAACTCACTCTCATGAAATTGTCTTGAAGGTAGAGAGAGAAAGGGGCTCAAGGGCTTGGAACACTCTCAACTATGCTAGAACCAAGTTTGCAATGGAAGAGCAGCTTGGAATGAAGTCCAAGGGGTTCTATTTATAGTTGAGGGTGGCCCTTTAAGTTGTGGGACACTTGGATACAAAAATGGCCGTTTTTTGTTCAAGAAAACGGCTCTATTTTTGCCCAAAACACTTCACCAACGGTCACATCACTTTTTCTGCAAATTCCGTACAGTGCAATCGGTCGAGTTTCAATGGGGGTAACTCGACCGACCAGGTAAAGACAAAACAAATATTTAAATGATCGATCGAGTTTGTCTTGAGGAAAACTCGACCGACCATTTAACTGGAAATGGCCTTTACCGATGCAATCTTCAGAAAATCCACTAAGGATTGATCAGTCGAGTTTCAGGCTAGAGAAACTCAACCGACCAAGTGCCTGTAGTTGATTTTCTAATTTGCAATAAAAGTGATTAGCACTTGGTGAATTTTGTCCCAAACAATTTTCTCTTCTAAGTTACAAGCCAATTAATCATTACAAGTGATTACATTGATGTTCTAAGGTCGTTTACATTGAAAACCCAAAATGCACACTTGTAGCCATTTTGACTTGAACTTGACCCATTCTAGGGTTTCGGATTTGAGATCCTTTTCATGTACCTAATGCCTACAAATAATCTTAAATACACATATTAGATACATATGAGTGGAATGGTTAAGTCATTATCAAAATATAGGTAATGTATAACCTCTAGATCAAAACTTCAAAGCTCAATGATCCAAAGATTCACATTCTCAAGGTTGAAGATGAACTTATCAAATATCCAAGACTTGTTCACAACTCCTCTATATGTAAAGAATTACCATAGATAAAAATTTGGTGAAGAAGAAAAGAAAGGAAGAATCACAACCCGAGATTCATGCTTCAACCAAGGTTGAAGATGATCATGGCTTAACCTTAAGATTAAGTCTCGAGCTGCTCCTTGCTCCTCATCTACTATGCATGATATCTAAGAGAAAGAGAGTTGTAGGATTTGAAAAGTTTCACTAGTAGGTGAAAGGAGTGGTATATATATAATTGAGGCTCATGAGAGAGTGTGTATAAGAGGTGTCATCACCTAATACTACTAGGTGATACATGTCTATGCATGGGTTGACACATGTCCTTGCATGCACACATATTTATCTTGACATGCAAAACTCTTGGGGGTAATCTAGGGATAAGATTTTGGCTATTAGTTATCTTGTTGAACAAGATATTTCAACCCAACATCACTTTATTCACAAACCGATACAACTTTTCCAAGGAAAGTTGTAAAATGATATCAATCACCTTCTTGTTGTTCTTAACTCATCATGCCCTTTTCCAAGAGTTGAAAAAATGATATGGGACCTCCTCTATGGATTCTTGGCGATACGCACTCCCATATAAGCTCTACAACTTAATACAACTCAATTAGGGTTTCAACTATACAACTCTTCTTGGTCTTTTCATCACCAAGAATACCATCACTCAAATATGATTAAAACATGGTGCCTCATTATTTATCTCTCCTCTATATGATACTAAGAGAGAGTAGGGACACTCTAGAGGTGGTAATTTACATATCAATCCTACATTTTGGGTAAATTGCAACTTGCACCAAAATTGGTACACAAGGCATAAGCATTATTCAAACAAGCTCCAACTTGGAACTTAGGCTTTCCACAAGCCATCCCTTAGAATAATTCTCTCTATTATGATTCTAAAGAACTTGAGGCATGTTCAACATGTGATATATTGCAATATAACCCCTCATCTTGGGTAAATTACAATTTACACCCAAAGTATCATATAATGCACAAACAGTTTGCAAATAAGCTCAAACTTGAAAATTAAACTTTCATTGAGTCTTAATTACTTTTGAAAAGATTAAAACAAGTTTATAAATAACTTACTTAAGCAAAACTTCCAGGGTTATGGCATAACCCAGGTCAGGAATGTTAAAGATGACGTATGTGATATTGCATACTGAGGTGAATGTGGAACTCCTTGGCCACTCTAGTGTGATCAAGGTATGCAACGGATCATTCATCCTCATCTTTGGCCAATCTCACGATAGGATACTTCTACTAGAAAATGTAAACTTCATTTGTAAGTGGTTGCTCATTGACGGCTCTGCCTTATATGCTGACGACAATGCACCCCAATCACATGAAACTATAGGAGCCTCTTCTTCAACACCATCAGACCCAGGTCATGTTGAATCTAAGGGATCTAGAGGGGGTGAATAGATCTATAAAATTTCTCACAAAATAGATTAGACCTTCAAATTATATCAATTAGGAGAAATGGCTTAATAGCAATTTGAAGTGTTATCTAACAAGCATAGAAAGGATGAGAGAGGTTGATAGTAAGCACTTGACAAAGGGATGTAGAGTGGTTCCACACTTCAAACTAGAAGTGAGTCACTCCACTGCCTAGAGAGGTCAACCTCTAGGACTTTGCAAGTGTTTTTCTCTATTATATCACCACAAAGATTTACAACAATAGACCACCAAATGACTTACCCATCCAACCACAAGGAGATCTCCACCTTTACAAGAAACTTACCCACTTAGTTTGAATCTTCAGCCTTCACCTAGGTCTTACCCATTCAAGCTCAAGTCTTCTGCCTTGAAGGATATTGCTTCTCCTTTTGGATCTTTAGCCTTTGCCTTCTCCTTCACCTGGAGAAAATCACCACCTCTTCATCAACCTTGAAGAGGACCATCTATAGCTCATTCTTCACTCGATGGAGCTTGCTTCAGCTTTACTTCATGAAAGAAGGGGATAGGGAAGTAGTGGAAGATTGAGAGCTTTACATGCATAAAGGTGGAGCTCTCTTACAATAATCCTAACTCACTCACAAATCACGAACTGATGTGTAAACTATAGAGATAAAGGGACTCAAGGGGTGGTAGCACACCCAACTATAGCAAAGACCTTGTGTGTAGTGAATGAGTAAACTTGGAATGAACTCCAAGGGGTCCTATTTATAGCTAGGGGTGCTCCCTTGAGTTGGGGAACAATTAGGGTCAAATTATAGCCATTGTTGCACAAGGAAACATATCTATTTTCGTCCAAACAAGTCACCAATGATTAGAATCACTTTTTCTACATTTTCCATACAGTACATTCGGTCGAGTTTCCATAAAGGTAACTCGACCGTTCGGCTAAAAGACAAACCCGGTTTTCAAACTATCGGTCGAGTTTGTCATGGAAAACTCGATCGATCAGCTAAAATCACCTTTGGTCAGTAACCCATTCGGTCGAGTTCTTTGAATGCATAACTCGATCGATACACACATCAGAAAATTGATCCAAGGGATCATCGAGATTGAAACTCGACCGATCAGCAATATGTGATCAATTTTCAAATGTGGTTAAAAAGTGATTAAAACTTGGTATTAAGTTTTCCACATATTTTTCTCATCTTAGTTACAAGTCATATCATCAATACAAGTGATTATAAAATTCTTCTAAGGTCGTTTGAGTGGATTTCCTAATTAGCACACTTGCATTGCTTTTGACTTGAACTTTGACAAGCTAGGGCTTGTGTACATTGATTCTTTTCATGTACCTAACCTGAGATCAATCTTGAATACACATATTAGATACATATGAATGGAATGGTTGAGTCATTATCAAAATATGGACAATGTATAACATCTAGGTTAACATTCACCCACTTTTGACAATGACAAACCATTCCTCAAACATATTGAAAAGAATATTGAAACTATACCTTTGCCTTGTGAATTTGGGGGATTTAAGATTTGAACAATGTGAATTGCTCCCCCTCAATCTATGCTTACTTTAACCTACATAGTTACTCTTTCTACACAAAGCAATATAACATGCATGTACTACATGATCCTTTAGCAAGTCACATGATAAAGCATATAAAGAACAAGAAAAGGATCACACAAGCAATAATAGAAATATGATTGAGTTTCAAGACATTGAAATTCTCTCTCCCCCTTTTGACATTATCAAAAAGGAAGGAGGGTAGAGGAGCATACAAAAAGGACTTCTCAAACACAACCAAGCAGATATTCACACATGCAATCTCATAACATATATCAAACAGAGACGAGAGAAACACACAAGCTAGGTCATAATCAAAATATGGTGAAATATGGCACCAACGCATAAGATATAACTGATCAAAGAGCAAGAGTTCACAGTAGATAGATTACAACTCATGAAGCATGTTCTCATAAAAACAACTACAAGCGAGAATCGATGAAAGCTAAAGATAAAATAGTACATCTCAGATCATGTGCCCAGATGTTTTTAATACAAAATAGCCTAGAAAGATATATATGATTAGCAAACTAGACTAAAAACTAAGAAAAATATAGACATCTAAGCTATCTATGTCCACAACATCATCAATTCATAATCATCCTTGGCATTAGGCTCGTAGTCATCGTCACCATCTGAAGGCACTGCAGGGTGTGGGAGAAGCAACGGAAGGCTCAGGTGTGGGGTAGAAGTGATTGTATGCATAGGATGTATAATCACATGGGCATGACTGGTAGGTGGGGTATGGGTGTGCACGAGATAAGTTCATGTTTGACATGATTGAACATAAATCTTGGTGTAGATGCTCCTGGACCTGGAGGTTGTATGCATGTTGGTGCATCATATAACCCATGAGGGTTTCATTGGATACACAAAACGAGGCACAGCTAGGTCGGGGTGGATGAGGAGGTGGAGCTCAGGTAGAGGTAGAGGCAGGTGCAGCTGAGGCAAAGGAAGAGGGTGAAGCATCGGGTGTGGTAGAGGAAAGGATAGGCACATATTTCTGAATGATGGTCTCACTGATACACACTCCCTTTCTGGTAGTTCTGTAGTGGAAGTCAGAGAGGAGTGATTTCTCAGTGGCAAACTAAAAAAGACCACAAATCAGGACAGGATAAGGAGGATGGGTGTCACTAGTGTTCTTTACATAGTGAAATCATGTCATATGGTGGAGGATATATCTAGACCACTTGACTCCGACATTCTCTAAGATGTAGTACATTATCACCGCATTGTTCTCTACAATATCTGTTTGATTTTTCTTTGGGTGGATGTTGCAGTTAACTACTAGGGATAATATACACTTCTTGATATCTAAGGAGGAGGAGGGTAGGGTGCTCTTCTTCTTATAGGGAACATCATGTTTCTTCAGATAGCAATGGATATCAGGAAGAGTGATCTCATTTTGTTTGTAGAAACCTTCCAAGTCCAAAAGGTTAAAATACTCTCCATAATCCTTACGCTAGGTGTCATTCTTATCGGCTCCTAAAAAGAAAACATTCAGGATGTCCTCAGAGATTTAGAATTTCTTCCTGGCGATCATCGAAGTAAGGATCACTTGAGTATTTGGAGGGGGTACAAGGGATTCATAATTCTAACGTAAATTTGCGTAGAATTTGTGAACTGCTTTCGTGCTTGACATGGGATTGTGAAAGTAATCACGATCGACATCCAGGGTGGATAGGTGATGAACGAAAACCAACCTCACCACTTGATCAATGATGGCTTGACACCTAGGGCTAGGCTCAAAAAGGGCTCTAAAAGGAAAAGGACTCCTAGGAAGAAGGTCCTTATACCTATTTACAGCCTCTATTGAGACAAATAGGGTCTCATCGAATGGAATCAAGCAAGAGGATGAAGAAGAGGATGATGCATTGCTAGGGGTGGGTCTCTTTCTTCTATGAGAATCCATGGAGGTGAAAATAAGGATAAGAAGAGAGAAAAAGCACAAAACAAACCATCAAAACCATTCACATACAAAGTTTGAGAAAGGGGGAAGGTCTAGAACAATCTATCTAGGTCAGATTAGGACTAGGATAGGGAAGGTAAGGTCTGGGGTTGAGAGCTTAGGGCTATAAGAGGGGGAATCGGTCGACTATTCTCTAGTTGAGAGGGAGAATAGTCGGTCGAATCCAACTTAAGTTGGCTTCAGCCCACCAATCGGTCGAGTTCTGTGAGTCTAAAACTTGACCGATTGGTCATTTTTTAAAAAGCTCTCAGCCATGGATCGGTCGAATTTGTCCTATGGGAAACTCGACCAATGGTCAACCAGACCTAAAACCATCAAACTTAATTTCTAGCCATTTGAATGCTAATTAAATTTATTTTTCAAGTCCATTATGTATATTAAACATACTTAGGCACATATCACTCATCATTGGGTACTATTTTGCAATAAAACAAGCGTTTACAAATAATACCCAAAAACAAGAGAAAATCAAGGTAACATGAACATGAAAATTTATTTTAAGCATATAGCACTCAAAGATGATCAAGATAGATGCAAAACATATAGGATAGATGACTACAAGCTAGAAGGCATATCAGGTTCATCCAAAGTAGTATAATAAATTTTGATTTAATAAAATTACATTGCTCTCTAGCTAGAGGTTTAGTGAAAATGTCCACCAACTGATTTTCTATGTCCACATGCGTGATATAAATATCCTTTTTGGCAATGTGATCACAAAGAAAGTGATGGAGAACCTCTATATGTTTAACTCTATTATGCAATATAGGATTGTAAGACAAGTTAATTGCACTAGTATTATCACAATAGATAGGAGAAGCATCAAAATGAATGTTAAAGTCTTAAATCATTTGCTTCATCCATAGGACCTGGGCACAACAACTCCTGACTGCAATGTACTCAGCCTCGGTGGTTGATAATACCATGGTGCTCTATTTCTTGGAGAACCAAGACACCAAGCATGGTCCTAGGAGGAAGCAAGTGCCACTTGTGCACTTTCTATCAATCAAGCATCCCGCATAATTGGCATCACTATAGGCAGTAAGAGTAAAGTCCTTTGACTTGGGATACCATAGTCCAAAGTTTTGAGTTTTGGCTAAGTACCTTAGAATCCTCTTAATAGTTATAAGATGAGATTTGTTAGGATTTGACTGAAATCTAGCACACAAGCCAACACTAAACATTATGTCAGGTCTAGAGGTAGTTAAGTAAAGTAAACTTCCAATCATACCTCTATAGAGATTCTCATCTACCTTTTCACCTTCTTCATCTTTATCAAGTTTGGCGGAGTTTGACATGGGTGTGTCCATCGGCTTGGTATTCTCCATCCCAAAGTGTTTAAGTAGTTCACTTGTGCACTTGTATTAGTTGATGAAGTTCCCATCTTTTGTTTGCTTGATTTGAAAGTCGAGGAAGAAAGTAAACTCATCCATCATACTCATCTCGAATGCACTCTTTATAAGATCACTAAATTCTTTGCAAAGATCAAGGTTAGTTCCACCAAAAATGATATCATCAACATATATTTGAATAATAAGAAAATCGTTAGAAGTGTACTTTAAAAACAAGGTAGAATCCACTTTGCCCATGATATAACCATGATCTAACAAAAAGTTCTTTAATTTCTCATACCAAGCCCTTGGTGCTTGTTTGAGTCCATAGAGAGCTTTTTGCAACAAATAAACATGGTTAGGTAGATTATCATGTTCAAAACCTAGAGGTTGTGCAACATACACTTCCTCCTCAATTGTACCATTGAAAAATGCACTTTTAACATCTATTTGTACACACACAAAAAAGTTTTATGACTAGCAAAAGCAAGCAACATACGAATGGACTCAAGTCTGGCTACAGTTGCATAAGTTTCATCAAAGTCAATACCTTCCTGTTGATTGTAGCCTTGAGCCACTAACCTTGCTTTGTTTCTTACCACTTTTCCGCTTTCATCTAGCTTATTGCGGTAGACCCATTTGATGTCAACAATCTTTCTATCACTTGGTCTTGGCACAAGGGTCCAAACTTTGTTCTTCTCAAATTGTTCTAGCTCCTCTTGCATAGCTAGGATCCATTCTTCATCCCCAAGAGCTTCCTTGACATATTTAGGCTCTAGTTGGGAGATGAAGGCGTTGTTGGCTTGTTCTTTGTTGAATGCAGCCTACCTCTTCATTCTCTCAAATGGATCACCTAAGAGCAGCTCCTTAGGATGGTTCTTTGCAAACTGGGGAGTTGGATCCTTCTTTTCATCATCTTTGTCTTCTTCTTGAGTAGCCACCGCTTTTTCCTTTTGGGTGATGTTCAATTCTTTAAGAATAAGAATTACTTCATCTGCAACATCATCATTTGAAGCAATATCTTTGGTAATAGAGGGGTTAGTCTCAATAAACTTTAATTGATTCTTCTACCTTAGAAAGATCAACATTATAAACTTTATATGCCTTGCTAGTAGTGTTATAGCCAAGAACGAAAGCCTTATACGATTTTGGATCAAACTTGTCAAGAGAATATTTCATATTCAAAACAAAATAAGGACATCCGAAAACATGGAAATATTTGATAGAAGGCTTCCTACCACGCCATAGCTCATAGGGGGTTTTATTAAGCGAAGGATGAGTAAAAACACAGTTTTACACATAACAAGAGGTACTGACAGTTTCAGCCCAAAACTTCTTAGGAGTATCAAACTCAAGAAACATGGTCATAGTCATCTCCTGTAGAGACATATTCTTCCTCTCTACAACCCCATTTTGTTGAGGAGTTTGAGGTGAAGAAAAGTTGTGTGCATAACCCAATTCTTGGCAAAAATGCTCAAAAAGCTCATTCTCAAATTCTCCTCCATGCTCACTACGGATGGATACAATCCGGCAAGAAGATTCATGCTCAACTTATTTACAAAAACTCAAGAAAACATCAAGTGTATCACTCTTTGAAACGAGAAAGAAGGTCCAAATATATCTAGAGAAATCATCGACAATAATAAGATAATACTTGGAACCACGAAACGATTGCGTACTCATTCGTCCAAATAGATCAATATGAAGAAGCTCAAGAGCTCTCTTAGTGCTAAGGAATCCTTTGGATTTGAAGTATGACTTGGTTTTCTTTCTTTGTGTACAAGGTTGGCGTTCCTCATCCTTTTCAAAATCCAATTTAGAAAGTCTCTTGACTAAGTCCTTTTTGCTCAACTTCTTTAATTGATGCATATTTACATGACCAAGCCAGCGGTGCCAAAGAGAAATATCATTTGAATTGTCTACAAGGCATCTACCAACCAAAGGTTTAATAGAGTTAAGAACAATAACATAAAGATTATCACTTCTAGTTCCCTTATATATAACTTGATAGGTGAGGGAATCTAGAATTAAACATTCAAAATAAGTAAATAAACAAGGTGACCATTATCACAAAGTTGACTAACGCTTATTAAAGTGTAATGTAGGCCATCCACAAAAAGAACATTCTTGATGCATAAGGATTCACCTACATCACCCTCACCTTTGACTTTACATTTCTTGTTGTCTCCAAAGGTGACGGATCCTACTTTCTTCTTTGTGAAATTGTTGAAATGGCTTACATCACGGGTCATGTGCTTTGTGCAGCCACTATCAACAATTCATCTATCTTTTCCCTACAAGAAAGGAGAATGTTAGTTTCCAACTCAAACTTTGGAATCTGGAGTTAGCTTGGGGACCCATTTCATCTTTGGGTTGGTCCCCTTAGGCTTGTAAGGACAATAAGTGGAATAGTGATCATCACATTTGTAATAAGAACAAACCATAAGATTTTTAGTGCCTGAAGATTCTCCTACAAAGAAAGAGATCTCCTTGCTCTTTTTCTTACCTTTGGCCTTACTCTTTCCCTTTGAGGCTCCCCCTACAAATCCCAAATCACTAGTACCTCTTTGTTTGGTAGAATGATCAAGTATTTCATTTAGGGAATTCTTCCCTTTGAGAAATTTCTACAGAGATGCTCTCAATTTATGGTTATTATCATTCAAAGAAATAACAGTAGAAGATAAAATAGACATGTCATCCCTAGCATGCACAAGATCAGCCTCAAGAAAAAAAGCTTTAGTAAGATATGAATCCTTTTCAAGAGAGATAGCAACAAAATTAACACTAGGCAACAAAGGTCTAGAAGATATATCATTTACTTGACTAAGCAACCTAGCATTTTCATATTTTAGCATTTGAATCTCTTTGAGATAAACATCTCTCTCTTCTCTACGAGCATCAATAAGCAACTTAAATTCAGCATTTTTAGTTTTAAGCAATTCAAGTTCTTTTAGGCAATTTTGGTTCTCTTCCTTAAGATTTTTAATGTTCTTAAGGTAAACACCATTCTCAACTTCAACCCCATTGTATTGAAGTTCAAGATCAAGGTATTGCCCTTGCAAATTATCAATACTCTCGAGGTTGGTTTTCTCATTCAATTTCAAAATTTCAAGCTTACCATAAAGATCATCAATTATTTTTTCTAACCATTTTCTTTTAGATTTACATTTAGAAAAAGAAGAATGGGTAGTAACAAGCATGTCAGTAATAGCTTCTTTTGTAAATTCATGCAAACTTACCTCACTTACCTCACCAATGTCTTTACTTGTAGAGGCCATGAGAGCAAGGTGGCACTCTCCATCTTCTTCGGAGCTAGATCTGCTTGAAGATGAAGCTTCCCAAGTTGCATTTGCTGCATTCTTGTGTCTCTTTTCCTTCTTGTCCTTCCTCTTGTGCTTGCTCTCCTTCTTATAATCCTCTTTTTTTCTTGAGCTTCTCTTGTGGTGAGACTTTCTTGACTTTGGGCATTCACTCTTGTTGTGCCCCTTTTGACCACACTTGTAGCATCTCGGAGTAGAGGAGGAGGCATTCTTTCCCTTATAGTGCTTTCCCTTGGTGTAATTGTCTTCATACTCACTAGGGCCTTCATCTTCACTAGAGGAGGGAGAGGAAGTTCGGCAAGCAAGTTGTTGTTGACAGATGACAGCCTCCACTTGTGCTTTAAAAGTACTATCTTTGATCTTCTAGGATTCCTTCTCTTCTTTCTTAGCTTCTTCTTCTTGCTTGTCAAGTCTAGGCTCATGGGCTTGAATATTACCAATGAGTTCTTCAGTTGGGATGCCGCCAAGGCTCCTCACTTCTTCAATGGATGTGACCTTTGACTCCCATCTCTTTGGAAGAGTTCACAATATCTTTGAGTTGATGACGCCTCTTTCCAAAGGAGTGCCCAAGACAGGCAGCCCATTGACGATGACATCCAGCCTTGAGTATATCTCCGCAATGCCTTCTTTTATTCCCATCTTAAAGTTCTCTAGGAGGTTATCCAACATTTAGATCTTTGCCTCCTTGACTTGTATTGTGCCTTCATATGTGATGCATAGCTTGTCCCAAATCTCATAGGTGGTGTCCCATTATGAGATCTGGTTGAACTCAGTGGGAGTGAGGGTTGCGTAGAGAATGCTAATGGCCTTTGCATTGAGTTGAGCCTCCTTGAGAGCAGCTTCAGTCTATGTTGCAACAGCTCTGATTGGCTCTTTGTAAGGTGTAACCATCACCTTCCACATATCAAAGTTCATCCCTTGAATGTAGAGCTTCATCCTTCTCTTCCAATAGAGGAAGTTGGTTCCATCAAAGACCAGAGGACGCATGGAGAAGCCTCCCTCTAGGTTGAGTGAACCAAGTAGGTTGTCGTCCATCTTCTCATCTCGTGGGAGATTGTTGGAGAAGACCCTTAGCTCTGATACCACTTGTTGGATCTAAGATCTCTAGAGGGGGGTGAATAGAGCTACAAAATTTCTCACAAAACATATTCGACCTTCAAATTATATCAATTAGGAGTAATGTCTTAATAGCAATTTGAATTCCTATCTAATAAGCATAGCAAGGATGAGAGAGATTGATAGAAAGCACTTGACAAAGGGATGTAGAGTGGTTCCACACTTCAAACTAGAAGTGAGTCAGTCCACTACCTAGAGAGGTCAACCTCTAAGACTTTACAAGTGTTTTTCTCTATTATATCACCACAGAGATTTACAACAATAGACCACCAAAGGACTTACCCATCCAACTACAAGGAGATCTCCACCTTAACAAGGAATTCACCCACTTAACTTGAATCTTCATCCTTCACCTAGGTCTTACCCATTAAAGCTCAAGTCTTCCGCCTTAAAGGACTTTGCTTCTCCTTTTGGATCTTCAGCCTTTTCCTTCTCCTTCACCTGGAGAAGATTACCACCTCTTCATCAACCTTGAAGAGGACCAGCTACAACTCCTTCTTCATTTGATGC
Organism: Alisma plantago-aquatica; assembly: GCA_963693085.1. Classification (NCBI taxonomy): domain Eukaryota; kingdom Viridiplantae; phylum Streptophyta; class Magnoliopsida; order Alismatales; family Alismataceae; genus Alisma; species Alisma plantago-aquatica. The sequence goes on from OY856412.1 coordinate 51,142,430, forward strand.
ATCTTGCTTTAGCTTTTCTTCATGAAAGAAGGGGATAGGGAAGTAGTGGAAGATTGAGAGTTTTACATGCAAAAAGGTAGAGCTCTCTTATAATAATCCTAACTCACTCACAAATCATGAAATGATGTGTAAACTAGAGAGAGAAAGGGGCTCAAGGGGTGGTAGCACACTCAACTATAGCAAGGACCTTGTGTGTAGTGAATGAGAAAACTTGGAATGAACTCCAAGGAGTCCTATTTATAGCTGGGGGTGCTCCCTTGAGTTGAGGAACACTTCGGGTCGAATTATAGCCGTTTTTGCACAAGACAACTGATCTATTTTCATCCAAACAAGTCACCAATGGTTAGAATCACGTTTTTTGCATTTTTTGTACAGTACATTTGGTCGAGTTTCAATAAAGGTAACTTGACCGTTCGGCGAAAAGGCAAACCCAGTTTTAAAACTATCGGTCGATCTTGTCCTGGGAAACTTGACCGATCAGCTAAAATCATATTTGGTCAGTAACCCATTCAGTCAAGTTATGTGAATGCATAACTCGACCGATGTACACATCAGAAAATTGATCCAAGGGATCGGTCGAGATTGAAACTCGACTGATCAGCAGTCTATGATCAATTTTCAAATGTCGTTAAAAAGTGATTAAAACTTGGTACTAAGTGTCCCACATATTTTTTTCATCTTAGTTACAAGTCATATCATCCATACAAGTGATTACAAAATTCTTCTAAGGACGTTTGAGTGGATTTCCTAATTAGCACACTTGCATTGCTTTTGACTTGAACTTTGACAAGTTAGGGCTTGTGTACATTGATTCTTTTCATGTACCTAAAACCTGAGATCAATCTTGAATACACATATTAGATACATATAAATGGAATTGTTGAGTCACTATCAAAATATGGACAGTGCATAACCTCTAGGTCAACAGGTCAAATGACACCAAGTAGTTTGATGGGGCACACTTCCATAACATTCCTCACTAGGAAGTGCACCACACGGAGGTGCCTCCACCTTTCAATCAACAACTACCTCCTTATCCCAAGCAGCGACCATCTATCTTCTACATGGGCAACTTTTACAAGTTGCTCTCAGGTATGAAATGGGACCTCTGCTCCTACCAGACTGATATTGGGTGTTGTCTTGATGGCATCCAACAGTGGTCTAGAAGATTCATTAAGACTTTGATAGTAGATGAGTTGGTATTAGATAGCTCTAGAAAGACATGTAGTACTTCAGAGGGATGTTCGACGTTGTCTACCTACTGCTACCACCTTTTACTGGTGCCTAGCAACACGACTCCTCTAGATACTTCTTTGACATTCCTTTAACATATGTAGCTACAACACCCCCACGGCCTTCCTTTGTCCAAGTATCTGAGGCATTCACTCCATATTCTTTGCTACCAGCACCCCTCTAGAGAAGCACTAGCATCATTTGCTATAGACAAATGACACAATTTTACCGTGCGTCGAACGCAAGTGCACGCGTCAATGTAGTATAGGCCTTGTGAGGCCCGAGTCGAACTCAGGGACACTGAACTATCGGTAGACTACTACTAACTGTTTGCGATCAACTAGACTGATTAAAAGAGTTTGAGAATTGTTGTAAAATAAAAGAAAATAAAAGAAAATAAAATAAAACAAAGCAATCGGTTAAGGGTTTAGTTTAATCGATTCAAGTGGAGATCTTTAGGATTGCGATTTCACCGCGGGTTTTCATTGTATGAATTTCCATATAATAATTCAGGGTTATCTCTCGATCCGGGTAGTGGCCTGTAGTCAGAATTGCCCACTGTCGTGGTACAATTCACTACCTATGTCTAGGTCAGTTCCACCATCGTAGTAACATATACCCTAAACTAGGTGCATTAGAATCGACCTATGGGTTTCCACCATTAACCGTACATCGCCTTGTTTAAGGGATTTGTTAATTAATGTGAATTCTGTTTCTTTTCAACCGTTAATTCTTCTTTCAAAGTAATTAAGGGCATTAGATTATCATTATGGTGATCATGCATAACAATATAATTGAGAAAACGAAATTATACCACGGATTTAAAAGATAAATGATGAATTACTATGATAAAAATGTCATACAATGCTTCCCCGGGCTACTCCCGGTCCTAAACATAAAGGGGATTAGCCCTGCATGTTCATCTCAGAGCAAAACATGGTTGAGAAAAGGGGAAACATGGAGAAAAACGTGAATAAGTAATGAAACCCCTTGAACGGAGAAGATACCATCGTTCCTCGGCATAGAATGCGCGATCTACAGCCTTTCGGCGGTGGAAAACGTCTTCTTCGACTTCCGGAACGGCTGGGGGTGCTTCTGGGCTCCGTTCTTCTCTCCACACCTTCTCGAGACGTGTGCATCGGCTAATGACGTGATAGATTGCTCTTGGCCTCCGTCATTAGGTATAATCACCGAGTTAGGTTGCAAACATATCACAGCCGTCAGATTTAGATCAATCTAAAACAAACTTGTATCTGACGGTGTCGATACCATCGACGCGAGTCAATGGTATGAACCTTACGCGGTATCGGCTGGTCTTCTTTTCTTTTCTTTATCGTGACTGATACTAACTTGATACCATCGACGAGGGTCGATGGTATCGACTCTCTTAGGCGTCGCTTTTGCCCTTTTCCGTCACTGAAGCTCCTTGTGTCGATAGTATCGACTGTCTTCTTGCCATCAACCTGATGGTACATCGCAACCATCGACTTCGCCGTCGATGGTATCGACTCTGTGCTGCTCCTTGCGGCTGGCAACCTGTGGTTGCGTCTATGGTATCGACCACCGTCGATGGTATCGACAACAGCAGATATGCGTTTTTCCTGAAATTGCAACACAAAACCACATAAGCCGAAATAAAACATATTATTGTAATCATTTATGCTCAAAACAACAAAATAAGGGAGAATTGATGCTGAGAAGGATCATAGACTAAAGTAAGTGAATTATGCAATATTAACCACCAAAATGACCAATAAACGCATAAAACGCGAGTGAAACAAGTCTATAAATGTGACTCAAAATCATCGCATCAAACTCCCCTAAGCTTGAACATTGCTCGCCCTCGAGCAACAAAACCTTAGAAAAGAATTGCGAGGGTCAACTAAAGAATAGGTCATCACAACAAACATCACCACATGATCCCCACCGAACATTCACAAACCGGCCTTTACTAACCACGGAATGATAATTACCCTAAAGGCGACAATAATCATCCATAAAACATATTTAACTCAAAATTGATGAACACTATCATATAAGGCAGTTAACGTAATGAAATTCTCCAGTTCAGGATCGGTACTTCTTGTGATCTCCTATTCTACGTTGCTCGCTCTAACTACCATCTATATGGAAGCAGCTCTCCTGATATTAACATGTGAGGAGAAAATCACGGTGGCCTACCAATTCGAGCAACGGGTGGATGAAATGGGTGGCTCATGGAAGAAATGGAAGCATTATACGGTTCTAACATGCACAAAGCAAAAATGACCTAAATGATTCATATGCAAGTGTAAATGCCCTAATGCCTACATTTTGGGTAAAATGATGCATGCACTACCATTCCGTCTCAAGGTGAGATGGAATATCTAAGAGAACTACATCATGTAACCATTCTTCTTAATATGTAGGTGAGAACATGTTTCTTTCTCCCTCTCATTACTACTTACTTCTCAATTCTCTTTTTTTCTTTGAAACTTTTTTTTCTTTCTTTTTCTTTAAGCCCTTATTTTCACAGCTGACACAAATTGTTTGTCGGGCTCACTTATTATTGCATAACTTATACAATTGAAACATTCATAAGGTATGTAACAAGTTCATCACCCTTAATGTTCAGAAGATACAAGACACATGATGTCCTCTATGCACAAAAATGTGAATGCAGCTACAAAATGATGATTATGCAACTAAATGACATGCACTTTAGGATGATGTGCATGTATAACTAATCAATTTTTTTCTTTTCATGCAAAATATACTAAAGTAGTTCCAATGCAAGATCTATTTACATGGAATGCAATCAAGGAGATTAAAACCGTAATATACTTCCAATTCTTATGGTGGAATATGAAAAATAATGAGGTGGCTAGATCACAAGACTAATTGACTGAACCTTTGAAAATTATTATGAGTCCCTTCTTATTGACCTGTGTGGTAGTTAAGAGGTTTCTCTCTCTTATTTCAAATTAAGGTCTCATTATCATTTGGTCAGTTTAGGCTCAAACAACCAATTCCGTCCACTTGTCATGAATCAAGGGCATGCACAGTTGTGATTTCCTATTTTAGAGTTGACAAACCCAATCATTTGCTTAAGTTATGTGCTCAAAGTTTAACAACACAAGCTTGCAAAGCACTAAATTTTTTTAAAATTTTCCCTAATTCCCATGTACAAGCAAACGAGATGACACATGACTTAAGACATCCACGAATACACTAGATAGAATGTGGATCCTACAAACAAACTAAAAACTGCAAAATAAATAACAAATGACAAAACAATAAAAACTAAAAACTAAAGGATAGAGCTGTTCCAACTCCCCCCCCAAGCTTGAATTCGACTATGGCCTCATAGTCAAAAACAACCTTAAAAGGTGGAATAGAGATACCGATCATTCTTCCGGAGGAGGCGGGTACTGCGGGGCCGTGGGGTCCCAAGACGGGTATTGCCCCTGAAAGCTCGGATCATACTGGGACATGGGTGGAGGTTGTGGATACCCCCCCAAAGTAATTCTGGCTCCAGTAATGATCGTAGAAGGGCTGCTGTTGCATCTCCATCCTATGCAACCTGTCATGCATGAACTGTTGGTTGTCGAGGATGAGACACTCATTCTCAAAAATGGCCCTCTGGTTGTCTAACAGCCGGTTCTTCATATCCTGAATACCGGTGTATATCGTTGTATGCTACTGCTGCGTCTGATGGATATCCTGCAGCATTGCATACATCCCTTGCATGGAGTAGACATCCTCGATTTGCGGCGAGGGCTGTGGTGGCAGAGGCTGCGAAGAAGAAGATGCACCCAGATGCATGCAGGGACGCTTCCTAGGTGCCAGTCATGCCCGAAGAGGAGTGAAAGCCTCCTCTTCCTCTTCATTCTCGTCGCCGTCATTGTCGTTGTTGTCGTTGCCGCCATCCTCATCTGAATCAGCAATGGCTATGATTGGCCATCGGAAATGCTGCGCACCCTCAATGTGGAAGACGGGGTCTGGAAGTGAACACTCTTGATATACTTGGTTGACATGGCAGTGTGCATATGCCAAGTCAACACGAAGAAGGATGAGGTTGGAGTGGTGCAGATGTTGCAGGTTTACCTTGCTCCTGTTGGAGAGAGGAGTAAGCTGGGCAAAATTTAACCCAAGAAAGTGGGCCAGCGGTGTGATGAGCCCTCCAAAGTGAATTTGTGCCTTCCGCGTACTCCTATTTATAGCCAACACGCGCATTAAAAAAAACGCGAACCAATTACACTCTTGGCGCTTCAACAACTTATGCAGGAAAAACAAATCTGTCTCTTGAAACTTGCTGAGAGACAGGTCACCACGAGATAACAACGTGGTGCAGAGCATGCGGTGAAGAACCCGCACAAACGGATGCTCAAAATCCGCAACCGCCGCATTGTGGTAGCTGACGGATTTGCCGGGAGGCGCAGTCACTAGCTCGGCGAAGATAGCATCATAGTCTGTCCTGTTATCGGGTCGCCGATACTGGTCTCTCCCATGATTCCAGTTGTAGATTTCATTGAACTGCCTGAGGGTGAGAGTGTAATCATTGTTGTACAGCCGAAAAGAAACACAGCCTTTGATCCACTCCCTATCAGTGGCGATGGCGTCGTTAGGCACGACGCATATGTCCAGCGACGCCATGAATTCTGCCACCAGCTCCTTGTATGTGGGCCAATCACCGAAGAATGGTTGGCCGTCGGTGTGGCATTCCATCTCATCGGGCCTCCTGCCCGTGTGCCTTGCCTGTTCCTTGAGAACGTAGGCAAGATTGGCCTCGAACCCAAGATTGCGGATCATGTCTCAGTCGACGTAGCGCGTGGGCTCGATGTTTCTTTTCAGAATTTCCTCGTAGACCTTCCGGACCTCCGCGGAAGGATGAACGATCCGCGAGCACGGAATAGATGCAGTGGGTGGAGGAATGAACTCTGGGATCTCCATTGTATTCACCCGTGAAGAGGATGCACCGGCTGTACGCATCATCGTCGAGAAAGAAAGAGTAGAAGATGGAGCTTGGTAAAGGTCGAAGAAGACAATCTCCACTCGGTGAAGGCTCGGGGAAGAACGCGCTCCGTGGATGCTCATAGCCGGGGTCCAGTCATTCAACAAGACGCACGGTAGAAGTGGGGGAAGAAAGCTCTGAAGGTGTGACGTCATATGATGACAAACCATCCCTTTTATAATCGTGGCCGGCGCTGCTGTGTGCCCGTCGTTGCCCGTCCTTCTCATCTACCCTTTCCAATCTCGACAAATGGTCCGCAACCACATTTTCAATCCCCGCCTTATCTTTGATTTCAATATCAAATTCTTGTAACATCAGGATCCACCTAATAAGTCTAGGTTTGGCATCCTTTTTCTCCATCAAGTACTTAATGGCGGCATGGTCCATCCATACCACGACTTTTGATCCTACAAGATATTGCTGAAATTTTTCAAAAGCAAAAACAACGGTGAGAAGTTCTTTTTCAGTTGTCGTGTAGTTTAACTGTGCGTCATTTAAAGTTTTGGACGCATAGAAAATCACAGCGGGTTTATTGTCCACCCATTGTCCCAAAACAGCCCCAACTGCAAAATCTGACGCATCACACATCAATTCGAATGGCTTTGTCCAATCCAGTGTTTGCACAACCGGAGCTGAAATCAATTTCTCTTTAAGCACATTAAAAGCATGTAAACATTTTTCGTTAAAATCAAATACCGCATCCTTTTCCAACAACTCAGATAATGGTTTGGCGATTTTAGAGTAATCTTTTATAAAGTGGCGGTAAAAACCAGCGTGACCTAGAAAACTTTGTACCCCTTTTACCGAAATTGGTGGGGGTAATTTGGAAATAACTTCAATCTTCACCAGGTCTACCTCTAACCCTTTGCTAGACACCTTGTGTCCAAGCATGATCCCTTCGCTTACCATCATGTGGCATTTCTCCCAATTGAGAACCAAATGCGTGTCCTCACAACGTTGCAAAACTTTGTCCAAGTTGTATAAACATTCGTCGAAAGATGCACCATAGACGGAGAAATCGTCCATAAAAACCTCCAAACATCGTTCAACCATATCGGAAAAAATGGCTAGCATGCAATGTTGAAAGGTTGCCGATGCGTTACACAACCCAAAAGACATACGGATGTATGCAAATGTTCCGTAAGGATAAGTGAAGGTGGACTTCTCTTGGTCCTTAGGATCAATGGAAATCTGATTGTACCCCAAATAACCATCAAGAAAACAAAAATGCGATCGACCTGCTAATCGCTCTAAAATCTGATCAATGAATGGGAGAGGGAAATGATCCTTAAGAGTAGCATCATTCAATCTATGGTAGTCTATACATACACGCTACCCGGTTACCAAGCAGGTCATGACAGGTTCATTTAACAAATTATGTGTAACAATAATTCCCCCCATTTTAGGGACTACCTGTGTAGGACTCACCCACGTCGAGTCGGATATAGCATATATGATACCTGCAAAAAGGAGCTTGATCACCTCCTTCTTGACGACCTCCATCATGCTAGGATTTAGTCGACGATGTGGCTGGATCACCGGCTTGGCTCCCTCTTCAAGCCTGATCTTGTGCTGGCACAATGTAGGGGAGATCCCCTTGATGTCCGTGACCGACCACCCGAACGCATCTCGGTGGTTCTTCAACACAATCAGCAGCTGATCTTCCTCCTCGACACTCAGATATGTCGAAATAATCACAGGCAGCTTCTCATCCTGAGCTAGAAATGCATATTTCAAGTGCGGTGGCAATGGCTTCAATTCCAAATCTGGCGGGCTGATTAAGGATGACTGAAGCGGTGGTGGGAGTTCACCAAGGTCTTCATAGTACCTAGCATAAAAACATGGAAGCACCTGAAGCATCTTGGCACACTTTTGCAGTGACTTGCTTCTCATCCAATCATGTGTTATATTAACTAGATAAGCTTCAAGAGGTAATTCTGGATATGCATCTAAAACAGAACTTGCTATTGCCTCATCTTCAGTAGAAGGCGGGATGTCCTCCTCTTCATCATTAGGGAAACCCACAGCTTTGCTAAGGGACACAACCTTGGTATGCTCCATGATGTCTACAGCCAGTGTCCCTTTTTCTACTCTATTCATCACATGAGCCATATCTAGAAATGGCTTCCCTAGACAGAGAGAGATATTTTGATCAAAGTGCTTGGCCATGCGGCATTGCTCCTGAACTTTAGATTGCATGATGCTGGAAGGCATGACCATCTCGAACCGATCATCAGCGATACCTAAGGTCAAACGACCTCTCCCCATCTCAAGTATCATGTCAGCGGTGGCTTGAAAGGGTCGTCCAAGAAGTAACTCATTACCCTGTTCATCTTGCATCTCCATTACAACAAAGTCTGCTGGAAATACAAACCGATCTACTTTCACCAACACATCTTCACAAATACCATAGGGATTCACCACTGAATTATCCGCCAACTGTATTGTCATATTGCTCAGCCTTGATTCTTTTAATCCCAATTTCTTGAACGTAGAGAGAGGCATCATATTTATGCTTGCCCCTGAATCACACAATGCTTCGCCAAATTTCACCTTACCAATGTAACATGAAATATTGAAGCAGCCTGGATCCTGCCTCTTAGGTGGCAATGTGCCCATGATGAAGGCACTCACCTGCTCCTTGAGAACTACAACCTCCGTATTAGGGATCTTCCTCTTCTTAGTGATGATGTCTTTCAAGAACTTCCCGTAGGAGGGAATTTGTTCTATTTCCTCTAATAATGGAATGTTGACAGAGAGCTTTCTGAAACTATCCAGAAACTTCTTGAACTGGGCGTCCACTTTCTTTGCTTTCACACTATTAGGATATGGGACTGGGACAGCTTGTGCCCTTTGATGCGGCGGCACATATGGTGTCCTTTTCTGTGTCTCCTCCTCAACAACTACGGGGTTTGCGGTGACATCCTCTGCTATATCATCAACTGGCTCTGTGACTGAAATTGGCACTTCCTCAGTTGCCTCACCTTCGGTTTCTGACTGGGATTTACTTGGTTCATCGGCCCTGGGGTTTAAAATCTTCTTGCCACTCCTTAGCAAGATTGCCTTCGCCTGTTGGTTTCCTCCTGGAATGTTAGTGTTACCCGGAAAACCTTGCTGCGCTGGCTTCTTAAGGTTGGCTATCTCTGCTGCCATTTGTGCCATAGACGTTTCTACCGTCCTCATCTGAGCCCCATGGCTCTGCAATGTCTGCCCAAACTGATTCATGAATTCCCCCTGTTGCTTGATATGCTGGCCAAAAGTGGTCATTAATTCTTGGTTATGCTTTATCACTTGGTTCAGCAACTCCGTGCTCTTATCCTCCGCCGCCGGCTGGGGTTTTGCATCGGGGTCCTGCAAGAAGTTATTCGGATCTTTCCAAGAAAATTTCTTATCCTTCCTCCATGAGTAATCATTGTTTCTGTACCCCTGCTGCTGGCGCATGAATTTGACTTGAGCTTCATCTTCGGATTCGGTATCTTCTTTTGCAAGTAGTTTCTTGGCTAGAAGGTCCATCTTCTCATTCAGCTCTTTCATGGCCTTTGACTCCCCCACAGCTCGAACGTGCTCTACGGCGTCTCTGTCGCCCCAGGATTGCTTCTTGGCCATGTTCTTCAGAATTTCTTAACACCTCGTGTCTGTGTTGTTTAAGAAGAACCCTGAACCTACGGAATCCAGGTTACTTCTATCATGCTCAGAGAGAGCAAAATAGAAGATTTTGACTTGTGTCTCCTTGTCAAGTCCGTGATGCGGGCACCTCCTAAGCATGATCTGAAACCTTTCACATGTCTCAGAGTAAGTCTCTCCTGCCTTCTGGGTGAAATTATGGATTTTCCTGATCATGTCATTCGTCTTCTCGGGCGGAAAGAACCTTTCAAAGAATACTTCCACCATGTGGTTCCATGATTCCACATATTCATCGTCAAGATTATGCAACCATTCTCGTGCATTTCCTGCCAGAGAACTCGGGAACAGTTTCAGGTAGAGCGTCTCTTGTGGAAATCTATCAATTTTAATCATGTCACAATTCTCCATGAATTGGCTTATATGAGTCACTGGATCTTCGTTCTTTAGCCCATGGAATGCATTTGACTTGACCAAATTGATCAATGCAGGATCAATCTTGTAGGTCGGAATGTTGATCGCCTGCTTCTTGATTGGCCCCATTGAAGCAGATGAAGAAGAAGCCTTTATCTTCTCCCATATCGTCTGTTTCTCTGCCATTTCTTCTTGTTCAGATTCGGAATCTATTTCTTCCAAGTGGTCTTGATTGTAATCCTCCTCGTCGTCAGGTCTCGGCAGTGGAACCTCTGGTGCCTGTTGCGTGTAGTCGGTGCTACGCGTCTGCACCATGCACTAGTACCTGCAAAATGGTAATTTGAGTTCAGTATCGTGCTAGACAACTACAAAATGTGAAATAAAAGCTATGAATTTTGAAAATGAAAATAAAAATTATAAAATAAAAATCTGGCCTAGAGTGGCCACTTGCAGCACTCGTAGTGCCGACAATTGTCGTGTCCCCGGCAACGGCGCCAAAAACTTGACACGATTTTACCGTGCGTCGAACGCAAGTGCACGCGTCAATGTAGTATAGGCCTTGTGAGGCCCGAGTCGAACTCAGGGACACTAAACTATCGGTAGACTACTACTAACTGTTTGCGATCAGCTAGACCGATTAACAGAGTTTGAGAATTGTTGTAAAATAAAAGAAAATAAAATAAAACAAAGCAATCGATTGAGGGTTTAGTTTAATCAATTCAAGTGGAGATCTTTAGGATTGCGGTTTCACCGCGGGTTTTCATTGTATGAATTTCCATATAATAATTTAGGTTCATCTCTCAATCCGGGTAGTGGCATGTAGTCAGAATTGCCCACTTTCGTGGTACAATTCACTACTTATGTCTAGGTCGGTTCCACCGTCGTAGTAACCTATACTCTAAACTAGGTGCATTAGAATCGACCTCTGGGTTTCCACCATTAACCATACATCGCCTTGTTCAAGGGATTTGTTAATTAATGTGAATTACGTTTCTTTTCAACTGTTAATTCTTCTTTCAAAGTAATTAAGGGCATTAGATTATCATTATGGTGATCAAGCATAACAATATAATTGAGAAAATGAAATTATACCACGGATTTAAAAGATAAATGATGAATTACTATGATAAAAATGTCATACAATGCTTCCTCGGGCTACTCCCGATCCTAAAGATAAAGGGGATTAGCCCCGCATGTTCATCTCAGAGCAAAACATGGTTGAGAAAAGGGGAAACATGGAGAAAAACGTGAATAAGTAATGAAACCCCTTGAACGGAGAAGATCCAAGCGTTCCTCAGCATAGAATGCACGATCTACAGCCTTTCGGTGGTGGCAAACGTCTTCTTCGACTTCCAGAATAGCTGGGGGTGCTTCTGGGCTCCGTTCTTCTCTCCACACCTTCGCGGGACGTGTGCAGCGGCTAATGACGTGATAGATTGCTCTTAGCCGCCGTCATTAGGTATAATCACCGAGTTAGGTTGCAAACATATCGGAGTCATCAGATTTAGATCAATCTAAAACAAACTTGTATCTGACGGTGTCGATACCATCGATGCGAGTCGATGGTATCGACCTTACGCGGTATCGGCTGGTCTTCTTTTCTTTTCTTTATCACGACTGATGCTAACTCGATACCATCGACGAGGGTCAATGGTATCGACTCTCTTAGGCGTCGCTTTTGTCCTTTTCTGTCTCTGAAGCTCCTTGTGTTGATAGTATTGACTTTAGGGTCAATAGTATCGACTGTCTTCTCGCCAGCAACATGATGGTACGTCGCTACCATCGACTTCTCCGTCGATGGTATCGACTCTGTGCTGCTCCTTGTGGCTGGCAACCTATGCTTGAGTCGATGGTATCGACCACCGTCGATGGTATCGACAACAGCAGATATGCATTTTTCCTGAAATTGCAGCACAAAACCACATAAGCCGAAATAAAACATATTATTGTAATCATTTATGCTCAAAACAACAAAATAAGGGAGAATTGATGCTGAGAAGGATCATAGACTAAAGTAAGTGAATTATGCAATATTAACCACCAAAATGACCAATAAACGCATAAAACGCGAGTGAAACAAGTCTATAAATGCGACTCAAAATCATCGCATCACCAAACCCCATCAATGAGTTTGTATCCTCTTCAGCAGAGCAATGACATAGGGATGTCGCGTTTGATGAGCTTTCCCACGATGGAAGCGCAGATGTTTAGACTAATATCCACCTGTTAGGAAATGGACTCTTCTAGTAGTGTATCGCATATCACCCATGCTATCCTAAGGTTAGAATTTTCTTAAGGATGAGAAAAATTGTATGCCTGGGGTGGTAGGTTGTTCACCATTTCTATCCTTCCATTATCATTTTTCTTTATTTTCCTTTTCATGCATGCATAATTTATTTTCATGTTTATGCATCAAGCATAAGATTTTCAAATTTTCATCTTTGTAGTCTAAATTTATTGTTTAATAAGACGTTGTTGTGTAATTTACAATTCTTTTAGTTAAGGCTATGTAATGTGAGTCAAATAGTTAAATGTTTATCATTGCATCTAATTTCCCAATCTTAGTATTAATTGCTTGAACTCTTGCTATTCATATAACTTTGACTCTTAGTATTAATTGCTTGAACTCTTGCTATGCATATAACTTTGACTCTTTTCTTCAGTCTAGCAATAAATCTATGGTTATATGCCAATTTACAGTTTAAAACACATGTTTCCTTGATCAATATTGTGAATGTAAAATCTAAGATTTGGGACCCTTCTGATGGATCTAGGGTTTGTTCAAACTCCGAGCAGCATTTGTCAAGGATACAACTTTACTTTAAAGATCCTTGAATCATAATTAAAAATTTCACATAGGAAATGATGAGTTTTAAAGCTATAATCAAATTGGGTTGTTCTCCTTTTATGGTTTGTGCACCTCCTCACTTTAGATTGAGTCAAAAGTATGAAAATTAAACTTATTGAAAATAGGCCTGGCCGCCCAAAAATATCAACATAGCTCAACACCCAGGCATATAAATTAGAATGAAGATAATAAATCATGAGTGTGAATACAAATATGAGCCTTTTTTCTCTTTTATAAGGGTTGAGGATGGTGCCCAGCGGGTGTATGATTGTTCTCACAAACGTGGGTATGTCTGCCTCGTAGTGTCACCCCTGAAATCTCATTAGATGGTATTTAGGAAGCCCTAGGAGACCTATGAGATCATCCCAGTAGTAGGGTTGGTCCAAGCACATTATGAGGAGCTTGTGTCACTACTTTAGGCCAACTGGACTGGACTATAGGGACCTTTGCTCGCTACATGGAGTAGCTTGACCCGAATCAGGATCCTTGAAGGTCATTAGATTCTTTTAGAATTGCTTTAGGACATGAATAAGTGGGAAGTACATTGTTCCTAAATGGCTTACATCAACACATGATTCCCTATCAGATACCGCCTTAAGGCTCAATATTATGGTTCAAGCTCCCATGAGGAAAGTTGAGTTATAGTGAATTTTCTTAAACTTTTCTAGATGCTCTTTGATCTTACTTTAGCAGGGATTGCTCCAATGGTGGGGGTTTGTTATAACATAACATGGAGCGGCAGATTTGCAGTTTTAAATTGTTTTTCCTAACCTCAACATTTATTGCCAAGATCAATTCATATTTTACCTTTTTTCTTTGAGTTTAGTCTTGCTTGAGGACAAGCAAAACATTAAGCTTGTAGTGGTTGATAACACAAACTTTTGATGTTAAGTAATTAGCTGTAGTTTTGTACATGTAGTAGTGTTGATATGCCCAAAATAACTCTATATACCTAGATTTTTGTAATTTATCTCTTTTTGAAGATATAGCTGCCCATCTAGCTAATTTTGGGACTTGCAAACACCAAATTAGGAAATTATCGACCTTTCTAATCCAATCTGATGAAATCGACCCAATTTCCTTGAAACTGAGGCTATTTCTTCCCTTTGAACATCAAAATACTATGACTCTCCATTGATCACTTTCTTCGAGGCATACTTGATGGATCACCCCGATGGACTACAACAGACAGCCACAACTAATGGTCAAGACCGATAGAGTGCAACGTTGACCACCTTTTGGTAAATGCAAAACTAACTCATTTTTTTTTAAACTGATTCAGTTGCATACCCATCAACCTCTTCTATTGGAAGACATCCAAAGGACCTTCCTGACGGTGGACTATGATGGGAACCTCAATGCTTGACCTCGAAGGCCCGCTTCGACAATTGGCTCTAACAACACCTTTCAAAGATTCCTCTTCTAACAGTGTTTTCTAAAGGATCCTTCCAGTGTCCATCTCTGATGAATTCAAAACTGATGGAAGCCAACATCCACGAAACCTTTGGTATAAAAGTGACTCAATTTTAGTAAACTCAAGTCAGTTTAATCCCCTATTTTTTGCCTCCATAAAAAACTGACATAGTTTCATTCAAACCGAGCCAGTTCCATCCCCACTTATAGTTATATGCTACATATTACTATAAATACCCCTCCTTGGTCACCATGCCAAGGGTTCCACATTTTTTTTGTCCCTAAACCTCTGTCTTAGAGCTTGAAGGCCTAAAAGGGCTCAAGACCTCACCCTACATCCATCCCATCAGTTGACCCTTCCATATTCCGTCAACCTTCACCACTCTTCATCGACCATCTCCACTTTCCACTCAATTCCACTGTTTTCAACCTCCATTTAACCACACCAGTTGGAGTTTGGGGCAGAATCAAAGAGAAAGGAGGCCAACAAGTCTAGAATATCAAGGAGGAAAACCATAAGGATGAGATCGAACCCATCCGAGGCTAAGGAGCAAAATCCACCTCTCCTCCACAGGTTAAATCACTTCTTCCTCTTCCTCTTTTCTTCTACTAATCTCTATTTTTTCTGTGCAAATGATATATCTTCATCTTTGGTTAATGTGTCAACTATTCTTGTCTATGGCTAGTTGAACTCCTTGTATACTATGTAGTCTATTTTGGGCATGTTTATGTACTTTGACTCTAAGCAAGTAGTTAATATTCAGATATAGCATGTTCTCATTCTATCTTCTTTATTTATTTGTGATTTTTGGTTTGATTGATCTTTTTCTTGTATGAACCTCCATTTTTCTAACCTCAAGAGATAACTGGTTATATTGGATAGAAAAGATAGTTTGGAGTAGTGGTGGAGTCAGAAAATCAGGTTGAGGGAGACACCATTAACATAGAACCTAAGATGGAGATGTCCTAACGCTCATGGTTGTTCTGGACCCGAGAGGAGCTCCACTACAGGTAGGGGTGTTTGTCTATTGTGACGACCGCTATCAAACTGATAGCCAAATCACACAGTAATTATGTGGAATAACCATTAGCAGCGGATTAACAAAAATTACTAAAAATTAAAACCATTTTGTAAAGAGATCCATTGCCAGGAAACTCTTAAGGGAAGAACTAAAGCAACATATACAACATGGTTCACATTGTATATACATTGTACCATCTCATCTCGAGGATATCATATACCAGTTTCTTTACCCAAATATATACATAAGCAACATAAAACCTCGAGGCATACAAGCCAAAATCTGAGATCGTTTATAAAATCATTACGTACTAACTCCCAAGGACCTGAGAGTACAGAGACGGCACATAGGACTTCTATCTATAAGACATGACAGACAGCACACTCAACCTGAGCTATTACTACTATCCTTGTTAATGTGTTGTCCTCCCTCTACAGTACAGTCTCTACCTCCTTGTCCGCGTCCACCTAAAAAAATGTTGGGACCAACGGGGTGAGACAAAAGTCCCAGTGAGAGATATAACTCTCCACCAACAATATTATTATCACAGGTAAACAATATAAAACTGAGCAGAAGATCTTTTATATTAATAATTAAGACTAATCATTGTTTATAAGCAGAATAGAGCATTTTAAAGCAATGCAACTATCTATGATAGAGCAATAAATCATTTATTCACTTTATTAGGAATACAAAGAGTACATATAACATCTATTCATTTAAAATGTATAAAAGTAGTGTAACATCAACTAATGCTTCTGTATTCAATCCTTAAGCAAATACGCTACACGGCTGATTACATATTTATAATCACACTTATGCCATGAGGAGATGAGGTATACCGCTCATGCTCCAACCGACCACATTTACGTAAAGCATTGGTACCATACAAGGTCAAAGGAAGAGTTGGCTTCCAAGACCTCACCTGTCTTGATCAGTACAAGACCATTGGTAGTGACATCACATGTCAAACTGTAATTAGCTTGCCAGGATATAGTGGCATCTTCGCTATAGAGTTACATCTACAGCATGCACTCTCTTCAGGGAGATCACACAGCAACCCCAATATATTAATATTGAGTCATGGCATATAGCCATACTCTTATGATGATGAGGGAGAGATCACACAACATTCCCTATTTGGACGTAAGGATATTTTCACTCATTAACCCCACATATTCAAAAATATGCTCTCTGAATTAAACTCGTTTCACCATTCGGCAAATTCTGACACTGAATGGATCTATGGCCAGGGAAACTATATGATAAGGTTCCACTTGATTAATTAGGCGCATTACAATATCTTTTAGCATCAACCAAGTTATAAGCATGAATTATAACAGATGCTACAAAGAAAGGTGTAATACATTTATCAAGTACTTTCATAATCTTTAGAACATATTGAATACATAACACTCGAGATCTCAGTCCCTTATCACATTGTTGGAGATTCTCATCCCTTAACATTATCATCATCATGATTTCTAGATCTGGGTATTCCAACCCTTATTTCATCACTGAACATTGTCACCTCTTATCAGGTAACTATTACCTCTAGGTCCTCAGACCCAGGTATACATTATACTTTTTGCACAAGTATTTCACATGGCTCACAAGGCCCATTTAATATGTATCATATGAAACATCATAGCTCATACATGGCTATGCTCATCATCTCATGATACCTGCATGGTTAGTATTTCATGATAAAAATAATATCAAGTACATATCATCGCCATGCAATACAAGAGAAATACAACATTCTCATTATTAGGATTTGGGTTTCCCTTTTTATCCGATTAGGGTTTCAAGTTGATATTATCAAGAATCAAAACCCTAATTCATAGCTCCACACATATTAGGAGCATACATTGATATCTTAAATATTCAATCATACTTGTTTCTCATCATAATGATTATCACACAAAGTATGAGTTTCTCTCTCATCCTCACTAGGATATTGATTACATCATACTTTATTAAGTTGGCTCAACCCTTTTCTCAAGGTACATTGGCCTACACTTATCAAAATGCATTAAACTCTTTACATCTTAATGTATCATTAGGCATAACACACTTCATGTGTTACTCAATCAAGTATATCGGATTTGAGGTGCTTACCTCGATATTGGTTTTGAGGTGCTTCCACCATATCCAACTAGATGTGTATGCTTACTACCATATCGGGTGAGAGGTGTGTGCTTACCACCATGTCGTCCAAGAGGTGTGTCTTATCACCATATCATTCTAGAGGTGTGTGATTATCACCATGTCGTCCAAGAGGTGTGTGTGTCACTTATATCGGGTTACTCAAGTGTAGGGTTTTGCATATCGGGTTAGACCCTTATGCTCATACCTTTTCAAACCTTCAAAGTATCAATCTACCATGTGTTGAGTGCTAGCCTAGACAACTGGTTAGTCATTTTTCAACCAATACAAATGTACAAAATAATAGAGGTGTGGGGTTTCAAGGTATAACGGATATCATATCACCATATTGGGTTTCATTACCATATCGGGTGAGAGGTGCTTCAACCCGATATCGGTTTGTTCCATGATGATGTCATCATCATCAAGCTCTAGACTTTCATCCCTTACTGTTCTAGTTCATGGACAACATTCATATGCAACTATTAGAACTCATAGAATCATCAATCATTCTAGAAAAATTGAAATTAAAAGTAGATTAAAAAGTATAGCAAGATGGAAAGTGAATAATAACATGATTGAGTTCAAGTTATATAACCCGCCTCAAGAACAACTTCAAAGCTCCAAGCTCCAAAGCTTAATGCTCCCAAGGTTGTAGATGAACTTATCAAAGATCCAAGACTTGTTCACAACTCCTCTATATGCAAAGAATCACCATAGATAAGAACTTGGTGAAGAAGAAAAGAAAGGAAGATTCACAATCTGAGAATCATGCTTCAACCAAGGTTGAAGATGACCATGGCTTCATCTTAAGCTTAAGGCTTGAGCTCCTCCTTGATCCTCAACTACTATGCACGATATCTAAGAGAAAGAGAGGTGTAGGATTTGAAAAGTTTCACTAGTAGGTGAAAGGAGTGGTATATATAATTGTGGCTCATGAGAGAGAGTGTATAAGAGGTGTCATCACCTTATACTGCTAGGTGGCACATGTCCATGCATGGGTTGACACGTGTCCATGCATGCACACATATTTATCTTGACATGCAAAACTCTTAGGGATAATCTAGGGATAAGATTTCGGCCATTAGTTATCTTGTTGAACAAGATATTTCAACCCAACAACACTTTATTCACAAACCGATACAACTTTTCCAAGGAAAGTTGTAAATTGATATCCATCACCTTCTTGAGGTGCTTAACTCATCATGGTCTTTGCCAAGAGTGGAAAAAATGATATGGGACCTCCTCTATGGCTTCTTGGCCGATAGGCACTCCCATATAAGCTCTACAGCTTAATACAACTCAATTAGGGTTTCAACTATACAACACTTCTTGGTCTTTTCATCACCAAGAATACCATCACTCAAATATGATTCAAACATGGTGTCTCTTTCTTTCTCTCTCCTTCAGATGATGCTAAGAGAGAGTAGGGACACTCTAGAGGTGGTAATTTGTATATCAACCCTACATTTTGGATAAATTACAATTTGCACCAAAATTGGTACACAAGGCATAAGCATTATTCAAACAAGCTCCAACTTAGAACTTAGGCTTTCCACAAGCCACCCCTTAGCATCATTCTATCTCTTATAATGCTAAAGCACTTGAGGCACGTTCCACATGTGACATATTACAATATAACCCATCATCTTGGGTAAATTGTAATTTACACCCAAACTATCATATAATGCACAAACAGTTTGCAAATAAACTCAAACTTGAAAATTAAACTCTCCTCGAGTCTTAATTATTTTTCAAAAGATTAAAATAAGTTTATAAAAAACTTACTTAAGTAAAACTTCTAGGGTTATGGCATAACCCATGTCAGGGATATTACATCTATGATCATCGAGAGAGGTATAGGGCTTTTGACTGGGTCTTAGTCACACTCTGTGAGAGAGAGTGGGATGACCCCACATGAGTAGCTACCATGGCACATGCTAGATTGGAATGCTAGATGTTTGTTGGGGTGTTTGAGGATTGTCTGCACTCAAAAACAAGATACATAGATTGTCTGATTTGTGGTTACACAACATGGAACTCTTCTTCCCGATTAGTAGGAATTTGACAAACTTTATTTTCTTCATTTTACTTTGTTTTGTTTTATTGGACTCGTTCTAATTCTAAACATCTATCTACGATTGAATTTGCTTAACTATGCAAAATCTTAGGAAACTAACCGTCCCCACATCGATGTATTCAACCACATATAACTGGTAAGTTGTGAGCGTCCGCCATGTTAACAATTTAAAGTCCAATCACTCTCTAGGGACCGTGTTCCAGATTAGGGTGTGTGTTCGGAGGGTGTATCACTTACCCACATTAGACTGCCTGCTCGTGGGCATGCGGCTGCATTTACGTCTCAAAATGTACCTTTACTCACTATAATATGAGTAAGGTTATAGATATGACCAGGCCCACACCGTTTAACCACTAAATCTCTGCCTATGACTTCGACAAGCATTCCTAATTTCTAATTTGATGTGTGTATTACTACAGCAGCGTCAAACTATCAGAATGTATCTTGCCAACTTGCTTCTAGAAGCAAAAGATGGCCAATCTACTTCTAAATAACAGCAATGCTTAAAAGGCAGTCAAAAGATCAACTTTTCGTAAATTGTTTATTTGTTATCAGGAAATTTTAGTGCTAATGTCTAGTTCCCTTGGATTCACACTTTTCAGTTTACTACAAATACAATACTTGCACAGCCAATAGGTCTATATACCCAAATGCCGCAAGCTACCACAGAGAAGCGACATCACCCATATAAACAATACGACTGACAAGATGATATTCAAACTATTTGTCAGAATTGTTTACCCTTATGAAAGAAATTAAATTTAAAAGACGTGTAGTATTTGATCAGACTCGTCATTTCTTACGCCCACTAAACCAGCAAACCACTGTGCTATATTTTCTGTGTGATGAACTGTTAATTTACTTTAGCAAATGAAATTCGGTAATTATGATCAACAAGATTGTATTTCATATGCAAAAAAAATATTACATTTTTTATGTGCACCTCTGATAATGGTGGCCGTGACTATAGTCACTTTATTCCCATGATGATTCCAAGACATGCATAAAGAACATTCCTGAAAGCAATAAGGTTCTCCGTTCTGGATGAACTTGAGAAAGTATACAATAGCAGTCAAACTGCATCAAGTGAATTGAAATGGAGACCCGAGAATAGTTCATTTAGCCCAGTGAAGCAAAGAAATTAACCAATAGGAGTCTTATCTGGAAACATCATATCTTCATATATCAATGCTGGATTTCATCTCATCAGCCTTCTTTGGTTCTGGAACGAGAAACCAACCAGAAATTAACAATAGCAACTGTGAGAGCAAGCTTAATACCTTTCAGCTTCTTGTCAATAGATATCCTGGTATCTGAGCCCTGTGCAGTGTTCACTGATTCCGCTGCTGGCGGCACTTTTGTATCTTGAGCCGCTGCCTGAGCACTAACACCCTGAGAAAATACAGTAGCACATCAGGAACATGTTGTTGCAACTGCGTAAAGGCAGTAAAGCACTGGAAGACTACTGCACTGATTTTACATCCAATATAGGTGCATGAAGACAAGATTTGGTCAAGCAACTAATATAATTAGGTTAGCATTTCCTCAAAGCAAGCACTAAAACTGGGTAGGTATTGATCTACCTTCACTGGAATAAAAATTTCAAATCGTTCCCAGAAACAGCATTGGTAAAATATCGATGTTTGCCTCCAATACATGATGCAATGGATGACTTATTACTAGAACTGACGGTTCGAGCTTTTAAAATACAACAGAACGGAAAGGCTTGGTGAAATGGTGAAGAACATATTACAGAAACCCTACAAAAACAACAAAGACAGAATCAGAAGCATACCTTTTTTGCAAGTTTGTCCTGCTCAACTTTCTACATAAAAAGTAAAAAAGTTTGTTAGTTCGCATCATCAAGACAAATAACAACTAAGAAAAGCAACCAACAATGCTAATTCGGCATAGCGGCAAAGCATGGCGTGCTCCACGACAAACGGTATAGAAAATAGATTGTACTTCTCTCGAGGGACTACAACTACCTTCAGAAGAAAACAAAGCCAAATAAAACTGATAGAATGGAGAGTTATATTTGTTCCACCAGGAGAAAAAATAATGTGACCTCGAACTGCATATTTAGCCTTCAGTTTCATGACAGGTACCGTGGCTAAACGTTCTCAAAAAAAAAAAATACCGTGGCTAAACAGTTTAGAAACTCTAACTCGAGTTTCTGTTTCTTTCTTGTGGGAAAGAAACTCCAGTATAGAATGAGGGGACACTCTTAAGACCAATCCATGGATTCAATCCCATGAGTATAGTTCAAAAACAAGTTAAAGACTTAAAGCAAGATCAGCTTGCAGTCCTCAATTGTTTCGCTATTGTTCTTCAGTCCAGCCAGTTCAAATGCTCAACCAGACACTGGACAACAAACAAAATTTTCAGGATATTTGAATTATACTTGCAATGTATGTGTTATGATTTTTAAAGAAAAAAAAAATGTATGTGTTATGCTTGTTCTTGATATTTTCCAAAATAAAATCCATCCAGAAATAGTTGATATCGTATATGTATTATATTTCATACATGAAGTTTTCAAAATTCTTTTCTATCACGACATTGTATATATCATTACTTGTTCATTGTGGTTACTAAATTAGTAAATTCTTGTCCTGATTTTTATTCACCAAATTATTTACAGATTTTATCTGCAATTTCACACCTCTCAAATTGCGAACTCTTGTGATGGATTGTATCATAGTTTTGAAACCCGACCCGACAGGCCGGTTGAACTGGTTGGACCTCCACTCAGCAAGTTGTACGGGTCGGGTGGGGCTAAAACCCATTTTTGGCCAAGACCCAGAGTTGACCCGGTGACCCGGCCGATTCAACCGCCAACCCGATGACTCGGACCTCGGGTCAAAGACCCGACTGGGTTTTGTTGGTTTTAGTTTTCCTTCCCTAAATGACCATTTGACCGATTTTCATGTCCTTTCATGCAACCCCAATTTTTCATACATTGATATTTCACTTATTTGTATTTTTCCACTTGTTTTAAGTATTGCAAGACCATTTTTTTTGCTTCTTTATGAATAGATAGTTGGTTTAGTATGTTTGGTGTTTCATAATTCATTATATCATGGTTCCATATAGTAGATTATGTACATATATATACACACTTATATAATAATAAATGTATGGACATACATATCACTGTAACATTCATGCATATACTTGTATGTATATAATAATATTATGTATATGGTGTCATGCTGACGTCACCAGGTCAACCGGGTCGATCCGGCGGTTGAATCAGAGACCCGTGACCCAGGAGGCTTTGTCGGGTCGACCTTCAGGTCGGGTACGAAAACTTTGGATTGTATAGATTGTGAATTCTGACTTTGTACATACGGTCTCTGCTGTATTGTCCTGCTATGTTTGAGCTTCAGGTCTGAACTTTAGGCCTGATTCGGCATGTTGTTCTCACATAGCTCACCAAGGTGAAAAGAGGGTCTTGACGGCATGAGTGACCTTTGTTGCTCTTCTTCATAGTTGTGTGAACCTTGTAGTGTTCCACTGTGCAAGTAGATGAAATGTTGCAGTCCGGTCACTGACCACTGACTAGCTACTGACGTGTGCAGTGGCACAGTGTTAGGTGGTGGCAGTTCAATCCTATTGTGATCGGACTGATGACAGACCTTCATTGTTGGATGGCTGGCCAGGTGAGCTTTGGTGAAACACATGGAAGTTAGAATAGTTGTGGAGGGAGAACTTGGCCTGAGGTTCTATTGGAAGCATGGAGGAAGTCTTGTCTGCTGTCGACTGAGAACCCAAGGAAACCATATTGGTGTTAAAGTTGTCAGCATGGTAAAGCTGACTGGAGAGATGGTGATGGATAGTGCACACACAAGGTTGGACAAGCTATACCGGATGGATGGTAGAGATGATGTAAGGACAAGTGATGATTTTTTGAAACCTACTCAAAACCTATTCCATACATATATGAAGCTTTTAGGGTTGCTAGACTTTATTAGAAAAATTATGAAATAGGTTTTTCGATTTTAACACATCTTTTTTAAGAGTTTTATTCTTGGTGGAAGTCTTTGTTGACTGAGATTCACTCAGTCGAAGACTTTGTCGACCGAGATACAACAGTTGCAAATTCCTGAATTCTGGATCACTTCAAGTCGAAGTATTTGTCGACCAGATGAGTCCCGATCGAACTCTTTGTCGACTGAGATAAGTTTTGGAGACATAATTATTGCAATTCAACTAGTTGTTGCAACTCAACAGCCTTAACTATTTACCATTAATTTCATCCTAACCACTTCCCCCAGCTATCCTAACCATTTGTAAATGATTTCTATATATAGGAGTGGGTTTAGGACACTTGAGATACACTTGAGCATTCTACTACTTGCTATTCTACTCAAAGAGCTTAGCTTCTACATTTGCCATTATAAGCTGCCCCCAAGCTAGCCTAAGGTTTAGCTCAATACTAGTATCATCCACCAAATATAGCCCTGCCTAACCCTTGTGGAGAAGATCATTATCACTTGTCCATAATTGTATATTCTTAGACAGTAAAAGACGGCTATTTGTTGTATTAGATAAGAGAAACCCTGCTCATATATATAGGAGTACAGGGAAGCGTACAAACATAAGACCAACCCTAATGGGACAGAACACTTAGGCCCATATTACAAACTAATAATAAAACACCAACTAAATAACTCTCAACACTCCCCCTCAAGCTGAATTTGGAGAATCCCAAATCAGCTTGCAAACAGAGAGTCAAACTAGAAAACAAAGAAACAAAACAAAAAAGATAAACCAAACCCATATAGAATTTTCTCCCCCTCAATATTACATTAAAGCACTCTAAACACTCAGAAACTCATACACTCCCCCTCAAGTAGATACTCCAAGCAAGCATGCTAGTAGAAGCTTCTCGATCATCTGGAGCAGAAATAAGCAGCAACACAATCATCTGGAGCAAAGATAAAATAGCTCACCAAGGTCTTCATCAAAGTTGTCGTCGTAGTAGCCAGAGAGTGCTGGGTCACAGTGGCAGAGTAACAGAACCCAGAGAGTGTTGGATCACAGTAGTAGTAGTTGTCAACGTATAAATAAAGTACGGACGGTTCAACGTGCGAAACAGGGTAAGGACGAGCCAGAGAGTGCTGGCGCACAGCAGCAAAAGTCGATGACGTAGGCAGATAGAAGATCGGTAGCCAGAGTAGCAAGCAAATAAATAACTCCAGTAGACGAAGCTCCATGTAAAGTCAGCAACAAATGTCTTCATCATCTTCCCTCTTCATAAAGTATCCATCACGGTAGCAGATGTCAAAGTCCAGATAGTGCTGGTCCACAGAGTCCAGAGAGTGTTGGTCCACAGAAGAATGTCAACGTGCAAATAAAGCACGGACAGCAGAAAGTGCAAAAGCACAAAGCAGCAACCAGGATGGGCTAATCATATTCATAACACAAGTAGTAAGAACGACGTCCAAATATGTAACTTCATAGAAGTAGTCGAGGTAGATGATGAATAAGCAATAATAACAACATCAAACATCACATAGCAGCAGAAGAAATCATATATCAACAGTAAATGTGGCATGAAGTCCAATAGAACATCAAAATAAAATTCTTCTTCTTCTCTTCATCTCTCCTCCATCTCATCTCTTCCCTCTACTCTTCATCCTCTATTCTCCCCCTCACGCCAAGCACGAAAGGAGTCAAAGAGTGGTTGGCGTGGAGAGTCAAAACAATGGTAGAGGCAAGGTTTGTGTAGGCAAATATATGGAGAAGGTAACTGATAAAACGAGTCAAGGTAGAAAACAACCCGAATAGGCAGATCCGGATAGAAAAATAAATGGATCTTTTGTCGACCCGAAAAGGGGATTTGTTTGGCCCGATAGGGCAACAAATCTGGGGGTGCGGGGGCTCTGCCCCCGTGAAAAATCCGATTAGGCAAAAAATGGGATCTGATTAGCACAAAATGTAGAGTGTATATGATATGGGGGTAGTAGAAAAGAAATATATGTTGAGGTACTCAAAAAGATATGTAGGGTTGTTTGGTAGCGGTGACTAGTGGTGGGTAGCAGTGGGCAGCGATAAAGAGTAGTGGTCACGACAACCTTTGTAGGGAATGCAACAACAACAGTAGAGAAGTATACGGCAGCGGGCATGCATTCAGGGTCCATCGGCGGCTAGGATCCACAACAAGTGTGACACAAGATGGAGCGCGTGGCGCAAGGAATGTTGGCGGCGGTGGGCTGGTGACAAGGAGCAGTGTGGCAGCGTGCGATGCTGCGGCGGAAACAAAACGAAGGACCACCGGCGGCAGCAAGCTAGCAGTGAGCAGCGATTATGGGGTGGCGGCGCATGGAGCAGCAGCAACGCAGGGGTAGGCGGCTGGGCTTAGCAGCAGTTAGTGGCGGCGAAGCAGCAGATGGATGATGGCAGTGGGCGGTGGGTGGCTCGGTTGTGTTGAACATGGAGTGGGCGGCTTGGGCGTTGGAGATGAACATGTAGGCAGTAGCGACGATGGAGGAGAGACAAGTGCAGCGTGCGGTAAGGCTGGTTGATGGTTGCTTGGGCTAGAGGCCAGCAATAGGGTGGTGTCCAGTACTAAGAGAGAAGAGGGACGAGGCAGAAGACAAGGAACTAGGGAAGGAATTCCTTGCGGGCAGCCAAGCACCACCAAGGGCGACGGTCGCCCATAAGGAGCGTTCTTTCTTTTCCCTCTCTGTCACGTAGGATTTTAGTCCCTCGGACGGCTGCTCTGATACCATCTTAGAAAGTAAAAGACGGCTATTTGTTGTATTAGATAAGAGAAACCCTGATCCTATATATAGGAGTACAGGGAAGCGTACAGACATAAGACCAACCCTAATGGGCCAGAACACTTAGGCTCATATTACAAACTAATAATAAAACACTAACTAAATAACTCTCAACATATATCTTATGAAAAAGCGTTGTAATTTCCTTCTTCCTTCCCTATTCATGTGTTACGGTTTGTTGCTGCTTCTCACTATTTTGAGGTAGAAGGTTGTAGCAAAGCTCTCTTGGGCTACGTTTGTTGTGCCGTCTTGGTGGCGGTACGGCAAGGAAAGCTGAGTAGGTATCTAAACCGGTGTTTGTTATGCGGACTAAAAGATAAATAAGTTGTCGCACGAGTAAACTATCTGAGAAATCTCAGGTTAGCTTGCCGCGCCAAATCCTTGCGACAGGAAACATGTTTATTTGTCACAGATGTCAGTTTTCTACAATACCCTTCTGACCGACCGCTAAGTACATATAACGGTACTTATGTCTATACTTTGTTCAAATAAACCCAGTCTACATACACATGCACCAAACGGTGGACATCTTGCCTACAAGTTTGTTTGTCGTGGCTCCAAACAACAAACATTTTACACATGGTTAACATACCCCTGGTTAATTTACCCATGGCAAATAAACCTATCATGGCTGAATACCAAACGCAGCCTTGGTGCTACTTCAAGGTTGAAGGTTGCGACCAAGGTGGTAGAGGTGACCCTTAGGCAGTCCCTCAAAGAAGGTGGTAGTTCTCCTTGAGCTAAAAGGACGGTTTGTCTTGCGCCACAAAACACATCGGTAAATTTTATTTATTGTATCGGTATAGAAAAGGAATAAAATATATGATTTAGGAATCCTACTTGGAAACAACTAGATAGTGGACTGACGCATTAATATGAAACCACTCTAGATTTTGTGTCACCTTGTGGTTGTTTCTTTTGTCCACTTTACTTGCTTTTATTTATGTATTCTTTAAACAAGTTGCAATTAACCGTGTTTTTGTTTTAAGTTGCAAAAAGATTCCTTTAGCTCTATTCACCCCCCCACCAGAGTTTTTTGGGAAGAGGGATCTTGCAAAAGATATTTTATTGAAGGGCTATGGAAATGCACACTAGATGAAGGGTTGTCCGAGTGGGTGGCGTTGCAAAAGTTTTGGCATTGCGAATATACATCGGCATCATCAGTAAGATGAGGCACACAAGCATTAGGTAATGTTCCTCCATGTGCAAAGAAAGGCCTCAAAGACATCATCAGGGATGTGAGAAAATGGTAGAGTAAGATATATGCCAGCATAATTAAGGAATGGATGAAGTGAGGAAGTGGGAATAGTTTAGGAGGATAGCAGATAGAAAGACACTATATATGTACTAGTCTCATTACTAATAAGGTTAAGGGGTGTATTAGGAAGTCATAGAGTATGAAGATTTGGCATTGGGAATATACATCGGCATCATTAGTAAGATGAGGCACACAAGCATGAGGTAATGTTCCTCCATGTGCAAAGAAAAGCCTGAAAGACATCATCAGGGATGTGAGAAAATGGTAGAGTAAGATATATGCCAGCATTATTAAGGAATGGATGAAGTGAGGAAGTGGGAATAGTTTAGGAGGATAGCAGATAGAAAGGTACTATATATGTACTAGTCTCATTACCAATAAGTTTAAGGGGTGTATTAGGAAGTCATAGAGTATGAAGATTTCAATGCTCTCCTTAGGCATCAGAACACCAACCAAACAGGTCAACCAGATTCATAACAAGGCAACAGTTTGGAGCATTGTAGAGAATCTTAGGACCCATGCCATAACAGGTGGTTCAATCACAGTGGGGAGGGATAACATTATTATCAGCACTAGAATGAGGAGACCATACAACTAGCTAGATATGGGTGTCAGCTTAAACATGTACTCCGTCTCTATGGAGAGTGTTTTCCTTCAAAATAATGTGATCTAGGAAGCACGAGTTTTGAACACGGACACTCCCGGACACAGCCCAAAACATTTTGGAGACGGCTGGGAAGTGTCCAGTCCATTTTGGTCATATTCTGCAGTCCGGACACAACGAGAACACTTCTTGGACACCTCAGTGCAGCAGTTGCTGCTGTAATGGCCTATTTCAGAGTGCAAATGTTGAATATACAACTATTGTCTTTTGTCTTATCATTGAGAAAAAGCAGCATAAAGCTGAGATCTAATCAAAGTTGCAAACAAATCCGTTAAAAAGAACCAGTATGTAAAATATGAGCTGATTTAGGTGTTATCAATCACATTATAGTTTAATAAATTGATTAAATGAGTAGTAAGAACTATTTATCTACGTGAAATCTATGATATTTACAGAAGAAACACATCTTTTGTTTTCTACTCTGCATTGTTTCTTGTACACACGAAGACACATAAACATATGCATATATGATTATACAGTACATAAATATATTATCTAGACAAATTTATATAGATTCCAATTCATACACCATACAACCACAATATGTATATATATAGAAAAAAAACCTTCTACAATGTTGTGTTTGTGTCCTATATTTTAGAAAATTATGTCTCGTGTCCGTGTCTAGAACCGTGTTCGTGCTTCCTTGAATGTAATGCGTCGGGTACATGGTAAGAACCAGTGAGACAGGATCCTATGCCATTCTTCTTTGTGCTTATTCCTACTGAGTATAGGTTTAAAAAAATGATCTATTTTCATAAATGAAGACACTAAATTGTGACTTTTATGCATGTTTGAACAGATTGAATAGGTGGGAGGTGGAGGTTGTTAGTTATCTAGAGATTGGATGTCTCATGTCTTATTACATAAACAATAGGCTAGAATTGGTGGAAAGGGCAATAGGAACATTCAATTATTGTGGTTCTCAATTCGGTTTGAGATGTGCAAGAAAATAGTTTCAGGGCCATGTTGTCTGATTCGTTTGAAAGAGAAACAAGCTTTCATACAGGACCCCTAGTGTTTTAAAATTGTGCTAGGAGGCCGCTTAAGCGTCACAACATCCTGACCAGTTAAAATGTACCTTAGGTGGGTGTTGAGCGGATTGGGGTAAAGCGGCCGTTTTTAGCCCACTTTTCCCCATGCCTGATCGGCCAATTTTAGCATCTTTTGTTGGGCAGCTTATGTCATACCCAAAATCTTTTTTTGTGTGTTTTGTTGTGATGTACAAGTGCTTTTACACAACACCTTGTTTCTCTTACTAATTATATCATATTACCAATATGTTTATTGATTTCAGTATTTTATACACATATCTTTTATTGACTAGTGTTAGCACACACTGTATTAATTATATCTTTGAGGTTATATATGTATCTTCTACGTTATATGCGATGTTAGCTATTTTATACTCAGTAAGAGATTAACATTAATGTCAGTAATGTCATGATTAAAATGTCAATTTTGACGTTGTTTCCGATTGTCCAGAAACAGAAATTTATAAAAAAATAATCAAAATTTTGATACTTTTGCTTATTTTAACACAAGATTTCGACGCAAATTTTGACATTTTGATGACCGAATAAAGGAATTAAGTCATAAAATTTTACCATGACGATCTACATACATAAATACAGCCAATTATGCAACAATATCATATGTTGGTATAGGGTGGGGGCTCCTACATTTTTGAGTGAAAATATACAAAACTGTTTTGAGAAGGATTTCAATCATGCAACATATACATACATATATTCTTATGCAATACCATGTTACATCATATATTTTGGTTTCAATTAATTATGTGTGTTGGGGGGGATCTCCACATTTTTTTAATATTTTTTTTCCAATTTTTTAATGAAATTACAAAGTGGGAACTTTCAGTAATTTGGCATGTCCAATTCGATGTCTGGTATTGGTCGAAAAGGAAATTTCGACTGAAATTTCACAATTTTGACTGAAATTTTAATCCATACAGTGATATGATTGGTACTTATCTGAATATATATATTTTTATGCATATATTCAACATGAATATAAATCTATGATTGGTTACTGATTTAATACATTCTTAGCCACATATTTTACATAGCTAGTTAAATATTTTATACTCGGTAACATTAATGTCAGTCATGTGATTTGATACATATACAACTATATACTTATACACTTATATTATACAAATATAAATGTATAGTTAGCTACTGATTTAATATGTTCTAAGTTTAATTATTGATTTTATATAGCTAGTTAGCTATTTCATACTAACAGTCTGACATTGATCAGGTGATTTGTTGTAGTCTTCTTGTAGAGTGCAGATGGCTGAATTTATTAACTTTTTATTGTTGTCAGTGTTTTAAAAAGTTGTATGTGTTATGCATGCGGAGAGGTGACAGAGAGAAGAGGAAGAGTATAAGAAGAAAGAGAGCATGAGAGAGTGTGTGAGAGAATATGTATGAGAGAGGGAGTATAAGAAGAGATGATTCCAGGATACTATCTTCATGCAACTTCGTATTGTTTAGCACATCTACATCTGCAGGGTTGATTTATTCAGTTTTATCTTCGCCGAGCTACTTTATCACGTCTTCTTTGAGCTGCATTTGTTGTATTCTTGGGACTTTCCTTGATGGATGATATCTCCTCTCCTGTTAAGCCCCCAAGGTTCATGCGTCGGAGTCATGGTACCTGCATCGTATCACCAGCACATCATCCGTTCATGTTCTGTCACGTTATGCACGTCTTCCCAGACAATTTGAAAATTCCTCTGCTGCTACAACAACATTGTATATCCGCGTTCGTGTTGCGTTAAGTACGTATTCCAGTGAAGCTGGCATTGTTATGGTTTTGATGATCGTCTGCTTCAAAGTGGCGAATTACCGGTGCAGTATTCAGGTTCCATTTCAGATGTTCTTCATTCTACATGCACTCTAAAAGACCACCATCAAAGCTCGAGGATCTCCAGCCTACATAATACAATTTCAAAGAAAAGAGGCGTCATCATATGATTTAAGGGGAGTATTGTTTAAGGGGGAGTATCTATTTTGTATGGGGAGTGACATCTACCTTTCTTTTATCGAGTCATGTAACTCCAAGAATGAACATGTGTTTCACCCATGCTCCAGCTTGAGGGAAGGTGCTGAAGACTACACATCTTGGTACTACCGAGATATTGTCAATAATACCGACATATCAGCAGGTCGGCGGCTCAGTAATTAGGCTTAGGTTACTTGAGTCTCAAGTCTCAGGGTTTCTCCCTCAATCCTATACATAGGATAGGGTTGTATCTCTTGTATTCATCTAATCTCATCTTAATACAATGATTTTATTATTTCAATCACCTTATAGAGTATATGCAGTATGCGAGAGTATATGCAGCTAACATTGATCAGTTGATTTGTCAGTGTTTTAAAAAGTGGTATGTTTTATGCATGTGGAGAGGTCACCTTATAGAGTATATACAATACGTGAGCGTATATGCAAAAGTATATATGGATTTGACTTTTTTATAATTTAATTATTATTATTATTATTATTATTATTATTATTATTATTATTATATTAGTCACACAATTGCATATTTAATTGTTACAATTACATATTTGGATCCTAAATTTTAGATAAATACAAGTATAAAGTGTCAATGAAAAGATAAGCACCATTTAGAATGCATTTTAGAATCATTCAAGCATAAAGTCCAATGAAGCACGCACGAAATGGTTTTACACAAGTACATAACAATGACGACTAACCAATCATACAAAAAGATGCATGCATGTCCTAGATGTCCAAAACAACAAACATTAAATAAGCATGTGATTGTGTACGAAACATACAACAAATTAGTACATCAATAGAATCTTCTTAATAAAAAAATAATCTAATTTGGGCCAAGATAACAAATGTCCATCTAAAAATCGCCAACCAATCGGCCTTATAAGTGACTAAGTATGTGTGGGCCGCTTATGTTGGTCGTGCAACCTTTTCTTAAAAACACTAATTGTTGTTATTTAGTATTAATTTTAAAGGAATACATTGGTTAACTATGTAAAACATTCATAAATCATAACATTACGTATGTATTTGTGTATAAAATGTTAATAAACATTTAAAACTATAAGCATCCACTTTTTTAAAAAAAGTGCCTGATTCGCACTTTATAAAACATTGCAGGACCCCCATCAAAGTCATTTTGCGTCTGCAAGGTGATACGAATCCAATTATCACAATAGAGTGTTTTTTCAAAAGTAATTGGACACCTCAGTCGGCATGTTTTGTCCACGGGCTTGTAATTAAGCCCATTTAAAACTTCCAACACAAAATAGGTTATTCACATGGCAAGGATGAAAGGTCAGGGGGAATCCAATCCAATTAAATTATTTCATACATCTCCTGAATGATTTAGTAGACACCTTGTAGCCAGTACAAGATCACACAACGAGATTTCTGATCGTGTCCCTATCAAGATCCAGGACATAATTTTCAGGTATAATTCTACTAGGAAAGGAATAAATTCAAAGAGTTCACCAACGTATTGTGGGATCAAATAGGAACAAGAAGATGCTAGTAAATCTCTTAAACATAAACCCAGAGTTATAAATGGAAAAGTAAAATTCGACATCTTGAAGAAAAGAAAAAGAGTAAAAGTTAGCATTATGCACTTATTTAAACTCCAAGAGAATGTTTCCTGCTTTCAATAGTGGACCTCAATCTCAGAGAGAGGCACTTCTATAATTTGGAAAATTATTCAAAAGAGTTCAATGGAGCCAAGATCAAATATTGGGTTGGACGTAGCAAATTATTCATTTGCTCCTCACTTGGATCCAACGTAAGCCTAGAAGCCAAAATCCAACTAATTTATTACAGTGCTTTCTCTCACAACTTTTTTCAATTTCAGAACTACTTGAATGTTTCCAAGTTAAGTTAAAGTTAAGTTATTTAATTTCGCAATCTATGTATTTTCCAAACTCATTAGCGTTTTCAAACACCTAGCTATGGGGGACTAACCCGACAAATGATTTGGATTGAGTAAAAACTATATTTGTTTCTCCTAATCCCCTCTTCCTCAGTGATGTGTGTCACATTATTTGGTACAAAGCCTTGACCATAAGTCTAGGTTTGGTCTTCTCATTTCCCCCCACCTATCCTCGTACTCAAGGAAGAAAATGTCCGATTTCGACGCCGTTTTGGTAGCCACAGAAAGAAATTTCGAAAAATTTTGACAGAAATTTCGACAAATTTTGACAGAAATTTCGACAAATTTCAACAAATGCATTCCTGGCATTTCGATGACCAAATGATCGAATTATTTAGCGAAATTTTACCAGAGCAATCTAATAGTGTAGATCTACTCAAATATGCAATAATATTTCATATTGGATATTTGAGGGGGTGGGGCTCCTCATGTGTGAGTGAAGGAACTGAACAATTTCGATGGGCATTTCGATGGAGATTTTGAGGTCAATTGAATGGTGAAACGAATGAATGAAGTCATCATAGTTTGCAAGCACAATATATATACTTAAAGACACAAATTTATGGGAAAATAGCATAATCTAGGATGGTAGGACCTCTTAGTATGATGACAGGACGTAGTACATAAACAATGTTGCAGTGGTATATGAGTGAGTACTGAGGAAGCATGAGACAACTATGGTTTATGCATCTAGTTGAGCCATGATGGTTGTCATCCTCGTTGATTATACCTATCAACATATTGGCTCTTGTTTATTTTGTTTTATACAAGCATATATGTGTCTCACTGTTACTCTCCATATTCTTACAAGTGATAAAATGCATACTAATGAATTAAATCAAGCTTTGTTCTTGGTCGTGTGCTTTTGTAGCAAGAGCCTATAGGAGGCAACCATGTAGTTAGAGGTGTGACTGATAATGGCATACATACAAAATGTTTTGATAGTCATGATAATTTTGCACACTATAACATAAATCACGTGACCTCAAAAATGAAAGTTAGCGGGTCATCATAGTCATAGATATCACTCCCACACATATTTTTAAACATTTCCTTTATAGATCTTTATAGAAGTGAGAGAAATAGGAGAGAGGGGTAGAATTAGGCTAGGAAGAGAAGAAACATAACTTAGATTATCCCTAACAAGCCCAAGGAATCACATAGTAAAATATGCAGACATCGTACCCCATTTCTCAAAATAATAGATGTGTTTCTCGAAATTTTGTCGAAATGCGGACGAAATGGGCCTTTTTTCATTGAAATTTGCCTAATTTCGTCGAAATTCAAAATAATTGTCGAAATTTATTTTTTTTCTGGCGAAATTCCCTACGTACAGACATGTTAAGGCCATTTCTATGTCCGATCGTTGGCGGCATCGAAATAATTAGTGAAATTTCGCCAATTTCGACAAAATTTTGAACATTGCTCGTACTTGTAACCACAAAGAACAACCCCACCTCCCTACCCAGGAACGACAAGTTGCACCGCATGTGAGGGTCTATAGCATATCCCCCCACACTTTCAACATCAGGACACAATTTTTAGGTATAAATTTTACTTAAAAGGAATAAATTCAAAGAGTTAACCAACATATTGTGAGAAGAAAGAGGACCAAGAAGATGCTAGTAAATCTCTTCAACATAAGCCCAGATTTTTAAATGGAAACGTAAATTTGGCATCTTGAAGAAAAGAAAAAGAGTAAAAGTTAAAATTCTGCACTTCCTTTGAACTCCAAAGAGAATGTTTCCAGCTTTCAATAGTGGACGTCAATTTCAAAGAGAAGCACTTCTAAATTTGGAAAATTATTCGAAATATTTCAATGGAGACAAGATCAAATATTGGGTTGGACATAGCACACGAACCTCATTTGCTCCTTACTCGGATCCAAAGCAAGCCTAGAAGCTGAAGTCCAACCAATTTATTTGAGTGTTTTCACTCGCAAATTTTCAATTTCAGGACTATTTGCAAATTTCCAAGCTAAGTTAAACTAAGTTATTTAATTTAGCAATCTACGTGTTTTCCAAACTCATTAGTGTTTTTGAGTTTTGCTATAAACACCTAGCTATGGAGGACTGACCGCACAAATGATTTGGATTGAGTAAAAACTATATTTGTTTCCCCTAAGTCCCTCTTCCTCAGTTATGTGTGTCACATTAATTGGTACAAAGTCTTGACTATATTCTAGGATTGGTTTTCTCCTTTCCCCCCACCTATCCTCGTAACATCAAAGAACAAACCCACCTATCTACCCAGGAACCACAAGTTGCAAGCATGTGAGGCACCTATAGCATATCCCCTCACCCACATACACATGATAACCCAGCCCGACACAAAGCAAAAGAGGAATGATTTTATCCCTAAACCCTCATATGTGTGGGGGAAAAACTGGATCCTGTTGACGGCCTTTGACATGTTAAATGCCC
Organism: Alisma plantago-aquatica; assembly: GCA_963693085.1. Lineage (NCBI taxonomy): Eukaryota > Viridiplantae > Streptophyta > Magnoliopsida > Alismatales > Alismataceae > Alisma > Alisma plantago-aquatica. The sequence continues at coordinate 51,178,307 of OY856412.1, forward strand.
TTGCCGCTGCCAATATTAAGCTTCTCACTACAAGTCATCGCCGTCTATATGATTCTCTACTAGCTTCCAACTGCAACACTTTTGTATTGTGTAACTCTCTAACTACATGAGACTCTAAGGCACAATCAATCCACTCTACTGCTTGGGCTATATGCATGTCGTACATGCGGTACTTTGGGTCCATAGTTTCACTCGCTATCATTATGAGTGGTTACCGTTGTCATCGCCCCCTTGTACACCGCCTCCACAAGCATGTGAAGGTTATATACCTAAGTGGGGCACGCTCTTATCTATAAAACCTGAGCCCCTCGCACTTTCCTCCATGGGCGTGAGAAAATGCATGTGTCGTGTTGTGTACATTGCAACAAGATGTTATAGTTCATCGATTACATTTTTACAGTGTGAGAATTCCACCCATCTCCCCTCAGACAGACTTTCTAAGTGTCATCTTCTACCACCTTGGTGACCAAAGAGTTTAATACATTAAGGACTTAGGTTAAAGTGCAACTTGAAAAGGTTATATAGCGACAAGACCTGGCATTGCAACATCAAGCCAACTTCAACATTTAATTGTAGAACAACATGCGCAATGAACAAAACACAAATATCCAGTTGGGTGAACATTATTGCCGCCACTTAGATATCAACCTAAGTGTGGCCTCAAGCTACATGTATTGGATTATGATGGTAATTGTCACCCAATATTGTTGCTTGATTGGTTCCACTACATTGGCATGTGTTTCCAGCTCCTATAAAGATGATAAAACTCAAAGGTTGCCTTGTGAACATCTCTACCACACACGCTAAGTCTTAGAATGTGTAGTACGCCGTCTAAGAATGTATTTTACCATGTCACTATCTTCAATTCTTCTACACATAGTTCACCAAGATTAAAAGAGGCACAAACTCTATATTATAATACTAAAAAATTCTATGAATTATTCCATGTATCGGGTATAAATAGCAATTTGACACGACTAACAAATTTTGCCACAACTTCAATGGTAAATTTCATAAGAAGTTTGCCCGTATATCTTCAACGAACTTATGGACACTATTTATGTGGCCATGCAAATCAAGGATGAGCAATGCCTGTGTAACCTAGTCAAGATAGAGTCGCTCGTACATTGATCACCAAAGATGGTGTCCCTTCCTATCTATTATTACTAAGAGACTCTTACATCCTCTTACAAGTCCGTACTGGGAAAAACGTCTTTTAGTGCATGAGCTGCCAAGGTTTTGGACATCGATCTTCAAACTATCCCAGTTGTATCATTGCAATAATAGCAGCCAGTAAGGAAGATGACGAGGAATATAAGGATGTGCTTCCAATGACAACGATGGAAAGAAATACTACAACAAAGCTATAGGCACATGTGGGGTCAAATCCATATTTATGTGGCTCATCTCTCGCATACACCAACATGAAGTGCCAAGCAATGTGCATGTAGGCCATTGACAAATGGACGGCCAATGTCATTTCTACATAGTTGTCAAGGCTCTAGGGTTTCAAACAAGAGCCTCTTACTTTGACCTTATCAACAGGTAATGGATCGACCACACATATCGCTAAGAGACAAAAAGATACTTAGTCCACTTTTTATCATGGAATGCATAAAGGATGTGGTGCACTATGATGTCACTCCTCAGAAGGTAGCCAACATTGTGTGGGTCATCTGATGCAATGCGTCCAACATGGTGGTTACTCTAGCACATACTAATTTTGCATTTCCACGGAAGCCTTCCTATGGCATCCGAAACCGTGTTTGAAGCTTTAATAGGTGTTCCTCAATCTTTCTCCGAACTTTGCATAAGGAGGTCTCTTAGGAGTTGGGACCAATACCGCTCAATAGTGGCTCGTCTTTCAAAACCCATTGATGAAAGACAAGAGTCATGTTTGGCCCGTGTTCGAGTATTTAGATAAGATTCGAAGGCCCAAATTATATTATTTTAGTATTTATATTCAGAAGTTCTCAACTTCCAAACTTCTTTCAACATTTTCAAGATTTACAAGGCTATTTGAACTTTAACTAATTAGTTTGGACTAGAATTATGCATAACTAACCAAAGTCAACAAATTTTGAAGTTTTTCTATAAATACGCAACTATGGGGTGGTGTCCAACAAATAATGTGATTTGAAAAATAAGTTATTGTTTCGTTTTTCATAATACTCTCTACCAAGTGATGTGCATTGCATAAATCCATCATGATTAAGTGGTTATTGAATTGGAACTTCACAACAAATTAAAGTTGTCTTGAAAATATGTACAGGAAGCCCTTGGACTAGGATTCCTTCCGCCTCTTCACTATTGTGTAGATATTGTTGATAGAGATATGCGATCATTGAAGAAATTCACCACTGCGTTTGAAGATTGGGTGCGCAATCAAATTTAGAGCTCTCTAATTCTAAATACATCATCTACTAAATTATCTTCGGTTACTAGGTGATGACTTAGAGATATTTTAGACTGAAACAACATACTTGATATTATCTAAAGAAGTGATGGACAAGCTAACATAAAAGAACTAAGTGCCTTATACAAGGGGAGATTTAGCTTGATAGGTATTCACTGCTCGTGAAGCTAAGAAATAAATGAAATGCTTAGAATCGGACAGAGGCTTTGCACAATGAAAGGTGGTTGTATAATGATTATACTTGTTCACACATCCTTTAGTAGGGACCTGATATACAAGTATAGCTAGAGTTGAGTCTTAGTCGGCCACATCCACTTAAAGGGCCATGTTAGGATCAAAGATAACCTGAGCTCAAGAATTTAATAACTCAACCCACATACAAAAAATATAAAGCGAGATGTTTGTATTTTGTTTTTGTGATGGTATAATAATATAATAATAGTGATTGTGCATTACAATATGTCTAAAATTTATTACTTTATATCCTAGATAATGAACCGCAATACATGCAGTTAACTTTACCACATAACCAACTCATCCTTCTAAGTAGTGCCAATGTCACAAAATCTGACTTTTTGAAAATTTCGCATTTGATACAAGATTTTTTTTCTTAGTCATATGTGACGCCTAATCAGTTCTTATTTCACACATGACATGTTTTAGTTGAAAACCATTTGAGTTGGTGTATATACAAACACACATTTGCACACACACAAATCTCTGTGTGCATAGGCATGTGTGGTGGTACATGTGTGTGCGCTTTTGTGTGTGTGTGTGTGCGCGCTTTGTGCACACACGTGTAATTAATTAATTGCTATTATGTGAATAATGTGTTTTTGCAAACTCTGTGTGTGTATGCACACGAGCAAAGACACATTTATATATGAGTAAAACTATTTAATCACTATTTCCTGAATGACGTGTTCTATTTGCAAACCATTCTTGTATGTGTGCGAGCACGTGTTAGGGTGTGTGTGGGCACAAAAACATATACATACTGCCCAATTTTCCCAACTTCTTTTTGATACTTAAAACTTGACTGTACTTTCACATTTCTTACACAAATTTGCTGCCCGAATTCCAGTTTTCCGGCTCGGTCAAACATATCCCAGATATGGGATGTGCGAAGGTTTCTGTAAGTTTCCTTTAGTCTGTTACTGCTATTTATACAGCTTTACTTTTCAAATCTATAAACAAATAGATTGCAGTGTAGTGACAGGCCTCCATTTCTTTTAATTAATTGACATATGACAAAATCTGTTAATATATAAAACTCAGATTATTTATAACTCAGATAAAGCACTGGTTTATCACTCCCCCTTACTTGATAATAAAGTAATAATCATTAAGGTCCTCTTCATCTGCAGTATGTAGCCACACCATTGACTCATTATCTTGTTATTATTTAGTATCTACTTATTACCATATTGTCAGCTGAGACAGCTAAAGGTGAATATTATGATGTTTCGTCAGAGACATGGGTGGGCATCTCTATATAATATATTGAAATAGCTTATTGCTGAGTGAACTGGAAGCTCTAATTATGCTATATATACACCGCCACTTTTCAATTTATAATCAAATAGAGACCGGCTTGTGGCAGGCCTCCAGTATTTTATTTTTATCTGATTGTCATTTGACAAAATATGTTAATATATAAAACTCGAACTATTGATAACTCAGCTAAAGCCCTGGTTTATCACACCCCAATACTTGATAATAAAGTAATAATCATTAAGGTCCTCTTTGTATGCAGTATGTAACCATACCGTGGATTATCATTTCATCTGCTGAAACATCTAAAGGTGAATGTGATGATGTTTACGCTAAAACATGGGTGGGCATCTATATATAATATATATGAAATAGCTTGTTGCTGAAGAGAACTGGAAGCTCTATTTATGGGAACAACGTGATACACCATTCTTAGAAGTAAAAGCATGCTCACATCATTATCTAGACCATAATACGGTTATCCTTTCGTTATCACAATCATAGTAGTCATCTAAACCTCAACCCCGGCCATGTTCAAATTGGCTAAATAGACTCTTCTTTCCCATTCATCTCTGTCTGGGGCCAAATTCGCTCTAGATGAAATGACTCTGTATTTCTCTTTATCAGTTGTCCCAAGTTATTTGGCATAACAGCAAACAGGTGAATGACCCAGTCTTCGCCGTACACATCCAAACCATCTAAGGCGGTCCTCCCATAGTTTGCAGCCAATACTAGTCTTTCTTATCAAAGTAGCAGAAAATATATATAATGCTTGTTAGGACAGTGATCAACCTATGAGTAGTAAACATGGCACGGAGCACATGCCTCGAGCATCCCACAAACCAACATGATAAAAAGGTTCTACAAACTGAGAGACAAGAATCATCATGATGGGAGAGATTACAATGAGAGTGGTATGAAAGCATAATATCTTTAAACCATTGGTTCTACCATGTTTGCTACAATGCGGTTCTACTTTTTTTCCAACAGACGATAGATCCAAAGAATAATTTCCAAAGCAAGAGGAGAAAAACATTTTTAGAATTAACATGCAGGCAGTGTAGTCTGTGACGACAAAAATAAAATGCACATGGTATCGGTATATCTCTTTTAAGTCAAATCACCTAAGAGTGGGAACATTTTGCAATATCTGCTCACAGAGATAGTGGAAAGTGCCTTGACATATATCCCAAGGCCAGGAACAACCGATCATCAAACGGAACCCACATTAACAAATTAAAATGCGCAATCCACGGGAAATGGCTAGTGGATTGCGGTAATTCGCAGCATTTTAAGAGGTGGGCCGAGTGTATAACTTTATAAAAGCATACCTTGATGTATACGTTCTCAGCCGCTTTCTCTTCCTCGCTAAGAATCTTTCCGCCGGAGGAAAACCTCCTGATGAAGGACCTCGCCGCTAGTGACCTGCTTGCCATGGCTTCAGCTCGTATAGGCAAATGCTTCTTCGCTTCTTCCTCGGTTTCACCTGGCGGTTCGCTCAGGATCGTCCTCCCGTTGTGTAGGGTTTGGCACGTACTAGTACAGTATGGGTAGTATTCGTTTGGGTTTATTCTATAACGCCCCCTGCCTTTTCTAGATGTCGATTGGGTCTGTGTTCGGTATTTAGAAATTGTGCACAACATGCGTAACCTACTCCTTGAATTTGTTTCAAATCGTAGCGAATGGATGTTAGCTGGTCATTTCAACAAAAACACCCGTTTATTTTTATCTATACTACTATAAAAAGAGCGAGTTTGATGCTCTCTCCTTGATTCACTCTCTTCCCCCTTTTTTCAAGGAATTTTGCTCCTACAAATATTTATTCTCACACTCTCCTATTAACTTTTATTATTTTTAAATTATGTATTTCACTCTCCATCCCACGGAAATGATTCTTTGATTCTCTCATTTCAAATAACCAACACAAATATCTTTTACCGTATGGACTCTTTCACGGACGAGTCATCTTCCCACACATTTCTAATAAATTTTATATGTCACGTGTATGTGCACGTGTACGTTCACTAGTATTATTTAATATTTAAGTATCTAACTATCTATGCTTTCACATTTTTTATTTTTTTATATCTATAGTCACACATAGGACCCGCATTATTCTTGTGTTGGGTTGTTGACTTCGTGTCAGTGTGTTGTGCTGTGGCCTTTTTCCCATAAATTGCTCCTGATCAGTGATCACATAACTGTCGGAGTGTCAATTATTGAAAGTGGCACTCGCTGATGGATAATCATTGAGCGTTGGTTTTTTCCTACCTTCTCATACCATGCAGTCTTATTATATATTTTAGCTTCACAAGTTGTGGGCTAGGGCTTCATGTTCATGAGGATACGTAGTACTTTAGAATTATTATGTCCGGTAAGGGCGTAAGGGATGAGAAATTGAGAATACTCTAGGATTTATTATTCAGTAGGATACGTTCGGTAGGCATAGCGATTGGCGCTCCATTAAGACTCTGTTTGGCAACGCGATTAGCTTCATCACGGTCATGCATCTATGATGAGCCACCATGTAAAATTGGTCCGGTGGATAATCTCAGTTGGATAATCGTAGATGAGTGAAAAGTGTGTAAAAATGTATTGGTTGTCAATCTGGTGTTTTAGGACTATTATTTTTAGCTACCGGCGGTTGACTTTTAGTCTTCCACTTATCCGAATTAATCGTGTTACCAAAAACTGCCTAAGGAAACTAAATTGAACGGATCTCTTTTTGGTTTTTAACTCTTTCACAAAAGACATAATGTTTATAAATAGTCTTTCTCCGATCTACTAAGGCTAATATAAAATTGAGCATTTCTATTCATCGTGCCAGTACAATCTCATTTGCAAACTGAATCTTAAAATATACATGATTATTACATCACTACATAAAGCACTTGTAGCATCTATCTTAACAACACTTGCAAAGTTCAGATTCAGCTCGAATATCACTTACTCTACCACCTAAAGACCTAGAGCAAATAGGGGGCAATACTTGTCTAACTACACCAAAATTATGTTAATGTACATTTATGAAACGAGTTACAATTGATTCTTTTTTTATATCATTGGGCTCCTTCTTCACTTAAAAAATAATTTGTAGAAAGGGATTGTTACTAGTGAGAGTCTTCACACTATATTAACAATCTCGCACACCTAAGAAAGATTATCATAAACAAAATATTAGATAAATAAATTGAATAGCACTCTAGGACTTTTTATTTATTAGGATATGTTTGGTAGGTATAAAATGGATGAAGGATAAAGGTATTTGGTAGGCATAGAGATTAGCGCTCCATTAAGGACACTAGATTGAACGGATCTCTCTTGGTTTGTAATTTTTTCACAAGACACATAATGTTTAGAAATAATTTTTCTCCAATCTACTAAGACTGATAAAAACTTGAGTCAGTTTAATCTCCTTTGCACACTGAACTCTTAAAATACCCATGGTTATTACATCACTAGATAAAGCACTTGTAACATCTACCTTAATGACATTAACACAGTTCATATTCATCTCTAGTATCACTTACTCTACCACCAAAATACCTAGAGTAAATAGGGGGCAATACTTGTCTAACTACACAAAAATTATGTTAACGTACATTTATAAAATGAGTTGAATTGATTCTTTATTTAGATCATTGGGCTCCTTCTACACCTAAAAAATAATCCGTAGAAAGGGATTGTTATTGGTGTAGTGAGTGAGAATCTTCACACTATATTAACAATCTCACACTACTAAGAAAGATTCTCATAAACAAATATTAGATAAATAAATTGAATTGCACTAAGTAGTTGATTTCATTCTCAATTACATTACAATAATTCAATATATGAATATAAAATGTAACAAATCCAACTGGGTAATTTGCTAAAACTTTATATTTCATTGAGTTCAGTAATTATTTTTTTAGTTACTACCTAACTGATTCATACTAACCTTAAGTTATGGACTATACACTCTTTCTACTAATGTTTTTATTATATTCATGTATTAGTTTCTCTAAATCTCATGATATGTACCTTCCCAGAAAAAAATCCTCAAATTGTTAATCACATGTGAATGACTTATCTCCAAGCCTTAAGTTAAAATCAAGATCTTACGGTTGGTAATTGTGTCTCTTTTTTATACAAGGTTTTCATGTATTACTCTAGATGTTAAACATCATATAAATTAGGACCATTCATGTATTTGTAGATGTATTATTATAGATGTTAAGAATCACATAAATTATAGGGTGACAATGATTTAAAAAGCAAATAGTGATTTTGTGAGAATATCTGCCAAAATCCTTCCATTCCTAATACTAATCAAGTACCATTGGAATAATTATTCACTGTTGGATATCCTAAGTTGTATTCAGCAAGATCAAATGGTTGCCCCATTTGTAACTACCCACTCTCACTGACAAAGTGTGTTTGAAATTCAATGTGTCCCCTATTTCCCAATATGGACATTGTGGAAGGATTCAACACTATTCAAAGGCTCACTTGAACGTACTTTTACTTGTTCATTGTTTCCGGATAGAATAATCAAACATATTTCACGTGTTAAAGATTCTTTTCATAAGTATTTCTATGTTTTGATTGATATTTTTATTTTATTTTTCTATTCTTCTATAGCTCTTCTTTGGGAGCTTCTGATATCATTTGTTTTGAGAATTATTTATTTGATATTATCGTGTTGCTTGTATTCTAGATTGGAATATATAATCTCAATCAAATTCTGATGTCATGAGCATTCTCCTATAAGTTTGAGCAAGCATACACAATCTTCCATAATAAGTTTTGTGATTAAAAGAAATTAGTTTAATTTAAAACTCATTTTCATGTCAACATGTAAATATTTAACATGATGTAACATCCCAACTAATATCATAACTACATGATAACTATCATAATGAGACTTTATATTTAGGATTAAGTTTCAAAGAATAAACAATCCTTGCTTTATATCTGACTATTATTTTCTAACTTATCTCACTAGTCATTAAGAGACATAAAAAGTAGGGAATCTCCAAGGGACCTCAGTTCATGCATAAACAAGTAAAACAATTGAAGTTATAGGATTTACCACCACTTTTACTGAGAAACATAAAAAATCATGCTAAACACTAAAAATCATGGGAAAAACTAGATCCTTGATCTAACATTTGGTGTAAAGGTTACATCCCTATGTGTTGAAGGTGTTAGACACTTCAATACACCCACCCATGGATGATATCGAGTGTCTGACGAAAATGGGTAATCAAATATGCTATAAGCTTAGAACCATATGTAAACACAACACAAAAATAAAGTTAAATCATATTCATGTTTCCCATATATATAGTAAAGAGTAATAAAGGGAATATTGATCACGGGCAATCACATCATCACACCAATGATGGGATAAGTAGAAAATAGAGAAGATATGACAAGGTTTATGTAACCATGTTAAACATGTATTGTGTGGCCTTTGCTTTAGTGGTGGGATATGTTTCATGCCATTCTCCTCATTGAAGAACATCGCATGTATCATAGATTTTCCATTCACTTATTGGGGTTCCAAACATATCACTAAACTTAAGGTTGGCTTCTTAGGGGTGATGACACTAACACCTTTTGAGGATCCTCTTCTTGTATTCAAGAAATTATTCCTTTTTTATTCAGTCTAGGGTCTTATTTGTAGTCTTTATATCAAGGTTTAAGTATAGGCTATGGTTTAGACATCATTAGTTTGGGTTTCGACAATTGTGAATTTGTCTTTGTTCGGATATTTAATATATAATCTAAAAACTATATGGTTGTGCAATATGTGGTGCGTAAGTACCAAGATAAGAATAATGTAACATGCCAAATTTGGGTGCTAAATCTGTTTTTGAGGTCTAATTCATAACTCCCCCTAAACTTTAATTCATTTACAATGTTATCCTTATTGAAGCACTCATTTAGTTATTTTTATCCATTATCATGTTATTTGACATTAGGTAGTCTACACTTAGAAAAATTGCATGAATGAGTCCATTCTTCTTATCCAAGAAGTATTTGCAAGCTAGTCCCTCAAATTATCTTCATGGAATACAATATGATATCATTGTGTTCATATACTTTGAGTAAACATTGTATTTCAATAATACACCTAACTTTTCAATTAATGGCTTGAAATTCTCTTATAAACATTAGTTATATATATAGATATGAACTTTGGAGTATTAACTTTGAGGAAATAAATGGGGCATATCATGTCTATATAATATAGGAAGTTAATATTTTAGGGAGTAAGTAATTAAAAGATAGGCACATGGAAAATTTTCTAGATGAAACAAATATGTAGAATAGTAAGTATTAAACATTAGTAGATAATACATATAAATGACTATTATAACCATTAGTAGGTAATATAACACAACCTGAGAAGAGTCAGTCACATTCTCTACTTATACGCACATCATGATGGCATTAGTTACAAAAGGAGAAGGAAGATGATCGCTCTCTCCCTTTATCTCTTGTGTCTCATGATGATGCACCTTATTTCAAAACCCTCTTCACCACTTTCCAATTTCATAACCATGATGAAACTACAAGCATTCACAACACCTCCCATCGTGATAGTTTTCCCTACTGACCTAAAATAACGATGGCAGTCATTGCCCCCTTTGGTTGCCTCCTCACCACCCAAGAAACCCAAAACCCTAGCATCCTCTCCAATATAAGGTCCTACATACCGCAACTAGTTAACAACAAAGACAAGTCTACTCAACCATCAACCACCTCCTATACAATAACTTTGTCTTCCTTGATCCTAACTCATCCTAGACCCTAAATAGTGCCATTGGGGTTGCCTTTGCAAATTAGGAAAAGTTGTGTCATTGACTACCACCATCACTGTCCTTCTTTTATACCCTCAACATCCATAAAAAAACTACAAAGATTTGACCTACAAAACTCATCAGTTGTTGTCTTGCAAACCACCTACCGGGTTCTTCATCATCCTATAATACTAGGAACCTTTACAATAGGCAACACAACCTATGACAAACATCACACCTACAACCCAGCCACAACCATCACCACCTAGTTCATCGAGCATAAACCAGGAGCCTAGAGACGGTCTGTCACACAACACCTTGCCATGCTACTTTGTGTACCTACAAAACCACCATCATGGTGCCTTCATCTTTGACTCTATCTGACCATAATATGCCTCGACCATTAGTAGCCTTTAACAAACTGAAAACTGGCAGTAGACCCTACAACGGGGTAGTCGGCACAATTTGCAACTCCACAACCCATCATGATCTCCTCTTATCCATCACGCCTTAGATTGTAGTATGTTGATGCCCAAATTCAAGCCTCATTTGTACTGCCAACTCATCCCTCTTCACACCAGCCACTTGCCTGACCATTGACTCCTACCTCCAGTCACCTAGGCATTGAGTCTATAGCTTCCACCATCATTGGATGCACCCCTAGCGGCTTGCAGCTGTTGCACAATAGCATAATGACACCACCTAAGGATGGCATCAAGTCTGATACTGCTAGGGAATCTAGACGACCACCAGCCAAGGCACAACAACCACAGGAGCCTCCAACTTTGTCAATGACCACTAGGACCTTCTTGACAGGTCTGTTCCCCGATATTATTATTGGTAAGTATGCCCAAAGAGACAATCATAAGATGATTGTAATGGCATATATTGTATATGAATTGATTAATAATAAAAGGCAATTCCATTTATTCTATTTTATTAAGTTATGAGATAATGATGTAATATAATAAATGTCTAAAGAATGACGATACTCTATGACATATGTCTTCAGGTTTAGGACCTGAACAATGAGATCATATGTATGACAAGAGTACATACATTCTTGTTATGTCCTTGTTTGGAACTGTACAAACAAAATAAACAATAGTAATACACAAGACTAGAGTATGTATTGGTTGATGACAAAATCCCATCAGTCATGATAGGTGATATCATACCAAACACATAAGGACTTGTTAGAGAATAGTGTAATGGACAGACCCACCTTCAGAGTGATACATGGAAACCATAATTGGTAGTCAGAATCATCTCTTATAGTGAGGGTGGTGATTTTGATTCTTAGACTTAAAATCACTACATTCATCACATTTCGTTTGGTGTACTTTGACATCATTCACCAAAACCTTGAATAAGGGTTGACATAAAGGTGGTGCTCGGGTGCACTGTGGCACATGGGGATGATTGTGAGTGATTTAGATGGGATTTGTCCCTCCTACACGAGTTTGATATCCTGGCAACTTGATAAGAGAGTAAGAAATTCACGTTCATGATCATGTGAGTCAATATGTGATATTGTTATTACACATATCTCAGACGATCTGCTTTGATTCAAGGAACAAAGATTGTACGTTCAAGAGGATGACAATTCCATGCCTCAAGTTCAATCTGGATATCAGTGACAAAGGAACTATACAAACACTATAACACCAATCAGAGATTGTAGGTTGAAGTTGTTCTCCAACTTTCCAAATTACTTGTATAGCAATGATGTGTTTCTAGATACTTCTCATTACTTGTGATGTCATAAATTAGTTATGGACATTCACTACCAATGTAACTTGGAACCTATAGGGTCACACACATAGGATACACTTGGGATAGAAGTTTATTCATGAATGTAGTTGAAACTTGATTATTAAACAATTATGTATTCAAGTTTAACAACATTGGTTGAATATTGACTGACTAGACTATAAACTGGCTGGTTTAAGTGTTGAGCCAGTGGATTTAGAGTGTCAAATCAATTGAACCAAGATTGGCAATCTGTTCCATGAGACGACCATTCAGGAAGTGAACCAATCGACTCATGCCCATGAACTGGCCGGTGCTGGTTGTGAACCAACCGTTTAGTCGATCAATTTGGTTGGATCAATGATTAGTGTTGATGTCATGTTGTGCATTAATTGGATATTAATTGCCAATACAATTGTGATTGAGAAACATGTTGAAACGGCCACCTCAAGGGTTGAACTTATCAGCTCACATGCCAACCAATCCATTCACCTCTAACTGATGGTTTGGCCACTCATATGATGCAAAAATTCATGAAATAGTGTCCCCTTCGACTCCTGCTCAGACTGGGAACCCTGACCCTCCTATAAATAGAGGGGTCGTAGGGCCTTCTTAGACACAACAATAAACTCTTACAATTATTATCTTCTTTGGTTGTGGTAAATGAGAAAACCCAACCAAGTCCTACATGTCAAAGGGAGGGATAGCAATGGAGAACAATTGTGGGAGAGCAATTCGGTGCTAGTACATTGACTAGAAGGGACAACTCCTTCTTATTTGTTTTTCTATAATGATAGGAGTTCTTGATAGCCTGTGTGGATACTATAGAGGTGAGGAGGCCATTGCCTCCCGCTCAGAGGACAAAGTCAACTGTCGTCAATGGTGATCATCTAGGAGGTCGATGCAGACATTTGCCAAGTGCAACTTGAAGAAAGGTGTGTTGGGAAATCCAGGTACATAGTAAGGCAACGGAAAAAAAATATCTATATGTATTCTCATAATAGCAAGATCGCGTCAACTACTATATAATAGGAAGGATGGTTGAATGACTTTATTCCTGGTACTATAGCAAGTCCAACAACTACAACTTGTTACAATTGACTATCTTCTAGTTTCTCTTGGAACGTGTATGTGCAGCTCCTGGTCTTCACCACAGATGATGAACTGAATAGCTTCAGCAGTGACTCCTACGGTCTCACCACAGACTGTAGTATGACATTGCTCTCCTAGAAGTAGTCAAAGGATTCCTACCTCTAGAGTAGTCCACACATACCAAGTAGAACTCCTATTGTCCTACTAGAACATACATGTAGGAGTTGTCTCTCCAATTGGCATACTAGTCACCAACTTGCTCTCCCACAACAATGATCCTCAGTTGCTCTCTCTCATTGTTATCCCTCCCTAGTCGACTAGGACTTGCTTGGGATCTCTTGGCTACCACAAATAGAGAGGACAACAATTTTCATATTAACCGATTCTCAATTATCTGTGTTGTTCTCTGGGAAGACCCCAATACCCCTCTATTTATAGGTGGGGTTAGGGCCATGAACCCAGACTGTTCAGGATCTATGTGGGAGTGGAAGGGACTGAAAGATCTTGAATTTTTACAACTTGTGACATATAAAATGGTGGTCTGGTAGAGCAGACAGTCATCTGGCTAGAGAGATGGATATTTCCCAATTGCATATGAATTTGGCAATTCGAATCCAATTAATGCATGTCATGATGTCAATACTAATTCCTTGTTGCAATTGAATTTCCCCACGAACTAAGGGATCTGGTGTTGGCTCTAGGTCAAATTGACTAAACCCTTGTTTTGATGATTTTTACAGGCCCCTTTTATAATTGTTTTGTGCATGTATTAGTCAATTAATTTATCATATATGCATACATCATTATTGTTGGTATGTACACTTTGTTTGCATCAAATTATACTACATGTTTTTATGCATTTTTCAAGTACTTTATGTACAGTGAATCTAGACCTAAGGGGGACATCACGTTGTACCGCACGAAGACCAGAGAAGAGAGAGAGGGGCACGGAGCCGAAGGACGTCAACTGGGAGATTTGAACACCTCCGACGGATGATTTTGCTGTCGGAAGATTACAGAATGTGCGTTTCTCGAGGAGGATCATATGGAACACCTTCTCTCTAGGGGTTACACAAATTTCCTTCATGTTTCCCACGTTTTTCTCCTCTATATCTCTCTATGTATTTGCACGTGAAAACCATGTGGGGCTAAACCCCTCCTTTCCTTAGGACCCGGGAGTAGTCCTGGGAATCATTGTATCGACGTTTTACATGATTTAATATAGATATCTCTTTATTTATGGATATATAATTGTAGAATTGAACGACCTATTTATGCTTGATCACCATCGGTAGGATAATAAACTGATAATTGCTCTGGAAGGAGGATTGAAGGTTAGAAAACCACAAGTATATACTTTCCTACGCGTTCCTTGGGAAAGATAACATATGGTTAGTGGAAAGAAACCCAGAGTATTCGATAATGCGCCTAGACTAAGATATAAATTGCTACAAACGTCGTATTGGCTTAGATCTAGGTAGTGAATTGCACCGTGGAAGCAGACAATTCTGACTACATGCTTTCTATCCAGGGCAGGAGTAAAATTTATATTAATTTGGTAGAAAAAAGAATAACGAGACCCCATGGTAAAATCAATAATCCTAAGGAATCTATCTCATTTGAATCAACCACTATTAATTTTCTTTTATTTTGTTTAAACTCAAATTCAACTTTTTAATTGGCTTAGCTAATTGCACCATAGTTAGTAGTAGTCACTGAGACTACGTCTCCCTGAGTTCAACTCGGGCCTCACATTGGCCTATATTACTCGACGCGTGCACTTGCATTCATACGCACGGTTTTAGCATGTCAAGTTTTTGGCACCGTTACCGGGAAGACGGTAAAGTTTCAACACTATGAGTGTTGCAGGCAGCCACTCTAGGCCACCTTTTATTTCTTGCAATTTTATTTTAATCATTGAAATTCATTGCCTACATATAAGAAAAAATTTATTTATTAAGTACTGTAATTAACTTATTTCAAATTTTCAAGTACTAGTGCATGGTGACAACACGAACCACAAAATACATAGAATCTACACTAGAGGTCCCAGTCACTGTTGAGGTTCCAGTTCAAACAACTGCATCAGAAAATATACCGTTGACGCCCAGGCAACAAGCAATGGGTGACAGTAATCCATGGGCAAAGAGGACAATATGGGAGTTGATAAAGACATCTTCTTCAGTTGCATAGACAGGGCCTGTCAAGAAGCAGAATGTGAATGTAGCACAATACAAGATTGATCCAGGGCTCATTGCACTCATCAAGTCACAAGCTTTTTATGGGCACACTCATGAAGACCCGGTGGCACACATCAACAATTTTGTGGAATGTTACGACATGGTGAAAGTGGATAGGTTTCCACAGACATCTATTTATCTGAAGTTGTTCCCATCATCACTGGCGGACAAGGCAAAGGAATAGTTGTACAACCTACCAAAGGAATCGATTGAAACTTGGGATTAAATGATCGAGACGTTCTTTGAAAGGTATTTAACTCCGGAAAAGACAAACGAACTGGTGAGGAACATTCATAATTTCAAGAAACATGCAGTTGAATCCTATTATGAAGCTTGGGAGAATTTTGAGAACATGCTAAGGAAGGTCCCTCACCATGGGATAGATCTAGAGAACCAAGTTAAGATTTTCTACTTTGGGCTCCACAAAAGTGAACATGTCACCTTAGATAGTGCAGGCTCGGGGTTCTTTCTCAACAACTCACCCTCTATGTGTCAAGAAAATTTGAAAATATGGCAAAGAATCAAGCATGGGGTAATGAGAGAGATGGTCCAGAGTAGATCAAAAGCATAGGGGAGTCTAAAGTTATCACCTCTTTAAATGAGAAGCTAAACTTGGTAGCAAAGAAGCTGCTAGAGAAGGATAATAATTTATCAGATGAAGAAGGACAAGTGAAGTACATGCGGCAGCAAGGATACGAGAACATTGATTACTCGTGGAGAAAGGATCCCAATTTTTCTTGGAAAGACCCAAACAACTTCCTGTAGGATCCAGATCAATAGAACCAACTCATGAACAATCAGTAGTAGCGACCTATAGCAGAGGAGAGCACAAATGAAATTCTTAACCGGATAATGAAGCAGAATGAATAATTGATAAACAACTTCAAATGTGATCTCCAGAATCAAGGGGCGCAGATGAGGAGTTTTGAGACAACCTTGTCTCAGCTAGCAGCATATGTGGCGGCCTTGAAGAAGCCTACACAACAAGGTTTTCCAGGAAACACTGACACTCCAACAGGAAACTAGCAGGTCAAGGCGATACTACTGAGAAATGGAAAGAAGACATTGACTCCAAGAACCGTGGAGACTGAGATGACCAAGCCTACTGATAGTGGTGACCTAGTGGCTGAGTCAGCACAATAATAAATGGAGGCAGGCGACACAGGGGAAGAACAGAATCAAGAAGCTGAAGTGGAAAAGAGGGCTTCCTATGTGCCACCACATCAGAGGACTCAGACGGTACCAGTTCCATATCCTAACAGCTTGAAGACAACAAAGATGGATCAACAATTCAAGAAGTTTCTAGACAGCTTTAGGAAGCTTTCCGTGAACATACCGTTGATTGATGCGATTGAACAAATACCATCGTATGGTAAATTTCTGAAGGATATTATTAATAAGAAGAGGAAGATTCTAGATGTTGAGGTAGTTTTACTGAGAGAGCAAGTCAGTGCCTTCATTTTAGGTACATTGCCACCGAAGAGATAGGATCCCGGTTGCTTCAACATAAAATGTTATATCGGGAAGACAAAGTTTGGTGATGCACTCTGTGATTTAGGGGCGAATATCAACTTGATGCCCTTATCTACCTTCAGGAAGCTAGGTCTCAAAATGTCTAGGAAGAGCAACATGACAATCCAATTGGCAGATAACTTAGTGGTGACATCATATGGTATTTGCGAGGATGTACTTGTCAAGGTGGATCAGTTTATTTTTCCTACAGACTTTGTGGTGATGGAGATGCAATTTGACCATGGCAACAAGCTTTTATTAGGAAGACCCTTCCAAGCAACAACTGATATGATCTTGGAGATGGGTAGAGGCTGTTTGACTATGGGGATCAAGGATGACCGGTTTGAGATCAATATGCCAGATAATTTAAAGGCACCCATTGCTCAGGAGCAATGCAATATGATTAAGAACATGGATAGAAATATCTCTTTGTTTTTGGGAAAACTATTTTTGGACATGGCACATGTGATGACAAAGGTGGACAAGGGTATACTAGCTGTGGACATCATGGAAAACACTAAGGTGGTCTCACTTGCCAAAGCAATAGGGTATCCGTATGACGAATGTGAGGAATTAAGTTTATCCACTATGGATGGGGATGAAGGGGACACTCTAGTATAGATACATCCACAGCTCCCACTAGAGGCTTATCTAATGAACATTGTAGATGATAGTGTGCGGAGCCAATCACTTGAAGAATGTGCAAGGCTACTGAAGGCTTTGTCATGTTACTACACAAGACACTTCGAGGATTTGGTACCGCATCCACCACCAATGGTTTCTTTACTCCTAAGCCCACCTGAGTTGGAGCTAAAGTCGATGCCACCTCATCTAAAGTATGTGTTTCTATCTATAGAGGAGAAGTTGTCGGTTATCATATATGCATCCTTGAGTGAATCGGAAGACGAACAATTGATTATTGTGCTAAAGAGCCACTGAGGTGCATTCGGGTGGACGGTGGCTGACATCAAGGGGATCTCTCCTACATTGTTCCAACACAAGATTTGGCTAGAAGAAGGAGCAAAGTCAGTCATTCAACCTTAGTGTCGCTTAAATCCAATCATGATGGAGGTAGTCAAGAAGGAGGTAATCAAGCTACTGTCGGCGGCTATAATTTATGATATTCCATGTGGGTTAGTCTGACACAAGTAGTACCAAAGAAGGGGGGAATCACTGTCACTACAAACTCCTCTAATGAACAAATAACCACTATATTAGTGACAGGGTGGCGAGTTTGCATTGATTATCACAGATTGAACACTGCCACGCTTAAGGACCATTTTCCATTACCATTCATTGATCAGATTTTGGAGCAACTCGTCGATCGCTCCCACTTTTGTTTTCTTGACGGATATTTGGGCTATAATCAGATTTCAATCGAGCTTAAGGACTAGGAAAAGTCTACCTTCACCTGCCCTTATGGCACTTTTGCATACCGCCGCATGTCGTTCGGGTTGTGCAACACACCCGCTACTTTTCAACGGTGCATGTTGGCGATTTTCTCGGATATGGTGGAACGATGTCTTGAGGTTTTTATGGAGGGTTTTTCAGTCTATGGGGCATATTTTGATGATTGTTTGATAAATTTGGATAAGGTTTTGTAGAGCTGTGAAGACACACACTTAGTGTTTAATTGGGAAAAATGCCACATGATGGCTAGCAAGGGCATAGTACTTGGACACAAGGTGTCTAGAAAGGGATTGGAGGTGGATCTGGTTAAGATAGAGGTGATTTCAAAACTTCCTCCACCAACATTGGTGAAGGCAGTTAGGAGCTTTCTAGGCCATGTCGGGTTTTATCGCCGATTTATTAAGGATTTTTCAAAAATCGCTAAGCCATTGTCTGAGATCTTGGAAAAGGATGTTGAATTCAATTTTGATGAGAGATGTTTAAAAACTTTTGAAATCTTGAAAGAAAAAATCATATATGCACCGGTTGTCCAGCCTGCAGATTGGAGCCAACCGTTTGAACTGATGTGTGATGCATCAGATTAAGTTGTGGGGGCGGTGTTAGGGCAATGCCTAGACAAAGTTCCTAGGGTCATATATTATGCATCTAAAACACTTAATGATACACAACTAAATTACACCACAATTGAAAAAAAGTTATTGGTTGTTGTCTTTGCTTTTGAGAAATTTAGGCAATATCTTGTGGGTGCTAAGTTGGTGTTGTGGACCGATCATGCGGCAATTAAATACTTATTGCAGAAGAAGGATGCAAAACCAAGATTGATTAGATGGATTCTTTTACTGTAGGAGTTTGAGATTGAGGTCAAAGATAAAGCGGGGATTGAGAATGTGGTGGCTGACCACCTATCTAGATTGGAGAGGGTAGATGAGAAAGATGTTAATATACCCATTCTAGAGACTTTCCCTGATGAGCAGTTGTTCGCCCTTAAGTAAAGGGACCCTTGGTTTGCTAACATTGTGAATTATTTAGCTTGCAAGGAATTACCCACTGATTGGGGGTACTAAGAAAAGAAGAGGTTTTTTCATTCATTGCGGTATTATTTTTGGGATAATCCTATTTTTTTGAGACAGTGCATGGGTGGAATATTGAGGAGGTGTGTACCTGAATGCGAGTATGAGAGTGTGTTGAAACACTACCACACACTACCTACAGGTGGACACCATGCCAGTTCTAGGACAATTGCAAAAGTTTTGGAGAGCGGTTTATATTGGCCAATCCTATTCAAAGATGCATATGATTTTGTGTGTAAGTGTGATGCATGTCAGCGGTCAGGTAACATATCTAAGAGACATGTGATGCCATTGAATGTGCTTCAAGAAGTAGAGGTTTTTGATTTATGGGGTATTGATTTCATGGGACTCTTTGTGTCCTCTAACTCTAACCTCTACATGTTACTGATTGTATATTATGTGTCAAAATGGGTGGAAGTGATTCGAACCTGCACCAATGATGCCAATGTCATATGCAAATTTGTTAAGGATCACATTTTCTACAGGTTTGGAGTGCCAAGGATGATTATAAGCGATGGGGGAACTCATTTCACTAATCAGAAATTTGGGGCACTCTTAAGAAAATATGGAGTGACGCACCGTGTGGGTACACCGTACCACCCACAAACTCACGGGAAGGTGGAGATTTGTAATCGTGAGATCAAAAAGATTCTAGAGAAGACGGTGTCATCTAGTAGAAAAAATTGGAGTGAATTGTTGGTTGATACGTTATGGGCCTATAGGACTACCTATAAAACACCAATAGGAGCTACACCCTTTAGGTTAGTCTATGGGCGGGCGTGTCATCTCCCTGTGGAGTTAGAACATAAAGCTCAGTGGGTGTTAAGGAGGTTCAATTTTGACCTTGATGAAGTAGGAAAGACAAGAATACTGGAGTTGAATGAGCTTGATGAAATTATGATGAATGCCTATGAGAGTTCACGATTGTACAAGGAGGGAACTAAGAAAATACATGACCGGCATATAGCAAGGAGAGTCTTTTATCCGAGAGAGAATGTGTTGCTTTTTAATTCGAGGATGAAATTACACCATGGGAAATTGAGATCTAGGTGGAGTGGACCATTTGTCATAGAAGAAGTGTTTCCACATGGGGCAGTTAGAATCAAAGAGGGAGAGAGATCCTTCTTAGTTAATGGCCAAAGACTAAAACACTACTTTGGAGAAGATTTCAATAGGAAGGAGCATGAGGTAAAACTCATTGCTCCTAATTAATCTCAAGAATGGATTTGTCTATCCTAGGACGTTAAACAAGGGCACTTGTTGGGAGGCAACCCAACCATTAGGATGTTCATTGAAAAACTACTAGAGGGGGGGGGGGTGAATAGAGTTTTATAGATAATTTTAACAATTATTGAACTCAAGCAATCAACCACAAAAATATTGGACAAGGGGATAAGGATTTAGAGTGGTTCCAACTTTAGCAAATACTAAAGTTGTCAGACCACTACCCGGTTGCTTACCCAACCGGGATTTGGAAAGAATTTAATTTTATTACCTCGCAAGTACTTTACATAAAATTACAATTCTCTCCCTAAAACCTTCAAGCAGCCTTCACCTAGAAGTAATCACCCAACCTTGAAGCAGCCTTCACCTAGAAGTAATTGCACCACCTTGAAGCAGCCTTCCTCCTGAAGTAGCTTCCCGTTGCAATAGCCTTCTTGAAGTAGCTTCCCGTGCGATAGCCTTCTTGAAGTAGCTTGAAGTCCACCTTCTCCTCCGAGAAGAACCTTCTCCAATCCGCAGCCTCCAACCCTAGGAGTAGCAAGGAGAATACAAAGAATAAAAGGAACAAGAAGGAAAATAGAAATTACAACTTATCCTTTTAAGCACAAGGCTTGATTTGCCTATATCAAGCGTATTGATCTCCTAACCAATGAGTGTAGAAGTGTAAGTGTTGTGGTAAGGAGATGCTAGCCTATAGGACACGAAATGGGAGCAATGGGAATGAATAGCAAATGTAGGAATTGCTCTATTGCTCAAAACAGTATTGCCAATGTGTATTCAAGCTCAAGTATAGCACAAGTATAGCTTAGGTGTGTTTAGGTGTCCTAAGGCATGTCCTATTTATAGGAATGGCCTACAAGTGATTAAGGACGTTCTAGACACTTTCTAGGGGGTTCCTAGTGCTTAACTAGCCGTTAGGTACAAGTTAGGCGCATTAGCAACGACTAGTTAATTAATTCTGCAGTTGCTGTCAGAGTCCACCTCGATCGAGGAATGGTCGACCGAGACACCTACTCGGTCGAGGACTTGTCGACCGAGAGGCACTCTGGATCAAGTGTTAGTAACGTTTAGCTCCAACTGCCAACTACCTCTAACGGCTACTTGGGTCATTCTCGGTCGAGGAGTTTGTCGACCGAGAGTGTCTCGGTCAAGGAGTTTGTCGACCGAGATTGACCCTGTTTCAATCTTTTCAATTAAGGCACTAAGTGTGTATATGAGTGTGCATAAGTGACACTATTGAAGGGGATAACCTATCTAAGTGTGGTATTTAGCTAGGGAAGATCTAACGCTTGATTTACATGAAATCTAAGTACTTGTACATTATATATTTGTACAAGTTTACAATTGATTACATTTCATGACATTTACAATCATTCAAGCATATAGATTCCCTAGAGCTTTGTCTTCCACTTCATTCCTGCAACACTCAAGTAGCATGTTAGATCAACAAGAATGAAATGTTTGTCATCATCGAAAGAAAGGGATTTATCATAATGTCAAATTTATCCAACATTCATTTCATTCCTTTCCATTATGTTGGTTTAGTAGTACTTAGTTTTTCATATTTTTTTATAAAAGTGATACCTTGACCTATTTGTTAAGTGTGCAGGCTGTGACAAATTCAGTGCCATCGACACCAAGTCGATGGCATCGAGATCAGGTCAGCGAGAGGGCCAATCTAATTGGAAACAGTCGGTACCACCTACATACCAGTCGTGGCACCAACATCTCTGAAGAAAGTGTAGAAAAATTGGCTCAGCTAACTGATAAGCCGTCAGTACCACCGACACCCAAGTCAGTGTCACCGACTCGACCACCACTCCAGGCTCAGTGGGTGCATCGGTGCACTGAAAAAAAAAATAGAGTTGGTACCACCGACTCGTGTCTCGGTGCCACCGACAGACGAAAACACCGATCCATGGGCGCCTTCATCAACGATCCAGATGCATCTAGATCGACGATCGGTAGCACTGATACACCCCATAGTCAGTGCCACTGACTTCATTGTAGCAGGGCGGCACCAAGTCTATATAAGGGAGGTAGTGGATTGTTTTCTCCTCACAACTTCAAGAACCACTACTCCCCAAGTGCAAGTGACTACTCTGAGCATCCAGAAGCTGCACTGAGCTCTTCTTTTCTCAACGTCCTTCCCCGATCACTTCAACATCATGGCAAGGAGAGCAGGACCCCTTAGCAGTCTGACACCACGACCCCAGATCAGCCACCCTTCGACAGATATCAGGTAGGTGTACGAGGAGCTCACTAAGAGGTCGTTCGCTCCAACAAGATATAGATACTGACAACTATTGGAGGACATGGGCTTCAATGACAACATGGCGGCTATCCTCGAAGGGCAAGAGTTTGATGGAGTGTCCGTGAACCCTATCTTCGGTGGGTGGCCAACATACAAGGAGATTGTGATTGAGTTCCTGGTGTCTCTGGAAGTATTTCTGGTCCCTGACCCAACACGCCCAACGTGAGGTGAGTGGAGAGAAGGAAAGGTGGACTTCCACCTTTATAACACCAACTACTCCATCACCCTTCGCGCCTTCAATGACATCTATGGATGGCCTCATGTGCCATGCCACCAGCCCGAGAATGTCGATTTTGACGCAATATGAAAGGATCTCATGACAGTGCCATAAGGTTATAAGTTAAACTGGCACCACAGCTCATTGGCAGACCTCGAGCACCCTTTTGTTTTGGTGCTACATCACATGCTCACCAACACTCTCTTTGCTAAGTCTACTCAAGGGAAAGTGAAGGTCCAGTTTCTAGACTTATACTTTCTCTACCAACTTTTGGAGGGGAGGCTGGTCAACTTTGGAGCCTTCTTCCTCATCATGTGATGGCGGTGAAGCACAACGTAAGGAGGACCACACCTATCCTTTTTAGGGGACTTATCACCCCCATTGCTCTCCACATAGGCCTAGATCTCTCTACTCTGGAGCCTCTACAGTCCAAGCTTCACATAGTACACCTCCACTTCAAGCACGCTGGTCTTATCTCTATCCAACACAACACCATTATGCAATTTTTTCGGTCAGTGGCACCTTCTACGAGCGTCAACTCCTTGATCCTATATTCAACATCAGGCAAGTTGACCACTATAGATGGCCGAACATGGATGACGACGATGAAGGAAATGATGATGAGGAGGAGCAGTCAAGCGACGATGTGGAGGAGGTGGATCCCACCATTCCTATGACGCATCGAGTTGCTCCGCAGAAGTGTCCATGACATCATGTTGCCTCTACGTCTTCTACCCCGCCACCCTCTCAATAAGGAGAGGAAGCTTATTCTATGGCGGGCATGTATTCCATGCTGCAGGATATACAGACACATCGGTAGAAGCAAACTCAATCTCTGGCTAGAATTCAAGATGTGCAGGGTCAGCTGTACACCAACCAGCAGGCAATCTACGAGAACGAACATCTTCTCTTGGCCAACCAAGAGAACATGCATCAGCGCCTACAGAGGATGGAAAACTACCAGCAGCCATTCTTTGACCACTACTGGAGCCAGGGGTACTTTGGAGGCTACCCGATGCCACCGGATATGCCTTCTTCTGATCCAAATGTCCATGGGATGTTTCCTCCCCAGGACCCTACTCAGCCACCACCTCCACCATATTAGTTGGGTATCTCTGTTCCACCTCTTAAGTTGGAATTTTGACTATGAGGTCATAGTCATATTAAAGCTTGGGGGTGCTGGAACAACTTCTATCTTAGTTTTTCTTTCATTTTAGCATTTTGTTTTTAATTTGGTAAAATTAGTTTTCTTTTTAGTTTTTTATATTATGTAGGATCCACAATCTATCTAGTGTAATTTTTGGAGAAGTAAATGCATGGTTTCATTTGATTTTATCAATCTCTGGGTTGGGTACACATGAAAAAATGAGCACATTTCAAAAAAAATTGTGAGCTTATCTTGTGAGTAGTTGAGTTGCATAACTGAGGAAGTTCTTGGGTGAGTCAGCTGCAGGATGTGAGAACATAAATGACCATATTAATTGTCCAAGAAAAGTGATTGATAAGGTTGTTAAGCCAGAATTGACCAAACACTAACGTGACCTTAAACTAGAATTTTAAGAGAGAAACCCCTTAATTACCCTATACACATGTCATTAGAGAGGGACATATGATTTCCTCTGAAGGTTCTATCTCTTAGTCGTGTGATCTCACCCACTGCATACTTTCACTTTACACTCCACCATAAGAAGATTGAGTACATGTTATCATTCTTTCTCTTGATTGCATTTACATTGCATAGTAGATCTTGCATAATAGTTGTTTGTTTTTTCTTACATTAGTGGAAGAAAATGAAAAACATAGATGCACAACAAAAATTTTGGTGCATGGCATGTAGTTGCATAACATCTTATTCATGTAGTTTGCATATGCATTACATATCATCTTGTAAATATCGTGCCTAGTTTCTTCTTCCCGAATATAAGAAGGTAGTGATTTTGCCCATACCCTTAAAAGAAAAAAAAAAGATAAGAAAAGCATTGACATAAATCAAATGTGTAGTGCAAGTGGAATCCCAAAGCAATTATATCATGTTGAAAGGGGGCTCGAAAAAAAAATTAGAAAAAGATTTTATTATTATTTTGAGTATAATGTTAGAAGTGAGGGAGAAAGGGCATAATCCTACCTGATCCTAAGGAAGAATTAGTAACATGATGTAGTTTGTAGATATTTTGTCTTATGTTGAGATGAAATGATAGTTGCATACATCATTCCACCTTAATGATTAAGCATTAGGAGCATTCTATAAATTCTCATAATCATAGGTTCATCATAATTTTTTATTGCATGAATGATTTTATGTGCTCATGATTCTTCCACAGCCACCTATTCCAACTACCCGTTGCTTGTATTGGTAGGCCACTCAGATGATTTTCTCCTCATTCATTATCTATCAGAAGAACGGCTTCCATGTAGATGGTAGGTAGAGAAAAGAGCAATGTAAATAGGAAATCACACGATGCACCAAGTATGAACCGAACAAGTCTATCATATTAACTGCTTTAATTGATAGTGTTTCATTGATTGGGGACGGATATCTTTTATAGAGGTTTTCGATCACCTAAATGGCAGTTAGTGTTTAGTGGTCAGTGAGGGCCGGAATGAGGACCGAAAGGTGGAGACTTTTTAGATGTACCTTATGTACTTATGTCCTTCAGCTGACTTATCTCAATCAGATCCAAAGGTTATGTTGCTCGAGGACGAGCAAGGTTTAAGCTTAGGGGAGTTTGATGCACGAGTTTTGAGTCACTTTTACAGGCCCATTTTATACTTGTTTTGTGCATGTATTAGTCAGTTAATTTATCATATTTTCATACATCATTATTGTTGGCATGTACACTTTATTTGCATCAAATTATGCTTATTTTATCATATTTACATGATTTTATGTATTCCTCGTCTTTATACACATTTTACCACATTTTTAGGTACTTTATGTTCAGTGAAAAGTCGATGCCACCGACCATCACAGTCGGTGCCATTGAGATAGCAGCAGTGGTCGAGCAACAAGAGAATAGAAAAGTCGGTGCCACCGACCACCAAGTCGGTGCCACCGAGATTGGTTCAGAGTGGCAGATCTAACTACGTGCATCAGCTCGGTGCCACCGACCATGACAAGTCTGTGGTACCGACTTCGCCACAACAAGGACTGCACCTGAGGCTGTCAGTGCCACCGACTTTACCAGAAATCAACAATCCAATTAGATCGCCCAGATCCGACGGTCCACGTTATGTGGTACCGTAAGTTGACCTATGACCTAGAAAGGGATGGCCAGACCTAAGGGGGACATCATGTTGCATCGCACGAAGACCAGACAAGAGAGAGAGAGGAGCACAGAGCCAAAAGACGTCAACCGAGAGATCCGAACACCTCCGACGAACGATTTTGTTGTCGGAAGACTGTAGAACGTGCATTTCTCGAGGATGATCATCTAGAACACCTTCTCTCCAGGGGTTACATAAATTTCCTTCATGTTTCCCACATTTTTCTCCTCCCTCTCTATGTATTCACATGTGAAAACCATGCGGGGCTAAACCCCTCCTTTCCTTAGGGCCCGGGTGTAGCCCGGGGAATCATTGTATCGACTTTTTACATGATTTAATATAGATTTCTCTTTATTCCTAGATATATATCTGTGGAATTGAATGACCTATCTATGCTTGATCACCGTCAGTAGGATAATAGACTGATAATTGCTCAGGAAGGAGGATTGAAGGTTAGAAAACCACAAGTATATACTTTCCTATGCGTTCCTTGGGAAAGGTAACGTATGGTTAGTGGAAAGAAACCCAGAGTATTTGATAATGCACCTAGACTAAGATATAAATTGCTACAAACATAGAATTGGCTAAGATCTAGGTAGTGAATTGCACCGTGGAAGTGAGCAATTCTGACTACTTGCTTTCTATCCAGGGTAGGAGTAAAATTTATATTAATTCAGTAGAAATAAGATATAACGATACCTCGTGGTGAAATTGGTAATCCTAAGGAATCCATCTCACTCGAATCAACCACTATTAATTTTCTTTTATTTTGTTCAAACTCAAATTCAACTTTGTAATTGGCTTAGCTGATTGCACCATAGTTAGTAGTAGTCACTGAGACTACGTCTCCCTGAGTTCGACTCGGGCCTCACATTGGCCCATATTACTCAACGCATGCACTTGCGTTCATATGCACAGTTTTAGCGTGTCAATGATGACTAACCATTCCACTTGTTTGTGTCTAATGTCTCTACTTGAGTGATTTCAGACTAGGTATAGTCACACTCCAAATGCCTTAACTTGCGCATCTCAAGTTAGAGAAAAGACAAGTCAAAGTTTATGCAAGTGCACATTTTTGGAATATGATGTAAATCCATTAGAATCATATTATAAATCACTTGTAATGATTGTATGACTTGTAATTAAGCTTAGAAAAAATCAGGAGCACTTAGATTGAATATTTAAGCACTCAAAAACTATTTTTCAAAATTCACATCAGGATGTTCATCGGTCGAGTTGCAAAATCAACCAATCCCTATTGGATTTTAAAAATGACTTTTGATCAGTCAAGTTTCTATTTCACTGAACTCGACTGATTCCTCTATAGACCAAAATTGATTTAAGTGGATCAGCCGAGTTACCCCAGGACAAACTCGACCGATTGCCTAAATTTGTCTTGTCGCTTAGTATGATCGGTCGAGTTACCTTTATAGAAACTTGACCTATAGCATTGTACAGAAAAGTTCTTCTAGCCATTTTGGAGTTGCAACAATCGAAAATATATCTGTTGCAAGCCACAAAATGGCTAGTTTTCATTCTTAAGTGTTCCCAAAGGCTAAGGGGCATCCCCAACTATAAATAGGAACCATTGGGCTTCATTTTAAGGTTGAGCATTCATTGCAAAACTCTATATGAGGTTCCTAGTGTATAGTTGAGTGCATCCCATAGCCTCCTATCTCTCTCTAAGCTTAATCACTTGCTACATCCATTAGAGTGAGTAGGAGATTTGTAAGAGAGCTAGCTAGTCCTACATGTATATCTGGTGAGGCTCTCACTTCCACCACCTCCCTATCTCTCTTTTCAACCATGAAGATGAAAGTTCTCTCTCTTGGATAAGAGAGGTGAAGAAGAAGAAGGGAAGGAGTCCCTTGGTGAAGATCAAGGCTGAAGATTTGGATCCAGAGTGGGTAAGACCTTGGTGAAGGTAGAAGACTCCTTGCTCAACTGGGTAAGTCCTTGGTGGAAGCTTCTCTGAGTGAAGGTGAAGTCAAAGGATGAAGATCCAAGAAGAGTGGGTAATTCCTAAAAGACTGAAGACTTCTGCAAGAGTGGGTATATCCTTGGAGAAGGCTGATGACTCGTTGCAAAGTGGGTATATCGTTGGAAAGGTTGAAGACTCTTTGTATTGGATAGGTAAGTCCTTTTGTGGGTCATGTATTGTAAGTCTTATGAATGAATATAAGAGTGCAATGGTTAAGAAATCCTAGAGGTTGATCTCTCTAGGTAGTGGACTGACATACCCCTAGTTTAGAGTGTGGAACCACTCTACATAGCCTATCAATTAGTGCATGTTCAATCTTTCTCTCCCTTGCTATGTATGTTTTAGTTTCACTCAAACTTCCTATTTAGAAAACTTATCTTGTGATATAACTTGAAGGTCTAATGAATTTTGTTTAAGTGCATTCAACTCTATTCACCCCCTCTCTAGAGCATCCAATCACCCATCCTAGGATCCAAAAATTGGTAACAGAGCAGGTCCTCTCCAAGCATACTTCAACAAGTAGGAGAACATGGGTGACTACCAAGGAGGGAGATACTTGATCAACCTTCCAATCTTTGATGGGAGCAATTTCCTCTATTAGAAAAGAAGGCTACAATTCTACATCCAAGGATCAAGTCTTGAGCTATGGCAAATGGTGGACCATCCATACAAGCTACTAGAGACCAATATAGAAGAATGGGATGAAGCTTCCATGAAGAAAGCTACCTTGAATGCAAGAGCAATCAACATCCTCTATGCCACCATGAACCCCATCGAGTTCAATCAGATTTCTTCTTGTGAGACGGCCTATGAGGTATGGAGAAATCTCTGCATCACTTATGAGGGGACAACTCAAGTGAAGGAAAGCAAAGTCTACTTGCTTAAAGGGCTGCTTGAGAACTTGAAGATGGGAAAGGAGGAGAAGATAGCCAACAGTATTATAGATTCAACACAATTGTAAATGGCTTTGCCATCCTAGGTCATCCTATGAGTAGAGGAGAGATCAACTCTAAGATCCTTAGAACTTTTCCCAAAAGATGGGAACCCAAGGTGACTTCCATTGAAGAAGTAAGGTCTCTTGATGATATCCCCATTGAAGAGCTCATTAGAAATCTACAAGCCCATGAAGTCACACTTGACAAAAGAGAATAAGTTGAAAGACAAGAGGAGAAAGAAATGAAGAGAATGAAGAAGGCTGAAATCAAAACTCAAATTGAAGATATTATGGGGAAAGCCTCTCCTTCCTCTCATATTGAAGAAGATGCCATGTACTCTAAGGGAAGATTCTACAAAGGCAAGAATTCCTCCTCCATCTGGTGCCTCAAGTGTGGAAAGAAAAGTCACTTCAAGATAGATTGTCTACAAGAAAAGAAAACCCATCATCACAAGGAAAGAGAAGAGAAGTACAAGAAGAAGGAGAAATGGCACTCAAACTCAAGTGACTCCTCCAACTCAAGATCAAGTGAAGATTCAAGTGGAGGATCAAGCTCAACCTCTAGTGATGAAGGAGAATGACATTTTGCTCTTATGGATTCAACAAATTAAGACCCAAATGAGGTAAATCTAAACTCTTTAGATAAAGGACTTTTAATTACTGTCGTTAATTCTACTCATGCCTCTCTTAAGTCTTCTAAAAAGAAAAAGAAAAAGCTTACTAGAATTATTGATAATATGCATGTAGAATTATATGATCTTGAACATGCTAATACTTGCTTGCTTGATGATAAAAATGCTTATCTTAGTCAAGTAGACTCTCTTAAACTTGAAAATGCTAATTTGCTTGAAAAGATTAGATTTCTAGAAGCTCAACCTATTATGAGTAGTTATAGTGAAGAGCAAATCTTAATTGTTAATTCTCTCATGCATGATATTGATGTTCTTAAATATGAAAACAAGGACAAAGATTTTGCTTTGCAAGGATTAGAAACTAAAAATGGTGTTTATCTTTCTAAGGTTGCTTTGCTTGAAATATAAAATGCCTCCTTGCTTGCTAAAATCAATGTGCTTGAATCTTGTTATAGTTATACTAGTAGAGAGAATAATGTTGTTGCTCTTCATATTGATAGATGTTCTTATTTAACTAAATCTCTTTGCTTAGAAAATGATCTTTTGCATACTAGAGATGATATCAATCATTTGTCTTCTACTATTACTTATGTTATGCATGATAATCATCATTTGAGATCTTCTTTGCAAAGATTCTTAGTTGGTAAAAAGAATCTTAATGATATTCTACACCATACTACTAAACTAATTGGTAGACATGGTTTAGGGTATGATGGTATTCAAAGGAACAACAAAGGTAAATGACCTCCAATATTCCATGGACAATCCTCTAGTTCTACGACTATGGGAACATGCAACTATTGCAATGAAATTGGTCATTATTCTACTTGTTGCCCGTTTAGGAAATCACCTAAGAGAACTAGGACTTGGGTTTCTAAGCTAACCCCTCCGGACCCAAAAACATGATTGGGAACCATTTCATATTTCTTATTGTAGGTACTTGCAATTGGGTTGAATTGAGCCATTGAATTGCAAATTGACTTCTCAATCCACATGAATGAAGAAAGGTGAGATGTGTAGAGGGTGACAACAAGTGGAAAAGAAAGGGTAAGCACTGAGGTAATGTTTCTTTTGCTCATATCCAATCATAGTTGTTTTATCAAGTTAGTGTGCACTATGTATGTGGTTTTTGAGTCAAAAGTGGTATTTTTTTATTCTATTCACACTCTTACTCAAAAACTATTTCTAATGCTTTCATAGTGCATTACTAACTTGTTTACACATGTTTGGATATGACTTATATATTTGGCATTCCTATAAATATGTTTTTATGAAATATATGTGCTTTTTGACAACAACTTTGTCGGATGAGTTTGTCCTATTTGAAACTTGACCGATAGGCACCAATGGGTGTTGCCAACATCTATTGTCAGTCGAATTGCCATAACACAGAACTCGACCGATGTCATTGTGCATAGAATACACAGTTGGCTTATTGAATGAGAATTTCCCTCTCAACTAGATTTTCTCAACCAATAGCCTTATTCTTTGGCACTCCCTTGGTACCTTTCTATGCATATTGCCATGCCTTAAATTGTCTATCTTGCTTTCAACTCTATCTTTCTAATTACTATAATTGGGTATTCCTATATCTTGCAATTACTTGTTTTGAGTTGTTTTGTAGGTTTTGACGATGATCTCTTTGGAATGCTTCTGTTGTGCTTGCTACACCTATATAGTTGTATATCTTGTTTTGATACAACCTTGAGGTTCTTAGTGGTAATCATCTTTTAGTAATGATGCATGCTTGGCAGCGAGCTATATCCTTTCATGCTTCTAAAATTGCATATCTCTTTGTTTGGATATATCTCTACATCTACTCATAGATTGCTTTATCTTATGCAATTCTTGTTATAATCTAGATCCTACTAGTAGCCCTAACTTGTGATAACATCTACTATTAGTCCATATACATGTAGTTATAGCATTGCTTATCTTTTCATCAAGTGGTATTATACTATATGCTATGCTTTCATCTTATTTCATACTTGCTCAAGCTTGTTCCTTGAATTGCATATCTAATGTCTTGAGTTGCCTGCATAGCATTGTGATGCATGATATATATAGCTACATTGTATATAGAAATTGGAGCATATTTGGATTTTATGTAGATTTTGCTCCAGTTTCAGGTTTTGATGCAAGAGTAGTGTTTTTTACGCAGAAGTGGCCTTCTGAGAAAGACTCATTGCCTTGCCATGAGCCCTAACACTTTTTGGGCAAATTCTGCCATCTTGAGGGTCAAATTGTGATTTATTATTTTTCTTCAACACTTTATCTTTCATTATGGGTTGTTCAAGTGCATGTTGTAAATTGCTTTTCTTTCTATGCTTGAACAAGCCCCTAATTCTGCTCTTCTACTCTCCTTATATAACTTTTGTTATCTTCTTTCTTTAACAAGTGGTGTTTCTTATCTCTTCATATCCCCACCTTTTTGAAATGACAAAGGGGGATAAGGTGTGCCTTCTTTTGAAAAAAGAAGTAGAAGGCATGTCTTACATGAAGAAGAAAAGGTATAGGGGAGAAGACATATATCTGTAGAAGACATAATATCTATAAATGTTATGAAAGCTAACCATGCAGAAGAAATAGCATCAATTGAGGGGGAGTAGAGAACTCCACTAGCATCAATTGAGGGGGAGCATACGAACTCAATTCTATTGAAACCCCTAGGTTTCTCAAAATATATGACTTTAGTTAGATGCTTTCCATACATTTATGGAATGGTTTGTCATCTTCAAAAAGGGGGAGAATGTTGACTCTAGGTCTAAATTGACTAAACCCTTATTTTTATGATGACTAACCATTCCACTTGTTTGTGTCTAATATCTCTACTTGAGTGATTTTAGATTAGGTGTATACACACTCCAAAAACCCTAACTTGCACATCTCAAATTGGAGAAAAGACAAGTCAAAGTTTATGCAAGTGCACTAAATCACTTGTAATGATTGTATGACTTGTAATTAAGCTTAGAAAAAATTAGGAGCACTTAGATCGAACATTTAAGCACTCAAAAGACATTTTCCAAAATTCACATCAGGTTGTTCATCGGTCGAGTTGCAAACTCAACCGATCCTTATTGGATTATGAAAATGACTTTTGATCAGTTGAGTTTCCATTTCACAGAACTCGACTGATCCCTCTATAGACCAAAACTGATTTAAGTGGATCTGTCGAGTTACCCCAGGACAAACTCGACCGATGGCCTAAATTAGTCTTGTCACTTAGTGGGATCGGTCAATTTATCTTTATAGAAACTCGATCGACAACACTGTACGAAAAAGTGCAGAAAAGTGCTTCTAGCCATTGTGGAGTTGCAACAATCAAAAATATATCTGCGGTACACCAGAAAATGGCTAGTTTTCATTCTTAAGTGTTCCCAAAGGCAAAGGGGCATCCCCAACTATAAATAGGACCCCTTGGGCTTCATCCCAAGGTTGAGAATTCAATGCAAAACTCTATATGAGGTTCCTAATCTATAGCTATGCGCATCCTATAGCCTCCTCTCTCTCTAATCTTAATCACTTGCTACATCCATTAGAGTGAGTAGGAGATTTGTAAGAGATATAGTCCTACATGTATATCTTGTGAGGCTCTCACTTCCACTACCTTCCTATCTCTCTTTTCAACCATGAAGATGAAGGTTCTCTCTCTTAGATAAGAGAGGTGAAGAAGAATAAGGGAAGGAGTCCCTTGGTGAAGATCAAGGCTGAAGACTTGGAGCAAGAGTGGGTAAGACCTTGGTGAAGGCAGAAGACTCCTTGCTCAAGTGGGTAAGTCCTTGGTGGAAGCTTCTCCGAGTGAAGGTGAAGTCAAAGGCTGAAGATCCAAGAAGAGTGGGTAATTCTTAGAAGGTTGAAGACTTGTGTAAGTGTGGGTAGGTCCTTGGAGAAGGCCGAAGACTCATTGCAAAGTGGGTAAGTCCTTAGATTCAATCACCCATCCTAGGATCCAACATCTTGCACATGTGAGATGATCATCTCACTCACCCAGACAGTCATCTGGTGTGCTGAGCCAAACCAATTGGTTCAACTGATTGAAGAGGTTGGTTCACACCTCAATTTTAGCAAAACTTGGCCAATTCAATTTCTGATCAGCCTGACAACCCAAACGGCTGTCTCGATATTTGTAATGATTATTTCTCTCACCAAACAACCATCTCACCCTATGAGACAATTGTCTAGGGTGTTGTCAGCTGATCCATTGCGCGATTTGAATACCTAAACACTTTAGTAATCAATCCAATCATCATTCAATATTAAACTCCTCTTCTAACTGGGTTCCTTTGTGTGTGACCCTATAGGTCCCATATCACGTTGGCAGTGAATGTTCATAACTAACTTATGACATCACAAGCGGAGAGTGGTTCCTATTCGGACATCAGTGCTACCCAAGTAAATGGAAAGTTGGAGAACAACTTCAACCTACAATTTGTGTAAGGTGATGTAGTGATTGTATAATTCCTCTATCTCTGATATCTAGAGTGAACTAGAGGTATGGAATCATCATCCTTTCAATGTTCAACTCATGTTTCTTGAACCAAGATCAGAATGTCTGAGATAATGTGACCTCAATATCATATATTGATTCACATGTGCATGTGCATGCATTTCTCAATCTCGCTTATCAAGTGTCCATGATATCAAACTCCAATAGGAGCGGCAAATCCCATCTCTATCACTCACAGTCTATCCCCATGTGTCAAAGCTACCCAATAATCACCTTTATGGCAACCCATATTTCAAGATTACTTTTAATGATGTCAAAGTATACCAAAAATATGTGATGAGGGTTGTGATTCCAGGTCTAAGAATCATAATCACCACCTACACTATGAGAGATAACTATGACCACCAATGATGGTTTCCCCGTGTCACTCTCAAGGTCGGTTTGTCTGATACACTATTCTCTAACATGTATATGTGTGCTTGGTTTGATATGCCTTATCATGACTAATGAGATTCAATCATCAACCAACCCACACTCTAGTCTTATGTGTTATTGGTGTCTATCTACCTTCCATAGTAACAACTGACTAGAGACATAATAAGAACGCTCCAGTCTTATGTGTTACTGGTGTCTATCTACCTTCTATAGTAACAACTGACTAGAGACATAATAAGAATGTACATACTCTTAGAGTTTGTATGATCTCATTCTCCAAGTCACATACTTGAAGACATACATCATTGAGTATTGTCATTCTTTAGACATTCATAATGTTCATGTGACGTCCCATGCAACACAAAGTGAGATAACTCAAAACTTAACTACAAAAGAAAGATTAACGAACAGATTACAGAAAAACATAAGAAATTAAAATCGTGTCATGAAACTTCCAAACAGCAAGAACTTTTACATATAGGTACTTTCATGCCTCAAAGTACTTACTATGTGTGCCACCAACATGTTCTAGAACATATATACATGTATTCATTACATATATGTATAATAGGACACACAAGCCAACCACATATCGAAAGCACGTCCATAAAGCGTCTACAAAACATCCCAAGGACTCGAATGTACAAGGACAACTCTATGACTCTATCAATAAAAGACATCCAACAACACTTCCAACATGGTCAACTACTGCTCCTCTTACTGCTGCTCAACCTCCGTTGCACGATCTATACCTCTGCATGCTCATCCACCTAAAAAGGGTGTGAGAAACACACAAGTGAGATTTAAATCTCAGCGGGAGATATAACTCTCGACCAACTCTATTATTATCATAGATAAGAAAAACTAAACTGCAGTATAATTACAACCATGTGAAGCAGATATTCATTATTAACAAGAAGAGAAATTATGGTTGAATTATGAAACATCTTAACAATTTAAAAGGAATATGAAGAACATGTATATTTCCTATCAACAATATTGTATAAAGATCAAGAAACGTCTCATCCAATGTTTTCATATTTTGATCCTATACAATTATACTACATGACTGATTACGTATTTTATTATGCTGTGAGGATTTGAGTCGTACCACCCAAATCCAACTGACCATTTGATAAGTCACAATCGGTGCCATGCAAGGTCTAATGTAAGAGCCATAATCCACGACCTCACCACCTCGTGGTCAGTACATGAGTAAACACCTACATAGACATATCAGTCAACTACAACAATGGCATATAGGCAAACTCAGGGATTGGTTCACGCATGACCATCCACATATATAATCATAGCTAGCCCACCTTGGCACAGGTAAAATGCTAGAAGAACAGACTTACACATGGCCATTCTAACAAGAAGGAGTGGCTCACACATGGCCATCCATACCACAACGAAACTGACTTATGCATGGTCGTCTCACACATCCTGTAGTTAAGAATACAAGGAATTACTTAACTTGTTCCCCTTATATTAAAAAATCTGTGCTCCAAGTTAAACTCATTTCACCATTCAAAAAATGCTGACACTGAATGGATCTATGGCATAGGGCAAGCTATAAGATTAAGTTCCACTTGATTAATTATGTTATTTAAGCATCTTTTAGCATCAATCAAGTTACAACGTATAAACCCAAAATAAGTTCTATATAAACAAGGGCATGACACATCACCAGAACATACTGAAACATATACGGTGTGATCCTATCACATCATCACTTCATGCCAATCTTTCAGCATGAGTTCATCATAAGGACTACATATCTTGGGGTGAGAACCCCTCCTCTCATCACTGAGGAAAACATCTCATGCAAGGCATCAAGCTATCATTAGGTCATAAGGCCATTTATTCCTCTTTCTGTGTTACCATATCACATGTGCCTCACAAGGCTTATTCAAACAGTTCATAACCACCATAGCTCATACCTGGTTATGTACATCAACTGGTGCTACTTTCATGGTGAGAGACTTGTAACAAGAAGAGAAATATATCATCAATACAACCGTCACATAAGATCCATGCCATTCACATTACATCATTAAAATTAGGGTTTCCATTTAATTAATTAGGGTTTACAAGGTTGGATCAACAACCATCTTTAGATTATCATTTCCATCACTATTAAAAGATATATCATGAGATGAAGGTTATGGAAACATGACTCTTATTATTGGTCACAAACAACCAACAAGGTATCACGTATGTACATGTAACCCTATCATCATCATGATGTATCTTAAACACCATCACAAGATATGAGTTAGGGCCATAATATAGTGTATCATATTAACCCTAAATGTGTCGGGCAACCTCATCAAGGTGGGTATCAGTTTAGGATGTATTAGATGAGCAAACATGATGTCAGGCTACCTTCTTAGGTGGTGTATTGATTTACAACACTAGGTGTATTGGTTTACATCTCTCAAGAAGTATATCGGCCTCCACATGCTTAGGGTGTGATGGGAACAGGGATATCAGGCAACGCCATGCAAGGCATAACAGTTGTCAGCATGCAATGGGAAATGCATGTATATTGGGCATCAAAAGGGTGACGGACTGCTTAGGGTTTTAGTAGGGCATCACGGTTCTCCACTTGACTGCATATTGGGCCTCACTAGGGTATGACGACATCACATATCAGCATAACGCCAAGTTGTGACGGGCTAGCATTTTCTCAGGTCAGGCAACAATGTCCTAAAGGTGTGACAGCTAATCCCATGATGGCTAACACTTCACAGCACATATCGACTAGCAACACATCTTAGTCGCAGTGCATCTCAGTTGCAAAGTGTCCCAGTTAAGAGTCATATCAGTTTACGACACTCAAGGATCGTAACGTCTAGCCCCATCAAAACTTATCCATCACTTTGGTTCAATAGCTACCAAGCAAACTAAATGCTTTGGACTCATATCGGCCTATTCATGCCCAAGGCATGATGACCTGGACGTAACTAAGGCATTGATATGTGTCGTTTGCACACCAATTCACTAGAAAAATTATCATAGAGTTTAATCCTTTTTTACTTTCTGATCAAGGATAGTATAGAAGGGTCGATCCCACAGGACAATGTTTTTAAGATCTATTTCTCCTAAACCTGATTTATTTTTTAAATTACTTCTTTTTGGTATTTTTGGAAGGTTTGCATAAAGTAAAGTCTATTTTTGAGAGGAGTTGAATATTCTAATGCAAGAAAGGAAATTGCAATAAGAACAAAAGGTTACACTAATGCAATAAAAGATTATTCTAAATAAGAGAAAGTAAAAGAAGAAATTGTTAGCAGAAAAGATTATCTAACAAAAGTAAAATGCTGAAAATTAAAGGGAGAACTTGAAAGCAATGAATCAAAAAGCGGTTTGAAATCAAAGAGGAAGGCATTGAGGCTTAGGGGTTTCACCACCTTAGCCCTTATGAAAATAAAATCGAACGATACACGAAAGTAAGAAGGAAGTAGGTATGTGCATATTCATAAATAAACCACAAAAGAGGAACTCAATGTGAACCCATTGGTCCTGGTGTTCACGTGTCCTTGTTCTTCATTCTAAAGGGAATTTTTCCACGATCGCATCCAGAACCCCATGAATTTGGTTTAGGTGTTCTAAATTTCAGATTCCACGGTCGCATCCACCGGGATTAACAAGCGATAAAAATGATTAATTACGTCGTTTAAATCGGCAATTTTTAAACCGAAAACTATCCATCTAAATAGTCATGTAAAGACTTGATCCTATAATCACATGGCTAAGGGGTTATTCCCCTTGCCACGATAAAAAAACTACTCGCTACTCATGGCGAGGATGGGAGAAACTAGGAAAGAAAGCAAAGGAGTCATAAACCGCAAT
This sequence comes from Alisma plantago-aquatica, assembly GCA_963693085.1. Classification (NCBI taxonomy): domain Eukaryota; kingdom Viridiplantae; phylum Streptophyta; class Magnoliopsida; order Alismatales; family Alismataceae; genus Alisma; species Alisma plantago-aquatica. The sequence goes on from OY856412.1 coordinate 51,217,390, forward strand.
TTTGGATCTCTGTAGAGTCCAAGGCGGTGACGATTGAATGACTCGTTTGCTTTTTCTCCCGCTATAAGAGAAACACAGAAAAAGAAGAACCAGAAAAAGGAGATCTTAAACCGAAATAAAAGAACTAACTTTATAAACTGATCTTTATTACTCTTGAAAGGAAGATTACAGTAAGATAAAATGACAGAATTCTGCTTTAGATTACGTACAAAAAGAACTTGGGGGAAGGAGGGGTGAAAACCCTAGATACAAGATTATCTATAAGACTCCTAGCCGGCAGCTGAAAACTTTCTGGATCAGGTCAATAGAGAAAAAAGTTGATTGCTTTTAATTATGATGACCGTTTGCATTCTTTTTACTGTAGATTCCCGCAACAGCAATTCAAGCAAATTTTTGGGCCATTCATAACTTCAAAAGTGGTCCGAAAATATATTTTTCCTGTATACAATTCAATTTCCTTTCCAACGCATACTTTCCCATTAAATTATGCCCTAGGATGTGAGAGTTGTGACAATTTTGGTACAAGGTATATATTTAAATCAGGCACTGCGAGAATTTGTGCAAAATATCTTCCAAGGAAAATTAGTCATTGAGCATTTTCCTACAAAAAAAACAACCAAATATAATTAAAACTCCAATTTAATATAAAAATATAAACTAATATAATTGATTACAAAACTAAGAAGATAAATAACAAAACAATCCTAAAAAGATATCTAAAAGATGTAAATAAAAAGGATAAATACACATTTATCAAAATACCTCGGACTTGAATCTTTGCTTGTCCTCAAGCAAATAAAATTACAAATAAAGTCCAATTTATACTCCCAATATGTCATTCCTCACCCTTGTAACATCACTATAATCCTTACCTCAAATTTTTGGCCAAGTGACCCACTCTTCTAGAATCACGTAGCATAAAGTTCTATATTCCCTATCAAAATAATTATTGCATCTTGTTTCAAAAACAAGATTTTGTAGAAAAATAGGCTTCCTCTTTTATTGCTTTGACACTCTCAATTTTTTATTTTTTTTCTTAGTTATTTGCATAAGAATAGGAAGAAGGAGGGGGTGTGAACAAGTGAAGAAGAAATAACAAAAGATTTTTTTTCTTTGATCCCTCCTCTATTCCACTTAGGACTTTGATTTGCGGAGTTGTGACTACATCGGTCACAAATTTTTTTCTTGTGCGCTTTGGCATCTTTTGATGGTATGCCCCTTTTTGGGGTATGGAATTTATTTTTTGGGAAGCGTGCCACCTCGGACTTGATTTTTGTCCGGTGGTGATTCTTTGCTTCTCTTTTCAAGAAGAAAAATAGAGGGTATCATTGCTCTAATTAGAATATTCCTATAATTCACATCAAACAAGTTTTATAACAAGATAATCCATTTGTTTAAATATAGGGAGAAATTATGCTTGGTTCTGATTGATTCCTTATGACTTGCCAACTATTCCAAGAAGTGATGTTATTAGGGGTCCTAGGTGATATGGTGGTTTCAGACATGGTAATTTGTAATAGATTTTGCAAAAAGTTTACTAAATTCAATTTGGGTTACAATGATATATGTATACTTAATGGGTCGACTAGATAATGGCCTTTTTACAACTAAGGAAAAAATTTGGCCTACTATATAAAAAGGCCATAAACTAAAACAACTACATGAAAAATGATGAAAAGGGAAAATAAAGAAAATAAGGGAAAAGATAGGGGGTGGAATAGAATCGTACCACCCACCTCCACCCCAGACTTAGACTTTTTCTCATCCCGAGCAAAACCTAAATCGGAGATGGAGGTAAGAAAATCAATCTGGCAGAGGAAAGTGTGAAGATGAAGGAGGATTGTAGTAGTAGTTCCCCAAATAACAGGAGTTGGGGTCAGGGTAGGCCTGATGGGGTAGCTGGCTCTCGATTTTTTCCTTTTTTGAGAAAAAATTGAAATTGAAACACAAGTGTTAGCTAAAAAAATATAGAAGAATTTTGCAAAATTAAATGATTGGGTTGCCTCCCAATAAGCACCTAGTTTTATGTCGAAGGCCCAACAAAGCTAGATCATGAAGCCATTTTAGGCTCGGGAGGGGGAGGTGGGGGTTCATGCAAGTCGAGGTCTTCGAGTAAGGAGAGTTGATGTGCCTTAGAAGGTAGGAAATCCTCAATGGTGATGTACCATTTAAGCCGATGTCCATTGACCTTAAATTCCCCTAAAACCTTGTCCCAAAGAAGAAAAGTACCATGAGGGTAGGCACACTTGACATGGTAGGGCCCATATCATCTAGATTTAAGTTTTCCAGGAAAAAGTCTTAATCTAGAATTGTACATGATAACTTGATCACCCTCGCTAATGTCCTTTCACCTGATATGACCATCATGCCATATTTTGGTTTTGTCTTTGTAAATCCTAGAATTTTCATAGGTAGTCATTTGGAGCTCATCTAACTCTTGCATTTATAAAAGACGATTTTCACATGCAGCAGTTAAGTCAAGATTGAGAGTTTTGATGGCCCAATTGGCCTTATTCTCTAATTCTATGGGTAGATGGCATGATTTCCCATAAATCAATTTGAAGGGATTGGTGCCTATGGGATTTTTATAGGTGGTCCTATATGCCCACAAGGCATCATTGAGTTTTAAAGCCCAATTGGTCCTAGTGCGATTCACTATTTTCTCTAGGATAGAATTTATTTGCCTATTTGACACCTCAACCTGACCACTAGTCTGAGGGTGATAAGGGGTGGCAACCTTGTGGTGGACTCCATACCTTTTCAACAAGGACTCGAAGCTCTTCTCTAGAAAATGGGAGCCTCTGTCAGATACTACGGTACGAGGTACCCCAAATTGAGGAAAAATGATATCTTCGAAGAGCTTCTTCACAGGCTTGGAATCACATGTTTTGGTGGGGATGGCTTCAACCCATTTAGAATCATAGTCAACAGCCACCAAGATATATGTGTACCCACAAGAAGAAGGGAACGAGCCCATATAGTCTACTCTCCACACATCAAAAATTTCAATCTCATGCCAAGAAGTCATGGGCATTTGGTGTCTCTTAGATATGTTGTCGGTCCTTTGACATTCATCACAAGTAAAGACAAAATGGTATGATGAATCTTTAAATAGAGTAGGCCAGAAGAACCCAGATTGCAAGACCTTCCTAGCCATTTTCTGAGAACTCATGTGCCTGTCAGTGGGGCCAACATGGCATTGCTCAAGTATGTCATGAGCCTCTTCCTCAGTAACAGACCTGTGAAAAGTCCATCGGAAAATAATCCCAATAGTAATGTTTTACATCATGTAAAAATTTAGCCTTAGAATGTCCCTTATATTTGGGGTGCAATACGCTTGTGGCTAGAAAATTTACATAATCTGCAAACCAAGGATATTGGGATTCCATCTTTAATAGTTTATCATCAGCAAGGGAAGCATTTATGGGTGTACCATCATCATCGAAGAAATAAAGGAGACTATGATGGTCGGCAACAACATTTTTGCAACCCTTTTTGTCTAAGATCTCTAGGTCAAATTCTTGAAGTAGAAGGACCAACAAAGAAGGTAGGGTTTAGCGTCCTTTTTGGTCATCAAATATCTAATGGTCGCATGGTTTGTGTAAACGATGACTTTGGAACCTACCAAATATGAGAGGAATTTGTCAAAGGCATATACTATGGCTAGCATTTCCTTTTTAGTAGTTGTGTAATTCCGCTGAGCTTCATCCAAGGTCTTGGATGCGTAGTAGATCACATGGTACTTTTTATCAACACATTGTCCTAGAATAGAACCAACGGCATAATCACTTGCATCACACATTAACTCAAAGGGTAGGGACCAGTCTGGGGCCCTAATGATGGGAGTAGAAATGAGGGCATCCTTCAAACAAAGAAAACTGGCCATGCAAGCTTTATCAGAAATAAAAGGAGTGCCTTTTTGGAGGAGATTGGTTAGGGGTTTGGTGATCTTATAAAAATCACGGATGAATGGTCTATAAAAACCCGTGTGCCCATGAACGTCCTTCACGGTAGAGGGTGATGGGAGTTTTGAGATGACCTCGATCTTAGCTCTATCTACTTCAATGCCACAGTTGCTTACCCTATGGCCTAAAGCAATTCCTTCCATCACCATAAAGTGACACTTCTCCCAATTGAGGATCAAATGTGCTTCTTCACATTTTTCTAAAACTAGAGATAAATGATGGAGACAAGATTCAAAACTAACTCCATAGATGGAGAAATCATCCATAGAAACTTCCATGATAGTTTTTGTCAATCCAGTAAAGATAGCGGACATGCACCGCTGAAAGGTGGTTGGGGCATTGAATAACCCAAATGGCATTCTCCTGAATGCTTAAGTCCTAAAAGGGCAAATGAAAGTCATTTTTTCTTGGTCGTCTGGATGAATGGGAATTTGATAGAAACCTAAATAGACATCAAGATATCAAAAATATTGTTGATGGGCGAGGCGCTCTAGTACTTGATCCAGGAAAGGAAGGGGGAAATGATCTTTCCTAGTGGCCTTATTCAGTTTCCTATAGTCAATACACATCCTCCACTCTGTGACAGTGCGAGTGGGATTAAGCTCATTATTATCGTTTTTCACGACTATGGTATCCCCTTTCTTGGGGACAACTTGAATTGGGCTTACCCAATGGGATTCAGAGATGGGTTAGATGATCCCTGAAATCAAAAGCTTGATAACCTCTACACGCACCACCTCTTTCATGTTGGGGTTCAATTTCCTTTGAGGATCCCTAGAAGGTGTGTAATCTTCTACCATATGAATTTTATGCATACAAATGGATTGATTTATTCCTATCAAATCAACCATCTTGTATCCTAAGGTAGATCTCCTCTTCCTAAGTTCGTAATTACCTTGGTTTCCTATTCATGGGTGAGATTAGAGTTAATGATGACAGGATAAAGCTTTTGCTCATCAAGGAAAGTATACTTAAGACCTTCAAGTCGGGGTTTCATGTCAGGTGCCCAAGGGTTTCAGTTTTGGCATCCACAACAGAGACCATTTTTAGGTCTTTAAACTCCTCATCATGAATCTCCTCGAAGGTGTCGAGATGATGTCTAAATTGCTCCAATTGAGCATCTTCAAATCCACAATCAATAGGGGTTACAAGGGCCTTTTAGAGGGGATCTTCAACTAGTTCCCATTCTTGTCTCAATTGTTGCATCTTCTCAATACAATGAAGAAGACAAACCTATTCTTGGAGGCTTGGTCCACACATGCTTTAAATACCCTAACCTTTAAGGTTTGTTTCCCTAGGCACAAGAAAATGGTTCCTGCCTCAACATTAATCAAGGCACGAGCGGTGGCCAAAAAGGGACAACCAAAGATGATGGGGTACCTTAAGTCTTCCTTTATGTCCATGATGACAAAGTCACATGGGACATAAGAATCCTTCCCAACGCTTACAGGTATGTCTTCAATGATCCCCATGGGTTTTGTCATGGATGAGTCAGCTAATTGGATTTTCATGGTAGTGGGGAGCATGTCAACGAAACCTAGCCTCCTACAAAGACTATAGGGCATAATATAAATACTCGTGCCTAAGTTTGCAAGACCCTTCCTGCATGCATATCACTTAGGTAGCACCCAATCCCAAAGGAGCCAGGGTCTTTCTTCCTTTTAGGCATCTTACTTTGGATAATATCAGAGGTAGTTCTAGCAAGCATTACTGTCTCATGCTCATCAATGTGGTATTTCCTGGTCAAAAGAGATTTCATATATTTGGATCAAGATGGCATGTCGGCTAAGGCATCAAGAAAGGGAATATCTACATGCAACTTTGTCATGGCCTCCCTAAATTTCACAAAATAGGTGTCAAGCCTAGTTTGCTTTAGGCGGGCCTGATAAGGGGGATGAGGTTTGTAAACGAGAATTTTTGGCTCATCATTTTCCACAGGTGGGAAAACATGAGAGGGAATGGAAGGAATGAGAACGGAAGAGGTAGGTGAGGGCGGGGTTTCAATGATCATTGTATCATCATCCTCAAAGTCCAAGGGAACAACTATGGGTTTCTCTGGGGGAGGGGTATGAATCTTCCCTTTACGAGGGGAAACAACCTTTAGTTGTTCGAGATGCTTTAGGTTGTTCTCGGGCTATCCGATGAAAGTCCCCGTACGGGGTTTTTGTTGGGCAAAGAGATGAGCAAACTGAGCGTCGATGGATTTATGGTGTGCTATTATGATTTTCTCTAAGGCTGAAATTCTATCTTCTGCCATAGGGGTGAGGGTGTTCTGTTGAGATGGTAGTGGTTGATGAAGGTTTTGATATTGTTGACCTTGGTAGGGTCCACGATTTTGAAAGTTTCCCCTAAAATTCCCTTGGTTCCCAAAATTCATTTGGTTGTTATTGTGTGGAAAACTCGGTGGTGGATGATAGTTAGCTTGGGGTTGTGGGGGTCTTTGAGGAGGGGAAAGTTGAGATGAGTTTTCAGCTCCTGAGGGGTTTCCATATTGAAACCCGGGATGGTTTCTGGCTTGATTTGGATTGTAGTAAGCCTGGCCTGGGATACTATGGATAGAGTTGAGATCCTCTACTTGTTGACCAATATCAGGATGCATTGGGGTGTTGTAGAGATATTGATATTGGAGGGCAGCATGATCATACCCTTGGCATATCCCACATAGAGATTTTATAGCCCTCAATTGTTGAGGTTGTCTTTCATAGGCATTAAATGATGATTCCAAGCGGTCCTATTTCAAAGAGATTAATTTAAGAGCTTCGACAATAGTATGAATGTCTGGGTTTACCTCAGCCTTTGCCACTTTTAAGACCCAAATGGTTCCTCATCTAGCCTGGGTTTCAGAAGCTCTTTTAACTACCTCCCATGCGCTGCTTAGGTTTTGGAACATAAAATTTCCTCCTGATGAGGAATCAAGGAATTTCTTGGTGTCATCATCAACACCACGATAAAATATCTCAATGAGTTGAGATTGTAATATGTCATGATGAGGGCAATGACAGAGGAGTTCCCAAAATCTTTCCCAAGCTTCTCCTAAGGTTTCCCCAGGGACCATTGAAAACAACAAGATTTGTCCCCTAATCTCATAGGTGAGGCAAGGGGGAAAGTATTTATCCAAAAAATTTGTATGAAGTGCTTCCTAAGTGGTGACGGGGTTTTCACTCCCCATGGCATTGTATCAACTACTGGATGCCCCTGAAAGAGAGTATTTGAAAAGTCTAAGTCTAATGGTGTCTTCAAAAATGCATGGGGTTTTAGTCAAGGAGCTAAGGGTTGTGAAGCGTTGGAGGTGATCTTGATAACTTTCACCCTTGGTCCCGAAAAAGGATTGGCCTGAAGCATCATGATCCATTGAGTGTGGATCTAGAATTGAGGGGTTGTGATCGCGGGCGGCACAACTGGGTGTTGTGTATATTCGGTTTGTGGAGTGGAAAAATCCTTAAGTTGTTTTTGTCTCTTGACCTCCCTCTGAGCGCCTTCTTTAGCCTCTTGCTCAGCGATATAGGTTGCGCGCAAGTTGGCTTCTTGATTCGCACATTCAACCATCATCAACTCTCTTTGAGTGGCAAGTACCTGCTCAATCCTACAAGCAACCTCCTCTTCGTCCATCCTAAGTCGGTTTTGTCGATTTAAGCGATGGAAAGTTCTTTCTGGCTCGGGATAAAAACTAGCAGTGTAAGATTGTTTGATGGGCGGCGCATACACAGTTATACAGTTATATTTGTTTGCAGAAAAAATGTATCGCTAGAATGGAAACTCCGTAGAAAAAGGATAGAACTTCCAGAATTTACTCAGAAGGCATAAAAAAAGTTTTCAAAAATTTTTGGGGTTCGAGAAAACGATCTATTGTCCCCGGCAACGACGCCAAGATTTGTTATGCGTCGTTTGCACACCAATTCACTAGAAAAAGTATCCTAGAGTTTAATCCCTTTTTACTTTCTGATTAAGGCTGGTATAGAAGGGTCGATCCCACATGACAATATTTTTAAGATCTATTTCTCCTAAACCTAGTTTATTTTTGAAATTGCTTCTTTTTAGTATTTTTAAAATGTTTGCGTAAAGTAAAGTCTAGTTTGAGAGAGGTTGAATATTCTAAAGCAAGAAAGGAAATTGCAAGAAGAACAAAAGGTTACACTAATGCAATAAAAGATTATTCTAAACAAGAGAAAGTAAAAGATTAATTTGTTAGCATAAAAGATTATCTAACAAAAGTAAAATGCTGAAAATTAAAGGGTGAACTTGAAAACAATGAATCAAAAAGCAGTTTGAAATCAAAGAGGAAGGCATAGAGGCTTAGGGGTTTCATCACCTTAGCCCTTGTGAAAATAAAATCGAACGATACACGACAATAAGAAGGAAGCAGGAATATGCATATTCATAAATAAAACACAAAAGAGGAACTCAACGTGAACCCATAGGTCTTGGTGTTCTCGTGTCTTTGTTCTTCATCCTAAAGGGAATTTTTCCACGGTCGCATCTAAAACCCCATGAATTTGGTTTAGGTGTTCTAAATTCCAGTTTCCACAGTCGCATCCACCGGGATTAACAAGCGATAAAAGTGATTAATTACGTCATTTAAATCAGTGATTTTTAAACCAAAAACCATTCATCTAAATATTCATGTAAAGACTCGATCCTATAATCATATGGCTAAGGGGTTATTCCCCTTATCTCGATAAAGAAACTACTCGCTACTCATGGCACCAATGGGAGAAACTAGGAAAGAAAGCAAAGGAGTCATAGACCGCAATTCCGGATCTCCGTAGAGTCCAAGGCGGTGATGATTAAATGACTTGTTTACTTTTTCTCCCGCTCCTAGAGAAACATAGAAAAAGAAGTACCAGAGAAAGGAGATCCAGAATCAAAAATAAAAGAACTAACTTTATGAAAGAACTGATCTTTATTGCTCTTGAAAGGAAGATTATACTAAGTTAAAATGACAGAATTCTGCTTTTGATTGCATATAGAAAGAACTTGGGGGCCCTTTTCTTAGTGGAGTCCCCCCTCCTTTTATAGGGGAAGGAGGGGTGGAAACCCTAGATACAAGAATATCTAGAAGACTCCTAGCTGATGGCTGAAAATTTTCTGGATCTGGTCTATAGAGAAAATGGTTGATTGCTTTTAATTATGATGACCGCTTGCATTCTTTTTGCTGTAGATTCCCACACCAGAGATTTTGAACGCATTTTTGGGCTAGTTATAACTTTGAAAGCCATATGAAAATATATATTTCCTGTAGATAATTCAATTCTCTTTCCAACACATACTTACCCATTAAATTCTACCTTGGGATGTGAGAGTTATGGTAATTTTGGTGTGAGGTATATATTTAAATCAGTCACTGTGGAAATTTGTGCAAAATATCTTCCAAGAAAAATTAGTCATTGAGCATTTTCTTACAAAAAAACAACCAAATATAATTAAAACTCTAATTTAATATAAAAATCTAAACTAATACAATTAATTATAAAACTAAGAAGATAAATAACAAAACAATCCTAAAAAGATATCTAAAAGATGTAAATAAAAAAGATAAATACACTTATCAGGCGTGTCGACCTAGGCCTCACCAAAGTGGTGATGACCTGTCACAAGGTGTGACGGATTGTGGCATCAAAGGTCATGAGGGACACCCACCATAACATATCAGCTTGTTCGTCTTCAACCTAAGGTCACTAACCTAAGCAAGTCAAGAAGTATAACACAAGGGCAACAACTAAGCAAGTCTCTTTTGTTTCTTCAAAACAACACTCGAAACTATCAAGAAAACTTCTAACAAGCAAGGGATAACATTCTAGAGATAAAGAACAAGATAGCATATGAGGTGTGCTAATAACAAAGAGAGTTTAGAGTTATATAACCCGCCTCAAAGAACACCACCAAGATCCAAGCATCCAAGGCCAAGCTCCAAGCTTCACGAACTCAAGGTAGAAGAAGACCTTCCAAACTTGGCCACCAAAATACCTCCAAGAAAGAAGATGGAACCAAGGCTAGGAGGGTTCAGGATGAAAGAAAGATAACCAAGATCCATGTACAAGAAGAAGATAAGAAGAAAGAAGGAAAGAAAGAGAGCTAGAAACCATGGCTTACCAAGGTAGAAGATGAAGGAAACACCACAAGCTTGGGACTCGTCCACCAAGCTTCCAAGAGAGACTCCCCTAGCTCCTTATCTTCTTAAGGTCCTCCACCAAGGATAGAAAATAAGGATGGCCAAAAGGATTCTCTTGCATGGAGAGAAAGGGGCATATATACAAGAGGGATGAGAGAGGGACCATGGAAGAGGTGTCACCACTTTAGGAGTTTAGGTGCCACTTGTCAACGAGAAAGAGCTACATGCACAATACCATAAAAATAAGGTGATAAGATCTATGTCTCACCCACTAGGTCACCTATCATGGTCAAGCCCGATACCACATCTCCACATACCCATAACCCGATAGGGTAGTACCTAAGACACCCACAAACTGATACAAGGCCTCTCCAAGGCTCTCAAGCCCAAAACAACACTTCAAGGTGCAAAGCACACCTCAAACATGTGTCCAAAATAAGGTGTCCATCCCTCTCTCCCCTCTAGGTGGTTCTAAGAGAGAGAAGGATCCCACTAGAGGTGGCAAACTTGTATATCATCCCCTAACTCTGGGTGAATTGCAATTTGCACCAAAACCTCACCACAAAACACAAATAGTCAACAAACAATCTCAAAACAAGAAACTCAAGTTTCCAACTTGCCCTTATTATATCTCAGATGATTATAGAAAGGTGCTAAGCATCATGATTAAGAAAAACAAATAGGTTTATCAAAATGTGGGTAAGGGTCCTTACAGTTTCCTCATTATGTCATAGCTGAATGAAATAAAATGAATTGTAATCAAATTTTTTATGGTATCTTCTATGTCAATCATCAGATGATTGTCTCTATGGGCATACCTTACCAATAGACTCCCACTTGCACTTATAACCAATCACCCAAGAATCTCATTCTTAGTGATCTAAACATGTCCACCATGTTTTTGTTGTGCAAGTGCTAATCTAGCAGGTTAGCGACATTTTTCTATTAGTCAGTCTATTGCATGTTTCTTATCTCTTTTTCATGAGATGAAACTGTAGTAATATGGTATCAGATATTCCTTGCCTAATAAATGATTCCATTGTTGTCACGGTATTACTACTGAGTCATCAATGGTTGGAACATCTATAAGGTCATCATATGAACTTCTAGATCCATATAGTATCACTCTATGTTCATAAAACAATTATATTTAGCTTCTATTATAGAATAGTATGAATGACTATTAGATTGGAACCTTTCCAATTAATAACATTTCTCAATTTGAATCAAACATATTTTAATGTGATCACTTTTCATTATGGAAGCTTGCATTGATGTAACCCTTTACATCCAACTCTTCCATTATTGCTATCTTTAATTACTCACAATCTATCCTTAAGTACTTCTCAAATACTAATAGATATATTTAATGACTTTCTAATAAATTTATTGGAATTTAATATCATCTTGTCATGTCCAACACATACTAGATTATATGGGATAAGTACATTTATAGTTGTAACGTCCCAGAATTTGAGGCCTTGGATAGAATGATCTTAAAAGGAATGATTGGACTACCCATATCACCAAGGTGCACCTCCTTTTCTGGGAGCCCATCACTCAAGAACTCCATAGTTAAGCGTGCTCAACTTGGAGTAGTACTAGGATGGGTGACCAGTCAGGAAGTTGATCCTGGCTTGTGCATGAGTGAGGATAAAGCACGCAGTTAAGGCTAGTGGTGGTCTGTGGGGTCAGTTGTCATTGCTGAAACTCTACTAGTGCCTAGGGAAGTGGGCCCGGGTGTTACAAATGGTATCAGATCCAATTCCCCTCCAGTAGGTGGGGCCCACATGGGCCTTTGGCATACCAGTCTTTGAATCGTGCAGTCCATACATGTTGGAAAGGGCTATCTGAGTTGATGGAGCCGCCCATGTGCTGGTAGTATCCAGATATGTTGGAAAAGGCTATCTGAGTTGATGGAACCGCCCTTGCATTGGTAATCATGATCGAGAGCTGGGTGTACATGGGAAATTTGGGTCTACACTGAAATGGGGAAAGAGTATGAGGCCACATAGTTGAGCCTTGACGAGGACGTCAAGAGTATAAGTGGGGGAGATTGTAACATCACATGATATGAGGCTTGGGATAGAATGATCTTAAAAGGAATGATTGGACTACCCATATCACCAAGATGCATCTCCTTTTCTGGGAGCTCATCACTAAAGAACTCCATAGTTAAGCGTGCTCAACTTGGAGTAGTACTAGGATGGGTGACCAGTCGGGAAGTTGATCCTGGCTTGCGCATGAGTGAGGATAAAGTGCACAGTTAAGGCTAGTGGCGATATGTGGGGCTAGTCGTGTTAAACTTCTTCAAAACATTGTTATTGCATGTGCTCAAACTTATATTGTGAAACATTCAAGAACTATCTCTATAGGTCTTGATCCTTATCTCATAAGATGTTTCACCTGATCCTTCATTGTGGAAGGTGTTTTCATGCCATCTCTCAATATAAACAATATTGAGATGTTATTCCTAATTATATGTGCAATATTCATATATGATTCCACTAAATCTTTTGTAATAGCAAATTTCGTCTTTTATTTTGATTCAAGTCAAACACTTTGACTGACTTGTGAAGTCAAAAGATCCCTCTTATGAGATGCTTGTTTAAATCCCATATTGAACTTTGTATTTTATAAACTTTATTTGCATTCTTGAACTTATAAAAATGTTTTAAGTTGTGTCATGTACACATCCTTTGATGTATTCCCTTAAGGAATCTTGTTTCTATCTTCATATGCTAAATCTCTTAGTCTATTTTAACTACAACAATAAGCATGACAATTGGTAAAAGAATTTCTATCATGTTCAACAACTTGAACTGATTTGAAAAAGTATTCAACGGATATGTCCTTTTATGTTATCCACACATGTCTTTGCCATAAGATGCTATTGCACCCTTTAGGTATTACCCCTTTAGGTGGCTCTATCAAGGTCCTACCTTGTTAGCTTACATGGACCCCATAATGGCCTTGAGCCATTACTCAATGTAAGGACCTTGACCCGTGTTTTGGAATAACCCCATTTGTTTTGCTTAAGCGTGATGCTTAGCACCTTTTTCTAATCATATGAGATTTAATTAGGGCATGTTGGAAACTTGAGTTTCTTAGTTTGAGTTTGTTTGGTGACTATTTGTGTTTTCTGGTGAGGTTTTGGTGCAAATTGCAATTCACCCAGAGTTAGGGGTTGATATGCAAGCTTGCCACCTCTAGTGTGTTACTTCTCTCTCTTGGCACCCCCTAGAGGAGAGAGAGATGGAAACCTTGTTTTAAACACATGTTTGAGTTGTTCCTTGCACGTTGAAGTGTTGTCTCGGGATCGAGAGCCTTGGAGAGGCCTTGTATCGGTTTGTGGGTGTCTTGGGTACTACCCTATTGGGTTATGGGTATGTGGAGATGTGGTATCAGGATTGACCTTGGTAGGTGGCCTAGTGGGCGAGACATAGATCTTATCACCTTGTTTGCATGGTGTTGTGCATGTGGATCTTTCTCGTGGACAAGTGTCACCCAAACTCCTAAGGTGGTGACACCTATTCCATGGTCCCGCTCTCATCCCTCTTGTATATATGCCCCTTTCTCTCCATCCAAGAAAATCTTTTTAGCCATCCTTGCTTTCTCTCCTTGGTGGACGACCTTAAGAAGCTAAGGAGCTAGGGGAGTCTCTCTTGGAATCTTGGTTGGTGAGTCCCAAGCTTGTGGTGTTTCCTTCATCTTCTACCTTGGTAAGCCATGGTTTCTAGCTCTCTTTCTTTCCTTCTTTCTTCTTCTCGGCCATGGATCTTGGTTATCTTTCTTTCATCCCAAACCCTCCTAACCTTGGTTCCATCTTCTTCTTGGAGGTGTTTTGGTGACCAAGTTTGGAAGGTCTTCTTCTACCTTGAGTTTGTGAAGCTTGTATCTTGGCTTTGGAAGCTTGGATCTCGGTGGTGATAGTTGAGGCGGGTTATATTGCTCTAAACCCTCTTTGTTATTATCACACATCATATGTTGTCTTTCTCTTTGTCTCTAGAACGTTATCCCTTGCTTTTTAGTAGTTTTCTTGGTTGTTTTGAGTTCTATTTTGGAAAAAAAGGAGACTTGCTTAGTTGTTGCCCTTGTGTTATACCTTCTTGCCTTGCTTAGGTGAGTGACCTTAGGTTGAAGATGACCATGCCAATATGTTATGGTGGGTGACCATCACGACATGTGATGCCACAATCCATCACACCTTGTGACTGTTCGTCATGACCTTGGTGAGGCCTAGGTCGACATGCCTTGGTTATGTCTGTGTCGTCATGCCTTGGGCATGAATAGGCTGATATGAGTCCAGAGTGTTTAGTTTGCTTAGTAGTTGTTGAACCAACGAGATGGATAAGTTTTGATGGGGCTAGCCATCATGATCCTTGAGTGTCGTAAACCAATATGACTCTTAATTGGGATGCTTTGCAACTGAGATGCGCTACGACTAAGATGCGTTGCTAGCTGATATGTGCTATGAAGTGTTAGCTGTCATGGCCTTGGCCATCACACCTCTGGGACGTTGCTTCCTGACCTAAGAAAATGCTAGCTCGTCACAACTTAGTGTTATGTCGATATGTGATGTCGTACCTAGAGAGGCGTTGTCTGATTTGTAGTGAAGTGGAGAACTGTGACACCTTGTTAAAACCCTAAGCAACCTGTCACCCTTTTGATGCTTGATATACATGTGTTTCCCATTGCATGCTGACGACTGCTATGCCTTGGATGGTGTTGCCTGATATCCTTGTTCCCATTACACCCTAAGCATGTGGAGGCCGATATACTTCTTGAGAGATATAAACCGATACAGCTTGTGATGTAAATCAATACACCTCCTAAGAGGGTAGCCTGACACCATATCTTCTCATCTAATACATTCTAAAGCGATACCCCACCTTGACGAGGTTGCCTAACACAATTAGGGTTAACCTGAAACTCTATGTCATAATCCTAACCGATATCTTATGGTGGTTGATGATTATAGGGTTACGTGTTCATACGTGATACCCTATTGGTGGTTGTGTGAGAAATTATAAGAGTTATGTTTTTATAACCTTCATCTCATGATATGTCTTGTAATAGTGATGGAAGTGACAATCTAAGGGTGGTTGTTGATCCAGCCTTGTATACCCTAATTGATTAAATGGAAGCTCTAATTTTAGTGATGTAATGTGTATGACATGGATCTTATAAGCTGATAGTGTTGATGATGTATTTCTCTTATTATAAGCTCTAATTTTAGTGATGTAATGTAATGTGTATGACATGGATCTTCTTATTATAAGTTTCTAACCATGCAAGTAACTTCAGCTGATCTACATAGCCTGATATGAGCTATGGTGCTTATGATTTGTTTGAAATGGGCCTTATGAGGCATATAGTGTTGTTGACATCCTTGAAAGATAAAGTAAATGGTCTTATGACATAATGATGGCTTATTGTGTTGTATAGTAATTTCCTCAGTGATGAGAGGAAGGGTTGTTATCCCAAGATATGTGATCCTTGTAATGAGAGTTATGGTGAATGACAAGCATCAAGTGATAATGTGATGAGATCATACTCTGTGTGCTCAAATATGTCTGGTGATGTGTTATGCCCTTATTTATGTAGAATTTGTTTAGAAGTTGTACGTTGTAACTTGATTGATGTTAAAAGATTCTTAAATAACCTAATTAATGATGTAGAACCTAATCTTGTAGGTTTCCATGTGCCATAGATCCATTCAGTGTCAACATTTGCTGAATGGTAAAGCGAGTTTAACTCGGAGTGCATATTTTTCAATATGCGGGGTACAAGTCAAGTAATTCGTTATATCCTTAACTAAAGGATGTGTGAGATGACCATGCATGAGTCGATCTCGTTGTGGTATGGATGGCCATGTGTGAGCCACTCCTTCTAGTTAGAATGATCATGCATGAGCCTGTTCTTCTAGCACTGTACTTGTACCAAGGTGGGCTATCTATGATTATATATGTGCATGGTCATGCGTGAACCAATCCATGAGTTTGATTGTATGTCATTGTTGCAGTTGACTGATATGTCTCTACATGTGTTGACTCATGTACTGACCACGAGGTGGTGAGGTTTTGGATTCCGGCTCTTCCATCATACCTTGTATGGCACCAATTCTAACTTATGAAGTGGTCAGTTGGATTTGGGTGGTAAGACTCAAATCCTCAAGGCATAATACAGAAACATTGGATAATCAGCCGTGTAGTATAATTGTATAGGATCAGCCGTGTAGTATAATTGTATAGGATCAAAATACAGAAACATTGGATGAGCCCTTGCTTCATATTTATACAATATTGTTGATATGAAATATACATGTTATTCATATTCCTTTTAAATTGTTAAGATGTTTCATAATTCAACAATAATTGCTCTTCCTATCGATAATGAATACATGCTTCACATGGTTGTAATTATATTACCGTTTAGTTTATCTTATTTGTGATAATAATAGAGTTGGTGGAGAGTTCTATCTCCCACTCAGATTTGGAATCTCACCCCATGGGTTTCCCACGCCCTTTTTAGGTGGACGAGCACGAAGAGGTTGAGATCTTACAGAGGAGGTTGAGCAACAACAAGAGGAGCAGTAGCTGACTAGGTTGGAAGTGTTGTTGGATTTCTTTTAATGATATAGTCATAGAGTCATCCTATACACTCGGGTCCTTGGGGATGTTGTGTAGATGCTTTATGGATGTGCTTTCAATATGTGGTTGGCTTGTGTGCCCTGTTGTATATAGCTGTAATGAATACATGTATATATTGTCTGATACATGTTCCTGGTAAAATGTTGGTGCCACACATAGTAAATGCTTTGAGGCATGAAATCACCTGTATGTAAAATTTCATACTGTTTTGCAGTTTCATGACATAGTTTTAATTACATGCATGTTTCAGTAATTTGTTCATTAATCTTTCTTCCACGGTTAAGTTTTGAGTAATCTCACTTTGTGTGGCGTGGGGCATCACAGTCAGGTTGGTATCAGAGCTTTAGGTTTGCTAAGTCTATAGGGACCCAGGACTAGGGTTTGTGACTATTCTAGTGTCCTCCAGTCTGTCTTATAGTGACTTCTGCTTATGCAGAAGAAGAAGAAAGCTTACAAGATGTCTGGAGAACACGAAGAACATGCAGCCGAGAGCAGTGTTGTTGCACCAGGTGGTGGTGCAAGGAAACATGTACAAAAAGATTGGGTGTCTGAAGTCCCCCAGTTTGACACATCCATGGTTGAAAACCCTGCCCTTCAATCTCTTTTTGGACAGTTTATGGCTACTATGACTCATGTGGCAGACAGGATGCCTGCACCTAGGCCTAGGGCACCGGTTCC
This sequence comes from Alisma plantago-aquatica, assembly GCA_963693085.1. Lineage (NCBI taxonomy): Eukaryota > Viridiplantae > Streptophyta > Magnoliopsida > Alismatales > Alismataceae > Alisma > Alisma plantago-aquatica. Next base: position 51,234,795 of record OY856412.1, read on the forward strand.
CCATACTGAATCTTCGGGCACTGGGAAGACTTTTGAGTGGCTTCGTCATGTTGGACTGGTAGAGTATGCAGGGACGGCTGATCTGGAGGATGCAAATCTATTTCTTACCAAGCTTGAGAAGGCCTTCAAGATCCTGAGTATCCCTGAAGAGGATAAGGTGAAGCATGTATTGAAACTCCTGAGGGGGAGTGATGGCCATTCGTGGGACATAAAGGAGGAGAAGAGACCCAATGTTGTGATCGGTTGGGAGGAGTTCCGACGTGAGTTCGTTGTTCGTATTTTCCTCAGACATATCTTGATGACAAGATCAACCAGTTTGAGATGATTCGATAGGGATCCATGATGGTCAATGAGTATGAGGCAAGGTTTATGGAGTTGTTGAGGTTATATCCTCACATGGCTGCCACGAAGGATGAGCAGATTTGTCATTTTGAGAAGGGGTTGAATGTTGAGTTGTCTACCCCAACTACTGCCTTGGAGAATTAGGAGAACTTTGATGTGTTTGAGGAGTATGTTCATCGGATAGAATAGTCTGTGAAGGAGAAGAGAGAGGCAAGCATCAAAAAGAGGTCTGCATAGTCTCAAGGGTAGTCGTCAGGAGGCTTTAAGAATCTGAGGTTTTATGCACCGCCATCTTCATAGAGATTTAATGCTTTGACACAGTGGTCACCAAGTAAGGGTAGAGGCCATAGATTTCTACCTCTAGGAGCCCAGAGTGTTGCATCAACATCGGTGATAGGACCACCTAGGCCTTGGTATGAGAACAAGATGTGTTATAAGTGTGGACAAGTTGTCCTTACCAAACCGTTCTATCCAGTGAGAGAAGATTAAGTGACCCAACAACTGAGGAAAAGCCAGCAAGGCTCAGAATGATAGAAGAGCAACAACGTAGGAGGATGAGGACATGGTCAAGCGTCACAAGTTGGATCGTCTACTCATGGAAGTAGAGAATAGGGGCGACAATAGGCAACAAGATTCTACACTATGAGTCAACCAGAGGTGGTGGTCAACCCGTGAGTGGTGATAGGTCAGATGGAGTTATATCATTCTAATTTGTCTTCTTCTTACTTTGTATCTATTTTGGTTGACCTGGGTGTGACATACTCTCTTACCGCTTATGAAGTGCTTAGTAGTTGTCCTTTTCCCGTTAGTCGTAAGAAGAATAGTTTGTTGTTAGAAACCCCATTATTTGGTTCCGCAGTGTTGCAGGATGTGTGTCCTTCATGTGTCCTCTCCTTTTGAGGGCACAACATTCAAGTGGATCTCATCCCACTTGACATGCATGGATTCGACGTAATCCTTGGGATGGATACCTTAGAGAAGTACATAGTGGTCTTGGATTGTAGTTCAAAGCAAGTGAAGTTTATGGATGATAGTGAGACGTGGATTTTCCAAGGGGATAGGAAGATTCTTCCGACGTATCTGGTATCAGCCATGGTAGCAAGGAAGCTTTTGAGACAAGATTTTGAGGCATTCTTGGCACATGTTATGGATACTGAGGTAAGGAGTCCTGGTATTCTTGAGGTGTCAGTTGTCTAAGAGTTTGAGGATGTGTTTCTTGAGGAGTTTCTAGGTGTTCCCCCACCCCAAGGGATTGATTTTCAGATCAATCTGGTCCCCAACATGCAATCGATAGCTCATACATCGTATAGGTTGGCACCGACAGAGATGGAAAAGCTAAAGAGACAGTTGCAAGAACTGCTTGACAAAGGTTTCATCAAGATGAGTATGTCACCATGGGGTGCTCTAGTGTTGTTTGTGAAGAAGAAGGACATATCTATGAGGTTGTGTATAGACTACAGATAGTTGAATAAGGTGATGATAAAGAATAAGTATCCCTTGTCGAGGATAGACGGCCTATTTGATCAGTTTCATGGCACGACAATATTCTCAAAGGTAGATATGAGATTAGGATATCATCAATTGAGGATCAAGGAGGATGACATACCTAAGTCAGCCTTTAGGATGAGGTATGGTCACTACGAGTTTGTGGTTATGTGGTTTAGGCTAACCAATGCACCAACATCATTCATGGATTTGATGAACAGAGTGTTTCAACCGTTTCTTGATCAGTTCATTGTGGTCTTCATAGATGACATCTTGATATACATCCATGATGGTCAACAACATGAGCAACATCTTCGTCAGGCTTTGGCCGTGCTGAGGCAGGACCGACTTTATGCTAAGTTTGGCAAGTGCAAATTCTGGTTGAAGAAGGTAGCTTTTTTGGGGCATATTATATCTACCAAGGGAGTGTGTTTGGATCCTAAGAAAGTAGAGTCTGTGATAGAGTGGGAACAACCTAAGACACTGATAGAAGTGTGTAGTTTTCTAGGTTTGGCATGCTACTATAGGAGGTTTATCAAGGATTTCAGTGCTATCGCCTTACCCCTAACTAAGTTAACGAGGAAGGATGTGTTGTTTGTTTGGTATGACATTTGTGAATGTGCTTTTCAAACATTGAAGGAGAAGTTGACTACTGCACCTATTCTAGTTTTTCCTGAGCAAGGAAAAGGAGACATCATCTTTTGTGATGCGTCGAGGAATGGTTTGGGATGGGTGTTGATGCAGGACAAGCAAGTGGTTTCTTTTGCTTCCTAACAACTAAAGAAACACGAAGAGAATTACCCGACCCACAATCTGGAGTTAGCAATGGTAGTCCATGCTTTGAAGATTTGCAGACACTACATGTATGGGGAGAAGTGTCAGATCTTCATGGATTACAAGAACCTGAAGACATCTTTTCACAACAAGAACTGGATATGAGGTAGCATTGTTGGATGGAGTTGATCAAAGACTACGACTATACGATTGATTATCATCCAGGGAAGGCGCACATCGTAGCTGATGCATTGAGCAGAAAGTCTTCATCTTTGCCTATGGATAAAACGCAGTTGAGTTCTTTGATGTGCTACAAGTGAGACATGTTGGTCTCCTTGCGTCAGATGAATGTTAAGTTGGAGGTCTCCTTGCTAGCTAGTTTGTTGGCACATATATAGGTGAAGCCTATGCTAAGATAGTAGATCAGAGAAGCACAATAGAAAGATATTGTGATTTAACAAATTTGATCAAAGTTTGGCAGTGAGAAACATGATGATTTCCATGAATCGGATGATGGGACAATTTGTTACCATAACAAGATAGTGAATCATGATGCTAATAACCTAAGGAGGATGGTGCTGGAGGAGGCTCATTTGTCCATGTATGCTATGCATAGAGGTAGAACCAAGATGTATCATAACCTAAAAGATATGTATTGATGGCAAGGCTTAAAGAAGGATGTGGTTGAGTTCATTGTAAGATGTGTCGTATGTTAGCAAATTAAAGCTGAGCATCAGAAGCCTGTAGGAAAGTTGCAACCGTTACCTATACCTCAGTAGAAATGGGATCATGTAACTATGGAATTTGTGGTTGGTCTTCCTAGGACAACCAACGGTTATGATTCCATTTGGGTGATTATTGACAGGTTGACCAAGTCAGCACTTTTCCTTCTTGTGAAGTCAATGTTCACAGCAGAGAAGCTTGCCCAGATCTATGTGGATGATATAGTGCAGTTGCATGGTGTTCCATTTACTATCATGTCTGAAAGAGGTCCTCAGTTCATGAGTCACTTTTGGGAAGGACTACACACAATTTGGGTACGCAATTAAAGTTTAGCACTGCTTTTCACCCATACACAGATGGTCAATATGAAAGGAACATTCAGACCTTGGAGGATCTACTGAGGGCATGTATTCTTTAGTTTTCAGGAAGTTGGGACATACACCTCAGTTTGATGGAGTCCACTTACAACAATAGGTATCGGAGTAGCATTGGTATGGCACCTTATGAGGCATTGTATGGGAGACATTAAAGATCTCCATTATGTTGGTATGAGACAAGTGAGTATAAGCTTCTTGGTCCTGAGCTTGTGTAACGGATGATAGAAAAGATCAAATTGATCTAGCAACAATTGAAGGCAACACAAGATACACATAAATCATATGAAGACAATCACTTTAGACCCTTGGAGTTCTAAGTGGGTGACAAGATATATTTGAAAGTCTTTCCTTGGAAAGGTGTCTTGAGGTTTGGGAAGAAGGGTAAGTTGGCTCCTAGGTTTATGGGACCTTACCCAGTTGTGGCACATGTTGGGAAGGTGGCTTACCAGTTGGAATTGCCACCTGAGATGTACAAGTTGCATCCCAGTGCTTCATGTGAGTATGTTGAGGAAGTGCCATCCAGATACAGAGTTGATGTTGTAGCCTATGGAGGTAGAGCTTGATGAGGATATGACCTATGTGGAAGGTCCGATGTTGATCCTTGATCAGAGGGTGAAGAAGCTAAAGAGGAAGGACCTTGTACTTGTGAAGGTTCTCTGGCATCATTTTGGTATTGAGGAAGCCATGTGGGAGCTCAAGGAAGAGATGAAGAGGAAGTATCCCTCCTTTTTCTCTTTGAATTCGGGGGTGAAATACATGTTAGGGGTTTATGGCTTGTAAGGACCCTGACCCACATTTTAGGATAACCCCATTTATTTTTCTTAAGCATGATGCTTAACATCTTTCTCTAATCATCTGAGATGTAATTAGGGCATGTTGGAAACTTGAGTTTCTTATTTTGAGCTTGATTGGTGACTATTTGTGTTTTGTGGTGAGGTTTTGGTGCAAATTGCAATTCACCCATAGTTTGGGATTGATATGCAAGTTTGCCACCTCTAGTGTGTTCCTTCTCTCTCTTGGAACCACCTAGAGGAGAGAGAGATGGACACCTTGTTTTGGACACAAGTTTGAGGTGTGCAATGCACCTTGAAGTGTCTCCTGGGCTTGAGAGCCTTAGAGAGGCCTTGTATCAATTTGTGGGTGTCTTGGGTACCACCCTATCTGTAACACCCCTGACCTGGGTTATACTTTAACCCTAGGTGTTTTGATTAAGAAAGATGATTCAATGCTTAATCTCATCTTGTGAAAGGTAATTATGGTTCAAGAGGAACTTATATTACAATTCTTGTCCTTTTTGAACATTGTTGAAATCAATGTTTTGCCTGTTTTGGACTAAAGTGCAAATTACCCAAGTTGAGGGGTTTAAGTGCAAATTGTGCATGATAATATGTTCCTCATGTGTTGAAGAATCATGTGAGTAAAGATGATGCTGAGGTATGGCTTATGGAAGCATAAATACCAAGAAAGAGCTGATAAAGCAATGTATGTGCATGAAAACCTAGTTTTGGTGTAATGTGCAATTTACCCAAAACCCAGGGTGTAATATGTAAATTACCACTTCAATAAGGTCCCTAATGTTTCTTGGCATCAAGTAGAGCAAATAAAATGAGAGGGGCGCCTCATTTGAATTAAGTTGGAGGAGAGAGAATCTTGATATTAAAATAATCACGATTTAATCCTAATTGAAACCCTAATTCAATTTAGTGTAAAAACAAATATAATAATTGAAGGGCCTTCAACAAAAAATGAGATGGTTGAATTTTCTCAAGTGTGAACACATTTGTGCCTTTGCTATGCCACGAAAATATCTCAAGCAAGTGGATAACCCACTCACCATTATTATAAAGAAAAGTAATATCCACTCAAATTGGGATATTATTATATTATGATCTAAGGTGCTTAATTTGCTTTTCTTTAAATTGAGGATAATTGAGAGGAATAAGAGGCAAATGGGATAGCCTCGTATCCAAGTAATGAAAGGGGGAAGAGGCGGCACCAATTTTGGAATTAAATGCATTTTTATAAGGCATTTTCTCTCTCATGGAATTTCTTATAAAAGTACCTTTACCAAGCCAAAACAAAGGCTAATTCGGATTCTTTTCTTTCCCCTTGCTTGGGAAACGACTAAGGAGCTGTGGAGGAGCAGTAGGACGACCCCAACCTGTTGGTAAGGTCCTTGACATTCGTTCTCCTTGATTCCATGGTGGAAATCAAAAATAAATCATTGATTTCTTCTTATTTTGATCTCCTCTTCAACCCTAGCCAACTTTTCCATCCAAAAGCTTGGCGACGAGCCTAGGGGGAGTTGCAAAAACTTCATCCACTATTGTTGACGTGATCTTGGAGCTTTGAAGCTCAATTGGAGGCGGGTTTTATAACTTGAACCCTTAATATTGTTATTGCATTCAATTCCTTATCAAATGTTGATGCTTTCTTCATTTCTGAAATTTATTTTGGTTGATTGATGAAACCACCATGGAAATTACAGAAAATTTCGTGGGATTGTAGATTGAAGATGATGATTTCATCACAAGCACACACCTCAATTAATATCTTAGGCAAACAATTTCAAAATTTGGGACCAATCGATTTCAATGAAATTGGTTAAACGATTTCAACAAATTGATTGAAACCAAACAGTTTCAAATTGTTTGGAGTGGTTAACCATTTGCAATGGTTGACCATTTCAGGAAATATGCTGATGTAATTTGATATTGATCCAATGGGTTCAATTGGCTTGATCTTAATGGTTTCAATTGTGAATGATCCCTAAAATGCAAACCCTAATTGTTTATGGAAGCAATAACTGAGTATACTATGTCAAACATAGTTGTTTGTATTTGATCGGATGGTTGATGTAACCAAATCAAGTGGAGAGAATGATAGAAATGAATTCATACATGAGTATGATTCATATGGTGATTTAGGTTATGATCCTTAGTAAAGAGATCAAGAAACCCTAATTGATAAGGTTAATGAACCCTAACCCTGATTTAGGGAAATTCTGAGTAAAACCCTAATCTAGGGTAATAGTGTAACCCTAATTAAGTGTAATAGTGTAACCCTAATTAAGGGTAATAGTGTAACATTAATTAAGGGTAATGACTTGGGTAACTCTAATTTAAGGTAATGAAATGCCAAATCCTAATGGGATGAATAATGAATCCCTAATTTATGGGTAATTGGATGAAACCCTAATTGGGATGATTAGTGAAACCCTAATTGAGGGTGATTCCATGAGAAACCCTAATTGAGGATGATTCCATGTGAAACCCTAATTGAGTGAGATGGCATATGAAACCTTAAACCTAACACATAGTAAAGCTATGTGAAACCCTAAATTTGGGCTATAGTGCATGGAATTCTAATCATGGGCAATATGATGAAAAATCATAACCCTAATGTCTGGGTAATGATATGAGTAAACCTTAATGATGAAATAATGGATAATACCCTATAACGATGAAATATCTCAAGTGTTTGACTATAGGCAACCTTATAATAAGAAATGCCTTAACTTGAGATGAGTCCATATCATTGAAGATAGTTGGACAATCCTTGTGTGTGATTTATGAACATCATGGTAAAGGTGATAGTTTGGTGGATGAAAGTATTAAGATGTGATATTCCTTATTATAATATAAGTTAATAAACTCAAGTAAGATATAAGTGATGAGGGAAGTGATACATTGATACATGATAGATATCACATTTAGCATTTCAGGGTTGATATACCTTGATACATCTCAAATCCAATATTTTTGGATAAGATACACAAGGAGAGTGTTATGTAAATTGTTACAATGAAATGTAATGAGTTTAAAATACTTGATAAGTAAGCTAAAATGAGTATGATGTAATCATACCATGATAAAGATGAGAGATAAACTCACACCTTGTTTTGATGATCATTTAATGATAAACGATAAGAATATTAAATGATTGGAATGTCGATGGATGCTCCTAGATGTATGGAACAATATATTAGGGTTGGATTGATAAAATGAACATCAAACCCTAATTGATGTGAATAGTAAACCCTAACCCTATGGAGGAAATAGTGGTGTTACTATTATATTACATGAGTTAATATGTCATTGTTGCCTAGTGAGAGGTGACAAGATGTTTAATGGCCTTGTGAGCCATATGGTTAGATGTTACCTAGTAAGAGGTAACAAGATGTTTCATGGGCATGATGAGCCCTGAATGAGGTGTATTCCTCTTATGTTGATAAGGGTTGATACCCTGTGATATTGTGAAAAGGATTTATATCCTGTGATAATATGATGATTGGTGTAGTCTCATGAATGGCAAGTGAATATTACCAGGTGATGATGAGATGAGAAATTATGTTTCATATGTTTTATATCTTTTCAGGTTTTGATATTTATATGCTTGCTAGAAGTGAATTAGGGTTTGTATGGCCACTTGTTTGATGCAGCCTTAATTCACCCAATTGGCATAACTAATCAAGTGCAACTCTAATCATGTAGTGCCCTGTGTCGTAGAACCATCTTCAGTGTCAGAACTTGCTGGATGGTGAAACGAGTATTCCTAAGGGAAACTCAGATCGCATATTGTTGAATATGCGGGGGTGGCAGGTTGAGGATATATATACTTGTCATCCACAATTGCAGGTTATGGAGGATGGCTATGGTCATGCCTCAAATATTTGATGTGATTGAGGACAGCTGCGGTTGTACCTCGGATTAGAGGGTTTTGTATACCCTGTTTTCTAGTGTCGTAACTTGTACCAAGTACGGACTAGTTGATATCAATTGACTATATGTCACTGTTGGCAGTTTTACTGGTATGTCACTGCAGTTTACTCGTACTGACCGAGGGGAAGAGATCTTAGGATACCGGCACTCCTAGATCTTGTACGGAACCGAATAGCCCTTCGCAGGGGTCGGTTGGACTTTGAATGGTACGATTCAAATTCCCCAGGGCATAATAAAAGATATAATACAGCTGTATAGCATATTTGTTTAGGGTTATACATGACGCTTCACATTGGATGATAACCCTTATTTATTCTCTTTACATAAAGATGATGCTTAGTGCAAATAAGAGATAGTAATTATACTTATGTTGTGGATATGCATAAGACTGTAAATGTGTACATACAATAGTAATGCTTATGTTGATATTTTACTACTACTGTTGATTATAATCAAGATGCTAGATATCTCATGTTGATAGTTATGTTTCGCATGCTATCCATGCCTCTATAATTAGAAATACCTGGCAGAGGCTTAATGCCTGTAATTAGGGTTGATTAAAGTCCAATGCCTAGCTGTGTAATCAGGATTGGTATAGTCCAAAGCTTGAAACATTTATATCTGATTGATATAGTTTAATGCTTGAATAAGACATGATGATATATATAATCTCATGTCTGACATAAGTGAATAATTGTTTAGCAGACTGGCTAAGGCCAACAAATAGAAACAAGAATGAATCATGGGTGACACATCAGAATAATGAATGACATGTGCACAGCTTGAGATGTTGAAAATGTATGGTAGATAAATGTTATACATGTTCTTTCTATTCCTTATAAAGAGAATAGTTGAATTATTGTTCAATCATAGATATGTGTAATACTTTAAAAGATGAGAATGATCTAAATTGCTTATCTCTCGTTGGGGCAATTTTCAATTGTCTCACCCCTATGGGAACCAACATTTTTAGGTGGACGAGAGCGAAAGAGTCTGAGAATATCTTGCAGAGGAAGAACATCAGCAGCAACAGGGACAGTAGTGACAACTCAGGTTGAGTGTGCTGTCTGTCGTGTTTTGTAGATAGAAGTCCTATGTGTCGTCTCTGTACTCTCAGGTCCTCTGAGTTAGTACTTAGTGCTTTTAATTTATCGTTTTGATATTTTGGCTTGATGCCTCGAGGTTATTATGTTGTCTATGTTTTGCTTTTAACAAGGTAGTTGATGTTGTAACCCTCGAGAAGAGATGGTATAAGATATATACTTATGAACCATGATGTAAATGTAATACATTGGTTCTTGTTGAAAGAGTTTTCCTAAGATTGGGTATCTTTGAAAAAGGTTTTAAATTTTTAGTGATTTTCTATAATCCGCTGCTTAGTGAACGCTTCCGCATTAGTTAATTATGTTTTGTGAGTTGGATGCTACAATTTAGTGGTATCATAGCTCTAGGTTCGCTGAGTCTACAAAGACATAGGACTAAGGTAGTAGAGTTTGTTCTGGTATCATCCAGTGTATCTGATAATGTCTTTTGCTCATATAAGAGAAGAAGAACTGAAAGATGACTAGTTCACATGAGGAGATTGTTGTTGAGAGTATCAACGTTGCACCAAGAAGAGGTGCATGGGAGCAGGCAAGAGAGAGACAATTGCCTGAGAATCACCTAGTTGATCCATCTATGATAAGAAAATCTTTCTTTAAGTATTACTGTTGGAGAATTTAGGACAACAGTAATGTATATAGTGGATCAAGCATTGGCACTATAACCCAGATTACCAACCCCAATGATGATGTTTTAGATATCAACATGATTTGTAATCAGCATCTGCAGGTTGAAGCAAAAGGAAATGATGAATTTCTGGACTTAAATTGAGTATGTGCTCAACCTTAGCCTGTTGAATCAATCTTTGAGGCAGAGTTAGCCTGAGGCAGTGAATAATTCATGAATTATGAGAAGTTAGACAAGATAATGTCATTCAAATATGTCATTTTATGAATTCCATGATTAACTGAGAAAGGAAATGATTGAACTTTCCTTGATTAGTCCTATGAGGACTTATGTTTTGCATAGTAAAACATTACAAATGTTTTATGGTGTTCTTACCTCCTTGAGAAATTAGGAGGTACAGAAGATGTGCCTGAATGAAATTCAGGGATGATAAGTCTTATGCTTGTGATAATATGAAAAGAAGAAATATGATAGTATACAAAGTGCATACCACTTAATCTCAATATTTATATACCCTGGCCAGGTATACAACTATTGATGATAAAGGGGGTATGGAAACTCTTAGATTGTTGTCTTTTTTATTTCTCTGATCAAGTAGTCATTCTGAGACAATCTAATGAGTATCATGAAATCAGAAATATGGAATGAATAAATGTGTCATATCCCATGCATAAGAAAGAGAAGTCTGAGATAATCTCAGATGAGTATGTTGTATGAGGAACTAAAAGTGTACTCCTCATAAGATAAGAATAAGAATGAGGGAGATGAACCCTGTTCAATAATGATGCCAGCATAATAAAGATCTTTCCCATAATAAGGAAATGGGAAATGTGATGAGATCATGAGATAATCATAAACATGCTAGATAATAATAAAGAAAGGGATAATGACATGAAATCATCCTTACAAATTTCAATGCTAAAGGCAAGGAACCTAGGATGAGATAAAGAGTAAATGGTTCATGAATAGTTGAAAATACATAAATTAATAAGAGGAATATGAATCCTTGTTTTCTTTCCTTTCAGGGACATGGCAATCAAGTGGGTCTTAGGACACTTGATGTGCATAAGATAAATGTGTTCATGTGATGGATACTTAGAAAAGTATCAGTTATCTTGGACTTTGGTCCCAAGATGAGGACATATGAAACAATTAATGTTCCAAGATGAAAGGAATATATATATATATGATGTGTTTCCAACACATGTGATAGATACCAAGGTGAAAGATTCTGGTATCTGAGAGTTATCAGATGGGTTTGGTTGGCTACCTAGAGTGGTCAACTGTGAAATTAGTCTGATTATAATAATATGAACATCATAGGTTAGGGGTTTATGCTCTACATAAACATGATACTAATAAAGAATGGATGATGCTTCTCTGAATAAGAAAAGTGTTATTTGACACAAAGTTGACTCTATAGTCAATGATGAGGGATAGTGGGGCATGTGCCTTATGTGTTGATTCTATGAGAATCTTGTATGGAAACACTTGGTGCTGATCAAAGTTTTATGGTGTCTCTATAATAAGGAGATGATATGTGAAGACTAGATAGTATGATGAATAAAATACATCTGTCTTCCTTTATCTGGATTTCGAGGACGAAATCCTTGTTAGGGGTTTATAATTTGTAACACCCCTGACCTGGGTTATACTTTAACCCTAGGTGTTTTGATTAAGAAAGATAATTAAATGCTTAATCTCATCTTGTGAAAGGTAATTATGGTTCAAGAGGAACTTATATTACAATTCTTGTCCTTTTTTAACATTGTTGAAATCAATGTTTTGCCTATTTTGGACTAAAGTGCAAATTACCCAAGTTGAGGGGTTTAAGTGAAAATTGTGCATGATAATATGTTCCTCATGTGTTGAAGCATCATGCGAGTAAAGATGATGCTGAGGTATGGCTTATGGAAGCCTAAATACCAAGAAAGAGCTGATAAAGCAATGTATGTGCATTAAAACCTAGTTTTGGTGTAATGTGCAATTTACCCAAAACCCAGGGTGTAATATGTAAATTACCACTTCAATAAGGTCCCTAATGTTTCTTGTCATCAAGTAGAGCAAAGAAAATGATAGGGGCGCCTCATTTGAATTAAGTTGGAGGAGAGAATCTTGATATTAAAATAATCAAGATTTAATCCTAATTGAAACCCTAATTCAATTTAGTGTAAAAACAAATATAATAATTGAAGGGCCTTCAACCAAAAATGAGATGGTTGAATTTTCTCAAGTGTGAACACATTTGTGCCTTTGCTAGGCCACGAAAATATCTCAAGCAAGTGGATAACCCACTCACCATTATTATAAAGAAAAGTAATATCCACTCAAATTGGGATATTATTATAATATGATCTAAGGTGCTTAATTTGCTTTTCTTTAAATTGAGGATAATTGAGAGGAATAAGAGGCAAATGGGATAGCCTCGTATACAAGGAATGAAAGGGGGAAGAGGCGGCACCAATTTTTGAATTAAATGCATTTTTATAAGGCATTTTCTCTCTCATGGAATTTCTTATAAAAGTACCTTTACCAAGCCAAAACAAAGGCTAATTCGGATTCTTTTCTTTCCCCTTGCTTGGAAAATGACTAAGGAGCTGTGGAGGAGCAGTAGGACGACCCCAACCTGTTGGTAAGGTCCTTGACATTCGTTCTCCTTGATTCCATGGTGGAAATAAAAAATAAATCATTGATTTCTTCTTATTTTGATCTCCTCTTCAACCCTAGCCAACTTTTTCATCCAAAAGCTTGGGGACGAGCCTAGGGGGAGTTGCAAAAACTTCATCCACTATTGTTGACGTGAGCTTGGAGCTTTGAAGCTCAATTGGAGGCGGGTTTTATAACTTGAACCCTTAATATTGTTATTGCATTCAATTCCTTATCAAATGTTGATGCTTTCTTCATTTCTGAAATTTATTTTGGTTGATTGATGAAACCACCATGGAAATCACAGAAAATTTAGTGGGTTTGTAGCTTTAAGATGATGATGTCATCACAAGCACACACCTCAATTAATATCTTAGGCAAACAATTTCAAAATTTGGGACCAATGGATTTCAATGAAATTGGTTAAACGATTTCAATGAAATTGGTTAAACGATTTCAGCAAACTGATTGAAACAAAACAGTTTCAAACTGTTTGGAGTGGTTAACCATTTGCAATGGTTGACCATTTGAGGAAATATGATGATGTAATTGGATATTGATCCAATGGGTTCAATTGGTTTGATCTTAATGGTTTCAATTGTGAATGATCCCTAAAATGCAAACCCTAATTGTTTATGGAAGCAATAACTTAGTATACTATGTCAAACATAGTTGTTTGTATTTGATCGGATGGTTGATGTAACCAAATCAAGTGGAGAGAATGATAGAAATGAATTCATACATGAGTATGATTCATATGGTGATTTAGGGTATGATCCTTAGTAAAGAGATCAAGAAACCCAAATTCATAAGGTTAATGAACCCTAACCCTGATTTAGGGAAATTCTGAGTAAAACCCTAATCTAGGGTAATAGTGTAACCCTAATTAAGTGTAATAGTGTAACCCTAATTAAGGGTAATAGTGTAACCTTAATTAAGGGTAATGACTTGGGTAACTCTAATTTAAGGTAATGAAATACCAAATCCTAATGGGATGAATAATGAATCCCTAATTTATGGGTAATTGGATGAAACCCTAATTAGGATGATTAGTGAAACCCTAATTGAGGGTGATTCCATGAGAAACCCTAATTGAGGATGATTCCATGTGAAACCCTAATTGAGGGAGATGTCATATGAAACCTTAAAGCTAACACATAGTAAAGCTATGTGAAACCCTAAATTTGGGCTATAGTGCATGGAATTCTAATCATGGGCAATATGATGAAAAATCATAACCCTAATGTCTGGGTAATGATATGAGTAAACCTTAATGATGAAATAATGGATAATACCCTATAACGATGAAATATCTCAAGTGTTTGACTATAGGCAACCTTATATTAAGCAATTCCTTCACTTGAGATGAGTCCATATCATTGAAGATAGTTGGACATTCCTTGTGTGTGATTTATGCACATCATGGTAAAGGTGATAGTTTGGTGGATGAAAGTATTAAGATGTGAGATTCCTTATTATAATATAAGTTAATAAACTCAAGTAAGATAGAAGTGATGAGGGAAGTGATACATTGATACATGATAGATATCACATTTAGCATTTCAGGGTTGATATACCTTCATACATCTCAAATCTAATATTTTTGGATAAGATACACAAGGAGAGTGTTATGTAAATTGTTACAATGAAATGTAATGAGTTTTACATACTTGATAAGTAAGCTAAAATGAGTATGATGTAATCATACCATGATAAGGATGAGAGATAAACTCATACCTTGTTTTGATGATCATTTAATGATAAACGATAAGAATATTAAATGCTTGGAATGTCAATGGATGCTCCTAGATGTATGGAACACTATATTAGGGTTGGATTGATAAAATGAACATGAAACCCTAATTGATGTGAATAGTAAACCCTAACCCTATGGAGGAAATAGGTGTGTTACTATTATATTACATGAGTTAATATGTCATTGTTGCCTAGTGAGAGGTGACAAGATGTTTAATGGCCTTGTGAGCCATATGGTTAGATGTTACCTAGTAAGAGGTAACAAGATGTTTCATGGGCATGATGAGCCCTGAATGAGGTGTATTCCTCTTATGTTGATAAGGGTTGATACCCTGTGATATTGTGAAAAGGATTTATATCCTGTGATAATATGATGATTGGTGTAGTCTCATGAATGGCAAGTGAATATTACCAGGTGATGATGAGATGATAAATTATGTTTCATATGTTTTATTTCTTTTCAGGTTTTGATATTTATATGCTTCCTAGAAGTGAATTAGGGTTTGTATGTCCACTTGTTTGATGCAGCCTTAATTCACCCAATTGGCATAACTAATCAAGTGCAACTCTAATCATGTAGTACCCTGTGTCGTAGAACCATCTTCAGTGTCAGAACTTGCTGGATGGTGAAACGAGTATTCCTAAGGGAAACTCAGAGCGCATATTGTTGAATATGCGGGGGTGGCAGGTTGAGGATATATATACTTGTCATCCACAATTGCAGGTTATGGAGGATGGCTATGGTCATGCCTCAAATATTTGATGTGATTGAGGACAGCTGCGGTTGTACCTCGGATTAGAGGGTTTTGTATACCCTATTTTCTAGTGTCGTAATTTGTACCAAGTACGGACTAGTTGTTATCAGTTGACTATATGTCACTGTTGGCAGTTTGACTGGTATGTCACTGCAGTTTACTCGTACTGACCGAGGGGAAGAGATCTTAGGATACCGGCACTCCTAGATCTTGTACGGAACTGAATAACCCTTCGCAGGGGTTGGTTGGACTTTGAATGGTACGATTCAAATTCCCCAGGGCATAATAAAAGATATAATACATCTGTATAGCATATCTGTTTAGGGTTATACATGACGCTTCACATTGGATGATAACCCTTGTTTATTCTCTTTACATAAAGATGATGCTTAGTGCAACTAAGAGATAGTAATTATACTTATGTTGTGGATATGCATAAGACTGTAAATGTGTACATACAATAGTAATGCTTATGTTGATATTTTACTTCTACCGTTGATTATAATCATGATGCTAGATATCTCATGTTAATAGTTATGTTTTGCATGCTATCCATGCCTCTATAATTAGAAATACCTGGTAGAGGATTAATGCCTGTAATTAGGGTTGATTAAAGTCCAATGCCTGGCTGTGTAATCAGGATTGGTATAGTCCAATGCTTGAAACATTTATACCTGATTGATATAGTTTAATGCTTGAATAAGACATGATGATATATATAATCACATGTCTGGAATAAGTGAATACCTATTTAGCAGATTGGCTAAGGCCAACAAATAGAAATAAGAATGAATCATGGGTGACACATCAGAATAATGAATGACATGAGCAAAGCTTGAGATGTTGAAAATGTATGGTAGATAAATGTTATACATGTTCTTTCTATTCCTTATAAAGAGAATAGTTGAATTATTGTTCAATCATAGATATGTGTAATACTTTATAAGATGAGAATGATCTAAATTGCTTATCCTCTGCTCAGTTTTATATTAATTAAACTACAATAATGATGTTTCTGACGGAGAGTTATATCTCTCGCTGGGGCAATTTTCAATTGTCTCACCCCCGTGGGAACCAACATTTTTAGGTGGACGAGAGCGAAAGAGTCTGAGAATATCTTGCAGAGGAAGAACATCAGCAGCAACAGGGACAGTAGTGACAACTCAGGTTGAGTGTGCTGTCTGTCGTGTTTTGTAGATAGAAGTCCTATGTGTCGTCTTTGTACTCTCAGGTCCTCTGAGTTTGTACTTAGTGCTTTTAATTTATCGTTTTGAGATTTTGGCTTGATGCCTCGAGGTTATTATGTTGTCTATGTTTAGCTTTTAACAAGGTAGTTGATGTTGTAACCCTCGAGAAGAGATGGTATAAGATATATACTTATGAACCATGATGTAAATGTAATACATTGGTTCTTATTGAAAGCGTTTTCCTATGATTGGGTATCTTTGAAAAAGGTTTTAAATTTTTAGTGATTTTCTATAATCCGCTGCTTAGTGAACGCTTCCGCATTAGTTAATTATGTTTTGTGAGTTGGATGCTACAATTTAGTGGTATCAGAGCTCTAGGTTCGCTGAGTCTACAGAGACATAGGACTAAGGTAGTAGAGTTTGTTCTGGTATCATCCAGTGTATCTGATAATGTCTTTTTCTCATATAAGAGAAGAAGAACTTAAAGATGACTAGTTCACATGAGGAGATTGCTGCTGAGAGTATCAACGTTGCACCAAGAAGAGGTGCATGGGAGCAGGCAAGAGAGAGACAATTGCCTGAGAATCTCCTAGTTGATCCATCTATGATAAGAAAATTTTTCTTTAAGTATTACTGTTGGAAAATTTAGGACAACAGTAATGTATATAGTGGATCAAGCATTGGCACTATAACCCAGATTACCAACCCCAATGATGATGTTTTAGATATCAACATGATTTGTAATCAGCATCTGCAGGTTGAAGCAAAAGGAAATGATGAAATTCTGGACTTAAATTGAGTATGTGCTCAACCTTAGCCTGTTGAATCAATCTTTGAGGCAGAGTTAGCCTGAGGCAGTGAATAATTCATGAATTATGAGAAGTTAGACAAGATAATGTCATTCAAATATGTCATTTTATGAATTCCATGATTAACTGAGAAAGGAAATGATTGAACTTTCCTTGATTAGTCCTATGAGTACTTATGTTTTGCATAGTAAAACATTACAAATGTTTTATGTTGTTCTTACCTCCTTGAGAAATGAGGAGGTACAGAAGATGTGCCTGAATGAAATTCAGGGATGATAAGTCTTATTCTTGTGATAATATGAAAAGAAGAAATATGATAGTATACAAAGTGCATACCACTTAATCTCAATATTTATATACCCTGGCCAGGTATACAACTATTGATGATAAAGTGGGTATGGAAACTCTTAGATTGTTGTCTTTTTGATTGCTCTGATCAAGTAGTCATTCTGAGACAATCTAATGAGTATCATGAAATCAGAAATATGGAATGAATAAATGTGTCATATCCCATGCATAAGAAAGAGAAGTCTGAGATAATCTCAGATGAGTATGTTGTATGAGGAACTAAAAGTGTACTCCTCATAAGATAAGAATAAGAATGAGGGAGATGAACCCTGTTCAATAATGATGCCAGCATAATAAAGATCTTTCCCATAATAAGGAAATGGGAAATGTGATGAGATCATGAGATAATCATAAACATGCTAGATAATAATAAAGAAAGGGATAATGACATGAAATCATCCTTACAAATTTCAATGCTAAAGGCAAGGAACCTAGGATGAGATAAAGAGTAAATGGTTCATGAATAGTTGAAAATACATAAATTAATAAGAGGAATATCAATCCTTGTTTTCTTTCCTTTCAGGGACATGGCAATCAAGTGGGTCTTAGGACACTTGATGTGCATAAGATAAATGTGTTCATGTGATGGATACTTAGAAAAGTATCAGTTATCTTGGACTTTGGTCCCAAGATGAGGACATATGAAACAATTAATGTTCCAAGATGAAAGGAATATATATATATATATGATGTGTTTCCAACACATGTGATAGATACCAAGGTGAAAGATTCTGGTATCTGAGAGTTATCAGATGGGTTTGGTTGGCTACCTAGAGTGGTCAACTGTGAAATTAGTCTGATTATAATAATATGAACATCATATGTTAGGGGTTTATGCTCTGCATAAACATGATACTAATAAAGAATGGATGATGCTTCTCTGAATAAGAAAAGTGTTATTTGACACAAAGTTGACTCTATAGTCAATGATGAGGGATAGTGGGGCATGTGCCTTGTGTGTTGATTCTATGAGAATCTTGTATGGAAACACTTGGTGCTGATCAAAGTTTTATGGTGTCTCTATAATAAGGAGATGATATGTGAAGACTAGATAGTATGATGAATAAAATACATCTGTCTTCCTTTATCTGGATTTCGAGGACGAAATCCTTGTTAGGGGTTTATAATTTGTAACACCCCTGACCTGGGTTATACTTTAACCCTAGGTGTTTTGATTAAGAAAGATAATTAAATGCTTAATGTCATCTTGTGAAAGGTAATTATGGTTCAAGAGGAACTTATATTACAATTCTTGTCCTTTTTTAACATTGTTGAAATCAATGTTTTGCCTATTTTGGACTAAAGTGCAAATTACCCAAGTTGAGGGGTTTAAGTGCAAATTGTGCATGATAATATGTTCCTCATGTGTTGAAGCATCATGCGAGTGAAGATGATGCTGAGGTATGGCTTATGGAAGCCTAAATACCAAGAAAGAGCTGATAAAGCAATGTATGTGCATTAAAACCTAGTTTTGGTGTAATGTGCAATTTACCCAAAACCCAGGGTGTAATATGTAAATTACCACTTCAATAAGGTCCCTAATGTTTCTTGTCATCAAGTAGAGCAAATAAAATGATAGGGGCGCCTCATTTGAATTAAGTTGGAGGAGAGAATCTTGATATTAAAATAATCAAGATTTAATCCTAATTGAAACCCTAATTCAATTTAGTGTAAAAACAAATATAATAATTGAAGGGCCTTCAACCAAAAATTAGATGGTTGAATTTTCTCAAGTGTGAACACATTTGTGCCTTTGCTAGGCCACGAAAATATCTCAAGCAAGTGGATAACCCACTCACCATTATTATAAAGAAAAGTAATATCCACTCAAATTGGGATATTATTATAATATGATCTAAGGTGCTTAATTTGCTTTTCTTTAAATTGAGGATAATTGAGAGGAATAAGAGTAAAATGGGATAGCCTCGTATCCAAGGAATGAAAGGGGGAAGAGGCGGCACCAATTTTGGAATTAAATGCATTTTTATAAGGCATTTTCTCTCCCATGGAATTTCTTATAAAAGTACCTTTACCAAGCCAAAACAAAGGCTAATTCGGATTCTTTTCTTTCCCCTTTCTTGGAAAATGACTAAGGAGATGCGGAGGAGCAGTAGGACGACCCCAACCTGTTGGTAAGGTCCTTGACATTCGTTCTCCTTGATTCCATGGTGGAAATCAAAAATAAATCATTGATTTCTTCCTATTTTGATCTCCTCTTCAACCCTAGCCAACTTTTTCATCCAAAAGCTTGGGGACGATCCTAGGGGGAGTTTCAAAAACTTCATCCACTATTGTTGATGTGATCGTGGAGCTTTGAAGCTCAATTGGAGGCGGGTTTTATAACTTGAACCCTTAATATTGTTATTGCATTCAATTCCTTATCAAATGTTGATGCTTTCTTCATTTCTGAAATTTATTTTGGTTGATTGATGAAACCACCATGGAAATCACAGAAAATTTCGTGGGTTTGTAGCTTTAAGATGATGATGTCATCACAAGCACACACCTCAATTAATATCTTAGGCAAACAATTTCAAAATTTGGGACCAATCGATTTCAATGAAATTGGTTAAACGATTTCAATGAAATTGGTTAAACGATTTCAACAAACTGATTGAAACCAAACAGTTTCAAACTGTTTGGAGTGGTTAACCATTTGCAATGGTTCACCATTTGAGGAAATATGCTGATGTAATTGGATATTGATCCAATGGGTTCAATTGGTTTGATCTTAATGGTTTCAATTGTGAATGATCCCTAAAATGCAAACCCTAATTGTTTATGGAAGCAATAACTTAGTATACTATGTCAAACATATTCGTTTGTATTTGATCGGATGGTTGATGTAACCAAATCAAGTGGAGAGAATGATAGAAATGAATTCATACATGAGTATGATTCATATGGTGATTTAGGGTATGATCCTTAGTAAAGAGATCAAGAAACCCTAATTGATAAGGTTAATGAACCCTAACCCATATTTAGGGAAATTCTGAGTAAAACCCTAATCTATGGTAATAGTGTAACCCTAATTAAGTGTAATAGTGTAACCCTAATTAAGGGTAATAGTGTAACCTTAATTAAGGGTAATGACTTGGGTAACTCTAATTTAAGGTAATGAAATACCAAATCCTAATGGGATGAATAATGAATCCCTAATTTATGGGTAATTGGATGAAACCCTAATTGGGATGATTAGTGAAACCCTAATTGAGGGTGATTCCAAGAGAAACCCTAATTGAGGATGATTCCATGTGAAACCCTAATTGAGGGAGATATCATATGAAACCTTAAAGCTAACACATAGTAAAGCTATGTGAAACCCTAAATTTGGGCTATAGTGCATGGAATTCTAATCATGGGCAATATGATGAAAAATCATAACCCTAATGTCTGGGTAATGATATGAGTAAACCTTAATGATGAAATAATGGATAATACCCTATAACGATGAAATATCTCAAGTGTTTGACTATAGGCAAGCTTATAATAAGCAATTCCTTCACTTGAGATGAGTCCATATCATTGAAGATAGTTGGACATTCCTTGTGTGTGATTTATGCACATCATGGTAAAGGTGATAGTTTGGTGGATGAAAGTATTAAGATGTGAGATTCCTTATTATAATATAAGTTAATAAACTCAAGTAAGATAGAAGTGATGAGGGAAGTGATACATTGATACATGATAGATATCACATTTAGCATTTCAGGGTTATATACCTTGATACATCTCAAATCCAATATTTTTGGATAAGATACACAAGGAGAGTGTTATGTAAATTGTTACAATGAAATGTAATGAGTTTAACATGCTTGATAAGTAAGCTAAAATGAGTATGATGTAATCATACCATGATAAGGATGAGAGATAAACTCATACCTTGTTTTGATGATCATTTAATGATAAACGATAAGAATATTAAATGCTTGGAATGTCAATGGATGCTCCTAGATGTATGGAACAATATATTAGGGTTGGATTGATAAAATGAACATGAAACCCTAATTGATGTGAATAGTAAACCCTAACCCTATGGAGGAAATAGGTGTGTTACTATTATATTACATGAGTTAATATGTCATTGTTGCCTAGTGAGAGGTGACAAGATGTTTAATGGCCTTGTGAGCCATATGGTTAGATGTTACCTAGTAAGAGGTAACAAGATGTTTCATGGGCATGATGAGCCCTGAATGAGGTGTATTCCTCTTATGTTGATAAGGGTTGATACCCTGTGATATTGTGAAATGGATTTATATCCTGTGATAATATGATGATTGGTGTAGTCTCATGAATGGCAAGTGAATATTACCAGGTGATGATGAGATGAGAAATTATGTTTCATATGTTTTATATCTTTTCAAGTTTTGATATGTATATGCTTGCTAGAAGTGAATTAGGGTTTGTATGTCCACTTGTTTAATGCAGCCTTAATTCACCCAATTGGCATAACTAATCAAGTGCAACTCTAATCATGTAGTACCCTGTGTCGTAGAACCATCTTCAGTGTCAGAACTTGCTAGATGGTGAAACGAGTATTCCTAAGGGAAACTCAGAGCGCATATTGTTGAATATGCGGGGGTGGAAGGTTGAGGATATATATACTTGTCATCCACAATTGCAGGTTATGGAGGATGGCTATGGTCATGCCTCAAATATTTGATGTGATTGAGGACAGCTGCGGTTGTACCTCGGATTAGAGGGTTTTGTATACCCTATTTTCTAGTGTCGTAACTTGTACCAAGTGCGGACTAGTTGTTATCAGTTGACTATATGTCACTGTTGGCAGTTTGACTGGTATGTCACTGCAGTTTACTCGTACTGACCGAGGGGAAGAGATCTTAGGATACCGGCACTCCTAGATCTTGTACGGAACCGAATAGCCCTTCGCAGGGGTCGGTTGGACTTTGAATGGTACGATTCAAATTCCCCAGGGCATAATAAAAGATATAATACATCCGTATAGCATATCTGTTTAGGGTTATACATGATGCTTCACATTGGATGATAACCCTTGTTTATTCTCTTTACATAAAGATGATGCTTAGTGCAACTAAGAGATAGTAATTATACTTATGTTGTGGATATGCATAAGACTGTAAATGTGTACATACAATAGTAATGCTTATGTTGATATTTTACTGCTACTGTTGATTATAATCATGATGCTAGATATCTCATGTTGATAGTTATGTTTCGCATGCTATCCATGCCTCTATAATTAGAAATACCTGGTAGAGGATTAATGCCTGTAATTTGGGTTGATTAAAGTCCAATGCCTGGCTGTGTAATCAGGATCGGTATAGTCCAATGCTTGAAACATTTATACCTGATTGATATAGTTTAATGCTTGAATAAGACATGATGATATATATAATCACATGTCTGGCATAAGTGAATACATGTTTAGCAGATTGGCTAAGGCCAACAAACAGAAACAAGAATGAATCATGGGTGACACATCAGAATAATGAATGACATGAGCAAAGCTTGAGATGTTGAAAATGTATGGTAGATAAATGTTATACATGTTCTTTCTATTCCTTATAAAGAGAATAGTTGAAATATTGTTCAATCATAGATATGTGTAATACTTTAAAAGATGAGAATGATCTAAATTGCTTATCCTCTGCTCAGTTTTATATTAATTAAACTACCATAATGATGTTTCTGACGGAGAGTTATATCTCTCGCTGGGGCAATTTTCAATTGTCTCACCCCCGTGGGAACCAAAATTTTTAGGTGGGTGAGAGCGAAAGAGTCTGAGAATATCTTGCAGAGGAAGAACATCAGCAGCAACAGGGACAGTAGTGACAACTCAGGTTGAGTGTGTTGTCTGTCATGTTTTGTAGATAGAAGTCCTATGTGTCGTCTTTGTACTCTCAGGTCCTCTGAGTTTGTACTTAGTGCTTTTAATTTATCGTTTTGAGATTTTGGCTTGATGCCTCGAGGTTATTATGTTGTCTATGTTTAGCTTTTAACAAGGTAGTTGATGTTGTAACCCTCGAGAAGAGATGGTATAAGATATATACTTATGAACCATGATGTAAATGTAATACATTGGTTCTTGTTGAAAGAGTTTTCCCATGATTGGGTATCTTTGAAAAAGGTTTTAAATTTTTAGTGATTTTCTATAATCCGCTGCTTAGTGAACGCTTCCGCATTAGTTAATTATGTTTTGTGAGTTGGATGCTACAATTTAGTGGTATCAGAGCTCTAGGTTCGCTGAGTCTACAGAGACATAGGACTAAGGTAGTAGAGTTTGTTCTGGTATCATCCAGTGTATCTGATAATGTCTTTTGCTCATATAAGAGAAGAAGAACTTAAAGATGACTAGTTCACATGAGGAGATTTCTACTGAGAGTATCAACGTTGCACCAAGAAGAGGTGCATGGGAGCAGGCAAGAGAGAGACAATTGCCTGAGAATCTCCTAGTTGATCCATCTATGATAAGAAAATCTTTCTATAAGTATTACTATTGGAGAATTTAGGACAACAGTAATGTATATAGTGGATCAAGCATTGGCACTATAACCCAGATTACCAACCCCAATGATGATGTTTTAGATATCAACATGATTTGTAATCAGCATCTGCAGGTTGAAGCAAAAGGAAATGATGAAATTCTGGACTTAAATTGAGTATGTGCTCAACCTTAGCCTGTTGAATCAATCTTTGAGGCAGAGTTAGCCTGAGGCAGTGAATAATTCATGAATTATGAGAAGTTAGACAAGATAATGTCATTCAAATATGTCATTTTATGAATTCCATGATTAACTGAGAAAGGAAATGATTGAACTTTCCTTGATTAGTCCTATGAGGACTTATGTTTTGCATAGTAAAACATTACAAATGTTTTATGTTGTTCTTACCTCCTTGAGAAATGAGGAGGTACAGAAGATGTGCCTGAATGAAATTCAGGGATGATAAGTCTTATGCTTGTGATAATATGAAAAGAAGAAATATGATAGTATACAAAGTGCATACCACTTAATCTCAATATTTATATACCCTGGCCAGGTATACAACTATTGATGATAAAGTGGGTATGGAAACTCTTAGATTGTTGTCTTTTTGATTGCTCTGATCAAGTAGTCATTCTGAGACAATCTAATGAGTATCATGAAATCAGAAATATGGAATGAATAAATGTGTCATATCCCATGCATAAGAAAGAGAAGTCTGAGATAATCTCAGATGAGTATGTTGTATGAGGAACTAAAAGTGTACTCCTCATAAGATAAGAATAAGAATGAGGGAGATGAACCCTGTTCAATAATGATGCCAGCATAATAAAGATCTTTCCCATAATAAGGAAATGGGAAATGTGATGAGATCATGAGATAATCATAAACATGCTAGATAATAATAAAGAAAGGGATAATGACATGAAATCATCCTTACAAATTTCAATGCTAAAGGCAAGGAACCTAGGATGAGATAAAGAGTAAATGGTTCATGAATAGTTGAAAATACATAAATTAATAAGAGGAATATGAATCCTTGTTTTCTTTCCTTTCAGGGACATGGCAATCAAGTGGGTCTTAGGACACTTGATGTGCATAAGATAAATGTGTTCATGTGATGGATACTTAGAAAAGTATCAGTTATCTTGGACTTTGGTCCCAAGATGAGGACATATGAAACAATTAATGTTCCAAGATGAAAGGAATATATATATATGATGTGTTTCCAACACATGTGATAGATACCAAGGTGAAAGATTCTGGTATCTGAGAGTTATCAGATGGGTTAGGTTGGCTACCTAGAGTGGTCAACTGTGAAATTAGTCTGATTATAATAATATGAACATCATATGTTAGGGGTTTATGCTCTGCATAAACATGATACTAATAAAGAATGGATGATGCTTCTCTGAATAAGAAAAGTGTTATTTGACACAAAGTTGACTCTATAGTCAATGATGAGGGATAGTGGGGCATGTGCCTTGTGTGTTGATTCTATGAGAATCTTGTATGGAAACACTTGGTGCTGATCAAAGTTTTATGGTGTCTCTATAATAAGGAGATGATATGTGAAGACTAGATAGTATGATGAATAAAATACATCTGTCTTCCTTTATCTGGATTTCGAGGACGAAATCCTTGTTAGGGTTTATAATTTGTAACACCCCTGACCTGGGTTATACTTTAACCCTAGGTGTTTTGATTAAGAAAGATAATTAAATGCTTAATATCATCTTGTGAAAGGTAATTATGGTTCAAGAGGAACTTATATTACAATTCTTGTCCTTTTTTAACATTGTTGAAATCAATGTTTTGCCTGTTTTGGACTAAAGTGCAAATTACCCAAGTTGAGGGGTTTAAGTGCAAATTGTGCATGATAATATGTTCCTCATGTGTTGAAGCATCATGTGAGTAAAGATGATGCTGAGGTATGGCTTATGGAAGCCTAAATACCAAGAAAGAGCTGATAAAGCAATGTATGTGCATGAAAACCTAGTTTTGGTGTAATGTGCAATTTACCCAAAACCCAGGGTGTAATATGTAAATTACCACTTCAATAAGGTCCCTAATGTTTCTTGTCATCAAGTAGAGCAAAGAAAATGATAGGGGCGCCTCATTTGAATTAAGTTGGAGGAGAGAGAATCTTGATATTAAAATAATCAAGATTTAATCCTAATTGAAACCCTAATTCAATTTAGTGTAAAAACAAATATAATAATTGAAGGGCCTTCAACAAAAAATGAGATGGTTGAATTTTCTCAAGTGTGAACACATTTGTGCCTTTGCTAGGCCACAAAAATATCTCAAGCAAGTGGATAACCCACTCACCATTATTATAAAGAAAAGTAATATCCACTCAAATTGGGATATTATTATAATATGATCTAAGGTGCTTAATTTGCTTTTCTTTAAACTGAGGATAATTGAGAGGAATAAGCGGCAATTGGGATAGCCTCGTATCCAAGGAATGAAAGGGGGAAGAGGCGACACCAATTTTGGAATTAAATGCATTTTTATAAGGCATTTTCTCTCTCATGGAATTTCTTATAAAAGTACCTTTACCAAGCCAAAACAAAGGCTAATTCGGATTCTTTTCTTTCCCCTTTCTTGGAAAACGACTAAGGAGCTGTGGAGGAGCAGTAGGACGACCCCAACCTGTTGGTAAGGTCCTTGACATTCGTTCTCCTTGATTCCATGGTGGAAATAAAAAATAAATCATTGATTTCTTCTTATTTTGATCTCCTCTTCAACCCTAGCCAACTTTTTCATCCAAAAGCTTGGGGACGAGCCAAGGGGGAGTTGCAAAAACTTCATCCACTATTGTTGACGTGATATTGGAGCTTTGAAGCTCAATTGGAGGCGGGTTTTATAACTTGAACCCTTAATATTGTTATTGCATTCAATTCCTTATCAAATGTTGATGCTTTCTTCATTTCTGAAATTTATTTTGGTTGATTGATGAAACCACCATGGAAATCACACCAAATTTCGTGGGTTTTTAGCTTGAAGATGATGATTTCATCACAAGCACACACCTCAATTAATATCTTAGGCAAACAATTTCAAAATTTGGGACCAATCGATTTCAATGAAATTGGTTAAACGATTTCAACAAATTGATTGAAACCAAACAGTTTCAAACTGTTTGGAGTGGTTAACCATTTGCAATGGTTGACCATTTGAGGAAATATGCTGATGTAATTGGATATTGATCCAATGGGTTCAATTGATTTGATCTTAATGGTTTCAATTGTGAATGATCCCTAAAATGCAAACCCTAATTGTTTATGGAAGCAATAACTCAGTATACTATGTCAAACATAGTTGTTTGTATTTGATCGGATGGTTGATGTAACCAAATCAAGTGGAGAGAATGATAGAAATGAATTCATACATGAGTATGATTCATATGGTGATTTAGGGTATGATCCTTAGTAAAGAGATCAAGAAAACCTAATTGATAAGGTTAATGAACCCTAACCCTGATTTAGGGAAATTCTGAGTAAAATCCTAATCTAGGGTAATAGTGTAACCCTAATTAAGTGTAATAGTATAACCCTAATTAAGGGTAATAGTGTAACCTTAATTAAGGGTAATGACTTGGGTAACTCTAATTTAAGGTAATGAAATGACAAATCCTAATGGGATGAATAATGAATCCCTAATTTATGGGTAATTGGATGAAACCCTAATTGGGATGATTAGTGAAGCCCTAATTGAGGGTGATTCCATGAGAAACCCTAATTGAGGATGATTCCATGTGAAACCCTAATTGAGGGAGATGTCATATGAAACCTTAAACCTAACACATAGTAAAGCTATGTGAAACCCTAAATTTGGGCTATAGTGCATGGAATTCTAATCATGGGCAATATGATGAAAAATCATAACCCTAATGTCTGGGTAATGATATGAGTAAACCTTAATGATGAAATAATGGATAATACCCTATAACGATGAAATATCTCAAGTGTTTGACTATAGGCAACCTTATAATAAGCAATTCCTTAACTTGAGATGAGTCCATATCATTGAAGATAGTTGGACAATCCTTGTGTGTGATTTATGCACATCATGGTAAAGGTGATAGTTTGGTGGATGAAAGTATTAAGATGTGAGATTCCTTATTATAATATAAGTTAATAAACTCAAGTAAGATAGAAGTGATGAGGGAAGTGATACATTGATACATGATAGATATCACATTTAGCATTTCAGGGTTGATATACCTTGATACATCTCAAATCCAATATTTTTGGATAAGATACACAAGGAGAGTGTTATGTAAATTGTTACACTGAAATGTAATGAGTTCAACATACTTGATAAGTAAGCTAAAATGAGTATGATGTAATCATACCATGATAAGGATGAGAGATAAACTCATACCTTGTTTTGATGATCATTTAATGATAAACGACAAGAATATTAAATGCTTGGAATGTCGATGGATGCTCCTAGATGTATGGAACAATATATTAGGGTTGGATTGATAAAATGAACATGAAATCCTAATTGATGTGAATAAAAAACCCTAACCCTATGGAGGAAATAGTGGTGTTACTATTATATTACATGAGTTAATATGTCATTGTTGCCTAGTGAGAGGTGACAAGATGTTTAATGGCCTTGTGAGCCATATGGTTAGATGTTACCTAGTAAGAGGTAACAAGATGTTTCATGGTAATGATGAGCCCTGAATGAGGTGTAATCCTCTTATGTTGATAAGGGTTGATACCCTGTGATATTTTGAAAAGGATTTATATCCTGTGATAATATGATGATTGGTGTAGTCTCATGAATGGCAAGTGAATATTACCAGGTGATGATGAGATGAGAAATTATGTTTCATATGTTTTATATCTTTTCAGGTTTTGATATTTATATGCTTGCTAGAAGTGAATTAGGGTTTGTATGTCCACTTGTTTGATGCAGCCTTAATTCACCCAATTGGCATAACTAATCAAGTGCAACTCTAATCATGTAGTGCCCTATGTCGTAGAACCATCTTCAGTGTCAGAACTTGCTGGATGGTGAAATGAGTATTGCTAATGGAAACTCGGAGTGCATATTGTTGAATATGCGGGGGTGGCATGTTGAGGATATATATACTTGTCATCCACAATTGTAGGTTATGGAGGATGGCTATGGTCATGCCTCAAATATTTGATGTGATTGAGGACATCTGCGGTTGTACCTCGTATTAGAGGGTTTTGTATACCCTGTTTTCTAGTGTCGTAACTTGTACCAAGTACGGACTAGTTGTTATCAGTTGACTATATGTCACTGTTGGCAGTTTGACTGGTATGTCACTGCAGTTTACTCGTACTGACCGAGGGGAAGAGATCTTAGGATACCGGCACTCCTAGATCTTGTACGGAACCGAATAGCCCTTCGCAGGGGTGGGTTGGACTTTGAATGGTACGATTCAAATTCCCCAGGGCATAATAAAAGATATAATACAGTCGTATAGCATATATGTTTAGGGTTATACATGACGCTTCACATTGGATGATAACCCTTGTTTATTCTCTTTACATAAAGATGATGCTTAGTGAAACTAAGAGATAGTAATTATACTTATGTTGTGGATATGCATAAGACTATAAATGGGTACATACAATAGTCATGCTTATGTTGATATTTTACTGCTACTGTTGATTATAATCATGATGCTAGATATCTCATGTTGATAGTTATGTTTCGCATGCTATCCATGCCTCTATAATTAGAAATACCTGGCAGAGGCATAATGCCTGTAATTAGGGTTGATTAAAGTCCAATGCCTGGCTGTGTAATCAGGATTGGTATAGTCAAATGCTTGAAACATTTATACCTGATTGATATAGTTTAATTCTTGAATAAGACATGATGATATATATAATCACATGTCTGGCATAAGTGAATACCTGTTTAGCAGATTGGCTAAGGCCAACAAATAGAAACAAGAATGAATCATGGGTGACACATCATAATAATGAATGACATGAGCAAAGCTTGAGATTTTGAAAATGTATGGTAGATAAATGTTATACATGTTCTTTCTATTCCTTATAAAGAGAATAGTTGAATTATTGTTCAATCATATATATGTGTAATACTTTAAAAGATGAGAATGATCTAAATTGCTTATCCTCTGCTCAGTTTTATATTAATTAAACTACAATAATGATGTTTCTGGCGGAGAGTTATATCTCTCGCTAGGGCAATTTTCAATTGTCTCACCCCCGTGGGAACCAACATTTTTAGGTGGACGAGAGTGAAAGAGTCTGAGAATATCTTGCAGAGGAAGAACATCAGCAGCAACAGGGACAATATTGACAACTCAGGTTGAGTGTGTTGTCTGTCGTGTTTTGTAGATAGAAGTCTTATGTGTCGTCTCTGTACTCCCAGGTCCTCTGAGTTAGTACTTAGTGCTTTTAATTTATCGTTTTGAGATTTTGGCTTGATGCCTCGAGGTTATTATGTTGTCTATGTTTAGCTTTTAACAAGGTAGTTGATGTTGTAACCCTCGAGAATAGATGGTATAAGATATATACTTATGAACCATGATGTAAATGTAATACATTGGTTCTTGTTGAAAGAGTTCTCCTATGATTGGGTATCTTTGAAAAAGGTTTTAAATTTTTAGTGATTTTCTATAATCCGTTGCTTAGTGAACGCTTCCGCATTAGTTAATTATGTTTTGTGAGTTGGATGCTACACTATCAGGTTATGGGTATGTGGTATCAGGCTTGACCTTGGTAGGTGACCTAGTGGGCGATACATAGATCTTATCACCTTATTTTCATGGTGTTGTGCATGTGGCTCTTTCTTGTAGACAAGTGGCACCTAAACTCCTAAGGAGGTGACACCTCTTCCATGGTCCCTCTCTCATCCCTCTTGTATATATGCCCCTTTCTTTCCATGCAAGAGAATTTTTTTGGACATCTTTTCTTTCTATCCTTGGTGGAAGACATTATGAAGCTAAGGAGCTAGGGTAGTCTCTCTTGGAAGCTTGGTAGACGAGTCCCAAGCTTGTGGTGTTTCCTTCATATTCTACCTTGGTAAGCCATGGTTTCTAGCTCTCTATCTTTCCTTCTTTCTTCTTCTTGGCCATGGATCTTGGTTATCTTTCTTTCATCCCAAACCCTCCTAAACTTGGTTCCATGTTCTTCCTTGGAGGTGTTGTGGTGACCAAGTTTGGAAGGTCTTCTTCTACCTTGAGTTCGCGAAGCTTGGAGCTTGGCCTTGGAAGCTTTGATCTTAGTGGTGATCTTTCAGGCGGGTTATATAACTCTAAACTCTATTTGTTATTATCACACCTCATATTCTATCTTGTTATTTATCTCTAGAACATCATCCCTTTCTTGTTAGTAGTTTTCTTGGTAGTTTTGAGTTCTATTTAAAAAAAAGGAGACTTGCTTAGTTGCTGCCCTTGTGTTATACCTTCTTGCCTTGCTTAGGCGAGTGACCTTAGGTTGAAGACGACCAGGTCGATATGTTATGGTGGGTGGCTGTCATGACCTATGATTCCACAATCCATCACACCTTGTGAGAGGTCGTCACGACCTTGGTGATGCCTAGGTCGACATGCCTTGGTCACGTCCGGGTCATCATGCCTTAGGCATGAATAGGTCGATATGAGTCCAGGGCATTTAGTTTGTTTGGTAGCTGATGAAATAACATGATGGATAACTTTTGATGGGGCTATCCATCATGATCCTTGAGTGTGCTAAGTCGATATGACTCTTAACTAGGATGCTTTGCAACTGAGATGCACTGCGACTAAGATGCATTGCTAGCCAATATGTGCTGTGAAGTGTTAACCATCATGGCCTTAGCCATCACACCTTGGGGACGTTGCTACCTGATCTGAGAAAAGGCTAGCCTATCATGACTTGGCGTTATGTCAATATGTGATTCCGTCATACCCTAGGGAGATGTTGCCCGATATGTAGTGAAGTGGAGAACCGTGACTCCTTGCTAAAACCCTAAGCAACCCGTCACCCTTTTGATGCCCGATATGCATGCATTTCCAGTGGCATGCTGACAACTGCTATGCCTTAGACAACGTTTCTTGATATCCCTATTCCCGTCACACCCTAAGCATGTGGAGGATGGTATACTTCTTGAGAGATGTAAACTGATACACCTTGTGTTGTAAATTAATGCACCTCCTAAGAGGGTATACCGATATACTTCTTGAGAGATATAATCCAACTGGGTAATTTGCTAAAACTTTTATTTCATTGAGTTAAGTAATTATTTTTTTAATTACTACCTAACTGATTCATACTAAGCTTAAGTTATGGACTATACACTCTTTATACTAATGTTTTTATTATATTCATGTATTAGTTTTTCTCTAAATCTCATGATATGTACCTTCCCAGAAAAAAAATCCTCAAATTGTTAATTACATGTGAATGACTTATCTCCAAGTCTTAAGGTAAAATCAAGAGCTTAGGGTTGGTAATTGTGTCTCTTTTTATACAAGATTTTCATGTATTACTTTATACGTTAAACATCATACTAAATTAGGACCATTCATGTATTTGTAGATGTATTATTATAGATGTTAAGAATCACATAAATTATGGGGTGACAATGATTTAAAAAGAAAATAGTGATTTTGTGAAAATATCTGCCAAAATCCTTCCATTCCTAATACTAATCAAGTACCATTGGAATAATTCATCACTGTTGGATATCCTAATTTGTATTCAGCAAGATCAAATGGTGGCCCCATTCGTAACTACCCACTCTCACTGACAAAGTGTGTTTGAAATTCAATGTGTCCCCTATTTCCCAATATGGACATTGTGGAAGGATTCAACACTATTCAAAGGCTCACTTGAACGTACTTTTACTTGTTCATTATTTCTTGATAAAACAATCTATAATATTTCGTGTGTTAAAGATTCTTTTCATAAATATTTCTATGTTTTGATTGATATTTTTATTTTATTTTTCTATTCTTGTATAGCTCTTCTCTAGGGGATTCTGATATCATTTTTTTTAGAATTATTTATTTGAAATTATCGTGTTGCTTGTATTCTAGATTGGAATATATAATCTCAATCAAATTCTGATGTCATGAGAATTCTCCTATAAGTTTGAGCAAGCATACACAATCTTCCATAATAAGTTTTGTGATTAAAAGAACTTAGTTTAATGCAAAACTCATTTTCATGTCGACATGTAAATATTTAACATGATGTAACATCCCAACTAATATCATAAATACATGATAACTATCATAATGAGAGTTTCTATTTAGGATTTAGTTTCAAAGAATAAATAATCCTTGCTTTATATCTGACTATTACTTTCTAACTTATCTCACTAGTCATTAAGAGACATCAAAAGTAGGGAATCCCCAAGGGACCTTGGTTCATGCATAAACAAGTAAAAGCAACTGAAGTTATAGGATTTACCACCACTTTTACTGAGAAACATAAAAAATCATGAATAAACTCTAAAAATCACAGGAAAAACTAGATCCTTGATCTAACACTTTGTGTAAAGGTTACATCCTTATGCATTCAAGGTGTTAGACACTTCAATACACCCACCCATGTATGATATCGAGTGTCTGACAAAAATGGGTGATCAAATATGCTATAACCTTAGAACCATATGTAAACACAACACAAAAATAAAGTTAAATCATATTGATGTTTCCCATATATATAGTAATGAGTAATAAAGGGAATATTGATCAAAGGAAATCACATCATCACACTAATGATGGGATAAGTAGAAAATAGAGAAGATATGACAAGGTTTATGTAACCATGTTAAACATGTATTGTGTGTCCTTTGCTTTAGTGGTGGGATATGTTTCAT
Source organism: Alisma plantago-aquatica (assembly GCA_963693085.1). Lineage (NCBI taxonomy): Eukaryota > Viridiplantae > Streptophyta > Magnoliopsida > Alismatales > Alismataceae > Alisma > Alisma plantago-aquatica. Next base: position 51,268,743 of record OY856412.1, read on the forward strand.
GTCATTCTCCTCATTGAAGAACATCGCATGTATCATAGATTTTCCATTCACTTATTGGGGTTCCAAACATATCACTAAACTTAAGGTTGGTTTCTTAGGGGTGATGACACTAACACCTTATGAGGTTCCTCTTCTCATATTCAAGAAATTATTCCTTTTTTTTTTAGTCTAGGGCCTTATTTATAGTCTTTAGATCAAGGTTTAAGGATAGGTTATGGTTTAGACATCATCAGTTTGGGTTTCAATAATTGTGAATTTTTCTTTGTTCTGATATTTAATATATAACCTAAAAACTACATGGTTGTGCAATATGTGGTGCGTAAGTACCAAGATAAGAATAATGTAACATGCTCAATTTGGGTGCTAAATCTGTTTTTGAGGTATAATTCATAACTTCCCCTAAACTTTAATTCATTTATAATGTTATCCTTATTGCAGCCCTTGTTTAGTTATTTTTATCAATTATCATGTTATTTGACATTAGGTAGTCTACACTTAGAAAAATTGCATGAATGAGTCCATTCTTCTTATCCAAGAAGTATTTGCAAGCTAGTCCCTCAAATTATCTTCATGGAATACAATATGATATCATTGTGTTAACATACTTTGAGTAAACATTGTATTTCAATAATACACCTAACTTTTCAATTAATGGCTTGAAATTCTCTTATAAACATTAGTTATATATATAGATATGAACTTTGGAGTATTAACTTTGGGGAAATAAATGGGGCACGTCATGTCTATATAATATTGGAAGTTAATATTTTGGGAAGTAACTAATTAAAATATAGGCACATGGAAAATTTTCTAGTTGAAACAAATATGTAGAATAGTAAGTATTAAACATTAGTAGATAATACATATAAATGACTATTATAACCATTAGTAGGCAATATAACACAACCTGAGAAGAGTCAGTCACATTCTCCACTTCTACGCACATCGTGATGACATTAATTACAAAAGGAGAAGGAAGATGATCACTCTCTCCCTTTCTCTCTTGTGTCTCATGATGATGCACCTTATTTCAAAACCCTCTTCACCACTTTCCAATTTCATAACCATGATGAAACTACAAGAATTCACAATGCATCCCATCGTGATAGTTTTCCCTACTGACCTAAAATAACGACGACAGTAATTGCCCCCTTTGGTTGCCTCCTCACCACCCAAGAAACCCAAAACCCTAACATCCTCTCCAATATAAGGTCCTGCATACCGCAACTAGTTAGCAACAAAGACAAGTCTACTCAACCATCAGCCACCTCCTATAACTTTGTCTTCCTTGATCCTAACTCATCGCAGGCCCTAAATGGTGCCACTGGGGTTGGATTTGCAAATTAGGAAAAGTTGTGTCATTGACTACCATCATCACTGTCCTTTTTTTATACCCTCAACATCCTTAAAAAAATTGCAAAGATTTGACCTACAAAACTCATCAGTTGTTGGCCTGCAAAACCACCTACCTGGTTCTTCATCATCCTATAATACTAGGAACCTTTACAATAGGCAACACACCCTACGACAAACATCACACCTACAACCTAGCTACAACCATCACCACGTAGTTCATCGAGCATAAACCAGGAGCCTAGAGACGGTCTGCCACAACACACCATGCCAGGCTACTTTGTATACCTGCAAAACCACCATCATGGTGCCTTCATCTTTGACTCTGTCTGATCACAATATGCCTCGGCCACTAGTAGACTTTAACAAACTAAAAATTGGTAGTAGACCCTACAACAGGGTAGTCAGCACAATTTGCAACTCCACAACCCATCATGATCTCCTCTTATCCATCACGCCTTAGATTGTAGTATGTTGATGCCCAAATTCAAGCCTCATTTGCATTGCCAACTCATCCCTCTTCACACCAGCCTCTTTCCTAACCATTGACTCCTACCTCCAGGCACCTAGGCACTGAGTCTGTAGCTTCCACCATCATTGGATGCACCCCTAGTGGCTTGCAGTTGTTGCACTACCGCACAATGGCACCACCTAAGGATGGCATCAAGTCTGACACTGATAGGGAGTCTGGACGACCACCAGCCAAGGCACAAAAACCCCAAGAGCCTCCAACTTTGTCAATGACAACAGGACCTGCTTGAGAGGTCTGTTCCCTGACCTTCTTATTGATAAGTATGCCCAGAGAGACAATCATAAGATGATTGTAATGGCATATATTGTAAATGAATTGATTAATAATAAAAGGAAATTCCATTTATTCTATTTTATTAAGTTTTGAGATAATGATCTAATATAATAAATTTCTAAAGAGTGACGATACTATATGACATATGTCTTCAGGTTTAGGTCATGAACAATGATATCATATGTATGACAAGAGTACATACATTCTTGCTATGTCCCTGTTTGGAACTGTAGAAACAAAATAAACAATAATCATACACAAGAATAGAGTGTGTATTGGTTGATGACAGAATCCCATCAGTCATGATAGGTGATATCAAACCAAATACACAAGGACTTGTTAGAGAATAGTGTAATGGACATACCCACCTTAAGAGTGATACATGGAAACCATAATTGGTAGTCAGAATCATATCTTATAGTGAGGGTGGTGATTTTGATTCTTAGATCTAAAATCACTACATTCATCACATGTCATTTGGTGTACTTTGACATCATCCACCAAAACCTTGAATAAGGGTTGACATAAAGGTGGTGCTCGGGTGCACTGTGGTGCATGGGGATTATTGTGAGTGATTTATATGGGATTTGCCCCTCCTACACGAGTTTGATATCCTGGCAACTTGATAAGAGAGACTAAGAAATTCGCATTCATGATCATGTGAGTCAATATGTGATATTGATATTACACATATCTCAGACAATCTTCTTTGATTCAAGGAACAAAGATTGTACATTGAAGAGGATGACAATTCCATGCCTCAAGTTCAATATGGATATCAGTGACAAAGGAATTATACAACCATTATAACACCAATCATAGATTGTAGGTTGAAGTTGTTCTCCAACTTTCCAAATTAGTTGGATAGCAATGATGTGTTTCTAGATACTACTCATTACTTGTGATGTCATAAATTAGTTATGGACATTAACTGCCAATGTAACTTGGAACCTATAGGGTCACACACATAGGATACACTTGGGATAGGAGTTTATTCATGAATATAGTTTAAACTTGATTATTAAACAGTTATGTATTCAAGTTTAACAACATTGGTTGAATATTGACTGACTAGACTGTGAACTGGCTAGTTCAAGTGTTGAACTAGTGGTTTTAGAGTGTCAAGTCAATTGAACCAAGATTGGCAATCTGGTTCATGAGACGACCATTCAGGAAGTGAACCAATTGACTCATGTCCATGAACCGGCCGGTTCTGGCTATGAACCAACTGTTTAGTCGATAAATTTGGTTGGATCAATGATTAGTGTTGATGTAATGTTGTGCATTAATTGGATATTAATTGCCAATACAATTGTGATTGTGAAACATGTTGAAATGGCCACCTCAAGGGTTTAACCAATCATCACACATGCCAACCAATCCATTCACCTCTAACTAATGGTTTGGCCACTCACATGATGCAAAAGTTCATGAAATTGTGTCCCCTTTGACTCCTGCTCAGACAGGGAATCCTGACCCTGACCCTCCTATAAATAGAGGGTTCTTGGGGCCTTCTTAGACACACAAATAAACTCTTATAATTGTTATCTTCTGTGGTTGTGGTAACTGAGAAAACCCAACCAAGTCCTACCCGTCAAAGGGAGGGATAGCAATGGAGAACAATTGTGGGAGAGCAAGTCGGTGCTAGTACACTGACTAGAAGGGACAACTCCCTCTTATTCATTTTTTTCGAATGATAGGAGTTCTTGATAGTCTGTGTGGATACTATAGAGGTAAGGAGGCCATTGCTCCCCGCTCGGAGGACAAAGTCAACTGTTGTCAATGGTGATCATCTAGGAGGTCGATGTAGACATTTTCCCAGTGCAACTTGAAGAAAGGTGTGTTGGGAAATCCGGGTACATAGTAAGGCAATGAGAAAACAATTATCCCTATGTATTCCCATAATAGCAAGATCGCATCAACTACTATAAAATGGGAATGATGGTTTAATGACTTTATTCCTGGTACTAGAGCAAGTCCATCGACTACAACTTGTTAAAATTGCCTATCTTCTAGTTGCTCTTGGATGGTGTCTGTGCAGCTCCTAGTCTTCACCATAGATGGCAGACTAAATAGCTTCAGCAGTGACTCCTATAGTCTTGCCATAGACTGCAGTATGACATTGCTCTCCTAGCAGCAGTCAAAGGATTCCATTTGTATATCTTGTGAGGCTCTCACTTCCACCACCTCCCAATCTCTCTTTTCAGCCATGAAGATGAAGGTTCTCTCTCTTAGCTAAGAGAGGTGCAGAAGAACAAGGGAAGGTAGAAGACTCCTTGATCAAGTGGGTAAGTCCTTGGTGGAAGCTTCTCCAAGTGATGGTGAAGTCAAAGGTTGAAGACTTGGAGCAAGAGTGGGTAATACCTTAGTGAAAGAAGAAGACTCCTTGATCAAGTGGGTAAGTCCTTGGTGGAAGCTTCTCCGAGTGAAGGTGAAGTCAAAGGCTAAAGATCCAAGAAGAGTGGGTAATTCCTGGAAGGATGAAGACTTGTGCAAGAGTGGGTAAGTCCTTGGAGAAGGCCAAAGACTCGTTGCAAAGTGGGTAAGTCTAAGGTTGAAGACTCTTTGTATTGGATAGGTAAGTCCTTTGGTGGGTCATGTATTGAAAGTCTTATGAATGAATATAAGAGTGCAATGGTTAAGAAATCCTAGAGGTTGACCTCTCTAGGTAGTGGACTAGCATACTTCTAGTTTGAAATGTGGAACCACTCTACATAGCTTGTCAATTGGTGTATGTTCAATATCTCTCTCCCTTGTTATGTATGTTTTAGCTAAACTCAAATTTCCTATATAGCAACCATATCTTTTGATATATCTTGAAGGTCTAATGAATTTTTTTTAAAGTGCATTCAGCTCTATTCACCCCCCCTAGAGCATCCAATCACCCATCCTAGGATCCAACACTTGTTTTGATCCCATATTGAACCTTGTAGTCCATAGACTTTATTTGCATTCATGAAGTTAGAAAACCTTTTAGGTTGTGTCACATACACATCCTTTGATGTATTACCTTAAGGAATCCAATTTTAATCTTCATATGCTAAATCTCTTAGATTATTTCAACTACAACAAACAAGATTAACCATTGGTAAAGGAATTTCTATCATGTTCAACAACTTGAACTGATTTGAAAAAATATTTTCAACCAATTTGTCCTTTTATGTTATCCATGTAGGTCTTTCCCACAAGACCCTATTGCACCCTAAAGGTATTACTCTTTAAGGTGGCTCAATCAAGGTCCTACCTTTTTAGCTTACGTGGTTTCCATATTACTCAAAAATAGCTTCTAGTTGACTAGTTGGCTCATCCTGTTATGATTAACCTATTCTAAATTGTTGGACTCACAATTCTCCAATCTCAGATGTGTTCTACTATAACTATTTTATTATGTGTTACATGACGAACTTGAGACTCCAAACAACTTGTGATTCTCATGGTTTTCATTGTACCCTTTTGTTGTCCTCGAACATTTTGAGTTTTACTTTTACTCCCACTGATTCTTTAGGAACTCAGTTATCCTATCAACAAAACATTTTTGTTATTTGATTGGGATTAATAGTAACATTCAACTGTTATGGTTTGTGAATTAACCTTTTAATAAACTACTTTCTCATTGTAGGCTTTAATCCATTAGACATATTGGGACATTCCCAAATCATATCATATAAAACGTCTTATAGACCATTCATATGGTACATTATTTAGTGATAAGTATACATTTATGAGGATAAGACGATTATATTAATAGATAATCATATAATTACTCATCATGGTATAATTCCTTCATTCTGACACATCGTCATGTTTAGATGGATTTGACTTGTGATACATTATCACAGTCCTTTCCTTGAAGGTACTCAAGGTATTGATGCAAAGTATTTCAACATTTGATCTTATCAAAGTTTCTTAATACTTTCATCAAAGTCATACTTCATTTGTAATCTCCTTGAAAACTTCAAGAGATTTATGTTCCTATTTTATTGAGTACATATCATCATATTACCAGTAAATAAGATGAAGTATACATAATTATGTATAGCATTCATCCCATAAGATCTTCATGCATTACATGTATGAGGTCTTGATGGAAATCTTATCCACCCAATACATCTAGTGAAGGATATTATGACATATTGTGCATAAATAAGACTTATATGCTTCCTTAGGTTCAATGACCAAGGGAATCTAGATTAAGATCAATATGTGCTCTAGACATGCATTTCTTATATGTACGTGCAAGATGACTAATGCTAATTATAGTCTTAAGTTATCAATTATAATCCTTTAGTATTAATGTTATAAATATTCATCTCAGAATCTCTCGTACAAAGACCATTTAGATGTTTGGGAATTTCCATGCAATACCATGTCCTGTAAAATAGAAACAATAATATCTTACTTTATTGATATATCATCCTTGTCATACAAGATGCTTTAAAGTAAATGTTTCTATTTAATGGCATAAATGAAATAGCAGTTCTAGTACATCTATTACATGCCCATCAGGACAAGATAAATTTAAATGTAGAATATGGCTTCCATAACTCTTTGATGCGATGAGTTTGAGTCACATTTATAGACCTTTTTCATATGTGTTTTATGCTCTAATTAGTCATTTTTATGGATAATATTGCATAATTCACTCATTTCGGTCTTTGCTATCATTTTATGTCAAATCCCCTTAGTTGTATCATTTTGAGCATTATTTATCATATTATCATAATTTGTGTGGATTTATTTGGTCTTGTTTTGGAATTTCAGGAAAAACAAGTATCTGCTTCCGTCGATACCATCGACGGAAGTCGATACCATCGACCAAGCCACAAGTTGCCAACCGAGAAGAGCAGCGCAGAGTCGATACCATCGACACACAAGTCAATGGCATCGAGATCCCTTCAGGTTGCTGGCGAGGAATCCGTCGATACCATCGACCCAAGTCGATGCCATCGACGCATGGAGGCTACAGCGTCGCTAAACGACAACAACCGACGCTAAAGAGAGTCGATACCATCGACCCTAGTCGATGGTATCGAGATGATCACAAGCACTCAGACGAAAAGAAAAGAAGGCTGCCGCTAATACGCTGGGTCGATACCATCGACCCGTGTCGATGGTATCGACACCGGCAGATATGCGTTGGATTCGTTTTGATCTCAATCGGACGGCTGGAGTTATTTGACGACCTAATTAGGGACTTATACCTAATGACGGCCGCCGGGTAGAGGGGGGATCTCATTTTTGCATTGCACGAGTGCCGAGGAAGGAGAGAAAGGAGAACGGAGACCAGAAGCTCATCCCTGTCGATTCGGACGCTGCCGAAGACGAATTCCACCACCGACAGGTGGGGAAGCTCATGTCCTACGCAAAGGATCCACTGGTTCATCTCCGTTCAGGGGTTTTCCCACTTGTTTCACATTTTTCTTATGAATTCCCCTATTTCTACCATGTATTCGTGTGAGATGAACATGAGAGGCTAAAACCCTCCATCTTTAGGACCGGGAGTAGCCCGGGAATGCATTGTATGACAATTTTATATTGATAATTCATATTTTCTCTCTTAAATCCGTGGTATAGTTTCGTTTTCTCCATATATATTGTTATGCCTGATCACCATAATAATAACCTAATGCCCTTAATCACTTCGACAGAAGGATTAACGGTTGAAAAGAGACGAAACCTACATTAATCGATAAATCCCTTGACAAAGGAGGTGTAAAATTAATGGTGGAAACTGAGAGACCGTTTGTAATGCGCTTAGTTTAGGGGAATGATTACCACGACGGTGGAATCAACCTAAACCTAAGTAGTGAATTACACCACGACAGTGGGTAATTCTGTTTTCAGGCCACTACCCGGATAGAGAGAGAAGAGTGAGGAATTATATAAAACCTAATACAATGTTGACCCGCGGTGAAACCGCAATCCTAAAGATACCCTTTTGAATTGATTAAATTAACATTTAATTGATTGTTTTCTTTGTTTCATTTTATTTTCTTTTAATTTCGACAACAAACCCTACTTCGTTATCTGGCCTAGCTGATTGCAATTAGTTAGTAGGAGTCTCCAATAATTCACGTATCCCTGTGTTCGACTCGGGCCTCACAAAGGCCTATATTACTCGACGTGTATACTTGTTTTTTAGCGCGTAGTAAAATACACGTCAAGTTTTTGGCGCCGTTGCCGGGGATACGGCGGAATTGTTGGCACTTTGAGTGCTACGCGCGGCCACTCTAGGCCACAATTTTTTTTATTTTTCATTCAATTTCAAATATTTTTACATTGTGCTTTAATTGTTTATACTCGTCTAAGCTTAGTACTGAACTCGAATTTTCTTATTTCAGGTACTGTGTATGGTGCATACGCGTAGTACTGACTACGCGGAACACGCACCCGAGGTTCTGTTTTCGGGACCTGAGGACGAGGAGTACTACGAGCAAGAGCACCAAAGCGATATAGATTCTGAATCTGAGCAAGAGCAAGCAGAAGAAATGGCCGAACCACAGACGATATGGGAGAAGATCAAAGCCTCTTCTTCATCAGCTTCAAAGGGGCCTATAAAGAAGCAGGCGGTCAACATACCAACATATAAGATCGATCCGGCATTGATCAACTTGGTAAAATCAAATGCATTTCATGGGCTAAAGAATGAGGACCCAGTTGCACACATTAGCCAGTTCGTGGAGAACTGTGACATGGTGAAGATCGACCAATTCCCACAAGATGCTTTGTACCTCAAGTTATTCCCAAGTTCCTTGGTAGGAGCGGCAAGAGAGTGGCTCCATAACCTCGATGATGAATTTGTTCAGTCTTGGGATCATATGGTGGAAGTTTTCTTCGAGAGGTTTTTCCCTCCTGAGAAGACCAACGACATGATTAGGAAGATTCACAATTTCACCCAACGGGCGGGTGAGACATATTCTGAGACCTGGGAGCGATTCCAGGTTATTTTGAGGAGGTGCCCACATCATGGGCTGGACAGGGAAACACAAGTGAAAATCTTTTATTTTGCTCTCTCCGAGCACGATAGAAGTAATCTTGATTCAGCCGGATCCGGATTCTTTCTGAATAATACAGATACCAGATGTTGGGAGATACTAAAGAACATGGCTACGAAACAGTAATGGGGCGACAGAGGTGCAGTGGAACAGGTCAAGGCTGTTGGTGAATCCAGAATAGTTAGGGAGCTAAACGATAAGTTAGATCTTCTAGCTAAGAAACTGCTGACTAAGGAAGATGCATCTGACGATGAGGAGGCCCAAGTAAAATTCATGCAACAACAGGGTTATAGAAACAATGACTATGCATGGAGGAAAGATAAAACGTTTTCATGGAAGGATCCGAATAATTTTCTACAGGATCTAGATGCCAAGCCACATCCAAGAGTCGAGGATAAGAACACTGAACTACTGAGTCAAATGGTACATAAAAACCAAGAGATGATGGCCATGTTTGGTAAGCAATTACAATCTCAAGGTGATATTCTAACCAAGTTTGGGCAGACGCTGCAAAGCCATGGAGCACAAATGCGGGCATTGGAAACCACCGTGGCACAGATTTCGAGTGATGTGGCGGCCATCAAGCACGCCAATCAACAGAAACCAGCCGAGAATGCAAATGTGGCCCAAGCACACCATCAGGTCAAGTATATGTCTGTGGTAAACAGTGAGGAGGAATCTCAGGTGCAAGAAGCTGTAGAAGAAAGAAAAATGACTTTCAATGTGCATGCGACACCGGCAATACCGTATCCACGCACTAACTATGGATTGCCGGGCGGAAACCATTTCTTCAGAAAATCAGAGAGAGTTATGAATATTGTATCTCCATGTAGGCAAGAAGAAGAGTTGCAGGTTGATGGTACACGTGCGGAGCACACAGTAGTGTCGGTGTCAGTTATTCAAGACGGGGTTATTGGTAAAATGAAGTCACATCATCCAGAGCAAATCCGGACCCCACGACCGTGGCAGTACCCGCCTCCACCACCATCGGACTGATCTGGTATCTCTGTTCCACTCTTAAGTTTGTTTTTGACTATGAGGCCATAGTCGAATTCAAGCTTAGGGGGGTAGCTGGAATAGCTCTATCTTTTCTGTTATTGTTTTTAGTTTTTAGCAGTGTTATTTGTTTCTTGCATTTTTAGTTTTTTTTTAGGATTCACTTCTATCTAGTGTAACTGTGGAGGTCGTAAAAGTTTGTCATCTTGCTGTTAATTCATGGGAAATTTAAGGGAAATTTAAAATTTTTTTTGTCTTTGGATAGCTTGACTTGGTTGTCCTTGGGGAACTTATCCTACGAAAATGATTGATTATGTCAACTTTAAAACAACATTTCACACCTATACTCCCATTGACTCATGAAAAGTGGATAGTAACGGTTGTTTGAGCCTAACCTAACCAAATGGTAATGAGACCTTAATTGGATGTAAGAGAGAGAACCCTCCAAACCACTACACAGGTCAGTAAGGAGGGATACATAATATCTTTCTAAGGTTCAGTCATTTAATCTTGTGATCATTCCACGTCATTTTTCCATAATCCACCTAAGAACTGGAAGTAAAGTGCAGTTTCAATTCCTTCTTGTGTGCATAGCATTTAGATAGGACTTGCATTGATATTTTCCAGACGTTTGCATAAAGAAAAAAAATATATAGGGATTCATGCACATTCCTTTTAGGTGCATGTCATGTAGTTGCACTCATGATTTTCATGCATAAAGTACACCATGTATCTAAAATTTTTCCTCAAAAGTGATCTAAACTGTTCCATACCTTCGAAATATTGTAAAGATTTCCAAGCATGAAGGAAGTAGCCCAATACATGTATCTCTAAGCAATTATGGATATGTGGGCTAAAGAAAGAAAAAAAAAACTTTTCTGAAAGAAAAAAGAAAAAAATTCTAAAAATCTGAAGAAAAAAAAAAGAGAATTTAGAAGAAAGTGGAATGAGAGGGAGAAAGGAACATGATATCACTCGCATTACAGGAAAATTGAGTACATGATGTGGCTTAATTAGATTTCAATCTCATTTTGAGGTGGAAGGTTAGTGCACGCATCATTTCACCCAATTTTAGGCATTAGGGCATTTCTAATGTGCATTTGTATCATTTAGGACATTTTGTTTTATGCATGTTGAATTTGTACAATACTTCCAAGTTCTTCCATGAACCACCCATTTCCATCCAACCGTTGCTCGGATTGGTAGGCCACCGTGAAATTCTCCTCACTAATGATTATCAGGAGAACTGCTTCCATGTAGATGGTAGTTAGGGCGAGCAACGTAGTATAGGCGATCACAAGATGCACCAATGCTGAATCGGCGAGTTTTATTATATTAACTGCCTTATGTGATAGTGTTCATCGGTTTTAAGGATAATTTCTCTTATGGATGATTATTGTCGCCTTTAGGGTAATTACTGTTCTGTGGTTAGAGAAGGCCGGTTTGAGAACGTTCAGTGGGAGTCACATGGGATGTTGGGTTGGTGTGTTGATTTTTAGTTGACATCTGCAATTCTATTCTAAGGATTAGTTGCTCGAGGGCGAGCAATGTTTAAGTTTAGGGGAGTTTGATGCGATGAGTTTGAGTCGCATTTATAGACCTTTTTCATATGTGTTTTATGCTCTAATTAGTCATTTTTATGGATAATATTGCATAATTCACTCATTTCAGTCTTTGCTATCATTTTATGTCAAATCCCCTTAGTTGTATCATTTTGAGCATTATTTATCATATTATCATAATTTGTGTGGATTTATTTGGTCTTGTTTTGGAATTTCAGGAAAAACAAGTATCTGCTTCCGTCGATACCATCGACGGAAGTCGATACCATCGACCAAGCCACAAGTTGCCAGCCGAGAAGAGCAGCGCAGAGTCGATACCATCGACACACAAGTCGATGGCATCGAGATCCCTTCAGGTTGCTGGCGAGGAATCCGTCGATACCATCGACCCAAGTCGATGCCATCGACGCATGGAGGCTACAGCGTCGCTAAACGACAACAACCGACGCTAAAGAGAGTCGATACCATCGACACTAGTCGATGGTATCGAGATGATCACAAGCACTCAGATGAAAAGAAAAGAAGGTTGTCGCTAATACGCTGGGTCGATACCATCGACCCGCGTCGATGGTATCGACGCCGGCAGATATGCGTTGGATTCATTTTGATCTCAATCGGACGGCTGGAGTTATTTGACGACCTAATTAGGGACTTATACCTAATGACGGCCGCCGGGCAGAGGAGGGATCTCATTTTTGCATTGCACGAGTGCCGAGGAAGGAGAGAAAGGAGAACGGAGACCAGAAGCTCATCCCTATCGATTCGGACGCTGCCGAAGACGAATTCCACCACCGACATGTGGGGAAGCTCCTGTCCTACGCAAAGGATCCACCGGTTCTTCTCCGTTCAGGGGTTTTCCCACTTGTTTCACGTTTTTCTTATGAATTCCCCTATTTCTACCATGTATTCATGTGAGATGAACATGAGAGGCTAAAACCCTCCATCTTTAGGACCGGGAGTAGCCCGGGAATGCATTGTATGACAATTTTATATTGATAATTCATATTTTCTCTCTTAAATCCATGGTATAGTTTTGTTTTCTCCATATATATTGTTATGCCTGATCACCATAATAATAACCTAATGCCCTTAATCACTTTGACAGAAGGATTAACGGTTGAAAAGAGACGAAACCTACATTAATCGATAAATCCCTTGACAAAGGAGGTGTAAAATTAATGGTGGAAACTGAGAGACCGTTTGTAATGCGCTTAGTTTAGGGGAATGTTTACCACGACGGTGGAATCAACCTAAACCTAAGTAGTGAATTACACCACGACAGTGGGTAATTCTGTTTTCAGGCCACTACCCGGATAGAGAGAGAAGAGTGAGGAATTATATAAAACCTAATACAATGTTGACCCGCGGTGAAACCGCAATCCTAAAGATACCCTTTTGAATTGATTAAATTAACATTTAATTGATTGTTTTCTTTGTTTCATTTTATTTTCTTTTAATTTCGACAACAAACCCTACTTTGTTATCCGGCCTAGCTGATTGCAATTAATTAGTAGGAGTCTCCAATAATTCACGTATCCCTGTGTTCGACTCGGGCCTCACAAAGGCCTATATTACTCGACGTGTATACTTGTGTTTTAGCGCGTAGTAAAATACACGTCACTCTTGCTTCGCCTTGTCCATCTTGGTCCTTCTATGAATGCCTTTACTTCTTTTCAGATCTTGTACATTAGTATGTCAGATCTCTCTTTGGTATCACATACCAAATTGAAGAAGTAATCAGATTTATCTTATAACATCTATACCTGAAGTGGAGAACTCTATTTCTTCCTTCTTCTTCTTTAGTTCCTCTAACTAGAGTGGCCAATTCCTTTTCCAGTGTCCAGGTTAGTGATGATGGTGGCATTCGCCTCTTACCTTTTCACACCTCTCTTTGCTTTGAGAGATGAAGACTTGGGCTTCTGGCTAGCTTTAGAACTCTTCTTAGCTTTGTCTTTTCCTTTAGACTCCCCCTTTATCTTGTTGATCATCATCACAGACTTGGGCTTGTCTTTCTACAATTATGTTTCATCTATTCTCAACATGCCCAAAAACTTTGTGAACGGTTTGTCAAGTCATTCATGTTGTAGTTCATGAAAAACTGGCTATATGACTCTAGTAGAGACTGTAGAATCACGTCAGTGGCCATCTCTTGACCCAAGGGGAATCCCAGTCTAGCTAGGTTCTCCACATACCCAACAAGTTTGAGTACATGAGGACCTACTGGATCTCCTTCTACCATGCTGCATTTGAACAGTGCCTTGGAGACATCATATCTCTCTTGTCTTGTATAATCTTGGTACATGTTCTTAAGATGTGTGACCATCTCAATCACACTCATATTCTCATGCTGCCTCTGCAACTCATAGTTCATGAAGCTTAGCATCAGACATTTGACATCTACAATGTCTTCAATATGCTTCTTGTAAGCATCCTTGTCAGTCCTTGGTGCATTTTTAGGTGGTTCCTATGGTTCTGGCATTTCAAGGACATAGAGCTTTTACTCCTGTGTGAGAGCCATTCTCAGAGTCCTGAACCAGTCATGGAAGTTGTTCCCAGTAAGTTTGTCCTTCTCAAGGACCAATCATAGAGAAAAGTGATTGTTGTCCGTCACCAGATGATTCTACAAAAGAATTTGCAATTTTGTCAAAAACTCATTTTTGATTTGATTAGATTAAATTTGGGGGACAATAATTACTTCTCTAATTAATTATTGTTCTTATTATTTTGATCAAATTGACATCCCTCAAGTATCAATTAAAAAATTGCAGCGAATCAAATTTCTAATGAGCAGGATCCAAGATAATTAATCTATGGCCCACCGAACACCGCAAAACACAGTTTATTACCAAGGTAGGCAACTTTTTCCAATTGCATCATATGCAATTCTTGATAGATAATATGCACAACTCCTTTCCATAATTATCTGCATGCTTATGGGCCCAGTCGCTCTTAGAATCACCAATAAGCCTGAACCAATAGCCAATATGATAGTAAATTCACGGAGGCGAAACCTACATTATTACCATCACACTTCCATAAGGTAGAGGATGCACAATGCAGAGGCGTAACCTACACTTAGTCAAATAAGTTTTTTATGTGTATTGCTATAGAAAAGCATCTTATACTTAATATGTTTGATTGAGGGGTTATGTATATATATATACATATATATATATATATACTATATCCAATCACCACATATATAGTATGTATTGTACACATGCTATATCCCAGTACATAAATATGCAATTTAAACAAAAAATGATGTTTATGGTCATGTATACTTGTAATTCCTTCGATCCACAAGGAATTACTACCGCCCAGATCAATCATCACATCACATGTATGAACATGTTGTTGGTGTAGACTTGTGCTTGAAAATCTGGGTAGATCAGTTAAACCCTTGTACTGGTCGTCTCACCTCTTGGCTGGTTGGTTGGTCATCCGGGAAGGTCGTTTGGCCTCCTATCCAATTGATGTTTAGACTCCTTCCAAACGGTCGGTTGGGCCCACAAGGTGGTCATCTGGATCCATCGTTCCATCCTCTATGGTCCTCTAGACAGTCGGCTCGTCTCATGAACTGGTCATTTCATCCAACGATGAGCATCTTCCTCATCATTGCAAGAAAAAAAACTATCCTATTGCTATTTTATTATATTGTAACAGAAACCTCGAGTTACTATAAGGAGTGGGATCGCAGAGGGGAACCACTCCATACTTAAAATTTGAAGAATAGAACCTCCAGTCCAAACACAGCCAAAAAGGTATGATGGAGTGGGTACAAAATTTTCAAATCTTATTAATGGTATTCAAAACAAATAAAGAATAGCAGCGGAAGAAAATAATGACTATATTCAACTTCTCGACAAGATTACAAAAGTATATCTTAAACTCCCACATAGGGTTTACATGTATGATACAACATAAGGATCCAAGATAGAGGGAATTCTAAACCATAACAACTTTGTCTTCAAGCTTTAAACTCCTTAAGCTAATGCCATAACTTTATGCCATGTCCTCCATGTCCTTCACCTAGGGTTGGAAGCATACCCCAGCAAGAAGAGAAAAATAGATAACATCAGCAAAGGTTGGTATGTGCATACTAAATAGAAAATTGAGCAAAATATGGAGTAAAGGACATCGAATAAACTGAAGCTTCCCATAGAAGAGATAAGTACCACTCAAATGGGTATCAAGAGAAAAGAATCACAATAAAATGATACTTGCCATTAAAACAACATATATAAGTGGTGCCACAAAAGCACATATGAAATTACGACACATAACCCATAATCCATAAACATCATCCTGCATGCATGTGAGATAAACATAGCCCTAGAAAAATATAAAAACATGGCGGCCAAGTCTCACAAACTTGAAATCTGATAGAGAATGACATACTACCAAACTTCCAATATATATAAAGTGGGACAAACCTCACAAATTTGAAACCTGAGGTATAGGGCCACCTCCATCCCTAAAGAGCATACTGCTCGAGCAAGAAATTACACATCTGCCCATAAAAAAAAACCAAAGAAATTACACTACTCTAGTGCTACTAAATCACATAGAATGTTTAATGTAGAGGCAATTAGAAAAGTATAGTCAGATTATACAAACTAGTCACCACAAAAACGACCACAAAAACATCCACCTCAAAGTGAGAACATATCATCAAATAATGTTCCATCATGAACAAAGCATAAAATAAGAGTCTAAGAGAATATCCATGATCACAATATCAATAACAAATAAGGTAGTTCACATGAGCCATGATTTTCAAAAGAAAAGGCATTGTGTATAGGCTATTGTCCATAGGACCAAGAGAAAGAAAATATAGGTTAATTGCTCAATATAGATTAATAGGAGATGCAAACATACCTTTTTAAATGTCAAAATAATCCAAGGTTATTTCTTGATCCAATTCTAGGTCTCAAATGAACCTATTAATCATGTATGTGAAATTATGGTTAGGTTTACATTAATTATTAAAACCCTAAAAACTACCTTTTTCTTTATATGTGATTTAGGTTATAAGAACCATGCCATATTTTAGGTTATCTTTTTATGAGTCAAAAACATATTTTATTATATTTTTCTAACTTATATATATTTAGTTATGAATTTTGCAAGTTATTACTTTTCTTTTAGATTAATCCATTAAAATCACATGTTTTCAACATTGGATTTAGGCGACAAAACCAACATCATAAGATAGCTCTTATTTTTCTGAATCCAACATATTTATTTGTAATTTTTGGATGAGTAAATAAATAGTTATAAATTTCCAAAATCGAGCCAAGAAAACCAGAAAAAGCCACATAAGCAATCAAATAGCGAGAGAGAAGGAGGGGTGCTCGAACTGAGATGGCCCAATCATGGGTGGCCAACTCAGTCGGCCCCACTTCCAACCAGGCAACCAAACTCAAGACATAAAAGAAAAATGTGGGTCACATAATGACCAAAATACCCTTGACAAGAAAAAATGAACAAACGAGAAAACAAGGGTACAACAGAGAAACCAACGTGGGTCAACTCCTTCCTTCATCTTGCAGGCCATGGTTGTGGCTTGCAAGAAACGAAGGTTGGCCCCAATTGTGGAAAAACCAATTCAACCGAGATCAAAAATAATAATGAATGTTTGAGCAACGATTGTAATACCAAAGTAGAGGCAAAGAAGCAGATTTCAGACCGGAAACAAAGGAAAAAACTAAAAAGACTTACTGAGATCCAGCGCAGGCCATAGCTAGTGCAAAAGAGGGAAAAGCAACCTACCATTAAAATCCTAAAATTGAAGGTTAGAAAATCTTCAAGCAGCGAAGAGGAGTGGGTCCAGGTCATCTCTAAACTCCAAAGAGGTTAAGAGTCTCGACTTCAGTCCTCATTTCCCTTTGTCGGTGGCTGGGAATAGGGACGCAACACCCGGAGCATGGTGAATTCAAGCCACCGAGAAAGAATCAAGTGGGAGACTCCGTAAAGGTGAGGGGAGTAATTCTCAGTAGCTCGATCACCTACAGAGGCGAGGAGAAGAGAAAAAGAGGGAAACAAGGAAACATATCACCTTAGCAGTGATTTGTGGTTTGGGGATCTCGGGGTATAAATACCCTACAGACAGGGATCAAAGGGTGCGGGAAAGCAAAGGGAAGGGGTAGGGAAAGGAATCGGAGAAGGAAACAGAGATAGGAGGGAGAAATCAGAGAAGGAAGGATCGGGAAAGACGCGCTGCTGCATCGATGCATGAGGGAAAAAGAGGGCAGGATGAAGAGAGTACAACCACCCCCCGATCAGATCAGAGGGCTAAGAAAGAGATCGTAAACTTAGGAAAGTTAATTACGCACGTGACAGCTATCAAACTGGAAATTATAGTGATGGAAAAAATTGAGGAAATAATCAATTAAAACAAAGTTCGAGTTACATTAGGAGTGATATTTAGGTATTTTATTTTCTAGTTGAATTGTGATAACAAAAATTATCCAAATTAGATGTAATTTTACACAGAGGATAATTAAAGCACGTAGATTCCAATTATATAATTAGATTTACCTTTTGGGAACTTTTAATGTGTTAAATTAATCAAATCCTATTTTCTCTCTCCTCATGCATTAATGACCAGGATTCTCCAAATTTGATGAAACTTCACCCACAAGTCACATTAAGTGCCTTGGATATGAATTTTCCATTAGTTTTACATGTTGAAGTAGTTTTATATTTATTTAATATTTTGAAGTTCTTGCACACTTTCTCTCTCCTAATTTCATCTTTTAATCAAACATCTTCCAAATTGGATGAAAATTTACCCAAAGGCTATATTTATTATGTAGATTACGAATACAATATTATTTTCCTCTTTTGGAGTCATTTATTATTTTATTTGATATTTTGTGAAAATCGCAGATCTTCTCTTTCCAAATTTCATTAAATTAATTATTATTATGGATATGATGTGAAACTTGACTCCCAAGGCAATTGGGACCCAAGGAACACGGTTCTTAACTTAGATCCTTGGGATTCCTTTTAATGAGTTATGTCATAATTAATATTTGTGACCATTAACATCACATTATTACTTAGGTTATCATATTATCATTATTATCATTATTTCTTATCCATTTATGTTAATATTGTCACCAAAAGAATTCTGTATGATTATTTGCATGAATTGTATATAATTCATCATTATCTCATGTTACATATTTTATGTGTCTATTATTGGCCTAAGACTAATGTGAGAACATTATATTACATTAGGGTGATTTATACATGCATTAACACATTAAGGTTATACTAAACCTCATCTAGATCTATCCTCAACCTTATCTGTCTAAGCCCAAAAAAGATCAAACTTCTAGGGTAGGGTTTGAGATCTAGTATGTTACCATTACATTCGAGGGGAGCAAAGGTAGGCTAAAATTAACTTTACATTGGGAAGAGAGAGGTAGATGTTTGGTACACCGATCGAGGAAAATAGGAATAAAACAACCCAACCAACCATACATAGATTTAGGGTTTAGGCCATAACCATGCTACATATCCACCATAAAAACCTCTTTTAGGGCAATGCATGTAAATTTCATATATATATATGTATGTATATTAGTTTGGGATTATGTGGTCTTTGATCAAATACGCATAGGAGATTGTTCAAATATTCACATCGTATGTAATAAATAAATGATTAAACTAATATTCAAATCATATCAATTATCCTAAATCTTAATAAATTGACGTAGCTCTGATACAACTATTGAGAAATACGGGCACAGAGTATAACAATATAATTTTTTTTATCTATATGTATTCCCATAATAATAAGATCGCGTCAACCACTATGAAATAGGAAGGTTGGTTTAGCGAGTTATACCTGGTCCTAGACTAAGTCTAGTGACAACACTGACTTCAATGCAACTATTTCCAATTGCCCTTGGATGGTGGTTGTACAGCTCCTAGTATTCACCACGAACAACAAACACAAACATCATCTACAACGCTCATGTGGTCTCATCATGGACTTCAGGCTGACTTTGCTCTTCGAGCAGTAGCGAAAGGACTCCTGCCTCTAGAGTACTCTACACGGATCAACTAAAACTCCTTTCCTTCAACTAGAACAGATAGGAAGGAGTTGTCCCTCTAGTTGGTGTACTAGTCACCAACTTTCTCTCCTACAACAACGATTCTTAGTTGTTCTCTCCCGTTGCTATCCCTCCCTTTGTTAGGTAGGACTTGCTTGGGCTCACTCAATTACCACAACCAGAGAGGACAACAATTGTTATCGGAATTGATTATTAGTTTTCTTTGTTATGTTATGGAAAGCCCCCAACACCTCTCTATTTATAAGTGGGGTTAGGGTCAAGGTTCCCATTTTGTACGAGATTGTACGGGAGTGGAAGGGACCAAAAGATCTTGAGTTTTCACAACCTACGATCATCAAAGTGGCCTTCTAGTCAGAAGAGATAGTCATCTCGCACTACCAAACAATCGTTTGGCAGTTTCAAAATCCCATAAGAATTTGGCAATTTCGATTCCAATTAATATGACATATGAATTCCTTTCTCTCCATGTAATGTGCAATCAAAACCATTCAGGAAAAATCCAAAATATTTGTTTGGCCCAACTGAGCCGTCTCACTCACCTAGATGGTTGTTTGGGAGTCTGAGATGAGTCTGTTGGTTCAATCACATTGAATTGGTCGGTACAAGGGAAGAACTTAGGCAATTCAAACTTTGATTATCGTGACAACCCAAACAGTCATCTCAACACTTGAGATGCTCGTCTGGCTATCCAAATGGCTGTCTCAACATTTGAGATAGTCATTTGGCAGTTCAGTTAACCAATCTATTGATCTTTTGCATGGATTGAATACCTCAACACTTTAGTAATCAATCCAATCATCATTGAAGATAAACTCCTCTTCTAGATGAGTTACTATGTGTGTCACCCTATATGTCCCATATCATGTTTGTAGTGAATGTCCATAACTAACTTGTGACATTACAAGCAAGGAGCAGTGCCTAGTCGCACATTAGTGCTACCCAAGTGAATGCAAAGTTGGAGAACAACTTCAACCTACAATATGTGTAATGTGTTGTAGTGATTGTAAAATTCCTTTGTCACTGATATCCAAGATGAACTTGAGGCATGGAATCATCATCCTCTCAACATTCAGTCCATGTTCCTTGATCCAAGAGCAGACTGATTGAGATAATGTGACCTCAATATCATATATTGATTCACATGTACATGTGCATGCATTTTTTAGTCAAACGTATCAAGTAGAAAGGATATCAAACCTCCAGTAGGAGGGACAAATCCCATATCTATCACTCACACTCTATTCCCATGTGTAACAGTCACCCAATCATCACCTTTATAACAAACCATGTTCCAGGACTGCATTTTATAATGTCAAAGCGTACCCAACGACATGTGACGAGTGTAATGATTTCAAGTCTAAGAATCACAATCACCACCTTCACTATGAGAGATGAATATGACCACCAATAATGGTTTCCTTGTGTCACTCTCAAGGTGTGTCTATCTGATACACTGTTCCCTAACATGTATCTCTGTGCTTGGTTTGATATCATCATATCATGACTAATGAGATAGATTATGTCATTAGCCAACCCATACTCCATTCTTATGTCTTACTGGTGTCTATCTACCTTCCATAGTAACACCCGACTAGGGACATAATAAGAATGTACATTCTCTTAGAATTTGTATGATCTCATTCTTTCAAGTCACATACTTGAAGACATATGTCATTGAGTATTGTCATTCTTTAGACATTCAAAATATTTCCACATTATCTCAGAACTGAGTGAAACAAAATGAATTGGAAGCTTGTATTTATTATATTATTATTAATTAAATCCTTTTTATGACATGTCAATCATCATAAGATTGGCTCTACAGGCATACCTTACCAACAATACGCAGTCCACTATAGAGTGACTCACCTCCTTGTGACCTATTCTAAGAATAAAGAAGTTGGGTACCCCTTAAGTCCATGTCCCACATTCCCCTTCCCATAGTGCTAGTTGCACGAGATATGTTAAGTGATGCTTATGGAATTATACATAAAACGAGACACTTCAAGGTGTTCTTCCTGCCCATTTTTTTGTTGTTTTTCTTAATTGTGTGGGATGTAAACAACCCTAACCTTAAGATAATCCCTCATCCTCTATAAAAATAACCCCCACTCGTCATTTATTGAGGTTATGACCATCATGTGTGAATATGTATAGCTTCTAGCTTAGAGAGCCCAAAACATCATCTTCAACCTTTGAAACCCTAGTTAAGGAGCATGTAGGGATTAAGGAAGATAAGAGACATCCCTGGTGGTCTTAGACCTCTCCTTTGGTGGAGAATAAAGGATAATGGTCCTCCTTACATCCTATGACGTCTAAGAAAGGTATATATATAGTCTAGCCATAATGTAGACAATTTCTCACTTCTCGTTTTTAGATCCCAACGTCGTGTAATGATATGAGTAATTGGAATGGATGGTTCTTGTATATTATTATCATGCTAACTATTTTCCTAAGCAACTAACATGTGTGCGTATTTTTATTATGTATTTTCATTTGTCCTAAGTTTACAACACAAAAGATCTCACTTTTACCTCGCTTGAATAGACTGCTTTGAGCTTGGGGGCACGGGGGTTCCTGAAACCTTTCTCATGTGACATTATGTGTCTTACCTTGATCTTTTTTTGGGGTAAGTTAGGAGATCATCTATTCAACCCGCTCTTTTCTTGTAGGGAAAACAAAAAGATTACATATAGTGCCAACTGAAAAAGTAAATTTGGTAGAACTTCTACCATTACATAGGGGAAAAGGGGTAGGGTGACCTAGATGGGAGGATAAGTGTAGATATGATCCTACTGAGAGGTTTTAAGGTGGTATTTTCCAAGGTTGTCCACGAGGTTCAGAAACTTGCTATCCACCTTTGTGATATTTGCCTCCGTAGTCTCAACTAGTCTTTTTCGAATAGCCTCCAGCCAATGTCTGAGAGTGGGTGTTTTATCAACTTGATCTTCAATAGCCAAAACCGCCATAGAACTATCTGATTCAAGCATAAAACTAGAATAGCTATTATCTTTGGAAACTCGACATGCTAACTGTATGGCTCTAATTTCTACCTCCACTATGAATTTAACTCGTATTGTCTTAGCACATCCTCCTATCCATCCTCCATTCCCATTGAATACTACTACTGCAATGGCGACTCTGGTACCTTTGACTGATGCATCTATCATCAACAGAACTTGGACTTCCCCAAGAGCAGAAGAAAAAACCTCGATGTCACGTTCTCTAAGCCTAGCTTGTTCCTTTCTATTCCAAACTACTATCACTGTATAACACATTGACTAAATTTGGAGAATTTGTCGACTGATAGCGATGCATGTATGATCAAAGACTGTAGATTTTTGTGCCCTCCAAATGGACCAACATGTAATCACAAACTTAGTTTTAGTGACTTCAGACTTCTTTAAGTTATGTGACATCTAGTCAATGACCCTAGTGCCTATGTTAACTAAATCAATGTCGGATATATTCATTTGAACCCAGAACTCAGTAGCAAAGGAGAAATCTCTCAATGTGTGGAGAGTCGACTCCTCATCGGAGTTACATCTAGGACAATTCACAGAGTTGGTGAAATTTCTTTGTTTCCTTCTAGCATTTGTCATAATAGCATCGTGCTCTGAAATCCACATGAATACCCTAACTTTGGAAGATACTTTGATGCTCCATACGTACGACCAAATGTTATTAACAAGGTCAGTATCATTGGTGTGGATGAGATAATAGGCTGAACCAATGGAGTAATTCCCCCTGACATCGTGTTTCCAACTCTACAAGTCGTTGTTATTTCTGTAGTCTGGAATAGGCATGTTAAGAATGCATTCCACACACTGATGCAGAAGATATTCATTCAAGAAGTTAATGTCCCAATCTCCCTGGAGGTTGACGAGGATGGTCACTTTCAAATCTTTGACTTCTTCGCCAATAGTCTAGATACTAACTTCTTCCATCTTTGGGAACCCTGGGACCCAGTCATCTGACGAAACAGTAGTGTTGTTTCCATTACCTAGCACTTTAGAGAAATTAGCAATAACAAAGGTCCTTCCTACGTATAAAGCCCCAATAGTCTAGATACTAACTTCTTCCATCTTTGGGAACCCTAGGACCCAGTCATCTGACCAAAAGATAGTGTTGTTGCCATTATTTTAGAGCAATTATCAATAACAAAGGTCCTTCTTGCGTATAAAGCCCTCTAGAATGGAGTTGAGAGACATCCCTTCTGGTCTTTGAAATTCTTATACTTATTCTGTAGACCTACCCTCAACAGGGACGGTTGAGAGTTCAAGAAATTCCATGTGTTCTTCCAAAGAAGCGCTTTGTTCCAATTGACCATTGATTTAACACCCAACCCACCTTTATCCATGCTAGCTGTAATCTTACTCCATGCCACATGAGAGATGGGATGAGCCTTATGGCCACTACGCCAGATAAAATTCTTGATTGTCTATCCAATTTTTTGCAAACGATTGGTACTTTAGCTGTCTGCATGGAATACATAGGAATAGAGGTCAGGACCGCTTTGAATAGGCATATGCGACTGGTTAAGGATAATGTCCTAGCCACCCACCCATTCACCTTACCTTCAACGTTCTTTGCAATGTACTGATAGGTCATTTTATTGACTCTTTTGTGAAGAAAGGGTACTCCCAAGTATTTCCCTAGATTTGAAGTCTCGACAATACCACTGGCAATGCAAATGGTGGATCTCACAGCATGGCTAACTGAGGCAGAAAAGAAAATCTTGGGACTTCTCGATGGATATCTATTGTCCGGAGGTTGCCTCAAAAATCCAAAAGCATTGGTTGATGACATCCATCTGTTCGAGAGATGCTTGGGTAAAAATAACTATGTCATATGTGAACACAATATGGGAAAGAGAGGGGACCTATTGGGACATCTTGATCAACTTCTACTAGTGGTCCTGCACGTACTAGTTGATGATCTGTGTAAGTCTTTCCATGTATAAAATGAATAAATTTAGGGAGAGGGGGTCTCCCAGTCTTAAGCCCCTGGATGCTTTGAAGGAAGGGAGGGAAGCTCCATTAAAGATGATGCTAGTATTGCCTACAGAAAGGGAGTTCCTAATATATTCATGGATATTACGTGGCCAGGACATCCTCCCTAAGGTATCCTCTATGAAGGACCAGGAGAGTCTATCATAATCTTTAGAAAAATTGACCTTAATGGCCATGTAAGGAGCACTAGATTTTCGTCTCATGTTAGAATAACTTCCTGGATGACTATAATATTGTCAGAGATATTCCTACCCAGAAGAAAACTAGTTTGACTATTCGAGATCAATCTAGGAATGTATGGTTTAACCCATTCCACCACTATTTTGATGCCAGTTTCATGATAGTATTATTCAGGGAAATGGGTCTCAAATGATTGCAGTTAGTAGGACTTTTGCATTTGGGAATCAATACAATGCTAGAGTCTCCGAGAGAATCCTGAAGGGATTGTTCATTAAGCATACTGTGAATGGACTTTAGAGCAAAATCCATGATGACCTTCTAGTGTTTTTCCATGAACACATTATCCATGCCATATGGCCCCACCACCTTATAGGAATTAAATTTTTTTAAAGATTCTCTAGACTTTATATTCTGTGGGTACAACGCGGAGGGTACGAAGTTGTTGTTCAGATAGCCTGTTGAAGGATGCAGGCATAATGCTAATCTCCTAGGGCAAAGTCTACGAAGGTGTTGTGAAAAGTTCCATAAAGTGGTTATGAACAAGCTTTTGTAGTGCAGGTAGATCAGATATCCACTCCCCTCTAGCATTTTGTAAAGTTAGCATAAGCATGATAGAATTTATTATTGTTGTCTCCATGTCGAAGCCAATTGACTTGACTAGCTATTTCCAAGCTTCTTCCTCCTTTTCCATAACCTCAGCTAATTTTTCTTCGAGATCTAAACATGATTTGTCTATATCCTCGCAGTATTGAATCACCATTAATTTTTTAAGTTTACTAATATTCTGTATGAGCTTATCTTTCTCCTTGAATAGATTCATGTTTAATGCTTTATCCCAGTGCAAAATCTGATCCTTAATCGATTTTCATCTTCATGGAAATGCCTACTTGGGTCCTAGGTGTTCTTTAGAAGGTTCTGAAACTCAGGTTGGTCGTGCCAGATAGCTTTTGTCTTGAACCACCCATGTTATTTAGGTGTGTGTAAGTCCAAGATAGGTATAGGGTTATGGTCAGAGCCAATGCGAGGTAAGTTTTCACAAATACAATGTGGGAATTTCTGAATCCACTCGGAGTTGGTGTTACAACCCCAATTTTTGGGTTCTTTTAGGTGGGAATACAATTTCCCCAATAAATTTATGATTATGCAATTTGTATGATTTATGTTCCTTGAACACATTCCTTTGATAAATATCCTTGTATGTTTGATTTCATGGGCCTTGTTGTTTATTGGGCCCAATAATGAGAAAAGGGAAATAAAAAGGAAAAGAAATCAATTAGTAAAGGAATAACTAAGATAATAGGAAAATAAAGAAGTAGAAGCATCTAGAAGGATAAGAATTATCCTTCAAGGAGGGATTTCTTATCTTTGGGATTTCTTGGGTTCCAAGGAGTCCAAGTTGCAATGATAATAGGAGAAGAAATCAAATATTGTGTTATTAAGAAGAAAATATGAGATAATGATGAAATTATAAGAAATATGTGGAAATATGGATAATGGAATCATCATGGATGAGATTTTGAGTCCGTTTCTAATGGTAAAAGGAATCCAAATAAAGAATATAAAAGAGTAAGAGAGAGAAAATATGAATAAAATATGCCTTAATAAGTGATAACTTGCATATGAAGAAAAGTCTCTCATACTTTTGAGTTTGAGTTGCAAACTTGGTACACAAGTGGACTAAGTCAACACAGACTTTCTCCTAAATTTTGGGATTATAAGGATATACGGTTTAAGAGTTATGGATTTGGAAAATTATCCGAAAGTGAGGAGATAAGCCTTATAAAGTACTAATGTCACATTTATCCAATTAATATGAAAACCCTGTTCTTGGCACGTGGTTGAGAGTCGTTGGATCTAGGATCCAACGGTGGCTTTTTTTGCACACAACAATTAGGAAACATAATAGAAGAAAAGGAAAATGAGATTTTGGGGTCAATTTTCTCACTGACAGATGCATAAGCATCTGCAAGCACAATCCCTTCGCGATCAGGACTCCGTTCCAAGTTGATAGACCCCGACTTTGAGTGGATTTGGGAGAGAAACTGCATTTCCCCAATGGAGCCAGACTCCATGAGTTCTGGCCTGTAGTCCGATCTATAAAAGGGGATCTGTCCCCTTTTTGCAACCGATACCCACACGCAGGATGGTCTGTGCGAGTTTGCAGAACCATCCCAAAACCCCTGCTTCGCCTGAAGAACTATGCATGGAGGGATCGCTGACCAGCTCGGAGGTCTGCATCAAGGCAACCATTGCGGGAGAGGGTTTGGCGGATTGCTAGTTGAGCAAGAGGAGGCAATGGAGTCGTCTGAGAGTGCAGGAGAGCCCTGATGTGCCTGTGCGGTGGTCCAAGAAGGTCGTCGCCCATCCTGCTTTGAGATCCCCTATTTTGTAGAGGAAACAGAGTAGCGGGGCTCGTTTGCGAAGACGAAGGAGGAGAGTCGGATCGGGCAACTGGGTAGGCGGATCCACATGAGGGTCTGCAAGCCAAGAAAGGGTTTTGCTAGA
Organism: Alisma plantago-aquatica; assembly: GCA_963693085.1. NCBI lineage: Eukaryota > Viridiplantae > Streptophyta > Magnoliopsida > Alismatales > Alismataceae > Alisma > Alisma plantago-aquatica. Next base: position 51,296,241 of record OY856412.1, read on the forward strand.
AAGGGAATAAAAGGACACGTGGCAGCCATTGATTGGATAAAAGGTATGTTATTTTGTGAAAATTCTAGAAATTAATTGGTAGCTCATATATGGACATGTAATATATGAAAGTTGATCAGAAAAACATGTAGATTCAATAAAAATGTTATTAAACGCGAATCATGTTTCTAATTTCATAAGTGCCTAAATTTTATCACTTGATGCATTAAAATTTGGTTAAAAATCCTAATTATAATTGGAAATTAGATCTAAGATCCTTATTAGGTTATTATGAGTATTAGTAACTTGTTGAGAGGAAAAGTAAGATTTGAATCCGATATTAGATAATAATTTTCTTGCTTTAGGGTTGTACACATGAATCTATGATAATGCACATGGAAACCCTAATTTAGGGTAAATGAGGTGATTAATATGATTAATTCGAGTTTCCTTAGAAGAGTGTAATTATGAGTGGATCCTAAGCCTGTTAGGAAGGATTTAAACAAGTTAGTTAGGGTTTGTGACTAGTTTTTCTATTCTAGTGTCAATAATGATGATGAACTCTAACGAAACCCTAAAAGGAAGTAGGAAACCCTAGGAAGTGAGTTAAAATGAATAGATCCTGATAAAGTGAATAGTAATTACATTATATGATTGTTTCATGATTCTTGCTTGTGTGTGTGTGGATTGAACAACTTGCTTGGATACTTTCTGTCTTGGATTACTATTAGCTTGCTGATTTGACTGAATAGGTATGTGGTTACTTATGAATAATTGACTTTAGTTTCACAGAGTTTCCCGGATGTTTTTATCGAGTGATTGCAACCTAAACTGTTGAATGTTCAATTCTACAATCCTATAAAGTTCCTATGAGTATCTCAATTAATTATGTAAGTGTATTCTCGAACCTACATGCCACCCTGATTTATGTTGCAAGACTAAGCCCCAGAGGGAAGGTCTGATTTGGTCAAGCCCAGGAGGGAAGACTATTGGGCACCTCGAGAGGTGACCCCAGGCACCAAGCTCAGGATGGAGAAGGTGGCCTTATGTCCCTTGCAAGGACATAACCCCAAGAGAGGGTAATCCAGGGTTAGGGCAAAAGCGGTTGAGAAGTCACATTGAAAATGTAATTTGTATTGTTAATCAATTATTTGTGATAATTAGGTTGTTAGAAATTATTTGTGAAATTGTGATTGTTCCCCACATACCAGTATAGAAATATACTGACCGACATTTTGTTTGTCAGTGTTTTAGGTACATTTCTAAAAAAGGACAAACAATAAAACAAAATCTGTGAAGATAAAGCTAATTATTCAAAGGAGGATTAGCTAGTTAGATTTCTACCGTGGATAGAAGTCTTAGTACCTATTTATGCAAGGTATGTAAAAGTTAATTTTTATTCCAGCTTTCAAGTTTAGTTTTCATAGAATTTGATAATTATTTTTTATTAAATGTCGAACCATGGATCATGAATTATTGGGATAGCGTCTCTGACCTTTTGGTCTCCCTTGATTGGGGGTTACTGGGAGGCGGGTTCGTTACATTTGGTATCAGAGCCATGGTTTCTCATTTAATCCTTAGTAATTATTAAATTTTACAAACTTTGTAGAACCTGAGGGAGTTATTAGAGGATTTTCCAACGACGGAGGTGTCTAGAAAAGGATCACGATCCGGGGGCTGGCAATATTTTCCACCGCCCCGCTAGTCGGTCATGAGGACTCCCAGATGTGGTGTGGCTGCCTGGCCAAAGTCTGAGGTCTTGACTCGAAATAAGATACCTTTAGGACTCTCTCATCTATTTCATCCCTTCTCAACCCTAATTCAATTAAGGTTCTGAGGTTTAGGGTTTTTCTCTCTCTTCCTCATACTGTTGAGGATCAATGAAAAGCATGTAACAAGATGTCATGGACATAAGCTTAATAGTTTAAGCATAAAATAAAGAATAGTCACATGCTTAGATTGCATGGCGTGTGTTTTCATGCACTTAGGAGAACCCCGAGGTTAGACCTTCTTGTCGGGAGGATGAGTGGAGAGTTAGCCCTGGGGCAGAGGCCTCTAGGAAGAGGTAGAGATCTAACACATCCTCGGACGATGATGCTAACCCTAACCCTAAGTGGTTGACATAGAGAAATGACAAGATGAGTTAGATATCATAGTCGACCATGTACGTGGGTTGACATGCATATTGGTTTTGAGTACCCGTGAGAGGCATGAGCTATGTGTTGTTGGTTGACCTAGTGCCTTTTGGCAACCCAACCTCGGAAGGGTCGTGCCTATTAGGGTGAAGGATTGCTCCTTCATTGAAGAGGATAGTGGTGACCATATAGAAACCCTTATAGGCATATATGAGCATAGAAGAGCATGCACCTATGTAGGAGAGAACGTCAACAGTTCTAGCAGTAGGTTGAGACTTAGGTTAGAAGGGTTATGCCTGATTGGTTAGGAGATGAACATGCAGAGCTTTGGATAATCTTAATCGAACATAGGTTTGGATCATACGTTTCACCCATGTAGGTGTATGCATGTATCCTTAAGATCTTGGTCCACCTTCTTAGAGAGAGAACCTCCAGTGGAAAGGTTGGTTGTAGGATTAGCTCTAGAGAGAAAGCAAGACCCAAGCAAGAAGGTTGGAAGCTTAGACTCCAAGACATGAGGGACCATGAGAAGTTGGGTATGTTATGACCTAGAATGGATGACCTAAGTGGATGGTTGTGGTTTCCTCGTGCATGATACTTGGAGACTTGTGGTATCTTGGTTGCCTTTAGAGGAACCAAACCCTAGAAAAGGGAAGAGGCTTCTTGAGTTTATGTACATGAGTTGTAGGTGCCTACCTTACCTTATAGGTGTAGAAAGGAGAGTTCCTTAGACCCTCAATAAGTATAGTAATAGGTTATGGGGTCTCACACAGAGTTGGTTGTCCTTGTGTAGGACTCTAAGGTGTTGTTGATGTGGAAGAATGGTGGCAAGTGTATGCCCTACCTTGTGCATGTTTGGTTTGTGGCTGGACAACTGATGCATAAGAAGTGAACCTAGGGTTCCTAGACCTAAGAGGGAAAGTAGTAGTACCTCGTGCACCTGATGCTCATGAAGATGATTGAGTTCTTATAAATAGGAGCATGACACCCCTCATGTTTAGAGGAAAAGGAAACCCCGTGGACTAGGGTGTATGTTGGATGAACCCCTCTCGCATAGGTTGGTGACATATGCATGTATGATATGGGTCCAATGTTGAGGAATAGGAACAAGTATGACATACCGAGGAACCCAGTGGGGCTTAGTGGGAGGTCTTCCTGCTAGATACATGCCTAAGTAGCATGATAGGGCTAAGCACGCACATGATGATGTAAACCCTAGACTTAAGGACGTTTGTGACCTGTGTTTCTATCAAGAGATAGTTTTCTCCCATCCTGGGGAGGGACCCTTCTGTAGGGTGAGTATTATCTTTTGGTTTAGGTTTGAGGTAACCTAAAGAGGTCTCTCTTAGGAGCTTGAGGAGCTAAATGGAAAGCACATAGAATGAGGATGAATCCATAGACCCGTGTGTGACTATCTCTAAGGGGCATGAGGTGATGTTGACATCGAGGTAACCTGCATGAGGCCAGACCAAGTTAGGTAGGTCGCCATGATCCCTATGAAAGGATGTAAGTTTGACCGTGTATGCCATGAGAGATGATGGAGTTTTGGGTAGGGATTCAAGTTTGAGATGTACCATGATAGAATCCTAAGTCAATGCCAAGGTCGGGTTGGGATAAGACCAATGGGAGTAGGAGTTGTCTGGTTCCTAGATGCACAAGACCATAGGGTCGGGAGGTAACATCTATCTATGTCCGAGGACCATGGGTTAGGAGATTGATCACCTTCATGATCTCATGGGAGCCAAAGGGAAAATGAGGTGGGCACTCCCTGGTTGCACAAGGGAAAGGGATGACCCCAAAAGTACCAACACCCTATAGACCTAGAGGAGATGACTAAGGATTATGTGACGACCCAAGTGTGTTTCGGAACAGTTTCCATGGAAGTAAACCTAAAATTGAGATGTTCATGATGTGGAGTCATGTGATGCATGTTTCAACTTAGATTGGAAAGTGCACTGGTGATGTTTGATGCACCATCTCTACTCTTGGAACGTGATGAAATATGTATTTGGACTATAGCCAAATGCTTATTTCCTCTCGTTATGAGGGTGAGAGATAGGGCAAAACGCATGCCATACACTAAGGGTAAAAATGACGTGAGTTGAAACATTGCCATGTCTAAGGATAGAGAAAGTGTCATACCTTTTTGGAAAGTACATGGAGTAGATGGTTTACAAACATGAAGAGAACTAAGGTAGTCATCATGAGGACGTTCTTATCAAGAGCAGTATGGAATGTATGAGTTATATAAATTTGACGTTGATAACTAAGATGATGAGCTTGTAATTTTCTTGTCTCAATTAGACCTAAATCCGAGATGAGGATGATAAGTGGAGTATATGAAGGTTTAAGTCTTCACCATTACCTAGCACATAAAGATGTAAGGTGGTAATGGATGCTCTTTGTTGAGACGCAGCTATCAAGTTTAGCCAGTAGATAGGCTAGAAGAGGTGGTTGGTTGAACCCAAAGTTTGTGAGACATGTTTGTCTAACACCAAAATACAAACCGACCCATTGGTTGAGTAGGGGTTGTTTGGTTAGCCAGCCTAGAACTTGATGAGATAGAGGGATGGTTGTAAACACCTCAGATTCACCTCTCGAGAAAAGAAGGTGGTGAAACCCGCTACTGGAGTGTTTTAGAGTTTTTGAGGAGTCAACCTTGAGGAATCGTGACATGCAAGAGATCATGATTTTAAGTTCACCATACACCCATGTACTACTAAGATAGTAAAAGGTTGCAGTAGTACTTAGCATACCAAAGATGAAGATGTATATCGGGTGCATGTGGCTTGTCGCCATGCATGCAAGGAGGTGAAGGCCAAACACTAGTAACCCATGGAGTTGCTATAGAGAATGAGGAGTCTCCGAGAGGGGAAGGGAATAGATCACCATATACGTCGTGGTGGGTCTCCCCAGACCGGGAGAGGTCAAGATGCAATATGGGTTATGGTAGATCGCTTTACCAAGATGACATAATCCCTTGCCTAAGAGAGAGCACTATCAGGGTGATAGAGTTGGTTGAACTATGCATGAGAGAGATAGTTCAACTACACCACGACTGAGTTCAATATCTGGAGCATGACCTCAAGTTCACTTCCATGCAGTGGGAGTGGGTACATGAAGAACTCGATACCAATTTGAAATTTAGCATAGCTTATCACCCCTAAATGATAGTTAGTATGATCCAGACTTGAGGGTCTAATGAGAGCGTGTGTGCTTGTTCAGGGTGATACATGGGGGTAGTTCATGTCCTATGAGAGTTTGTTTGTGATGATAGCCACCATAGCCAGTATCGGGATGTAAGAAGATCTATAAGGGAGGCTGTGTCAGTCACCGCTTCATTAGGATGATGTCGGTGAAAGGACCTTGTGAAGGCCAGAGAGACCATAATGTGTGCAGATGAACTCGCTTTGATCGTGTGATGGCTGAGAAAGCCCAGGGGCGACATGAGTCATGAGCTGATGCAAAGCAGACTGACATGCAGTTCACTGTGGGGGAATATGTGTTATAAAAACCTGACTCCTCTGAGCTATGGTTGAGAAAGATGAGTCCCCAATACATTCGTCCATTTGGGATGGATTGGCGGAGATGCTTATTTTTAGCCTTACCCCTCATGATAACATGATGTATGATGTGTTCCATGAGTCCTATCTAGAGCACTATGTGATGTACCCAAACCATGTGTTGATCCACGAACCTATTAAACTTCTAGGGAAGCTAAAATATCTTGTGTCACCTGTGAGGGTACGAGATACCAAGGTGAGAAAGAACTTAGATGTAAGAATATAAGATGATAAAGGTTATTTGGAAGCGCCATGGAGAGGATGAAGCCACATGGGATCCGATGATGGACATGGGAAAGTCTTATCCTAATTGTTTGTATGTTTGGTGGAATTTTGAGGGCAAAATTCCTATAAGAGGGGAAGGATGTTACAACCCCAATTTTTGGGTTCTTTTAGGTAGGAATGCAATTTCCCCAATAAAGGTATGATTATGTAATTTGTATGATATATGTGCCTTGAATGAATTCCTTTGATAAATAGCCTTGTATGTTTGATTTTGTGGGCCTTGTTGGCTATTGGGCCCAATAACGAGAAAAGGGAAATAAAAAGGAAAAGAAATCAATTAATAAAAGAATAACTAACATAATGGGAAAATAAAGAGGTAGAAGCATATAGAAGGCTATGAATTATCCTTCAAGGAGGGATTTCATATCATTGGGATTTCTTGGGTTCCAAGGAGTCCAAGTTGCAACGATAATAGGAGAAGAAATCAAATATTTCTTTATTAAGAAAGAAATATGAGATAATGATGAAATTATAAGAAATATGTGGAAATATGGATAATGGAATCATCATGGATGAGACTTTGAGTCCACATAGTTTTTTTTGGTGAAGTCAGGTGACGATTTTATTCATCTTGCCCACCACGTGCAAGCAAATTCAAACTAGTGTTACAAATTTTAGTGAACTGCATAAAACTAAATATGGTCGTACTACGACCATTACACAAAACACCTTCTGCATTACAAGGTGATCTGTCAGGAAACTTGTGGTAAATATAGTTTCCAGTTTTGTTTTTAAGGTGAAACTTAGCTAGAGAGTTTGCGAGACTGTTGCCTCCTCTCCTTTCGAAACATTAACTAATAGATTGACATCTATTCTTCTGCATCTGCATCTCCCATACTTGTCTTGCATACTTGGGATTCCTTCTGTAATCCTCATTGATCATGATAACAACATGTTTACAGTCGGTTTCAATGATAGTATTATCTAGATTGCACATAGTGCATATCTTGTAGGCCAATTCCAGAGTTTGCATCTCTGCTTCTAGAGGGGACCCTGCCTTGATCGATTGACCTATTCCTCCCATCCATTGTCCTTTGTCGTTTCTAATAACAGCAGCAATAGCACTTCTTCGCCTTTTGAACACATCATCAGTGTTGATCTTCAAGGTACCTTGAGTTGGGTTCTTCTAGATCGCCTTGTTAATATTAGCGTCTTTCTTACTCGTAGTCTCCCAAGCTTGTCCATTGAGATTAATTTCAGTGGTAATCGAATAGGTTTGATTATGCACAATATTCTCTTTCTTCTCAAACACCCATAGATTTCTTTGTTTCCAAATGTACCAGCACGTTACCATGAACTTAACTCTGTGTTCTTCTGAGAACTTCAGGTTTAGACTAATCCATCTATAAAGAGTAACCTCAGTCCAGAGGTTAGCAGGGATGTTAGAGTTTAGCACACCCACCCATATAGGGTGAACTTTCCTACAGTTTCTTAAAGCATGCAAAATATCTTCTTCACTCGAGATGCATCTATTGCATGTAGCATCGGTGGTCATCTGCCTCCTGCGTCTACTCTTATTGGTAAGGAGGGCATTGTTTGCAACTAACCATAGAAACATCTTCACTCTAGCTGCAACTCTGGTCTCCCAAATAATATGCCACTGGCCTTTGCATTTGATCTCCTTGCAAGATCTCAAGGTTCTATAGGCAGAGGAAATTGAAAACCTCTCTCTCAGGTCAGGTCACCATACTCTTATGTCAGCGCCATACTGGGTAGTAGGAATAGGTATGTTAGTAATTTAATGCACGATCTCCTTAGGAAACCAGCTATCCAGGAACCCCAGATCCCACTCTCCATCTAGGTTAACTAAGCTGCTAACCTACAGATCCTCTATGTCAATGGGTATTTGCTGTTGTGCATAATCCTTCAGTAATTTCCTACTAGGCAACCAATTGTCTCTCCAGACGTTTGTAGAATTGCCATTGATAGGAGATATGTAGGAATTGGAACCTACAAAATCCTTGTTAAGAACAACCAATCTAGCTAAACCAGATAGATGTGCATTGGTTGTATATGGTTTACCTTCCAGCCTAACCGCCAAAGCTTTGCTCGATACAGATTGTCTGTTGCTCATTACATCCTAGGTGTGTTTCATAATTAAGGCATTGTTCCAATCCCTCATTGTCTTTATACCCAAACCACCATTGGATTTATTGCTCACCATCATATCCCAAGAAATTAGGTGCACCCCCTTCTTACTTTGTCCTCCGCTCTAGATGAACTTTCTAATGGCTCTATCGATTCTAACGCATAGTTGTAGAGGGAGTTTGTTCGTATGCATGACATAAGTAGGAATTTCTATAAGAGTACTCTTAGCCAAACACACCCTCCCAGCCAGAGATCAACTGCACGCCGCCCAGGAGTTCATTCGTCCATTCACCTTCTTTAACACCTCATTATAAGTATCCATATTCACTTTGCTGTGTAACAATGGAACTCCAAGGTATTTACCCAGATTCATTGTTCTCGTTAAACCGCTTATCTCACATATGCCTTCAACTTCCTCCTTGGTAACTCTCCTTGAGAAGTAGATTCTAGTTTTATCTATGGATATAGCTTGACCGGACACCTGCTCGAACTTCCTGAAGCATTTCAAGATAGCATTTATGTTAGGAACATTAGCCTTGGCAAAGAGAAGAATATCATCAGCAAAGCACAGGTGTGCTATACTTGTCCCATTCTGACCCATCTTTAAAGGAATCCAAGTTTTGTCCAGGACAACATCTTCTATCATCTGGCTTAGCCTTTCTATGCAAAGAACAAAAATGTACGGGCTCAAAGGATCTCCTTGCCTAAGTCCCTTGGTAGCTTTGAAAACATCTGAAGTTTCTCCATTCCAAGCGATAGTTGTGCGACCCCTTGTGATAGAGTTCATCATATACTGGCAGATATTAATAGGCATATCAGCTTTCTTAAGTGTGTCTTCTATGAAACTATAGTCCATCATATCATAGGCTTTAGTTAAGTCTATCTTAATAGCCATAGATTTTGTAGATGTCATCTTCCTCATCGAGTATATGAGCTCCTGGGCTACCACTATATTATCAAAAAAATTCCGTCATGGAACAAAGGCACTTTGCACAGGATTAATCCACTTCGAGAGCCAGTTTTTTAAACGTTCCACAACAACCTTCGAACAGATCTTCAAAATGGTGTTGTTTAGGGAAATAGGACGGAATTGATTGCTCGACTCAGGCTTGGAGACTTTAGGTATGAGAATGATAGTGGAGTCACACATTCCTTCCTCCATAATAGAGCAGTCAACTACATCATTTACAATTCTAACAACTTACTCATTTATAACACTCCAGTTAGAATTAATGAAGTGAGTAGTGGTGCCATCCGACCCAGCTTCTTTGAACGGGTGCATCTTTTTAAGAACATCCTCGATTTTAGAAATCCCGACTTCTTTAGCTATATGTGCACGTGCCTCCTGAGTGATTGCAGTAAATCATGAATGGATGCTATCGAACAGATGTTTGTGAATGCTTTTCGGAGTTGTAAATAACTCGATCAAGTAATTAGACACAATGTTGAAAATGTCTTTGGCTTTAGTTGCCCATCCTCCTTGAGGACGTTTAATGGCGCTTATTCGATTGGCCTGTTTTCTTTGATTGACATAGGCCTGGTAAAAGTGAGTATTGCTATCGCCTCCTTTAAGCCAAGTTACATGACTGCATTCCTTCGAATCTTCCTCCTCCTTCTTAAGAAGTTGAGTCAATTCGGCCTACATATTGATAATGAACTTATCAGTGATACCATCATACCTTGCCGCCAAATTTCTCTGAAGCAGGTCGATATTTCGGTGGAGCCGCAATTTATGAGAACTTATTTGTTTAGCACGCTCTACCTCCCCTTCTTTTAAGCAGGTTTGAGCATTTCTAAAAGCACTCATAAAATTGAGGTTGCTGTTCCAGCAATCCTTTAGCATTGGCGAGAAAGTGTTATCCATATTCCATGAAGCTTTGGTTGAGAATCTCCCAGCTTGTCTGTTCGTAGACAAAGTTCTAACTAGCAGCGGGCAGTGATTCGATTCAATTTTAGGTAGATGAGTAACAGTCACACCTGAGTATTTCAAAATGTAAGCATCATTAGCAAGGACACGATCCAACCAGCTTTGCTTAATCCCATGTCGGTAGGTGTACTTCTGACCCAAGAATCTCATATCAGAGAGACCTGCTTCAAGAATCGTCTCAGAGAATGTAATGGCTTCCTGGTTATTAAAGGATTGATAACCCATAGTTTCTACAGGTGAAATGACAGTATTGAAATCTCCTGCCACAATCCATGGTTCTTTGAAATGATTTCCTAAAGCAATAATATGTTTCCAGAGCAATCTTCTAACATGGATGTGAGGATTAGCATAAATGAACATAGCAAAGAAGGAATTGTTAATCTTACAAGATACAAACTGCCTGTGAGTATTAACAACCTCCACCTTGATGCCGTTTTCATTCCAACAAACCCATATTCCTCCTGAGAAACCCCTTGCCTCTGATCTGTGTGAGTTAGAAAATCCAAGGCATTTAATTGTTTTCTTTGCTCTATCTGCACTTATTCTCGGTTCCAAGATAATGGTGATCAACAGTTTGAACAAAGAAATGTAATCTTTCAGAACTCTACACGTATCTTTGTTTCCTATACCCGAAACATTCCAACATAAGAAGCTCACCATGGATATCCTGTAAGCTAGACCTGGATGATATACAAATAATTAACAAATTTCAGGGAGTTTGTTCTCCTTGTTGGCCACTCCATTCAACGCTTCTATGATGGCTTCTTTGGTGTGCGCTGCTCTCAATTGGGGGCTCTTCCTCCTCCCTTCCGCCGAGAGTATCCGCTTGGTATTTCCTTGCATTTTCATTTTTGTTCCACTTCCTTTTATGATCTTGCTTGCAGTAACTACCCTTGGTATAGAGTCACTTCCATCAGCAGACAGCTGGGTCGATTCTTCAACCATTTCTACTACTCCATGGCTTGATATGTGTGTGTCTTCTCGCTCTTCGGTATCCACTATCAATTCTATTACCTCATCGACATCTGGATTTACTACAGTATGTCCTTCCTTGTTTGCATGGGGTTCTCCCTTTTCCTTGTGACCTGAACCATTCTGCACTGTGTTTGTAATGTCCCTCATAGCTTCCTCTCTATGTGATTGCTTCTTAGAGTTACTGTTCACCTTCTTCTTCCTCCAGATTTTCAGTGTCGCATAAGTTTGTGAGTTCCCTTGTGTGGCCTGATAGTTTGGTTCTCCTCCTGCCCTCTCTGAGGCCTCTCCCCCAACTCCTCAAACTGATTCTTTGATGTTGTTGAGTTTTCCAGAGGTTTATCCTGCTTATAACCTCTTATTTGGTTAGAGTTCCTCCTTCTTCTCTGTGTCTGCCATGTTTCAGTATCTATGTCCTTTATGAGACTGTGCCTTGTTGTCTCGCTATTTTCAAGGGTTTTCGTAGATCTATCAGCATCCCCTCAGCAGTCTTTGGATGTGTGGCCCGCTTCTCCACAGGAAGGACACGCAAAAGGAAATCCTTCGTATTCTATTTCATATTCTATGCCATTGATAAAGATTGATGGTATTAGATCTCTATTCGTATCTATCTCGATAGAAATTCTAGCAAACTTGCTTCTCGTCCTCTTGGTCGTGTGCTCATCCACCTTCACCAATTTTCCAATCGATGAGCCTATGCTGCTGAACATAGTCTGAACATAGAGATGCAGCAGAAGATTGAGTATTCATACCCAACAAATTATGTGCCTTGGCATATCATTAGATGGGATAAATGTTGAGTACCAATCCCATACCACCAAATGACATCTGAAGATCTTCCACGGTCCTCCTACCATGGCCATATCGTAGTTCCTTCTGCAGGATAGTTGAACTACAAAATGATTCTAATCTAATTCATATATGTTGTATCTTCCCACCAGGCTACACATGGCTCTCAATCTATCTCTGAGTGTCATGTATCCTAATTCTGTGCCCAAGGCCTTGACAATAACAGTGTATTTCCATGGCCGTATGAGAAGTTCCTCCTCCATGGGATCTATTAGAATTGATGGTTTTCCTTCAAGCTCCCCCATGTTGATGGCTTCCGGTTCCAGATGTTCTTCAAACATTTTACTCAGGAACATATCTGAATCTGCTTTCCTTGTGATAACTTGTTCAGATTTGACGTTGCCTGTTTCCCAACAACTGTGGTTGCCTACCGCTTCCTTTTCCTATGTCGTTGCGGCCTGCGTGCTCAGCAATGGAAAGATACTATCCATATTGCCCGATACACCTTCAGTAGTAGGACATGTGTCTGTTGTATGTGTCTTCGATTGTTGAAACTCCTGTGAGGATCCTCTCATGCCGGCATAATGCAAGTTCAACCCTAGCTATGCTATAGTCATGTTATCGGTTCCTTTGTACAAACCTTGTGTATCTATTGCCTTGGCCGTTCCATTTGTATTTCGATGGGATCGTGGACTCTGTGATCTTCTTCTGCCGCTCTCTTCCTTTTCAACATCTTGACCATCGTCCCGATCATTGTTTCTCCGCATCGACTTATCATTGTCCCCCGGATCACCATCCGCCCCTCTCTACGCCTCCACTCCCATAACCCTAGAGTCTCTTTGCCTCATGCATATCCTTGTCACCTTAGTCCACATAGTTTCTAATGGTAAAAGGAATCCAAATAAAGAATATAAAAGAGTAAGAGGGACAAAATATGAATAAAATATGCCTTAATAAGTGATAAGTTGCATATGAAGAAAACACTCTCATACTTTTGAGTTTGAGTTCCAAACTTGGTACACAAGTGGATTAAGTCAACACATACTTTCCTCTAAAATTTGGGATTAAAAGGATATACAGTTTAAGAGTTATGGATTTTGCAAATTATCCTAAAGTGAGGAGATAAGCCTTATAAAGTATTAATGTCACATTTATCCAATTAATCTGAAATCCTTGTTCTTGGTGCGTGGCTGAGAGCCGTTGGATCTAGGATCCAACGGTGGCTATTTTTTGCAGACAACAATTAGGAAACAGAATAGAAGAACACAAAAACAAGATTTTTGGGTCAATTTTCTCACTGACTGATGCATGAGCATCTGCGAGCACAGTCCCTTCGCGACCATGACTCCGTTCCGAGTTGATAGACCCTGACTTTCAGTGGATTTGGGAGAGAAATTGTGTTTCCCCAATAGAGCCAGAATCCATGAGTTCTGGCCTATAGTCTGATCTATAAAAGGGGCTCTGTCCCCTCTTTGCAACTGATACCCACATGCAGGATGGTCTGTGCGAGTTTGCAGAACCATCCCAAAACCCCTGCTTTGCCTGAAGAACTATGCCTGGAGGGATCGCTGACCGACTCGGAGGTCTGTATCAAGGTAGCCACAGTGAGAGAGGGTTCGACAGATTGTTAGTTGAGCCGGAGGAGGCAATGGAGTCATTTGAGAGCGCAGTAGAGCCCTGGTGTGCCTGCACAGTGGTCCAAGAAGGGGAAGGAAGGCGCCGCGGGGGGGCGAGGAGGTCGCCACCCAGCCTACTTTGGGATCCCCTATTTTATAGAGGAAACAGAGATGACAAAGGAGGAGAGATGGATCTGGCAACTGGGTAGGCGGATCCACATGAGGGTCCACGAGCCAAGAAAGAGTTTTGCTAGAAAAGGGAATAAAAGGACATGTGGCAACCATTGATTGGCTGAAAGGTATGTTATTTTGTGAAAATTCTAGAAATTAATTGGTAGCTCATATATGGACATGTCATATATGAAAGTTGATCAGAAAAATACGTAGATTTCAATAAAAATGTAATGAAACCTTGGTCACATTTCTAATTCCAAAAGTGCCTAAATTTGATCATATGATGCATTAAACTTTGGTTAAAAACCCTAATTATGATTGGAAATAAGATCTAAGATCATTATTAGGTTATTATGAGTATTAGTAGCCTGGTGAGAGGAAAAGTAATATTTGAATCTGATATTAGATAATAATCTGCTTGCTTTAGGGTTTTGCACATGAATCTATGATAATGCACATGGAAACCCTAATTTAGGGTAAAAGGGGTGATTAATATGATTAATTCGAGTTTCCTTGGAATAGTGTAATTATGAATTGATCCTAAGCCTATTAGGAAGGATTTAAACAAGGTAGTTAGGGTTTATGACTAGTTTTGTTGTTCTAGTGTCAAAAATGATGATGAGCTCTAATGAAACCCTAAAAGGAAGTAGGAAACCCTAGGAAGTGAGTTCAAACGAATAGATACTGATAAAGTGAATAGTAATTGGATTATATGATTGTTTCAGGATTCTTTCTTATGTGTGTGTGGATTGAACTACTTGCCTGGATACTTTCTAGCTTGGATTACTATTAGCTTGCTGATTCGAATGAACAGGTATGTCGTTATTTATGAATAATCACCTTTAGTTTCATGGCATTTCCTGGATGTTTTTATCGAGTGATTGCAACCTAAACTGTTGAATGTTAAATTCTACAATCCTATAAAGTCCCTATGAGTATCACAAATAATTATGTATGTGTATTATCAAACCTACAAGCCACCCTGATGTATGTTGCAAGACCAAGCCCCAGAGGGAAGATCTGATTTGGTCAAGCCCTGAAGGGAAGACCATTGGGCACCTCGAGAGGTGACCCCAGGAACCAAGCTCAGGATGGAGCAGGTGGCCTTATGTCCCTTGCAAGGTCATAACCCCAAGAGAGGGTAATCCAGGGTTAGAGCAAAAGCGGTTGAGAAGTCACATTGAAAGCGTAATTTGGATTGTTAATCAATTATTTGTGATAATTAGGTTGTTAGAAACTATTTATGAAATTGTGATTATTCCCCACATACCAATATAGAAATATACTGACCGACATTTTGTTTGTCAGTATTTTAGGTACATTTTTTAAAAAGGACAAACAGTAAAACTAAATCTGTGAATTCTATCGTGGATAGAAGTCTTAGTGCTTATTTTTGTAAGGTATGTAAAAGTTAATTTTTGTTCTAGCTTTCAAGTTTAGTTTTCATATAATTTGATAATTATTTTTGATTAAATGTCGAACCATGGATCCTGAATTATTGGGATAGCATCTCTGACCTTTTGGTCTCCCTTGATTGGGGGTTACCAGGGGGTGGGGTCGTTACATTTGGTATTAGAGTCATGGTTTCTCATTTAATCCTTAGTAATTATTAAATTTTACAAACTTTGTAGAACCCGAGGGAGTTATTAGAGGATTTTCCGAATACAGAGGTGTCTAGAAAAGGATCATAGTTTGGGGGCTGGCATTTCCTCCACCCCGCTAGTCGGTCATGAGGACTCCCAGATGCGGTGTGACTGCCTGGCCAAAGTTTGAGGTCTTGACTCGAAATAAGATACTTTTAAGACCCTCTGATCTATTTTGTCCCTTATCAACCCTAATTCAATTAAGGTTCTAAGGTTTAGGGTTTCTCTCTCTCTTCCTCACGCTCTTTAGGTCAGGGTAAGAATGATAAGGATTAAGGAATCCTCTACCAAATCAATGAAAAGCATGTAAACAAGATGTCATGGACATAAGCTTAATATTTTAAGCGTAAACTAAAGAATAGTTACATGCTTAGATTGCATGGTGTGTGTTGTCGTGCCCTCAGGAGAACCCTGAGGTTAGACCTTCTTGTCAAGAGGATGAGTGGAGAGTTAGCCCTGGGGGTAGAGGCCTCTAGGAAGAGGTAGAGATCTAACACATCCTCAGAGGATGATGCTAACCCTTACCCTAAGTGGTTTTTATAGAGAAATGACACGACATGGTGTATGTATGTATCCTTAAGAGCTTGGTCCACCTTCTTAGAGAGATAACCTCCAGTGGTAAGGTTGGTTGTAGGGTTAGCTCTAGAGAGAGAGCAAGACCCAAGCAAGAAGGTTGGAAGCTTAGACTCCGAGACATGAGGGACCATGAGAAGTTGGGTATGTTATGACCTAGAATGGATGACCTAAGAGGATGGTTGTGGTTTCCTCGTGCATGATCCTTGGAGACTTGTGGTATCTTGGTTTCCTTTAGAGGAACCAAACCCTATAAAAGGGAAGAGGATTCTTGAGTTGATGTATAGGAGTTGTAGGTGCCTACCTTACCTTATAGGTGTAGAAAAGAGTGTTCCTTAGACCCTGAAGAAGTATAGTAATAGGTTATGGGGTCTCACACTGAGTTGGTTGTCCTTGTGTAAGACTCTAAGGTGTTGTTCACATGGAAGAATAGTGGCAAGTGTATGCCCTACCTTGCATATGTTTGGTTCGTGGTTGGACAGCTGATGCATAAGAAGTGAACCTAGGGTTCCTAGACCTAAGAGGGAAAGTAGTGGTACCTGGTGCACCTGCTGCTCACGAAGATAATTTAATTCTTATGAATAGGAGAATGGAACCCCTCAGGTTTAGAGGAAAAGGAAACCCCGTGGACTAGGGTATATGTTGAATGAACCCCTCTCGCATAGGTTGGTGACATATGCATGTATGATATGGGTCCAATGTTGAGGAATAGGAACAAGTATGACATACCAAGGAACCCACAGGGGCTTAGTGGGAGGTCTTCCTACTAGCTACGTGCCTAAGTCGCATGATAGGGCTAAGCACGCACATGATGATGTAAACCCTGGACGTAAGGACGTTTGTGACCTGTATTGCTATCAAGAGATAGTTTTCTCCCATCCTGGGGAGGGACCCTTCTATAGGGTGAGTATCAGATTTTGGTTTAGGTTTGAGGTAACCTAAAGAGGTCTCTCTTAGGAGCTTGAGGAGCTAAATGGAGAGCACATAGAATGAGGACAAATCCATAGACCTATGTGTGACCATCTCTAAGGGGCATGAGGTTATGTTGACATGGAGGTAACATGTATGGGGCCAGACAAAGTTAGGTAGGTCGACATGATCCCTATGAAAGGATGTAAGTTTGACAAAATATGCCTAGAGAGATGATGGAGTTTTGGGTAGGGATTCAAGTTTGAGATGTACCATGATAGAATCCTAAGTCCATACCAAGGTCATGTAGGGATAAGACCGATGGGAGTAGGAGTTTTCTGGTTCCTAGATGCACAAGACCATAGGGTTGATAGGTAACATCTATCTATGTCCGAGGACCATGGGTTAGGAGATTGATCACCTTCATGAGCTCATGGGACCCAAAGGGAAAATGAGGTGGGCACTCCCTGGTTGCACAAGGGAAAGGGATGACCCCAAAAGTACCAAAACCCTACAGACCTAGAGGAGATGACTAAGGATTGTATGATGACCCAAGTGTGTTTGGGAACAGTTTCCATGGAAGTAAACCTGAAATCGAGATGTTCATGATGTGGATTCATGTGATGCACGTTTCAACTTAGATTGGAAAGTGTACTGGCGATGTGTGATGCACTATCTCTACTCTTGGAACGTGATGAACTCTATATTTGGACTGTAGCCAAATGCTTATTTCCTCTCATTATGAGGGTGAAAGATAGGGCAAAACGCATGCCATACACTAAGGGTAAAGATGATGTGAGTTGAAACATTGTCATGCCTAAGAATATAGAAAGTGTCATACCTTTTTGGAAAGTACATGGAGTGGATGGTTTACAAACACAAAGAGAACTAAGGTAGTCATCATGAGGACGTTCTTATCAAGAGCAGTATGGAATGTATGAGTTATATAAGTTTGACGTTGATAACCAAGATGATGATCCTGAAGTTTTCTTATCTCAATTAGACCTAAATCCGAAATGAGGATGATAAGTGGAGTATATGAAGGTTTATGTCTTCATCGTTACCTAGCACATAAGGATGTAAGGTGGTAATGTATGCTCTTTGTTGAGACGCAGCTGTAACATCCCTGACCTGGGTTATGCTTTAACCCTAGGTGTTTTGATTAAGAAAGATGATTATAAGCTTAATATTATTTTGTGAAAAGTAATTAGGGCTCATGAGAAACTTATGTTTCGATTTTGGTCCTGTTTGAACAATGTTGAAACATTGTTTTGTTAATTTTGGACTAAAGTGCAAATTACCCAAGTTGAGGGGTTAACTTGCAAATTGCACATGATAAAATGTTCCTCTGATGTTGAGACATCATAAGAATGAATATGATGTAGTGGTATGGTTTCCACAAGCATGGGCACTAAGATAGAGCTTGTTGGACAATGTTTGTGCATTAAAACCTAGTTTTGGTGTAATGTGCAATTTACCCAAAACCTAGGGTTCAATATGCAAATTACCACTTCAATAAGGTCCCTAATGTTTCTTGACATCATTTAGAGCAAAGAAAATGAGAGGGGCGCCTCATTTGAATTAAGTTGGAGGAGAGAGAATCTTGATATTAAAATAATCAAGATTTAATCCTAATTGAAACCCTAATTCAATTTAGGGCAAAAATAAATGTATTAATTAAAGGGCCTTCAACCAAAATTAAAATGGTTGGATTCAGATGTGTGTGGACATCCTTGTGCTATGCAAGAGCCACGAAATATCTCAAGGAGGTGGAAATTCCACTCACCTTATTATAAGGAAAAGAAATATCCACTAAGTCATGGATATTAATATAAAAAGAGTTAAGGTGCTTAAATTGCTTTTCTTTAAAATGTAGATAATTGAAGGGAATAAGAGGCTAAGAGGATAGCCTCGTCTCTAAGGAAGGAGAGGGGTCAAGTGGCAAGGGAATTGAGGGGATAATTCCTACTTTCTCTCTCCTAATTGAATTTTTAATAAAATTCACATATAAGCTCATTTATCCATAGAATGAAAGGGAATTACGGATTTACTTCCACCCTTTGCTTGTAAAACGACCTTGGGAGCTTGGGACCAAGAAGAGAACGACCCCCAACCTGTTGGTAAGTCCTTGACCTTCGTTCTCCTTGATTCCATGGTGGAAATCGAAAATAAATCATTGATTTCTTCTTTTCTTCACTCCATCTTCAACCCTAGCCAATCTTTTCAACCATTAGCTTGAGGACGAGCCTAGGGGGAGTTGCAAGAGCTTCATCCACCATTTTTTCCGTGAGCTTGGAGCTTTGGAGCTCAATTGGAGGCGGGTTTTATAACTTGAAACCCTAACTTTGTTACTGCATTCAATTCCCCATCAAATAATGATCATTTCTCTATTTACAATTATTGATTTGGTTGATTGATGCAATCTCCATGGAAATCACAGCAGGTTTTGTGGGTCTAGAGCTTGATGATGATGACATCATCATAAGCACACGCCTCCCCAAATATCTAGACCAAACAGTTTCAATCAAATGTCCAAATGGTTTGTGTTTTGGGAGCAAACGGTTTCAAACCGTTTGGAATGAAACGGTTTCACTAAACTGCATAGAAGCAAACGGTTTAAGACCATTTGGTGATGTTGACCTGGGTTGACCATTTGGGGATTTGTTCATAATGATCTAGGTTAATGACCCATCAATTATTATTGATCAACTCCAATTGGTTCATGAGTTGAAGGTCCATCAATCACCTAAACCCTAGTCGGGTTGAGTGCTGATTTCATAAGTGATTGAGTTTGAAACTTGGAGGTCTAGGGTTGAGTATGGTTAAGTATTTGAAGATTCAAACATATGGTATAAACCCTAATCGGCTAAGTGTTGATTTTGCAATCGAATGAGTTGATGCTTTGGGTTGATTGACCCAAACGGTTTCAAAACCGTTTGGGGATCACCCAAACGGTCTCAAGACCGTTTGGGGGTCACCCAAGACCGTTCGGAGGTCTAGGGTTAAGTTTGGTCAAGTGTTTGAAGGTCCAAAGATACCAAATTGAAATACAATTAAGTGCTGATTTGGTGACCAATCCTAGGATCCAAACCCTAATTGAATGACATGGTTGATGATGATATGATGGGAAAACGGTCTCAAGACCATTTGGAGGTCATCCAAACGATCCTAAGACCGTTTGGTGGTCACCCAAGACCGTTTGGAGGTCTAGGGTTGACTATGGTTAGGTGTTTGAAGATCTAAAGGTACTAAGTTGAAGTGCAATCAAATGTTGACTTGTTGATCAATCCAATGATCCAAACTTTGATTGATTGACTTGGATTTTGATGTTGACATGGGAAAACGGTCTCAAGACCATTTGGAGGTCATCCAAACGACCTCAAGACCGTTTGGGGTCAAGTCATGCCCAATTTGGATGATGGTCCAATAGTTTTAAAGTAACTAGTTCCACATTGGTTAATGTTGAAGGATCATCGATTCCAAACCCTAATTGATGATCAATTGGGGGTTAATTGAGGGTAAAATCAGTTGAAGGATGACCTAATTAACTCAATTGAAGTATGGTGATAGGTCCAATTGAAGATTGGTTACATGAATTCAATGATTGAAGGAATCAACATTGAGAACCCCAAATCGATTTGATAGGTTGAGACCATAATTGATCCATGCGGTTTTGAGGAGGTGTGGACCAAACGGTCTCAAGACCGTTTGGGACCAAACGATCCCAAACCATTTGAGGCCCAATCGATCTCAAGAGTGCTTTAGAAAACGGTTTCAAGTACTTGCTTTAGCAAACAGTTTCAAGTGACCACCTTTAGCAAACGGTTTGAAACTGTTTGAACCTGGAAAGACCAAGACTGTTTGGGGCTCAAGTAGTCAAAATTGATTGAGGACTCAATTGGTTAATCCTTTTGGATACCTAATGTAATTGAGGACTCAATTGGTTAATCAATTGGATACCTTATGTAATGGAGGTCCAATGTGATTGAATCTCTTGGGAATTAAGATGATGAATGATCCATTGGTCCAATGATGATTAGTAATGATAATCAATGAAGGCATAAAGGTTGAAACCCTAATAGTACCTAAGTGATTAGTGCCAATTAAGGGATGAACCCTAATTGCTTATAAGAACAGTGACTTGGTACACTATGTTAATCATAGTTGTATGTACTTGATTGAGGGTTGATGTAACCTAATCAAGTTAAGAAGATGATAGCATGAAATTCATACATGAATATGATTCATGAGATGATTAAGGGTATGATCCTTAAGTAAAGAGATCATGAAACCCTAATTAGGAATATAAACCCTAATTGACAGGGCTATTGAACTCTAACCCTAATTGGGATGAATAGTGAATCTCTAATTATGGATAATTGAATAAAATCCTAATGGAGATGAATAGTAGACCCAAGTTGGGGGTAACCATAGTGGAAACCCTAGTTGAGGGTGATTCCATGTGAAACCCTAGTTGAGGGTGATTCCATGTGAAACTCTAATTGAGGGTGATGCCATGAGAAACCCTTGTTGGGATGAATAGTAAACCCTAATTTTAGGCAATATGATGAGAAAGCCTAATGAAGGGTGATGTTATATGCAATCCTCACCCTAATGAAGTATGATAGTATGGGAAACCTTAATCCTAATAATGGAATGGTAACTAATACATTGATGGGGGAAATGCCTAAAGTGATTGATTGTAAATACCCTTATAGCAGGCAATGCTTTAACTTGAAATGAGTCCATATCATTAAAGATAGATGGACCCTTCTTATATGTAACCTATGCACTTCATGGTAAGAGTGATAGGTTAGTGGATGAAAGGATTAAGATGGGAAATACCTTAATCCAAGATAAGTTGATAACTTAAGAAAGTTGGAAGTAATGAGGAAAGTGATACATCAAGATATGAAAGACTTCACAATTAGCATCTCAAAGTTGATATACTTTGATAACTATGAAATCCTAATGTGAGATGGAAAACCCTAACCCTAAATTGAGTAATGGAACATGAGAAATCATAATATGATATGAATAGTAAGCCCTAACCCTATTGAGGGAATAGAGGTGTTACTATTGTATTACATGAAGTATTATGTTATTGTTACTTAGTGATAGGTGACAAGATGCTTTATGGTCCTTATGAGCCATAAGAGCAATTATGACATAGTGTGAGGTACCAAAATGATTATAAAAGTTTATTATAAGAAAGGATAATGTTTTAATAAACTTAATAAGAGTAACAACTGTATTCAATAAAGAATGTGTAAAGTTATGCAGGCTAACCTCAGGGTTCAGAGCCTAAAGTAGTATGTGATGATCAATGATGAGTTAAAGGAATTAAATTCCATGAACTATGTAATTAGGATTGGTTAGAGTCTAATGCCTGGCTGTGAAATCAGGTTTGGTTAAAGTCCAATACCTGGCAGAGGTGTAATGCCTGTAATCAGGATTGGTTAAAGTCCAATGCCTGGCTGTGAAATTAGGGTTGGTTAAAGTCCAATGCCTGGCTGTGAAATCAGGGTTGGTTAAAGTCCAATGCCTGGCTGTGAAATCAGGATTGGTTAAAGTCCAACGCCTGGTTGTGTAATCAGGATTAGTTAGAGTCCAATGCCTAGCTGTATAATCAGGTTTGGTTAGAGTCCAATACCTGGCAGAGGTGTAATGCATGTAATCAGGGTTGGTTAAAGTCCAATGCCTGGATGTGAAATCAGGATTGGTAGTGTCCAATGCCTGGCGGTGTAATCAGGTTTGGAAAAGTCCAATACCTGGCAGAGGCTAAATGTCTGTAGTGATAACACAGGATTGGTAATAACCCAATGCCTGTAATGATGATTTAGAATTGGTATTAATCCAATTCCTGTATTGATGATAAATGAGTACATGGTAGATACATCTCTTTATTTGTTTACAAGGTTGGTTAAGGCCAACAGAGTGAAACAAGAGTGTTTCATGGGTGACATAACAAGATAATGGTATAATATGATGGATAAATGTTATGCATGTCATTCCTATTCCTTATTAAATGAATAGATGATATATTGCTCTATCATAAATAGTTGCAATGCTTACAAAGTTGAGAATGCTTTAAACTGCTTATCCTCTTCTCAGTTTCATATCTTTAAACTGCAATAACAATGTTTTGGCAGAGAGTTATATCTCCCGTTGGGGCAATTTACAATTGTCTCACCCCCGTGGGATCCAACATTTTTAGGTGGACGCGGACAAAGAAGCAGATACTCTTTTACAGGAAAGGAAAGCAACAACTTGGACAGCAGTGAGATCTCAGGTGGAGATGCTAACTGTCAAGTCATAGAGTTAGAAAGTCCTATGTGTCGTCTCTATACTCTCAGGTCCTCGGAGTTTATAGTTAGTGTTTTAATGAATAGATCTGAGGTTTTGGCTTGATGCCTCGAGGTTTTATGATGTTTGTATATAATGTGAATAGACAGCTGATGTTGAAATCCTCAAGGAGAGATGGTACAAGTCATGTACTTTGAAACCATGATGTAAATGTTATACAAAGGTTCTTGATGAAAGATATTTGTTATGTATAGATCTCTTTGTAAAAAGTTTTAATTTTTAGTGATTTTCAGTAATCCGCTGCAAATGATTCGCTTCTGCTCAGTTAATCTTGTGTTTTGTGAGTTGGATGCCACATCAGCTATCTAGTTTAGCCAGTAGAGAGGCTAGAAGAGGTGTTTGGGTGAACCCTAAGTTTTTTAGACATGTTTGACTAACACTAAGTGTTACGACCCCATCTGAGCTTAATTGGTAAACTAGGGTTTACCTAGACAATTGCAAAGATTAATTAGAATAATCATTCTTGAAATCTAATTAATTACGATAACACAATTAGGATGTTTTAACGATGATAATAAGTTTAAATGTTCTTTTGTCTTGAGAATTAGGGTTTGAGAAACATAAACCCTAATCGGCCCAATATAGGGTTTTGATGATACATGAATACAGAATTTGATAAGTAGAATGTCTCACTAAATGATTTTTAGTATTTTATGTGTAACTCTGATTTACTTCAAATTTGGATATGATTTGTATATATAAAATTTGAACAATATTGGTAAATATCAGAATTTTTGAAGAATGTTCGGACCTGTTTATCGGTCTAGTTTCAAACTTGGCCGATCACATTTCCAGAATTATACAGCAGTGTGGTAATTGAATTTTATCTTTTTATTGGTATATACAACTGATCTCAAATTTTAACTGTGCTTGAAAAACACAATTTTAGACACTCTTTTAAATTGGCGTAATTTTTGGATGACTTTTTGATCCCTACAGTAAGGGTGTCGGTCGAGTTTTGTGCAGGACAAACTCAGCCGAATATTCTGCAGACTGCAATATAGCAGTGCACTGTTCTATTTTTAATTATTTATTGATAACTCCAAATGATCTCAACTTTTAATTGAAGCTTTATAGTTAAATTATAAACAACGTTCTAAATTTCCATAATTTTTGGAGAATGTTTGATCTCTGAAATAAACGAATTACAGTAACTTTTGTATAACTGAATATTCAGCCAATATAATTAAAGTTAAGTGTTGGGTCAATAAGCAATTGACCCAAGCAGCTCAATTGACTTATATGATCGAACACACACACACAGCTCTCATTCTTCGTCATCCATCCCAGAGAAACGAAAATCTAGAGAGAGAGGGAGAGTTAGGACTTGAGTGGAGAAAGAGGAGGAATTGCTGAATTAGGGTTTTGCGATTCCAGGAAGGGTGAAATCAAGTAAGTTTGGATTCTTTGCATAGAATTTTATGGTGGATCTTCTCTCTCATGTCAAGATTCCGTCCATACTCTGATTTGATCCAAGATGATGTCGAAATTCCCTCTTTTCTCACCCTTTCTTCATAATCCCTCATTTTCAAGGTTCCCGAGTTGAATGGAAGAAGAATTGGGAGATTTGCTAGGGATTTGATAGGAATTCGAGATCCCCTGAGTTGAGCTGCGGTTTTGAGGTGTTTTCACACCTTAGGGTGAGTGGGTTCTTCCTTCAAATAGTGTAATGCACAAAATCTGATTATAGCATCCAAATCCCTAAATGCTTAGCATGTGATTCTCAATCCTGAATGTGTCCGTTTGATTTAAGTTGTTGCAAATTGATATGTTATGGATTCCTTCTCTGTTTGAATGATTCCTAAATGGTAGATTCATATCAGGAACGTATACAACACTTCCTAGTGAGAATGTTTTTCAGATTTATATCAAATGATGTAATTAGGGTTTAACCTAATTGTGACATCACTAGAGTTTCAACCTTATTGAAAAGGACTAGTAATCCTATAAGTGGTTAGGATGTACCTCATGGGTTATCTTAATTGAATTTTATTCTGGATACATGATATCACAGTGAATGATATGGAAAACCTAAATTTAGTTAAATTTCCATGGTTTCATGTCTATATTGATTGCATATGACTTGTTGGAAACAATCTTTATTTAGTGAATGCTTATATCCTATGAAATCCTTATGAGAGACATGTGACAAGTGAATGAGGTAAATGAAAAGGTGAATGAGGAAAATGCAACCCTAAGAGTAGGGTGTTGGCATGTGATGAATGAATAAGGCAAATGAAACCCTAAGGATAGGGTGTTCAATGAATCATGCTATGGTAATATGAAAGGTCTCGATATGAGATGTGGTGATGCTTAATTGTTGAATTGTATGTTTCTAGTGCATTTAACTTTATATGCTTGTTCTCTCTGAAATGATATCTACATACTGCAGGGCTTCTTATATTTCAATACATATCTCGTAAATTGCAGGTGATGAGATATGACATGCCCTAGAAAGGGATGTTACTGAGTCATGTTGAAAATGACAAATGATATATATGTGTTTTCAAGTGATACCCATAATGTGAAATAAGTATGAAATGTGATATTCATGTTTAATTATTTATATGTTAATCAGTTAATAGACTTAGGTGCCCTAACACCGTAGAACCCCTTTGAGAGGTCTGCACCAGGGGGTGAAACTCGTGTTCAACATCAACGCGTGCGATGTCACGGTGGCACGAGGATGGAAAGGCAGTGTTCAACAACAACGCGTGCGATGTCACGGTGGCACTGGAGTAAATAGGGGTTATTCAACAACAACGCGTGCGATGTCACGGTGGTAACCCGGTAAGACTCTCCGCCTGTGTGCTCAGGTTTGAGGAGGAGTCTAGAGTTCACTCTTTGAGAGTATAGTGAGGCCGATGAGCCTGAAGGCCGATGAGCCTGTGGGCCCTGCAGCAGACCAGGGCGGAAGTCAGACTTATCATTCCCCGGGTGTGTCGCTAAGTCTTGTACGGTGGGATCGTAGCTCGCTACGGATCTTTATATGCAGAGTACACTGCATATGATTAGGGCATAATAATAATAATCTAAAATATTATCATATAGGTTCACAGAGTTCCTTATAAATGAAAGAGTTATGGAAGGCTAGAGCATAGTTTTCTAGTAGTTATTCTTTGGATGCAATATTTACATTCTTTGTTATTTCAGTTATATTGTTTTAGAAATGCTCAGTGTAGTATTTATTGTTGTTAAATGTCATACCGTTTACTTAAAATTATATCTGTAATCTCATTAGTGCATTAGTCTGTTTCCTTGAAGTACTCATTCACTGAGTGAGTAGGCTCACCCCTCTACTCAAACATTTTAGGGTTAACTGCGTGGACTTGAAGATGATCAGAGTGTCAGAGTAGATCTGCCACAGGAGTCAAGTATGAGATTAGTTGAGTCAGTCGGTCCTTGTCACTCTAGGTCCTCAGTAAGAGTTTAGAGAGAGAGTTGTAATTACAATGTGTAATATTGTTTCTCTTTGATATGTATGCTAATTAGCAAGTTTCATGTGCATAATGTGTGAAAGACATCGTGAATGCTTATACATGTATCTTTACTATAAAAGTCTGATTAGTAGAAGAAATGTTCAGATTCCTTTGTTAAGATGATATGTGGTTCAATGCGGGAAAACAAGAGTTTAAAAGGAAAGAAAAAGTTAAGGGTGTTCTTTGTGTTGCATACAAATCCTATCTTACGCCCTAATCTCATGATTTGAGGAAATTGTGAGATCGGGGCGTATCAGCTTGGTATCAGATCTTAGGGTGAGTTGTCAAGGACCATTAAGTTAGTAAGTTAGAGTCCTATGTGTGGCAGATAGGAGATGTTTGATGTTAGCTTTGGGGATTTGAGTATTTGGATATCCTGGCCCGATATCTGAGTACTTGGATCAGCCAGTACAAGCTACTCTGTCTATTCTCTCACGTATACCCTGGCTAGGTATACAGTGGAAGAATGGGCTAGAGATGAACCCTAGAAATGTTAGGGTTAGAAAACGAGAAAAGAAACAAGAATTAAGAGCATAAATGTAAAAGGAGATAGAACTTACATTTCATAATGTTGTTTTTGTTGGAAATGTATAGAAATGCTCTTATATGTTTGAATTGAAATATTCAATACTTTGAAATATGGGTCTTTAATATTTGTTGCACACTATGCAGTTGTTGCATTTATTGATTTCATTCTTTGTAACATGTAGATTATAAATCATCGTGAAATGAGCTTTTGTTTCTATGGTTTTGCCCGCTGATTCGAGTGAAATTGACATCAGCAGGTCTGTTTAGGTTTTCAGTCTGTACACGATTCAGCCGAGTTGTATGTGGTTCGGCCGAGTTTCCTTAATAGGCAATCGAACAGCAAACTGATCGGCCGAGTTGTATGTAATTCGGCCGAGTTTCCTTTTTCAGGAAATCAAACGGAAAGTTGATCGGCCGAGTTTCAAGCGGATCGGCCGAGTTGTGAAGCAATCGGCCGAGTTTCTGACCAATCGTCCGAGTTTCTGAGCTGTGAGTGGTAGTTCAGGAAGAATGTAATCCTTTGTAGTTCTTGGCTTCAGGATTTCAGGTTTGGCCTGGTCCGGTTGGTAGGATGCGTTATTAAGATCTAATGAATCCTATCAATAGCATAATAAGAATAGAATTTGAATAATTAGACCCACATTAGAGTGAGAATGTACATATAGTAAGATGTTGAAACATATGGGCAAGATCAGAACAACTAAGAATTAGTTGAAACTGATATCTGAGGTTCAATTTTGGGGCCTCATATGAGAAACCCTTAATTGGGAATAATAGAACATGATATGAAGTTCATAATCAGTTTATTGATTAATGTTATGTGAGTTATACATATGAAATATAGAAAAGATATGTGAAATGTATGTATGGTTCAAGATAGCAAGAATCAATCATGAAGAATGAATCATATAATAGAGTATAATACTTTTATGAACTCTAAAGCAAAGGCTAAGTAGAAGAATAGAGTGAGCATTCAATAGGTCCATAGAAGTAAAGAGTCTTCAAAAGAGTAAAAGTGAAGAGGATCGTATGAACATGTAATTCATAAGACTAGAACAACAAACTAGTTTCTAAGTAAAGAACATAGGTGCAGTTTAACGAATGAATAAGTCATACAAAGGTAGACTGTATTCAGGAGAGAAAAACTTGATTGAAAGAGAAACTATGTTTGACCCATGCATGATCCACTTGATTTAAAAATGAATAATATGTAATGTATTCAACATGAGGAAAGAACTAATAGAAAGACTATTAATTTAGAACATTAACTTCACAATAGTATAAAAATAAAGGAGGAAATATGTGAAACATGGTATACATGACCATACATATGAATAAGCAACATGGTCATAAGAGAAAAATTTAGAATTAAAGATGACGGGTTAAAGAGTAGTATATGGTAAGAGGACTATGAAACGTAAGAAAGGGTTTGAAATATGATGGAGAAGTTATAAAATAAAGAGGTTGTGAGATTCAAGCAAGTGCTAATTAATCAAATATCTCTGTTGATAACTAAGTAAATCTACATACGAGAAGGTATTAAGGGAATGTTTGAATACAAGTATTCCCAGTATGAAAATCATCTTCTCTTTCATATATTCCTTAATGAGAGCAAGGTGGGAATGAAATGATAAGAGAAAATGAATCATATATGATGCATAACTACCTTGGTGGGGTCATCTAGTGAATGTAATAGTAACATTCAATATGATGAAGTGTGATAAGAAATAAATTCTTGTGTGATAACAAGAATGATGAATAATCTATTCCTATCTTAAATGCTTCAATGTTAATGATGTTTATTGTATATAATCATATGAAAAGGATAGGTAGCAAAAAGTAAAGAAGTAATGAATGAGCAGAGAGATATGGGAAAATACTAGCTTTGTGTAATATGTGAATTTGTTTTTACATGTATGATTTGTTGAAGGCATATTAAGGTATGAAAGCTGGTTCTATATATGATTTCAGTGTATTTGTGCAAGCTATATGTTAAATTAAAGGCATATGATAGTTGTAGTAATTCATACCTGATATGCATCTTACCATTGTATATTTGTGACATGGTGATACGGTTTGGATGATGTCAGAACATATGGAGCGATACCCTGAACAAGGTAGTCATACTTATTTACTCATATTAATAGAAAGGGATGATAATTAGATTGTTTGGACAAGTAACCCTAATGAGGTGTAGCTTGTTATACCTAGCTCTAATATAACTGAGTAATGGTAATTGAGTATGATTAATGCTTGAATGACTGATACAATTGTGGATTACCTTATTACTGTTGTTGAAACCCTAAAATGATATAATACGATGGTTACACTTTGAATTGTGTGTGGGCCCATAACCCACAGGTCCCAGGATCGAAACGGGATAGTATGGAATGAGGTGGTAATGCTTCACCTCATGCATCCATGACCCAATGAGTATGCCAAGAGTAGTATTGTGCAATTGATTGTTGAATCTAGTCTTTTAATTCAAGACTGTTTTGCTATTTGAATAGCACTTGATTAAAGTTTAAAACAGTATGGTGAACTTGCTTTTATCACTTAAAGGTGATACAGAACAATAGAACTTTCTGAGCCGCATAAGTTGAGATAGTTGTATCAGAGTATCAGATTTGTGCAGCGAAAGCGTGGTGGTTTATCTTTGCATTCTATGTTTGACTGTGGCATAAAGAATTTGCTTGATATCATTGAGAACTAGTTGAAATATGTTGTGATTTAGTAAAGGATTAAAAGATCTAATGTTGGAAAACTACATTCAGGTATGAAATACAAGAAAATGATGACATGGAAGGCTTGTGAAGCTTAGAATAACCTTGAATATATCTTTCTTGTAGGTTTATGTTTCGAGGATGAAACATTCTAAGGGGGGGAGAGTTGTTACGACCCCATCTGAGCTTAATTGGTAAACTAGGGTTTACCTAGACAATTGCAAAGATTAATTAGAATAATCATTCTTAAAATCTAATTAATGACGATAACACAATTAGGATGTTTTAACTATGATAATAAGTTTAAATGTTCTTTTGTCTTGAGAATTAGGGTTTGAGAAACATAAACCCTAATCGGCCCAATATAGGGTTTTGATGATACATGAATACAGAATTTGATAAGTAGAATGTCTCACTAAATGATTTTTAGTATTTTATGTGTAACTCTGATTTACTTCAAATTTGGATATGATTTGTATATATAAAATGTGAACAATATTGGTAAATATCAGAATTTTTGAAGAATGTTCTGACCTATTTATCGGTCGAGTTTCAAACTCGGCCGATCACATTTCCAGAATTATACAGTAGTGTGGTAATTGAATTTTATCTTTTTATTGGTATATCCAACTGATCTCAAATTTTAACTGTGCTTGAAAACACAATTTTAGACACTCTGTTAAATTGGCGTAATTTTTGGATGACTTTTTGATCCCTACAGTAAGGGTGTCGGTCGAGTTTTGTGCAGGACAAACTCGGCCGAATATTCTGCAGACTGCAATATAGTAGTGCGCTGTTCTATTTTTAGTTATTTATTGGTAACTCCAAATGATCTCAAATTTTAACTGAAGCTTTATATATCAATTATAAACAACGTGCTAAATTCCCATAATTGTTGGAGAATGTTTGATCTCTGAAATAAACGAATTACAGTAACTTTTGTATAACTGAATATTCAGCCAATATAATTAAAGTTAAGTGTTGGGTCAATATACAATTGACCCAAGCAGCTCAATTGACTTATATGATCGACCACAAACACACACACAGCTCTCATTCTTCGTCATCTATACCAGAGAAATGAAAATCTAGAGAGAGAGGGAGAGTTAGGGCTTGAGTGGAGAAAGAGGAGGAATTGCTGAATTAGGGTTTTGCGATTCCAGGAAGGGTGAAATCAAGTAAGTTTGGATTCTTTGCATAGACTTTTATGGTGGATCTTCTCTCTCATGTCAAGATTCCATCCATGCTCTGATTTGATCCAAGATGATGTCGAAATTCCCTCTTTTCTCACCCTTTCTTCATAATCCCTCATTTTCAAGGTTCCCGAGTTGAATGGAAGAAGAATTGGGAGATTTGCTAGGGATTTGATAGGAATTCGAGATCCCCAGAGTTGAGCTACGATTTTGAGGTGTTTTCACACCTTAGGGTGAGTGGGTTCTTCCTTCAAACAGTGTAATGAATGAAATTTGATTATAGCATCCAAATCCCTAAATGCTTAGCATGTGATTCTCAATCCTGAATGTGTCCGTTTGATTTAAGTTATTGAAAATTGATATGTTATGGATTCCTTCTCTGTTTGAATGATTCCTAAATGGTAGATTCATATCAGGAATGTATACAACACTTCCTAGTGAGAATGTTTTTCATATTTATATCAAATGATGTAATTAGGGTTTAACCTAATTGTGACATCACTAGAGTTTCAACCTTATTGAAAAGGACTAGTAATCCTATAAGTGGTTAGGATGTACCTCATGGGTTATCTTAATTGAATTTTATTCTGGATACATGATATCACAGTGAATGATATGGAAAACCTAAATTTAGTTAAATTTCCATGGTTTCATGTCTATATTGATTGCATATGACTTGTTGGAAACAATCTTTATTTAGTGAATGCTTATATCCTATGAAATCCTTATGAGAGACATGTGACAAGTGAATGAGGTAAATGAAAAGGTGAATGAGGCAAATGCAACCCTAAGAGTAGGGTGTTGGCATGTGATGAATGAATAAGGCAAATGAAACCCTAAGGATAGGGTGTTCAATGAATCATGCTATGGTAATATGAAAGGTCTCGATATGAGATGCGGTGATGCTTAATTGTTGAATTGTATGTTTCTAGTGCATTTAACTTTATATGCTTGTTCTCTCTGAAATGATATCTACATACTGCAGGGCTTCTTATATTTCAATACATATCTCGTAAATTGCAGGTGATGAGATATGACATGCCCTAGAAAGGGATGTTACTGAGTCATGTTGAAAATGACAAATGATATATATGTGTTTTCAAGTGATACCCATAATGTGAAATAAGTATGAAATGTGATATTCCTATTTAATTGTTTATATGTTAATCAGTTAATAGACTTAGGTGCCCTAACACCGTAGAACCCCTTTGAGAGGTCTGCACCAGGGGGGTGAAACTCGTGTTCAACATCAACGCGTGCGATGTCACGGTGGCACGAGGATGGAAAGGCAGTGTTCAACAACAACGCGTGCGATGTCACAGTGGCACTGGAGTAAATAGGGGTTATTCAACAACAACGCGTGCGATGTCACGGTGGTAACCCGGTAAGACTCTCCGCTTGTGTGCTCAGGTTTGAGGAGGAGTCTAGAGTTCACTCTTTGAGAGTATAGTGAGGCCGATGAGCCTGAAGGCCGATGAGCCTGTGGGCCCTGCAGCAGACCAGGGCGGAAGTCAGACTTAGCATTCCCCGGGTGTGTCGCTAAGTCTTGTACGGTGGGATCGTAGCTCGCTACGGATCTTTATATGCAGAGTACACTGCATATGATTAGGGCATAATAATAATAATCTAAAATATGATCATATAGGTTCACAGAGTTCCTTATAAATGAAAGAGTTATGGAAGACTAGAGCATAGTTTTCTAGTAGTTATTCTTTGGATGCAATATTTACATTCTTTGTTATTTCAGTTATATTGTTTTAGAACTGCTCAGTGTAGTATTTATTATTGTTAAATGTCATACCGTTTACTTAAAATTATATCTGTAATCTCATTAGTGCATTAGTCTGTTTCCTTGAAGTACTCATTCACTGAGCGAGTAGGCTCACCCCTCTACTCAAACATTTTAGGGTTAACCGCGTGGACTTGAAGATGATCAGAGCGTCAGAGTAGATCTGCCACAGGAGTCAAGAATGAGATTAGTTGAGTCAGTCGGTCCTTGTCACTCTAGGTCCTCAGTAAGAGTTTAGAGAGAGAGTTGTAATTACAATGTGTAATATTGTTTCTCTTTGATATGTATGCTAATTAGCAAGTTTCATGTGCATAATGTGTGAAAGACATCGTGAATGCTTATACATGTATCTTTACTATAAAAGTCTGATTAGTAGAAGAAATGTTCAGATTCCTTTGTTAAGATGATATGTGGTTCAATGCGGGAAAACAAGAGTTTAAAAGGAAAGAAAAAGTTAAGGGTGTTCTTTGTGTTGCATACAAATCCTATCTTACGCCCTAATCTCATGATTTGAGGAAATTGTGAGATCGGGGCGTATCACTAAGATACAACCTGACCCATTGGTCAAGTAGGGGTTCTTTGGTTAGCCAGCCTAGAGCTTGATGAGATAGAGGGATGACATAATCCCTTGCCTAAGAGAGAGCATTGTTAGGGTGACATAGCTGGTTGAACTATGAATGAGAGAGATAGCTCAACTACACCACGATCAAGTTCAATATATGGAGCATGACCTCAAGTTCACTTCCATGCGGTGGGAGTGGGTACATGAAGAACTCAATACTAGTTTGAAATTTAGCACGACTTATCACCCCTAAATGATAGTTAGTATGATCCAGAGTAGAGGTTCTGATGAGAGCGTGTGTGCTTGTTCAGGGTGATACATGGGGGCAGTTCCTGTCCTATGAGAGTTTGTTTATGACGATAGCCACCATAGCCAGTATCGGGATGTAAGAAGCTCTATAAGGGAGGTCGTGTCGGTCACCACTTCATTAGGATGTTGTCGATGAAAGGACCTTGTGAAGGTCAGAGAGACCACACTGTGTGCATATGAGGTTGCTTTGATCATGTGATGGCTGAGAAAGCCCATGGGCGACATGAGTCATGGGCTGATGCAAAGCAGACTGACATGCAATTCACTATGGGAGAATATGTGTTATGAAAACCCGACCCCTCTAAGCTATGGCAGAGAAAGATGAGTCTCCGATACATGGGTCCATTTGGGATGGATTGGTGGAGATGCTTATGTTTAGCCTTACCCCTCAGGATAACATGATGTATGATGTGTTCCATGAGTCTGATCTAGAGCGCTATGTGATGTACCCAAACCATGTGCTGAGCCATGAACCTATTCAGCATCTAGGGAGGCTGAAATATCCTAAGTCACCTATAGGGTACGAGATACCAAGGTGAGAGAGAATTCAAATGTAAGAATATAAGATGATTAAGGTTCTTTGGAAGCGCCATGGAGAGGATGAAGCCACATGGGATCTGATGATGGACATGGGAAAGTCTTATCATGATTGTTTGTATGTTTGGTGGAATTTTGAGGGCAAAATTCCTATAAGAGGGGAAAGATGTTACAACCCCAATTTTCAGGTTCTTTTAGGTGGGAATGCAATTTCCCCAATAAATGTATGATTATGTAATTTGTATGATATATGTGCCTTGAACGAATTCCTTTGATAAATAGCCTTGTATGTTTGATTTCATGGGCCTTGTTGGCTATTGGGCCCAATAACGAGAAAAGGGAAATAAAAAGGAAAAGAAATCAATTAATAAAGGAATAACTAAGATAATGGGAAAATAAAGAGTTAGAAGCATCTAGAAGGCTAAGAATTATCGTTCAAGTAGGGATTTTGTATCTTTGGGATTTCTTGGGTTCCAAGGAGTCCAAGTTGCAACGATAATAGGAGGAGAAATCAAATATTGCTTTATTAAGAAGGAAATATGAGATAATGATGAAATTATAAGAAATATGTGGAAATATGGATAATGGAATCATCATGGATGAGATTTTGAGTCCACATAGTTTCTAATGGTAAAATGAATCCAAATTAAGAATATAAAAGAGTAAGAGAGAGAAAATATGAATAAAATATGCCTTAATAAGTGATAACTTGCATATGAAGAAAAGTCTCTCATACTTTCGAGTTTGAGTACCAAACTTGGTCCACAAGTGGATTAAGTCAACACAGACTTTCCCCTAAAATTTGAGATTAAAAGGATATACGGTTTAAGAGTTATGGATTATGCAAATTATCCAAAAGTGAGGAGATAAGCCTTATAAAGTATTAATGTCACATTTATCTAATTAATCTGAAATCCTTGCTCTTGGTGCGTGGCTGAGAGCCGTTGGATCTAGGATCTAATGGTGACTGTTTTTTGCACACATCAATTACGAAACATAATAGAAGAATAGGAAAATGAGATTTTGGGGTCGATTTTCTCACTGACATATGCATGAGCATCTGCGAGCATAGTCCCTTCGAGACCAGGACTCCATTCTGAGTTGATAGACCCCGACTTTCAGTGGATTTGGGAGAGAAACTGCGTTTCCCCAATGGAGCCGGACTCCATGAGTTTTGGCCTGTAGTCCAATCTATAAAAGGGGCTCTGTCCCCTCTTTGCAACCAATACCCGCACGTAGGATGGTCTGTGCGAGTTTGCAGAACCATCCCAAAACCCCTGATTCACCCAAAGAACTGTGCTTGGAGGGATCATTGACCGGCTCGGAGGTCTGCGTCAAGGCAGCCACAATGGGAGAGGGTTCGGCGGATTGCAAATTGAGCCGGCGGAGACAATGCAGTCGTCTGAGAGCGCAGTGAAGCCCTGGTGTGCCTGTGTAGTGGTCCAAGAAGGGGAAGGAAGGTGTCGCGGGGGGGGGTGAGGAGGTTGCCACCCAGCCTGCTTCGGGATCCCCTATTTTACACAGGAAACAAAGCAGCGGGGCTCGTTCACGAAGATGGAGGAGGAGAGCCAGATCAGGCAACCGGGTAGGCGGATCCGTGTGACGGTCTGTGAGCCAAGAAAGGGTTTTGCTATAAATGGGAATAAAAGGACACGTGGCAGCCATTGATTGCTTAAAAGGTATGTTCTTTTGCAAAAATTCTAGAAATTAATTGGTAGCTCATATATGGACATGTAATATATGAAAGTTGATCAGAAAAACACGTAGATTTCAATAAAAATGTTATTAAACCCTGATCACGTTTTTAATTCCAAAAGTGCATAAATTTTATCATATGATGCATTAAACTTTGGTTAAAAACCCTAATTATGATTGGAAATCAGATCTAAGATCCTTATTAGGTTATTACGAGTATTAGTAACCTGTTGAGAGGAAAAGTAAGATTTGAATCCGATATTAGATAATAATTTGCTTGCTCTAGGGTTTTACACATGAATCTATGATAATGCACATGGAAACCCTAATTTAGGGTAAAAGGGGTGGTTAATATGATTAATTCGAGTTTCCTTGGAATAGTGTAATTAGGAGTTGATCCTAAGCCTATTAGGAAGGATTTAAACATGTTAGTTAGGGTTTGTGACTAGTTTTGCTGTTCTAGTGTCAATAATGATGATAAAATCTAATGAAACCCTAGGAAGCGAGTTCAAATGAATAGATCCTGATAAAGTGAATAGTAATTAGATTATATGATTGTTTGAGGATTCTTGCTTGTATGTGTGTGTGTGGATTGAACTGCTTTCCTGGATACTTTCTGGCTTGGATTACAATTAGCTTACTGATTCGACTGAACATGTATGTGGTCACTTATGAATAATCGCCTTTAGTTTCATGATGTTTCCCTGTTGTTTTTATCAAGTGATTGCAACCTAAAGTGTTGAATGTTCAATTTTGCAATCTTATAAAGTCCCTATGAATATCACAATTAATTATGTATGTGTATTCTAGAACCTACATGCCACCCTGATGTATGTTGCAAGACCAAGCCCCAGAGGGAAGGTCTAATTTGGTCAAGCCCTAGAGGGAAGACCATTGGGCACCTCGAGACGTGACCCCAGGCACCAAGCTCAGGATGGAGAAGGTGGCCTTATGTCCCTTTCAAGGACATAACCCCAAGAGAGGGTAATCCAGGGTTAGGGAAAAAGCGGTTGAGAAGTCACATTGAAAGCGTAATTTGGATTTTTAATCAATTATTTGTGATAATTAGGTTGTTAGAAACTATTTGTAAAATTATGATTGTTCCCCACATACCGGTATAGAAATATACTGATCGACATTTTGTTTGTCGGCATTTTAGGTACATTTCTGAAAAAGGACAAATAGTAAAACAAAATCTGTGAAGATAAAGTTAATTATTCAAAGGAGGATTATCTAGTTAGATTTCTACCGTGGATACAAGTCTTAGAACCTATTTTTGCAAGGTATGTAAAAGTTAATTTTTATTCCAGCTTTCAAGTTTAGTTTTCATAGAATTTGATAATTATTTTTGATTAAATGTCGAACCATAGATCATGAATTATTGGGATAGCGTCTCTAACCTTTTGGTCTCCCTTAATTTGGGGTTACCAGGAGGCGGGGTCGTTACAGTTGGCAACAACACGGTCGATGTGCTCATGGAGCAGACCTTTTTTGTAAATAAACTTATAGCCAATACTTTTAATGTCTGTAAGACTTGCTTGGATGATGGCATTATTGAAGTCAACAACTTCCCTGAGGTTGAACATGTTGCTTCCAATCTTCTCATTAGGTGTGAGCATGCAATTGAAATCTCCTAGAGAAATCCAAGGCATGTTTATAGTAAGGCTAAGCTGACACAGATGATCCCACAGAAGTGGCCTTCGTGTAGGAGAGGGAGAAGAATAGATGAAAGTAATGTAGACACTATTATTGACACAGTAGTGAATGTAGTAACAATGACTTTGAATGATCTGGACGTGGCAGTCAGCTTCATTCCAAAGTATCCAAATCCCTCTAAAAAAACCCCTAGCCTTGACTCTATGCGAGCTAGAGAAGCCAATATCTTTAATGGCTTTATCAGCTTGTTCACCAGATATGAGAGGTTCAAAAATAACAACTATCTTGATTATATGCTTCATTATAAGATTTTTTAGGGACTTCATGGCCTTCTTTTTACCGGCGCCCCTAATGTTCCAAGCTAGTGTATTTATCATTAAAACAATAAGGAAGTAGATTATTGACCTACACAGGTCGAGGAACCCTCCTTTTCTTCACTTGCACGCTTTGCCCTGTTGCGAGTATAATCGTCAGAATTTTTGTAAGGACTGTTCGGCCCAGGGGTAGATTTCATTTCTTGGGCTTTACACCCAACAAGCGAGACTTTGTTGCAGACATTCTTATCAGAAGATGAGTTATCTACTGTGCTCGTAGGGATATCGGACCCACCACCAGAAGTAACCTCAGTAGGTCCGACCCCCCTGATGGTCTACCCGTGACTATCTCATCGCCACTGGGGACGACATCTTGCTTCTTTCCTGACCTCACTGAACCAGTGGCATTTTCAACATTTTTCTTCACAGTCATCTCTTATACGCTGTTGGCCAGGTTTTGTTGCAGCAACACATCATTGTATTTTTCCCATCTTTGCTTCTTACGCCATACTTTGGGGCTAGATTTGCTGCCCTGCTTGTTAGTCTCGCCAGCAACAGTTTCCTCCTCAGGCTCAGCAGGATTTTCTTCCTCCTCGTCTACAGTTTGGATTTTTAATCAATTATTTGTGATAATTAGGTTGTTAGAAACTATTTGTAAAATTATGATTGTTCCCCACATACCGGTTTAGAAATATACTGATCGACATTTTGTTTGTCGGCGTTTTAGGTACATTTCTGAAAAATGACAAATAGTAAAACGGAATCTGTGAAGATAAAGTTAATTATTCAAAGGAGGATTATCTAGTTAGATTTCTACCGTGGATACAAGTCTTAGTACCTATTTTTGCAAGGTATGTAAAAGTTAATTTTTATTCCAGCTTTCAAGTTTAGTTTTCGTAGAATTTTATAATTATTTTTGATTAAATGTCGAACCATAGATCCTGAATTATTGGGATAGCGTCTCTCACCTTTTGGCCTCCCTTAATTTGGGATAACCAGGAGGCGGGGTCGTTACAGTAGGCAACAACACGGTCGATGTGCTCATGGAGCAGAACTTTTTTGTAAGTAAACTTATAGCCAGTACTTCTAATGTCTGTAAGACTTGCTTGGATGATGGCATTATTAAAGTCAACAACTTCCATGAGGTTGAACATGTTGCTTCCAATCTTCTCATTAGGTGTGAGCATGCAATTGAAATCTCCTAGAGAAATCCAAGGCATGTTTATAGTAAGGCTAAGCTGGCACAGATGATCCCACAGAAGTGTCCTTCGTGTAGGAGAGGGAGAAGAATAGATGAAAGTAATGTAGACACTATTATTGACACAGTAGTGAATATAGTAATAATGACTTTGAATGATCTGGACGTGGCAGTCAGCTTCATTCCAAAGTATCCAAATCCCTCCAGAAAAACCCCTAGCCTCGACTCTATGCGAGCTAGAGAAGCCAATATCTTTAATGGCTTTATCAGCTTGTTCACCAGATATGAGAGGTTCAAAAATAACAACTATCTTGATTATATGCTTCATTATAAGATTTTTGAGGGACTTCATGACCTTCTTTTTACCGGCGCCCCTAATGTTCCAAGCTAGTGTATTTATCATTAAAACAATAAGGAAGTAGATTATTGACCTACACAGGTCGAGGAACCCTCCTTTTCTTCACTTGCACGCTTTGCCCTGTTGCGAGTATAATGGTCAGGATTTTTGTAAGGACTGTTCGGCCCAGGGGTAGATTTCTTTTCTTCGGCTTTACACCCAACAAGCGAGACTTTGTTGCAGACATTCTTATCAGAAGATGAGTTATCTACTGTTCTCGTAGGGATATCGGGCCCACCACCAGAAGTAACCTCAGTAGGCCCGACCCCCCTGATGGTCTACCCGTGATTATCTCATCGCCACTGGCGACGACATCTTGCTTCTTCCTTGACCTCACTGAACCAGTGGCATTTTCAACATTTTTCTTCACAGTCATCTCTTATACGCTGCTGGCCAGGTTTTGTTGCAGCAACACATCAGTGTATTTTTTCCATCTTTGCTTCTTACGCCATACTTTGGGGCTAGATTTGCTGCCCTGCTTGTTAGTCTCGCCAGCAACAGTTTCCTCCTCAGGCTCAGCAGGATTTTCTTCCTCCTCGTCTAGAATTTGGATTTTTAATCAATTATTTGTAATAATTATGTTGTTAGAAACTATTTGTAAAATTATGATTGTTCCCCACATACCGGTATAGAAATATACTGATCGACGTTTTGTTTGTCGGCGTTTTAGGTACATTTCTGAAAAAGGACAAATAGTAAAACGGAATCTGTGAAGATAAAGTTAATTATTCAAAGGAGGATTATCTAGTTAGATTTCTACCGTGGATACAAGTCTTAGTACCTATTTTTGCAAGGTATGTAAAAGTTAATTTTTATTCCAGCTTTCAAGTTTAGTTTTTATAGAATTTGATAATTATTTTTGATTAAATGTCGAACCATAGATCCTGAATTATTGGGATAGCGTCTCTAACCTTTTGGCCTCCCTTAATTTGGGGTTACCAGGAGGCGGGGTCATTACAGTTGGCAACAACACGGTCGATGTGCTCATGGAGCATAACTTTTTTGTAAGTAAACTTATAGCCAGTACTTCTAATGTCTGTAAGACTTGCTTGGATGATGGCATTATTGAAGTCAACAACTTCCCTGAGGTTGAACATGTTGCTTCCAATCTTCTCATTAGGTGTGAGCATGCAATTGAAATCTCCTAGAGAAATCCAAGGCATGTTTATAGTAAGGCTAAGCTGACACAGATGATCCCACAGAAGTGGCCTTCGTGTAGGAGAGGGAGAAGAATAGATGAAAGTAATGTAGACACTATTATTGACACAGTAGTGAATGTAGTAACAATGACTTTGAATGATCTGGACGTGGCAGTCAGCTTCATTCCAAAGTATCCAAATCCCTCCAGAAAAACCCCTAGCCTCGACTCTATGCGAGCTAGAGAAGCCAATATCTTTAATGACTATATCAGCTTGTTCACCAGATATGAGAGGTTCAGAAATAACAACTATCTTGATTATATGCTTCATTATAAGATTTTTGAGGGACTTCATGGCCTTCTTCTTTCCGGCGCCCCTAATGTTCCAAGCTAGTGTATTTATCATTAAAACAATAAGGAAGTAGATTATTGACCTACACAGGTCGAGGAACCCTCCTTTTCTTCACTTGCACTCTTTGCCCTGTTGCGAGTATAATGGTCAGGATTTTTGTAAGGACTGTTCGGCCCAGGGGTAGATTTCTTTTCTTCGGCTTTACACCCAGCAAGCGAGACTTTGTTGCAGACATTCTTATCAGAAGATGAGTTATCTACTGTGCTCGTAGGGATATCGGGCCCACCACCAGAAGTAACCTCAGTAGGCCCGACCCCCCTGATGGTCTACCCGTGACTATCTCATCGCCACTGGGGACGACTACTGTATGCATCGGTTCATCATTAACAACATCTTGCTTCTTCCCTGACCTCACTGAACCAGTGGCATTTTCAACATTTTTCTTCACAGTCATCTCTTATACGCTGCTGGCCAGGTTTTGTTGCAGCAACACATCACTGTATTTTTCCCATCTTTGCTTCTTACGCCATACTTTGGGGCTAGATTTGCTGCCCTGCTTGTTAGTCTCGCCAGCAACAGTTTCCTCCTCAGGCTCAGCAGGATTTTCTTCCTCCTCGTCTAGAATTTGGTACCTATTATATTTAAGTCGGTGGTCCACTTGCAAGGATTTTTTATCATAATAGACCTGGCATTTTTCCTCTTCATCAACCCATCTCACACCTGCCTCATCCTCAATAGGGGTGGGCTGCTTTGGAACCGGAGACTCAGAGAGGCCTCTGTAATCCTGTTCACTGTGCCCCACCTTCCCACATTTAGGTAACAATTCTTATTCAAGCTTGTATTCTCTCCCATTTATCAGGATGGCTGGGTGGATTGGGAGACTGGTATCCAGTTCTATCGCCAACCTTGCGAATCTGCTTCTTGTGCGGTTCACCGAATGATCATCAACACGAATAAGGCGTCCCACGGCTTGTCCAATTCTTTTGAAAATTTCCATGTTGTAGTAGTGAATTGGGAGTCCCACAACCCGTACCCAGGTCACGATGTGATCCGGTATTCCTTCAGAAGGTTCAAAATACCCGTCCCATGGCCAGACCATTAGGCAGCCTCCGAATAGGGACCATGGTCCTCGAGTCAAGATGTTGCCATGGTCGTTCTTCTTGTAGAATTGAAAACATAGTATTGGTCAGATAACTCATATAGTTCAAACCTGCCTGACGGCCGCCATAACAACTTCAGTCTTTCTGCCAGAGTTAGAAAACTCACTGACCTGTCGATCAGTTTAACAATCACGGAGTACTTAAAAGGTTTACTAAGGATCTCTTCAGCCTAAGGCGCCACATAAATCTTTAGGTATCCATTAGCATTGACTAGTTCTATGTCTTCCGGATTTTATATTTTTTCTGGTTCGTCATCGATGAAGAAGAGGTCAGACGCACCTCCTTTCCCTGACCCGGTGTAGGCCTGCTTGAAGTTCAGCGACACCTTTTGTGTGACGCCCTCTGGTAGGAAGGGATTACCGTCGTCGACATAAGTAGCGTCCATCTCCATCCCGGCTGCATCAGTGTTCGGCATGGGTATTTCTGCTCCTTGGGTCGCCGTACCTCGCATGTCTTTGTATGTGATATTAATGCCGGTTTCCTTGATCAAGAGTTGAGCCCCATTCACTTTCTTTGATTGATTGTTCCTTCCATTAGTGCTAGCGCCGCCATATTGCCTTCATCTCCTAGGGTTTCCTTGCATCCACCAGCGCCGCCAGGCCCGCCACCCCCCGTGTCCCCCGTCATACCGCTTTTCTCAGAAAGCGGGTTTTTTACTTGTCTTACCTTGATCTTTGATCGTTGAGTTAAGCCTTATCTGTTTGCTTTGGTTTCCGCGTTTTCCTTATTAACGTGGTGGTGGCGACTCCGTTTTCAACCATGTTCTTAGCACTTTGTGCATGAGTAGGCATGACCGTCCATTTTAATTTTTCGAAATCAACCGAAACCACAAAATGCTGCAAACACACAGACTTAGATTGCGTATCTATATACACATTATATTTCCCACTTCAGTAGAGGTTACGACATAGCTGTTGTATTTGAAATGAGAATTTCCTATTGTCGCCTGTGTTATTTGAGCATAGCATCGTCTTTGTACTGCAGTCAACGTTCAAAGTGCAAGAAGTAGAAGAAATCCAACAAGAGGAAAAGAAAAATTCGGTCATACTGTTTTGGATAGAGGGTTGTAGCTTATATCTGCTTACTTCCCCTTCTACCTCCGGTCCATTCGGCCCTGAGCACAAATTCAAATCGGCTTCTATCAGCAGCTTGCACGAGGAGAGCAAGTTTTAGGGTCTAAGAGTGAAAGATACACATGGTGGCGTCTATAAGAAGAACCGTACGTCTGAAAAACAGTTTAAGAATGTGATTGAAAGTTTAGGGGTTGCTAGGGCCTACAAAGTCTGTTGGAACAGATAATACTGGATTATCAACGAGCTCAAGATGTTGTAGAAGCGAATCTCAGAAAGAGAAAGCGTGTGGGTTATTAGAATGAAAGAGTGACTTTTGGAATGTGCATTGCATGTCTTTGTAATCTGTAAATGGATGTTGTTAAAATGTAAATCCAGTAGTGATACGTGTTTGTCGTTGTCGCGTACAATTAAGAGCCGGTGCACTATGTCAAACGAGACAGTAATCTTGTTGTTAGATGCACGCAAGATGAAGTAGTGATAAAACTCGGACGACTTTTATATATTAGAGTGGGAAGGAATATATATTTCTCTCGCTCCAAAGTAGGAAATGTTTGGGGTTCAGTATTACAATGAAGAACGTATTTTTTTTTTAACTTACTCATTTTCCAACAACAAATATTTCACAAACTCAATTTGTCAATTCAAATTGAGGTGGTAATTTTGATGCAGGAGGAGGGAACATGAGGCGATAATTATGATGCGGGGCTATTGCTTTACGCCTCATTGTCTTCCTCTCTTCTAGCTGTGCAATAGTTGGAATTGCGTGTATCGGTCTTCCACAACGCTCATGCCAACATCACCAGACAAATATGTTCGTGCTTCCCACTCATCTTGAAGACATGAAAAACTCGAGAAACACGACGAACGATTCAAGTAGAAGCCTATTACGCAACGGCAGAACCAGATAGGCTACATGAGTCCTCGACCTCTGGAAAAGGCAGGGAATGTGGGTTTATGAACGACCGCTGACTTACATACTAAGGTCAAGGCGTGTTAATTAGATGGTTGATTATATATTGGCTGGCAGCCAGACAACTACCCTTCTCTACTTGAAGAGCAGTGAATTCACATGGCCGCACATGCATTATGTGGACGTGTGGGTTATTAGAATGAAAGAGTGACTTTTGGAATGTGCATTGCATGTCTTTGTAATCTGTAAATGGATGTTGTTAAAATGTAAATCCAGTTGTGATACGTGTTTGTCGTTGTCGCGT
This sequence comes from Alisma plantago-aquatica, assembly GCA_963693085.1. NCBI lineage: Eukaryota > Viridiplantae > Streptophyta > Magnoliopsida > Alismatales > Alismataceae > Alisma > Alisma plantago-aquatica. The sequence continues at coordinate 51,340,577 of OY856412.1, forward strand.
ACAATTAAGAGCTGGTGCACTATGTCAAACGAGACAATAATCTTGTTGTTAGATGCACGCAAGATGAAGTAGTGATAAAACTCGGACGACTTTTATATATTAGAGTGGGAAGGAATATATATTTCTCTCGCTCCGAAGTAGGAAATGTTTGGGGTTCAGTATTTCAATGAAGAACGTATTTTTTTTAACTTACTCATTTTCCAACAACAAATATTTCACAAACTCAATTTGTCAATTCAAATTGAGGTGGTAATTTTGATGCAGGAGGAGGGAACATGAGGCGATAATTATGATGTGGGGCTATTGCTTTACGCCTCATTGTCTTCCTCTCTTCTAGCTGTGCAATAGTTGGAATTGCGTGTATCGGTCTTCTACAACGCTCATGCCAACATCACCAGACAAATATGTTCGTGCTTCCCACTCATCTTGAAGACATGAAAAACTCGAGAAACATGACGAACGATTCAAGTAGAAGCCTATTACGCAATGGCAGAACCAGATAGGCTACATGAGTCCTCGACCTCTGGAAAAGGCAGGGAATGTGGGTTTATGAACGACCGCTGACTTACATACTAAGGTCAAGGCGTGTTAATTAGATGGTTGATTATATATTGGCTGGAAGCCAGACAACTACCCTTCTCTACTTGAAGAGCAGTGAATTCACATGGCCGCACATGCATTATGTGGACGTGTGGGTTATTAGAATGAAAGAGTGACTTTTGGAATGTGCATTGCATGTCTTTGTAATCTGTAAATGGATGTTGTTAAAATGTAAATCCAGTAGTGATATGTGTTTGTCGTTGTCGCGTACAATTAAGAGCCGGTGCACTATGTCAAACGAGACAGTAATCTTGTTGTTAGATGCACGCAAGATGAAGTAGTGATAAAACTCGGATGACTTTTATATATTAGAGTGGGAAGGAATATATATTTCTCTCGCTCCGAAGTAGGAAATGTTTGGGGTTCAGTATTACAATGAAGAATGTATTTTTTTTAACTTACTCATTTTCCAACAACAAATATTTCACAAACTCAATTTGTCAATTCAAATTGAGGTGGTAATTTTGATGCAGGAGGAGGGAACATGAGGCGATAATTATGATGTGGGGCTATTGCTTTACGCCTCATTGTCTTCCTCTCTTCTAGCTGTGCAATAGTTGGAATTGCGTGTATCAGTCTTCCACAACGCTCATGCCAACATCACCAGACAAATATGTTCGTGCTTCCCACTCATCTTGAAGACATGAAAAACTCGAGAAACACGACGAACAATTCAAGTAGAAGCCTATTACGCAACGGCAGAACCAGATAGGCTACATGAGTCCTCGACCTCTGGAAAAGGCAGGGAATGTGGGTTTATGAACGACCGCTGACTTACATACTAAGGTCAAGGCGTGTTAATTAGATAGTTGATTATATATTGGCTGGCAGCCAGACAACTACCCTTCTCTACTTGAAGAGCAGTGAATTCACATGGCCGCACATGCATTATGTGGACAGAGTGGGCCTGGACTCCTTCCTAGGCCGACACCTCTGCTTCAGTGATAGACATCAGGCATAAACATGTTTAACCTCTTTTCTTGTGTTTCAGTTGGGTAAGAAATCTGCAACACAACCAATTGACAAGAACACAACAGTTGAACCAACTTACAATTTAAAAAATATGATTGTAATCTTAAAAATAAAGATAAAAAATTGTATCTAACTTCCTTCACACATTTTCATATATAATATATATAGACATAAAACTAGTATATATAGACATGAAGTTAAAGATTAATTTAGAATTGAAAAATAAAAGAAAATGATTCACCCAACTCCTTCGTCGTTAAAATTTTGTCCAATCTTTTCTTGTCATTTCATATAGAGATGAGCACTGGGCTATGTAACATGTATTTTAACATTATATAACATTTATATGTAT